>OX422213.1:108300802-110700802 GCA_949130495.1 Sambucus nigra
AAGCTTGAGAGAATTGTATCCATGGCCATTAGTGCCTTCATTCAGTGATATTACTCACACACTCACAGTGGACGTAGGCTAGATTGGCTGAACCACTTAAATTCCGGTGTTGATTCCTCATATCCTCACCTCCTTCTCTTATCTCTTTATATAGCTGTGCTGCCATTGTTATCCATATATAGAGCTTGGAAACACCTTAATTCTTAGCATTATCAAAGGGAACAATCTTCAAAGGTCTCGATAGGGCCTTCTGTCGATGTTGTTGAGGGAGCCTAGGTGGCTACTGCTCTTCAACTTTCCCCCTTTTATTGGAGAAATCAATGCTCACAGCTAATCACAAGCGTTCATCAAGCATGGGGGAGACCAATTAACCCTTAAGTATGACCAAGGGCTTGATTTAGTAATTGCTCATTTTTTTATACTTCTTTGTTCTATGTTTTCCTCTAACATCTCATGCTCATCCTGTGTTTTTTCTATTTTGTAGTTTGTCTCTAACTACACTCTGCTGCTCCATGGTTGAGTTGAGTAGTCGAGATGAAATTCAGAGTTAGATAAAGCTATAAAGTCTTTTGAGAAGGCCCTTGCTTACATAAAGGCTACCTTTGACAGAGAGAGGGATAAGTCTGCTAAAGAGTTATCCGACCTCCGCGAAGCTTATGGTGTTATGATTACGGACAAGCTGGCAATGACAGAGGCAAATAAGGGGTTGGTCTTCGAAGTGGATAAGTTTAAGGGGGACGCAATGACCATTCAAGAAAGTTGATGTAATGAAGGTTGGGATACAACGTATGATGATGCTGAAGGCTAAATTTCTTATCTTTAGCGAGTATGTTTCAAGAAAGGCTGGGACCAAGCCTTAACTGTTGCTGGAATTGCTGTTGATTCCCCCTCTTCTCCCAGCATCATTGATGATGCTGTAAACAGCACCACCAGATAAGGTGTTCGCAAGCTCAATATAAGAACAACAATGGCATCAAAGTTATATGAAAGGTAAGAGAATGAGATGAGGAGAAGAGGGGGAACACCGAAAATATAAGTGGTTCAGCCTAAATTGGCCTACGTCCATTGTGTGTGTGTGTATCAACTCATTGAAATAAGGCACTGACGGCCATGGATACATTCTCTCAAGCTTTCTCTCTCTACTGTGTATTTGGACAAAGTTTCAGCTAGGGTTGCGAAAATCGAATCCTTTGCAAGGTAGAGGATGACCTCTATATATAGTACGTGGGGGGTGTAATGTATCCCCCCATGCATGCAATGAGCATGTGTGTGTTGATCTAGCCAATCTGATGAAGACATCTGTCACTGTCACATGTAGAGAATGATGATGAAATATTCCCTCCACGTGGGGGGAATGATTTGTTATAACTGAATTGTGTCCACGTGTCCTTATCCACACATACACCAATAAGAGCTCGACATGCGCTTGGTCATGACCTCGGCCGAAGGTAGGCCGAGGTTGATAAGGTCTATGCTCATTCAATCTGAGATGAGCCATGGAGGTCTCGGCTTTGATGAATATGAGTCAAGGAAATGGGGTCGGCCTAGGTCGAGGTTATGCTTGGAACATCGACTAATTTGCTGATGAGGTCGATCTTGGTAGAGGTGTCTTCCTGTTACCTCGGCCTACCCCGAGCTGAGGTTGTCATTCCCAGGTGAGATTAAGAGCTGCTCACCCCTGTGATACGTGCATCTCCCCCTTGATGAGGTTTGTAGTGGTGTCGTCCTGGGCCGACCCTCCTATGACCGAGGTTACTGGTCTCCGATCAAGGCTCTTCCAACGTCGGCCCTGTCTTCGGCCGAGGTTGGTGTCTCGGAGCCGAGGTGACACTTGAGACATATCAATCACCCCCAGCCCTTAGTTACATGCGAGAGCAGGTGATTGGGGGATCTCTACACCTTTGAGGTCTTTCTCCCATGTGCCAATGTTCATTTGACACTTATGCATTCCTGAAGTGTGGTTTTCCTGGCAAGCATGTGTTCTTAGCCGTCCTTTGGGGATCCCAAGGCAATGATGGGCCTTGGGAGATGTTCCCCCATATTTAAGGGTTTAACCCCCCTCCCTTTTCTCTTTCTTCTCCACTTCTCTCATTTCTTGGTGTAAGAGGGTAGTTTAGATAAGATGGAGGCGTAACCCCTTTTAAGTATGGTTATGGCAAGGTTAATTAGAGAAACACTAGTGATTTAGCCGCAAGACACAAAGAGCAGTTTGGAAGGTATGGAACCCATCTTATACTCACAAATCTCGTGTATAACCCTCAATATAATAAAGAACTTTAGAAATAACTTAGCTAGAGGGAGAGAGAAGCAAGCACCCTAGATACACCTTGGTAGGCAGACAAAACATACCAAAAACCACTCTCAAGAGTCTCTGTTTGCGTATTAAAAGCTTCGTAATAAATGACAATGGTGAGTGGATAAGCCCTCTAATTTGCAATAATTCTCTCTCCGATGTATCTCTAGCAATAACTTTTTTGAACTCTCAAAGGATCATTTTCTTCTCTCTCTTCTTTCTCAAAGGTGGTTGGGGTCCTTAAATAGCCCCCCACACCACCCCCGAGGCAACTCAGTCATTAAAGACTATGAAAGACATCCCTCATACTTTATGTCACAACATTAAATGCCTGATGCACTAGTTGTTTCCTATGTCATAAACATTAAATGCCAAGACATGCCTTTTGCCTAACCACTGTATGTCAGGGGGTTATTGTCGCAGAGGTGGCTCACCTACTATCTGACAGCCCCAAATACCACGGTGGTTTACTCAAGTGCATGTCTGACATTGTTTAGAAGGCTAGTGACATCACCCACAGTAGATGTGATATTTAAGTAGAGGGTTGTTTGGTTCATAACTCAATGCCCGATGGAACTCCAAGCTGCTCCGCTTGAGGTTCCACGGTCAGGGTCCTTCGGTGTTTTACCAGGTGTATCTAAGATGGTCAGGACAAGCCCCAACGGTGCCCCACTTCTCAATCCTCCAAACCAAATCCCTCTAAAGTTCCCACGGTGAGGTTTGTTCGATAGAGCATGAAAACTCTCCCAGGCCCTGCCAAGCCTGGTCTCTCGCGAGTACCGTTCGACCTCACGCCCATTCATTATTCTCGTTACAACATTACAGTCATTATAACTCGCAGTAAATATAAACAAAGCTATAATATGGCAAAGTAACAATAAGCTAAAGTACGAGTTGCCACGCTGAGCTGCCTCACCAAGATGCCACGCTTGAGTTGCCACGCTGAGCTGCCTCACCAAGATGCCACGCTTGAGTTGCCACGCTGAGCTGCCTCGCCAAGATGCCACGCTTGAGTTGCCACGCTGAGCTGCCTCACCAAGATGCCACGCTTGAGTTGCCACGCTGAGCTACCTCACCAAGATGCCACGCTTGAGTTGCCACGCTGAGCTGCCTCACCAAGATGCCACGCTTGAGTTGCCACGCTGAGCTGCCTCGCCAAGATGCCACGCTTGAGTTGCCATCCTCAGAACACTGTTTCTAATTAGTGGATTATCCCTAATCCCAGGATTACCTTCAGGCCCCCTCTACATTTGCCCCTTCGTGGAGGGATTTGTTGTGGGAACAAGAAGTGCCTCCACGAAAACTTTTTAATCCGATGAACCTTCTCTGTCTGGCCTACAGCTTTTTCTAATGCGGAGCCTCAACCGTTCCAGCTTGAATATCTGGAATTCTCCCGAAGGACCTGCTAATATTCTCGCAGTAATGTTCGAAAAAAGCGAAAAAATTCTCCCCGATGTAACTGAGTCATAACTAAACAATGTTTGAGCTTCTGTCGAGGGGACATCGTGCCTTTTTTGAACCGTTGGGACACCTTCTTCGTTGGGGGGTTTATTGGATATGTCAGAGAAAATCTTGGCGCCCAAAACTGAATCTTGCTTAGGAAGGTAACGGTGGCTGTTCCCTAGGTGTCACTTCATTAATTGATGGCAGTTTCCCAGGTGTCACGTCATTGAATGACGTAGCGTTGTCTTTTCCATGTCAGAACACTTCCCGAAGTGCCACATGTACATTTGAAATGATTGCAGGCGGCCACACACGTGCAATGGTGGGAAACTTAAACGACGAACTTTAAAAATTAAACGGCCAAATCACTTAAAGCCATTCTTTTTCTTTCTTTCCCACTACTTGTCTCAAATTTCCTTCGTTTTTTAGAGAGAGAGAGAAAAAATCTTCCATTGTTGATCGTCTGAAACCTGCTGTTCGACCTTGTGCCGTCCTGTTCTTGCTCGCATCATCTTCGCCACCTCCTGTGGTTGTTCTTCCGCCATTGTCGTGCTCAGGCTTTTCTGACTCAAGGTTGTTGTTTTTTTTTTGTTTGCACTAACACTCTGTCATGGCTTCTCAAAGTTATCCCACCATCTCTTCAACCAGTGCGCCGCCTGCTACTGCTGTTGCCACCACTACTGGTGCCTCTGCCTTGGACGCTGTCCGTCGTGATCAGTTAAGGTTTTATCGTCGCTCTCCCATTTTTAACGAAGATGATTGCTTTGCTGCTGCTTGCAAGACTGTCAACTTTGAATGCAAGTTTGAGTCCTTAGTGCTGGGTGACGAGGACGAAGAACCCTCGAAGTGGGGCTTTCTTCCTCCAGAGGGGACTCTCCGGTTTCGTCTAGAGCGAGGGGACTTCCAATGGTCCCAAATTGACTTCGAAGCACCAGGTGGTTCTCCTGCCCATTTTGCTGCTTGGAACTCTCACATGGTGAGTTCCTATGGTGATATTTTGAGTAAGATTGGCCTTCAACGGGCCAAATGGTTTGGTGAGTTTACTCTCTCCAAAAATAATGCTGCTCTCCCCATTCTTGTTTCTCGTTGGAACATGACGACTCACACATTTATTGCTGCGTGGGGCGAGTTCACGATAACCCTAGAAGATATCTGCGAGCTTCTGGGGCTCGAAGCAACAGGTCATGAGCCTTATACCGATGAGCCTCTTGACGCCGAAGAGACTGCTGACCGTTTGGCGTTGGACCGAATATGCCGAAGTTGCATCGGTTCTTCAAACAAAGCTACATTCACTCCGCTGATTAATTATTTCTTCAAGGGTTCTAGTGAAGGTAGTTCTTCAATTTCAACGGATGCCCCTGGCCAAGGTACTTCGTTAGAGCTCCCTGCTTACATCCTTGTGATTCTGTCCCGTTTTCTTTTGACGGGAAAACCAAACGATCAGCCCCGAAGGGACCTTATCAACATATCCCTTCGTTTGGCCCGGGGCATCAAACTTCCTTTGGCTGTAATTGCCCTAGGGTCCCTCTACACCTGGCTTGACAGAACGTTGTTCGATATGGAACAATCCCTTGGCCGTTATAACCTGGCCAATTTTGCTAACAGCATCCTTCTAACCAGCTTTCTTTACGTGCGCTTTCCTGTTGTGGCGGCCAAGGCCAACCGTCCTCCTTCTGGGGAAACCATTTTGCCCCCCCGCTCTTATATTTATCACAAGAGGCAGAGCCGAAAAGAGCTGATCGCCTCAATTGATCGTTTTGAGGACTTTGTTATGAGGCCTTACGGAGAGGACGCCTTTGTTCACACTTGTGATTTCTTTCAGGACGAATCCAGGGTGGTACAGGTGGGGGTAGACATTGAAGATCCTCAGTTAGCCGTGGTGCTTCTCCTTTCTCCGGGGTATCTGCCTTCCTACACCGAGTGGGGATATTCCAGCGAACATTACAACCCCAATCGGTGTAGTCGTCAATTTGGGTTTGATCAGGGGGCTCCTCGCTCAGTTTTCCAATCCTCAAACCCGAAGGTTAGCTTTAGTGAGGCATGTTCATTATTTTCCTCCACTGCTGCGTGGGGGATAAGTGAATCAATGGCTGGGAGAGTCACCATTCCCTCCAACAAGAGGCAAGGGAATGTGACCAGTCTATTTGCCACGAAGTTCTGGCCGAGACAATTGGCTAATATTGCTGAATTCATAGATGGCGAGCCGGTGTACCCTCCAGTTCTTTCATTTGCTGCGATGGAGCTGGGACTCAAAGGCAACTCCATTCTGGGGATTGAGTTCCCTCTAAGCAAAACCCCTAAGGGGCCTTCCGAAGAGCTACCTCCGTTATGCCCCATGACTCCCACTGCCATATCCAAAGCGAAAGGTGCTGGGGTATCCAGGAAGACTGCTCCTTCGACTGGAGCTACTGGTGATGAAGGGTCTTCGCAGCCGTCGACCAAGAAGGCCAAGAGTGGGGTGGCTTCCACGAAAAAGGCAAAGTCCAAATCCCAGATTCTTGTGGCAGCCCTACCCATAGCCTCCGTTCCTCCTCCCATATCTCCTGAAAGGGCCGAGAGGTTAAGGAGGGAGGCGCAGGCTGAGGTAGATCGGGTGAATGCAGAGTTTCAACGGCGCGCTGTCGTCGTTCCTCCCTCGGTTGTCTTCCCCACGATCGTCGTCGATCCCACTGAGCCAGCTGCAAAGAGGAGAAAAGGTTCGAAGGTTCCTCAAGCCACTGGTAGTGCCATGACAAGGCTGAGGAGGAAGACTTTAGGCACCAAGTCCCAGCGGAAGCAAGTTTCCTCGGTGCAAGCTTCTCATTCTTCTTCCCGATCTGAGGTACGTACACTTATCTTGTTCTCTTTTCTTCTTTGGTTAGAGCAAGCCGGATTTACTTATATATATTGTTCTTAACTACTTTGGTGCATGGACTTAAAGAAACGGGGCCTCGTTCTCCTAGCCCCCCAAGTCCCCCCATTAGCCGTTTCGTGGGCGGTCGCTGTGGGGACATCTCATCCGATACGACCCCACCCCGTTCGCCAATGACCGGGCTTACTTACGCCCGTCGTTCAATCTCAAGACGGGCGGGGGAAGCAGTTGGGGAGGGCGAGGTTATAGAGCCCGTGGGTGTCTCTTCGCCACCAGAGACAACACAATCTGAGATGCCTACTCCAGTCTCCTCTGGCTCACTGGCTTCCTTTGAGGCTGTTCTCCCCCTCGTTCTGGTTGCTGCAGGTGATCCTGAGGTAATTATTTCATAATTAAATTTGTCTGATCTGGCATTCCTTCTCTTTCAACCCGTTCTGTGTGCTGAATTTAGGATGTTGGTTGCCCTAGGTTGAAGTATCCTCGCTGCTAGCAAACATTCTCCGTCCAACGGTGCTGGCGAGACCTCTTTCCACGGTGCCCCTTTTCAACGTTCTGACTGAGGTAAGTTATTCTTGGATACATTTCGCCCTTTTTTCTGTATTTGTTCCTCTTTACTAACATTGGCTTTTATATTGCAGCTTTCTCCTGATCTTTCACCACCCTCATCTATTCCCGATGAACCCCTTGCTCTTGCTTTGGTACCTTACGTGGGCGAGGGAACTATGCCGATGGTTGAGGTTTCTGGGGCCAGAGACCCCGTTGAGGCCGATGAGGTAACAAGTCCCCTCCCAACGATTCCTGCCACTTTAACCTCCGTGATAGCTCCCACTCCTGCCCCTGTTATGATTCAGGTACTTTCTTAATTCTCTGCTTAAACTCCTTCTTATAATAGTGACTTAACAACGAAAACGTTTGTTAAGATTTTTATATAATCTCCACCTTATAACGGTGACTTAACAATGAAAACACTTGTTAAGATTTTTATATAATCTCCACCTTATAACGGTGACTTAACAACGAAAACACTTGTTAAGATTTTTATATAATCTCCACCTTATAACGGTGACTTAACAACGAAAACACTTGTTAAGATTTTTATACATTCTCCACCTTATAACGGTGACTTAACAACGAAAACGCTTGTTAAGATTTTTTATATAATCTCCACCTTATAACGGTGACTTAACAACGAAAACACTTGTTAAGATTTTTATACAATCTCCACCTTATAACGGTGACTTAACAACGAAAACGCTTGTTAAGATTTTTATATAATCTCCACCTTATAACGGTGACTTAACAACGAAAACGCTTGTTAAGATTTTTTATATAATCTCCACCTTATAACGGTGACTTAACAATGAAAACGCTTGTTAAGATTTTTCATATCCTTATTTGGGCTTTTCTTTTCAGGTTGCTCGGGAAGATTCGCCCCCAGTCCTCTCACCTGTAGGCTCGCCCTTTCGAGAACCTGACGCTTTGGAAAATTCAATTCATGATGATCAAGGTTCTACGACTGGTGCTGCAGTCGAGAGCGAATCTGGGTGTGAGGTCCCTCTTCCCGACCTAGCTCCTCACTCGTTCTGCCTCATGGTGCTTCGGAAATCTCCTCAAATGCCCGTCAACCATCGGCTGGTGATTGAACAATTGGTGGATCACCATCCTGAGACCTTCACACCGGATTGCCTGCGCTCAAATATTCATGTGATGAGTCACAGGCTGCAAGGCATGGCGATCGTTGTTGCTGAAATTGCTAGTACCCCCACTGCCAGTGTTACCAGATCCCTTCTCAACCAATTTCTAGGTTTTCTGAAGGAGTTGGGGCATGATGGTTTCCGTTTTGACTGGCTTATAACGCATCTGAAGACTTTGAAGAACCAGCAACTGATCGGCCAGAGGGAAGTGCTGATAAAGCACCAGGAGGACCAACGGGCTGAGGAGGTTAAGTTAGCTGAGCTGGCACCTCTTTTGGAATCGGCGGATGAAGAAGTAACGAATGCCGAAGAAGCTCTGCGTTTGGCCAAGCTAAAACGAGAAAGGCTCCTTATTGAACGCGCCCAGGTGCAAACCAGGCTAGAGGTTGCTGTCAACGCTCAAAATTCTTTTGCATCAGCTTCTTTGGGCCTTCCCGGGGATTTTTTCTCTTCCCCGGATCTGTGGTTTCTCTTAGGGTAGTAAAACTCCTGTACATATTTTCTTTCTTTCATTCATGTAATTCTTGGGCAATAGTTCCCCATTTTGCTTGTAATGCTCTTTTCTTTAATGAATGAAAGAATGTACATTTTTCAATTTATCTCTGAGTTATGCCTGCTTTCATATATCAATGTCTATACTTCACATCATCAGTAAAACTTGTATATTCATAATAAAAAAGGACCCAATACATCGATGGTACAACCTAATTGTCTACACATGATATACTTTCATCCATTTATTGTTAATTTTGAATGGCCTATCTTCCTCCAACTTAGAAATTAGGCAATAACCTGAATCATGAGCTTCGTTCACGATGAAAGGTCCCTCCCAATTGGCTGCGAACTTTGGCAGAGGAAGTCCCCTAATGTGTTTCACTGCTGCCTTCAAAACGAGATCTCCTTCCACGAACCTCCTTGGTCTTACCATATTGTCATATGCCCTAGAGAGCTGCTTTGTATACATTTGAAAATGTTGCATCGCGTTGTCTCTGTGTTCATCCAATGCCTCCAACTGCACATGCCTGCTCTGAGGGAGCATGCTACTTCGCAAGGCGTATCGAGCCGAGGGAACTTCCAACTCTACTGGAAGAATTGCCTCAGCCCCATAGACAAGGGAGAACGGAGTGTACCCTGTGGGCTTCCTCTTCGTCGTTCGATAGGCCCACAACACTGTTGGTATCTTGTCATCCCACGATCCTGGAAAGTCCTCCATCGTTTTAGCCAAGATATTAACCAGAGTTTTGTTAGTTGCTTCATCCTGACCATTCCCCTTCGGGTATGCCACCGTTGAAGTGTGATGAACAATGGAGTACTTGTCTGTGAGCATCGTTACTTCTGAGTTGACGAAGGGAGTCCCATTATCTGAGAGAATAACCTTTGGGATCCCAAAACAGCAAATGATATACTCTCTGATGAAGCTACTCACTACCCCAGCCGTTGCCCTTCTAAGTGGTATTGCTTCAGCCCATTTTGTAAAGCACTCCGTTGCTACCAGTATCCATATCTTACCCCTCGACGAAGGATGTATCGCCCCCACGAGGTCGAACGCCCAAGTGTGGAAAGGATAAGGTGTTGCCAGAGAGTGTAAGTCCACCGATGGGGCATGGATCATATTTCCATGAAGCTGGCAAGCCTTGCATTTTCGGGCAAATTCGGCGGAGTCTTTTTCCATCGTTGGCCAATAATACCCCAACATCATCAGCTGATCATATAACTTGGCCCCTCCCATGTGAGCTGGGTCATGGGCTTGTTTGAGGACCTCAGTTGCTTCTTCTTTTGTAATGCAACTCAATGGCCTGTTGAAGTACCCCCTTCGATAAAGCTGCCCCTCTTGGATATAGAACCTCGGGGCCCTTCGCCTTAGTCCCATCGCATCCATCTTCTCTGTTGGGACAATTCCATCCTGAATAAAGTCGGTATAGGGCTGCCTCCAGTCTGTTTGGGCTTCAATGAAATGGCACTCAGCTGCTTCGAAAAATAGCTGGCACTTATCACAATTCCGCTGTAGTTCTGCCGCATCCTGTTTCATTTTAGGCCAAAAATATCCCCCTCTTTGAATTCTCCTATAAAGAGGTATCTCAGTTGTTTCGCAGTGCTCCTCATGTGTTTTCTTCAACCTCCGCTCTGCCTCCTCTGGCCCAACGCATCTTGATAACCATCCCCCTGCATTTCTGTAGTAAAGATTTCCCTGGTTTGTAAAGTATTGGGCTAACTCTCTTAGTCCCATAGCTCCTTCGCCAGACTCCAGTTGCTTCCTGATCTCTCCTCTCCAATCCGCGTCTCCCTCCATCGGTAGTATTGACTGCACCACCGAAGGAGCTGTTCTTCGTTGGATCGTAACAATAGTCGTATCGCTCCTCATGACCATCTTTTGAGCAATAGTGGCATAAGCGTCTGGATGACGGTTCATCGTTCTGGGATGTCTTTTAATTGTGGTCCGATGGAACTGGCTGAGGAGCCTTTGAATGATCGTCCTGTACGGCGCCAAACTCATGTGCTTCAACGCATATTCTCCGTTAACTTGCTGAATTACTAAATTCGAGTCACCCTTGATGCAGAGTGAACGAATTCCCCTTCGAAGAGCCTCCAGCAACCCTAGTACCAACGCTTCGTATTCTGCTTCGTTATTGGAGCAAGGGAAATCCAGTTTGTAGGAAAGACAAATCTCCTCCGTTCCTTTTGAAAGGATGACCCCTGCCCCTCCTTTTTTCTCTGCCGAAGACCCATCGAATTGCATCGTCCATTCCTCATCGGTTGCATCGAGATAGTTGGCCTGTAAGTCGTCTCCCGGAATGTCTTATTTAGGTGGTTCAAACGTTCCTGATGGAAAGATTGCCAACAGATCAGCATACGCCTGGCTCTTGATAGCACGAGGAACCACACACTTTAAATCATATTCGGAGAGAATAAGGAACCACCTAGCTGCCCTGCCAATCAAGATAGTTCTAGCCAACAAATACTTAATAGGATCACATCTAGTTACAATATGAATTGTAAAAGACAGCATATAATGTCTAAGTTTTTGTTCTACAAAGACTAAGGCCAAACAATGCCTTTCTAGGCTGCTATATCTAATCTCCGGCCCATGTATGATCCTACTGAGGTAATATACTGACCGTTCTTGCCCGTCGATCTCCTGTGCCAGCAAAGCTCCAACGGACCTTGTAGTGGAGGTGAGGTATAGCTGCAACGGTGCTCCTACCTGTGGAGGAACCATGATTTGCGATGAAACGAGCAGTTTCTTCAACTCATCGAGGGACTCCTGGTGATCCTTTTCCCACCTGAACTTTGTGTTCTTTCGCAGCAGTTGCATCAACGGGTATGTTACCTCGGCCAATCCTGGTACAAATCTTCTGAGGTAGGAGACCTTTCCGAGGAAGCTTTTTAGCTCCTTCGCCGTTCTTGGGCACGGCATTTCTAAGATCGCGCGTTGTTTATCCTGGTCCATCTGCACCCCTTGTCGATCAACCACAAAGCCTAGAAACTTCCCGCGTGTTACTCCGAAGACGCACTTCAATGGGTTCATCTTTAATTTATACTTCCTACATCGAGTAAACACCCTCTTTAAGTCGTTTAGGTGGGACTCCTCCTTCTTCGATTTGATGACCAAATCGTCCACATAGAATTCTATAAATTTGTGGAAGAAATCGTGAAAAATGGCCATCATTGTTCTTTGATAAGTAGCTCCCACGTTCTTAATTCCAAACGGCATTACTTTGTACATGAAATTGCCCAACGGGGTTCTGAACGCCGTTTTCTCTGCGTCCGCGGGGTCCATCTTGATTTGGTTGTACCCTACGTACCCATCCATGAAGCTATACATCTCATGCCCAGCCGTGGCATCTATCAGGCTATCAATGGAGGGTAGAGGGAACTCATCTTTGGGGCAAGCCCTGTTCAGATCTCTAAAATCCACACAGATCCTTATTTGGCTCTTGTCCTTCTTCCCTACTGGCACAATGCTAGATAGCCACAGGGGATGCTGTATTGGTTTGATGAATCCTGCTGCCAATAAACGCTGAACCTCTTCCTTGATCTTCAATTCCAACTGAGGTTTATAAGTTCTTGTTGCCTGTTTTACCGGGATGGCTGAAGGTGTCACGTTTAGCTTGTGGCAGCTCACTTCCTCATCTAGCCCTTCCATTTCGGTATACTTCCACGCAAAGACATCTATGAACTCCCGGATTAGCCCAACCAGGGCTTCTCGCTTCGCCTTACCGAGATCCTTCGCGATGAAGATGGGCCTTGGGTCTTTCCCTTCTCCTGCCAGGTTCAACTGCTCCAACTCTTATGCTTGGGGCTTCGGTTGATTTGCCATGTAGTCTGGTTCTTCGGCGACCTCCTCCACGAACTCCTGTATGTTGGAGTTGTCTATCACCATACACTGTCCCTGTTGATCTATCAAGAAACACTCATATAACGGGTCAGCCCCCTCCTCGGTCTCTTCGGCCGCCCGCTCACATCGTTATAAACGGTATACTACCTTCCCCTCCTCAGTGACCACCTTCTTGCATTGCCTGTTGGTAGCTGTTGCCAAGGCCTTCCTCTTCCTTTCTCTCGAAGCCTCAGCGATCCTTCCCCCCGAAAAGCGACTCAACACGCTTTGCCGTTGGACCTCATGCTCCATAGGGTCCACTCTAAGCCTTGCTTTGTTTTTGAGCTGCCTTGTGGTATTTTGAGGTCGAGGGATCACCTGACGGGTTTCTTCGGTCCCTACCCCTTCTTTACTCGTGGCTTCTTTACTTTGCTCGTTCAGAGGCCCCATTCTATCTTTGATCGAGGGAACCCATGCCCCCTCCATTCTTCTCGTTAGGACTCGAGCGTCCTCTTCCAACTCCGTATAAAAGGCCGCATCTACAAAGTGAGCTTCCTCGATAGCAAAAGGCCTTTTTGTAGCCCTAATGGTCACTTCTGTTCCTTTGACATTCGCCTTGGCGCATGGATGATATGTTGAAGGAACTAACCCTTGATTGTGCATCCATACTCTTCCTATTAGTAAATGATAGGAAGTTGCACTTTCTATTACATGGAACTTGATGTGGGAACTCAGATTTCCCATTACAATTCCCACATTCACATACCCAATGGATTTGGAAGATTGGTTATCATATCCTGAGATCACCAGAGGCATGGGGACCAACCTTTCTTCTGGGATATTAGCCGCGTGGAAGGAGTTGATCGGCATAATGTTGATAGACGCACCCCCATCCATAAGCATCCTCGCAAAACTAACCCCGTTGACACTGGCCGTCACATACAAGGGCCTGTTATGAGGGAACCTTACAGCTCTATCTGCATCGCTGAAGGTCACCTCTGATAGGAACTTTTTCACCAGCCTCGCCATGGATCCTCGCCATTTCAGCGAGGGAACCGCGTCCTTCCTCGCGATGTCTAGAATCGCCTGAGTTATTTCCAGTCTGCTCTCCTTTGGTATCCCCACTTGATCGAAGAACCAAGCGAATTTTGGGGATTTTGAAACTGCGCTGTATTCAACGACTGCCTCCATTTCCTCGCCTTCAACGCTGTATACGTCTTCCGCGTCTTTAGCGCTTGCTTCATCGTAGGCTAAAATTACGTTAGCCATTCCTGTGGTGCAATATTCCAGAGTTTCTTCGAATTCTCTTTGCCTCATTGTTGACCTTCCTTCCCCTCTTTCCGCCTCACCGTCGTATGCCGTCACCAAGTTGGCCCCATGCGCTGGAAGCGGGTTGTTGTTAACGTTCTGTGGGGGGATCTGCAGCGTCCCTGCCTTCATGTACTTGTCAATGATTCTTCTCAGTGTGAAACAGCTCTCTGTCGGGTGCTGGATCTTTCGATGAACCTGACAATACCTAGGATCTGCTTTTGTTGCGTCATCGGGCTCTTCTGAAGGAACGAATTTTGGTAGGTAGACCGTTCCACCCTGGACCATGGCATTGTAACAACTCACCGCCTCTTCTATCGTGCATGGTAACGGTGGTGGGTCTTCCCTATCCCTTCCGAACTTCCTTTTGTTGTCCTTCTTCGCCGCCTTACCCCCATCTGTTCCTTCGGTGTATCCCACTCGTGGGGGTTGATGCCTTCCTCCCCCAGGTTGTATCGGTTGCCTGAATATCATAGGCACCGCCACCGGGTTTGGTCGTACGACCAATGAGATGTTCCTTGCAGATTTTAGGAACGCCGAAAAAGTTCCCTCGCGCGTCTCATTGATAAGATGGCAGATGTACTCCGGGAGTAGTCCTTCGGCACAGATTTGTAATAGTTTGGACTCCTTGGCCTCTTCTCTCACATCCAGAGACCTTTCCCTGAACCTCCGAACGTATGCCACCACGTCTTCTCCTGGTCGTTGCTTCTCTCTCCCTAGTTGGGTCAGAGTGAATTCATCCTCTGCTAGAAAGAACTTTTGGACAAACAGCACGTGCATCTCTTCCCACGTGGAAACACTTTTAGGGGCCAAATGAGAATACCACGTGTATGCTTTATCGGTTAGGGATTTGGAAAACTCCCTCAACTTGAGCTTCTTGTTATTGCAATGCTCCCCCAGGTGCTCAACAAAACGTTTAATGTGCTCTTTCGGATTCCCACCCTTCCCTGTGTATTTTTCAAAGACGGGGGGAATATAATCCCTCGGGTAAGGCTCATCGTTGTATTCCTGAGGATAAGGTGTCCTAAAGTCGTCATAGACTGAAGCTACCTCGCCTATAGACTGTGAGGAAGCCTGCACAAATTTTAACATCTCCTTTTGTATTTCTCTCCTCATTTCCTCCATGGGCGATGGGGCAACGACCAATGGGGGTGTTGGCTGAATGACCGTTATAGCTGGAGCCATTGTTATAGCTGGCGCCGTTGATACTCCGGAGATTCCCACCGCCAGATTCACGATGGAGGGTATGCTTGCCGGGGCTGCTCCCGTTGTACCTGCGCTTGGTGGAACCGTTGGAGCTGCCCCTGGTGTTACGAAGGAATTGGCTTCGAGTCCTCCCAGCACCGTTGAAGCTGCAGGAGTTTGCAAGAACTCATAGAACTTACTCATAAGGAGGGTCATTTGGGCAGATCCTAGCCCAGCGCTCGTGGAAGCCTGCGTCACTCCCGGAACGCCTGTTGTTGCCTAAACTGGGGGCACTTCTATTCGAGGAGCTCCGCCCCTTAAAGCCTCCAATTCTACCGCTGCTTGCTCTTCACTGTGTTGGATATCATCAAAGTTGAGCCTTCGATTAACGTTATCTTGCGCCATACTTCTTCCTTAGAAGAATGCCTCCCCAGCAGAGTCGCCAAATGTAAGAGGGTAGTTTAGATAAGATGGAGGCGTAACCCCTTTTAAGTATGGTTATGGCAAGGTTAATTAGAGAAACACTAGTGATTTAGCCGCAAGACACAAAGAGCAGTTTGGAAGGTATGGAACCCATCTTATACTCACAAATCTCGTGTATAACCCTCAATATAATAAAGAACTTTAGAAATAACTTAGCTAGAGGGAGAGAGAAGCAAGCACCCTAGATGAACCTTGGTAGGCAGACAAAACATACCAAAAACCACTCTCAAGAGTCTCTGTTTGCGTATTAAAAGCTTCGTAATAAATGACAATGGTGAGTGGATAAGCCCTCTAATTTGCAATAATTCTCTCTCTGATGTATCTCTAGCAATAACTTTTTTGAACTCTTAAAGGATCATTTTCTTCTCTCTCTTCTTTCTCAAAGGTGGTTGGGGTCCTTAAATAGCCCCCCACACCACCCCCGAGGCAACTCAGTCATTAAAGACTATGAAAGACATCCCTCATACTTTATGTCACAACATTAAATGCCTGATGCACTAGTTGTTTCCTATGTCATAAACATTAAATGCCAAGACATGCCTTTTGCCTAACCACTGTATGTCAGGGGGTTATTGTCGCAGAGGTGGCTCACCTACTATCTGACAGCCCCAAATACCACGGTGGTTTACTCAAGTGCATGTCTGACATTGTTTAGAAGGCTAGTGACATCACCCACAGTAGATGTGATATTTAAGTAGAGGGTTGTTTGGTTCATAACTCAATGCCCGATGGAACTCCAAGCTGCTCCGCTTGAGGTTCCACGGTCAGGGTCCTTCGGTGTTTTACCAGGTGTATCTAAGATGGTCAGGACAAGCCCCAACGGTGCCCCACTTCTCAATCCTCCAAACCAAATCCCTCTAAAGTTCCCACGGTGAGGTTTGTTCGATAGAGCATGAAAACTCTCCCAGGCCCTGCCAAGCCTGGTCTCTCGCGAGTACCGTTCGACCTCACGCCCATTCATTATTCTCGTTACAACATTACAGTCATTATAACTCGCAGTAAATATAAACAAAGCTATAATATGGCAAAGTAACAATAAGCTAAAGTACGAGTTGCCACGCTGAGCTGCCTCACCAAGATGCCACGCTTGAGTTGCCACGCTGAGCTGCCTCGCCAAGATGCCACGCTTGAGTTGCCACGCTGAGCTGCCTCGCCAAGATGCCACACTTGAGTTGCCACGCTGAGCTACCTCACCAAGATGCCACGCTTGAGTTGCCACACTGAGCTGCCTCACCAAGATGCCACGCTTGAGTTGCCACGCTGAGCTGCCTCGCCAAGATGCCACACTTGAGTTGCCATCCTCAGAACACTGTTGCTAATTAGTGGATTATCCCTAATCCCAGGATTACCTTCAGGCCCCCTCTACACTTGGAATGATTCATTTCTGCAGCTCTCTCTTGAAACCTTTGGTTTGAGGCGTTTTGGTTGGTGATTCCTCGCAGTTTCTTAATTTCCTTCTACTACTTCTTCCTCAGGTATTCTCTGCCATCCTTTTTCCTTCGTTTTCCCTGTTTTTCCCTTGCTTTTGTGTTTTCCGGTGAGCTTGGGGGTTTTCAAGCGAGAACTCCATACTTTCAGGCGAACTGTATTTGCCTTAGGTTTTTTAGTTTGATCCTTAAGTTGCCTTACTTCATTAGCCAATCTTGTTTGTCGCTTAGAAGCTCCTCAAGTGTAGTGTCTGCCTCTGATGCTCTGACCCTTTACCAACTTCTTGAGGAGTTCCCTTCTCTCAGAGAGAAGACTTTAGAAAAAATTAGGCAAATAGAGAGAGCGCAGGAGGAGGCTCGTAGGTCACAAGATTTCCCTCTTAGACCCATCTTTCCACCACCCCTGAGGGTGATATACCCTGATCCATTGAAACCATTTAACCAAACAGAGGTCCCTGTCGAACCAGTACTGATGTCTGAGTCTAAGTCTTCCACCTCAGACCCTATGTCTGTGGATTCGTTCAAGGAGGCCATTGACTTCACAACTCGGCAAGATCAGGCCCCTGATCAAGCCGAGGTCTCTAGCCGAGCCTCGTCCCATAATAATTCAAGTACCTCGTCCTCTTCCTCAGAGGTTGAGGTTATTGAGCCCAGTGTGGCTATTCCACCCATTCTTGATGCCATTCCTCTGTCGGCCGTCACCGGGGCTGAGTTCGCTCAGAGGTTCCCGAGTAATCCATCAACGTCTGCTCCGACCAACGTTGAGCAAGATAATGACAATGATGATGACGCTGAAAATGATATCGACATCTCTGAGGCAGCCGAGATCGAGAGTACCATTACTGAGGTAGACCTTCTTTGCTTCAGATATCTGTACTCCATCAGCCCCTCCATAAAGATTAGAAGACCTCTGAGGGAAGAGAGGGCTTACCATAGATGGTGAGATCTTCCTGTATGAGCAGATGTTCAAGTTAGGGTTTCGTTTGCCCCTTCATCCCATTATCAGGTCGATCCTTGCCTTCATAAATTTGGCCCCTTCCCAATTGTCCCCTAATGCTTAGAGGGTCATAATAGGGGCCATAGTATTATAGAGGGCTGTTAACCACTCAGATCTTCCAATTCAGGTCTTTCTTGGTTGCTATGTTCCTTCCTCAGCCAAAAATCATCCGAGCTACTATCATTGTGTAGCTCGGAAGCCTGAAAAAAATATGCTTCAGATAACTCAGACTTCCAACCACAGCTGGAAGCCTCGATACTTTTTTGCTTCAGGGCCATGGGAATTTGGTCCATGTGTTCCCCCGTCCTTGTTAGAGCCAAGGATGCTCCTAAGGTGGGGTAAGGTCACAATGTCTGTGAAGGCCGACCCTGGTCTGAGCCTGCAGAATCTTCAGAAGGTGAAGGACCTTCAAGATCAGGGGATGCATGGTCTGCTCATTAAATTTGAACATTTGATGACCCCCCACTACCTCTCTGAGACAGGTCTAGGTGGAAGTCCCCTTTTCGAGCTTGGTAAGCGTTTTTATTCCAAGTTAAACCTCTCAGCTTATTCATGTCTGATGTTCTAACTCAGACCTTTCAATTTTGCAGAGCGTCCGAAGGATATCTCAGATGAGCTTTGGGAAATGGAATCTCCGAGTCTAACAAAGCTCGCGAAGAAGGCTGGTCTTAATGCTCCTCCTCCTGCTCCCTTAACCACAAAGGCTCAGACTTCAAAGAAGAGGGGGGCTACCGACCATGTCCCTGAAGATCTGAGGTCGACCAAGAAAGGGGGGACTCTGCCATCCCAATATCCTCTACAGACGCGTTGGCGGCTCGTATAGAGCAATTGAAGATTCATGACAGCATCATAGGCCACAGTCTGCAAGCTTTGTATGCCATCGGCTCTTCCATGACCAAGGCAGATAAACATTTTTTTCGTTCCATGGACACACCCCTGCTGATTGAGTTCGGCCTTCATAGGTCCATTCAGGTATGACTTCTTATCTCTTTTTAATTTCCAAATGAAACCTATGATCTGGTCTTCAACTTATACGTGATCACATCATCTGTAGGGCTTGTCAACTATGCACCATCTCTCCAACTGGACTTTGAGGAAGCTTCCAGAAGGGGTAAGAGGCCGAGAAGGTACAAAGCACACTGAACGCTGAAATAGACCGCTTGAAGTCTGAGGCTAAAGAGTCTGAGAAGAAGGTGCAGGGGTTGGAGAAGGAGATCACTAAACTCAAAAAGGAACATGCTCTGGCTCTGAAGGCTAAGGACGATGTCCTTCAGCAGAAAGTCGACTCGGCAGTGAAGGTAACTCTTGTAGATGCCTCTGAGGTGATATTGGCCGACTATAAAACCTCTGATGAATTTGTAAGCTTCGGCTTTGAGTACCTTGAAAGAGGTATCAAAGGTACTATCAAATGGGCGGCCGTCAAGGAGAAAGAGGTTGGAAGTTTGAAGGCCTCTGATTTCGTAGGCCTCGGCTTTGCCAACCCTTAGTTTGACCAGGCCCTTCAAGAGGTTGAGGAGGAGGTTGGTGCGCCTGCCGAGACTGCCACACTGGATGGTACAGAGATTAAAGGGACTGACCTCAGGGAAGATACTACCGAGGTGACCAAGGTCATCCAACAGGACCAGGCTGAGGACGCCAGCATTCCCCCATCAAACCCTTAAATTCAATTGTGAAGCTTTACTTTGTAACCCCTGAATATTTGTAATCTCTGAATGAACATGGTTGACTCTTATTTTTTGAATCTTCTGTATGGCAATCTATGAGGAGGATCATTTCATTTTGTTGAATGTCATGTTATGTTTTAGCTCTGAAGCTTGTGTAATGGTGTTTGCTTGCATTAAATTAGTAGTCTTACCTCAGACCAAATTAATCTCACCAAATTAATGATGTTAAGGGTCTGAGGTCATCCAAGTATGGTGTCTGAGCTCAGACCTCATCACCACTGAATGGTGTTATAAGGGTCTGAGGTCATCACCCAAGATGTTACCCTCATAATTAATCTCACCAAGTTAATGATGTTAAGGGTCTGAGGTCATCCAAGTATGGTGTTTGAGCTCAGACCTCGTCACCACTGAATGGTGTTATAAGGGTCTGAGGTCATCACCCAAGATGTTACCCTCATAATTAATCTCACCAAATTAATGATGTTAGAGGTCTGAGGTCATCCAAGTATGGTGTCTGACCTCAGACCTCGTCACCACTTAATGGTGTTATAAGGGTCTGAGGTCATCACCTAAGATGTTATCCTCGTAATTTTTGACATAAGTCCACAATGAAGCAAGAACCATTATGGGAACTGATCTTTTATTAATAACCTCTTGATAATAAGATGGTACATTTACATAAACTCTTTGCAACATCATATGTAATACTTCTTTAGGTGGTCAGCATTCCATGGGTTAGCAAAAGATTCCCCTTCTAGGTTTTCTAGCCTGTAGGTGCCGGGCACAACCTCTTCCGTCACTTTGTAGGGACCATGCCAGTTTGGGTGGATCTTGTTTGTTTTCTGTAAGGTCTTCTTCAGCACTAAGTCTCTGATCGAGCGGTAAAAGTGTGTTCGTGTGAGGACACAATCGTTGTGTGTTTCGCCGTCGCGATGCAAAAACCTAAACTACAACTACACTTGATAAGCAAGCACAGTGGTAAGTCGGGTATTGTAAGAAATCCACAGGGAGTGATTAAATTTTAGATGTTAATTGCTTTAAAACTTCAGGAATAAAAGTGTAAAATAAATAAAAGAAAAGGTGATGGGTGGTTATGGTGGAAAAAGAAAAGAATAAGTTACGCTACACAAAAGTAAAGCGAGTAACGGGATCACATTCTACCACACGGATCGAAACAACTACTAATTAGAGTTAAGGCTCAAAATCAATTTAATCGAGCATTTTCAATTAAGCATAAACATTACACAATAAGGAATTCAATCCAAAGTTGCGAGATTAAACATTTAACGAAAAAATGGTCACACGCGGATTAAATTCGAATTATCGCTATAAACACTAAAGTTGCGTGACAAATAAAGTTAAACGCATAATAATCCAACTTTAATACGCGAGGTTTCAATTAAATGTAATTTTACACAAAACCTAACTTTTGAGGTCCAAACCCGTAAATGGCGAAAACGCAATCCCGACCCGTTATCTACGGACTATACATGGATTAAACTAAATTAAACTAATTAAACTAAGAAAGCAAGAATTAAAGCAAGCAAACTAATTAATAAAGAATGGAAATTAACTACAAAGCAAGAATAAAGGAAATACAACTTATATTAATGGAGAGGGAAGATGAAAGTACCAATTACAAACCCTAAAGGGTGTCAAACCAAGAGAGGAAGAAGAAGAGCTCTCAAATCCCCAAACCCTAAGCTAAACTAACCTAAAATTAATTATATCTTCTTCAAAATGAAGAAAAAGAGTATTTATACAAAACAAATCCCATGGAAAAATTGTAAATGAAAGGGGAGAAAAACAAATATCAGCAGGTCCGAATCGATTCGGTAAGGAGGTTCCTCGAGACTGCCAGAGGGGCGAATTGATTAGGAATGGGGGCAAATCGATTCGAAAAGGCCGAATCGATTCAAAAACAGAGGAATTGGCATATTGTCTCCAACCGAATCGATTCAAAAGGGGCGAATCGATTCGGACCTACAGGTCTTGAATCTTTCCCCTGTTTTGGTTGAGATGTCTTTCTCTTCTGCTCAAAAGCCCGTAAATTCTTCGTTCGGACTCGGAATCGCGGACCGTTTATGGACACTCAAAGCTTGTTCAGAGGCTTAAACTTCCGTGAAGACATTGGGCCAGTTGACCAAATTATAAATTGACTAAATTGCCCTTGTGCGTGCGATTGTGTACGGAACTTCGTCGGAATGCATCCAACTTCATTCTTAGCACCTCTAATCCCTACAAAAGCCCAAATATACCTCATATAGCATGTTATCATATTAAATGGAGGTTGTTTGATTATCGAGCATAAATATAGGAATTAAGGTACCCGAGGGGGCTAATAACGCGTATGTTAACGGGTGAAATATGAAATATTTACGCCGTATCACACCCCATAACTTACACATTGCTAGTCCCTAGCAATGAAATAGTAAACAATAAGAACTACAAGTAAACCAACAACAGGATACAAGTACAAAATAGGATAAAAAAGTAATAAAAAGATAAGGCCACTTTTGCGGGCGCACGATTGCATTTAGCATATGCAATAAGCCGTTAAACCCCTAGGTTACCCTAGTGGACGAGTGTCGTCTCGTGAGGGTTTTCAGAGATGATACCCACAAACATCACATGGTTTCCTCAAAATATGCCTAACCCAACATGCGACAAACTCAACAACAATGAAAAAGATTTCAAACATGTTATTAGCATATAGAACGAATTCAAGCTAAAGTCCGTTGTTATTAACATGTTGAATGCACCTCATAGAATTGAAACTTTAAAAGTGGGAGGGGGAGAGCAAATGCAAAGTATGATTTGGCAAAAACTTAAATAATTCGGATAAACATAAAGCAAGCATATATTCAATCCTCACGGGCATTACACTCTTCAAATAAATTCACTTGAAACGGGAGGTAACACACGGAACATGCGGGCATAAAGAGTAAATGTAAATGGAAACTAGGCCGCACACATGTCACAAATGAAGAACGCTATCTATAAAATGAAAAATTGTAATCTCAATGAAAGATACCGCACACTAAAAGAGGTGAAATGTATTTTCACAGATTATCAAAACTATTATGACTTTTAAATTAAATGCACCCTAAGATCACATAGGACTTTATAGGGTTGTAATGTAGGCTAGGCTAGGGTACGAAATGAAAGAATGTATATACGGATTCAAAGTGTTCGGGATGAAAACTTGGGATAATGGGAAGAATGCGGGCAATATAAAACATGGAAAGTAACTTCCAAACGAGCATTAAATATATCATCGGGGAGAGTAATCAAAGCTTATTGAATACTATACACAACATTTACAACTTTCTCTTTTCTTTTCTTCTTTTTCTCATATTTTCTTTTCTTTTCTTTTGCTTTTTTTCTTTTTCTTTTTCTTTTCTTTTTCACTACACTTTCTTCTCTTTTCTTTTCTTTGCTTATCAAACTCTCATATGCCTAAATTGCAATCGACATCATAACAACATCATTCAATCCCAAGTAACATTCCAAACAAAGGTATGGAAAGTGTATGAATGGGCTAAAACTCCAATTTGGAGTTGGTTATGGGAATGGGGTTATGAAACGAAAGGCTATATTTCGGCTCAAAGGGGTTGACTAGGGAAACATATAATGTGAGGTCAAGGCTAATATGGGTGATATAACAAAGATGGCCTATGATCATTTCAAAAAGTTTACGCAATTCTCGAGTCAAAATAATATATGAAAATCATGCTCAAGTAAAACATTTCGAGTATGAACTCAATTAATAAACGGTCAAATGAAAGAATAGAGAGATTACCGACGAATTCAACGTTTTCAAAGAGAAAAGAATAGTGTATAACACTCACAAACGACGAAAGGTACAAAGCTTACTCGGTGTAAGTATATACAATGCAACAAAATATTCCCGAGATATAAAAATCATAAACCAAATCAATATGACAAGGAAAGTGCATATGCTCATGGGATAAAGTTTAATTCATGAAGTTATTCACAATATCAATGATTTGAGGACTAAAGTCTAATAACTTCTAAAATTGATAACATGCATCATTGAGTTGTCTATTGGATTGGGCAATTATTGAAATTTGTCATCGGAAACAAGGCAAAATACCCAACAAAGGAGAAAAAAGAAAGAAAGTATTTTTTTTTGAAAATTTTTAATTTTTTTTAACAAAAAGCATACTTAGTAACTAATAAGTAAGCAAATCAATGGACAACACATGAAATGGATAGAATATCCTACACCCCCTAACTTAAATGTTGCATTGTCCTCAATGCGCATTAAGAACACAACACAAAGAGAGAAAAATAATGATATTACCCAAAATTGGAGCGATCTCCATAAGTGCGAGTCCAAAGGAATCTACAAAACAAGTTAGTGCCGAGCATAGAAAAAACAAATAACAAAAAGTTAACTAATTACACTAGACTAAATTAAAAGGAAAGAAAAATAGGAAAGAAAGAAAATTAAAAAGCTAACTATTTACATCCTACTATTTAGGCTTCACACTAACTATACACTAGAAGTCTAAATAGTTGAGGGTCCACCCAAAAAGGGACTTGACTTTGAAAGATCAACGGTGGACCCTCCAAAGCGAACATGCCTCCCGAAAAATAAGAATTCCGTTTGAACAACGGAAGGCATGTGGGTGGTGAAAAAAGTGAACCATCGCCAATTTGAAATTTTGGGCGGACGATGGGGGATTTGGATACTATGGGGGACAAGACTAAATTAGTCTCAGAAAAATCAGAATCACATCCCCAAGATTCTTCAATTGGAAGGGGAGGTGGGGAAAGTGCAAGTGAAAAACCCATAAGATGAAGCATCTCAAAATAACATTCTCGTTCAAGAATCGGGTCAAACTCCTCAAGACTTTCAACCGATTCTTGCGATAAATTTAATTGTTCGGGAATAGTAGGGAGTAAAGGAAAGGAAGGACCAACAACCTCAATACAATCGAAAGAATTAATAAGAGGTTGAAAATCAAAAGTGCTAAAGCTTGGCTCACTCTCAACTATTTCTTCAACAAAAAGGGGTGGAGATGAAACGCAAGTTTCAACCGCAACCCGATTTTGTGAAGAAATAATCTCATCGAGCAAGGAATCAGTTTCTAGAAACCAAGCTTGAGAACTTTTGGATCGGTCATTAATTTCCTTAATCATTAACTCATAATCAAATGAACAAGAAGACATTTCATCTTCTTCCGTGGGTTGCTCATAGCTAATGGATTCCCCTCATTCCAAATTACCCTCACAAGGCGATGAGGGATCACTTACATACTCTTGAATTTCACGCTCAATGCGCTCATATTCAATAATTTGTAGGCATTCTCTCATTGTTTTGGGAGTATAACATGGAAAACAATTCTGATAACAATTAAGGTTATCTAACGCGTAATAGCGAGACATTTCAAAATAAGCTATTCAACAAAAGCGACAAGCATCGAGATTTCAATTTCTCGAAACAATCTAGCACAAGTCAAAAAGAAAGGGGAAAATAAAGAATACAAATATGAATGAAAGAAATACTACGAAATAATAAAACAATTACTATCTAAAACACACTCCCCGGCAACGGCGCCATTTTGATCAAGCGGTAAAAGTGTGTTCGTGTGAGGACACAATCTTTGTGTGTTTCGCCGCCGCGATGCAAAAACCTAAACTACAACTACACTTGACAAGAAAGCACAGCGGTAAGTCGGGTATCGTAAGAAATTCACAGGGAGTGATTAAATTTTAGATGTTAATTGCTTTAAAACTTCAGGAATAAAAGTGTAAAATAAATAAAAGAAAAGGTGATGGGTGGTTATGGTGGAAAAAGAAAAGAATAAGTTATGCTACATAAAAGTAAAGCGAGGATCGGGATCACATTCTACCACACGGATCGAAACAACAACTAATTAGAGTTAAGGCTAGAAAGCAATTTAATTGAGCACTTTCAATTAAGCATAAACATCACACAATAAGGAATTCAATCCAAAGTTGCGAGATTAAACATTTAACGAAAAAATGGTCACACGCGGATTAAATTCGAATTATCGCTATAAACACTAAAGTTGCGTGACAAATAAAGTTAAACGCATAATAATCCAACTTTAATACGCGAGGTTTCAACTAAATGAAATTTTACACAAAACCTAACTTTTGATGTCCAAACCCGTAAATGGCGAAAACGCAATCCCGACCCGTTATCTACGGACTATACATGGATTAAACTAAATTAAACTAATTAAACTAAGAAAGCAAGAATTAAAGCAAGTAAACTAATTAATAAAGCATGTAAATTAACTACAAAGCAAGAATAAAGGAAATACAACTTATATTAATGGAGAGGGAAGATGAAAGTACCAATTACAAACCCTAAAGGGTGTCAAACCAAGAGAGGAAGAAGAAGAGCTCTCAAATCCCCAAACCCTAAGCTAAACTAACCTAAAATGAATTATATCTTATTCAAAATGAAGAAAAAGAGTATTTATACAAAACAAATCCCATGGCAAACTTGTAAATGAATGGGGAGAAAAACAAATATCAGCAGGGCCGAATCGATTCGGCTGGTCCGAATCGATTCGGTAAGGAGGTTCCTTGAGACTGCCAGAGGGGAGAATCGATTCGGGGTGTCCGAATCGATTCGGAATGGGGGGTAAATCGATTCGACAAGGACAAATCGATTTGAAAACAAAGGAACTGGCATACTATCTCCAATCGAATCGATTCGCAAGGGACGAATCGATTCGGACCTACAGGTCTTGAATATTTCCCCTGTTTTGGTTGATATGTCTTTCTCTTCCGCTCAAAAGCCCGTAACTTCTTCATTCAGACTCAGAATCATGCACCGTTTGCGGCCACGCAAAGCTTGTTCAGAGGTATTCAACTTCCGTGAAGACATTGGGCCAGTTTCCTAAATTGTAAAATGACTAAATTGCCCTTGATCGTGCGATTGTGTATGGAACTTCGCCGGAATGCATCCAACTTAATACTTAGCACCTGTAATCCCTACAAAAGCCCAAATATACCTCATATAGCATGTTATCATATTAAATGGAGGTTGTGTGATTATAGAGCATAAATATAGGATTTAAGGTACCCAAGGGGGCTAATAACGCGTACGTTAATGGGTGAAATACAAAATATTTACGCCGTATCAATCTCCTACTACGATGGGTCTTGACTTCACCCTCTGGTTGTAAAATTTCACTGCTTTCTGCTGGTAAGCTGCTTGTCTGATCTCTGCGTATTCTCTTCTTTCTTTAATTAGATCTAGGTCTAGCCTCCTCTCTTCCCCATTTTTATCAAGGTCATAGGTCTGAACCCTATGAGTTGGGAGTCCCACTTCTATTGGTATGATGGCCTCTGAGCCGTGTGCTAGCATGAATGGGGTTTCTCCTGTAGGTGTCCTTGCCGTGGTTCTATAGGCCCATAACACAGCGTAGACCTTTTCAGTCCATCTTCCCTTCGCCTCTTCTAGCCTCTTCTTGATTCCATCAAGGATTGTTCTGTTAGTGACCTCAGTCTGACCGTTTGCCTGAGGTCGGCCAGAAGATGAGAAGAACTGCTTTATCCCAACTCTTAGGCAGTATTTTTCTAAAGAGGAGTTCTTGAGCTGGGTCCCATTGTCCGAGATGAGAGTGTTTGGGAGGCCATGTCTGCATATGATATTCCTCCAAATAAATTGGAAGGTCTTCTGATCTGTGATTGTTATCATTGGCTCTACCTCCACCCACTTTGAGAAGTAGTCAATGGCAACTATCAGGAATCGATAACTGTTGGCGGCTCTTGGTAGAGGTCCTATTAAGTCAATCCCCTATACTATAAATGGCCATGGAGAGGTGATTGACATCATAGGTTGACGAGGAATAGTGGCATATCTTTGACATTTATCACACCTCTTTACGTAGGCTGCAGCGTCTTTGAACAAGGTTGGCCACTAGTACCCCTGTGTGATGATTCTCTTGGCCAAGGGTCTTCCCCCTATGTGGCTAGAGCAAGAACCCTCATGAACTTCCTGTAAGACCCTGGGAACTTCCGTGGGATGCCCACATCTGAGGAGAGGCAGTAGAAATCCCTTCTTGTACAAGACGTCTCCTATCATCGAGAACTTGGCAGCCCTATACCTCAATTTCCTCCTTTCTATCTTGGACTCAGGTAGCTCTCCCTCTCTGATATATCTGACGAGGGGGCCCATGCACGAGTCTTCTAGGTTCAAATTGTGATAAGGGTTACATATTTCTTCTTCCTCAATGGTCGCTTTCCCTTAGACCTCAACCAGAGCTGTCCTTCTGACGTTTGTCTTCATCGCTGAGGCCAACCTTGCCAATGCGTCTGCGTGGATGTTACTTTGTCGAGGTACTCTCTTCAGTTTTATCTCTTTAAAACATTCTAACATCGTTCTCACCCTCTTCAGATACTTAGCCATTCTTTCATCTTTTTCCTCATAAACTCCCAGTACTTGATTGACAACTAATCTTGAGTCGCTGTGGAGTAGGAGTCGCCTCACACCTAAAGTCTTTGCCAATGAGAGGCCGGCTATCATGGATTCATATTCTGACTCATTGTTAGATGACTTAAAGTTGAATCTCAAAGCATACTCAATGTTAGCACCATTCGGGTATGAAAGTATTAACCCTGCATCGCTTCCACTGTTGCACGAGGAACCATCAACGAAGAGGTTCCAAATGTCTGTATCTGATGAGAAATCCCCCTCTGATATGACTCCCTGCCTGAAGAGGTACTGGTCCTCTTCGTTCTCCGCTACTCTGTTCCTGATCTTTTTGGGTGCCACCTCTTCCTGATCTCAGGAGACGTTGGGTGTTATCTCTTCCTGGTCCAGGAAGACACTGTTATTTGACCCTTCAGCACCCTCTAGGTCATTCTTGACCTCGGCCTCTTCCCAAGTGAATTCAGCCACAAATTCCACGAGGCTATCCTAGGTTGGTAGGTAAGGTCATACTCCCCCAACTCAATGACCCAAGCCATCAACCTTCCAGAATTCTCAGGTTTATGTAGGACCTATCTTAGTGGTGAGTCGGTAAGGACAACCATGGAGTGGGCTTGGAATTAAGGCTTCATCTTCCTGGAAAAATGTATCAGGGCGTAAGCTAACTTTTCCATACGAGGGTAATTTTATTCAGACCCCTGAAGGGCCTTACTGTTGAAATACACAGGCCTTTGGATCCCGGCGTCTTCCCGTACTATGGCTGCATTGATGGCCAATTCGGAGACTGCCAGATACACATACAATTTCTTTCCTATTATGGGCCGAGACAACAACAAGGGAGACCCAAGGTATGACTTGAGTTGGTTGAATGCTTCTTCGCACTCTTCATCCCACAGAAAGGCCTTTCTAAGCACTTTAAAGAACGGAAGACACTTGTCCGTTGCCCCGGAAACAAATCTGTTAAGTGCAGCCACTCTGCCCGTGAGTCTTTGGACATCTTTGATACTCCTTGGTGTCTTCATGTCAAGCAGAGCCTTGATTTTCTCAGGGTTTCTTCAATTCCTCTTTGATTGACAATGAATCCTAGGAACTTCCCAGCTCCAACCCCGAAGACACACTTCGTGGGGTTAAGTTTCATCCTGTATGAGTCCATAATATCGAAGGTCTTTTCGAGCTCAGCCACATGAGTGCAAGCTTTTAAGCTCTTCGTCAGCATATCATCTACATACACCTCCATAGTCTTACCTATTTGCTCTTCGAACATCTTATTTATAAGATGTTGGTATGCTGCCCCTGCATTTTTCAGGCCGAAGGGATTCACTTTGTAACAGTACGTCCCTTTGTCGGTAATGAAGGCTATCTTCTCTGTGTCTTTCGCATCCATGAAGATTTGGTTGTAGCCTGAATACGCATCCATAAAGCTCATGAGCTCATATCCTGCAGTAGCGTCCACCATCTGATCTATTCGAGGTAAGGGATAACTGACTTTTGGACAAGACTTGTTCAGGTCAGTGAAATCAACACACATTCTCTACTTCCCATTGGCCTTGGGCACGATGACTGCATTCGATAACCACTCCGAATATATGACTTCTCTTATAAATTTAACCTCTTCCAATTTTTTGACCTCTTGCCGGATGACCTCGTACTTCTCCCTGGAGTAGACTCTTCATCTCAGCTTGATAGGCATGGCATCCTTCGTCACGTTGAGCTTGTGACTTATGACCTCAGGGTTGATGTCAGGCATGTCTGCATGACTCCAAGCGAAGACACTCTGCTTCCTCCTGAGGAAGTTTATCAGCTCTTCCTTGATTTCTGACTTTAGGGCTTTGCCTATTTGGATGGTTTTTTTCGGCTCGTCCTCATTGAGGACGATGGATTCTACCTCTTCCACGGCCTCTCCCTTCTTCAACTTTGTCTCATCTCTTGGGTCAAGTGTATTAATGCTATAAGTGGTGGTTTCCCTCTTATGGGCCTCTCTCTCTTCGACCGAGTTGAAGTAACATTCTCGCGCTATGGTCTGGTCACCTTGCACTTACCCTACCCCATAGGGAGTCGGGAATTTTAGCACCTGGTGGACCGTCGACGGCACAGCTTTAAACTCTTTAAGGACCACTCCTCCTACGATGAGGTTATAGGCCGAGAAGACGTTCTCATCCATTACGAAAAAAATTATCTTCCTGGTCAACCTCTTAGGCCACTCATCACCCATCCGTACGTCCATCTCATACATGCCCAATGGGTGGACCTTTTCGCCATTGAAGCCCATCAAGGGGTGATAATAGGGTACCAGCCTTGCTCTACTAAGACCTAGGCTCTTGAAGCAAGGCCAAGACATCACGTCTGCTGAGCTCCCCCCATTTATGAGGATCCTCTGCACCTCGCACTCATGCACCCTTGTTGTTATTACCAAAGGGTCATCGTGGGGGGGATAAGATACCTTTGAATTCGAGTCTGGAGAACCCAACTATAAGGGTGTCCATGTCCACCTTCTTTCTCTTCTGCACTGTATCGAAAGGCGTTAGATTTATAACCTCAAGCTTGGCCACTGACTTGGCCTCTGCCACGTGAGCTTTCCTGTCAGCCACTTCAGATACACCCCCGGCGAGTCCTCCACATATGGTGTCAACACCAAAGGAGATCATGCCAACCCTCTTCACCGAGGTGTTGTCATCTTTCGGTGGAAGATCCGGATCGTCTTCATCATCACCTTCTGAATTATAGTCTCTTCTGGTTAGGGAATTATCACGGCATCTGTCGTTTCTCTTTTTCTTAGGGTCATCTCTTCCCCCTTTAGGAGCCTTACCGTCCACATACTTCCTCAACTTTCCGGATTTTAACATCTTTTCAATCTCATCCTTCAAGGTGAAGCATTTGTCTGTAACGTGGCCATGGTCCTGGTGGAACTCACACCATAAGTTTTTGTTCCTCTTATGTGGTGGGGCCTTCAGTTTCTATGGTCATCTTAGGGTCCTGTCATTTTTTATCTCGTTGAGGATGTGCTCACAGCTCACAGTTAGAGGAGTATAGTGAGCGAACTTGTCATCACTCGACCTCTTCTTCCCATCTTTCTTTCTTTGGGACTTCCCACTACCACCGCGATTCTCATCCTCATACTTGGCGGCCATTACCTCTTCTGCATTCATAACTTTTCCCGCGGTTGCCAGTAGCTTCGCCATAGACCTAAGAGGGTCTTCCGTAATTTTCCACAATAACTTTCCTTTCTGAAGACCTCCTATGAGGGCGGTCATGGCTATATTTTCTTCGTAGTCTTCAACCTCAAGTTTCTCTTTATTGAACCTGGCGATGTAGTCTCTTAGGCTCTCATCCTTGCCTTGCTTGACATACAGTAGGTGAGTGGTCTTCTTTTGAGGTCTTACCCCAAAGCAGAAGTTGTGGATGAATCGTTCAGCTAAGCCCTTGAAGTTCTCAATTGAGTTCTTCGAAAGAGAAGTAAACCAGTCTGTCAAGGTCCCAGAGAAGGCCCTACACTTAATCTCATCAGGTATTGAGTAGAGGTCCGCCGCTGACTGATACATCTTAACATGGTGTACAGGGTTTGTGCTACCGTCATACTTGGGAGACACCACCGGTGGTTTGAACTTAGTAGGGGTCGGGAAGCTCACTATCTTAGCCACAAATGGAGAGCCTTCTGAGTAACCCCTTTGCAGGGGGTCCTTACTTTTGATGAGGTCTCATATATTCTCCTCAAGACGTTGGATAGAGTCATTCCATGGTCTCCTGCCATCGGCTTGGCCGAGGTTGTCCCCATCCACCTCCAAGGGAAGGACTGTGGGTTCCCCTGCCGTTGCACAACGTCTACTATTGACCTCTTCCTGGTCTCTCCCCCTTCTTTCACGGGGTCAGCCTTCGTCAGGCTGACCTTTCCTGTCTCCTCTTTGCGAGGCTGTTGCGCTTCTCGACATGGATAACCTCTGTCTTAGGTCATTCACTGGGCCCAACCTCTCAAAGGCTGACCCTCTGCTCAATCGATCAAAAGATGACCCTCTTTGTTGGGCCTCTTCACCTCTTCATCCGACACAACCTTAGCTCTACTGAAGAGGACGTACCGTGTTATTCGACACCTCATAAGGCTCCTAACAATCTTTCGGGGCCTCTTTCGCCTCTAGATCGTCATACGTGTCCTCTAGGCAAGGGTTTCCTTGCCTCCCCAGGCGTAAGCGCCTAGGGTTAGCGATGTCCCTCCTCCACTGGGGCGCAGGTTGGTCCTTCATTGGTGCCTGGGGTTATCCCCTGGCATCAGGATGAGGCTGGACCGCTGCCGGAGTGATCATTTCCGGTGAAACTCCAGGTGGCCTCATCATAGTTTGGCTGAGCTGTGCAAATTGCTCCTGTATAGCTTGCTGTGTTGCCGCCAAAGACCTCAAGGCTGCGATCACCTCCGCCATTTCGGACTGAGGTGGTGCCTGGCTGGAACTGGGCCCTCCCCCACCAGGTGGCGGAAGAGGCGGTGGCAATTCTGGTGCCATATGTTAGTAATAAAGAGCTTGAGTAGCAGGTGAGCTTAATACCTTAAAGGACCTCTTTAAATGGTGAAATAGCTCCACGCAAGGGGTGGTGCCTGGTTCACCACCAGAGTCTCCGATGAAGACAAGCTGAAGAAGAGGAAGAGACAGCTTCTCGTTCCCACAGACGGTGCCAAAATGATGATGTTGTAAACAGCACCACCAGATAAGGTGTTCGCAAGCTCAATATAAGAACAACAATGGCATCACAGTTATATGAAAGGTAAGAGAATGAGATGAGGAGAAGAGGGGGAACACCGAAAATATAAGTGGTTCAGCCTAAATTGGCCTACGTCCACTGTGTGTGTGTGTTTATCAAATCATTGAACTAAGGCACTGATGGCCATGGATACAATCTCTCAAGCTTTCTCTCTCTACTGTGTATTTGGACAAAGTTTCAGCTAGGGTTGCGAAAATCGGATCCTTTGCAAGGTAGAGGATGACCTCTATATATAGTACATGGGGGGGTGTAATGTATCCCCCCATGCATGCAATGAGCATGTGTGTGTTGATCTAGCCAATCTGATGAAGACATCTGTCACTGTCACATGTAGAGAATGATGATGAAATATTCCCTCCACGTGGGGGGAATGATTTGTTATAACTGAATTGTGTCCACGTGTCTTTATCCACACATACACCAATAAGAGACCGGCCTTCTCTTCCATGCTCATTCAATTTGAGATGAGCCATGGAGGTCTCGGCTTTGATGAAGACGAGTCAAGGAAATGGGGTCGTCCTGGGCTGAAGTTATGCTTGGAACATCGACTGATTTGCTGATGAGGTCAATCTTGGTAGAGGTGTCTTCCTGTTACCTCAGATTACCTCGGGCCGAGGTTGTCATTCCCAAGTGAGATGAAGAGCTACTAACCTTGTGATATGTGCATCTCCCCCTTGATGAGGTTTGTAGTGGTGTCGGCCTGGGCCAACCCTCCTATGATCGAGGCTGCTGGTCTCCGATCAAGGCTCTTCCAACGTCGGCCCTGTCTTCGGTCGAGGTTGGTGTCTCAGAGCCGAGGTGACACTTGGGACATACCAATCATCCTAGTCACAATCCTATTGAAGAGTCTCCTTCTACCCAACCAGATGCTTAGGATGGCATGGGGCCCATTATTCTTGTTATTGGGGCTTCACTAGTCAATCCAGAGGGGGCTATTGTCTCAGCTGTAAGAGCTGACCCAGGTGCTGGTGAAGGTGTGGTTCCTGTCGACCAAGATGATGATAAAGGGAAGGGGCTCTCTTCATTTGACCAGGTTGAGGACTCCTAGGAATTTTAGGCCTTGCTCTTATTTTTTGTTCACTTGTTGTATTTTTGCCTCTTCCATTCGTTGTACTGTCCTGTGCCTTTTGATTTAATGAAAAAGAAAACTTATTGTGTTACTACTGATTCTTGCTACTTCTATTGCTTGTTTGGTTGGTTTTAGCTCATTGATTTAGATGAATATATCCTTTCTAACTCCCATCTAATCCACATTATTGGTCTGAATATAAGCCCTCAAGCGCGTCGAGCTTTTGTAAGGATTTGTAAATCCCTGAGAGTGAGAAACCAAGATTACAAAGATCAATTTGAGGTGGTCGCCAAACTAAAGGATAGGCTAGAGGAGATTGGGGGAATAGGTGCCTCTATACAGGAGGAGATGGATGCCTTGAAATCAAAGCTTCTAGATACGTCTGAAATCAACCAGGTGGGGGAATTACTACAAAGAGAGAATGAAGCTTTGAGGAGAGAAATTGCTTGCCTCAAAGAAAACACTCCATTTAGTCCTCCTTTGGTGCTGCAAGGATCCTACTCATCGTCTGTTATGGTTGAGCATACCGGTAATCAAGCTTCCAGGAGGGAGATTACCGAGCTAAAAGAAGATGTTCATCAAGTATATGTGATTGTTGCTGGTCTTCAAAAGGATGTCACACGATTGAGACAGTTAGTTCGAAAGGGTCCTCGGCAGGTTTGGGATAATGGGTTTGACCAAGGTTAGACAGATGCCCTAGTAAGACTGAAAGAGGCTGAAGAACTTGCTTTTTCTAGAGGATGGTTGAGCATTCTTAAGGAATTAAAATTTCCTAAGGAATCAGCCTTGTGGTATAAATATCAGACTGTTCCCTCATTTGTTCCATGAAATCCCTTTTGGAAGGATGATCGATGGATCCTAATAGATGCTATTCTGGTGAAGCTTCCAGAGCCACACCCAGAGAGATTAAAAGAATACTTAGTTCCTCATCCTGATGATGGTCAGAGAGCTCAAGTATCGGACTACCTTGGTCATTGTCCTGGGCCATCGTAGGTCTTTATGATAGATGTATATGTAATAAAAGTATAATTCTTAATGATAGATAAGCTGATTATTTATGTTTTGAGCATTTGATGACTAAACATGTATTAACCTTATTTGTTGATTGGTTGCTTGGTATAATTTTTGACCAAAAAAGGTACTTGATAAATCCGATCATAGTATAAATGAGTTAGTACAAAACTTTAATCATTTTGGGCTTTTTGTCCGACTAATTGACATTGACTTTTGTTATCTCGTGTTTGAACATTCTCCCAGTCTGATATGCCTTGGACATATCATTCCGTCCCACTTTACCTTTTAGGTCGTTTCCTCACACTTCCTTAGGCCTAAGTCGGGCGATGGCAAGAATGTTCCTGGTTAAGGGGACATCCATCTGAGGAAGATTTTTCAACCAACCTAAGTTGGCGACCAACCTTGAGTTGGCTTTATTGCCTAAGGATCCCCTTTAGGTATTTTATTATTACTGGAGCAACTCAGGAGGCTAATTGTGTTTTCAGCAAATACCTGAGGAAGGTTGATAGTAAACTATGCTTTATACATTTTAGCTTTGCATACAATAAGTATGGCGCATTGTTGCAACCATAGGATCTTTATTCCTTGACTGCAGTAAGTTAACCAACTTGCTATTTTTGTTATTTTTTGAGGTGCTGCATATTTCTTATAAAGGTTGTGTATTGAAGTTTGATAAAGAGATATTAAATAACCAAGATGTTCAGAATGCGTGGGCCAATCGACCTTTATTGACTAAAAATGATAAATAAAGGCAACATCAGTTTGTAAATAAAGATTTGCCTAAGATAATGATGCTGAAAAATAAAAGATATAGAAGTCTAAAAGTAGAATTTCTTAAGATTGACTGCATTCCAGGACCTTGGTATCTCCATGCCCTCTAGCATTTCTAAGTGATAGGCCCACGGTAAGTCGTCTCTTATTATCTTGAATGGTCCCTCCCAATTTGGTCCTAGTTTGTCGTCTGATGGTTTCACAGCACTGCCGAGGACTTTTCTTAAGATGTAATCCCCTACTAGAAATTTCCTTGGATTGAATTTTTTATTTTATTGTTTGTCCAGTTGCTGTTGGTAAGATGCCAACTTAACTAGTTCCAGTTCTCGTCGCTCTTAGCTAAGTTAAGTTCAGTGAGTAATGCTTCATTATTAAGGCCTTGGTCGACCAAGGCAACCCTCATAGTAGGGAGTCCTAATTTCAGTGGGATGACTACCTCCATTCCATAAGCGAGCACGAAGGTGGTTTCACCTGTTGCTCTCTTAGAAGTTTTAAGATAAGCCCATAAAACGTGAGGTAGCTCGTCTACCCAGGCACCTTTGGCTCTTTCCAGCCATTTCTTTAGTTCGTCAATAATTGTCTTGTTGGAAGCTTAAGCTTTCCCGTTGCTCTGGGGATATCCTACAGAACTAAAATGGTGCTTGATGCCATGCTCATCACAAAATCCTTAAAAGAAGCCACTTTCAAATTGCGTGATGTTGTAAGTAATGATTCCTTCGTATCCCAAAGTGGGTGATGATGTTCTTCCATATGAACCTCATCATATCAGAGACTCGGATGTTTGCAAGTGGTTTTACCTCTACCCATTTGGTTAAGTAGTCAGTGCCGACCAATAGATACTTGTAATTTCCAGATGCGATAGGGAAAGGCCCTATAATATCTAAGACCCACTAGGCAAGCTACCATGGGCTAGTTAATGACTTGAGGTCGCTAGATGGTTGATGGACCATAAGGGAGTTCTTTTGACACTTCTCCCATTTACAAACATAAACTCCAGCATCCTTCTACATGTATGACCACCACTATCCTTCATTTATCACTCTGAAAGCTAATGATCTTCCTCCTGCATGACTCCCATAAATGCCTTCATGGAGTTTACTAAGTACCTGCTCGACATCTCTTGGGTGAACGCACTTGAGGTAGGGGCAAGTGAAAGACTTTCTATAGAGTTTTCCTTCAGGAGATGAGTAAAAGCGAGCAGCCTTGACTCTTATCTGGTGCTCTGATCTCTTATCTCCGGGAAATGTGTCGCTTCGTAGGTAAGTTGTGATGGGATCTATCCAACTGGGTCCCTTTTCTATGTTGAGGACTTGCTCTGTGACTTTTTGGTTAGTGCTTGGTTGCGTGATGAATTATATTTGAATGTTCCTCATTAAGTTGGAGTCAATGGCGGAGCTTAGAGCTTCTAGGGCGTCGGCATGACTGTTCTATCCTCTGGGGAACATCTTAACACCAACTCTATCAAACTTTTTCATAAGTCCCCTTACAACAATGAGGTAATCTGTCATCCTCTCATCCTAGGCGTTGAAGTCTCCCCTTATCTTGTTGGACACTAGCTTTGAATTTCAAAATACTCGAAGGCTTTTTGCCCCTAGCAATTGTGCTTTGCGCAAGTCGACGATTAACACTTCATATTTTCTTTGTTATTGGAGGCTTTAAATCCTAGCCTGATCCCTTGTTCGAGCACATTTTTCTCTTGGGGCAACCAATATAATGCCTACTCCTACCCCCTGGAGTTGGAGGCTCTATCAATGTAAAGGTTCCATTCGAAGGTTTTTGCTTCCTCTTCTGGTGGTTACTCAATTTCTAATTGGTTAGTAGGCTAATTCCCCGTGAACTTAGCGATAAAATCTGCTAGAATTTTCCCCTTAATTGTTGTTCTTGGTTGAAAGTGTAGATCGAATCTTCCAAGCTCCATCGACCACTTTGATAGTCGACCGAAGAGGTTAGCTTTCCTTAGAATAACTATGAAGGGGTGCGAGGTGATCATGATGATGGAATGAGCCTCAAAGCAATGCTTCAGCTTCCTCGAGGCTATTACGAAGGCATAGGTTAGCTTCTCTAGGGGAAAATAACGTTTCTCGGTATCAAGGAGCGTCTTGCTTGCATAATAGACTAGGTGTTGACCTCCTTCTTTCTTGCGTACCAAGGCGGAGCTCACAATGTGGTCTAACACAGCAAGATAGAGATATAAGGGGTCGCCTTCACTTGGGATCACCAGCAAGGGTGGCTTATTGAGGTAAGACTTAAGCTCTTCTAGGGCTTTGGAGAAGTCGTCGTTCCATACCAAGCCCTTATCTTTCTTCAATAGTTAGAAGAATGGTCGACAGCTCTTCGAAGACTTAGAGATGAAGCGGTTAACTGCGGCGAGCATGTTGGTAAGCTTCTGGACATCTCTAATCGTTTGAGGGGGCTGGAATTTTCTGATGGCGTCGATGTGACCAGGGTTTGCTTCAATCCCTCTTTTACTAACCAGGTATCTTAGGAACTTTTCTGACTAGACACCGAACGAACACTTACTAACATTAAGTTTCATTAGGTATTTCCTAAGGATCTCAAAGGTTCCTGCTAGGTTTGAGATATGGTCTCCCTTGAGTTTACTTTTGACGAGCATGTCATCGATGTATACCTACATTGTTTCTCCCATTTATTTTTTAAAAATCCTAGTGACCATTCGCTGATAAGTCGCTCCTGCATTTTTGAGGCCTAACGACACGAATTTATAACAATATAATCCAATAGGCGTTATGAATGAGGTCTTATATTGGTCTGGCTCATAAAGTGGGATTTGGTGGTATCTGAAGTAAGCATCCAAAAAGCTCATTCTTTTATGTGTTGCAGTGCTAGTCTATCTTTGGGAGAGGAAAACTATCTTTTGGACAGGCCCTGTTGGGTACTACGACTGGTTTAGATATCCATTTGGGTAATTGAACTTCCCAAATAGAACCTGCACCCAGTAACTTTCCTACCTCTTTCTCTACTACCTTCACTTTTTCTGGGGCTGTTCGAGGAGCCTTCTGAGTGACTGGTTTGAAAGCTGGGTCGACGTGTAATCGATGGAATAGAATTGAGGGGTCTATCCTAGGCAGCTTGTATGGTTCCCAAGAGAAAACATCCTTATTGCTCCGAAGTAATGTGGTGAGCTCCTTCTTTTCTTGGTCGGAGAGGGAGGCTCCGATCAGAAATCTCCTTTCAGGTAAGTTGAATCTAGATGTAACCTCTTCCAGGTCTTCGACGACCCTATTTGCGGGGTGGATCCTGGTTTTCTCCACCCCTAGTCGGTCATACCGTAATTGTTATTTTGAAGGAAACACGCCTTCTTGGGCTTCCTCCTGAACTTTGTTCTCGTCTTTTTTCTTCTTGTGCTTGAGGCAGATAGCTGCAATAAAGCATATTCTGGATAAATCTTGGTAGCTAGGAATCTGGACTACACTCCGATTTGTTTTGCACTTGAGTTTATGTTGATATGAGGATGGAATGGCCTTCATGGGGTGGAGACAACCCCTGCCCAAAATGGCGTGGTAGGGGGATTCGATATTTACCACCAAAAACTCAATCATCTTCGGAATACTTCTTGCCCTGACTGGCAGGACTATCTTTCCCAGTGGCATGGTTATCTTTCCTGCAAAGACGACCAGCGGAATGGTGGATTCTTTGAGGTCGGAAATTTTCAGCTTCAATTGGTGGAATAAGTCTAGGTACATCACTTCAGAAGAGCTACCTTGGTTGACGAGCAACCTGTTGATGCCCCAATTAGCTATCCTGAGTGTGATGACCAATGCGTCATGGTGAGGGGCTCTCACCCTAACTAAGTCTTCTTCGGTAAACACAATGTGTTTGTTGTAGTCGATATCTTCAGTAAACACAAGGTTATACATATTTAATGTGAGATGTATGTATGTTATGATGTGGAAATTATGTAGATAAATATGAAAAAATTATATACTGGTTTAAGACATTAAGTGTGAATAATTCTTAAAAACTGTGAGAGTTATTGGATATAAAATAATAGATTATAATTGAGAATTATAATTATTAATTATATGTGAAAATTAATTCAATAAAACATGCATGAATGGGATAGTGTATGGACCTAAGGATATTTTGGGAACTTGTTAGGCGAGTAGCATAACTAGGCGGTTAAAATGCATAAGTTAAGTGCGCACTATAGTTGAGGAATGAGTATTGTTTCATGAGAGTGCGGTACAAATTTAAATATGAAAGAATAAACACATAATTAATTATGCATCTTAATTACTTGCAAAATATTTTCAAAACATCTTAGGTGTCCAGCCACAGGGGCGTCAAACATGAACTTCATTCCCGGCTATGGGAGCCGCAACAGCTATGGAGTGCTTGCAGGCATTTCAGTCCAGGTTATCTATCTTTGCATTTCTATAGAGGATTCAGTCAGTTACTCTCTGGACATGTCGCCCAATGTCATCTGTATTTTATTTTGATCTATTTCTGTTATAGAAATTATTTATAATAATTATTTTACCAATGGTTTATTTGGTTAATTAACGTGTATTAGATTTTAGTATTCAGTTATGTGATTGTAGTTTATCTCTTTATCTGACGAGTCATGGTGAATGGATTTTATTTTTGGTGCCGTTTATAACGTCATGTTTATAAATATTAAAATTGACACCCGACTTAATTAAATAATAAGTGGCTAGTAATTAATTGATTTTTTACAGTGATGCTAAGAAGAATCCAAATGAGATTCCTGCTTTATTTTAGTTGAGATCTAGCCACCCATTATTTTAATAAGTGGACTGTCACGTGTGTGTGTGTGTGTGATCAAATTTCTATTCTGAAATAGATATTTATCCATGAGTTATATTTAGCACACTAGAGAAATTCCCTTTACAATTATTAAATTATTTGAGTTCAACCTTAATAATTCCATATTTTCATTTGTTCCATTTGAATATGAAAAAGATAAGAACATACTGTATTATTATTATACTTAATTCTAAAGTTCATACATGCGTATTATGAATTTGTATTCATAATTTCCAATTTTTGATTCCAACATATTCAATAATTTATATTCATAATTTTCCACTTTCACTACTAAATAGTGTAAAGGTAAATCTAAGCATATGTGAATTTCTAACTTATCATAAGGTAATTCTCAATATCATTCTAGGGGTGTAAAAGATTTTAGTTTTAAACATATATCTTCACTTGAATAATTCTTAAACATTTCTCTAAATTTCTTAGCAAGAGGACTAACTATATAATTTATTAAAATGATCTACCAGTATTTGTTAAGATAATTCAATTTTTCATTTAAAAAAAGTAATATTTATTTTAAAGAAATAATACTAAACCCTTATAAATTAATATTAGAATTTTGAAAATAATTTATGTGATTAATTTAAACTAGCACTCTAAAGGAGAAGCATGGTATAAAACTTGTGTTGTTGATGAATTTTCAAAAATAGATTTTGTAGAATTCATCTTCAAGATTTATTAATCCACCATAATTCTAGACTTTTTCATGAATTTTTCTTCAAATTTCTCCTAATTAAGCTTCAAAGATGTTGGTTATGGTGAAGGGGTGAGAAGTAGAATTATTATTTTTTAATTGTTCTTCAAATTTCTCCTAATTTACCTTCCAATATGTTAGTTTATGGGGACTTATGGTTGTATTTAGGTTCAAAAGAGTTAGGAAACACATATTTCCTTTTTATTTAATGTAGTGAACTTAAGCTAAAACAAAATTAATATTTTTTTCTCTTATAAACATGTTTTCCTTCTACTAAAATGGTACAAAAATCCTTAAAAAACCCCTAGGTTCTCTCCAAGACCTAGCCTAACCCGTGGTCGACCCCAAACCAAAATTAAAGGACATTTATACATACATCTAACTCTAATTAAACTAAAATAATTAGTTTAATTAAAATTCTTTTTCTAAACTGTAATCTAATTTATTTGTAGAGTTAATTCCTAAAATGGTCCTTGAACTATCTTCTCGATTTTAATTTGGCCCTAAATATTTAATTTGTCTCAAATTATTCCTCGAATTATCTTCTCACTTTGAATTTGTCCCTTAATCTTTAATTCGTCTATATTTGTCTTCGCTCAAACCATGTGTTTTTTAATTAGGTCCTCAAACTAAATAAACATTTTCAGTTTGGTCCTACTTTTGATTTTCATGGAAATTTTAAGAACTACTATTTATAGGTTGGTAACCAAGTATATATTTGAAATAACTTATATATATATATATATATATATATATATATATATATATATAGGAGAAGGCTCACCTACCTCATGCTCTATACATCACCCATGCATCACGCCTAATTCTGGGCCCTAAAAAACTTTTTTTCCAATTTATATTTTTCCCTTGAAATTAACCTTCCAATCAACCCATATGCAAAAAATTAGTTCAAAATACATTTTGTAGCTATTTTTAAAAAATCCACAAAAACCTGCTAAAAATACCTTATTTTTAAGGGTCTGCGCCAGCAGTTTTTTGCGGATTTTTTAAAAATAGCTACAAAATGTATTTGGACTTAATTTTTTGCATATGTGTTTATTGGAAGGTTAATTTCAAGGGAAAAATATAAAATTTGAAAAAAAAGTTTTCAAGGGCCTAGAATTAGTTGTGATGTACGGTGTGATGTATAGTGCATGATGTAGGTGAGCCTCCCTCTCTCTCTCTCTCTATATATATATATATATAATGAATTTATTAATAATGACTTTTATGGTGGGTTTAACTGGTATCATTACAATGTCCATTTTATTTATTTTTTCTTTATTAAAATTAATTTCTTCTAACTTTTCAAAATTTTAAAGAGGAATGTGTTCCATTTTATCAAGACTTATAAATCCTCTTCTATTTATAATTTAACATTATATATTTCTACAATTACAGTTTCATTCAGTCTATCTAATTTATCGATTATTTAAACTATTATTATATGCTTAATTTCAGAATCAATTTCTTTTTCAATGATCTCTTCTAGTTGTTCTAAGGTGTACTTACTAATATCCATTTTAATTTTTCTTTTGAGGTGGTATATTTTCAAAAGGATATTGGTAAGAATCCAAATGTTCGAAGTCTTCTTCACTAGTAACTAATTACCTCTCCTTTTTCTTTTATTTTATTTTCCAATTGTCCTACTTCTGTCACTACTTCTAGTTGATTACTTCCAATTTTTTTAAATATCTTATTAGGTATTTTTTGTTCAAAAGTTACTTGTAACGATGTAGAGTTATTTAAATTGTTTGAGTGAGTCTCTTCAGTGTATCTTATACTCATATATATTTATGCTTGGATTCAAGCTAGAAATATTACCAGGCTATAATACCAATTCTTAAACATGCTCTTTTAAATTATAAAACACACTTTTATATTAAACATGCAAAAGTTAGTGTTACTAAAGCAATAATATGATCAAATAATTATTTATAAAATTCTTGATTTTTTTTACGAGGGACTGAGTTGACACAATTGTTATATTTTAAGGACTAAGTTGCATCTAAGATAGTTAAGGGACTATTTCAAGTTAGATAAATAGTATATGGAATCCTTTAAAAATTAGTGAATAGTATAGAGAATAAATTGGAAAGAATAGTACTTTAAGGACTATTTTAAAACTTAGTTAATAGTATAGGTATTAAATTAACACGAATGATAGTTTCAGGACTGTTTTAAAACTTGACGGATTGTTTAAGGAATATTAGATTAGTTTACTCTTATTTGCATATACCTCAAATCAAATTCAATTAATCGAACTACTCTAATCAATCAGAATACAATTATTTATTTAAATTTTAAACCCATTTTATTTAGTAAAATCATTTGTCTACTAACTAACCACTTTATTTTATTTCTTAACATGATAACTAACGAGGCATAAACTTTATATTTAAAACACGTCGTTAGGTGTTTACGCCCTATAACACATATACCACAAGTTGGCACACTAATGGAAGTATAGCGGCAAGTAGGGATCAAATCCATAGGGAATGTCGTATAGATTTTAATCGATTTATTATTTTAAGAATAAAAGTGTAACAGGTGATATGGTGGTTTGGGTAAGAAAGGAAAAAAATAAAGAAGTAAGGTCTAAACAATATTAAATAAAACGAGAGTTGGGATCGCATCCCCGTCATGTGCTAAACAACTAATAATGAGAATTTTGATTCGAAAACATTTAAGCGAGCATTTTTAGTTAATTATAAACATTAAGCAAGAAGAAATATAACTCAAAGTTGTGAGATAAAATATTTAATCGAAAATGGTCACATACGGATTAAATTCGGAATACTGCTTTAAACACTAACGTTGCATGACAAAGAAAGTTAAATGCATAATATTCCAACTTTAATACATGCGGTTTTAATTAAACGCAATTTTACACAAAACCTAATTTTCGGGGCTCGACACCCATCAATGGAGGACACATGACCCAAACCCTATTTAACTACTCACTACACATGAATAAATTAATTAAACAACTAATTAAGAATTAAAAAAGAAATAATTAAACTAAACTAATTTATCTAGGCATAAAAATTAACTATAAAGCAAGAAATAAGGAATTGAAACTATATTACTTGGTAGGGATAATGAATAATACACTTACAATCCACAAATGAGGCAAACCCAAATGAGAGAGAAAATGAGCTCTCAAAACCCTAACCCTAAACTAAATAAAAAGATAGATTGTCTCTAAAAAAAATGAGAGAACAGGTATTTATACAAAAGGCAAAATGGCATAATTGTGTTAAAAAGAAAGTTGGAAAACAGGGGACCTAGTCGATTCAGAGGACCCGAACATTGTCTTGTAGAGAATCCATTCGCCAAGGTGAGAATCGATTCACACTTGTAGGATGTTTTCTCCTCCCATTTTTGTAGTGCCAACTCGCACCAAGCTCACCACCATGCCGAGACCAACAAAAAATGGCACAAACATGCAACCATCATCCACGATGAAACCCGAAATGGGTATAACCCGAGACAATGGGGTGTGACACCACGACTAATTAAATACCGGGTAGCTACTCCTTTATTAAATTAATAGAAAATGCCAAGTTGGTTCAGTTCATAGCATCACTGTCGAAAACGTTTTATTAATTACTAGTCACCTAATATTTAAAAAGTGAGTTGTCAATTTTAATTAAAACCGATTAACATGCAATAATTAAATTATGAAATGATAACATAACCACCACAACATAATGACAATATAATAACCATAGAATAGAAATTAGTCTGGAGGGATACTCCTCACGACAATCCAAATACAGGAATAAACAAATACTAAGTCTGCATCACTAAATTAATTACAACCCAGAATTCTGAAATAAATGAATATATAAAAATGTTTCTAAAAGAAAAGGGCGACATGCCCAACTGATAAGGAAATCTATAAATAGAGTCAAGATAAAAAATGGAGGCGTCTTCTGACAAAATCCTGTAACTTCCACAGCAGCTACAATATGTCACCTGAATGGAATTCCTATGCTTGGCGTCCTTGTGGCTGGGCACCTAAAAGGTTTTTACAAGAAAATATATTTGAAAGCAAACGAGTCAGAGCCCGATTGTGGAAAACAATTTAAAATATAGCAAGTGTTTTAATGACAATAAGACAATGAATGCAAAATACATGTTAGGACGTGCTCTCACATGAAATACTCACCTCTCGACTATTTATGCACTCCTAACGTACCCGTACCCATTCTAGTAATTCTCATATTTAACTAGTCCTAAATAAATTCTAACATTTCTATACGATTCACGTTTTAATTCCAACATCATCAATTAAATAGAGAGCTTTACATTAATTCTCGATTTCTCAATTATTAGCAATACTAATATACTAGAGATCATCCATTTTATCTTTACATTGCGTTGCTATAATTATACTCACATTTAATCATGACAGTTCATTTCAATTAATAGTATATTATTCTCATCATAAATATACATTACTAGCACCCCGAGACTAAGCTGCGGTGTACACATACTCTGCTATCCAATCCTGGTACATCACGTACATAAGGACCACGTATTCCGAATCTCTCAGGAATCGTTTTCAATAAACAACAATCACAAACAATGGAGGCGAACATAATTCACATCACATGGGTCACGCACATACCTACGCTCCTATGATCAGTAGACTGATTAACTTCTCAATAAGTCCTTCTCTGACCTATGTCCTCGAGGTACCAATCTAAATCCCCCCGTAGGCACACGAAGATTAGATGGCCCTAATCGAATGCAGACCTCCCATGATAGCAAGTATGGTAGGTATGTTATACACATAAAACCACATATACTAAGCATTCGTACACCTTAGATATCTCGTATTTTTAATATAGGTATACTTCTCGTTCTTATACCGTCATTTAATGTTATACGATTACAAGTCCCCGATTTGTATATTAACGTTATCAACTCTTCTCACGTCGTAATTAGGTACTCGTTTCCTACTCCACAATTGACATCCGATTTTATTATAAGGTTCTAAGTTCTACTCCTCAACGTACCCCAATTCTCACAATTATACCTACTAATCAATGAGGTAAGGTTAATACTCCAATTAAATAAGTCTACGGGACATTAGAAATGAAATCAGGCCAAAAAGGCCATTCTGTCAACTCGTTAGAAGTCTCGTTCGAACGAGGTCGTTCGAACGAAAGGCTTCGAACGAACTACCAACTTGTTAGAAGGGACACTGTCATCTCGTTAGAAGCTCGTTCGAACGAGTTCGTTCGAACGACCTGGGCATGTCTTCTAACGAGATTACAGTTTTCGCCTAGAAATTTCCCCAATTTGTTTTTTTTTTTCAATTTCTCACCCTTAAATCCATACTAAGATCATCCCAAATGAGTTTTAACGTGAATAAACTACTCTAAGTTATCCTAGGTCACTATTTAACATATATTTGGTGTCTATTCTTCCTAAATTAACATGAAATCATCAAACTTCTCAAATCTGATCTCAAATCCTGTAAACATGAAGCCAGAATTTTAATGTCTATAATCACTTCCTCATAAATCCATTTTTAAACCATCATAATATATATTTTAGATATGACATTCATCCAATAACATTCTACATGCAATCCCTATTTCATATTATGAATTCTACCTTCAATTTCATGGGTTTTCATCAAACTTCCAATATAAGACAAATATTCAATTCTAAGCATGGAAGAAACATTCTATTGAAATTACTGTAATTAAACCACTTGCCTTCGATGTTCTGATTTGATGTTGAAGAATTGAATGTTGATTCTCCTCCCTCTCTCTACAAATTTCTTCCAAAGATGGTGATGGTGGCTAGGGTTTCTTTTTTGGAACTTCTTCCAACTCCCCCCTATAACTCCCCTAGCCCTCTAACTTCCCAAATGCTGATAATGACTTAGTGGGTTCTTTTCTAATATAAAAATAACCTCTAAAATTCGTGGGTTATAATTCCCCTATTTTTAATTATCAAACTACCCTTTTGGGTTGCCGGTGTGGCCTAAAAATGCCCCGGGACCCAAACTAAACTCCCGGCTAGTGTTTTCTGACTATTTCGACCCTTCCGGACACGTTGGCGCACTCAAAATGACCATTCGGTTGATAAAAATAAAATTCACTTTTTAATTCAATTAATTACGTTCCTGACGCGACTGACACGCGCGTCCCAATTAAATTTTCCAAATTGTCGTATATCTACCTCGTGACAATTTAGATATCATCAATACTCATGTATTACCATACATACTCGAAAATAATAAATTTTTAACATCATAATCAAATACCAACTCACATCTCGTTAGTATTTATACCCGGATTAATTTCCAATTAATTCTCATTTAATTTAATTAATCCTTTAAATAAATATCAATAAATTACAGGGTATTACATACTTCCCCCCTAATAACAGAATTTCATCCTAAAATTCAGAACTAAAGAGAACCTGGTAAAAACAGCTCTGGATAACGCTCGTGCATCTCATCGTCGCGCTCCCATGTGGACTCCTCGGCATTATGATGCCGACACTGAACACGTACTAATGGTACTATCTTTGACCTCAGTTTTCGCTCGCTTTGATCCAAAATAGAAATCGGCCTCTCCTCGTAGGAACTATCTGGCTGAAGATCGATGTCCTCCAAAGCAATGTGGGTATGGGCCAAATCATCCCTAAGGTATCTCCTCAGCGAGGAAATATGGAACACATCATGAATCCTATGCAAGTGCTCCGGTAACTCAAGTCTATACGCAACTGGCCCAATTCGCTCGATGATAGGAAATGGCCCCACATATCTCGGTGCCAGTTTTCCCTTCTTCCCAAAACGCATAATCCCCTTCATAGGAGATACTCTGAGTAACACTTGGTCCCCCACCTTGAATTCTCTGAAGAACCTCTTGGCATCAACATAGCTCTTTTGTCGATCCCGAGCTACCCGAATGCGAATCCGTATCAACTCAATCCTTGCCGAAGTGTCCTGAATCAATTATGGTCCAAGGAGTTTGTTATCCTCCACCTCTAACCAACATGCCGGGGAACGACAAGGTCTACCGTACAACGCCTCAAATGGAGCCATGCCAATGGTGAACTGGTAGGAGTTATTATAAGCAAACTCCACCAGTGGAAGGTACATCTCCCATCCACCTCCAAACTCTATGATGCACATACGCAACATGTCTTTCAACATTTAATTTGTCCGCTCGGTTTTCCCGCCAGTCTGCGGGTGATATGTCGTACTCAACCGCAACTCCGTACCCATGGCCTCCTAGAAACTCTACCAAAACTGTGAAACAAATATCTTGTCTCGGTCAGACACGTTATTTAGAGGCACACCGTGAAGTCTCACTATTTCCTCAATGAAAATCTAGGCATACTGTCCCATAGTGTAATCTGTCCTCACGGGTAAAAAATGAGCAACTTTGGTCAGCCTATCCATAATTACCCATATGGAGACGTGACCCCTATGTGACGTAGGTAACCCTGTGATAAAGTCCATGGATATGCTCTCCCATATCCACATTGGAACCTCTAATGGTTGTAGAAGTCCTGCCGGTTTATGATGATCCACCTTTACTAGCTGACAAGTGGCGCATTTAGAAACAACCAATACTGGCGTCTCATGTCTTGGTACATCTTATCCCCACTAGGGTGTACCGCGAACCATGAGCCGTGCGACTCCATCATTACCTCATATCGTAAGTCCTCCCCTTCCGGAACCACCAGTCTCCCATTGAAACGTTATCCCCCGTCTAAGCCAATGGTATAGGACTCGGCTCCCTATGCTAGTAATCAAACTATCTGCTCCTGACAGAACGAGTCATTTGCCTGGGCCTTTACCACTCTCATAACAATCTGAGGTGTAATAGTCATCACAGACATGAACGATCGGGCCACTGCATCCTGGTGTCCCAACTCCTTCCACTTTGCTTTCCACACCTCAGCCGCCTCATCTACTGGCCTATGGCTCAACGCGTTTGCTACCATGTTAGCCTTCCCCAGGTGATATTGGATATCAAACTGATAATCCTTCACAAACTCAAGCCACCGTCGTTGACGCATATTCAGTTCCTTCTGCGTGAAGAGGTATTGTAAAGAGTTGTGGTCCGTGAACAATCGAAATTTCTCCCCCAGGAGATAGTGTCTCCAAATCCGAAGAGCGAATACTACTGTCGCCAACTCCAAGTCATGGGTAGGGTAATTCCTCTCGTGAGGCTTAAGCTTACGGTAAGCATAAGCTATGACCTGACTCTCCTGCTGCAGCACACCATCGAGTCCTTGTAAGGATGCATCGGTGTAAACTAAATACTCAACTCCCGATCTGGGCAATGCTAACACAGGTGCTGAAGTCAACTTGTCCTTCAACTCATCGAATCCCAACTGACATTCATCGCTCCAGATGAATGGCACACCCTCGCGAGTCATCGAACTGTAGTCTTGGGTCATTTAGAAGAGTCCACATAACATAAAACTCTCTCAGGAAAAAAAACAATTGTCACGGTTCTGGACCGTGACTAATGGGAGAATTGTTTTAGTTTTAATAGGATTCTAATGCCACTTAAATTCTCTAATATTTCTCCACTTAAATTAATATGGGGTTCCGACTTTTCAAACATATTTTGACAACCTTTAAGAGCAAGAGACCCTTATAATTTTCACCTTCTTCCTCCTATAACCCCTAGCCCCATTTTGTATAACTTTCAACTCAAGATTTATCAAGATAAATCGTGTTTTCTCAAGATTGTTCAAGAACGGACCTGTCATAATTTTTTGAGAGGATTTCAACCATTTAATTATAATTTTCCTTCAACTTTTACTCTGGCATGGATACTCTATTATCTTCCTTTAGTATTATGTGTTTTAAGTATTGCCTAAACATATAATTGCATGTTTTTCTTAAAATAAATTAGTAACCTTAATTTGGAAAAGTGAAAACTATTTTGGTATTGTTTTTATGAAAACTTTTAATATGAAATAAGATGGAAAACCCTTGGGTGCGTAGGATAGAGTATTGAGTTTGGGTCATTATGGGACTAGAATCGCATGTAGAATTTTATGGAGTTTATTTAAATGAAAACAGAGCTCGTACACACTCACAAAAATTTTGTAGTTAATGAAACTGGATGATTATTGTGTATTTCATAAAATTGCATGCTGATTAATCAAAAAATGTTAGATGATAATAATTTTGCTAAGAACGACGACCACTACACCAAAATAATAATTTTGTGACTCCCTTTTTATGACTGTTAATGGGAGTGACAAACTTATCACTCCTGGGAGAAGTTACACAATTATTTGTAACTCCCATTAGGGGTGATAAAATCAATGGGTAATAAAAAAATTTGAGTCAATTAGTTTGCCATCGCTAATAAGAGTCACAAATATGACCATATAATTAATTTGTGACCAGTCACAAATTTATAGCTGTCACAAGCAGTCATAAATTTATGAGTAGGCATAAGTTATGACTCATATGAGCACTCACAAAATTATAACTGCTATGGGGAGTCACAAATTTTGGACTAATACTATATTTTTGACTTTCATCGACAGTCATAAATTTGTAACTACTTGTAGCAGTAATAAATTTTGGACCAATACTTAATTTGTAACTGCTATTGACAGTCATAAATTTATAATTCCTCCTAGCAGTCATAAATTTTGGCCTAAGACTTAATTTGTGACTGCTATTAGGGGTCACTAAATTTTTCCCTACTCTATTTTCCCTCTTCTCTCTCCTCTCTCTCTCTTCTCACAGCTCCCGCCCCTCTCTCTTACATTTTTCTTTCGTGACGAACTCCCGCTCCCCACTTTGAGTGATTTAGGTTTTTGCTTTTGATTTAGATTTCATTAACGAATGGATGATTATGTTTTAGGTTTATGCTTTTGATTTAGTTTCTATTTGGTTTCGCGGTGAAGATTTAGGTTTCATTAATGTTCTACTTATTTGATTGGCATTTATTATACTTATTTGATTCGCTGTGAAGATTTAGGTTTCATTAATGTACTTCTTATCTGCATTGGTGAATAAATGTTTTGCTGAATAACTAAATAGATTAGTGTTCTGCATTGGTGAGTAAATGTTCTGTATTGGTGAATAAATATTCTGGTATAAATGTTCTGGTATATAAATGTTTTACTGATTTTAGTTCATTTAATATACTTATTTGATTGACATTGATTAGTGTTGATTTAATGCCCTCCGTCTCTCAGTTTTGACATTCTAGTTATCACAACTGAGATTAAGTGGTTATTACATCTATAGTTATTTGATTGTCATTGATTAAGTGGTTATTACATTAGTTGTGACATTCTAAATACTTATTTGATTGGCATTGATAAAGTGGTTATTACATCAGTTGTGACATTTTAAATACTTATTTGATTTGCTTAAATTATAATGTTTAAGGTGTTGTGAAGATTAACGAATAAATGATTAAGTGGTTATTACATCAGTTATTGCAAATGGTTCAGTAGCTTTATGTAACAATTAGAACATAAAACTCACATTCGCTATAACTTAAATGTTTAGAGTCCATTATTTTCTCTCTCTTAATAATTATTGTACCTATTATTATGCATTAATCAGATGGTGCTCTTGTTATTTTACTTGTTATATACATGCTATATACATGGTTGTGAATCTTGTTTCATAACATGTTTTCCTGCTTATTGGGTGATGAAATATTACTATAGTTGATGATTGTTATGAGGACTTATATATATATATATATATATATATATATATATATATATATATATATATATATTAATTAATTAGAAAACAGTATAATAAATTTTAATTTCATCAATTATATTTATGTTTGATTTCGTAAATACATGTTTGAGTTTTCAGTTTCGTAACACTTAATGTTTGTTTCTTCAATGGGTATGCTAACTTTAATGGGAAGCGTTAAGTTTTCTTTAATTTGGGTAAATATGGAGCCCCTTTATGGGGAATAAGGTTTTTTTATGTTTGGGTTTTTATTAGATATGGGGAATAACCCTTTGGCTTTTCATGTTCACCCCAATAATTTGTAGAATGTTTTAGCACGACATGTAGAATCCTAAATTAGACAAATAATATATATATAATACTAAATATATCACTACTCAAACATATGGCAAAATATGTAATAACTAAAATACTTGTGCTAAGCATATATATATGTATGCCATTTTTCATTATAAAGGACATATTTATTTAGTTTTATAATTTATTGAGTTTCTATTTATTTGTATTGTAGAATTAATATGGTTTCCACAATATAAGGAGTGGATGGGTGAAAGTTGTAGAGTGGGACAAATATACGTTGATGGGGTTAAAGACTTCGTGAATTATGCAATGAAGAATCTCAAAACTGATATTATCCCATTCCCATGAAATCGTTGAAAGAATGGTAAACGTTTGAAAGGGGTAAATGTAAAAGTACATTTGTTTCATTTGGGTATGCAAGCTGACTACACGTTTTGGAATTTCCACGGGGAGAGGGATTTTAAGTATATTCCAGAAGAAATACTTATCAATGAAACGGTTCACACATATGGTGACTTGTTAGTACATGCTAGCTTAATCGATCTCATAAATGATATGTATGAAGTGCACGGAGCACAAGAAAAGCAAAATAGTAGAGGGAATGGTTTAGGCTGTGAGGATCATATTGATAATACTAGTGACTAAGATAGGGATTATATACGGTTAAAAGCAGCCGCCGTAACACCATTATACCATAACTCCAACCCTGACCACATAATGTTATTTGCCATGGTTGGGTCTCACAACTTAAAGAGCCAATTTGGCTTGTCGGGGAGAAGTGTGACAACAATACTCCTTTGGGCAAAATATTTTCTCCCGAAATAAAATACATTTCCAATCAATTATCCAATCATGAAGCGTAATTTGAAAGGTTTGGGTATGAAATACAAATCAATTCATTGTTACAAGTATAACTTTGTTTTATACTATAAGGAGTACAAGGACAAACGAGCTTGTCTTGTATGTAAGGAACCTAAATATGAACAAAAGATGATAGTACACAATGAATGCTTGTTGAAAGTAGATACGCAAATACCCAAGAAGGTGTTAAAGTATTTCCCTTTAGGTCCTCGATTGAAGAGACTTTACACTATAACTTGGATAGCAGAGGCAATGACTTGGCATGGTCGAGCGGAGGTGGCTGAGAATCTCATACGACATCCGATTGATTCATCTGTGTGGAAATAAACAAATAAATAATACCCATACTTTGGTAAAGAAATACGAACCGTTCGCCTTAAAATATCAACTAATTGGTTTAACCCATTTGGCAAATTGAGCACAGAGAAGAGTATATGGCCAATGTTTGCTGCGCCTTTAAATTTTCCTCTATCGCAGTGCATGAGAAAGGAGTTATCAATTTTGACGTTGTTGATAACAGGTCCAAAAGCACCGGGTAGTGACATTTATGTTTTCTTTGCGCCACTTATAAATGAAATTAATGAGTTATGGGTTGAAGGTGTGAGAGAGTTTGACTCATACAAACAAGAGGAATTCACAAAGGTAGCGAATGATATGGTTTCGTAACCTCAGTTGTAATAATTAAATTGCTTCAAGTTTGGTCATTCAATCGTTTTAATCGATTCATTAATAATTTTGCAAAAAAAATTGAGTGAGCTAAGAAGTAGCCAAGGTTCTTCCAGCCAAACTAGTTTGGATACTTATGCTTTGACTGCCTTTAAAGGAAAAGACACCAGGGGTGACTCGTGGTGTTGGACTTGTGTCTAAAAGTAAACTTTAGGCAATTACTCCTATAGTATCACAATTGAATGGAGAATTATCCTCACATTAATAGTTGAATGCGGATATAGCTTTTCTCAAATCGTCCGTTACCATAATTTTAAGCGCTTTTGAAAAGAATGGTCTTAAACTACCAAATAAAAATGACCTATTATCACCGCATTCAAGTCCCCACGATTACAATCCCATACAACATCCAAGTTCTCAAGATTACACTCCTGTCCCGCATCCAAGTTCTCAAGATTACACACCTATCCCTCTATCAACTGAGCCAAACTTTAGAGACAAAACTGAGCCAGACTTTGGAGATTATGTTGATCCTCCACATAATCCTGAGAACGTATGTGCTTGCGTTCAAATGAGCTAATTATATATTAAACCCTTTTAACCCAAACAAATCCTAAACATGCAACATTATGTGATTGAATAAGATGATAATCTAAGTAAGAACATTCAAACACATGCAATTGAGGAAAAATCCCCCAAAGGGGCAAAACCATTTATTTTCATTATAATATTGTAGCTATAAAATTTCGGATTACAATGAAAATACAAGTGACTAAGAATTACCCTCAAGTGTCGGATTCTGTAGTCGCGGATGGAAATATCCCTTTCTAGGAGGGCTACAATGAAGAAGAGAACGACTTCTCCACAAGGTTGTCGGCTGGAATTTTCCCTTTCCAGGAGTGCAGCAATGAAGAAGAGAACGACTTCTCCACAAGGGTTTGAACAGCAAAACTGCGTTCTTGGGTTACCAAAAAGATTCACAAATGATTGGCAATTGTGTGAATCAAAAACCTAGAGTCTAGATGCTCAATAGGTGAAGACTTAGGGCTTTCTTTACTCTGGAAATCGTGTGAATAAGTCTTAGAAAACAACTTCCCGTAGTGGGATTAAATAAGAGGACTTGAGCCATAAAAATATGACCACGATCTGTTTAAGATTATCCCAGGCGAACCGGTCCGGATCTGAAGCGGATCGGTCTGATTGACCACATTGGTTCTTTTATTCTAAGGAGGATCGGTCCGGTTGTGACCGGATCGGTTCTTTTATTCCTGCTTCATCGGTTTGCTTGCGGTCCGGGGTATACTGGATCTGCATCAAACGGATCGGCCCGGTTGAGGGCGGATCGGTCCGGTTAGCTGGATCGCTTCTTTTATTGTAGGCGGACCGGCCCGATTCTGTCAGACTTTGATTCCTCTTCTTCTTTTGATATTCGGATCCGTTGATGAATGAATGAATCTTGAATTTCTTCAACGGTGTAACGGCGTGCGACATAATAAATTGTTAATGGACAAAAATGTCCTTACAAATCTCCCCCTATCTCTATGCCGGTACATACATAAAAACAAAAATACGAATTATCAAACAAATGAAAATGCCTATACAAATCTACCCTTCCATGAACCCAAAACTGGAAAGATACAATTGAATAATACTACAGCGTTTGCTCTTCAATTCTGCAGGAATCTCAACGCTTTTCTCATCAGGGTGTGCAATCCAATGATAATCCATGTAGTACCTACACACATGAGACAAAGCAAAATACCAAGTGACATATCGAGTTTGAAATGAGATAAACATATATATACCAATTTATGAGCAAACTAAAACATTCAAATCTCCCCCATAATAAGACAATTCATTCTCCCCCTTTTTTATGATGTCCCCAAATAGACAAATGAGAGAAATAAATCAAAGAAGCAAGTTCGGGGTGTCACAAGGAGAAAATCACAACATGAATGAACACAAAGCAACCAAGACGATGATAGCGTAAATGAAGTGGTGTGATCAAATTCGATAGGAAAATCAATGCATACAAACATGACATATGTGCATGATGAATATTGGATATTCCTAGCGAATGAACTCAAATGCTTCCTTTGGTGTAAAATAATGACAATATAAGATATTGACTCAATCAAATCAACAAATCAAAGCTCAAAGTGATTTTCACACCAATAACGTCCGAAACGATTTTATGCTTTTTCAGGACTATCAAGGAAGTGCAAACCCGTTTAAAGATTCTCCAACCAAACTCCCTCAGATATAATATTGAATAGAGGCATTATAAATTATCAAACTTTGGAGAATTGATGGTGAAACCTAAGTGGCCCATATTTGGCATGAATTGCTTTTTATTGCCTTTAAATTTTTTTGGGCTCTTTTAACCTCTTTGTACCTCGGATATTAAAATTCCTCCATTTTTAGGTCCTTTTTAACGGTGGCTTTTGCACAAAGGATAGATGATTACCTTTCGCAGCCCCTCCCCGTTATACAAAAACACACAGTCTCACCAAAACGGTTGTTACATGAATTCTAATCTTGTCAAGTTTTATCGCATATTGTACATTGTATAGACATAATTGATATGGAAACACTCAAGCCAATATGAGATAGACAAGTGCAATAATCAAATATAGTCGTGCATGTCTGCAATAAAGGATATAGGAGTCAAACATGTAGGAAGATATCACTAATTACATCTCAAAGACTCCATATTAAGTAAAGCACATGGATGAAATGATGTAGCGTCTCAAATCTCTATCAAACAGTCACATGGATATATGGAATGAAGTTGTGACTTGGCTATCTTAAATGCTCATCCATAAAAGGTGCTTAAAAATACAACCATCTTTTTTATCTTTTTCAAAAATTTTATCAAAATAAAATCTTTTTGTGCTTTTCTCAAAATTTTTCTTGAAGGAAAATCTTTTTGTATTTTTTTTTCAAAAGAAATATAAACAGCAAAAAGAATAAATAAAAGTTGTACAACTAAGCAATGGTATATATAAAACAGACTAGCAATAGGAAGCAAATGATATGAACATGAAGAAGCATCCTATTCTAGACAAAGACCAACCCCTCAGTCAACTGTGCAAATTCCCAAAGACTTCCTAAGACTCTCAAATTTAAGGGCATCTAAAGGTTTTGTGAAAATGTCGGCTAACTGACGGTCGGTGGGAACAAAACTCAGGGATACAGTGTTCTCCTCAACTAACTGTCGAATAAAGTGCTCACGTATCCTGATGTGTTTTGTGCGCAAATGCTGGACGGGATTACGGGATATGTGTATCGCGCTCATGTTATCACAAGAAATGATCATGGTGTCTTGTGAAATCCCATAATCCTCCAACATTTTCTTCATCCACAAGAGTTGTGTGCAACAACTCCCGACGGCTATGTACTCAGCCTCTGTAGTGGACAGAGAGATGGAATTTTGTTTCTTGCTCAGCCAGGAGACAAGAGCAGAACCAAAATAGAAACACCCACCAGAAGTGCTTCTACAACCATCTACATCCCCAACCCAATCGGCATCCGAATAGGCGGACAAACGGTCATCGATAACAAAGGAATACCAAATCCCGTATGAGAGAGTACCACTTACGTATTTAATAATACGTTTTAGAGCAAGTAAATGTGACTCTTTTGGGGACACCTGATATCGAGCACAGACTCCAACACTAAAGGCGATGTCGGGATGACTGGCAGTCAAGTAGATAAGACTACCTATCATACTCCGATATAAGATTTTCTCTACGTCCTTGCCTGAAGTGTCCTTACTAAGCTTTGTAGTGGTACTCATAGGTGTACGAGCATGCTTAGCGGAGTCTAAACCATATTTCTTCACTAGGTCTCTAGCATACTTGGATTGGGAGATGAACATCCCATCCTCTAGCTGACGAACCTGGAGACCAAGGAAGAATGTAAGCTCACCAAACATACTCATCTCAAACTCACTTTTCATCTCCTCCTCAAAGTGGTGAGCATGCTGGTAGCATGTGGATCCAAAGACTATGTCGTCCACATAGACCTGGGCAACCAAAATAGCACCGTCATCTCTCTTGACGAACAACGTCATATCTACTCCCCCTCTCTTGAAGCCACGAGCTAAGAGATAGGAAGTAAGCCTCTCGTACCAAGAACAGGGTGCTTGCTTCAAACCATACAAGGCTTTTTTAAGATAGTAGACGTGCTCTAGGTGCTGAGGGTCTTCAAACCCTTTTGGTTGTTCCACATAAACCTCCTCCTGTAGAATGCCATTCAGAACGGCACTCTTGACATCCATCTGATATACCTTGAAGCGCAGATGACATGCGATGGCGAGCAGAAGACGGACGGACTCGAGCCTCGCAACAGGAGCAAATGCCTCCCCAAAGTCTACACCCTCTATCTATGTGTATCCTTGAGCGACCAACCTAGCCTTATTTCTGATTATGGTACCATTTTCATCAATTTTATTCTTAAAAATCCACCGGGTACCTATTACATTAGTCTCACTAGGTCGGGGGACAAGTTCCCAGACATTATTATTTTTAAACTGAAGCAACTCATCCTGCATAGCAGATATCCAGTGTTCATCCTTGAGTGCTTCTTTATGGTTCTTGGGCTCGACTTTGGACGTGTATCAAAGATGGCTAACAACGTTCTCTAGCTGAGCACGAGTTTTGACCCCTAGAGTGGGATCACCAACAATGGCAGAAGGGTCATGAATCTTGCGAACCCAAGCAGGTGTGTCCCCTAGCGCAAAAGTAGGGTCCACAGAGTGTGAGAAAGGAACAGGTAGATCACTGTCAGAACAATTACCATCCTCACACTAAATGTTAGGATCAATAACCGTCGCATGTTCGTCATCTTGCATGGTGACGTTTATTGATTCCATAACCTTAGAGCTCTTCAGGTTAAAAACTCGGTACGCTCTGCTATTCGATGAATATCCTAGAAATATTCCCTCGTCGCTCCGGGAGTCGAACTTTCCTAATTGCTCTCTATCCCGTAGGATGTAGAATTTACTCCCAAAAACACGGAAATATGCCAGGTTGGGCTTCTTGCAAGTCCACAACTCATAAGGAGTCTGAAGTGTGTGTGGATGCAAATAAACCCTATTCACCGTGTGGCATGCAGTAGACACTGCCTCTGCCCAAAATCTCCTAGAAACTTTACGACCTAGAAGCATAGATCTAGCCATCTCTTGGATCGTTCTATTCTTTCTCTCAATAATACCATTTTGCTGAGGAGTTCTCACAGCAGAAAACTCATGTTTGATCCCGAGGCTATCACAATAAAGGTATACCTTTGCTTCTGTGAATTCAGTGCCATTGTCACTACGCATCCTATTAATAGTGACACCGTGTTGATTTTGCAGGACACGACACTTGGTCGTTAAAAATTCTACAACATCGGATTTCTCTCTTAGAAAACCTATAATGGAGTATCTGGAGAAATCATCTACCATCACGAGGATGTACCTCTTACCACCTAGACTCTCAGTACGAGTGGGACCCATAAGATCCATATGAAATAACTCAAGAACACGAGAGGTGGTAATGGAATGCAACTTCCTATGAGGACTACGGATTTGTTTGACCAACTGATAGGGTCCACAAATGGTCGAAGTTGACTTTCCAAGAGATGGTAATCCACGTACTAGGTCCTTTTTAGCTAAGCGATTTAGATCTCTAACGTTCACGTGACCTAGACGTTGATGCCACAGATCCATAGGAGTGATCGTGGCGCTGTTGCAGACAAGTGAGGATGTGGGCTCAGTCCCATAGCAATTATCCTCGATCCTCACCCCTTGCATCAAAAGTTTACCATCTTGATTATAGACTTTAGAGGTATCTCGGTCAAATTTTACTGCAAAGTCAGTGTCGCACAACTGGCTAATGCTGAGAAGGTTTGCTTTCAAACCTTTGACGTACAAAACATTTTCTAGCTTAGGAAATCCAGGTAACTCGACAGTACCACGTCCTATAATGCTAGACTTGCTCCCATCTCCAAAGGTGACTCTTCCATCCTGATAGTCTTTAAGAGTCGTAAAAAATGAGGCATCACCTGTCATGTGTCTGGAGCATCCACTATTAAAATACCACTGAGAGGTATTATGTTCTTTGAGAGCAACATGAACAACAAAAGCCTTTTAATCTTTCTTAGGCACCCAAGCAGAGATGACCTTTTGTTTGCCTTTGTTGTTGTTGGTTTTAGCTGGAATGTGAGAGTCATTCTCTAACGGCAAAGACATTTGTCGGAATTCTTCCATTAAACTCTGGGTCGTGGTAGCTAAGAACTCAACTCGCTCTCTCAGACTAGAAAACTCATCAGTATGACGTGGTGGAGCAATAGTACATCGTGTCCGACCCAGGCTATTGCAAGACTCCCTAAGGTGGCCTTTTCTTTTGCAATAAGTACAAAAAAGCACAGTCAAAGGGGGACCTTGGTTTGCTTTTCTTGGTCGAACTCTCCTTCGAGGTTTTTGATGGTGACCATGAGGAGTTGTAGTAAACTCAGGAACTGGTCCAGGTGCAATTTGGGACGTGGAGGCACCATCATATCCAATTCCTTGCCGATCACCAAAACCTAAAGCAGGGTCGAGGAGCATCTTTCCCATCTTCCCAGATCTGTCCTCGATTTGTACCTTGACTTCCCGTGCTTTCTCAAGATCATGAGTTAGCTGGGCAACAAGGGCTTCAAGTTTCTTCCGAGTCTCCACGGAGGAATGGAGCTGACTCGTAAGACTAGCCACTTGTTTAATCAAGTCCCCTCTCTCTTTCTCTAAAACACACTCTCTCTCTCTAAACAGAATCTCTTTATTGACACAGGCAGATTCTCTCTCTCTCAGGGCGGTGACGGTGGAGGACTCTCTTTCTCTCGCCTTTCTTAAATCATCCTCTAAGCTGATGATCTTAAGCACTAGCGCTTTATTAAGTTTTTTAGTTTTCAAAGACTCAGAATATAACTCAGCGTAGGCGCGTTGAATGTCACTCTCGCTCTCACTTGAGTCATCCTCCCCCTCACTTACATCGATCTCACTGTCGAGGTGTCCCTGTGAAGCATCATCTTCATCGTTGTGAAGAGAACTAGGAGTGCTCACTTGACTGGCCATGAATGCGATGAAGTTACACTCATGTGGTGACTCATCTCCTGAATCCACCGTCTCGACCTCACTGTCATCACTAAGGGTAGCATTAAGGACAACTTTCCCCTTTTCTCTATTCAGACGATTGGCACACTCAAAGGCTCTATGACCCCTACCATCGCACTCAAAACATCTCTCACTTTCTTTCTTAGGAGGATTTTTGGAGTCTTTTTCATTTTTCTTTCCAAACTTATTTTTCTCAAATTTCTTTTTATCTTTAAAATTGCCATTTTTCTTAAATTTGAGAATCCTCTTGAAATTTTTTGCAAAAAGAGCCAAATCATCTAGGTCAAAATCACACTCAGAATCTGACGTGTCAGTCTCTCTCTTTTTAGACGACTCTACCCTTTTTCTAGCCAACCCCTCACTCCTTCTCTTTTGGTCTTTAAGTGCAATTCCCTTATCTTTAGATTTAACAGTTTTAGGGAACATATCAATTTCATAAGTTTGCAAATCTCCTACAAGTTCTTCCAATTTTAGCGTATTTAAATTACCCATAGAATTTAGCACAGTGACTTTAGGGATAAAATGCTTAGGTAAAGAACGAAGAATCTTTTTAATAACTCTAGCATTAGGAATATATTCACCAAGATTAAAACTAGTATTCACAATGTCAGAAAGTCTAGCATAAAATTCATCAAAGCATTCAGATTCATGCATGGTGATGGTTTCAAATTGAGTTGTCAAATTTTGCAACTTAGATTCTTTCACAGCATTAGTTCCTTAATGGGTGAGTTGTAAAACATCACATGCCTATTTTGACGTGGTGCACGTCATTATGCGTTTGAACTCATCAGGTGTGACAGACCCAGAAATAGCACTTAGACCCTTAGAATTAAAAGATGCCCATTTAAATTCTTCATCAGTCCAAGAAGTGTCAGGTTTCAAATTGATCACATTATCAATAGTCACGGAGGGAGGAGTCCACCCTCTTTCAACTAAAATCCAAACCCTTTCATCTATGGCTTTTAAAGCCAACCTCATTCGGGCTTTCCAATAAGCATAATTTGTCCCGTCAAAAACAGGCATTTTATTATATAACTTCTCCATTTGAACACGCACTTTTTCAAAAAATCAATTTTTTCAGAAAATTAATATCTTAGAATTTTTTTTCGGAAAATAGGAATACGCGATAGATTAGCGTAACCTGCTCTGATACCAATTTGAGAACGTATGTGCTTGCGTTCAAATGAGCTAATTATATATTAAACCCTTTTAACCCAAACAAACCCTAAACATGCAACAGTATGTGATTGAATAAGATGATAATCTAAGCAAGAACATTCAAACACATGCAATTGAGGAAAAATCCCCCAAAGGGGCAAAACCATTTATTTTCATTATAATATTGTAGCTATACAATTTCGGATTACAATGAAAATACAAGTGACTAAGAATTACCCTCAGGTGTCGGATTCTGTAGTCGCGGCTGGAAATATCCCTTTCCAGGAGGGCTGCAATGAAGAAGAGAACGGCTTCTCCACAAGGTTGTCGGCTGGAATTTTCCCTTTCCAGGAGGGCAGTAATGAAGAAGAGAATGACTTCTCCACAAGGGTTTAAACAGCAAAACTGTGTTCTTGGGTTACCAAAAAGATTCACAAATGATTGGCAATTGTGTGAATAAAAAACCTAGAGTCTGAATGCTCAATAGGTGAAGACTTAGGGCTTTCTTTACTCTGGAAATCGTGTGAATAAGTCTTAGAAAACCAATTCCCGTAGTGGGATTAAATAAGAAGACTTGAGCCATAAAAATCTGACCACGATCTGTTTAAGATTATCCCAGGCGGACCAGTCCGGATCTGAGGCGGATCGGTCCGATTGATCGGATTGATTCTTTTATTCTGAGGCAGATCGGTCCGGTTGTGACCGGATCGGTTCTTTTATTCATTCTTCATCGGTTTGCTTGCGGTTCGGGGTATACTAGATCTGCATCAAATGGATCGGTCCGGTTGAGGGCGGATCGGTCCGATTAGCCGAATCGGTTCTTTTATTGTAGGCGGACCGGTCTGGTTCTGTCAGACTTTGATTCCTCTTCTTCTTTTGATATTCGGATCCATTGATGAATGAATGAATCTTGAATTTCTTCAACGACGTAACGATGTGTGACATAATAAATTGTTAATGGACAAAAATGTTCTTACAAATCCATATGTCGATTTATTATATTTTTCAAGTAAAAAAAAATTGCAAGTGGACAAGTTATTGCTTTAGCTACTACTAGAACGGTGGCGCATGGCTATCAACTATTGATATTTGAACGTAAGGTTTACGTTAGTATTGTTAAGATAGGGGAAGAGAGTCATCTGTTTTATTGACAAAGTCATGGGGAGAACAATATTAAGGATGTCGAGAAATCTTGGGTGGTTTAGCCGTTGATCTGTCTTTTCCCTAAGTGATCATGGATGCAACTCAAGATGTTATTTTTTTCATTTTTTTGCAACTATTAGGCAAACTATTGGTTTTGTAACTGTTCGAATTATATTTTGATTATGGAACTATTTGGATTCTATTTGTATTTTGTTTGTTATTATATGTGCCAAAATCTTATAACTTTAAGTCTTCTTATATACCATTGACAAAATTAATGGTCTCAATTGAATAAATGTTCTGCCTAATTGAATTGATCCGAACATGGTCTGCATTGCTAGTATATAACTGCCATTTAGCTTGTTTGTGATCATATCTACTTCCATTAAGCTTCTTAAGATCATTGGTTAGATCTATTTGGATAAGTTGATTTAAGTTCCTCTAACTTTAGGTGTGGACTATAGCTTATTTTGGTTAATGTATACTATCCGTTGTTTGCTCGTACGACTTTCAATTTTCATCTCTCATTATTGTTGCAGCTCTATTTGAGACTGTAGCTTATTTGATAATACTATAGCCCCGAATCTCAAAGAGAAGTACACAGCTAGAAGCTGTAATTTGTAAAAAAATTATTAAGGCCTGACAGATCAGGTAAATTTTCATAGTTGTATGCTTTAAATTATTTGGAGTGTGTGCCTTAAACAAGTTTTAGTCATTTCTTTGAACACTCCTTCTGTTTGACTATAGTACATTTACAGCATCATAATATAGTATTTTAAATAAGCTTCTTTGCAATGATCTGCTATATATATAGATCACTAACAATATAGTTCCCACCTAAAACTGTGGTTAATGTAGGCATTGAGTTGAATTATAAATAAGATGTCGATTGACCGACATTTAGGATCAACATAGTTTTGTGTCCTACTCAATAGATGTTGACTGACCATTGTTTACTGTACACACATCATTCTTTTTTTTAAAAGTGATGTGTTCTTACTGTATGCTGTGTGCCATGCCTACTCTTTTCTAAAACAGTTTTGTATCCTACTTAGAATTCTTAAGATGAAGTTAAAAAAAATCAACAATACATTATTTAGAAGATAATTTGATAATGTATGAGTTTTTTTTTGCATGATTCATTTGATGCATCAACATTCCACATACACCAACATGCCACATACATCAACCACATACACTACCAGCAACTATTAGTTACATTTCATTGAATAAACATACAAAACAGAATTTGAAAATGAAGATGAAATAGAATTTTACTTTCAATTGTGTATTAAGATGAAACAAAATTCGATCGATGAAATTAGGAAAATGAACCATACATTATTTGAAAACTAACCATATACATTCAATTTAGTATTAAGATAAGATAGAATTCGTTACAGAATACATTATTTGAAAATGAACCATACAAAATAACCGTGTTGAGTGAGTCATAACTGTGTTCAAACAATTGTCGACTGACCGACTTAAAAATCTGAATCAGATGTCGGTTGACCGAGATTTATGATCAACATATGTTATGTGTCCTACTCAACAGATGTTGGCTTACTTACGTTTAGTGTATGCACATCAGTCTTTTTTAAAACAGTGTTATGTGCTTAGTGTATGCTATGTTCCATTGCTACTCTTTTTAAAACAATTATGTGTCCTACTCAGAATTCTTAAGATGAAATTAAAAAAAATGAACCATATATTATTTAAAATAAAATTCTATAATGTACATGTCACTCTTTTTTGCATGACTCATTTTATGCATCAAAATTCCAAATACACCAACCACATACACGACCAACAACTATTTGTTACATTCATAGAATAAGCATACAAAACAAAATTTGAAAATGAAGATGAAACAATATTCAACATTCAATTGTGTATTAAGATGAAAAAGAATTCTTAAGATGAAATTAAGAAAATAAACCATACATTATTTGAAAATTCATTTGAGTATTAAAATGAAACAGAATTCTTAACAGAATACATCATTTAATAATTAAGCATACAAAATAACTGTGATAACTAAGACTTATCCGATCGAAATCTGACATGGAATGATAGGAAAAAAATTTCCTACATTTGCAGATTTAATTCTTAGGGTTTTCCCCATTAAATTTAGGGAAGTCAGACTTCGATTTTGCATGTATTCTTCCTCTGAAAAAAGTCCTCTCAAGCTCATCATGTAAGTTATCTCAAGATCCTCATGTGAGTTATCTTAAACTTATCACCAATAATGAGGAAATCTGGTGTCCAAGGCAGATTCATGGGACATCTGTGCCCAAGGTAGGTAGATTTCGATTGGAGAATGAAAAATTCGGAGCTTTTCATCACCACTAACTTGGAAGTAATTTTTGGCAACTGATGTCTTTAACAGTCTTGATAATCTGCTGAAAAATAACATTCCCATCTTCATGCCTTCATACATAAATTTATATGTGCTCTTCCATATTTCCAAAACAATACACACAACAAGTATTTTATCAAAAACTTATATACATCATTATTCAAAAAATTAACCCACAAATCCATATTCATAGACTTAAAGAATATTAAAGACATATTAATGCCTATTCACCATATAATATAGTTATTCTTTAATCTACAGACGCCGCTGCTATATTGTTCTTTAATAGTTAAATAGTTACACGAGTCCAGATTTATAACTCCCTTTACTCCTGTACCAGTAGTGTTTTGTAAAGTTATATTCATGATATCCTTTTATAATAATATCTTGCTGAATTTCTTATATTGTAGGTGGTTTTGGAATTTTTAAGAGTGTACATTTTGTGTCTTTCAATGGATTTTTGGGAAATTCCAGTTGACTACCTCATCTCTCTAGCTGACTATATCCTCTTTTACTAAACTTGCAGTCTACCATTGACTACGATTACTACTAATTTAACTAACATAGTTACATTTTATTGTTTGCAGCATACACATGGCATACCCAACATACGTAGTATTCAAAGGCTTAAATCCAGGTGTTTACAATTCGTGGTAAGCAACACAAATACAAGTTAATGGATATCGAGGCGTCGTATTCAAAATATTTGAGTCCATTGAACTTGCTCAACAGGCGTACTCTGAGTACACAAGGGAGGACGTCACTACACCAATACCTCATACGGTTGATTTACCTAGAGTTCACGAAGCCTATCCACTACGTGGTGACCCATAGTCTAGGTTTAGAATGATTTGTTACATGTTCATGACATTTCATGTCATCGAAGTGTCGTGTCATTATTTTTTTTAGTTTATTTTTTATTCTATGTTCATTTTGTAATAGCTATAACCGCATTTAACAAATACAACTTTTGTAACTACTAATAGCTCTCACAAATATTATATTCATAACTGCTAATAGCAATCACAAATATTAAACTTGTCAGTACTATTAATTTTGTAACTTCTGACAGCGGTTATAAGTATTAGATTCGAAACTGCTGACAATGATTACAAATATTAGATTTGTAACTACTGACAGCGGTTATAAATATTAGATTTGTAACTGCTGACAACGGTTATAAATATTAGATTCATAACTGCTAGAAGCACTTACAATTTAGGGTCATAAGTCATAACCCCCATAGGGGTTATAAAAATTTGTGAATACTGTTAGGGGTGATAATTATTGTCTTGTGACCCCTCAAATCGTGACCGCAAATAGCAGTTATAAAGGTAATTTGTAACTGCTATTAGCAGTTACAAATCTCCTTTTTGGTGTAATGGATGATGTTACTAATGAAATTAATAATTAAATTGTGATCTTATGAGGAAATTGTCATATTGTTATAGTTGGATTGTGTTCTTGATTGCTATTCATATTTTCCATCACGGGGACGACGGGGTTGTTGACTAGTATTCTCTTACCTATATTCTAGTATGCTCGCTAGGTATGGAACTAGTGGGTAGGGATAATCACGGTTAACACTTTCTAGGTTTGGAACTAGTTAGTGTAGATTTTCATGGAAGGGATATTTCAGGGTGGGGCTGATTTTTACTTCATTTCGTCGATTTGTTGGCCTAGGCTTAAGATTTAGGAGAGATAATTGATAAAGAATCATCCTATATCATAGGGTATGGCGTATTTGTGTTTTGGAGATCTTAGGTGTGGGACTAAGGGTTTTTTGAGGATCTCACGTCGATAATAAGGGTGGAGTAAATAAAAATATAATGATGAGAAAATGAGAAATTGAGAATTAATACCTAAGATAATAAAACGGGTATTAAAATATATTTGCGACGAGAGTATGTGCAAGGATGATAGTCAAACGGACTGACTAATAATATCGTCATGGGTATATGTTGGCATCACGAGAATGTGCGTGCTCACAGTTAAATGGGCCGATGGGCTATAGTGACATGTCATCTGTGGAACTTCATGAGTGTGTGCAGAGCGGACCGCGAACCAAACTTACTGACCATAGTGAGGGGAATGAATGTGGTGTAGAATATCGGGAGTCCCGCAACTAAAAAAATAACATGAGATAAAGCTTTAAGTGGGAGTCGCACGAATAAAATGGAGTAAAACTCTAGGCGGGAGTCACACAACTGATATTAATGAAGAAAATAACTAATCGAATGAATTGAATTAAATTAGATGGATTTATTTAGATAAAATGAATAATTGGACTTAGACTTTGGGGTAGCATAGTTGCATATTTTAGCATATGTTGTTTATTTACTCGCATCGTTATTAATTATCTCATTTAAATTTAAAATATTCTATTGTGATATTTATCATGTATAATTCTACTGTCTGGGTTCGCAAACCTTAATTGAGGGGATTAATGTGTATTCATGCTCAGGGCTTTGACCCTGTGCGTTGACTAACATTTTTCAGGTATAAGTATTGGAGTAGCTACATAGTAACTTGGAGTTATATCTTGGAGGTGTAGCTAGAGTTTATTTATTTTATACTTAGTAGTTTAGTTTAGTTTTCATTCCTTTGCATTTATATTGAGACTCAGTTTATATATTTTGTGGGCCATTCGATTCCACAGTTGTTACGGTTTTTATTCAGATATTTGTTGTTGGATCTTGTTATTTAGTTTTATATTTATTGGAGATTGGATTAAATTGGAGATTAGCATGGTGATGGATTTTTATCGCATGAATGATTATTATTTATTAGGATTGATTTTAATTATTATCTTCTGGAATGAATTTTATATGTTTCATATCTCTCACATGCTAAGAGTGATATTTTATTTAGTGACGCCCGACATAGTTTTGGTGCTTGTCGACGCCAGAATTACGTGGGGTGTTACAGATGGTATCAGAGCATAGTCTTAGGTCTCGTAGGTTGTAAGTCCGTTTAGCTTCTGCATTACTGATCTTTGATCCCCTTTGTTGATCGTACTCCTAGTGGTAGTGGGTCTAGCATACGTGTTAGATGTGTTTCTTGGAGATAAGGAGTTTTGTTAAGGACATTATGGTTGAGGTAGAACTAGAAATCGTGATGTGAGTATCTTTAGAGTTGATTTTTTGGAGAGGAGAGTTATTTCGGATATTGTTAGTGTAGATGCTAGGTATTGTAAGTATCGATTTTGGTGATGTAAATTGATTAAAGGACTTTAGCATTTAATGACTTATGGAGATAGGACCTAGTGGTGATTCGTGAGAGAGCGAGGTACGTCGTTATTTTCATAGTTATGTATATATATAAAGTTAGGATATATATTGTATCATTAATCGTGGGGTATGTGCATGTAGGATTGAGTGTATGGGCACCCAATTGTGATATTTTATGGAAAAACATATGTGAGCGTTATTTTATTTTTGCGCATTTACGCTTCGTCGAATTTCAAGGATGAAATTCCTGTGCTAATGGGGAAGTATGTAACAACTTGTAATTTTATCCGGTAATTATTTAAATTAATTTGGAATTCGAAAAGCTAGCTTAAAAGACTCCTAATATGAGTATATATAAGTCTTGGATCGTTTAGAAGAGTCCTCATAACATAAAACTCTCTAGGGAGGAAAAACATTTGTCACGGTTCTGGACTATGGCTAATGGACGAACTGTGTTAGTTTTAATAGGATTCTAATGCCACTTAAATTCTCTATTCTTTTTCCACTTAAATTAATACGGGGTTAGAATTTTTTAAACATATTTTGACAACTTTTTTAAGAGCAGTAGTCCCTTATAATTTTCATATTCTTCCTCCTACAAACCCTAGCCCCATTTTACACAACTTTCAACTCAAGATTTTTCAAGATAAGCCGTGTTTTCTCAAGATTGTTTAAGAATAGATCTTTTATAATTTTTCGAGAGGATTTCAACCGTCTAATCGGAATTTTTATTCAACTTTTACATAGGCATGGATACTCTATTCTATTCCTTTAGTGTTATGCATTTTAAGTGTCGCCTAAACATATAATTACATATTTTTCTTAAAATAAATTAGAAACCTTAATTAGGAAAAGTGAAAATTAATTTGGTACTATTTTTTATGAATTTTTTTAATATGAAATAAGATTGGAAACCCTTGGGTGCGTAGGATAGAGTGTTGGATTTTGGTCATTATGGGTGTAGAATCGAATGTAGAATTTTATAGAGTTTATTTAAATGAGAACGGGGCGCGCACACACTCACAAATTTTTTATAGTTAATGAAAGTGGAAGATTATTGTGTATCTCATAAACTTTCATACTGATTAATCTAAAATTGTTAGATGATAATAATTTTTCTAGGAATGACGACGGTGTTACTAATGAAATTAATAATTAAACTGTGATTTTATGAGGAAATTGTCATATTGTTATACTTGGATTGTGTGCTTAATTGTTATTCATATTTTTCGTCACATGAACGACGGGATTATTGATTAGTATGATCTTACTTATTTTCTAGGATGCTCGCTAGGTATAGGACTAGTGAGTAGACCTTAGTCGTGGTTAACACATTCTAGATATGGGACTAGTTAGTGTAGATTTTCACGGATGGAATATTTCGGGGTAGGGCTGCTTTTTTCGTCGTTCCGTTAATTTTTTGGCCTAGGCTAAAGACTAGGGAGAGATAATTGATAGAGATTCATCATATTTCATAGGGTAGGACGCATTTGTATTTTGTAGACCTTATGTATGGGACTAAGGGTGTTTTGAGGATCTCACATCGATAATAAGTGTGGGATAAATAAAAATATGATGATGAGAAAATGAGAAGTTGAGAATTAATACCTAAGATAATAAAACGGGTATTAAATATATTTGTAGAGAGAGTATGTGGAGGGTTGACAGTCAAATGCCGATTGGCTATATCGTCGTGGCTGTGTGTTGGCGTCACGAGTATATGCGGGTTAACAGTTAAACGCGCTTACTGGCTTTAGTGATGTGTCGTACGTGGAACCCCACGAGTGTGTGCAGAGCTGACTGGCCATAGTGAGGAGAATGAGTGTGGTATAGAATAATGGGAGTCTTGCAACTAAACAAATAACATGAGATAAAGCTTTAAGTGAGAGTCCCACAAATAAAATGGAGTAAAACTTTAGGCGGGAGTCCCACAACTGATATTAATGAAGAAAATAACTAATTTGATGAATTGAATTAAATTAGATGGATTACTTTCGATAAAAAGTGTAATTGGACTTAGACTTTGGGGTAGCATAGTTGCAGATTTTAGCATATCTTGTTTATTTACTCGCATCGTTATTAATTATCCTGTTTAAATTTAAAATATTATATTGTGATATTTATCATGTATAAGGTTACTGTCTGAGTTCATGGACCCTAATTGAGGGGAGTATGGTGTATTCATGCTCAGGGCTCTGACTCAGAGCATTGACTAACATTTTTCAGGTATAAGTATTGGAGTAGCTACATAGGAGCTTGGAGTTATATCTTGGAGGTGTAGATGGAGTTTATTTATTTATGCTTAGTAGTTTAGTTTAGTTTTCAGTCCTTCGCATTTATATTGAGACTCAGTTTATGAATTTGGTGGGCCATTCGGTTCCACAGTTGTTACGATTTATATTCAGATATTTGTAGTTGGATCTTTTAATTCAATTTATATTTATTGGAGATTAAATTAAATTAGAGATTAGCATGGTGATGAATTTTATCGCAGGAATGGTTATTATTTATTGGGATTGATTTAATTATTATCCCGTGGAATGAATTTTATATGTCATATCTATCACATGCTAACAGTGATATTTTATTTAGTGACGCCCGATGAGGTTTTGGTGGGGGCCGATGCCAGAATTATGCGGGGTGTTACAATTATAATCAACTCCTCTTCGACTTATAATCCACATATAATTTAATTAATCTACCGAGGGAGGATTTTTCAATTCATTTCCATTGTTTGGTTCAAAGATGGCTTCGCTTTTTTCGATATGTAAAATTCTTTTTCCGTATTTAGTCTTATAAGAATTGTAAAGGAATAATTACCGTTTAACCAAAACAACATTCTACTTGATTTGAGTGGGTGAGAGTTTGATAAGAATGTGTGTATGAGTGTGCGTATGGTTGTGTGTGAAAGTGTGTGTGAGTGAGTGTGTGAAATATACATGTGTATGCGTATGTGTGTGTGGTGTGAGAGTGTTTGAGAGAGAGTGTTTGCGTGTTTTTGAGTGAATGTGTTCAGTGAGAGAGTATGTATGGTGTGTAGTCGTGTGAGAGAGAGTGGGTGTGTATATGAGAGGGAGTGTGTATATTTGTGTGTATGAGAGAGAAAGAGAGTATTTTTTTGTCTCACCATAAAAAAATATGTATACTTTACAAATCTTATTATATATATATTACTAAAAATCGGTATACATTAAGGAAAAGGGATCATAATGTTCAAAAACATGTTAGTGGAATAGAAAAAAAAATTACCAATCAAATACTTAAACTCAAAAAGTGTAAACAAAATATCATGGGAGCATTTTGACCCAATCATCTAAAGACGATCTCACACGTAAGGGAAAAAAAATTGAAATTCATAATAGTACATTCCATTAAACTCAATTTATAATTGTAAAGTGAGGTCCAAGGTTTACCGGAGGTACTAACACCAACATTTCTCTTAAAACGCATCGATTACATGTGAACTTATGTTCGTACTTTATTCAACCCACATTCAGGGGATACGCTATTTCTTATATTCGCTACAAGTTTCATATATTATCATCACCCCAACGTTTACATAGTTGTAGACTTGATTGCCTTTTACAATCATAACTACTCATTAACAAATGAGTAAATCTCATATCTAAAAACACAGCTACCACTAACCATTCTCGCTCCTCGTTTCCCATCACAATTGCTTTGAGCACTAATTGCATCATCCAAACACTTCTTACAATCAGACCCAGTGAGATCCCGTGTACACTGAACCAACCCATGCAGTTTCTTGGAATCTTGAAACTCAGTCTCTCCAACAGCATATAAATTCTGACTCCTAACAGCATCTTTAGCTAAACTGCTCAACAAATCCACCGCTTTCTGATTAAACACCCCAGGATAACTCACATCCTCAGCGTTACACATGTAAATCCTGTTCCCAGTATCTACCTTTCCAAAGAAGTCCACGTTTGAGTATTTAACGAGGCAATTATCGTACCAAATGACTGCTCCTTTTTGGTTAGAGCAACGCTCCAACAATTCGTCATTTGCATCAGTGAGACAGGATTTGCAATTTTGGCTTGAGATATCACCTCGGCAAAGGCCTAGACCAGTGACACGGTTCAGGCCTTGTCCCACAACTCCGGAACCAAATCCGGTCTGTGGAACTTTGGTGTTTAGGGTGGTTAACAAATATTTCAAGTTAGAAATAAATGAAGTGCTATCGACACTTGATAGTGTGGGGGTAAAACATATATGGTTAAGAGGGTCCCCCTTAACTAAAAGGGGAAGGAGAAAAAGAAGGGTTAGCATTAGGAAATGCATGGTGGGTTGGCAATGTTGGATTGGATAAGTTTGGAGGTGGGTGTTTGGTCATGGAAAACCTATTGGTTTATATAGGAAAGAAAGCCTTCCAAAAAGCTGTGGACGTACTGACTTCTAGTTACTGGTAGTATCATTGGATTCCCTCTCACTGAAATTAACGTGTGGAAGCTAGGTTGTCTAAAGCGCGTCTGAAATATTAAGGTTGGTCTTATTCAGAATCTCTCACCTAATTTAAGAGAGTGGAAGGAAATTCGAAAATTTTGTTTTTCTTGATTAAAATTTGAGCAATGACCGAAGGGGATAACTCTTTAAAACTTGTTCATCTCCCCGTTACCAAAACTTAAACGAGTTTCTCTAAAAGCATGCATAATAGTGTATTATTATCATGAATGATAAATTTAGAGAGCTAAAAGTTGAGTTTTGCTAATAAAGTGGAGTCAGGTGAATTTGTAAAATACCTTTTATGAACTAATTTACGAATAATATTTATTCGTATAAATAGTTACAAATTAATATAGTTAGTAAAAACCCAAATATGTAATAAAAATTAATTATTTATATTTAATACAAATAAATAAAATTCGTTGAAATTATCATAAATTAATAAAGTTTGTAAAAAGAATTTACGGAATTTATAGCTTTTCTTCAAATTTGGAGAATGGCATAAGTTTACAAATAAAATTTATATACTTTTTTTCACTGCTAAAATTATATGAGTTTGCAAAACAACAAATTATTTTGAAAGGTACTATCCTGGTTACGAATGCTCTAAGTGAAGCCAACAATGATAATTAGGAAGGAAGTTAATTTTATCATATGTTCCAGAACAGTTGAGGTTTCATAACCTCATACCCCCCACCCACCCCTCTTCTCCCCTCCCCCTACGCCTACCCCTCCCTCACTCCAACCCCTTCTCCCCACAACAAAAAGGAAAAAAAAAAAAAAAAGATGAACAGTTAAAGCTGTGTGTCATATTGGTTTGAAAGAGTGGAATTGTTAGTCAAACATTTTGGCAGAAGTTTCGATCCACATGCAGAAAATCCCAAAAGAGGAAGAAATACCACGGGGGCTCCACAATCTAATTTTTATATTTTCCGCTGGAGTGAAAAAAGAATGAAGCAGACGCTGGCGCTAGGTGAATAGATCGAGATAAACAAAATGGAGGACAAAACAGTGGGTTACAACCAGCTCAATTGAGAAATTCAGTCCACGTAGCCAATAAAGAATCTTCATCAGTGCACCATCAACTCAAGACGTTGAACTCCACTCTTATCTTTTTCTTTCAAACACTCGTTGAATTTCATTACATAGTATACTGTTTAAACTTGTTTAACATGCTATTTTAGGATGTAAAGAAGCAATTTGTAAATTTAGAATCTATTATGTATTTTCGAAATAGAATAATAAATATTTTATATAAAATTTTACTCTTTATTTTTTAATAAAATCGCTGACGCCAACCCACATTAATTAAACATCAATCAATCACAGCATGTCACGTCAATCAATAATTTAAAAAATAGGAACTACAAATGGAAATAAAAAATAGACAATAATTTTCAAATACAAGATAGACAAAATTTTGTAAAAAACTCAAATATAGGACAAAAAATAAGATAATTGGTCCATTAAGTATTTGGTTTATAAGGAAATAAAAAGAGATAAAAAAAAATCATGCACATCATCTCTCTCTCTCTCTCTCTGTCTTCTTTATAATTCTCCACTCCTCTTTTATGGCTTTAAACTTAGTAAGAAACTAGCATGTAACAGGCGCGATACGCAAGTGCCTTGTAAAATAATTTTCTGATAACTTCTTATATACATTTCTTCAACTATAAATTAAAAATTAATACAAAATGAAATGATAACCAATGTTTTTTTTATTGGTAGAGTATAACACAAATTGAACGTTCATTGTGAATTACTAAGAACCCAGGTGATAAACATGTAAGATGATATCACTTTACATTACACTTTCCCGCCTATTTATGTGAACATCTTAATGTTGTGAACAAAAATAATGCGATTCACAAAAATGCCACTAAGGCTTTATAATCATCACGCAGAAGGAACGAAGCAGTCTGCCGCCTAAATCAATTCGCGAAAGACACTTCAATCCCAAGGTATCATGCGATTCACAAAAATGCCACTAAGGTTTTTATTTAAAATTATTGAGCCCAAATTGTGGCCCAAAACCAATTGTGGGTACCTCGATTAAGCATTCCGGCCCAGATAAGTAGCTTGCTTCAGTCCGACCCAAAGTCTATAGGCCACGTATGTAACTAACTTGGTTATGACCCATTCAACCTTTAAAATCTCTCACGAGATATTCTAGGGAGTTAAGTACTAATGTGGAGGAGTGAAACACCCCCACTCTTCGAGAAATCACATATATATATTAAGCCCTCAGCCCAGGGAAAAGGGAATATATTCTTTCCTATAAACACTCCCCTGGAGTCAAGATAAATAAAATACTGAGAGCACCACCGTGGACGTAGGCCTTCTTGCCGAACCACGTACATCTTGTGTTGTGTGTGATTGCAGTTCCTTTAAGTTCTTTATTTATTTTGGTGATTGTATTTGCTTAATGTTTTGTGTTGAGTTTAATTGTCACAACAATATATATATATATATATATATATATATATATATATATATATATATACACACACTAAAATAAGGAAAGAATTGTGAGTTAATTTCTAGTATTCGGGAGTATAAAATCCGAAATATAAAATGAAATATAAGTATATAAAGATGAGTATATTATATACGAAATAATAACACTAAAATGAGAATGGGGTAATAACTAGTGAAGGTTATTTAAAATGAAGGGGTATATGATAAACGAAATTTTTTAAGGTATAAGCTTAGGCGAGCACTTAGAATATTTTAGATATGCGGGGTTCTTAATACTGTATGGACTTGGGAATTTTTTGAGGTGCTAGTTAGGGTGGGTAGCTAACTATGATGTTTTAAAATATAAGCATTAGGTGTGTACTGTTAGATGAAAGGTGAGGGGTAACTCATTGTTGATGTAAAAAATTAGATTGCTTCTAATTATTTAATCACAGATAAATATAAATGAGACAAAGAATTTTAAAGTGGTTCAGCCTTATAAGAATGGCATACGTCCACTGTTTCTGTTATTGCCAAGTGTTTTGGAATTCTCGATATGTAATTCTATCAAGAAAATCCGATCCCTTTGAATGAGGGTGATACAATGTATTTATAGCCCTTGGGCTGTACATGTGAAAGGGTAAACAATTAATGCCCTTTAAGAATATACGTCTGTATGATAAGCATTCGATGAATAGTTGAACTGTTGATTATCTGGCAATCAATGCTGTGGCCGAGATGTAGCTCGGACCGCCTTAGTTGCTCGTCGTTCAGGAGTTCCTCGAAGTGTTGGAGTTCCTCGGAGTGCACTTGCTGCTCGGAGTGAGTATGACTTAGTCGGGGAAATAAACTTCCTCGTTGCTATTGTGCCACGTAGGTCGACACGTGTCTTCTTATTATTCGTCTATATCAGCATATTAATTTTGGTATCAACAAAAGCCCCCAATGTTTCATATTTCGAACTTTGAGGAATATGGAACATTCTTTCTTGGTATATGGCAATATTAAATGACCTTCCTGGTTTTTAGGAGCATTTTCTCCGTGTTCGAATGTCTTCCAAATTCGCAGAATCTGCCTTTTTGAATTTTTATAAGCGTTTCGATCTTCGCGCACTTTTTGTCCTTTTCGCCGCCGGTAGCGTAATAGTTTCTTTTTGTAATCATTTCTTTCGACGTTTCCCAAGTCAAAGTATTTAAGCTTCATTGGCAATCCCATCATCTTCTACCTTTTCCAATTTCTGCTTTCGAGTTTTCCATAGTCTTTCTCTCTCTTGTGCGTTCATCCTTTTCTTCGTTCGTTGTCAACAGATCTTCCTTTTTCCTGTAAGATCTTCTTCCTTCTTCTTCATTTCTTTTATTCGCCATGGTTTATGTTATTGAATCTCTTGAGAAATTCCGTTCTGACTTTTCTATTCCATCTTGGGTAATTCTGGAGGATCTTTCTGAGCCTTTAGATTACTTTCGTTTGGCTGAGGGACACTGGTTCCCCAGCCTCTTTATTGCTGAATGTGGATTTTCTTTTCCACCAAACCCTTTGTGCTTAGAGTTCTGTTAGTATTTCAATGTTATCCCTGCAAAAATATCCCCCAACACATGGAGAATAGTTAATGGGGTGTATAGGTTAAATCAAACTCACGGAACCCGTATAGGAATTCCTGAGATTATGTATTGTTATAGATGGGATGTTCTAGATAATATTTTTAATTTAAAAACTAGATTTTTGAATAGGGCTTTAGTAGTTAACCTCCCTGATGCCAATATGGTTTATTTTGAACACGGGATAGTTATAAAAAACTGGCAACATGCCCCTTTGATTGGAGATGAAGTATACCAAGGTCCCAGATGCCCTCCATATGGCAATGGGATAGGTTATTTTCATTTTATTTTATTTCTGAAATTATGATTTCATTATGTTTGAATAAATGTGTGACTGATATTTCATTATGTATTTGTTTGCAGTTGACAGCAAAAGAAAAACTCCAAAAGAATCAGAAATAAATATTAAGGATTTGAAACATATCTGGAGTTTGCATCAAAAAGTTGCAGACGAGCACATCAGGTCTGCTTCATATTTGTTGCAGTATAGGAGTTATACCACCTCTTTTACTGCTCGCCCTGTAATCAGCACTGGTGAGCCAGCACCAGCTCCTGAGGATTCTTCATCAGACTCTCATATTCCTTTGAGTCGGAGGATGGGAAAAAGAAGGGTTCCTGCTCTCTTTAAGGAGACTACATCTGCTGGAGATGGGAAAAGAAACAAAACTGATGTCCAAAAGGGGACCAAGAAGATAGATGCTGCCCCTTCTGTTTCTCCTCAGAAGTTTGCCGAGAAGCCCCCATTGGCTCCTCACAAGAAGGATGCACCTGTGGAAGTGATAACCATCTCTCCAATCAAAAGCTCTTCTTTGGTTGAAGCTGTTGAAATGCCACCGAGGAGACTGAAGAAATCCTCCTCGGTCAATTTGGCTGAAACCATTCCCCAGCTCCAAGTTAGTGGAGCTGGTGTTCCAACTATTATTCCCCCGAGCTCTGCAATGAGCTCGGTAAAGACTTGGACCATTCCTGAGGTTCAAGGAATTGAGGAGAGTATGTCTAGGGATGTGCTTACATCTTTGGCTACTCGTCACCTTGCTTCAGTAAGTTTCTCATTCTGAATTTTCTTTCCTTCAATCAATACGTATATCTCTGTGCTGACTTATCATTATCTCCTTTTTTCAGCTGGTGAGTTGCTTCAACACCATTGTGAAGAAAGATGAAGCGATCAAGGCTTCTAGCTCCTCGTCTGGAGTGGAGGATGCTTTGTTGGGGTTAACCAAATCTTTGAAGGATTCCCGCCAAAAGTATGACGAGGATAGGGCTGAATAGGAGAAGAAGTTGGCTGCAGTTGAGGCAGAAAAGGTGCAGATGGAAAATAAAGTGAAAGATTTGGAGGGAGAGAAAAAGAAGTATGACGAGAAGATCAAGAGCCTTGGAGAACTTGAAGACAAGATGAGAATAGCAGAAGAAGAATTGTCCCTTCTGCGAGAAGTGAACCACCAGAAGGAAGAGGTGGAAGCTAAGTTGAAGGCCACCGAGGATCTTCTATCCGAGAAGCTCTCCTCGGAGAAAATGAAAAGAAAACTGGTGGTGAAAAAATCTTTCCGCACCGGTTGGGACAAAGGATGGGACAGGGGGTAGCAGCAATGATGACTTAGGTGCAGTATGGGAGTTTGAAATACTTCCGAGATGGTTGGGTTGCTTCCCTGCAAGAATTGAAAGTTAATGAGGACTCATAACTGTTTCAACAACATCTCCCTGGTCCTCCCCCAACATCGAAGATGAAGAAGAGGACGAAGATGCCTCTGAAGAATTTTCAATGGTAGTGGGTGATCCCATCCTTACTCAGCCTGCTGACGAGGAGCTTTCATCTCTGCCTGCTCCTCCTGAACAAGTTCCAGCTCCAGTCGACCAACTCATTGTTCCCACCGAGCAATCGAGATCCTCATCCCAGCCTCCCGAGAAAGTCTTGGGAGACAAGGAAAAGGTGTGAAGTTGTTCGGTATTCTCTTTCTATTTTTCTTTTTTTGTCAAGTGTAACCAAGATCTTTGTAACTTTGCACTATGATCTAATAAAATTTGAGTTTTCCTTTTTATACGATTGTATCTTTTCTATCTGTACTCTGTCTTGATCTTCATTTTGATGATTGTCTTTTCTTTCTCTGCTAGTTTCTGGCCAGGATGGATCTGCTATCTGCTAATGATACAAAGCTGATGCAACAATGTCATGAATATTATAAGGCTGGTCACACAGACCTGAGTGCATCAGAAGTTGCCGACATCCTTGGGCATGATGCTTCAGAACAAGCAGTCGAAGCTTATCAGTATCTGAAGGGCTTACTTGACCGAGCTGTGGCCAATAATGTGGCTTACTATGAAATGATCGAGGATCTTCAATGTACCTTAGAAGACCTTCAAAATTAGTATAAGGAATCAACCGCCCTGTTGCATGAAGGATATGAGAAGAGATATCAGCAACTTTCTGCCGAGAAAGGCTACGAGAAGCTCATCGCTAGATATGATGCTAGGGAGAAAACCCTAAAGGGTGAAGTTGAAGCATGTAGAAAGATTGCCGAGCTGCTGGAGCAAGAGAATAAAAATTTGCAGAAAGATCTAGCACAATATAAGTCTGCAGCTTCATCTTCCACTGCCCTTGTACCGGTCACCGATGACGGATTCTCATTTTTAGAAGTGGAAAATGCCAATTTGTGAGAAGAGTTAGAGGCTTTGAGAAGAGCTGGGCCTTCTACTGCTATTCGGGGACGAGGAAGAGGTTCTCGTGGACGAGGAAGAGTTGCTCAGAATGTTGTCGAGGAACAAAATACTCAACCTGCTCGGGGACGACCAAGAGCTCTTCGTCGTACTGTTGAAGAAGCTCGTACTCATTCAGCGTTGGAAAACCAAGCATTCCAATTGATGGCAAAAAATTAAGCCTTGTCTGAACTGTCCAAGAAAGTTAGAGAACTGGAACAACAACTCTCTTCAAAGAAATCAATGTTGGAGACTAATGAATTTTTCATCCAGAGTCTTCACGAGAAGCTTGAAAGGTTAACATTTCAATTTCACAAACAGCCCAGGGAGTTCTGGATGGCTGGATACAACGAAGCACTATTCCATTTAGATGATCGTATCCAGAATGCCAATAATGAGGGCTACAAGCAAGGTTGGCTGAATGCCTTGGGAGTGCTGAAGCTCGAACAAGGACACTACTTGTGGGACTATTATGATCCTGGGGTACTTGACTTGCCTGTGCCACCGTATAATTTGGACATGGAATGGATCCCAGCTCGTGCCATTCCTCGGAGCTTAATTGCAAAATACCTCGGTGACTACAATCTTCATTCTCAGATCGAGGTATCTCATCCCAAAAATCTACTGGACACACCTTCAATAATGAACGTTAGAATTCTTCGAAATATTAACTTCATTAATTCTCCCCTTTGCCTGGAAGATCCTCCCGCTGGCGAGGAGCCTATTTCAAAAGCAGAAGGGAAAAGACCAGTAGAATAGGAAATTCTGATGTAATAATTAGTACACAATTTAATATCAATGTAATAAATTTGTGTAATTCATTTTGAATTTAATGAAAGAGTTTCATTTTTGTTTGCAAATTTGTATTGCTATTGTCTTGTATTTGTCAAACACTTTATATTTGTGCTTGCATAACAATATTGTGTGGTTCATCGACCAACTTAGTAATAAAAGATTACAAGTATTAGTATTGTTGCTCGGTCACTTAATAATAAAGTAATGAGTATAAAAATGTTTAAAATTTTTCCAACCAACCAAGGCTGTTAAATTGTGCTCGTCAACCAATTATAGTTAGTGGATTTTTATCCCCAACCAACCATACTTGGTAAATTTTTGTCTTTTTCATAAAATGTGTCCGACCACCCAAGGTCGATAAATTCTCCTTGTCGACCAACTACAGTTAGTGGGTTTTTATCCCCGACCAACCATACTTGGTTCAGTTTGGAATAACTTTTGTATTTTCTGTAATAATCTTACCTCCCGACCAACATAAGTTGGCCTTTGAGAGCATATCTTATTTCCTAACCAACCGAGATTGGCATTTTAAGGAATGTTGTTCTCGCCCTTTTACCAACCGGAGTTGATCTGAGTTCGAACTATCATGTCCACTTGCCCTTTTACCAAAATTGGTCTGAGCCAGTATCAGCCTCCTAACCAAAGGAGTATGGTTTCCTAACCAACCGGAGCTGGTATTTTTAGGAATGTCGTGTTCTCTCTCTTTTACCAATCGGAATTGGTCTGAGTTCGAACTATGATGTCCACTCGCCCTTTTACCAACCGGAGTTGGTCTGAGCTAGTGTACGCCTCCTAACCGAAGGAGTATGGTTTATCCTCGCCCTTTTACCAACTGGAGTTGGTCTGAGCTTGAACTATCGTGTTGTTTTTACTGCCGACCAGCGTAGTGTTACACACTAGTATTCCCCGAAAAACTTTCAATAAAAAGAGAGAAGATGGCGAAATATCATCATTTTATTCATATTGATGGAGCTGCTTTACATTTTACATCACTGATAATACTTGGGTAGGTGTTCAGCATTCCATGCATTCTTAAATTCCTCTCCTTCTAGAGTCGCTATTCGGTAAGTTCCTGGTCGAACAACTTCTGTAACTCGGTAAGGTCCATGCCAGTTTGCTTCCAACTTATTGTGCTTCTAAATGACCTTCTTTAGCACATAATCTCCTTCTTTTAAGTCGCATTTTTTCACCCTCTTGTTGTAGAACAGGGCTGTTCGTTGTTGATAAGCAGCATTCCTAATGGCTGCCTCTTCTCTAACTTCCTCGAGCATGTCCAAATCTAATCTCCTCATCAAGTCGCTGACTGGGGAATTGAAATTCAACACTCTGTGTGTTGGAAGACCCAACTCGGCAGGTATTACGGCCTCACTTGCAAATGCCAGCATATGTGGTGATTCTCCAGTTGCTGCTCGGGGAGTTGTTCGGTAGGCCCACAATACTGACTGTAGCTCATTAATCCAATTAGCTTTAGCCTCACTTAGCCTCTTCTTCAAACCATTTAGTAATGTTCTATTCGTCACTTCAGTCTGTTCATAGCTTTGAGGATGGCCTGGTGCTGAATGAACCTTCAAAATGTTCGACTGATGACAATAGGCGGCAAACTCCTCGTTATCAAATTGTGTTCCATGGTCTGTGATGAAGGCATGAGGGAGACCATATCGGCAGATGATGTTCTTCCAAATGAATTGGTACACCTTCTCGTATGTCATATCAATCAGAGGCTCAGCTTCTACCCACTTAGTAAAATAATCCACTGCGACGACGAGGTACTTGAATCTTCCTCGGGTCATTGGCAGTGGTCCAACCAAATCAATTCCCCACATGGAAAATGGCCAAGGGGAAGTTATGGGTGTCAACAATTCTTGTGGAGTTCGTCGGATGGAAGAAAAACGTTGGCATTTATCACATCTCTTAGCATAGGCTATACAATCAGCCCTCATCGTTGGCCAATAGTATCCTTGCGTCATCACCCTTTGCAAAAGTGTCCGACCTGCTACATAGGCTCCACAGGACCCTTCATGGATCTCTTCAATCAATTCTTTCACCTCGGAGGGATGTACACATCTTTGCAAACCTGCCATAATTCCTCGTCTATACAAAACACCATTAATTAGTACATACCGAGCAGCTTTAAACTTCAATTTCTTGGCAGCGAGCTTATCCTCCGGTAATTCTCCCTCCTCAATATATGCCCTGATGGGATCCATCCAAGATGGTCCTAAATCAAGGGTAATAATATTCATTGTCAGGTCTTTATCTGTGCTCCGACTTTCTAATACTTCAATTGGTATCGTTCTTCGCAGCTCGGTCCGAGTAGCTGATGCTATTCGGGCCAGTGCATCTGCTTGTGCATTCTCCATTCTTGATATTCTGGTCAACTGAATGGCATCAAATTCTGCCAACAACTCCATCACCTTTGTATGATACTTGACCATTAATTCTCCTTTAACTACATATGTTCCCATCATTTGATTCACAATTAATTGAGAATCACTGAATACCATCACTTGTTGTGCTTCCATAATCTTTGCTAAATTAAGACCTGCTATCATGGCTTCATACTCGGCCTCATTATTGGAAGCTTTGAATTGGAATCGCAGGGCGTATTCCATGTCAATCTCGTCTGGGGTGTTCAAAACAATCCCTGCTCCACAACCTGTTGTGCAAGATGACCCATCTACATATAATCTCCATGTAGGTAACTCGTCTTCAAATTTTTTATCTGACAAAGTTCCTCGGTGAAATATTTGTTGTTTCCTTTCATCCTCCCTTGATATTTCTCGCTCTTCGTCGATCATCTTTTCTTGCCCTTTTACCAACCGGAGTTGGTCTGAGCTCGAAATTGATGATCCTGTAACATCCACTCGCCCTTTTACCAACCGGGGTGAGTCTGAGCTTGTGTCTGTTGATTCTGTAACATCCACAGGTTGATTAGCGAGCAACTTTTGCTCCTCGGGGGTATCAGAATAGGTGAACTCTGCTATAAAATCTGCTACAGCCTGCCCTTTTAGCGAAGATCTGGGTTCATAAACTATATCATATTCACCGAGCTCTATTGCCTAGTATATCAGTCTCCCTGATTTTTCTGGCTTATGAAGGGCTTGTCTCAATGGCATGTCGGTATACACGATGATGGTATGGGCCTGGAAATATGGCCTCATTCTTCTACTTGCCTCAATTAATGCCAATGCCAATTTTTCCAGCTTTGGGTACCTGATCTCTACACCTCGAAGATCCTTACTTGTGTAATAAATTGGCTTCTGGACTCCATTTCTCCATTCTGATCAATGCCGAGCTGACTGCATTCTCTGATACTGCCGGGTACAAGTACAACTTTTCTCCCATTACTGGCCTGGACAACAGTGGAGGTGCTCCCAAATATTTCTTCAAGTCTTGAAAGGCTTTTTCACATTCATCATTCCACTCGAAAGTTTTTCGAAGTGTTTTGAATAATGGGAGGCATCTATCAGTTGCTCGGGATACAAATCTGTTGAGCGCTGTAACTCGTCATGTAAGACTCTGCACCTCTTTCTTCGTCGTTGGAGATCGCAACCCTAAAAGAGCTTTGATCTTTTCTGGATTCGCCTCAATGCCTCGTTGGTTGACAATGTACCCGAGGAACATTCCTTCTCGTACTCCAAATGTGCACTTCGTCGGGTTGAGCTTCATTTGGTATTTATCCAGTTGATCAAAGGTCTGACCTAAGTCAACTAGATGATCAGCAACTTTCTTGCTCTTTGTCAGCATATCATCGACATAGACTTCCATATTGCAACTGATTTGTTCGGCAAAACCCTTATTCATCAACCGCTGGTATGTCGCTCCTGCATTTTTCAAACCAAAAGGCATAACATTATAACAATAAGTTCCCCTAGGGGTAATAAAAGAAGTACTTTCCCTGTCTTCAGGTTTCATTTTGATCGGGTTGTAGCCAGATTAGGCATCCATGAAGCTGAGCATCTCGTGTCCCGAGGTAGCATCCACTAGTTGATCAATTCTGGGCAATGGAAAGTGATCCTTTGGGCATGCTTTGTTGAGATCGGTGAAATCAACACACATTCTCCATTTATTGTTTTTCTTCTTTACCATCACTACATTTGCTAACCAGTCTGGATATTTCACATCTTCAATGAATTGGGCTTTCTGGAGCTTCTCGACCTCCTCTTATATAGCTTGATTCTTCTCGGGACTAAATACTCTTCTTCTCTGCTTTACAGGCTTGATCTCCTTATTCACATTGAGCTCATGACATAAGAAGTTTGGATCTATTCCTGGCATGTCTTCATGACTCCATGCAAAAGTTTTCTTTCTGCTTCTCAAGAAAGTTATCAACTCCTGTTTTATCGAAGCATCTGACGATGAACCTATCTGAGTTATTCGTTCAGGGTGTTCATCGTCCAGAATAACATTTTCTGTAGATTCCACTACCTGTCCTTTTAAAAGTTGGGATTCATCTCTGGGATCCAATGTTTCAATTTCTGTACCTTCATCAACTTGGTAGGTAATAGTCTTTTTCCTTAACTCTTCAAGCTCCTCTTGCTCGGCAGATGAATAATAGCATTCCCGAGCTACCTTTTGATGACCTTTCACAACTCCTACTCCAAAATTTGTTGGGAATTTTAAGCACTGATGTACTGTAGATGGAACTGCTTCGACCTTCTTCAAACCAACTCTTCCCATGATGATGTTGTAAGCTGATTGCACATTCTTATCCATCACAAAGAAGCATATTCTTTCTGTTCGACAAGCAGGCCAAGTTCCAATGAATATATCCAAATTGATCGTCCCAAGTGGAAAAACTTTCTCGCCAGCAAAACCCAGGAGAGGTCTGTGATAAGGTTCCAATTGAGATAATTTTAAATTTAAGCTGTCAAAGCATGAGTAGAACATGATGTCTGTCGAACTACCATTATCTACCAGAACCCTTGAAATCACTACTTCTTTCATCCTCATTTTGATCACCAAAGGGTCTTCGTGAGGGTAAATAACACCTGCAAGGTCGTTTTTTGAAAAACCAATGACCAGCTTCTCTTTGTTTATCTTCCTCGGGCGATCCTCCTCAGCCAAATTTATCCGCTGAATGTATGAGCAAGCCTGAGCCTCACCGAGGTAAGCTTTTCTTTCTGCAGTAAGATCTCCTCCTCCTGCATCTCCACCTGTAATAACATTACAATCAAATGCTCCAAAACGTATTGAAAATACCTCACGTTCTGGTTGCCTTGGCCTTTTAGGAAGATCGGGGTCATCCTCTGTATCATCTTCATGATTTCTTTTCCTGTTTTCTTCTGCCCGACGAGGAGATCTGGATCTCTCTCTTGCTCGGTCTTTATTTCCCCTTTCATTTCTACGATCAACATACTTTGACAACTTTCCTCGTCTAATGAGCGTTTCAATCTCGTTCTGGAGGGCTATGCAATTTTTAGTCATATGACCATGATCCTTATGAAACTCGCAATATTTATCTCTATTTCTTTTGTCAGGGTCCGACCTCAATTTCTTTGGCCACCTTACTTCCTCGTTATTCTTGATTTCTTCCAAGACATGATTAATACCCATTTTCAAAGGGGTATAATTATCGAATTTCTTCAGGAATTCCCATGACGACTTATTATTCTTGGAATGCTTGTCACCACCATTGCCCTTATGCTCTTTCTTCTTAGATTTGTCGATTTCCACCTTGGTTTCTTTATCCATATTCTTCTTCGCAGCCATAGCCTCCTCGGCATTCATGATTTTGGCCGCTTTTGCCATCAACTCTGACATAGTTGTAGGTGGATCTTTGGCCAAAATGTAATACAACTTGTTAGGCAACAACCCACTCATCAAGGCGGTGATTGCTGTCTTTTCTTCATAATCTATGACTTTCAGCTTCTCGTTATTGAAACGAGTTATGTAATCTCTAGTACTCTCACCAGATTTTTGTCTAACACTTAACAAGTGTGCTACTCGTTTTACTGGCTTTGCTCCAAAATAAAAATTGCCAATGAACAACTCGGCTAACTGAAAGAAAGTTAAAATCTTACCCCGAGGAAGATTGTTGTACCATATCTGGGCAGATCCAGTAAGAGTTCCTGAGAATGCTCTGCATCTTATCTCGTCGGGGACGGCATAGATGACGGCAGCAGCTTGATATTGCTCTATGTGCAGAACAGGATCTGTCTTTCCATCATATTTGGGGGTCACCACAGGTGCTTTAAACTTTGACGGGGTAGAAAAATCCACAATGGCTTGGACAAAAGGTGTCCCTTGAACAAAAGTTCGTTGTAAGGGATTCTTCGCCTTAGCCATTTCTCCCAATCTATCCTCCAACCGCTAAATGGAACCTTTCCACGCATCATTTCCTTCCTCGGGCTTATTAGTTCGAGCAATTGATTGTTCTGACGTGGCCTCCTGAGATCTATCTTAACGAGCAACCGGTCGTGATTGTGCTGATCCTTCTCTTAGATCTCATGGTTGTCGAAAACTCCTCGACATGGTTTTAGGTGGACTCCTATTCCTCCTAGGGCCTAGTCGACTGAAAGGAGACACCCTACTCAGTCTTTCCAAAGCACTGGGTCTCTCTGGGGAGAGAGTGATACGTTGCTCAGTATCTGTAGCCCGTATTGACGAAGTTCGCCCAGGTTGATAAGAGAAATCATCAGATTCCTCATTACGATACGCATCTGTACGCCTGGATCGTGCAGAAAGTAAATAGGTTTGCCTCTGACTACTTCATTGTCTCGAAAGTGCAGGTGCACTGCCATGAATGGTTTGTATGAGTTGTCGCATTGTTTCTTGCATGGCGGTTTGTCCTTGAGCCAGATTCATCATAATTCCAGCCAGATCTGGAGGTGCAGAGGGATTTGGAGGATTTCCAGCATTTCCAGCGTTTTGATTTCTGGATTCCGGATTATCTGCCATTGATGATGAATGATTTTTGGTGAAAAACGATAACAACAGTCGTTTCCCACAGACGGCGCCAATCTGTTGATGTAAAAAATTAGATTGCTTCTAATTATTTAATCACAGATAAATATAAATGAGACAAAGAATTTTAAAATGGTTCAGCCTTATAAGAATGGCCTACGTCCACTGTTTCTGTTATTGCCAAGTGTTTTGGAATTCTCGATATGTAATTCTATCAAGAAAATCCGGTCCCTTTGAATGAGGGTGATACAATGTATTTATAGCCCTTGGGCTGTACATGTGAAAGGGTAAACAATTAATGCTCTTTAAGAATATACGTCTGTATGATAAGCATTCGATGAATAGTTGAATTGTTGATTATCTGGCAATCAATGCTGTGGCCGAGATGCAGCTCGGACCGCCTTAGTTGCTCGTCGTTCAGGAGTTCCTCGAAGTGTTGGAGTTCCTCGGAGTGCACTTGCTGCTCGGAGTGAGTATGACTTGGTCGGGGAAATAAACTTCCTCGTTGCTATTGTGCCACGTAGGTCGACACGTGTCTTCTTATTATTCGTCTATATCAGCATATTAATTTTGGTATCAACACTCATGTGAGTGCAACATCAATTTAAATATGAAGAGTATTATATTTTTACATATTAAAGTAAATTAAGCCTTGCTAAAATGTTTTTTCAGAACTCGGGTTATGACCTGTATCTATTTTCTTTTTCTTTCCCTTTTGTATACTTTTTAAGTGTCCAGATAGAGGGACGCCAGGATGACTATCTCTTCTGAGTCAGATGTGCTGCCGCAGTTGTGGATATTGGCAGAAAATCATTTTAGCTGCCTCTATCATTGTTATCTAGATAGGAGGTATTATAAATATATTCGGGAATGTTGCCCAACTTTTGCCATTTATTTTATTTATGACATTTTTATTTTACTTGCATTCGATTCAGTTGTAATATATGTTTATCGAGAGTTATTATTTATTTATTTATTCATTCCGTTTGCTATTTTTATGACCCCGTGAATGGTTTTAATTGTGTATTAAGTTTAAAAAGATTAGAAAGTTTGAAATTTTGATGCCAGACCTAGTAGGTTATTAGTAATTAATATTGTTTTCGACAACTTTGCTGAGAATAAAACCATTTGAGATTCTTGTTTAATTTAATATATGACTAATCACTCGGTATTTTATTAGGCGGGGTGTCACAAGTGAAATTTTCAATATCTATAAGGTTAACTTGATATGGGACTTATGTACTAACGAGTGGAGAGGTCATATTTATGTGGGTATGTTGATTCGGTCTATGCGAGTGATTTAGATGAGCGCCAATAGATTACAGGATATGTTCTTACATTAACTAGTGGTTTGGTGATTTGGAGGTCCATGTTATAGGCCACGGTTTCTTTGTTTACTACGGAGGCAGATTATATGTAGGTAACGGAAGCCATGAAGGAGGGCCTTTGTCTTAAGTGCCCTATTGGTGTTTTAAAAATTGTAAAGTATTGTGCGGAGGTGTACTGCGATAGCCAAAGTGCTATCCACTTTCCCAAAAACCAAGTTCATCATGAGATGACCAAACAGATTAGTGCCCAATTCATTTCATATGATAGGTTGTTGATGTGGTGTTATTGTTTCGAAAAAAAATGTAACTAAAGATAATGCGACCGTCATATTTACTAAGGTGGTACCATTGGTCAAGTTGGGCATTGTTCAAACTTGATCATTGTTCTACGTTGTTGAGTCCATTCGGGGTTTTATATGGTGGTGTTCCTAGATGATTGAGTTGATGTTTGGTGGTTGCGAAATTCGTTTGCCAAAGTGGAGATTTGTGAAAACTAACTCAGAATCCCAGCACTGACAGCAGCTTCAGTGCAACGAAGAGGTTTCACTGGATGCAGTTTCTTTAAGGGTTTATTGGCTTGCGAGGCAAGACAAGCGAAGACCGAGCTTTGTCGTGGTGAACGGGCCCAGATCTGCGAAATAGATTTGTTTAGTTGGGGGGGGGGGGGGTATTTTGGTGATTTATCCACAAATTTATTTCTCCTTTAAATAGATATAACTTTTATCCCTATATTCTAGAGCAACCATTGATTAACATTATTTGCTCTTTCTCTTGTAAACACGTTGACAGATTTAGTGAGCTTGTAAAAGTTGTAACCCTTGTTGATTTAATCAAAGAAAGGAAGCCTTAATCTGTGGACGTAGACATATTGGTGAACTACATACATCTTGTCTTGTAATGAGAAATGTAGTCTTTCTCATTACATTGAATTTAGCTTATATTATCTTTTTATCACTTGACGGTGTTCCCATCTTGAATCTTAGGCATGCATTAATCGCTCTTTCGAGTGAGTATCCACACAACATATACCAATTATGATTAATACCACATGCATAATAGAGGTTATAATTTGTCCATTTTAATAAGTTGGGATCAAAAAGCAATTATAGGAAAGTTACTCGGATCATACCAAGTAATATGGGAAACGCCTTTAGAAGAGTGGGTAACATTAAACATTAATGGTTTATCTTTTGGATATACATGAATACCGTTTATTGAAGATATTTATAGAACATGCAAAAGGGTTTGTTAGAGCTGCCTTTTGAATGAATTGTTATGTCTGCTGATCATATATTTCCCATGTTATCTATACCATTCAGACTGTTTCTTCTACTGTCCACTTGAAGGACAAAACTAGAAACGAAGATATTGGGGTTATTCAATATTTTAATATCAAAGTGAAGCTTCAAGCCCCAAAGTTCTTATTCACTAGGTGGCTTAAACATCTTCCCGACTGTCGTAAACTCAATGTGAATGGTGCATCCAGAGATAATCTGTGGTACATTGGCATAGGTGGAGTTATTCGAGATGGTAAAGGCATGTTTAAGGTAGAATTTTATGATTTTATTGGTACAAGTTCAAGTTTCAATGCTGAGATTAAAGCTATTAATAGAGGAGTTCAATGATGTGCTGAGTTGGGAGTTGGAAATCTTTTGTCATTGAGTCAGAGGGCTTTTGTTCAATATGTGAATGACTCTTGGAAGCTTTCTTGGGTGGTGAAAGGAAAGACTAAAAAAATTAAACATCAGATTTTTAGTAATGGATACTCAATCAAACACATATGGAGGGAATCAAATTCGGTGGCAGACAGTCTTCCAAACTATGCTATATCGAATCGTAAATCAAGTACTTGTTTGGATTTACTTAATCTTCCTCGTTTGTCAAAGGTTTTTTGAATTTAGACAGGGTAGGTCTTCCTCATATTAGAATCTCTATGTAGGTGTTGGTTTGTAATGAGATTATTTATAAAATCTAAAGTTTCTTGCTTTTTAAGCAATCGATCTATTGGTATCAACGGTTGATTGTCCTTTCATTTTTTAAATTTGCTTGAGCTTGTAAATGACACTCAATGCAGTGGAGTGCTGAAATTACAATTTCCATTAGACATATGCTGTTGTTTTTTCATTTTTTTTCAATTCTTATTTGTGATCCATTTTATGTCATTTATTAGATATAAAATGAACGTTTTTTTTATTTTTTATTTATTTTTATGTTGAGTATTAGTGTTTTTGAACCCCTAATGGTAATTTATAAAGTATTCTGGGGGACTTTATCTTCTTTTGGGACGGTTAGGCATAGTGCCTTGAGAAGGGCTTTGGCTTCATGAATTTCTATTATAATAATATGACACTTTAACTTCAGTTTTCATATTAACAACAACAACAACAATAATAATAATAATAATAATAATAATAATAATAATAAAAATAATAATAATAATAATAATAAGGATAGAGCTAAAAACACTCCAAAAATTCTTCTTACACTCCAAAAAATTTTCAAAGGACAATACTACCCCTCTATCCTTTATTTCTTTACCCTTACATCAAATCCCAATTAATAATTATAGATTATGTAATAATTAAATACAATTTAAGCAAAGAATTTTTTTTAACTTTAAATAACAATTATTAACAACTTAAGCATCAATTGATTTATACTTTAGTGCTTACTTATTTTTTTACTAAATATGAACACGATTCAGTTAAAATGCCACAAAACACGAAATCTTATTCTTTATCTAACAAAAACACAACTCAAATAAAAGTGACACGGCACAAAATCTTTTTTTTTTAAATCTTAAACGAACACGAAATATTTTTTTAACCTAACACAAACACAATCCAAGTAAAAGAGACGAAATTACACGAAATATTATTTTAATTTATTTACAAAAACAGAAACACGACCGAATAAAAATGCGATACAATACGAAATATGTTTTTTACAGAACACAAATATGGCCAAGTAAAAGAGAGCTACAACATGATTTTTTTTCCAAACATAAATAATAATTTTTTGATAATTTTTTTTACCAAATACAAACACAATTAAAATGCGACACAATACAAAATCTTTTTTTTTTATTAATATGGCCAAGTAAAAGGAACACAACATAATTTTTTTTTACCAAACAAAAGCCCGATCCAATGTGGCGTGGTGTTTATGTTTTACTTCGATCGTGTTTGTATTTGTGCTCGGTAAAAAAATTGTGTTTTATTTGGTAAAAAAAATATTATTTGGGTTTGAAAAAAAAAATCATGTTGTCGCTTTTACTTGGTCATATTTGTGTTTCGTAAAAAAAAGATTCCGTATTGTGTCGCATTTTAATTTTGTCGTTTTGTATTTTTGTAAAAAAATTAAAATAATATTTTGTGTCATCTCGTGTCTCTTTTACTTGGATTGTGTTTTTGTTAGATAAAAAATAAGATTTCGTATAATTTTGTGTCGTGTCACATTTTAACTGGATTGTCCATTGTAATTAAACCGTGTTCGTTTTAGATAGAAAAGAGTAAAAAAAAGACTTCACCAAGGCATTTTTTTGTTTTAAAAAATAAATATATGTTTCTTAACTTTTAAAAGAAAAAAAGTACAAAATTACATTTTAATTAGATCGTGTTCATGTTAGATAAAAAAAAAAAAAGATTTCGTGTCGTGTCGAGTTCTTGAATCAAGTCATGTCACGATATATTTGCGTGTGTTCTTGTTAAGTTAAAAAAAAATATTTTTCTTTCATTTGTGTTTTAATTAGTTTGTGCTCATGTTAGGAAAAATATACGATTTATTGTCATGTCGCGTTTTATTTGGTTCGTGTTCTTTAAAAAAAATAACTGTAGCAACGGGTTTACCAAACACGAATGCGACCCAATTGTCGTGTTGCGTTTTAAGTGGGTTGTGTTCATAATTGGTAAAAAAAATGAGATTTCGTGTTGTGTCATATCACTTTTATAGGACTCGTGTTTCATTTTAGGCAAAAATAAGATTTTGAGGGGGGTCGTGTCCTTTTTATTTCTGTCGGGTTCGTGTTTGGTTAAAAAAAATAACATAAATTGTGGGGTGTCACTTTTACTTGGGTCGTGTTCATGTTTGGTTAAAAAAGAAAATCATATCGTGCCGTGTTGAATTGTGTTGTTTTTATGTGTTGTGTCTCGTTTTAATTGGCCATGTTTATGATTGGTTGGAAAATAAGATTTCGCGTGTCGAGTCGTTCGTATTATTTCGTGTTCGTATCGCGTTTTAATTAGGTCGTGCGTGTGTTTGATAAAATAAAATAAAAATAAATGGGTTCAAATTTAATATTCATAATTATTTTCATATGTTGTAAGGAAGTAATTTATATTTAGTTACTTAATGGGTATTAAATATTCTAATTACATATGAAAAAGAGAATTAGATCTTTTTAATATTTTTTTTTTCAAATAATGAATTGTTAAAACAATAACATACAAGTCATAAGGACAATTTTGTCTTTGTGTTAAAATTTGGAGTGTATGCAGATTTGAAAGGAGCGGCAATAGCCGCTCCCTAATAATAATAATAATAATGAAAAGTGTTTCTTCTAACTTCAAGGGGATATTTGGTCCTTATAACTACTCATTGTCTCAAAATTAGCACATACACAATATATTAAACATACTCAAACAACATAAAATTTATAAAGTTATAAACTTTATTGCTTATGGCAATCACAACTACTCATTAACAAACGAGTAAATCTCATATCTAAAATTGCAGCTGCCACTAACCATTCTCCCTCCTCGTCTCCCATCACAACAGTTTGGATCATTAATTGCGTCATCCAAACACTTCTTACAATCAGAACCAGACAGATCCCGAGTACACTGGACTAACCCGTGCAGTTTCTTGGATTCTTGTAGCTTTATCACTCCAACAGCATATAAATCCGGACTGCCATAAGCTTCACCAGCTAACTTTCTTAACAACTCGGTCGTTTTCTGATTAAGCAACTCAGGATAACTCACAGGCTCAGCGTTACACATGTAAAACTTATTCTCCTTATCTATTTGTCCAAAAAACTCAACGTCTGAGTATTTAATAAGGCAATTATCATACCAAATGATAGCCCTTTTCTGGCTTGAGCAACGCTCCATTAGTTCCTCCCTTGCATCATCGATACATGTTTTGCAATTTTTGGTGGAGTCGTTGCCCCGGCAAAGGGCTAAGACGTAGGCTCGGTATAGGCCTTCTCCGACCGAGCCCGACCAGAACCCGGTTTTTGGAACTGTTGCGTTTAGGGTGCTTAACATGTTTTGTACATTTGATCTATCTAGAGGACTAGGCCTACAATAGCGTCTCGGGCTAGAACAGATATGTTTGAGAGGTTCTCCATAGATTAAAATTGGAAGGAGACAAAGAAAGAATGTGTTTAAGAAATGCATGTTGATAATCTAAGGTGGGTTTTTGATAGTGCGTGCTTCTCTTGTGGAAGACTCCTCGCTTTATATAGAGCAATCCCACATTTGGTTTCGACTGTTGATCTAGAAGTGGTGGTGAATTTTATTCAGTGCATTTAACTGTGTTTCATTATTTGTTGAAGACAATGCCAGTGTGTAAGTTGGAAGCGCACTTTGTCAACATGGGGCTTTGGAGATTTTAAGGATAATACTAATAAAAGTTATAAACGAGACCACCTTGCTGCTTTGATCTGTGATTGCTGCACATTTCACGACATTGATAAAAAAATCTCTTTAAGACGAGAATAAGGCTTGACCTCGACTGATTGAATGGATATACAATGTCAAATAATTAAAGGAAAGAAATAAAGTGGCTGAAATCTAGAAGCAGGGACTGCGATTGCAATCTTCAATAGAACTTCTGAATTATATGAAAACCCCATATTTCTATGTACAAAAGTACTACTGTTCTTAATTGAGTAATTATGCATGGTGTCATGCTAAGGATACTATTTGGATATCTCATTCCAATGGAATAAAATAATTTCATCTCTTAGATGAGATAGTTTCCTTTCACACTTTGGGGATAATAGATTTATATGGGATAACTTATCTTACTTCACTCATATTCCATCACACACAAAACATGAGATGTGATAACTCATCTCACATAAAATCCTATCTCATCTCAAACCAAACATAGAATGAGATAATATTATTTTATCAAACCTCTTTCATCCCGCGCACCCATCGAGATCTTAGGGCCTTATCAGCAGGCACGAATTAACACTCTCACTCCATCTTATCTTAGTACAGGCGTGATTTTATTGAACTTGTTAAAAAATGGTGACACTCAAGATGGAGACTCTAACTATTTGTAAGTTGCTATTCATTTTAAACTTTTTTCAACATACAATAAATGTGATCAATAAGTAAGAAAAATATTTTGTACCTATAAGTGGGCTATGTATAATATATGTTTTGCTAGTGTCTTAACACTCCCTTACTATATAAGTGGTAGCAAATCAATACAAGAATACACATCGAGTTTAGATGTGTAAGCAATCAAAGAAACAAGATAAAAATGCAGAATCAATTAGTAGGAGTTGCTTCAGTGTGTGTGTGTGTGTGTGTGTGTGTGCAAGAGTGATCCAAGATAGACTGTGAAACACTCCCACTTAATATTATAGTAAAAGAGAGAGTGGGCCGTGGATGTAAACAAATTTTTCCAAACCACGAAAATCTCTATCTTGCATGTTTGGATGTATTTTTTTGCACCATCATTCTCGTGTTATTTGTACCCCAGATAAATTTTGGATTCACACCCCAAATAGTGTTGTTTCCAGATGAATGATATTGGTTGTTACTTGATCCACTAAATCCCAAGGTCCTGGAAAAATTATTAGTGGAATTAACAACCTGCAATTTTCTAAGAATCGGTATCAGAGTGTTTTTATCCTTGGGCATACTAAATATGTTTAACGAAATTAATCTACAAAGTTGATTTTTCATACATGTCATATTTATTCGAGTGGGAGCAATGGAGTTGGAGAAGGAGACATTCGAAGTTGAGAAATTTTATGGTAAAAAAATTGAAGTTTTGAAAATGTAGTTGGAGGATTATCTCTTCCAGAAAGATCTGTATTAACGACTCGATGAAAATATAAGAAAGATAAAGGACTCTGAATGGAAACTGATTGACCGGAAAACTTTTAGCACCGTAAGGCTATCATTATCAAAGTCGATGGCATTAAGTATTAAAAATGAGACGATAACAACGTCTCTCAAGGGGGGCCTTTTCAACCATATATGAAGAGTCGTCTATAACAAATAAAGTTCATTTGATAAAAAAATTTATTTAATTTAACGATGGTTGTACCAGACAATTTAGAGATCATTTAAATGCGCTTAATAATGCAACGGGTCAATTAAAATTGGTTGAAATAGATTTTAGCTATGAGATTCGGGCTACATTAATTAAAGGGTGGCTACGCATGAAAACATTTTTTGTGGAGATGACTTAGATGGACATGTATGACTAAAATGAGATGGTTATCCAAGGATACACGAAGGTTGTGATTTTGGTACGAGAAATGAAGAAGGGAAAACTATCTTAGAATTTGCTAAGACGTATGATCTAGCGTTAACAAACACATTTTTAAAAAGAAGGAAGAACATTTAATAACATTTAAAAGCGGAGAGAATAAAACTCAAATATAATATTGCTTATTTAGAAGAAGAGACGTGTACACATGCAAAGACATGTGAAAGCTTAAAAAATCAACATGGTCTATTAGTAATAGATTTAGCAATTAAAGGATTTAAGTATCGGAATGAGAAAATAGTTTATCATAATATAAAATGGAAGGATTTAAAATGATTCAAAGAGATTATATTTAGACAGAAGTTCCTGTTGAACATGAAGTGGAATTGGAACGACGATGTTAACAACATTTGGTCAAAAATAAAGAACGATATCGAGAAAATAGGTAAACAAGTTTTGGGTGAGACTAAAGAAAAAAGATTCATAAAAAAGAGACTTGGTGGTGGAATGAGGAAGTGTAAAGGATAATATAAAAAAAACGAGTAAGTTTTAAAGAGTGATAAAAGAGTAAAAATCAAGAAGATTTAAAAAAATATAAGAAGTTAAAAAGTGAAGTGAAAAATATTATTAGAGATGCGCAATAAAACGTACTAAATAATCTTTATAATAAATTAGGTACCAAGGAAGGTGAAAATGAAATATATAAATTGGCAAAGAATAGAGAAAGATTGACAAGGGATATGGGTCCAATTAAGTGTATTAAAGACATAAATCAAAATATATTAATTAACGATAAATAAATTATAAATAGATGGAAATAGTGTTTCTAAGGATTATTGAATGAAGAATATCAGAAAAAAGATGACGAGAACATTGAACAGAATATAGGAATGATATGTTCGAAGTGAATATACGAATAAGAAAAATGGTAAAGAATAAAGAGGTTGGCTCGGATAAAATACCCTTAGAGGTATGGACAACCTTTGGAAGTCAAGGGATAGAATGAAAAATAGGCTTATTTAATAAAATTGTAAAAGAGGGAAACATGTCAGATGAGTGGAGGAAAAGCACCATAACATCGTTGTATAAAAATAAAGGGGATATACAAAACTGTGGTAATTATAGAGGAATCAAACTAATGAGTCACACTATGAAATTATGGAAAAAAGTTATAGATCAAAGATTAAGAAATGAGTCAACTATCTCGAATAATCAATTTGGATTTATGCCAGGGAGATCCACCACGAAAGTTATTTACTTATTAAGACAGTTAATGGAGAAACGTATGTATGGTTTTATAGATTTAGAAAAGGCTTATGATAGAGTATCTAGGGATATAATTTGGTGTCCATTAAGGAGGAAAAGAATACATATGAGTTATATTAAAGTTATTGAAGATATGTATGATAACACAAAGACTAGAGTAAGGACTATATGTGGAAAAACTAATAATTTTGCGATTAAAGTGGGTTTACATCAAGGTTCAGCCTTAAGTCCTTATTTATTTGTCGTAGTTTTGAATGAGATTACTAAGGACATGCAAGAAGATGTCCCATGGTGTATGTTGTTTGCGAATGATATAGTTTTAATAGATGCTTCAAAGGAAAGCTTAGCGATGAGAGTAGATACTTAAAGAAAAGCCTTATCTAAGGGACTAAAAATTAGTATAAATAAAACGGAATTTAAGGAATGTAAATTTAATAATGAGGCATCGAGTATCATAATGTTAAAGAATGAAGAAAAAGTGATAAACCAAAATAATAAATTTGGTTATCTAGGTTCAATGTTACAAAATAATGGGGATATTGATGGGGATATTACAAGCAGAACATCAACTGGTTGGATGCAATGGAGACAAGCGAGTGGAGTGTTATGCGATAAAAGGATAACTAATAAATTAAAAGAAATTTTTTATAGAACAGTTATTAGGTCAGTGACCTTGTATGAAGCGGAGTGTTGGGCGTTAAAGAAGAAACATGATCAAAGTCTCCATGTTATCGAGATGAGGATGCTCCGGTGAATGATAAGAATTACTAGAAAGGACAAAATTAAAAATCAATACGTGAGAGAAAAGTAAGGAGTAGATCCTATTAACGATAAATTAAGAGAAAGTAGACTTAGGTGGTACATACGTGTGTTGCGTAGACCAGCAGATGCCCCTATAACAAGAGAAAGATTGTTGGAAATAGAGGGTAAAAAAAAAGAGGTCACCCTAAGCTATCGTCAGAAGAAATTATTAGGAGAGACCTTAAGGAATTAAATTTGAATGATAATAATGCATATAATAGATTAAAAAAGAAAAGGAGAATCCATGTGGTCGACCCCATATGATGGGATTAAGGCAATGATGATGATGATGATGATGATGATGATGATGATGATGATACCTAAGATTTGGTGTGGAACAGTTACTACAATTACTAGTTCCGTACGAAAGTTCAAGATGAATATTGAGGGTATCGTTATTATGCGGGAGCATTCAAATAATGCTTCTATGTTGGCATCATCATTCAACAAGGAGAGAAAATGTAGAGATTCACATAAGAAGTATGGATGTGGTAGATTCAAGTAAAGAAATAATAGGTCACAGTCTCAGATTTCAAAAAAATCTAACAACCATAAAAATATTGTACATTTGAATTACGAAAAGATGTGACATTTTAAAAACCAATTCAAAGAACGAATAAAGACACAAAAGATAATACTTAAGAAAATATTTTGTTTCAAAAGAAGCAGATGGTTCTTTGATATGCTCTCTGTAGAAGAAGATAGAGTTATGGGTTATAGACTCTAGGGCATCGATTCATGATACCTCAAGTAGAAATGTATTTGATAACTATATACAATGTACCTTAATAAGGTGTATCTTGGTGACGATCAACCTTATGACATGGTTGGTAAAGGAAAACAACAAATCAAGATTAGTTGATCAAGAAAGACGGTATCGTGTGTATACAAAAAAGTCTAACCAATGAGAGGGTGTTTAAGAAAGCGATAAGAAATCGTGATGTCATATTCCATGAGAGGGTGGTGTAAAAGGATACATGCACAACATAATCAAGTAGTTAATCATTAGTTGAACCTATTTACATGCAATTGGAAAATATTCCTGAGGTTGTTCAATGATTTTCTTGGTTTTTTATGTTCTAGAAAATACTCTCCACCTTGGATGCTACAAAATCAACGGCTTAATTCTTAAAGTTTGTTAAACTAATTTGTTAACATCTCATATCTATGGATAAGGGAATTAAGGGGAAGATAATTTATAAAAAATATGGGACAACATTGTTGAGAATTACAGTGTTAGCAGTCTACATCTTAGAGAATCCAATGTTACATGTCTGTTTTACCGAACTACATATTCAAATCACAAGCCAAAGGGTAGCAACTACATAATTATTTATACCATGGAAGGTAGAATGAGGACTCTTACACATGATTCTCACTTTAGTTGGGACAAGCTGAGGCAACACATAGAGAAAAAAATAGAGAAAAAAGTCTACTACACACCTCGGCATAATAGAATATTTCATTCACAACACTTAAATTTCCTTTAGACATAGGTGGTTTTTTCATTATTTTTCAATTTTTGTATGTGTTCCATTATATGTCAAACTAGTTGTAAGCTCGCGCGATGCGCGAGCGAGGCGCAATGTGCGGAATGTAGAAAAAAATCTCTCTCAAAGTTTTCAATAGAACTTCCAATAAGTGAGGATGAAGAAGATTAAAAACTGAAGAGAGGAAAAAAGGTTTTATAGAGGGAGTTTAAGAAATGAACTGATCTGGGAAACTTTTGGTTAAAAAAATTATTTATTAAATAATTTTTATCTTCGCAAAAAACAATAAAATTTTTGTTAAGTAAAATAGTTAAAATTATTATTTACTTTTAAAAGAGTGTAATTGTTTTTATTTTATTTTATTTACTCTTTCAAATAATTTAAACACTTTTTAGCTTTTATGTCACGTGGACATACTTTTAATACCTTTGTATTGCGTTTTAAGAAGAGCTTTGAGATAAGCAACAAACCTCCCTATTGTTCATTATCTAATTTATTTAAAATAAATTTTGAAAAAGTATTTCTTTCCACTAACATATTGCAATTCATTAGATTACAAACATAGAATCCATTACAAAATTGCATCCCATATTTGCATCTTAAAATACTGCTTGAAAATGGTAATCTTCTAAAGTGGTAAGTTGTTGATTCTATACCCATATGCATTCATAAAATCATTTTGTCCCATCTAAAATAAAAAAAATGAACCCACATCTCCAAAAGTTAATAATTTAAGCAAAGAACTCGACATTAATTTACAATACCCTAAGAAAATCTTGAAACAATATAAGAACACTATTCTTTGGTTTAATATTAAAGCAAAAGGAAATATTAAAAATATCCATGGATTCCAATAAAGAAAAAAATTATAATTACATATGATATGGAATGGACTCTGGAGAGATAAAAAAAAATCACACATGGTATGAAATGAACTGCAGAGAGGTAAACAAGTGGTACGATGTCTAGCTATTCCACCACTCTGATACGATGGCCAGTAGAATTGACACCATAATGCCGACACGTTACCTCACAAAATTTCAAAGCTGAAGGAGTCGGTAGTTTGTACTCATAAAGTGCCTCCTTAAAATATGTATGAAATATACCCATATGTTTTATAGAGAGAATTAGACCCAATTCTAATCCTTTAAACAAAATGACTAATAAGGTATAAAAATTATAGTGATAACTAATACACAATTATAATTATGTTGCATATTAAAATGAAAATTTAAGGTCTCACAAAGTAAACAACTCTTACATGAACAGTTATGTTTACCCATCATACCCATCTATTTGATCCCCTTTTTTTGTAGAGAAATCAATTGGCAAGAAAGGACTTATGAAGAAAAAATTACAACTATTGAACTTTTATCAAACAGCAGGTGAATTTACACGAGAACATGTGAGTGACAAAGGAATTCCAAAATACTTGCCAATCTCATTTCTTGATAGCTTTTTCATAAATTTCATCATCAATTCACAATCACTTTTGGAACCCTTGCTCTAGTAATCACATAACCAAACATACGAAAGGAAATACAAGATTCAATTTTTATTATTCCCTCTTACCAAAAATCAAACAACCCACTTGTGGATGACTATCATAATAATCCTAACATTCTTGGACCCAATTAGCCTCTGTACTCTCTTAGCAATATGAGCAAAATGTTGAGATTCCAATTTGGTCACAAATGTAACAATTGCCATATCGGTGTCGGTCAATTTATGGTACACGAGCTTAAACACTGAATATGTCTTTGATCATATCGATACGTCTGTTGTCGATTAAAATGTTGAAAAAATTGGGGACATGGGGTTGGATTTTAGTGGTGGAAGTGATTTTGTCAACGACCTAGTGTTTTTTCTTGAGGCTGATGATGGGGCTAGTGAAGAAATCAAAAACATCTGAGTTTGAGAACATTTTGTCGATGGCTTCCACGTCGTATACGGTGGCTTCGAGGGTGCCGTTTGAGTTTTCTACGTCATCTCGAGCGATGTTATAGCTAGCAGTTGCATTGCCTCACTGCACCAAAATGGTCAAATTGACACCCTTCAACCGGCCAGTATTGTCACGGTCATTGACCATGACAAAAAATATGCATTTTTTTATCACGGTCAATAACTGTGACAAGACCGCGAAAAAGGCTTGTCACGATCATTGATCGTAACAATCCTATAATGTTATCACGGTTAATGACCGTGACATGTCCGTGACAATTCTGTGAGTAAAAAACCCTTCCATCTTCTTTTTTCCCACCGATTTCTATTCCCTCTATTTCTCTCTCTCTCTAAGAGACTGCACTCTCTTTTTTTTACGATTTTGGTATATTTTCTCTCTCTATTTCTCTTCCATTAATGTATATGTGTGTGTATATGTGCATGTGTGTATATATGTTTGTGTAAATATGCGTGTGTGTGTGTGTGTGGTGTATATATGCGTGTGGGGGGAGGGGGCAGGCCTAGGGTGAGGGGAGGGGGGATTATGTGTGTGTGTATGCGTGTGTGTGTGTATATGTGCGTGTGTGTGTATATGTATATGTGTGTGTGTGTGTGTGTGCGTGTGCGCGCGCGTATGTGGTGGGAAGTGGCAGTGGGGAGAGGGGGAAGGGCTGGGTGGTGGTGGTGGTGGTGGGTGGTGGGCTGGGGGCGCAGTGGGGCTGTGTGTGTGTATATGTACATGTGTGTATTTTTTTTTAATTATTTTTTTATTGGTTTATTAGATATTTCCCCTCATATTGTAGTGCCCCTTGTAAAAGAAGTGATTGATTAAATATTGATTGGTTGTTAATTTTTTTAATAAATTAATAATTATTGCCCCTTTCATATGCAAGTAGGATTGCCCCTCATTGTAAATTAGTAAATTAATAATTGTATACTTTAATTGTTAGTTTAATTGATGAAAAGAATTAATTGAGCAGATGAATTGGAAGGAGTACATGATACACATTTGTAATTGCAATTGCGGTTGGATTGTAGTGGATCGATGTTCGGTTGGCTAATTTTAAAAGTGGCATGACCACTGGATTATTGTCCATATCGGGGTGGGATTTTTCAATATTTTTTTAAAATTACTTTGTATCACGAACAATATATATATATATATATATATAGTATGATAATTAAATGAAACATACTTGAAATTACATATAGTGCGCATAGATACTAGCCTTCTAGTTCTTATGCGTACGCATTCAATAGCCCTTACACCCATTCGAGAGTCATTACCCCTGTAATGAGATCTCTCAAATTGTCCCATTTGGAGAGTTTGGGACTACATAATTTATGTATAAGAATATTCTTAGTGGCTTAAAGTTGTTACTTTTGGAGGAAGTTCTGCAGTCGTATCCTAATGTTCTCTGGGTACATACTAAATTGACAAGTGTGACTGTTATTTCAATTGATCAATTGAAATAACACTCACACTTGCCATTCTATGTCGTGTACTTGGAGAACTACGGGGATATGCTGTCGAATTTTTATCGAATCGTAACAATGTCCATGAGCTGTTAAGTATATTATAGAAATATGTGGTCTTGAATGGGATAGGACCACTCACCCTATAGAGGAGATAGAGGAAATAGGAATTTCTATTATAAATTGAATTTGAATTTGAAATTTAAAAATCGAATATAAATAAGACATAATTAAATGAAACATACTATAAATCTAAGTTTTGTTTATACTAATCCATGAATATATTCTTCTTAACTTTAATAGGTGATTAGTTGTGGTAGCTGTGATGAGATATCCGAAATACAAAGAGTGGATGGGTAAGACAAATAGAATGGGGGACGTGTTTCACATAGGTGCTAATGAATTTGTGAAATACTCAAAGAGATGTCATAATGATGAAGAGTTTATGTGTCCGTGTGCTAGGTGTAAGAATGGTAAGGTATTTGAGTGGAAAACAGTTGAACTACATTTGTTAAGATGCGGTATGCAAGATATTTATTGATTTTGGAGTTTTCACGGTGAATTGAAAGTTCATTTTGTCCCCGAACAACCTTCACAACAACCTTCAACAAGTAGGATAGATGTATAAGGGGACGATGTAGATCATAATATGTTAGATGATTTAGTTGATGATGCGTACGGAGTTTATGAGCGGAGGAGAATGAGGTTACTGATGATGTACAAGGTTCAAGTGCTCAAGAAGACATCATGATAAACCTTGACGATGACTATCAAAGTTTAAAATTTAAGGCGATCCAACCGTTATACTCTGACTGTGAGAAAGATAAAATAACTTTACATGCCATGGGTGGTTTGCACAGTTTGAAGACGCAGTACAGTTTGTCTGGCAATAGCGTGACATGAATTATGAATTGGGTGAAGGGCTTACTACCCAAGGAGAATATGCTTCCAAATATCTATCCTGTTATGAAGAACAGTTTAAAAGGTTTGGGAATGAGGTATAAATCGATTCATGCTTGTGTGTATGACTGCATACTATACTGAAAAGAGTGTGAATTTCTCGATCGTTGTCCGATATGCGATCAACCTAGATATGTCCAATCTATTGGTAAGAAAGGCATAAGCTCAAAAGTGCCTCAGAAAGTGTTGAAATATTTTCCCGTTGGGCCTAGATTAAAGCAATTTTTCAAAGTACCATGGATAGCGGAGGTAATGACTTGGCATGCTAGGGAAGAAGTAGCGGTAATCTCATGCATCATCCTATTGATTCTACAGCGCAACATTCGTTTGGCTATATTAATAGATGGTTTCAATCCATTTGGAAATCTAAGCACCAATCAGAGTGTATGACCAGTGATCCTAGACCCACTCAACCTCCCTCCTTCACAATGTATGAGACCTGAATTTTCGATGCTGTTGTAACACCCCGTAATTTTATTGATTTTATTTAATGGGATTAATTAATTTAAAGGGGAATTAATTAGAAATTAATCCGGATTTAAATACTAGTGAGACGTGAGTTGGTATTTGACTATGATAATAATGTTGAATATTATTGGGTGAATGTAGTAATATATGATATGTAATTTATTAAAATTATCGAGAGTCATAAATACTACAATTCAGGAAATTAAGTTGGTACGCGCGTGTCAGTCGCGTCAGGAATCAATTTAATTAGATTTAAAAGTAAATTATAATTTTATCACCCGTATGGTCATTTTGATTGCGCCAATGTGTCCGGAGGGATCGAAATAGTCAGAAAACACTAGCCAATATTTTTAGGCCAAATCGACAACCCGAGAGGGTATTTTAGTCATTTTAATTTTCAAGGGATTCTGGCCCACGAATTTTCGGCCTTATTTATCAGCTAATATTAGGGCCATTATCAGCCAAAAAGCAAGAATGGGCAACGTGAGAAAGAGGAGAAGTTACAAAGAGGGTTTCCAAGCCATAACCACCACACACCACCATTATTCACCGGATTTGTCACCGTAGAGAGAGGGAGAACCAACCATTAACATCACCAACGGATTAGAACATCGATTCTAAGGCAAGCGATTTGATTTCATTAAGTTTTTGCGAATAATTCATCCACGTTAGTGTAGGGTTTGATGATAACCACGAATAATGATGAAAACTCATGAAATTTAGAGAAGAAACCTAAATATTAAATCGGATTTGAATGTAGATTAGTTCTGGAAGTAATTCAGTAACCAAATCATAACCTTATATGGATTAAAAATGGATTTAAGAAGATAAATATTATGGTTCTTGAAGAAAATAGAAAAATAAGGATTTTAGGTTAATATGGAGATTTGATCCAGAAAAGGGTAATTGTTGATGATTTAAAAGTTTTGGAACGTTAAGAATCATATAATTAGGTTGTATAATGACCCATATACTTGTATTAGAGTTTCACATCGTGTAATGAAGTTTTGGGACAAATCTGGGACTAAAAAATGAAGGAACCCGTAGCCTCACCAGCTTGATCGATCGATCGACATTCATAGGTCAATCGATCGATCGACAATCAGGATCGATCGATCCTCCCAAAAATGGTTGATTTTTTCCCTTTTTGATTGTAAGTGTTTTCGGCCATCGAACGTTGTAGTTGGGGATTATGTGAGTACATTAGGACTTGAGGGAGACCAGTAGGGATATATTTAAAACTCGGAACATATTAGAATTGGGGTGGAATGTAGCGTTGAATTTACGAGTGTCCGATGAGTAATTTCCTATTTTATGATGCGAGAACATGATTTAAATTCTTAGGAGTGATAAGTTAGAATTTTGGGAATAAATAAGGAGTTTAGAGTACTAAATTAATGTGTGGGGAAGTTAGGGACTTAGTAACCTCTTCGACTAGGTTTAAGTACTCGAAATTATACGATGTGAGACGTATCGGCAAAATATATAATATATATGATCCGGAATAATCATAGTGTATGAATTAGACTAATGGTATAAGGCTGAGAATATACCTTTAACAATACAACAAGTTATCTAAGTTGTGTGAATGCTTAGTATATGTATTATTATGTGTATGACATACCTACCATACTTGCTATCACGGGAGGTCGGCTTTCAGAACAGGTCCATCTAATCTTTGTGTGCCTACGGGGGGATTTAGATTGGTACCTTAAGGCCATAGGGATGTGAATGACATATTTGTGAGTTAATAAGTTAGTTGACCATGGGAGCGTAGGTATGTGTGTGACCCATGGGTATATGAACTATGTTCGCCTCCAATATGTGTGATTTTCTTTATTGAAACGGTTCGTGAGAGATTCGAAAAACGTGGTCCTTATGTACGTGATGTACTGGGATTCGATAGCAGAGTATGTGTGCACCGCAACTTAGCCTAGGGGTGCCCTGATTATATATTTATGCTGATATTAATATACTTGAAATGATAACATACTCTTTATTAAAGTGTTAATATATGTAATTGAGATATTTTGAGTGGGATTTAAAATGAGAATTTCCTATCGTAATTGTTATACATTAATCTAGTCAATGAAAAGGTGAGATACATGTAGGATATATTAGAATGTTATGATTAAACCCCTATATTATAATGCGAGGTCAGGAAGTGGTACAGACTAGTTAGTTAACACATAACTAGGACGGGTTAAGGATATACGTTAGGCGTGCACATTAGGTGAGGGGTGAGAAACTCATGTGAGAGCAAGTAACTAACATGTATTTAATATTCACTGTTTAATGCAATTAAACACTTGCTATATTTTAAATTTTTTTCACCTCGGGCTCTGACCCGTTTGCTCTTAAATCTATTTTCTTGTAAAACCTTTTAGGCTCCCAGCCACAAGGACACCAAGCATAGGAGTTCCATTCCATTGACGTGCTGTAGATGCTGTGGAAGTTACAGGATCTCGGTAGTAGACGCCTCCACATTCTGCACTTGATTCTATTTCTGGGTCATTCATGTGTTAGGGCATGTCGCCCCTTTCCATTTAGAGACAACTTTCTCATACTTTCAATTTCATTTCAGTTATGGAGTTATTTAATTATTTAGACTTTGTATTGGGTTTTATTCAGTATTTGGATTATTCAGGGGAGTGTTAATCTAGAATCATTTTATTATTCCATTATTATTCTGTTGTGATTGTGATGGGATTGTGGTATAGTTAACTCATAATTTAATTGGTTGTATGATAATTTAAATTAATAAAATTTGGCAAATCACTTTTGAAATATTAGGTAGCTAGTAATTATTTTAAAATGTTTTCGACAGTGATGCTATGGACTAAACCAACTTGACATTTTGTATTACATTGAATAAAGGAGTAGCTACCCGGTGTTTAATTAGTCGGGGTGTCATAGGTGGTATCAGAGCATCAGGTTCTTATGTCCTTAGGATCTGTAAGGCTTGTTATGTTTTCGCGTAACGTCCTTTAATATATAGTCCTATATTTTAGGAGTAATGTACTCTTTTGTGTATCTTACTCTCTTCAGCTATTTTGAGATATTAACTTTGGACTTATAAAATTTCTCTCTCATTTCAGATACCTCCTCGATGTGCACAGCGAGTTCCCAGGGGTGCCCAGCCCGAGCCACAACCTGTACCAGTTCAGGGTTCTATGTACGTTGCGGAAGTTGCCGCCATTATAGCCCAGGCGATAAATGCCGCATTAGCAGTTGTGAAGAAGGCACCACCTCACGCACCGATGGTAGCCCTTGTCGAGGCTCATGCATTCTCGTCTGCTCGGGAACGTGTCCGTGATGCCTTTCAGAAGGCGCACCCTCCAGAGTTGGTAGGGAGCTCTGATGTTGTTGTGTCAAGCCAGTTGAAGAAGGACATCTAAAGACACTTGAGGATATACGAGTGCACAGATGTGCAGAGGCAGATACTGGCTACTTTTAAGCTGGTAGGAGTAGCGTTGCAGTGATGGGAGTCTATTACCACGGCAGAGGATAGAGATGTTCTTTCGATACAGGAGTTCTAGGTGTGGTTCGACCGAAAATACTTTCCCTCAGCAGTTCAGACCGAGATGAGGCGGAAATTAATGAACCTTAAGAAGAAGGGGAAGACAGTGGCAGAGTATGAGGCCGAGTTCTCTAATCTTCTAAACATCGTTCCCGATGAGATCCCTATGGAAGAGAAGAAGATCCAGAAGTTCATGGATGGGTTGACATGGAGGATTCGTCAGCACTTGCTAGGTAATCTCTCGTTGTCCACTTATTCAGATGCGGTTAACACAATATTACTTCACTTCCAGGACCACTGCTTCCATTTGTCAGTAGGTAAGCAAGCAGGAGAGTCCAGCCAGCAGGGAAGGACAGGGGGTAATGGTGCCAGCGGGGCACAATCATCTTAGGGTCAGCACAGGTAGGGTGATCAGAGTTCCCAGCAGGGGGATTCTAAGAGGTTTATATTAGGAGGTTTCAGGCATGGCCAGGGAGGTTTTCAGCATGGCCAGCAGGGTCAGCACGACCAGCCGTAGTTTCAGCAGGGCTAAAATGTCCAGGGTAGGGGTGCTAACGACCATCAGGGCCGTGGACAGCAGGGTCATAGAGGGAGAAACTTTGCGGGAAAATGTTTCATATGTGGTAAACATTGGCCACAAATGCCAGGAGTGTCCTGAAAGGGGTAGGGTCCCACAACAGCAGTAGTAGGGTGCTCGACATGAGCCCTAGAGACCTATGTTTCCTGCTGCCCTCCCAACACCACCGCAGATGCCAGCATTACCACCTATCCCAGTAGTCCCAGTCCAGTAGGGACAGATTCAGTACGGACGAGTTTACCTGCTCTAGTAGGCCGTATTCCCACAGGATCCACCCGCTATTGAGGGTATGTTTTCTATTCAGGGGATTATAAAGCGTATTTTATTTGACACGGGGCCACGCACTGTTTTATTGCCATGAGATTTGCACGCACTATGGGGTTATTAGATACCGCGAAGAGCACTGTTATGTGGGTAGACTCACCGTTGAGTAGGGATTCTATGATTTCTCTTATATGTAGATATGTGAGAGTAGAGATTGGGAGGTTTACTTTACCTGCCGATATGTTAGTGTTAGATATGCTTGAGTAGGATGCGATATTGGTATGGATTGGCTGGTTGCGTATCGAACCATGATTGATTATTTCAATAGGAGTATTATTTTTGCCATACTAGGGCAGGAGATATTCCTAGTGATGGTGCCTAGTCTTGAGGGAGGATCGTCCACTCACTTGTATTATATAGAGGAGGAGACCTCTAGGGAGGTGTGATACCACTTGATTCGATTCCAGTTGTTAGGGAGTTCGCTGACGTATTCCAGGATATTTTGAGATTACCTCCTAGTAGAGAGATAGACTTTGTTATTGATTTGACACTGGGCACTCGGTCGATAGCCCGCGCACCTTACCGCATGGCTCCAGCGGAGATGAGGGAGCTATGGGATAAGATAGAGCAATTGTTGGGACATGGGTTTATCCGTAGGAGTACTTCACTGTGGGGTGCTCCTGTGCTGTTCGTTAAAAAGAGGGATGGATCTTTGAGGTTGTGTGTAGATTATCGGGAGTTGAATAAAGTCACGATACGGAATAAGTATACGTTGCCTCGAATTGATGACTTATTCGACCAGTTGAGATGAGCTACCTTCTTCTCAAAGATTGACTTGAGATCAGGATACCATCAGTTGCGTATCAGGGAGTAGGACATCTCGAAGACTGCCTTCTTGATGAGATATGGTTCCTACGAGTTTAGGGTTATGCCTTTTGGCCTAACCAATGCCCCAGCCATGTTCATGGACTTGATGAATAGGGTGTTCAGAGAGTTCTTAGACCAGTTCATCATTGTCTTCATTGATGACATTCTGGTTTACTCCTAGACGTAGGAGGAACATATCGAACACTTGAGACAGGTTTTGCAGACGCTGCGTCAGAACGAGTTGTATGCAAAATACGAGAAGTGTGGATTTTGGCTGAAGGAGGTTCAATTTTTGGGGCATATCATTTCAGACAGGGGGATATCGGTTGATCCGGGGAAGGTATTAGCGGTGAGTGAGTGGGGACAGCCCTCGATACCGACTGAGATACGTAGTTTCTTGGGCCTAGCAGGATACTACATGAGGTTTATTCGGGGGTTCTCGAAGATAGCGAGTCCTTTGACACATCTGACTCATAAGGGTGTGCCATTTATCTAGAGCTATGCCTGTGAGTTGGCTTTCGATGAGTTGAAGGACAAGTTGAACTCAGCACCAGTGCTAGCATTGCCCAGGCCGGGAGTGGAGTATTTAGTCTACACTGATGCATTTTTACAAGGAATTGGGGGTGTACTACAGCAGGAGAGTCGGGCAATAGCTTATGCTTCCTGTAAGCTTAAGCCTCACGAGAAGAATTACCCCACCCAAAACTTGGAGTTAGTGGCAGTCGTGTTTGCTCTTCAGATTTGGAGACATTATCTACTGGGGGGAAATTTTTGTTTATTCACGGACCATAAGTCCCTACAGTACCTATTCACGCAGAAGGAGCTGAACATACATCAAGACAGGTTGCTTGAGTTTGTGAAGGATTATTAGTTCGATATCCAATACCACCCAGGTAAGGCTAATGTGGTAGCAGACGCGTTGAGCCGTAGACCAGTAGGTGAGGTGTGGAAAGCAAAGTGGAAGGAGTTGGGACACTAAAACGCAGTGACCCGATCATTCATGTATGTGATGATAGTTACGCCCCAGATCGTTATAAGAGTAATACAGGCCCAGGCAGCAGACCCATTATGTCAAGAGAAGATAGTATGATTACTAGCAGAGGGGGTCGAGTTTTATACCATCAGTTCAGACGTGGGCTTACGCTTCAATGGGAGATTGGTTGTTCCTAAGGGGGAGGACTTGTGACACGAAATAATGACAGAGTCGCACGAGTCGTGATTCGCAGTGCATCCTGGTGGGGATAAAATGTACCAGGATATGAGGAGACAGTGTTTGTGGAGCGTAATGAAGAGAGATATTGCCAAGTTCATTTCTAAATATGCGACTTGTCAGATTGTAAAGGTGGACCATCAGAGACCGGCAGGACTTCTACAGCCATTATAGGTTCCTATGTGGAAATGGGAGAGCATATCCATGGACTTCATCACGGGCTTACCTATATTGCAGAGAGGTCACGACTCCATATGGGTAATCGTGGTTCGATTGACCAAAGTCCCTCATTTTTTTCCAGCCCGGACAGACTAAACTACGAGATAATATGCCCAGATCTTCATAGCTGAGATAGTGAAAGTCCAGGGGGTGCCTCTCAATATCGTGTCAGGTAGGGATGAGATATTTATGTCTCGGTTTCGGGAGAGTTTCCAGGAAGCCATGGGAACGGAGTTGCGATTGAGTACAGCCTATCACCCGTAGACAGATGGGAAGATCGAGCAGATGAATCAGATGTTGGAAGACATGTTACGTATGTGCATCCTAGACTTTAGAGGTTGTTGGGAGAAGTATCTTCCACTGGTGGAGTTTTCCTATAATAACTCCAACCAGTTCACTATTGGCATGGCTCCATTTTAGGTGTTGTACGGTAGACCTTGTCATTCCCCAGCATGTTGGCTAAAGGTGGGGGATAACAAACTCCTTGGGCCAGAGGTGATTTAGGTTACCTTGACAAGGATTGAGATAATACGGAACCGTATTCGGGTAGCTCAGGACCGATAGAAGAGTTATGTCGATGCCAAGAGGTTCTTTAGAGAGTTGAATGTGGGGGATCAGGTGCTACTCAGAGTATCTCCTATGAAAGGGATTATGCATTTCGGGAAGAAAGGGAAGTTGGTACCTAGATATGTCGGGCAATTCCCTATCTTCGAGCAAATTGGACCAGTTGCGTATAGACTTGGGTTACCAGAACACTTGCATAGGGTCCATGACGTGTTCCCCATCTCCTCACTGAGGAGATATCTTCGAGACGATTTGGCCAATACTCAGATTGCGTTAGATGATATAGATCTTCATCCAGATAGTTCATATGAGGAGGGGTGGGTCGCTATTCTAGACCATAGCGAGAGGAAAATGAGGTCGAAGATAGTACCGTTAGTACGTGTTCAGTGGCAGCATCATAATGCCGAGGAGTCTACCTGGGAGCGCGAGTATGATATGCACGAATGTTATCTAGAGTTATTTTTTCCAGGTATATTTTATTTTTGAATTTCGGGATGAAATTCTGTTATTAAGGGGGGAGTATGTAATACCCCGTAATTTTATTGGTTTTATTTAATGGGATTCATTAAATTTAAATGGGAATTAATTGAAAATTAATCCGGATTTAAATACTAGCGAGACGTGAGTTGGTATTTGACTATGATAATAATGTTGAATATTATTGGGTGAATGTATTAATATATGATTATGTAATTTATTAAAATTGTCACGAGTCATAAATACGATAATTTGAGAAATTAAGTTGGGACGCGCGTGTCAGTCGCGTCAGAAATCGATTTAATTAGATTTAAAAGTAAATTATAATTTTATCACCCGTATGTTCATTTTAAGTGTGCCAACGTGTTCGGAGGGGTCAAAATAGTCAGAAAACACTAGTCGGGGGTTTAGTTTGGGTTCCGAGACATTTTTAGGCCAAATAGGCAACCCGGGAGGGTATTTTAGTCATTTTAATTTTCAAAGGATTTTGACCCACGACTTTTAGGCCTTATTTATTAGGCAATATTAGGGCCATTAGGGCCATTATCGGCCAAAAAGCTGGGAAACGTGAGAAAGAGGAGAAGTTACAGAGAGGGTTTCCAAGCCATAACCCCCACACACCACCATTATTCACCAGATTTGTCACCGGAGAGAGAGGAAGAACCAACCATTAACATCACCAACGGATCAGAACATCTATTCTAAGGCAAGTGATTTGATTTCATTAAGTTTTTGCGAATAATTCATCCATGCTAGTGTAGGATTTGATGATAACCTTGAATAATGATGAAAACTCATGAAATTTGGAGAAGAAACCTAAATCTTGTATAAGATTTGCATATAGATTAGTTCTGGAAGTAATTCAGTAACCAAATCATAACCTTATATGGAATAAAAATGGATTTAAGAAGATAAATATTATGGTTCATGAAGAAAATAGAAAAATAAGGATTTTCGATTAATATGGAGGTTTGATCCAAGAAAGGCTAATTGTTGATGATTGAAAAGTTTTGGAACGTTAAGAATCATATAATTAGGTTGTATAATGACCCCATATACTTGTATTAGAGTTTCACATAGTGTAATGAAGTTTTGGGACAAATCTGGGACTGAAAAATGAAGGAACCCGTAGCCTCACCTACTTGATCGATCGATCGACGATCACGATCGATCGATCGATCCTTCCAGAAATGGTGACTTTTTCCCCTTTTTGATTGTAAGTGTTTCCGACCATCGAACGTTGTAGTTGGGGATTATGTGAGTACATTAGGACTTGAGGGAGACCAGTACATATATATTTGAAACCCAAAACATATTAGAATTGGGGTGGAATGTAGCGTTGAATTTACGAGTGTTCGACGAGTAACTTCCTATTTTATGATGCGAGAACATGATTTAAATTCTTAAGAGTGATGAGTTAGAATTTTGGGACATAAATAAGGAGTTTAGAGTAACGAATTAATGTGTGGGAAAGTTAGGGACTTAGTAACCTCTTCGGTTAAGTTTAAGTACTCGAAATTATACGACGTGAGACGTATCGGCGAAATATAAAATATATCATCCGGAATAATCATAGTGTATGAATTAGACTAATGGTATAAGGATGATAATATACCTTTAATAATATAACAAGTTATCTAAGTTGTGTGAATGCTTAGTATATGGATTATTATGTGTATGACATACCTACCATACCTGCTATCACGGGAGGTTAGCTTTCGAAACAGGTCCATCTAATCTTTGTGTGCCTACGGAGGATTTAGATTGGTACCTTAAGGACATATGGTTGTAAATGACTTATTTGTGAGTTAATAAGTCAGATGACCATGGGTATGTGAACTATGTTCGCCTCCAATATGTGTGATTTTTCTTATTGAAACGGTTCCTGAGAGATTCGAAACGCGTTGTCCATATGTACGTGATGTACCGGGATTCGATAGCAGAGTATGTGTGCACCGCAACAGACTCTTTGTTGAAGTGTGAATATAAGTAATTGAGATATTTTGAGTGGGATTTAAAATGAGAATTTCCTATCGTAATTGTTATAAATTAATATAGTCAATGAAAAGGTGAGATACACGTAGGATATGTTAGAATGTTATTATTAAACCCCTATATTATAAGCTGATATCAGAAAGTTGTATAGACTAGTTAGTTAACGGCATAACTACTACGGGTTAAGGATATACGTTAGACGTGCACATTAGCTGAGGGGGTGAAAAACTCATGTGTGAGAGCACGTAACTAACATGTATTTAATATTCATTATTTAATGCAATTAAACACTTGCTATATTTTAAACTGTTTTCACCTCGGGCTCCGACCAGTTTGCTTTCGGATCTATTTTCTTGTAAAACCTTTTAGGTACCCAGCCACAGGGACGCCAAGCATTGGAGCTCCATTCCATTGACGTGTTGTAGTAGCTGTGGAACTTAGAAGATCTCGGTAGTAGATGCCTCCACATTCTGCACTTGTAACTATTTCTGGGTCATTCATCTGTTAGGGCATGTCATCCCTTTCCATTTAGAGACAAATTTCTCATACTTTCAGTTTCATTTCAATTCTGGAGTTATTTAATTATTCAGACATTGTATTGGGTTTTATTCAGTATTTGGATTTTTCAAGGGGGGTGTTACTCCAGACTCATTTTATTACTCCATTATTATTCTGTTGTGATTGTGATGTGATTGTTGTATAGTTAACTCGTAATTTAATTGGTTGCATGATAATTTAAATTAATAAAATTTGGCAACTCACTTTTGAAATATTCGGTGGCTAGTAATTGTTTAAAAAAAATTCGACGGTGATGCTATGGACTGAACCAACTTGACATTTTGTATTAAATTGAATAAAGGAGTATCTACCCGGTATTTAATTAGTTGGGGTGTCACCACTGTCTTTGTTAATACATGGGCCAAAGGCACCAAGTGATGACATCAACGTCTACCTGGCTCCTTTGGTAGAAGAATTAAATGAGTTGTGGGAAGACGGTGTGCAATCATTTGACTCTTTTAAAAAAGAAGAGCTTGTACATTTGACCCTTTTAAACAGTAATAATATATTTGTATTTGTAGTAATTGTACATATTTGCATGTCTTCTTCTAATTCATTTTGATTTGTACTAATAATAACATTTTTTACAGAAAATGTTTCCTTCTAGTATTAAGGCGAGGATGATGATGCTGATTATGATGATGTCGTCTGGGCTTGGTGGTAGCGGAGGCGACGAGGACTCCTCGGCCCCTAGGATCCCCAAATATAGAAAATTGGGTATGGCCATCGAGAACAAGACGGGGCTATTAGCGAGATCCCTCGAGATGGTAAAGACGATCATTAGCCCGGGGTACACTAGTTGGAGGGAGGTTCCAAATGAGCTCAAGTTAGCTATTTGGGCGACACTACAGGTAATGTATTTATATTTATATTTATATGAATATTTCAATTTCAATTTCAATTTCAATTTCAATTTTAATTTCATTTTATATTTATTCGAACTAAAATTGTATTTGTTGGACAGGAACAATTCATCCTGGATCCAAAACTACGCGATTCCGTCTTGGAGCAGTTGAGGGAGCAACATAAGACGTGGAAGAAAAATATGCGGACCCGGTACTTTGGGAAGACCTGAGAGTCCGTTATCCGAATGCATGACTTCGTCCCGTAGAAGGAGCCGATCTAATTAGTACAATGTCAAAAGTTAATTGACAATGAGATCGGGGAGCGACAATTGGCATCTCGCCAATTGGGGACGGAAAATCGGACAAAAAAGACGGATGTGCACTACTCCGATCGGACGTTTACGCCGATGTGGAGCATAGGATGACAGTAAGATTTAATTTTTCTATAATTACAAAAATATATTATTCTTCATTATTTTACTTTGTGGGGCCGATACTAATTTTGCATTATTTTATTTCAGGGGATGGGAGTGGCCCTGGGGGTAGGTCATATAGGCTCTATACTTATGTGGCTATTCGGACAAAAAATGGGAAGGATAAGGAGGTGTACTTGAGCGTCACGGTCACGATTGTAAGTAATCCGACAGTTTACTTTTTCTTAATTACGTTATAATTTTTTTATTTACTTATTTAACTAATTATGTGTTTTTTGTCATTTCAAGCAAAGCTTAAGGAAGTGCATGAGTCGCAGTTTGATGCCGACAAGGCATTTTTGTCCACAGACACACTCAACCAATTGCTTGGTGCTGATTGCAAGGGGAGGACAAGGGGTGAGCTTGCGGGTGGCCAAATTTAGGATCCTCGGATTGGAAACGAGCGACACCGGGTTGGCTCCAACCGTGGACTCGCATAACGCGAAGCTATCCCGTTTGGAGGCGACGGTCCAAAATATGTGCTCATTCTTGAAGCCCTCGTTAGGTGGAAACTGTAAGGGGAAATGGAAGGAGAATGTGGTGGTGGAGTAGGAGGTGAAGGAGGATGAGGATGTAGACCTCACTGCTTCATCACCGACACGTGCGAACTCTGATGTTCCAGCCCCCTATTTGGCTCCCTTCGACCAATCGATGTCGACACTTGGTTGGCCGACCGTGTTTATACAGGACATGTTTGATGGCTAGCGGATAGGGAGGGGGTTAAGGGACCCAAATACCGTCCTGGGTATGCCAGTTCATGGACGTTTGTATCAAGACATCGAAGCCGAGGTGCTCGTCATGCATGTGATACCTGGGAAAGAGAACTCCCCATTGTGGTTGTGCGAACAATGCGGCACGATGCACATTGCTGGGTGTATTAATTCCTATATCGTATGGCCTATTCACATCCTCAGACCTATCGCAGACATGTAGTGACATTATTTAAATTGATTGTTTTAAGTTGTTACATTTGAATTATATCGTGGTGCATATTGTTTTGAATGTATATTTGCATTATCTTTATTTTATTGGATATATGATGTTTGAACAGGTGCAACGTTGCTATAACAGGTACAAATATACTGGTGGGAAGTGGTAGTGGACATACTGCCCAACAGTTTCTTTTCAATTCTACCCATAATTATCACGGTCATTGATCGTGATAAGTCCGTGACAAGTATTATTTGTCACGGACTTGTCACGGCCATTGATCATGACAATTTTTTAAACATTTCCACGAATTTGTCACGGTCATTAACCGTGACAAAACTTATCAAGGCCAATGACCGTGACAAGTCTAATGAACTTATCACGGTAAATGATCGTGAAAAGTCCGTGACAACATAAGTTATCACCCCCAGAATTGTCAAGGTCAATGACCGTGATAATTCGACAGATTTGGTGTAGTGTCTGCCATTTTAGTTCCACGACGTTTGGCGACGAGTTTAATGGTGAGTTTAGGGATTTTAAGAGAGGTGAATCCGCAAGAGAATGAGTGTTTGAGGGGGTTGATTCTGGTGGAGGGTTGTGAGCAGTATTGGAATGTGATGGGGATTTGTTAAAGAGAGACATGTATTTATTTACAAGGATAAGAAAATAGATGGAGTCCAACCGTTATGAAGAGGAGTCATGCATTCTTAAAATATGAAGTGAGGCAATGGATTTGCGGTGGATTTGATTTGGGAACAAAATAATTAAATATGGGTATCAACTCGTGCCACGTGGCATGGTTGAGAGAAGACTAAAATTAATGGGTTGTAAAGCATTTTAGAATATATACAAGATTTATAATCCATAACATGACAATTTAGCTTATATGTTTTATATTGAGTATTAGTGTTTGTGAACCCACTAAGCTTAGGTATAAAGAATTTGGGGGTTGGGATGTTATTTCTACTTTTGGGAAGATTAGCATAATGTTCTATTCTTTTTCATATAAACTAGGCTTGTACTTCCTTAATTTCTATTATAATAAAACCAACACTTTAAATTTAGTTTCCATAATAATATTAATAATATGTAAGTGTATTTCCTTTAACTTCAAGGGACATTTGGTAGGTTTAGGTACCCTCTTGAAACCACTAACCTTTAGGTAGTTTTAGGTTATCAAGTTACTTCAATTTGTTTTATTATAATTCTATGAAAATGACTATTAAAAAGGTATAACCAGTGAAAATTAAGAAAGTGTAAGACTAAGTGTGACAACCCAAATATAGTTATGATAAATTATGTTTAAATCAAGCTTACCTTGTGTGATATGGATAATGTGTTATTAGTGAATATAAAGTTGAGTTATTATATTTAGACCAATCCTACCTTCATAAATCATGAAATGTCGAATTAGTTACAAACACAAAATTTTGTAGTTTCCTGTAGGAATGTTCATGTTGGATACTAGTTTTAACCATTATAATATAACAATTGAGTTGAGGTAAAAACTAGATAGTTCTAGTTATATGAATTAGGTTTATAAATAACAGACGGCGCATGGAACATACATTCGAGTGAGAAGATATCATCTTTTTACGAACATAGGGTAAGGTAGTCATTTAGCTTTAAATAATATTTTGTCTTATATGGCGCCACATGTTATATTTTGATTAGACCACAGGGATGTACCCTTATGCCGAATTAAAGACCTCAAAATATCCTTTATTATTCATGGATATCATAATTTCAAGTGGGTTAAGGTTTTCCATGGAAAAAGGAGAGGTTAGAGTAAATTAGTGAAGGATTAAGGAAGATAATCGAGAGATAAACAAAGTTATGTATCCAAAGGTGTTTAGTTAAGATTTAATTTGTAAATTTACATTATTTATATGACATGTGTTGTTTTATATGATATTAAAGATCATATCTTGGGACAAGGGGATACGTTTTGTTATATGCATATGGGTATGTGTAGGTTGTATATATGAAGCATATTGAATTCATACAACTAAGGACGTAATCAATATGTTAATCAAACTGCTGTATCTTTGTGAATACACAGTGGAATCGATTGATTCTAGTTGAATATGAAACTACACTTATATATACCTATTATATCCGAAAATTATATAAAAATACCAAGAAATGAATCGTGGGTGATAGTTTGAAGTTCAGGTATAGAATCTGCCCCAGACGTATAAGTATGCATACTAGGTGTTTGGTGTTTTGCTTGACATAACAATTGAACTTTTAAAATCATGAAACTTTAATTTTATATTATTCAATATGTTGACTAAAATTGGTGAAATATCATAGAAAGTTATGATATAGAAAAATTATGAAAATTCCTAGAAGTTGACTGAACGATAGAGGAGCCTTTGGGGCAGATTTGCTATGTAGTAAAGAAATAGGCATATCTTGCTCTAGAAAACTTGAAATGATGAGTCATCTTTTGTATTGGGAACCTAATATGATAAGAATTGGATTACAAAGAACAAATTAATATGTGTTTGGACCATGAATTGGATATGTTAAATACCTTAACATGAATTTGGATGGAACTTCATTTATGATAAATCATTTGAATGGAATCATATAATCCTTATGAATTGAGTTATGTTTAAGTTATTCTTTGCATTTTTAATATTATTATGATGATAATAATATTGTAATAATGATTGGAAGGAAAGGAGTATCAGTTGAAAAAGTGCCAGATAAAGAGAAAGGAAAAAACCCATTAAGTGACCAAAGTGAGTGTACTCACCCGCAAGATGCATTTATACATGGCTATGGATATGATCAGAATATAACTCACTGGTAAGATGTATTTATGCATGGTTATGGATATGATCACAATTTTATTAATATGAAACTGTTCATTTTGATTTATCGAAATGGTAGGTTACTCTCCGGCCTGGAATGGGAGAGAATTGTCTATTACAAATAGGATATGTGAATCATGATTCGAAAAGTAGGTCATTCTTTATGAATGGGCCGAAAATTTGGTCATTCTTTATAAATTAATCGGATAAGTATATATATATATATATATATTATAGAAAAGATGTGTGATTCTTTATGATATATATATATATCATCACATGGATATGATTTATTGAATTTAATTTTATGCTATAGTGTAGTAGTGATGCAATCCCTGGGCTATTTTGCTCACGGTTTCCAATGTTTATGTTTTTAGGTAACGTAATGTCACAGCCAAATCTAGGAGGTCGGGTGGGATTAGCAAGGGATGCATAAAATCATGATTTTGGTCAAACGTAAATGGGTTAATATAAGCCTATTTATCCTTTTAGTAAGTTTGAATAAGCATAATTAATTTAAAATTGTGAAAATATTTAGTTTTATGGATTCATGTTAATGACAGAAAAAGGATAATCATGTTCATGGTTTTGTAAAGGTAATTATGGTTTGACTCACTTTGACTTTCAAACTTAATTTTAAGTAACTGGGTTGGGGTTTGTCATCTTTGATATCAGAGCCTACATTTTATAGGTTCTGGAGTTAGAAGCGTATAGATTTGGTAGTGAACATAGAAATTATTTTGAGTCATAAGTATTCGATTTTAAAGGATACATATAAGTATGTTGGATTCCCGAGACATGGACATAAAGGGTTTGTTATTTAGTTTTAAATTGGAATTATTGATTAACATCTGTCAGTTATATACATATATTGTTATACGGGATATGTATTGTAAGGATCTTGCAGGAAAAAAAATAAGATGTTGAAGTTTATTTGGGAATGGCATCGAATACCGGTAATTTAATATGAATCATTGCATTGTTTTATATGTGGTATGGACAAACATGTCGATGAAGAAAATTTTTAAAGAAAAAAATGTGGTATGAAAAATTGTGAAGTATTGGAAGTGATCTCTTCCTATACTTGTTTATGTGGACTTGAGTCGTGTCACTTATTAAGCCATGGTTTAGTGTGTGCCCCATTTATAAGGGAGTGTGAGGTACGGGAACCCATATTCTATAAAAGGATGAGAAGTTAGGAGAACTACTATTACATAATTATGATTAGGCTTAAATTTCCAGAGTGTGAATAAAATGAAGATTCACATACTAGAGGTGAAGTGAGAAGATTAGTCATTGTATGTGTTTAAAATTTAATATGTAAAATGGTCTGAAATTCAATTAATAGTCAATATATCACAATTAATCTGAGTATGTGTTCATAGTGAATTATGATAAGTAGAAGAAAAGATTAATGAGAGTTGATATGTACGTCTTTAATAGTATGAGTACATATAGTGGATGTTACTCTTGTGATGTTTTGAAATGCATATATAAATAGTAAAGTTAAGACGAGATGTTAAAGACTTGTAAGTTTAAAAATATTGAGGAGTCCTTTTGAGAGTATGTGTTGTGTATAAATATAGGAAAGATTCTAATCGGACTGGAATATCAACAATTGGTTTGGGTGGATATTGAGTTGTGTTTGTCATTGTACATATGTGTTATCACTAAAGGTATGTTATATAATGAATATGATTGAAAGTATAATGAGTCACCAAGAAGTATGTGTAAGGATAATGTCCTATGTGAGATAACATAATGTGATACATTAAGGTATTTTACAAGTTATTTGAAAGAAATACGACATATAATAGTTAGAGAAGTATTATGGAGTTGGTAAGTATGGCTAAGGTTTTAAGTGGTTATGTTACATTTAACAACCATGTTACCAAATTGGTAAAGTGAGTGTGTTGGTGATGTTGCATAATACTATCATGTATTCTTTACCAGATAATGCACAAGAAAATTTTGGAAATATTTTGAGGTCATATATACATATTATACAACGTTACTTTAAGAATAATGTTGATAAATGTGAAAAACAACCACTGATAGCGTCATTAAGGATTGGGGTAAGATTACAATTTTAAAGTTATTGTGTTGGGTGTATGACTTGTTAAGGTCATTGTATGTTTAGTTAAATAACAATCAAACAATTCTGAAAGAAAAATATAGTGAAAAGTTATATTGAGTTCATAATGCATGACTACACAATATACATGAAAGTGAATATGGAATCTTGGTTAGAAATAGACATTTCGTGAATGATTATTCATCATGATATATGAAAAGTAGTGAAGACATATTTAGATTAAGGATTGCAGGAAAGATATTTAACATAGTCTTAAATGTAAGAGATAATGTGGATAGTAGTTAAAGTCAAACATGTGTATTTGGTGTTGAATGGAAGATGGATAGCTGAAGTATAAGAAGATAGTCTTGTAATAGAATAATTCTTATTTGAGACATTACACGATGATAAGGATACATAATAGGAAGGAAGGGAGAAACATAAAGAATGATGCTAGGTTTGTTAAGAATGTTCACTCATTGTGAATATAATATGATACAATCGATAATCTATTAGGTGTGAATGTTCGACATACGTATATAAAGGTATGAAGTAATATATGAGTTGGGAATTAGTTTTTATTGATAAGAAATTGATGATAGGCAAATATTGCGTATTTCATCCTCCGAACCTATGCATTTTATCCCCCTCGGGTGTACTATTCCCTATATTTATGCTCGTTAACCACACAACCTCGGATTTCTACGTTAACAAGTTTTGTATGGGTTAATTGAGATTTTATAGGTAATTGGATGCTAAGTGTGAAGTTCGAACGCATTCTACTCGATTTTCGTACGCGATCGCACATTCAAGGGAATTTTAGTCTTTTCATAGCTTGAGCACCTGGCCCAACATCTACACAGAAGTTGTATCCCTCCTTTCAAGCTTCGCGTGGCTGCAAACGGTGCGCGATTCCGATTCATAACGAAGAAGTTACGGTGATTTCAGCGGACGAGAAAGGCAAACAACCAAAACAACAATGCAGTGTGTTGTGACCTGCTTGATCGATCGATCGACCAAAGGGGTAGATCGATCGATCCTTCTCTACAGTGGGATATTTTATTCTTGATCGATCGATCGACGATTTTGGTCGATCGATCGATCCCCTATTTTAAGGAGATATTTTTCCTTTTATTTCCTTTTCTCTTTTCTTTTCTAATTTAATTCCAACTTAGTATAAATACCAAATTTTATGTAAATATCAGATATGAACGTTTTCAGATAGTTTTAGAAGATTTAATAGCTTAGGGTTTGGGTTTTTGAAGAGTTCTTCTTCTTCCTCTTTTGGATTGACACCTTTTAGGGTTTGTAAGTGGCACTATTCATCTTCCCTACCAATAATTATAGTTTATATTTCATTCTTTCTCTTTTTCTAATTAGATTTACATGCTTTCCTAAATAGTTTACATGCTTTCTTTACACGCTTTGTATGTAGTTTTACCGCATTTATTTACCGCATTTTTTTCATGTTTTCTAGGTAATTTAAATTAGGTTATGTTTGAATGGAACTCACTCGAGTTAACGTGTTGCTTTGCATGGTGATGATGTTTATGATTTTATTTCGGGTGCGTTGTCCTAGTTATTACTCCTAGGAGATTTGACGGGGCATATCATGTATGTCCTGTGCTTACGACCTTTCGCATATAATTTCCAAGATATTTGTTGACGCCAAAATCTTATTAGGCTTTTATGCGGATTTGGGGGCGTGACATCCTTGATTCAATTAACTATTGAAACGAGACGCATTTGTAATAACTCGTCCCCCCATGTAACCATTTTATAAAAATTAACCCGTGTGAGGGATATTCGATGCAACCTATAGTTTTACTCGCTTTGTTAGTCTAGTTTCAATACACTTGCCTAGATTAACATTTCCCTTTCATGCATCTTTTCTTTTAGTTTGTAAATCATCTTTTTCCCTTTTATTTCGGAATATTAGATCCTATAAATTCTAGCATCTCGTCCCTGAGGATTTTCGATACCCGACTTACCGCTAGACTTGCCCCGCAAGTGTAGTCGCAATTTAGGTTTGTTTGTATTGAGTAGGCAAAACGAAAACAACGACCGACGTCTGTCACGCATCGCGCTTTTCGCACTCATATCAAAATGGCACAGTTGCTAGGAATGAGTTTGTTTTAGACTTTATTTGATTTAGTATTTCACAGTATTTTCTTTCTATTTGTATTATTTGCTAATATTTTTCCAGGACTTCCACATTTGTGCACTTATAAACGCTCGAATTTTTCCCGCGCGCACCTACTTTGTGGAATTCTCCACTTCGAGCCATTTTTGTTGTAAGCATGTCTTATTCCAATTCTTTCGGTAATCGTTGTTATAATTCTCAAAATGCTCGCAATCCTATGACTTTCGATGAATACTTAGAATCCCAAAGTATAACAAATTCAAAGATGACTTTGGGCAAGTATAACGAAAGCCAAAAATTGGGTTATTGGAATTTTGATGATGATGATAATGATTTTGGGCCTTTACCTCCTTATAATATGAATTTTGAAACGAATTGCAATAGTTTTCAAAATTCCTATGATAATGAGTTTTTGTTTAAGTCTGATGGTAATTTTCAAAGTTTCCATTCTCAAGTATCCGCACCTCGACCTCTAACATTTGGTGAGGGCTTGCGTATGTATGAAAATAAGAAAATTGAAAATCGTTAGCGGGAAGAAAATCGTTTGTGGGAACATGACTTGGATTTATTATTTGAGTCCGACGACGATTTTGCTTTCGAGACTTTTGAAGTCGAGGAATGTTTTGAACCAAATGAGGTACTTTTACCTACTTTGGAACAAACTATTCTAGATATTACCCATAGCATAATAGATATTGAAAGTGAGGATGAAAATGACGTAATATGTATTTGCAATGAAATGATTTCTTCTTTGGCCCGAACATTTCATTGAAAATGATATTATTTCATTCGCAACTCAATCTTCATGCGATGATGATTCATCTCATGAGTTTGAATTTTTGTTATCCCCATTTTCATTCTCTATACTGTCTTAAGTACCGATGATTCGGTTTCAAACTTTAATGTTTTAAACCTTTTCGCCGATGAGGAGTACTTGCTCGAGTCGCCTTTCATGATCGCATCTTTGCCTTCGTGTGCGCCGCCTCCCATTCCAATTTCAAAATAATTGGGAGGTTATTCGGCTTTTCTCGATCCCCACATGTTTTTGTCACCCATTCAATCCAAACCCCCCATCGTCCCTCCAAAACTTTTAATTGGCGATGGTTCATTTCTTTCGCCTTACACATGCCTTCCGTTGTTAAAACGAAATTCATATTTTTCGGAAGGCATGCTTATATGTGAGGGTACATCGATTATCCTCCAAACTCAAATCATTTTCACGGTGGACCCTCAGCTATTTAGACTTCTAGTGTATACTTAGTGTGAAGCCTAAATAGTAGGTTGTATATAGTTAGCTTTTTATTTTTTCTTTCTTTTTATTTTAGTCTAGTGTAATTAGCTAACTCTTTGTTATTTGGTTTTTCTATGCTCGGTACTAACTTTTTTTGTAGATTCTTTGGACTTGTTCTTATGGGGATCACTCCAATTTTGGGTAATATCGCTATTTTCCTCTCTTTAACTTGGTTCTTAATTAACATTGAGGACAATGTCAGGTTTTAAGTTAGGGGGTGTGGGATATTCTATCCATTTCTTTATTTAGTCCATATTTTTGCTCACATGTTAGTTAGTTAGTATGCTTTTCTTAGAAAAATTCAAAAATTTCAAAAAGATTTTCTTTCTTTTTTCTCTTTTTTTTAGGCATTTTGCCTTTGTTTCCGATGATAAATTTCAATAATTGCCTGATCCAATAGACAACCCAATGATGCATGTTCTCAATTTTCGAAGTTATTAGACTTTAGTCTCCATTATTAATATTATGAATAACTTCATGAATTAAACTTTAATCCCATGAGCACATGCACTTTCTTGCCTTATTGATTTGGTTTAAGATTTTTATAACTCGGTAATCTTTTGTTGCATTGTATATACTTATACCGAGTAAGCTTTGTACCTTTCGTCATTTTTGAGTGTATACACTATTCTTTTCTCATTGAAAATGTTGAATTCGTTGATAATATCACTATTCTTTCATTTGATCCTTCCTTAATTGAGTTCATACTTGAAATGTGTTACTTGATCATGATTTTCATATATTGTTTTGATTCAAGAATTACGTAAACTTTTGGAAATGATCATAGGCCATCTTTGTTATATCACCCATATTAACCTTGACCTCACCCTTATATGTTTACCCTCGTTAACCCCTTGGAGCCTAAATTTAGCCTTTCGTTTCACACCCAAATCCCATAACCAACTCTACATTGGAGTTTTAGCCCATATATACACTTTCCATACCTTTGTTTGGAATGATACTTGGGATTGAATGTTGTTGTTATGATGTCAGTTGCAATTTAGGCATATAAGAGTATGAAAAGTAAAGAAAGAGTGAAAAAAGTGAAGAAAAAGAGAAAGCAAAAAGCAAAATAAAACAAAAGAAAACAAAAGAAAAAATGAGAAAAAGAAGAAAAGAAAAGAAAGAGAAAGTTGTAAATTTTGTATAGTGTTAAATAAGCTTTGATTACTCTCCCCGATGATATATGTAATGTCGTTTGGAATCATTTTTTCCAATTTTGATATTGCCCGCATTTTCCCATTATCCCGAGTTTTCATTCCGAATACTTTGAGTCCGTACATACATTCCTTCATTTCATACCCTAGCCTAACCTACATTACAACCCTAGTACAAGTCCTATGTGATCTTAGGTTGATGTAATTCAAAAGTCATAATAGTTTTGATATTCTGTGAAAATGCATTTCGCCTCTTTTAGTGTGCGGTATATTTCATTGAGATTACAATTTTTCATTTTTTTGTATAGCGTTCTTCATTTGTGACATTTGTGCGGCCTAGTTTCCATTTACATTTACTCTTTATGCTCGCATGTTCCGTGTGTTAACTCCCCATTTCGAGTGAATTCACTTGATGAGTGTAATGCCCATGAGGATTGAATATATGCTTGCTTTAATGTTTATCCGGTTTATATAAGTTTTTGCCAAATCATGCTTTGCATGTGCTCGGTCCCCCTCCCACATTTTAGGGTTTCAATTCTATGAGGTGCATTCTATAATGTCAATGATTTGGACTTTCGTTTGAATTCATTCAATGTGCTAATAATGCGTATGAAATCCTTTTCGCTTTTGTTGGGCTTGTCGCATGTTGGTTTGGGCTTATTTTGAGGAAACCATGTGATGTTTGTGGGTAGCATCTCTAAAAACCCTCACGAGACGACACTCGTCCACTAGGACCTAGGGGTTTAACGGCTTATTGCATACGCTAAATGCAATCGAATCGCCCGCGAAAGTGGCCTTTTGCTTTTATACCATATTTTTATACTATATCCTGTTTTGGTTTGCTTGTAGTTCTTGTTGAATCCTATTTCATTGCTAGGGACAAGCAATGTGTAAGTTATGGGGTGTGATGATACGCAAATATTGCATATTTTATCCTCCGAACTTACGTATTTTATACCCCTCGAGTATCTTATTCCCTATATTTATGCTCGTTAACCAGACAACCTCGAATTTCTACGTTAACATGTTTTGCAGGGGTTAATTGAGCTTTTAAAGGTAATTGGATGCTAAGTGTGAAGTTCAAATGCGTTCTACTCAATTTTCGTACGCGATCGCACGTTCAAGGGAATTTTAGTCTTTTCATAGCTTGGGCAACTGGACCAACATCTACACAAAAGTTTTATCCCTCCTTGCAAGCTTCGCGTGGCCGCAAACGGTGCGCGATTCCGATTCATAACGAAGAAGTTACGGCGATTTCAGCGGACGGGAAAGGCAAACAACCAAAACAGCAATGCAGTGTGTTGTGACCTACTTGATCGATCGATCGACCAAAGGGGTAGATCGATCGATCTTTCTCTACAGTGGGATATTTTGTTCTTGATCGATCGGTGGACGGTTTTTGTCGATCGATCGATCCCCTATTTTCAGGAGATATTGTGCCTTTTGTTTTCTTTTCTCTTTTCTTTTCTAATTTAATTCCAACTTAGTATAAATACCAAATTTTATGTAAATATCAGATATGAACGTTTTTAGATAGTTTTAGAAGATAGAATAGCTTAGGGTTTGGGTTTTTGAAGAGTTCTTCTTCTTCCTCTTTTGGAGTGACACCCTTTAGGGTTTGTAAGTGGCACTATTCATCTTCCCTACCAATAAATATAGTTTGTATTTCATTATTTCTTGCTTTCTAATTAGATTTACATGCTTTCCTAAATAGTTTACATGCTTTCTTTACACGCTTTCTAGGTAGTTTTACCGCGTTTATTTATTGCATTTTTATATTGCTTTCTAGGTAATTTAAATTAAGTTGTGTTTGAACGAAAATCAATCGGGTTAATGTGTTGCTTTTCTTGGTGATGGTTTTTACGGGTTTATTTCGGGTGCGTTGTCCTAGTTATTATGCCTAGGAGATTTGAGTGGCATATCATATATGTCCCGTGCTTACGACCTTTCGCGCGTAATTTCCGGGATATTTATTGATGCCAAAATCTTATTAGGCTTTTATGCGGATTTGGGGGCGTGACAACCCTTGATTCAATTAATTGTCGAAATGAGATGCATTTGTAATAACTCGTTGACCCATGTAACCATTTTATACAATTAACCCGGGTGAGGGATATTCGATGCAACCTATAGTTTTACTCGCTTTGTTAGTCTAGTTTTAATACACTTTCCTAGATTAACATTTCCCTTTCATGCATCTTTTCTTTTAGTTTATAAATCATATTTTTCCCTTTTATTTCAGAATATTAGATACTATAAATTCTAGTATCTCGTCCCAGCGGATTTTCGATACCCGACTTACCACTAGACTTGCCCCGTAAGTGTAGTTGTAATTTAGGTTTGTTTGTATTGAGTAGGTGAAACGAAAACAATGACCGGCTTCAGATACGCATCGCGCTTTTCGCACTCATATCAGAAATCATTACACGATTATCCTTACGTATAAATGATAAAGAAATTGAAGATGTTATGAAAGAAGATTTGTCGTACATCGAGGAACGGGTGGAAATTCTTGATCGTAGGGAGAAAGTATAAAGGGATAAAGTTATTTTCATAGTTAAAGTGTGGTGGAGGAGCCATGAAAATTAAAGAATCAACTTGGGAAAGTGAAGATAGAAAGACAAAAAAGCCTTCTTATTTGTTTAGTAAGTGAAATTCATCCTAAATTTCGGGGACGAAATTTTCTAAAGGGGGAAGTTGTGACAACCCGAATATAATTATGATAAATTATGTTTAAATCATTCTTACCTTATGTGATATGGATTACTTGTTATTAATTCATATAATGTTAAGTTATTATATTTAGTCTAATCCTACTTTCCTAAATCATGAATGGTCGAATTAGTTACAAACCAAAAATTTTATAGTTTTCGGTAGGAATGTTCATGTTGGAGACTAGTTTTGACCATTATAATATAATAATTGACTTGAGGTAAAAACTAGATAGTTATATATATATATATATATATATGAATTGCGTTTGTAACACACCAAAATTTGCATCGAACGGACATTCGAGTGAGAATATGTCATCTTTTTACGAACATGAGGTAAAGTAGTCATTTAGCTTTAAATGATATTTTGTCTTATATGGCGCCACATGTTATATTTTGAATGGACTAAAGGTATGTACCCTTATGCCAACTTAAAGACCTTAAAATATATTTTTTCTCTTTATGGATATCATAATTTCAAGTGGGTTAAGGTTTTCTGATTAGGCTCAAATTCTTCCGAATTTATCCCCTTAATTTAGGGACTTTTATCATCTCGAGTAATGTAAAATGAGTTGATTTATCTCATTTCCTTGATAATGACTACTTATAACAAGTACATCTAGTTTCGTGTATTTTTCATGAGTTTTGCAGGTATTTAAAGCATTAGGAAGAAAGAAATTAGAAAAGCATCGAAAGAAATCAAAGAAGGAAAGTCAAAGGGAAGTTTCGTAATTTTACAGCCATATTTAAGAGAAGGGTCCAATTGGAACATTGAAGAGATTTCAATTAAAAGTACAGTGGAAAAATGGCACCTCAATCGGAGCTACGGTGAAGAATTTATGAGCATTTGAAGATGAGAAAAGTCCAAAAGAAGATCCCTGTATGAAAAAAGCAGAAGGTCCGGACCGCCCAAAAAAGGGGTTCGAACTGGGTTCCCCAGCAGGTTCTGTATGAAAAGTGAAGGGGTTTGGAAATTTTGTTCAAAAAGGTTCCGAACCGCCCTAGTAAAAAAGTCCCTATTAAGAAACTCAAGGGGATCCGAACCTTTTATTCAAAATGGGTCTGGACCGCCTTGACGTAACATTCCCTGTTAAGATTTGGGGGAGGCGGGGATCCGGACCGCCCTGCCCGATGGTTCTGGACCGCCTTGGATTTTCTTAATTTTTTTATTCTTTTCTTAGAGTTTTAATTGGGTCAAACTCTTGTAAATTTTGGGGGTATTTATTCAGATTAGTTAGATAATAATTGGAGTTCGATTTTTTAGGTTTTTAAGTAGGAGTAGAGGGTTTTTGTAGCCAAAAACCCTAGTTTTTTTTCATAAGAAGCATTGTTGTAGGGATTCACTTTAATTTCTTCAATAGAAGTAACATCTTTACTCTAATTTTTCAATTGCTTCTGTGTTTGATTATTAGTTTAATTCTGCTATTCGTTTTTCATCTATTTCATTTAGATTTAATGCTCTATTTCCTAAAACCCATGGTTTTCTCTAAGTTAATCATGTCTATCTAATTTTATAAGGGTTGGGATGCATGAATCCAACCCGATGTTCTTTACAAATGCGTAAAATTTAATTTTGAATTAAATATTTACTTTGATCGTGTTGTGTGGTGATCAAAACCATCGTAGGGATTTTGATCCTGTTTGCCCTTGGTAACCGGGATGCTTAAGAGTGCGACGCGCGTGTAGCTACAACGACACCAATTTATTTTTACTCTTGATTATGTATGATGCGGGTTTGAACTTCATACATATAATGCTTGAGATTAATAAAGACGGGGTTTTCTCAATTGTTTCAATTCAGAATTTGGTTTTAACATTAGTAAATGAACTAGGGTTAGAGGAGTGTATCCTAACTCATTTTTCTCATTTGCAATCTTTTCAGTTAAAGTCAATTTCATAAGTGATTAAAAAGCATTTCATTTATTAAGATTTTTGATTCAGTAGGTAGATTTTCTTATTACCTTTAATTGTAGTTGTTTCACTTCCAAAATCATCTTTTCTGTTTCTTTTAGAGTCGAGTTAGGGTTCTCAATCTTCCCAATGTCGTCATGATTCACTCGTCCTTATTCCCTGTGGATTCGATCCCAACTTATCGGGTTTATTACTAATGTGAAAGGCTTGCACTTGAGCCTATATCATCATGAACACTAGATACACCTTTGTGGTCGCGTCAAGTTTTTGGCGTCGTTGCCGGGGAAATAATTTGACTTAGGTTAGATAAAGTCAATCTATAACTTTGACAAAAAAAGATTAAAACTTCAAAAAAAATAAATAAATAAATTATCTCCCAAAAGCCTTTCATGCAAAATCTTGAACACACTCTAACTCCTCAAAATACTCCAACCAGAATTCACGAAAACCCGATAATTGAGTATAATTCTGACAGACCCCACACTCCTCACGGTCCACGATTCTGGGTTCCATTTTCTAATCTCGAAAACTCCATTGCCAGTCACTCTTCGAGTCACACTTCTAGGATACCGAGTGAGGACTCCGAGTCAATTAAAGAGAGAACAATGTCAGACGTCACTAGTTTCGGTACTGGGGAGGGAAATCCACCATATTGTCCCATGAAAGAACTACTTTTTCCTGAGCGAACTATCACCCCTGGTTGCATTTTACTCATGTATAATGTCGGTCAGTTCCACTTTCGCAATAAGATGATACATATTCTCCCCACTTTCAATGGCATGGATTCATAGAAACCATACCTTCACATACAAGAGTTTGAAGAGGCGTGCGACACATTTAGTGATCAAGCTTGCACGCAAGCTGTCGTTCGCCTGAAGCTTTTCCCTCTTTCCCTAAAGGATAAAGCTAAGACCTGTCTAAGGTCTTTCCCCCCTAACTCCATTATCTTTTGGAAAGATATGCAATCTAAATTTCTCTCAAAGTTCTATCCATAGCACAATACCAACTCTGTCAAGACTCAAATCAAATCTTTTCGACAGCAATATAATGCGTCTTTCGATAAGTGTTGGGAACTCTTTCAAGAACTGGTCAGTGCTTGCCCCCATCATGGATTCTAAAAACACCACGTAATCTCTTTCTTCCATAATGGGCTAACAGTAGCGTCTAAACAACTTGTGCAAACCATGTGCGAAAGACCATTTTGGGAACTAGATACAAGTGATTCTGAGGTCCATCTTATATATGCTGCTGAGACTACTCAAGAATGGGACCTATCTCATCCTAATGCCCAAACCCGACCTAGGCAAGTATCCACCACTCCAACTGCATTCGGTCTCTACCAACTCGATAGTAATACTTTACTAAACCGTCGATTTGATCAGTTTGAGAGGAGTGTGAGATATCTTCTTGAGGTCCGATTAAGAGATATTTTCAGATCCAACCATGCTGTAAAAGAAAAGGTGTGCGCTATATGTCAGGCGAGCCATTCAACAAAGGCATGCCCGATGATTAACACCCATAAGGCTATGCATACCGAGAAGGTGGATACTATAGGAGGGTTTAAGGGAAACTTTAACACCCCACACAGGAACACGTATAACCCTTTGTGGAGAAACCATCCGTGTTTTAGCTACGGGCAACAATAAGTTGCGTTGAATCCAAATTCACAAGTTGCCCCTCCCTAATTCCAACAAGCACCACCTCATCCGTCTCCATATATCACTCCACCACAGAGGAATCTTGAGGATACAATAAACCAATTTATCAACTCACAAAGTTCAACCAATGCTAGATATGATCGCATACTCGCCGACATGAATGTGAACATCTCCAAGTTGCAATCAGCGTTAAGTATCTAAGAGAAAGGTAAGTTCCCTTCTTAACGGTAAAGACCACCCCAAGATCAATAAAGTGTTAGCTCTACATCCCAAGCACATATTGAACAATGTAGTGCAACTACCATTGTACGTAGTGGAAGAGTAGTTGACCTTTTACCTCTTCCACGCGATGATAAAAATGAAAAGGAGATTTCACCTGGCACGGAAAGAGGCCGAAGATGTCTCCAAGAGAAAGAGTAGTAATGATGACATAAGAGAGCCTGAAGTGGTGGTGTAACCTCCAAGTGCATCCCCATATCCTCAAATGTTGATCCCTCAATCCAAGGAGACCTCCCGAGACGATGTTTTAGACATTTTTTAGCAAGTAAAGATCAACTTTCCTTTCCTCGATGCCATCAAGAAAATTCCAGCTTATGCAAAAGTCATTAAGGACTTATTGACAATGAAAATGAGGATAAAGGCAAAGAAGAACTTGTGTCTAACACTAGACGTCAGCTCCGTGTTGCTAAGTGATATTCCACTAAAATATAAAGATCTGGGTGCACCCACCATCTCATGTATCATGGGGAAGAATCAAATAGAAAGAGAGCTAATAGGTTTAGGGGAAAGTGTTAACATTCTCCCTTATTCCATTTATAAGAAACTTGATTTGGGGACCCGAGCGCCCACAACCACGACCCTCCAACTTGCGAATCGCTCCGTGAGGAGGCCCCGGGGAATTGTTAAGGATGTAATAATCTAAACTGACACGTTATACTTTTCGATAGATTTTATCATTTGGGACTAGGAGCCATCCATTCTCCCTAGTAATCATGTCCCCATCATCCTTGGTCGCCCATTCTTTGCTACAGCTAACGCACTCATCAATACTAGGAGTGGGCGAATGCAATTAACATTTGGGAACATGACCATCAAGACTAACATCTTTAATAACATTAAGAATGAGGGTGATATAAGTGAACCACGAGAACTGGATCTTATAGAGGAAGCACACGAGCAAGAGAGATCTCACAACGAGAGCCGCTAGGGGCAGGTTTCGTAACACAAAGTGAGAGTATCAAGTTAGAGGATAAGAGCAAGGTAGGAGAGATGTGTGTAGTGGCCACCATTGAGAGAAAAAGCGAGCAAGTAGGCGAAAACAGGACAAAAATATTCGAGGAGAGCGAGAGAGAAGAAGTGAACGTTAGGCAAGAAAGAGAGTTAGGCGATATGAGCTTAGAGGATTTTGAAAGAGAATTTGGGACAGTGGATAAGAGCCTCAATGTTGAAGTTCAATCTCACTTGAAAACATTTAGTGACTTACAAGAGAGCGAATGGCAAGAAACGATACTTGAATTCCTTTATTGTAACCATTCACTCATGCCACTGGAGTCCTCGATGGGAATTGAAGAGAAAGTTAGGGTTTCACCTGAGCAAGAGCACGATCGATGCATGCCACCCGAGCCATCGGAGTTTTTGGATGTGATAGTGGGGGAACCACAAGCCTCTTCTGATTTAGAGCTCGACCCTAGAATTACTAAGGGCACGAGAAATCAAGGTTTGACTAGTTCCTCCAGTTTTTACCAAGAGGACCACTCGAAATTGGGACAAGTAAGTTTCACGTATAGTGGACACCTTGAGAATACCATTTGGAACACATATCATGAATCTCAAGGAGACTCCTTCACTCTTGGAAAGGGGGCCAACTTGTTCTGATTATTGGTTTATGATACTAGGACGGAAGAAATAAGGAGAGCATCGGACCCCGTGAGTGGGGTCAGGTGAATTTTAGGAGAGAAAGTTAGGTCGTCGCACCCCCGACGCGTATGGGGTGATTATTATGTATACTAATTAGTTTCCAGTTAGGATAGGTAAATTAGGTTCAATAAATAGGTGAGGATCACATTCAGTAGGGGAGGAATCACGCATTTTGAGACCGCCTTGGGGTTCGAAACAAGGGGTGAACGAAAATTAGGGTCACGATGGAGTTGAAATCAGGTGAGAGGGACTTTAGAGTGCAAGTGAGGAGCAGGAATTAAGTTAGGGGAGTTCTGCTGCAAATTCAAAGGCGATCCGGACCGCCCTGGGCACCCGGTCTGGACTGCCCTCTAGTTTTCTTCGTTCTTTCCCTAAGTGCATCCCGCTTTCCCCAATCCCTTCACTTCCCTCCACTTCATTTCTGTAATACCCCAAATTTTTATGTCTTGTAAATTGGGGATTTATTAAATGTAATTGAGATAAATTAATTTAATAATAATCCAAAAATTTATTTAAATATTTACTAGCGTGACGTGAGTTAGTAATTATTAGGAACTTGTTGAATATTACTTAATGATCAAAGTAATATGTATAATTGAATTTATTAATATTGCCGCGAGTGAATAACACTACAATTATAGAATTTAAGTCGGGATGTGCTTGTGTCGTATCGGGGCTAATTTAATCGAATATAAAGTAATTAAATTATAAGTCGCCCATATGGTCATTTCGAGTGCGCAAAAGTGTCTGGAAGGGTCGAGATAGTCAGAAAAAGGTACCCGGAGGTTTAGTTTGGGTCTCGGGACATTTTTAGGCCTAACCGGTAACCCGGGAGGGCATTTTAGTAATTTTCCTTTTCAAGGCTTAACTATGGACGAAAATTAAAGGGATATATCTGCTGGGAGTTAGAATCTTTGAGGATTATAATTGGCAGAGTTGCACAGAGGCTAAGGAAGGGAGAAGGGAGAAGACTCTAAAGGGGAGAACCACCCTACCTACACCACCCTTGCCATCTTTCACCACCAACGCGTAGATCGGGAGATGAGGGGCGCAACCATAATCGTCAACACCTGAGAATCAAACCTTCATATATGAGGCAAATATCAATCTTGCTACTTTTCTAGTTAATGTTTTACCCATGTTAAAATAGGATTAAGAAATATATGTTTCATGGAAGAATTTGATGATTTAGGAAATTTAAATCACATGCCTTAGAGGAAATACGTATATTCTGGAAATCTCAACATATGTAGAGGATTACCCACGAAATTGTATTAATTTAGAAGTGAGAAATCTCGAAAAAGAATTAGAAGATTTGAAATTTGATGTACAACTAGGGTTCTTGATAATTGTGATGAATTATCCCTTTAATTCGATACCTTTGATGAATTTGTACATGCTTCACGTAGGAAATCATGTATATAGGCATATGTAACCAGTAGTAAACTTGTTTGGGAGTTTTGGGATCATTAATGGTGTTTTGGAGGAAATTCTTAGATGAAACCCGTAGGTCGAATTTATAGTTTACTGGGCAAGAACTGTTTGATCGATCGATCGACCCAAGAAGTTTGATCGATCAACCCCTTTTCCTCGATCGATCGACCCCTCGTGGAAAACTGCATATTTTTCCCCTTTTTGTTTAATCCGGATCAAATACATAGGAACCCTTGAATATCATTTAAAGAGTATAATAGGTCATGAAGAGGACCAGTAGGGTCTAAGTACACTCCGTGGAGTGAAATTTAATATGGGATGAAATCGTGGGTTAACGAGGGGTTTTGTCACATGTTAGAAATTGTGCATGCGTTCACTAAAGAATTTTGAGACTCGTGAAAGACTTAGACCAGAATGTTAGAGACGGCGTACAGACTAAAATTATCTTTAGTAAGAGAGAATACTTCGAGGGATGAGAAGTAAGTATGAATGATTATAATTGAGAATAAAAGAGATGAACCCTTTATGTGAGATAATTGGGTAATATTGTACTAAATACGGTTAATTATAATTATTATAGATCGTGGGCGAACCTAATTGCATAACGTGAGTATTTATATATATGGTCGTGTGACTGTGTGCATACATTAAAAATTCTATTTGTTAATAATCAAACCCGCGCTACTTGCTATCACGGAGGTTGCCACGCCGGGACAGTCTTATCTCAATGAGACCTTTATGGGGGATATTGACTTATACCCTAGAACATAGGATTCCTTGGTACAGACTATCTGAGAATGATAGTCAAACTGTCCTTAGAGACGTGAGGGGTATGTTTTGACCTCTTAGTGAGTTGGAACTATGCTTCGCCTCCATTTTTTCTGTATTATGTTAATAGAGTTTGAGAGTGATTCCGAACTAGTATTTCCCTTAGTGTGAGAGATACAGGGACATGATAGCAGAGTATGCCAGCACCATAGATTTTATATAGGGTGCCGATATTATATATATTATATAAGTTATTAATAGGTATACGTATATATATGTAATTCTTCTACTGTACGTACTAGTAGTGAAATATAATAAATGCCCCTATTTATAGTAAGTGTTCGGGAACTTTGTAATAGTATGGAGAAATACATAAATGACGTAAGTAATCATTAAGAGATTAATCTCAAAACTAAATATCATAGGCTTGTGACGTCTCGAAATAGAATTTATGGGAGATAAGTTAGATAGACTTATGAGGCATTTAACAGTACGGTAGGCGTGAACACTAAATGAGAGGTGAGAATTCTCAAGAGAGTGTCGCGTACTAACATGGTTGTTACATTAGCCGGTAAGCATTTTAAATACTTGCTAAACTATTTTTAAAAATCTTTTGCACACGGGTTCTAACCCGCTTCCTATCATTTTTCTCTCTCTTCTATATATCTGTATGTATTACAGGTGCCCAGCCACAGGGGCATCAAGCATAGGTTCTTTGGATTGGACGCGTTGTAGCTTATGCGGGAGTTGCAGAACCTTTCTTTAGACGAACTCTTCCTTGATTCAGTTCCTGACATAGTACTGCATAGCTAGGGCATGTGTCGCCCGATTTCCTATTTCAGTTTAGACTCAGTAGAGATTTTGTATTTATTTCTATTTTTGGTATTCAGTACTCCTTGGGAGTTAACTCTTGTCAGGAAGATTTCATTTATGGTTCTTTGACTTGGTTTGGTTAATTTAAATGGCTTAATTCTTTTGTGTTGACTTCCATCCTTAACATTTATGTGATTCTTAAACTAATCTTCATTTAAAAAGGTTTTCATATTGGAATTTAATAAATGGAATAATACTTTAAATTGTTTTAACACTTAGCTTAATCATTTTGGGTGTTTAAATTTGAAATATTCATTTTGCGACAGTGATGCTAATAATGAACCAACCGTTCAGCTTGATTTTAATTTAATAAAGGACCGATCACTCGGTATTTAATTTGGTGGGGTGTCACAAGTGGTATCAGAGCATCAGGTTCCAGTGTGCTCAGGATCTGTGCGGCTTATTATGCTTCCAGTGATGCGTTGTTTGATATAGAGACCTACGTTTAGGATTGTTGATTTCTATGGCGAGATTTCGTTCTCATGATCTATCGCATATATATATATATATATTAGTGAATCTTATTTGCGTTCGAACGTGTTCGAACAATGAAGTACGACAGGCGAGGGCCGTCTGGTGGACAGCAGGAGGCAGGACTTAATTGAGGTTGTAAAGTATATTCGAGGATAATGACCATATTCGAGGTCACCCCTATCGTGGCATGAGAAGCTAGGACTGTAAGAATGGCTAGGGCGCACCATATGATTTCCAAGTGCTGCTATAGTCGAAAGTGGTGCCAAATTAGACTCACCCAACGTGGTAGGACTATGAGAGAGTCAAACGAAACATTGAGGATAGCCATCAGTGGGAGATCTAGAAATGCGAGAATTGTGTATATTTACCAACGAAGGTAAAATATCCAAAATCTTGGGCATATGACGGAGTGTGGCCAACTGAAAGTGAAAATTTAGGGTAAATTTTTTTTTCTTGTCTCGTCGGAACGAAGTTATAATGGTGGGAGTCATCCACCATGTTTAGAAGTGGAATTCTATGTCTATAGAAGAATCATAGGTACAGTTTGACCGCAGGTTCCTTCATCAGATGTTCAGGATAAGATGTGAACGTTGTTCTGAACTCATCACAGGAGGGACAGATAGAGATCCATTGGAGAAAATATATTTAAACTTTTAATGAGTCTTATATCGGCGGAAGTAGATATAAATGGAGGAGAGGATTCCAAGTGGGAAATCGACTCGTAAGAAAAGTTGGTAACACTTAAAGGGAATTATGCTGGACGTCCGATTCAGAGGGTGACAATGTCGTGCTTTGCTAATGGAGATGATAATTCTTCTTTATATGGGAAGCGAAAAGAATCAAAGAATTTAGTCGAGAATAAAACAAGATGAAACAGTGGTGGTGAAGCACCACAAGGAGGAGACCCACCAAGGGACTCATTTAAATGATTCGGATAGCTGAATTCTTACCAAGAAATGGTGGATTCAGTAAGGGCTACTGAATCCAGTAGCACGTTCCTTAGGGCCAACGAAGCTAAGGGAATAAAGGGGGTAGCCATCAGTAATCGATCCTACCAAAGTCCTAGAGAAGGACAACCCTAATATGGTCAGTATGATTGGTGATAAGTGGATTATGCATAGATGTATTTTGTGGAGAGTGAAACCACATAGGTTAATTTTTCCCCAAAGTAAGTAAAGGGACAAGGGTATGGTTCTTGCAAGGGCAATGGTTAATGCAGTTTTTGATTTAGTTCGGACAGACGTGTTATTTCCGGGAAACCATTTGAGCATCCAGGGCGATTGGCAAGGTAAAAGTGTGAGTTTTATCCTAAGATGATGAGACGTATTTTGTGTGACACGAGCTAGTCACTACATTTTGATTATTGAGAGATTCACAAGTGAGACGAGTTTAGGGAGTATATCGACAACGTTAATACTATGTGAATATTTTCCCTGGTATATCGGGGTTATCTTTAGTGTTATCCGAGGAGGATAAAGGGGTCCATTTTTAGTGGTATATACTGTATTGAGATTAATCATTTTAGTGATGTGATTGTACGAGTATGATATTATCCTTGTTACGGCTTTATAGTAATGGTTAGAACGATAGTGGGCAGTTATTGGAAGGCTATCGGGGTAGTTTCCCTAGTGCAACATGATTTGTTCTAGGGAGGCCTCACCTGCGAGAGGGTAAGGCTCTAACTTATATTATATATTATAGAGACTTCGGAGGGTATAGTGGTCTCAAGATATTCGACCCCGGTGTGTGTAAGGACTTTATTGCCCTGATTCGATGTGTATTTGGTTTACCATTGAGCGTAAAATTTAACTCATTATCATGTTTAGTGCTCAGAACTTGGTGATAGGAAGAACACATTATTATATCGATCCTTTAGAGACGTGGGATTTAATATTTATGTTCATATGTTTGGGTATTGGATTTTGAGAGTTCCGATTGTATGTGTATGAGGTTTATGGAACGTGATTACCACCAATGCTGAGCGATAGTGCAATTGGCGAAAAGTTATTTGCTTAAATGTAATTGCGAAAAGAGACATGACTTTTATGTCGAGAGATGAGAATATAGGGGTACATGTTATGGACGGAGGACCTAACGGATTTCGATATCCTATAATGCTAGGTAATAGTGTATCGGGGGGTTCCTTATTTCGATTTCGCTTTGCGAGACATCCCACGCATGAAACTTAGCGTAAGGATGGAAGTAGGGAGATGCTTGGGCATTAGTCCATGAGCCGGTACCTCGGTCATCACATGAGTATGTAGTTATAACTGTAAGTAGCTTAATTATGATATAAGGTCAGTGGAGCCGGTTGTGACGTGAGGAAGCATTGGAAATTTTGTCTTATCACCATGAGTTGAGTGGTGGAACAATGATAAGTAGGATTTAAGAATTTAATTTCTAGGGTGATTGAGAGTGCCCAAGTGTTGTAACCACGTCGTGAATACACGGGTAATAAAGAATTGAGTGTTATGTGTGAAGCGTATATGATGTCTATGTCGGTATGCACGGTTTATAGGCTGTGTGGGCATCCTGGTTAGCTGAGGTTAGGATTGTCTGAGTTAAAGGAAAATGGGAATAGATGTGTGAAATACATGCCTGAGGGACTAATATAACGAAGTATAAATAGTAAAGTGGTTTGATCATCGTGTGAGAGGACACTAATCAATAAATACGTGTGCAATCAGAATAGCACACCTGAATTTGGTTGAAAGGCTGTGGGAAGCCATTTAGAAATGGATATTCCTTGAAAAGGTTAAAATTTAACTATTATGTAAAACATTCGGAGCGGAGTTTTACCTAGTCGAATGTTGAGAGAGACTTGCGCGTAGGTAGAATGATGATGTTAGTAAGGAATTTCACATCATGGAGAAAAGTGTACGGGTCAAAACTTTCAGTATACGCCGAGGAGAGAAGGGAAATATTCAGTATAACTTGATGTGGAAGTCGATGTTGAGCGAGACATAGTGAGTAGTCTCCGCATGCTCCGCTCATAGATAGCATTCGTCTGGAGCAAGAGGTTCAGCCAGTTAGTTTATATCAAGCCGATGATTCCGGTAGTGGAAGAGGGCAGTCAAGTTGGTAAAGTTTCTTTGATGGGTTGCCAACCTCATGGTAAGATCAAGGGTTCCTTCGAACGTGTGGAGCAAGTTGCCCAAGAAGGAAGTTATTGATATTCCTTTGGGGTGCATTACAACATTAGCTAGTGTGCCCAAGTCTTCCTTTGAAAAGAAGAATCGTGACGGTACGTGGTCCTACACGGTATTGTTCTGTATTAGGATGAGACTCTTAAACCCCACCTTCAATATGGGATTTCAGGAAGTAGTGGGGATAATGTTTCGTTTGGGAGCAGATTGTATCATCTATAGTCGGGGAGTAGGCGAAAAGTGATTAACGACTAGTGGAACTGTATGAAAGTAATTTCGAACTCATTGTGGTAATTTCATATCTACCGAAATTATAGCTAGTTAGTAGAGTCTATTACGGTACTTGGGAGAAGTTATTACCTAATGGTAGAGTAGTGGGTAAACACTCGTACCTGGTTATTGTGGACAAAACTGCTTATTAAGGCTTTGGTGTGGAAAAACCTTAACTTTTCTCACTCTGGATGTTAAGAGGTGGGGGGATAATCATAATTTTGGATAGGTCCATACTGTCCTAGGTAACCTTTTAACTATCGTAAGTGTTACATCGCCAGGAATTAAGATTTGAAGAACTGACAAGAGAAGTCAGATGTTAATATGGTTTCTCCCAGGAAGGGAGTTTTGTGTTTAGATAAAAACGGGAGTCGATACGAGGTGAGGTGCGGCCTCCCAACAATATTGAGCCAATGGGACCAATGATGTATAGGCTAGTCTTACTCAAAAGTTATTCGGTAGGAGCACAATTGAGGTGCCGCTATTGAGGTGTGAACCTATAACTGATAAAGTGTCGAGAGTGTTAAACGAGCTTGTTGTGAAGCGGGGGCTAAAGTGATTGAACCTTATTTTGAAGTTGTTTTTGAGTACTAGAGGAAACCTGTCTATATCAGCTATGCCTTAATTTTTTCGAATTTCAGGACGGAATTTTGTTATTAGGGGGAAGTATGTAAAACCCCGTATTTTTATGGCTTTTAAATTGGGGATTTATTAAATGTGATTGAGATAAATTAATTTAATATTAATCCAAAAATTTATTTAAATATTTACTAGTGTGACGAGAGTTAGTAATTATTGGGAACTTGTTGAATATTACTTAATGAGCAAAGTAATATGTATAATTGAATTTATTAATATTGTCGCGAATGAATAACACGACAATTATAGAATTTAAGACGGGACGTGCTTGTGTCGTGTTGGGACTAAATTAATCGAATATAAAGTAATTAAATTATAAGTCGCTCGTATGGTCATTTCGAGTTCGCCAACGTGTCCTAAAGGTTCGAGATAGTCAGAAAAAGGTACCCGGGGGGTTTAGTTTGGGTCTCGGGACGTTTTTAGGCCTAACTAGTAACTCGGGAGGGCATTTTAGTAATTTTCCTTTTTAAGACTTAATTATGGACGAAAATTAAAGGGATATATCTGTTGGGAGTTAGAGTCTTCGAGGATTAGAATTGGTAGAGTTGCAGAGAGGCTAAGGAAGGGAGAGGGGAGAAGACTCAAAAGGGGAGAACCACCCTACCTACACCACCCTTGCCATCTTTCACCACCAACACGTAGATCGGGAGACGAGGGACGCAACCATACCCGCCAGCACCTAAGAATCATACCTTCATATCTGAGGTAAGTATCTATCTTGCTACTTTTCTAGTTAATATTTCAGCCATGTTATAATAGGATTGAGAAATATATGTTTCCTGGAAGAATTTGATGATTTAGGAAATTTAAATCACATGCCTTAGAGGAAATAAGTATATTCTGGAAATCTTAACATATGTAGATGATTTCCCACGAAATTGTATTGATTTAGAAGTGAGAAATCTAGAAAAAGAATTAGAAGATTGGAAATTTAATGTACAACTAGGGTTCTTGATAATTATGATGAATTATCCTTTTAATTCGATACCTTTGATGAATTTGTACAAGCTTCACGTAGGAAATATGCATATGTAACCAGTAGTAAACTTATTTGGGAACTTGGGGATCATTAATGGTGTTTAGGAGGAAATTATTGGAAGAAACCTATAGGTCGAATTTACAGTTTTCTGGGCAAGAACTTCTTGATCGATTGATCGACCCAAGAATGACGATCGATCGATCGACCCCTTTTCCTCGATCGATCGACCCCTCGTGGAAAACTGCATATTTCCCCCCTTTTCATTTGATCCGGATAAAATACGTAGGAACCCTTGAATATCATTTAAAGAGTATAATGGGTCATAAAGAGGAGCAGCAGGGTCTAAGTAGACTTCGTGGAGTGAAATTTAATATGGGATGAAATCGTAGTTTAACGGGGGGTTTCGTCACATATGGGAAATTTTGCGTGCATTCACTAAAGAATTGAGAGACTCGTGAAAGACTTACACCAGAATGTTAGGAAGGGCGTACCGACTGAAAGTATCTTTAGTAAGAGAGAATACGTCGAGGGATGAGAAGTAGGTATGATTGATTATAATTGAGAATAAAAGAGATGAACCCTTTATGTCAGATAATTGGGTAATATTGTTTTAAGTACGATTAATAACAATTATTATGGGTCATGGGCGAAACTAATTGCATAACGTGAGTATTTATATATGTGGCCATGTGAATGTGTGCATGCATTAAATATTATATTTGTGAATAATCATACCCACGCTACTTGATATCACGGAGGTTGCCGCGTCGGGACCGTCTCATCTCGATGGGATCTTTAAGGGGGATCACTGTTCTAAAAAACCCGCCTAGGCTCCGTCTAGGCACGCCTAGGCTTAAGGCTTGGGAGAAACGCCTCGCCTTACGCTTTTCACGCCTTATTCTTGGTAAAACCCTTAAGGCACACTTTTTTATAAAAACAACAATGATTTAGTGAAATGATGTCGCCTTTTAAAGAATTCGTTTACAAACCAGACCATTATCTCATCCAAAATAATCAAATAGTATTTTAATTTGCATATATTCAGACATATTTTTATGATCTATGCAAGTTTTGTATTTTAATAGCCTTGTTATGGTTAAAATATATTAAAATATATTAAGAACGCCTAAACGCCTTTTCACGCCTTATTATGCCTAGGCCCGCCTAAGCTTCCAAGGCTTAAGGCTTGGCCTCCACGCCTCAATCACGCCCCGCGTTTTTTAGAACCTTGTGGGGGATATTTACTTATACCCTAGAACATAGGATTCCTTGGTACAGGCTATCTAAGAATGATAGTTAGACGGTCCTAAGAGATGTGAGGGGTATGTGCTGACCTCTTAGTAACTTGAAACTATGCTTCGCCTCCATTTTGTGTGTATTGGGTTAATACAGTTCTAGAGTGATTCCAAACTAGTATTTCCCTTAGTACGAGAGATACGGGGACTTGATAGCAGAGTATGCCAGCACAAGAGATTTTATGTGGAGTGCCGATAGTGTATATATATATATATATATATGGAATTCTTCTACAGTGCGTACAAGTAGTGAAATATAATAAGTGGCCCTATTTATAGTAAGTGTTCGGGAACTTTTTAATAGTATGGAGAAATACATAAATGACGTAAGTAATCATTAAGAGATTGATCTCTAATCTAAATATCATAGCCTTGTGACCTCTCAAAATAGAATTTATGGGAGATAAGTTAGATAGACTTATGAGGCATTTAGTAGTATGGTAGGTGTGCACACTAGATGAGAGGTGAGAATTTTCAAGAGAGTGTCGCGTACTAACATGGTTGTTACATTAGCCGATAAGAATTTTAAATACTTGCTAAACTATTTTTAAAACTGCTTTACACTCGGGCTGTGACCTATTTCCTGTCATTTTTCTCTCTCTTGTATGTATGTATTACAGGTTTCCAGCCACAGGGGCGTCAGGCATAGGTTCTTTGGACTGGACGTGCTGCAGCTTATGTGGGAGTTGTAGGACCTTGATTTAGATGACCTCTTCCTCGATTCAGCTCCTAATTTAGTACTTTATAGTTAGGTCATGTGTCACCCGATTTCCTATTTCAGTTTAGAATTAGTAAAGATTTTGAATTTATTACTATTTTCGGTAATTCAGTACTCCTTGGGAGTTAAGTCTTGTCATGATGATTTCATTTATGGTTCTTTGACATGGTTTGGTTAATTTAAATGGCTTAATTCTTCTGTGTTGATTTCCATCCTTAGCATTTATGTGATTCTTAAACTGATACTCATTTAAAAAGGTTTTCATATTGGAATTGAATAAATGGAATAAGACTTTAAATTGTTTTGACACTTTGCTTAATCATTTAGGGTGTTTAAATTTGAAATATTCATTTTGCGACAGTGATGCTAAGAATAAACCAAACGTTCACCTTGATTTTAATTTAATAAAGGACTGATCACCCGGTATTTAATTCGGCAGAGTGTCACAGTTTCTCCCCATCATTTCCCTCCCATCTATTACCCCAGTGAAGCTTATGTTCGTTTGTGTCGGTTGTTGTTTATTTGGTGCTTGTGATGAACATTTGTGTTTTCCTTTTCTCTTGATTTACCACGGCTCTTATATATAAAAATCAAGATTTTTCTACATTTGTTCGTTTTAGTTTTCGCACCTCTTGTTTTGACTTATTTAGATTTTGGTCCTTTTGATTGGGGAGAATGAAAAAATTTAAGTTAGGGGAGTGACGAGTGCATATTCTAAAACTTCACAATTTTTCAAAATGCCAAAAAAATAGAAAATTTCAAATTATCCAAAAAAATCAAAAAATTCAAAAATATTTTCTTCATAATAAATAAAAATTGGAATTTAAATTTTTCAAAAAATATCATTAAAATTCTATTTAAAGTCTCAAGTTGTGAAAATAAACTACACAAAGCCGAAATTTACCAAAGATGGAAATTAAAAAGAAAATTGAAGATTTTACGAATAAGTGTGGAGATTAACCAGTCCGGTGAGATTCGAGCCTATCACTTTTTCTGAGTTAAAACTCAACGTTTTTTTCAGTGTTAGAATGAGTCGTTGATGATCTCTATACCCTTGTTTTGATCGGTTACGGGAAACGAGTGAGATGCTGTCTCAAAAAATGCGCTAAATAAATCTCTAAACTTAATTAACCTCGAGACGCATATGATAGCTCAACTATTAATTTGGACAAGGAAGTAGGCCCTCGTTTGTCACCCAAAAAGATTATCCAGAAAAAGTTGTGAAAATCACCCTTTTGCTACCCATTTTGAGCTGAATAAAAATTTTCCATTTTCGTTTGACAAACCCAAAACACCTATTTAGCTTGGAATTATGAAAGTGAAAAAGAAAAAAAATTAGAATTTAAGTCCGAAAAGTGCAACAAAAAGGGGCAAGAAAAATAGAAAATGCTCAACAAAAAAAATTGAAAAAGAAATAGAAAAAGAAAAAAGAAAAAGAAAAAAAATGAGTAAAAGCCCATAAAAAGCACTAATCGACACCATAAATTCAAACTTTCCAATTCCAAAGTTACCAACCATTCCAAATGTTACCCAATACACCTTATAACCCAAGAAAGTCCTAACCGAGTCCAATTGCGAAATTGTCTACCGCGTGGAGAGTTAAAGAACAAAAGATAAAAAAAAGAGATTAAAGGTGTAAACTAGAGGTGATGTTTACGTTTTCTTGTAACCGTAATCCGATGATGAGATCTTATCACCATAAATTTCCATCTTTATATTTGTGTGAGTGAATTCATGTTCCAATTAATTTACTCCTTATGACATGCACACTGAGATAAAATAGCCACATTTATGAAGGATTCGTTTATGAGAGTATTCTGTGAGAAATTGAATCAAAATGAATTTTTGGAAAAGTAAAGTAATGGTCAATCAGTGGAAATTCGTGGTAAAATATCTGGTTTCGCACACATACACTGTGATTTGAGACTCTCGAATGTGAATTGATGATGACATTTTTTGGAAAAATTCAAATTATACAATTTTGGATTATTTTGAATTTGCTTTGAGTCGAATTTTGTGGGTATATTCACTGCAAACCCTCACGAGACACAACTCATCTACTAGGGTAACCTAGGGGTTTAAAGGTTTGTTGCATACGCTAATGCAATCGCTTGCCCGCGAAAGTGGTACTCTATCCAATTAAAATGAAATTTTTGAGAGTTGATCCATAGTTAAATTCTTTTACATTGCTCATGACGCACAAAGTTCTAAGTTAGGGGGTTTGATTATGCTCAAATTCTTCCGAATTTTTCCGCTTAATTTAGGGGCTTTTTTTGACACCCCGCCTAATTAAATACCGGGTGATCAGTCCTTTATTAAATTATAATCAAGGTGAACGGTTGGTTCATTCTTAGCATCACTGTTGTACAAAAATAACTTTTCCAATTTAACACTCTAATTAATTAAGCTAAGTGACAAAACCATTTTTAAGACATCAATTTCCAAATTTCAATTAATACCAATATTTAAAACTTTACGTAATTCATAAATTAAGAATCACCCAACAACTATACTGGAACAAACAATCCAAATAATTAAACATCCAACTAATTGATTCCAACATTAAAACTTAAAGAAATCCTGACAGTAATAAAACCCAAAGTATAAATACTGAAAATAAATGAATCACGATATCTGATAAACCAACTGAATAATGGAAAAGGGCGACACATGCCCAACTGGATAAAATAAATCTAGAAGTGGAATCAATAATGAGGTCGTCTAAGAAAGAGGCCTGCAACTCCCACCTAAGCTGCAACACATTCCTTCCAAAGGATCCTATGCGAGACGCCCCTGTGGCTGGGCACCTGTAATATATACATATATACAAGAGAGAAGAGAAAATAGGAAATAGGTCAGAGCCCGATTGTAAAACAGTTTAAAATTAGTTTAGCAAGTATTTAAAATGCTACTGGCTAATGCAACTAACATGTTAGTGCAGCACTCCCTTGAGAAATTCTCACCTCTCTTCTAATGTGCACACCTATCGCACTAATATTCCCAATAGTTTAACTTGTCTTATTTTAAGTTGCTTGTAAGGTTTCATGTTGACAATTTCAAATATTTAGGAGGTTAATTTTATTTAACAGCAAAGTTATCACATAAGACTTATATGATTATAAAGTTTCTCTGTATTATAACATACTTTTCAAACAATCATTCCCAAGTTGAAATAATTATTCATTTCTTACTAACCATCGTCATAGTAGGTAGTTCCCAAATTCCAGATTTAAAATATATAAATTAAATACGCATATAATACTTATATATTCTAATAGCACCCCACATAAATTTTATAGTGCGGGCATACTCTGCTATCAACTCCTCGCATCACTCGTACTAAGGGGAATACAAATTCGGAATCACTCTTGAACGGTATTAACACAAAACACATAACAATTGAGGCGAAGCATAGTTTCAAGTCACTAAGAGGTCAGCACATACCCTCACATCTCTTACGACCGTCTGACTATCGATCCGATAGCTTGTACCAAGGATTCCTATGTTCTAGGATACGAGTCAATATCCTCCATAAAGGTCCCATCGAGATAAGACTGTCCCAGCACGGTAACCTTAGGGATAGCAAGTAGCGCAGGCATGATTTTTACACGTATATAGTATATGCATAAACACAGTCATAAATGTATACCACTATTCTCATATGAAATTTAGGTACACTCTCACGAACCATAATTATGATATTTATCCTTATTACTCAATATTATATTATCACGTATAATGGTTTGTCTCTTATTCTTATTTGTGGGATTGTTACAATTTACTACGTAACACTCGTAAATTCCCATTTCTCCAAGTGAAATTTCAGTACGTGCTCATTTATTTTACAATATAACTTCTTTTAGAGTCTCACCCTTTAACACATATTCCTATTGTCCCTTATACGTAAAATACCCCCGTGAAATGTTAATCTCGACTTACATTAATGGTTCCATATATTTCCAAAGTCCTACTGGACTTCTTTATATCCCGAAATGTTTTAATAGAAATGACCAACGATTGCTATTCACTTAAATTGTAATTAACCATTTAAAAAGGAAAATATAAGTCTTTCAGGAGGGGTCGATCGATCTATGGTAGGTGTTCGATCGATCGAGGGTCTGGGTTCGGTCGATCGATCAAGCAGGTATAACAAATCTGCATAATTTCTAGTTACGGGTTTGTTCTTCCAACATCATCCAAAACGATATATTTGACTACCAAACTCCCAATAATTTATACTACAAGTATTATAACCTCAAATAAGTGATTTCCTACGTCAAGCATGAGGATTTTCATCATGAATAACAAATTAAAGGGGAATAATTCATAAAAACATCAAGAACCCTAATTTTCTTTTATTTAGTTTCTTCCCATTCTTTTACCAGATTTCATACCCTTTATTTACTGTAATTTCGTGGTTCAATCTCTACATATGAATTTGGTTTCCAGAATACATCTATTTCTCATAGAACATGCGAATTTAATTCTCCAAAATATGTTTTTCTTTCACAAAAACTAGTCCTAATCAATCCTAGGCTAATATTATTGGAGCATTAACTGAAATAGAGCAAGATAGATACTTTCCTGGGATTTCTTGATTCAGATTTATGGGAAAAACTTGCGGGGTTGTGATCCTCGTTGCGTGATCTATCGTTTGGCGGTGACGGCGGTGCAAATGGTGGAGTTCTTGGCCTAGAACTCCTTGGAAGGCCTCTCCTCTTCCTCTCCTATAGCTGTCTTTGGTTTATGGTGATTATAACCCTAGGAGATGACTCTCGCCATCTGAAATAACCTTAGAATTTTCGTGGGTTTTCATGCCAAAAAATATAAAATATCCAAAACGCCCTCCCAGGGTGTTCATTAGGCCTAAAAACACCCCGAGACCTTAAACTAAACCCTCGGGTATATTATTTTAACTATATCGACCCTTCTGGACACATTGACGCACTCAAAATGATCATACGGGTGACTTATAATTTATTTATTAAATCGTCCAAAATTAATCCCGACACGTCACAAGCGCGTCCTGACAAGTTTCTAAAATTATCAAATTAGATTCTCGTAATAATTTCACTAATCAAAATTACACCACTTACTTTACCCATAAAGTAACTTATAACAAAAGTAATTACTAACTCTCATCACGCTAGTAAGTATTAAAATGATTATTCGGATTAATATTAATTTAATATCTCTAATTAAATTTTGTAAATCCCCAAAATTAAAAGGCATAAAAATACGGGGTATTACACTTTTATCACCTCGAGTAATGTAAAATTAGTTAGTTTATCACAATTTCCCTGATAATGACTCCTTCTAACAAGTACATCTAGTTTCGTGTATCTCTCATTAGTTTTGCTGGTATTTAAAGCATTGAGGAGAAAAGAAATTGAAAAAGCATCGAAAGAAATCAAAAAAGGAAAGTCAAAGAGAAGTTTCATAATTTTGCAGCCTTATTTAGAAGGAGGGTCCAACTGGAAAGTTGAATAGATTTCAATTACAAGATCACTGAAAAAACGGCACCTCAATCGGAGCTATGGTGAAGAAGTTATGAGCATTTGAAGATGAGAAAAGTCGAGAAGAAGATCCCTGTATGAAAAAGGCAGGGGGTCCGGACCACCCAGAAAAGGGGTTTAGACCAGGTTCCCCAGCAGGTTCTATATGAAAAGTGAAGGGGATCCAAAACTTTTATTCAAAAAGGATCTGGACCGCCCTTGTAAACTCCCTGTTAAGAAATTGAAGGGGATCCGGACCTTTTATTCAAAAAGGGACCAAATCGCCTTGACCTAACATTCCCTGTTAAGATTTTGGGGGGGATCCGGACCCCCCTGCTCGATGGGTCCGGACCGCCATAGATTTTCTCAATTTTTTCTAATCTTTTCTTAGAGTTTTAATTGGGTCAAACTCTTATAAATTTCGTGGGTATTTTTTCAGATTAGTTAGATAATAATAGGAGTTCAATTTTTTAGGTTTCTAAGTAGGAGTTGAAGGTTTTTGTAGCGAAAAACCCTATTTTTTTGTCATAAGAAGCATCGTTGTAGGGATTGCACCTTAATTTCTTCAATACAAGTAAAATCTTTCCTTTAATTTTTCAATTGCTTCTGAGTTTGATTCTTAGTTTAATTCTTTTATTCATTTTTCATCTGTTTTATTTAGATTTAATGCTCTATTTCCTAAAACCCATGCTTGTCTCTAAGTTAATCATATCTAGCTAATTTTCTAAGGGTTGGGGGATGCATAAATCCAACCCGATGTTCTTTACAAATGCATAAAATTTTATTTCGAATTAAAAAATTGCTTTGATCGTGTTGTGTGGTGATCACAACCGTCGTAGGGCTTTTGATCCCATTTGTCTTAGGTAACCGGGATGCTTAAGAGCGCGACGCGCGTGTACCTACAATGACACCGATTTATTTTTACTCTTGATTATGCATGATGCGGGCTTGAAACTCGTATATATAATTCTTGAGATTAATAAAGACTGGCATTTCTCAATTGTTTCAATTCAAAATTTGGTTTTAACATTATTAAATGAACTAGGGTCAGAGGAGTGTATCCTAACTCATTTTTGTCATTTGCAATCTTTTCAGTTAAAGTCGTTTTCATAAGTAATTAAAAAGCATTTCATTTGTTAAGATTTTTTGTTATATAGGTAGATTTTCTTATTACCTTTAGTTCTAGTTGTTTCACTACCCAAATCATCTTTTCTATTTCTTTTAGAGTCGAGTTAGGTTTCTCAATCTTCCCAACGTCGTCACGATTCACTCGTCCTTTTTCCCTGTGGAGACGATCCCAACTTACCGGGTTTATTACTAACGCGACAGGCTTGCACTTGAGCCTATATCAGCGTGTACACATTTTTGGTCACGTCATTTTCCATCGAAGAAAGAAAGGCTAGGGTGAATTATCGAAGGATTAAGGAAGATAATCGAGAGATAAACAAAGTTATGGTCCAAGGGTTCTTATGTAAGATTTAATTTGCAAATTTCCATTCTTTATATGGCATATGATATTTTATATGATATTGAGGATCATATTTGGGGACAAGGGGATACGTTCTGTTGTATGTATATGGGTATGTGTAGGTTGTATGTATGAAGCATGTTGAATTTATACAACTAAGGACGTAATCATTATGTTAATCAAACTGGTGTATCTTGTGAATACATAATGTAATCGGTTGATTCCAATTGGATATGAAACTATACTTATATATACCTATTATATCCAAAAAATCTGTAAAAATCCAAAAAAATGAATCTTCGGTGATAGTTTCAAGTTCGGGTATACAATCTCCCAAATAGTGTAAGTATGCATACCAAGTGTTTGACGTTTTTCTTGACATTGCAAATGAACTTTAAAATTATGAAACTTTAATTTTGTATTGTTCAATATGTTTATTAAAATTTAGTAGAAAATAATAGAAAGTTTTGATAAGAAAAATTATAGAAATTCTTGGAAGTTGACTGAACGATACAGGAGCCTATAGGGCAAATTTGTTATGTAGTAAAGAAATGGGCATATCTTGCTTTCCAAAAACTTGAAATGATGGGTCGTATTTTTTATTGGGAACCTAATATGATAAGAATTGGATTACTAAGAATAAATTAATATGTGTTTGTACTATGAATTGGATATGTTAAATATCTTAACGTGAATTTGGATGGAACTTCATTTATGATAAATCATTTTAATGGAATCATATGGGGCTTATGAATTGAGTTACGTTTAAGTTATTCTTTGGATTGTTTATATTATTTTGATGATACTAATATTGTAAGAATGATAGGAATGGAAGGAGTATCAGTTGAACAAGTGTCAAGTAAAGGCAAAGGAAAAAAACCATTAAGTAGCCAAAGTCAGTGTACGCACTGGTAATATGCATTTATACATGACTATGGATATGATCAGAATATAACTCACTGGTAAGATGTATTTATGCATGGTTATGTATACGATCATAATGTTATGAATATGAAACTGATAATTTGGGTTTACCGAAATGGGAGGTTACTCCCCGACCCAGAATGGCGGAGAATCGTCTTTTGCAGACAGGATATGTGAATCATGATTCAAAAAGTTGTCCATGCTTTATGAATGAGCCGAAAATTAAGTCATTCTTATGAATGAGCCAAAAATTAAGTCATTATTTATAAATGAGTCGGATAAGTATATGTATATATATATATATATATATATCATCACAGAGATATGATTTATTGCATTTAATTTTACTCAATAGTATAGTAGTGATACATTCGTTCAGTTATTTTACTCATCATTTCCAATGTTAAGGTTTTTATGTAACGTGATGTTACTACCAAATCTAAGAGGTCGGGTGGGGTTAGCAAGGAATGCATAAAACCATGATTTTGGTCAAACGTAAATGGGGTAATTTAATCCTATTTATCCTTTCAGTAAGTTTGAATAAGCATAATTACTTTAAAATTGTGAAAATATTTAGATTTATGGATTCATGTTAATGACAGAAAAAGGATACTCATGTTCATGGTTTGGTTAAGTTAATTATGGTTTGACTGGCTTTGACTTTCAAACTTAATTATGATTAACTGGGTTGGGGTGTGTCACGTAGGTTGCGTTGTTTTTTCATTTATATCTTAAGTCTAGATCTGAAATCTGAATCTGAATAGTTTGTTTATTTTTATGTCTAAACAAACATCTGGATCAATGTATTTAGACATATTCCGATTCAGAGGTAATTTTACCTCTTATCCATTCAGTTGGGATCATCTAATGCAACACATGGAGAGAAAAAAATAAGGAGAAAATGTTTATTGCGTACCTCATCAAAGTAGACTATTTCATTACTATACTTTAATTTCCTTTAGACATGTGTTTTTTTTTAATTATTTTTTAATTATTGTTTATGATCCATTGTATGTCATTTATAAGCCATAACATGAACATTTATCTTATATGTATTGAGTATTAGTGTTTTGCCAAATCCCAAAGGTAATGTATACAAAATATTTTTTATCAAGAGGTTGTATTAGCTTCATGGCAAAAGGCTAGGAAAATTTAACCAGTGATTTTAAAAAACTTCTCCAAGAGGGTACTGTTGCTGAGTAGCAAGAGAAATTTAAAGATTTAAAGGGTCACATGGTTGAGTAATACAAAAAGTTCAAAATGGTGACAACCTCTCTTTCATCCAAAAATCGTGATTTGGGGGTTTGGGTTTGCAAATTCATTTGGTTTTGATTTCAAATTTGAATTTGATAATTGATTTGTTTAATTTAGATCTGAATTTAGGTGTTTTGGTAATTGCATTAGAAGAAGTAAATGTATTAAGTTAATTGCGTTTACTAAATATTTGGTCCAGGGATAATGTTTTCCTTTTACACTATCAAAAGAGTGATTTTGGAGTTTATTTGAAACAAGTTGATCATTGAGGGGGTGAGTTTGTTGGGTGGTCAAGGGGGTGACCAGTAAATTCGAAATAGTTTAAAGAGTTTAATGTAGTAGTAGTAGTAGTAGTAATAATAATAATAATAATAATAATAATAATAATAATAATAATAATAATAATAATAATAATAATAATAATAATAATAATAATAATAATAATAATAATAATAATAATAATAATAATAATAATAATAATATTTGAGTGTATTTCTTTTAACTTCAATGGTTATCCGGTAGGTTTAGGTCCCCTCCTGAAACCACTAGCCTTGAGGTAGCTTTAGGTTATCGAGTAACTTCAATTTGTTTTATTACAATTCGATGAAAACGAATATTAAAAACGTAAAATCACTAAAAATATTGAAGTGTGAGACTAAGGTTGCGTTTGTTTTTCCATATGAAATCTGAAGTCTGTTGTGTGAGTCTCAAGACTGAAATATACTATTTAATATCTCTTAAGTCCAAATGGTTGAGATTCAGACTTAAGAGGTCAAAACAAACAAAATCTCTTAATTCAGGCTAATCTTATTGGAGCATTAACTGAAATAGAGCAAGATAGATACTTGCCTGGGATTTCTTGATTCAGATTTGTGGGAAAAACTTGCGGGGTTGTGATCCTCGTTGCGTGATCTATCGTTTGGCGGCGACGGCGGTGCAAATGGTGGAGTTCTTGGCCTAGAACTCCTTGGAAGGCCAATCCTCTTCCCCTCCTATAGCCGTCTTTGGTTTATGGTGATTGTAACCCTAGGAAATGACTCTTGCCATCTGAAATACCCTTAGAATTTTTGTGGGTTTTCATGCCCAAAAATATAAAATGTCCAAAACGCCCTCCCGGTGGATTAATTAGGCCTAAAAACGCCCCGAGACCCTAAACTAAAACTCCGGGTACATTATTTTTACTATCTCGACCCTTCCGGACACATTGACGCACTCAAAATGATCATACAGGTGACTTATAATTTATTTACTTTTAATAGTCCAAAATTAATCCCGACACGACACAAGCGCGTCCCGATAAATTTCTAAAATTATCAAATTAGATTCTCATGATAATTTTACTAATCATAATTACACCACTTACTTTACCCTTAAAGTAACTTACAACAAAAGTAATTACTAACTCTCATCACGCTAGTAAGTATTTAAATGATTTTCCGGATTAATATTAATTTAATATCTCTAATTAAATTTAATAAATCCCCAAAATTAAAAAGCATAAAAATACGGGGTATTACACTTTTATCACGTCGAGTAATGTAAAATGAGTTAGTTTATCACAATTTCCCTGATAATGACTCCTTTTAACGAGTACATCTAGTTTCGTGTATTTCTCATTAGTTTTGCAGGTATTTAAAGCATTTAGGAGATAAGAAATTGAAAAAGCATCGAAAGAAATCAAAAAAGGAAAGTCAAAGGGAAGTTTCATAATTTTGCAGCCCTATTTCGAAGGAGGGTCCAACTGGAAATCAAGGACACACATGCGTAGCATATCCTCCAACATCTGATTAGTACACTCTGTTTATCCATCTATCTGTGGGTGATAAGCTGAACTCAACCTCAACTCTGTACCCGTGGCCTCCTGAAAGCTCTCCCAGAAATGCAACATGAAAATCTTGTCTCTATCTGACACAATATTCAGGGGCTCTCCATGTAATCTGACAATCTCAGTAATGAATAACTGAGCATACTGACCCGTGGTATAGTCTGTCCGCACCGGCAAAAAATGAGCCACCTTGGTCAAACGGTCCACAATCACCCAGATGGAGTCGTGGCCCCGCTGTGATGTTGGCAACCCAGTAATCAAATCCATGGAAATACTCTCCCATTTCCACGCCGGTATTTCCAATGACTGAAGCAACCCCGAAGGTTTCTGGTGGTCCACCTTTACCAGCTGGCAAGTAGAACACTTGGATACGAACGCAGCAATGCCCTTTTTCATCCCACTCCACCAGTATTTCCGTCTCATATTCCGGTACATCTTATCTCCCCCAGGATATACCCCAAATCAGGACCGATGAGACTAGGTCATCACTGCATGACATAAGTCTGCTCCTTCGGGAACCACCAATCTCCCATTAAACCTCAAACCTCAAACCTCCATCGGAACTAACAGAATAGGACTCAGTACCCTCAGCTAAAAGTCGTATAATCTGCTCCTGGAAAAATGGGTCTGCTGTCTGTGCCTGTATTACCCTCGTAACAATCTCGGGTGTCACTGTCATGACAAATATGAAGGAACGGGCTACTGTGTCTTGGTGACCCAACTCTTTCCACTTTGCTTTCCAGACTTCTGTAACATCGTCTACCGGTCTACGGCTCAACTCATCAGAAACTACGTTGGCCTTCCTCGGATGGTACTGTATGTCGAACTGATAGTCCTTCTCAAACTCTAACCACCTGTGCTGACGCATATTCATATCTCGCTAAGTGAACAGGTATTGTAGTGACTTGTGGTCTTCGAACAAGTGAAATTTCTCTCCCAATAAGTAGTGTCTCCATATCCTTAATGCAAAGACGACCGCTGCTAACTCTAGGTCGTGTGTGGGGTAATTCTTCTCATGCGGCTTAAGCTTGCGGGAGGTAAAAGCTATAGCCTTCTCCCCCTGCTGAAGTACTCCCTCAAGTCCCCATAAAGAGCCGTCGGTGTAAACTAGATACTCTATGCCCGGCTTAGGTAAAGTAAGGATCGGTGCTGAAGTAAGCTTGTCCTTTAGCTTGTCGAAGCCAATTGACAAGAATCATCCCAAACGTATGGTACCCCCTTGCGAGTCAGGTTCGTCAATGGACCCGCTATTTTGGAAAATCCTCAAATGAATCTCCTGTAGTATCCGGCTAACCCAAAGAAACTATGTACTTCCATCGATGTCGTGGGTTGTCCCCACTCCCTCACCGCTGACACTTTACTCAGGTTAACTGCTATCCCCTGTTCATAAACAACATGTCCCAAGAATAGCACTTCCCGTAACCAGAAACCCGCACTTCTCGTACTTATCATACAACTGATGCTCTTGTTGAGTCTGAAGAACCTGCCTCAAGTGCTCGGCATGCTTTTCCTCAGAGTGTGAATATATCAGGATATCATCTATGAAGATGATGACAAACTGATCCAAGAACGCTCTGAACACTCGGTTCATCAAGTCCATAAATACGTCTGGAGTATTTGTGAGTCCAAATGGCATTACTCGGAACTCATAAGATCCATATCTTGTTAATAAAGCAGTCTTCGAAACATCCTTCTCCCTAATACGTAGCTAAGGGTATCCTGATCTCAGATCTATATTCGAAAAGAAAGTTGCTCCCCTCAGCTGGTCGAACAGATCATCGATTCGAGGCAACGAATATTTGTTCCGTATCGTGACCTTGTTAAGCTCCCGATAGTCCACACGTAGCCTCAGTGAACCATCTCTCTTTTTCACAAACAAAACTGGAGCGCCCTAAGGTGAGGAACTCCTGCGAATGAAGCCCTGACCTAAATGCTGCTCTATCTGATCTCGTAGCTCTCGCATCTCCACCGGAGCCATACGGTATGGAGCGCGTGCTATAGGTCGAGTATTCGGTAATAAATTTATGACAAAATCTATCTCTCGACTGGGGTGTAGGCCTGGTATCTCCTGAAATACATCAGAATACTCACGAATAACTGGAATCGAATCTAAGGGAATCACGACCTCCTTAGAGGTATCCTCCTCTATGTAATACAAATGAGCGATAGAGCCTCCCTTTGGGCGAGGCATCGCCACTACAAACATCTCTTGTCCCGGAATGGCAAAGACAATACTCCCACCGAAATAATCTATCATGGCTCTCTAAGCTGCGAGCCAATCTATACCAATAATGACATCATGCTCATGCATATCTAAGACTAACATGTCTGCTGGTAAGACCAAGCTACCAATCTCTACTCCCACACCCCGGCATATAAAGAAAATTAACGATCCATTTCCTAGTGGGGATTCTACACATGTCATAATGCTCTCTGATGTGGCTAATAACCCTAAGGCCTTCGCAAAATGAGTAGCTATAAAACAGTGTGTCGCCCCAGTATCAAATAAAACCCGACCCATAGTACCATGGATAGGAAACATACCCTCAATCGCGGGTGGCGCCTGTAGAGCTGATGCCTGGTGGACGTTATAGACATGTCCGTACTGTAACTGCCCCTGCTGCACTGGAGCGGCTGGAATGGATGGTAGGGCTGGTACCTGAGCTGGTGTTGGGAGGACGGCTGGAAAAAGTGGCCTCTTTGGCTCATTACGGGCACCCTGCTCATCTGGGGGCCTATCCCCCTCTAGGAAATCCTGGCGCCTGTGGCCATTCTTACCACACTCGAAGCATCGGCCCTTGAAGTTTCCTCCCCTCCGTCCCTGTTGATTACGGCCCTGCTAGCCATTACCACCCCGCCATTGGCCCGACTGGCCTTGCTGAAAATGTTGTTGGCCCTGATGGCCCTGCTGCTGACCCTGCGGCTGACGATGTTGACCCTGATGGCCCTGCTGATTAGGCTGGCCCTGCCTAAATCCCCCAAATCCCTGCCTCGAATCACCTGATCGGAACCGCTTGGCAGGGTCCCCCTGATGGGAACTCTGCTCATGCTGACGACTCTTCCCCTAAGATATCGGTGCTCCATCAGAACCACTACCCCCTGTCCTACCCGGCTGGCCGGACTCTCCTGCTCGCTTGTTTCCCTGCAAATGGAAGCGGTAATCCTAGCAGTGTAACACAGCAGCATTGAGTACGTCCGTGTAGGTACTCAGTGACAGGTTGCCTATGAGGTGTTGACGGATCCTCCAAGACAACCCGTCCACAAACAATAGAATCTTCTTTTCGTCGGTGGGTGCCTCATATGGCACTATAGCGAGAAGTCTTGTGACCTCCTCTTCATACTTAGCAACAGTTGAATTCTCCTGCTTCAGACTCAGTAATTTCCTCCTCCTCTCAGTCTGCACGGCGGATGGGAAGTATTTGCTGTCAAACCGTTCCCAAAATGACTGAATTGTAATGATATCCCTCTCCTCCAAGGTGGTAGTGGATTCCCACCAATGCAAAGCGGCCCCCACTAGCTTAAAGGAATCCAACAGCTGTTTCTGCACGTCCGTGCACTCGTACATGCGTAGATGCCTCTGGATATCTTTCTTCCATTGGTTGGCTATAATTATATCTGAACCACCTGCAAAATCTGGGGGATGCGCCTTCTGAAAGGCATCCCTAACTCGCTTCCATTCAGATGGAAGCTGTGCCGGTACTAGCGCCACTGCCTGAACTTGGGGGGAGCCTGTTGTACTACCGCTAGCTCGACATTCACCGCCTGAGCAAGGATAGCGGCTACCTCATTTGCATTCATCGTTCCCTGAACCGGAGCTACTTGTTGCTCGTCTTGAGCACACCTATCCTTTGGTGCACATCTCGGAGGCATCTGAAACGTGAAGAAATTTATTAGTCTACAGTTATTATCAAATCTCAAATATCTGAAGACGTAACTGTAAAAGTAAGAATACAACAATCCTAAAATAGGGCTCTATAACAAGAACGCTAAGCTGAAAGCGAAATAAGCCGTACAGATCCTAAAGGACACTAGAACCTGACGCTCTGATACCACCTGTGACACCCCGCCTAATTAAATACCGAGTGATCAGTCCTTTATTAAATTATAATCAAGGTGAACGGTTGGTTCATTCTTAGCATCACGGTCGCACAAAAATAACTTTTCCAATTTGGCACCCTAATTAATTAAGCTAAGTGACAAAACCATTTTTAAGACATCAATTTGCAAATTTCAATTATTACCAATATTTAAAACTTTACGTAATTCATAAATTAAGAATCACCCAACAACTGTACTGGAACAAACAATCCAAATAATTAAACATCCAACTAATTGATTCCAACATTAAAACTTAAAGACATCTTGACAGTAATAAAACCCAAAGTATAAATACTGGAAATAAACGAATCACAATATCTGATAAACCAACTGAATAATGGAAAAGGGCGACACATGCCCAACTGGATAAAATAAATCTATAAGTGGAATCAATAATGAGGTCGTCTAAGCAAGAGTCCTGTAACTACCACCTAAGCTGCAGCACGTTCCTTCCAAAGGATCCTATGCGAGACGCCCCTGTGGCTGGGCACCTGTAATATATACATATATACAAGAGAGAAGAGAAAATAGGAAACGAGTCTGAGCCCTATTGTAAAACAGTTTAAAATTAGTTTAGCAAGTATTTAAAATGCTACCGGCTAATGCAACCAACATATTAGTGCCGCACTCCCTTGAGAAATTCTCACCTCTCTTCTAATGTGCACACCTATCGCACTAATATTCCCAACGGTTTAACTTGTCTTATCTAAAGTTGCTCGTAAGGTTTCATGTCGACAATTTCAAATATTTAGGAGGTTAATTTTATTTAACGGCAAAGTTCTCACATAAGCCTTATATGATTATAAAGTTTCTCGGTATTATAACATACTTTTCAAACAATCATTCCCAAGTTGAAATAATTATTCATTTCTTACTTACCATCGTCATAGTAGGTAGTTCCCAAATTCCAGATTTAAAATATATAAAATAAATACACATATAATATTTATATATTCTAACATCACCCCACATAAATTTTATGGTGTGGGCATACTCTGCTATCCAGTCCCTGTATCACTCGTACTAAGGGAAATACAAATTCGAAATCACTCTCGAACTGTATTAACACAAAATACATACAAATTGAGGCGAAGCATAGTTCCAAGTCACTAAGAGGTCAGCACATACCCTCACGTCTCTTAGGAACGTCTAACTATCGATCCGATAGCTTGTACCACGGATTCCTATGTTCTAGGATACGAGTTAATATCCCCCATAAAGGTCCCATCGAGATAAGACTGTCCCAGCGCGGTAACCTTACGGATAGCAAGTAGCGTAGGCATGATTTTTACACGTATATAGTATATGCATAAACACAGTCATAAATGTATGCCACTGTTCTCATATCAAATTTAGGTACACTCTCACGAGCCATAATTATGATATTTTTCCTTATTACTCAATATTAGATTATCACGTATAACGGTTTGTCTCTTATTCTTATTTGTGGGATTGTTATAATTTACTACGTAACACTCGTAAATTCCTATTTCTCCAAGCGAAATTTCAGTAGGTGCTCATTTATTTTACAATATAATTTCTTTTCGAGTCTCACCCTTTAAGACATATTCCTATTGTCCCTTATATGTAAAACACCCCCGTGAAATGTTAATCTCGACTTACATTAATGGTTCCATATATTTCCAAAGTCTTATTGGTCTTCTTTATATCCCGAAATGTTTTAATAGAAATGATCAACGATTACTATTCACTTAAATTGTAATTAACCATTCAAAAAGGAAAATATAAGTCTTCCAGGAGGGGTCGATCGATCTATGGCAGGTGTTCGATCGATCGAGGGTCTGGGTTCGATCGATCGATCAAGCAGGTATGGCAAATCTGCAGAATTTCTAGTTACGGGTTTGTTCTTCCAACATCATCCAAAACGATATATTTGACTACCAAAATCACAATAATTTATACTACAAGTATTATAACCTCAAATAAGTGATTTTCTACGTCAAGCATGCGGATTTTCATCATGAATAACGAATTAAAGGGGCATAATCCATAAAAATATCAAGAACCCTAATTTTTCTTGTGTTTAGTTTCTTCCCATTCTTTTACCAGATTTCATACCCTTTATTTACTGTAATTTCGTGGTTCAATCTCTACATATGAATTTGGTTTTCATAATACATCTATTTCTCATAGAACATGCAAATTTAATTCTCCAAAATATGTTTTTCTTTCACAAAAAACTAGTCCTAATCAATCCTAGGCTAATATTATTGGTGCATTAACTGAAATAGAGCAAGATAGATACTTGCCTGGGATTTCTTGATTCAGATTTGTGGGAAAAACTTGCGGGGTTGTGATCCTCGTTGCGTGATCTATCGTTTGGCGGCGACGGCGGTGCAAATGGTGGAGTTCTTCGCCTAAAACTCCTTGGAAGGCCTCTCCTCTTCCTCTCCTATAGCCGTCTTTGGTTTATGGTGATGCTAACCCTAGGAGATGTCTCACACCATCTGAAATACCTTTAGAATTTTCGTGGATTTTCATGCCCAAAAATATAAAATGTCCAAAATGCCCTCCCGGGGTGTTAATTAGGCCTAAAAACGCCCCAAGACCCTAAACTAAACCTCCAGGTATATTATTTTCACTATATCGACCCTTCCGGACACATTGACGCACTCAAAATGATCATACGGGTGACTTATAATTTATTTACTTTTAATAGTCCAAAATTAATTCCGACATGACACAAGCGCGTCCCGACAAATTTCTAAAATTATCAAATTAGATTCTCGTTATGATTTTACTAATCATAATTACACCACTTACTTCACCCCTAAAGTGACTTATAACAAAAGTAATTACTAACTCTCATCACGCTAGTAAGTATTTAAATGATTTTCCGAATTAATATTAATTTAATATCTCTAATTAAATTTAATAAATCTCCAAAATTAAAAGGCAAAAAAATACGGGGTTTTACACTTTTATCACCTCGAGTAATGTAAAATGAGTTAGTTTATCACAATTTCCCTGATAATGACTCCTTCTAACGAGTACATCTAGTTTCGTGTATTTCTCAATAGTTTTGCACGCATTTAAAGCATTGAGGAGAAAATAAATTGAAAAGGCATCGAAAGAAATCAAAAAAGGAAAGTCAAAGGGAAGTTTCATAATTTTGTAGCCTTATTTCGAAGGAGAGTCCAATTGGAAATCAAGGACACACATGCGTAGCATATCCTCCAACATCTGATTAGTACGCTCTATTTTTCCATCTATCTGTGGGTGATAAGCTGAACTCAACCTCAACTCTGTACCCATGGACTCCTGAAAGCTCTCCTAGAAACGCGACACGAAAATATTGTCTCTATCTGACACAATATTCAGGGGGACCCCATGTAATCTGACAATCACAGTAATGAACAACTGAGCATACTGACCCGTGGTATAGTCTGTCCGCACCGGTAGAAAATGAGCCACCTTGGTCAAACGGTCCACAATCACCCAGATGGAGTCGTTGCCCCGCTGTGATGTTGGCAACCCAGTAATAAAATCCATGGAAATACTCTCCCACTTCCACGTGGATATCCAATGACTGAAGCAACCTCGATGGTTTTTGGTGGTCCACCTTTACCAGCTGGCAAGTAGAACACTTGGATATGAACTCAGTAATGTCCTTTTTCATCCCTCTCCACCAGTATTGTCGTCTCATATCCCGGTACATCTTATCTCCCCCAAGATGCACCGCAAATCAGGACCCGTGAGACTGGGTCATCACTGCATAACGTAAGTCTGCTCCTTCGGGAACCACCAATCTCCTATTAAACCTCAAACCTCCATCGAAACTAACAGAATAGGACTCAGTACCCTCAGCTAAAAGTCGTATAATCTGCTCCTGACAAAATAGGTCTGTTGTTTGTGCCTGTATTACCCTCGTAACAATCTCGGGTGTCACTGTCATGACAGATATGAAGGAACGGGCTACTGTGTCTTGGTGACCCAACTCTTTCCACTTTGGTTTCCAGACGTCTACAACATCGTCTGCCGGTCTACGGCTCAACGCATCAGTAACTACGTTGGCCTTCCCCGGATGGTATTGTATATCGAACTGATAGTCCTTCTCAAACTCTAACCACCTGCGCTGACGCATATCCATCTCTTGTTGAGTGAACATTTACTGTAATGACTTGTGGTCTATGAACAAGTGAAATTTCTCCCCCAATAAGTAGTGTGTCCATATCCTTAATGCAAAGACGACCGCTGCTAACTCTAGGTCGTGTGTGGGGTAATTATTCTCGTGCGTCTTAAGCTTACGGGAGTTAAAAGCTATAGCCTTCTCCTCATGCTGAAGTACTCCCCCGAGTCCCCGTAAAGAGGTAACCTTGTACTTTATCTCGTCGAAAGACAATTGACAAGCATCATCCCAAATGTATGGTACCCCCTTGCGAGTCAGGTTCGTCAATGGACCCGCTATTTTGGAGAATCCTTGAATGAATATCCTGTAGTATCCGACTAACCCAAAGAAACTACATACTTTCGTCGGTGTCGTGGGCTATCCCCACTCCCTCACCGCTGGAACTTTACTAGGTTCAACTGTTATCCCCTGTTTAGAAACAACATGTCCGAATAACTGCACTTCTCGTAACCACAACCCGCACTTCTCGTACTTAGCATACAACTGATGCTCTCGTTGAGTCTGGAGAACCCGCCTCAAGTGCTCGGCATGCTCTTCCTCAGAGTGTGAATATATCAGGATGTCATCTATGAAGACGATTACAAACTGATCCAAGAACTCTTTGAACACTCCGTTCATCAAGTCCGTGAATACGGCTGGAGCATTTGTGAGTCAAAATGGCATTACTCGGAACTCATAGGATCCATATCTTGTCATGAAAGTCGTCTTCGAAACATCCTGCTCCCTAATACATAGATGATGGTATCCTGATCTCAGATCTATCTTCGAAAAGAAAGTTGCTCCCCTCAACTAGTCGAACAGATCATCGATTCGAGGCAATGGATATTTGCTCCATCTCGTGACCTTGTTCAGCTCCCAGTAGTCCACACATAGCCTCAGTGAACCATCCGGCTTTTTCACAAACAAAATTGGAGCACCCTAAGGTGAGGTACTCCTGCGAATGAAGCCCTGATCTAACAGCTGCTCTATCTGATCTCGTAGCTCTCGCATCTCCGCCGGAGCCATACGGTATGGAGCACGTGCTATAGGTCGAGTATTCGGTAATAAATCTATGAAAAAAATCTATCTCTCGACTGGGGGGTAGGCCTGGTATCTTCTGAAATACATCAGAATACTCACGAATAACTGGAATCGAATCTAAGGGAATCACGACCTCCTTAGAGGTATCCTCCTCTATGTAATACAAATGAGCGATAGAGCCTCCCTCTGGGCGAGGCATCGCCGCTACAAACATCTCTTGTCACGGAATGGCAAAGATAATACTCCCACCGAAATAATCTGTCATGACTCTGTAAGCTGCGAGCCAATCTATACCAATAATGACATCATGCTCATGCATATCTAAGACTAACATGTCTGCTGGTAAGACCAAGCTACCAATCTCTACTCCCACACCCCGGCATATAAAGAAAATTAATGATCCATTTCCCAGTGGGGAGTCTACACATGTCACAATGCTCTCTGCTGTGGCTAATAACTCTAAGGCCTTCGCAAAATGAGTAGCTATAAAATAGTGTGTCGCCCCAGTATCAAATAAAACCCGACCCATAGTACCATGGACATGAAACATACCCTCAATCGCGGGTGGCACCTATGGAGCTGCTTCCTGGTGGACGTTATAGACACGTCCGTACTGTAAATGCCCCTGCTGCACTAGAGCGGCTGAAATGGCTGGTAGGGCTGGTACTTGAGCTGGTGCTGGGAGGACGGCTGGAAAAAGTAGCCTACGTGGCTCATTACTGGTACTCTACTGCTCTGGAGCCCTATCCCCCTCTCGGCAATCCTGGCACCTGTGGCCATTCTTACCACACCCGAAGCATCGGCCCTTGAAGTTTCCTCCCCTCAGTCCCTGCTTATTACGGCCCAGGTGGTCGTTACCACCTCGCCATTGGCCTGACTTGCCCTACTGAAAACATTGTTGGCCCTGATGGCCCTACTGCTGACCCTGCGGTTGACGATGTTGACCCTGATGGCCCTGCTAATTAGGCTGGCCCTGCCTAAATCTCCCAAATCCTTTCCTGGAATCACCTGATCGGAACCGCTTGGCACGGTCCCCTTGATGGGAACTCTGCTCATGCTGACGAGTCTGCCCCTGAGATGTCAGTGCTCCACCAGAACCACTACCCCCTATCCTGCCCTGCTGGCCAGACTCTCTTGCTCGCTTGCTTCCCTGCAGATGGAAGCGGTGATCCTAGCAGTGTAATAAAGCAGCATTGAGTACGGCCGTGTAGGTACTCAGTGACAGGTTGCCTATGAGGTGCCGACGGATCCTCCAAGCCAACCCGTCCACAAACAATAGAATCTTATTTTCCTCGGTGGGTGCCTCATATGTCACTATAGCGAGAAGTCTTGTGAACTCCTCTTTATACTCAGCAACAGTTGAATTCTCCTGCTTCAGACTCAGTAATTTTCTCCTCATCTCAGTCTGCACGACAGATGGGAAGTATTTGCTGTCAAACCGTGCCCAAAATGACTGAATAGTAATGATATCCCTCTCCTCCTATGTGGTAGTGGATTCCCACCAATGCAAAGCGGCCCCCACTAGCTTAAAGGAAGCCAACAGCTGTTTCTGCACGTCCGTGCACTCTTACATGCGCAGATACCTCTGGATATCTTTCTTCCATTGGTTGGCTGTAATTATATCTGAACCACCTGCAAACTCTGGGGGATGCGCCTTCTGAAAGGCATCCCTAACTCGCACCCATGCAGATGGAAGCTGTGCCGGTACTAGAGCCACTGCCTGAACTTGGGGTGGAGCCTGCTGTACTACCGCTAGCGCGACATTCACCGCCTGAGCAACGATAGCGGCTACCTCGTTTGCATTCATCGTTACCTGAACCGGAGCTACTGGTTATTCGGCTTGGGCACGTCTATCCTTTGGTGTACATCTCGGAGTCATCTGAAACGTGAAGAAATTTATTAGTCTATAGTTATTATCAAATCTCAAATATCTGAAGACGTAACCGTAAAAGCAAGAATACAACAATCCTAAAATAGGTCTCTATAGCAAGAACGCTAAGCTGAAATCGAAATAAGCCATACAGATCCTAAAGGAAACTAGAACCTGACGCTCTGATACCACCTGTGACACCCTGCCTAATTAAAAACCGGGTGATCAGTCCTTTATTAAATTATAATCAAGGTGAACGGTTAGTTCATTCTTAGCATCAGTGTCGCACAAAAATAAATTTTCCAATTTAACACCCTAATTAATTAAGCTAAGTGACAAAACCATTTTTAAGACATCAATTTCCAAATTTCAATTAATATCAATATTTAAAACTTTACGTAATTCATAAATTAAGAATCACCCAACAACTAAACTGGAACAAACAATCCAAATAATTAAACATCCAACTAATTGATTCCAACATTAAAACTTAAAGACATCCTGACAGTAATAAAACTCAAAGTATAAATACTAGAAATAAACGAATCCCAATATCTGATAAACCAACTGAATAATGGAAAAGGGAGACACATGCCCAACTGGATAAAATAAATCTAGAAGTGGAATCAATAATGAGGTCATCTAAGAAAGAGGTCTGCAACTCCCACCTAAGCTACAACACGTTCCTTCCAAAGGATCCTATGCGAGACGCCCCTGTGGTTGGGCACTTGTAATGTATACATATATACAAGAGAGAAGATAAAATAGGAAACGGGTCAGAGCCCGATTGTAAAACAGTTTAAAATTTGTTTAGCAAGTATTTAAAATGCTACCGGCTAATGCAACCAACATATTAGTGCAGCACTCCCTTGAGAAATTCTCACCTCTCTTCTAATGTGCACACCTATCGCACTAATATTCCCAACGGTTTAACTTGTCTTATCTGAAGTTGCTCGTAAGGTTTCATGTCGACAATTTCAAATATTTAGGAGGTTAATTTTATTTAACGGCAAAGTTCTCACATAAGCCTTATATGATTATAAAGTTTCTCGGTATTATAACATACTTTTCAAACAATCATTCCCAAGGATTTCTTACTTACCATCGTCATAGTAGGTAGTTACCAAATTCCAGATTTAAAATATATAAATTAAATACACATATAATATTTATATATTCTAACAACACCCCGGATAAATTTTATGGTGCGGGCATACTCTGATATCCAGTCCCCGTATCACTCGTACTAAGGGAAATACAAATTCGGAGTCACTCTCGAACTGTATTAACACAAAACACATACAAATTGAGGCGAAGCATAGTCTCAAGTCACTAAGAGGTCAGCACATACCCTCACATATTTTAGGACCGTCTGACTATCGATCCGATAGACTGTACCAAGGATTCCTATGTTCTAGGGTACGAGTCAATATCCCCCATAGAGGTCCCATCGAGATAAGACTTTCCCATCGCGGTAACCTCAGGGATAGCAAGTAGCGCGGGAATGATTTTTACACGTATATAGTATATGCCTAAACACAGTCATAAATGTATACCACTATTATCATATCAAATTTAGGTACACTCTCACGACCCATAATTATTATATTTATCCTTATTACTCAATATTAGATTATCACGTATAACGGTTTGTCTCTTATTCTTATTTGTGGGATTGTTACAATTTACTACGTAACACTCGTAAATTCCTATTTCTCCAAGTGAAATTTTAGTAGGTGCTCATTTATTTTACAATGTAACTTCTTTACGAGTCTCACCCTTTAACACATATTCCTATTGTCCCTTATATGTAAAAGATCCCCGTGTAATGTAAATCTCGATTTACATTAATGGTTCCATATATTTCCAAAGTCCTACTGGTCTTCTTTATATCCCGAAATGTTTTAATAGAAATGACCAAAGATTACTATTCACTTGAATTGTAATTAACCATTTAAAAAGGAAAATATAAGTCTGTCGGGAGGGGTCGATCAATCTATGGCAGGTGTTCGATCGATCGAGGGTCTGGGTTCGATCGATCGATCAAGCAGGTATGGCAAATCTGTAGAATTTCTAGTTACGGGTTTGTTCTTCCAACATCATCAAAAATGATATATTTGACTACCAAACTCCAAATAATTTATACTACAAGTATTATAACCTCAAATAAGTGATTTCCTACGTCAAGCATGCGGATTTTCGTCATGAATAACGAATTAAAGGGGCATAATCCATAAAAACATCAAGAACCCTAATTTTTCTTTTGTTTTGTTTCTTACCATTCTTAAACCAGATTTCATACCCTTTATTTACTGTAATTTCATGGTTCAATCTCTACATAAGAATTTGGTTTCCAGAATACATCTATTTCTCATACAACATGCGAATTTAATTATCCAAAATGTGTTTTTCTTTAACAAAAACTAGTCCTAATAAATCATAGGCTAATATTATTGGAGCATTAACTGAAATAGAGCAAGATAGATACCTTCCTGGAATTTCTTGATTCAGATTTGTGGGAAAAACTTGAGGGGTTGCGATCCTCGTTGCGTGATCTATCGTTTGGCGGCGACGGCGGTGCAAATGGTGGAGTTCTTGGCTAGAACTCCTTGGAAGGCCTCTCCTCTTCCTCTCCTATAGCCGTCTTTAGTTTATAGTGATTCTAACCCTAGGAGACGACTCTTTCCATCTGAAATACCCTTAGAATTTTCGTGGGTTTTCATGCCCAAAAATATAAAATGTCCAAAACGCCCTCCCGGGGTGTTAATTAGGCCTAAAAACGCCCCGAGACCTTAAACTAAACCCTCGAGTATATTATTTTGACTATATCGACCCTTCCGGACACATTGACGCACTCAAAATGACCATACGGGCGACTTATGATTTATTTACTTTTAATAGTCCAAAATTAATCCCGACACGACCCAAGCGCGTCCCGACAAATTTCTAAAATTATCAAATCAGATTATCGTGATAATTTTACTAATCATAATTACACCACTTACTTTGCCCATAAAGTAACTTATAAGAAAATTAATTACTAACTCTCATCACGCTAGTATGTATTTAAATGATTTTCCGGATTAATATTAATTTAATATCTCTAATTAAATTTAATAAATCCTCAAAATTAAAAGGCATAAAAATACGGGGTATTACACTTTTATCATGTCGAGTAATGTAAAATGAGTTAGTTTATCACAATTTCCCTGATAATGACTCCTTCTAACGAGTACATCTAGTTTCGTGTATTTCTCATTAGTTTTGCAGGCATTTAAAGCATTGAGGAGAAAAGAAATTGAAAAAGCATCGAAAGAAATCAAAAAAGGAAAGTCAAAGAGAAGTTTCATAATTTTTCAGCCTTATTTTGAAGGAGGGTCCAACTGGAAAGTTGAATAGATTTTAATTACAAGAAAACTGGAAAAAATGGTACCTCAATCGGAGCTATGGTGAAGAAGTTACGAGCATTTGAAGATGAGAAAAGTCGAGAAGAAGATCCCTCTATGAAAAAGGCAGGGGGTTCGGACCACCCAGAAAAGGTGTCTAGACTAGGTTCCCCAGCAGGTTCTATATGAAAAGTGAAGGGGATCCAAAACTTTTATTCAAAAAGGATCTGGACCGCCCTGGTAAACTCCCTGTTAAGAAATTGAAGGGGATCCGGACCTTTTATTCAAAAAGGGACCAAATCGCCTTGACCTAACATTCTCTGTTAAGATTTTGGGGGGGATCCGGACCGCCTTAGATTTTCTCAATTTTTTCTATTCTTTTCTTAGAGTTTTAATTGGGTCAAACTCTTATAAATTTCGTGGGTATTTTTTCATATTAGTTAGATAATAATACGAGTTAAATTTTTTAGGTTTCTAAGTAGGACTTGACGGTTTTTGTTGCCAAAAACCCTAATTTTTTGTCATAAGAAGCATCGCTGTAGGGATTGCACTTTAATTTCTTCAATACAAGTAAAATCTTTCCTTTAATTTTTCAATTGCTTCTGAGTTTGATTCTTAGTTTAATTCTTTTATTCATTTTTCATCTATTTTATTTAGATTTAATGCTCTATTTCCTAAAACCCATGCTTGTCTCTAAGTTAATCATATCTAGCTAATTTTCTAAGGGTTGGGGGATGCATAAATCCAACCCGATGTTCTTTACAAATTCAAAAATTTTTATTTCAAATTAAATAATTGCTTTGATCGTGTTGTGTGGTGATCACAACCGTCGTAGGGCTTTTGATCCCGTTTGTCTTAGGTAACCGGGATGCGTAAGAGTGCGACGCGCGTGTACCTACAATGACACCGATTTATTTTCACTCTTGATTATGCACCATGCGGGCTTGAACCTCATATATATAATGCTTGAGATTAATAAAGACTGACATTTCTTAATTGTTTCAATTCAGAATTTGGTTTTAACATTAGTAAATGAACTAGGGTCGGAGGAGTGTTTCCTAACTCATTTTTCTCATTTGCAATCTTTTCAGTTAAAGTCGATTTCATAAGTAATTAAAAAGCATTTCATTTGTTAAGATTTTTTATTATGTAGGTAGATTTTCTTATTACCTTTAGTTGTAGTTGTTTCACTACCCAAATCATCTTTTCTATTTCTTTTAGAGTCGAGTTAAGGTTCTCAATCTTCCCAATGTCGTCACGATTCATTCGTCCTTTTTCCCTGTGGAGACGATCCCGACTTACCGGGTTTATTACTAACGCGACAGGCTTGCACTTGAGCCTATATCAGCGCGAACACTAGATACACATTTGTGGTCACGTCATTTTCCATGGAAGAAAGAAAGGTTAGGGTGAATTATCGAAGGATTAAGGAAGATAATCGAGAGATAAACAAAGTTATGATCCAAGGGTGCTTATGTAAGATTTAATTTGTAAATTTCCATTCTTTATATGACATATGATATTTTATATGATATTGAGGATCATATTTGGGGACAAGGGGATACGTTCTGTCGTATGTATATGGGTAGTGTAGGTTGTATGTATGAAGCATGTTGAATTTATACAACTAAGGACGTAATCATTATGTTAATCAAACTGGTGTATCTTTGTGAATACATAATGGAATCGGTTGTTTCAAGTTGGATATGAAACTATACTTATATATACCTATTATATCCGAAAATTATGTAAAAATCTAAAAAAATGAATCTTCGGTGATAGTTTCTAGTTCGGGTATACAATCTCCCAAAAAGTGTAAGTATGCATACCAGGTGTTTGACGTTTTTCTTCACATTGCAAATGAACTTTAAAAATTATTGTTGATGTAAAAAATTAGATCGCTCTAATTATTCAATCACAGATAAATAAAATGAGACAAAGATTTTTAAAGTGGTTCAGCCTTATAAGAATGGCCTACGTCCACTGTTATGTTATTACTAAGTGTTTAGGAATTCTCGATTACAAGTTCAATCCAGAAATTCCTCCCTCTCTGAATGAGGGTGATACAAGGTATTTATAGCCATTAGGCTGTACATGAATGGGTTGATACATTAAATGATATACATATGAAAGGGTAATACATTTAATGCAGCGTGTGCGTCAAGATAATGAACATTCAATGAATAGTTGAACTGTTGACATTCTGGCAATTAATAATACGGCCGAGATGCAGCTCGGACCGCCTTAGTTGCGCGTTGCTCAGGAGTTCCTCGGAGCGCTAGAGTACCTCGGAGTGCTGAAGTTCCTCGGTATATCCTCGTTGCTCGGGGAGAACATGAGTTGGTCGAGGAAATGAACTTCCTCGTTACTATTGTGCCACGTATATTGACACGTGTCTTCGTCTGATTCGTCCACATCAGCATATTAATTTTGGTATCAACAGAAGCCCCCAATGTTTCATATTTCGAACTTTGAGGAGTATAGAACATTCTTTCTCGGTTTATGGCAATATTGAATGATCTTCCTGGGTTTTAGGAACATCGTATTTAAATTTATTCCCAAATTCAACGAATCCGCCTTTTTTCGAACTTTTAAGAGTGCTTCGATCTTAGTGCCCTTTTAGCCGGCGGAAGTTCAATAGTTTCTTTTTTGTAATCATTTCATTCGCCGCTTCCCAAGGCAAAGTATTTAAACTTCTTAGATAACCATACCGTCTTCTTCTTTTTCCAATTTCCTGCATTCAAGCTTTCTATTTTTTCCTTCTCTCTTGTGCGTTCATCCTAGTTTTCGTTCGTTGTCAACATACCTCCTTTCTTCCTGTAAGATTTTCTTCCTTTCTTCTATATCTCTTTTATTCAGTATGGTTTATATTGTGGAGTCTGTTGAGAAGTTTCGCTCCGATTTTTCCATTCCTTCCTGGGTAACTCTGGAGGTTCTTTCTGAGCCTTTAGATTATTTTCGATTGGCTGAGGGACATTGGTTCCCCAGTCTTTTCATTGCTGAATGTGGTTTTTCCTTTTCACCAAACCCATTGTGTCTTGAGTTTTGTCAGTATTTTGATCTTGTCCCTGCAAAAATAGCCCCCAATTCATGGAGAATAATTAATGGGGTGCACAAATTAAATCTAACTCATGGGACTCGTATAGGGATCCCTGAAATTATGTATTGCTATAAATGGGCCACTCTAGATAATATTTATTATTTAAAAACTAGGTTTCTGAATAGGGCTCTTGTAGTTAACCTCCCTGACTCAAATAGAGATTATTTTGAACATGGGTTGGTTATTAAAAATTGGCAATATGCCCCTTTAGTTGGAGATGGAGTATACAACGGTCCCAGATGCCCCCCATATGGCAATGGGATAGGTTTATTTTTCATTTTATTTTACTTATGAAGTTATGCTTTTATCATGTTTGACAAAATGTATGACTGATATTTCATTATGTGTTTGTTTGCAGTTGATAGTAAAAGAAAAAACTCCAAAAGAATCAGAGGTTAATATTAAGCATCTGAAACTTATCTGGGGTTTGCATAAGAACGTTGCAGACGAACACATCAGGTCTGCCTCATATCTGCTACAGTATAAGAGTTACACAACCTCTTATACTGCTCGCCCTGTTGAACCAGCTTCAACTCCAGAAGATTCTTCTTCAGATTCTCATCTTCCTTTAAGTCAAAGAATGGGTAAGAAAAGAGCTCCTCCTGCTCTCTTTGATGACATTACTTCTGCTGTTGGGGCTAAGAAAAGCAAAACTGATGTCCCAGAGGGGACTAAGAAAGTGGATGCTGCACCCTCTAAAGCTGCCGAGAAGCCCCCAGTGGCTCCGAGCAAGAAAGTTGCTCCTATGGAAGTGATTACCATCTCTCCGACCAAGAGTTCTTCCTTGGTTGAAGCTGCTGAAGTCCCTTTGAGAAGATTGAAGAAATCATCCTCAGTCAATTTGGCTGAAACTGCCTCTTCCCCACCATCTGGTGTTGTTGGTGTTCCAACCATCATTCCTCCGAGCTCTGCAATGAGCTCGGTAAAAACTTGGATCATACCCGAGGTCCAAGGAATTGATGAAAATATTTCTAGGGATATGCTGACATCCCTAGCTACTCGTCACCTTGCTTAGGTAAATTTCTCATACTCTGGGTTTTATTTCTTTCTCTGAATGCTTGCATTTTGTATTGACTTTACTGTTTTTCTCATCTTTCAGCTGGTGAACTGTTTCAATAATATCGTGAAGAAATATGAAGCTATTAAAGCTTCAAGCTCCTCGTCAGGTGTAGAGGATGCTCTGCTGGGTTTGACCCAATCCTTGAAAGAGTCTCGCCAACAGTATAGTGAGGATAAGGCTGTTTGGGAGAAAAAGTTGTCTGCAGTTGAGGCCGAGAAGGTGAAGATGGCTGAGATCTCCAAAAGTTTGGAGGATAAAGTAAAAGGTTTAGAGTTCGAACATCAGAAGTATGATGTCAAGCTCAAGAACTTGGGAGAGCTTGAAGATAAGTTGAAGAAGGCAGAGGAAAAGTTGTCCGCCCTGTAAGATATCAAGGTCCAAAAGGAAGAATTGGATGTGAAGCTCTCCTCGGAGAAGCTAAAAAGAAAACTTGCCATTAAAAAATCCTTCAGCGCTGGCTGGGAAAAAGGATGGGATAAGGGGATTGCTGCGATGACATCCCAAGTCCAATATGGGAAGTTGAAATACTTCTGAGATGGCTGGGTAGCTGCCCTACAGGAATTGAAGGTCAAGGATGATTCTGATCTATTCTAGTTGCACCTCCCTGGTCCTCCTCCACCAATTGTGGAAGAAGAAGAAGATGAGCCTGCCTCTGATGAATCTTCTATGGCTATAGGTGATCAAGTCCCTGCCTCTCTTCCTGCTGCCAACGAGGACATTTCTTCCATGCCTCCTCCTTCTGACAAAATTTCAACTCTTGTTGTTCAATCTGCTATCACCTCCGAGCAACCAAGCTCCTCGTTCCAGCCTCCCGAGAAAGTCTTGGGAGACAAGGAAAAGGTGTGAAGTTGTTCGGTATCATTTCTATCTTTTATTATCACTTGTAATCAAACAATGTAATCTTTTGATGATCTAATAAAATACATCTTCTTTCATCTCTGTTGTTGATGATTTGTTTTTGTTGATTGTTGTCCTTTTCTCATCCTTAGTTTGGTGCTAGAATGGAACTGATATCCACACATGATACAAAGCTGATGCAGCAATGTCATGAATATTATAAGGCTGGTCATACAGATCTTAGTACATCAGAAATAGCTGACATCCTTGGTCATGATGCCTCAGAACAAGCAATTGAGGCTTATCGGTACTTGAAGGATTTACTCGACCGAGCTGTGGCTAACAGTGTGGCTTACTATGAATTGATCGAGGAACTTCATTGTTCCTTAGAAGATCTCCAAGGTCAGCACAATGAATCAATGGCTTTGTTGCACAAGGATTATGAAAACAGATACCAACAACTTTCTTCTGAAACAGGCCATAAAAAGATCCTTGCTGGATACGACGTTAGGGAAAGAACTTTAAAAGGTGAAGTTGAAGCTTGCAGGCAGATTGCTGAATTGCTGGAACAAGAAAACAATAATTTGCAGAAAAAGCTAGCACAGTATGAATCTGCAGCGTCATCTTCCACTGCTTTAGTGCAAGTTACCGATGAAGGTTTCTCATTCTTAGAAGTTGAGAATGCCAAATTAAGGCAGGAACTGGACAACTTAAGAAAATCTATTATTCCTGTGACTGCTCGGGGACGAGGAAGAGGTTCTCGTGGGCGAGGAAGAGCTGTTCAAAATATTACCGAGGAGCAAAGTTCTCCAGTCGCTGCTCGGAGTCGATCAAGAACTCTTAGCCGCAATGTTGAAGAAGCTCGTACTCAATCGACGTTATAAACTCAAGCATTCCAATTGAACGTAAAAGACCGAGCTTTGTCTGAAATATCCAAGAAAAATCTATCCTTGGAGGATCAACTTACTGCGATGAAGACTGCTCTGGATAATAAGGATGTTTTTGCCAGGAGCCTTCACGAACAATTGGATAGATTAACCTTCCAATTCCATAAACAGCCCAGGGAATTTTGGATGGCAGGATATAATGAAGCCCTTGTTCATTTAGATGCTCGGATTGAACATGCCAATAATGAAGGTTATAAGCAGGGGTGGTTGAACGCCCTGGGTGTACTGAAATTGGAGCAAGGGCATTTTTTATGGGATTATCATGCTCCAGGGTTACTAGATTTGCCTGTGCCACCTTTCAAATTGGACATGGAATGGATCCCAGCTCGTTCCATTCCTCGAAGTTTAATTTCAAAATATCTCGGCGACTATAGTCTTCATTCTCAGACTGAATTATCTCGTCCAGAGCATCTCTTAGATACACCTTCTGTGATGAACGTCAGAATGCTCAGAGATGTTAATTTCATCAATTCTCCTCTTTGCTTAGAAGATCCTCCTGCCGGCGAAGAGCCTGTTTCAATAGCAAAGGGCAAGAAACCCATAGAATAGGAATCTCAATGTAATAGTTAGTACATTCATGTAACCTATAATTTATTTTTAATGAAAGACTTTCATTTTCTTTTTGCAAATTAGTATTGCGATTGTCTTATGTTTATCAAACATTTTTTTTATTTGTGTATGTGTATCTGTTAAAAAGATAACAATATGATGCTGTTCATCAACAAAATTACAAGTATCAATGTTGCTTAATCACTTAATAATAAAGTAATGAGTATAAAATGTTTAAACTGTTTCCAACCAACCAAGGTTGTTAGCTTGTTGACCAACTACAGTTGATAGGTTTTTATCCCCGACCAACCATACTTGGTAAACTTTTTCCTAAAATGTATCCGACCAACCATGGTCGATAATTTATCCTCGTCGACCAAGTATAATTGGTCACCGACCAACTATACTTGGTTCAGTTTGGAATTCTTTGTATTTTCTGGAATGATTTTACCTTCCCACCAACTTGTTGGCTTATGAGAGCATATTTTTGGTTCTTTCGAACTTTCTGTCCACTAGTTATCTTACCAACCTTAGTTGGTCACGCTAGTGTACGCCTCCTAACCAAAGGAGTATATTTTTTGGTTCTTTCGAACTATTTGTCCACTAGTTATCTTACCAACCTTAGTTGATCACGCTAGTGAACGCCTCCTAACCAAAGAAGTATATTTTTTGGTTCTTTCGAACTATTTGTCCACTAGTTATCTTACCAACCTTAGTTGGTCACGCTAGTGAACGCCTCCTAACCAAAGGAGTATATTTTTTGTTTCTTTCGAACTTTTGTCTTCTTTTTGCTGTCGAGCAGCGTAGTGTACAACACTAATATTCCCCGAAAAACTTTCAATAGAAAGAAAATGGTGAAACATCCTCGTTTTATTCATAATGAAGGAACTGCTTTACATTTTACATTACTGATAATACTTGCGAAGGTGTTCAGCATTCCAAGCATTCTTGAATTCTTCTCCTTCTAGAGTTGCTATTCGGTAAGTTCCTGGTCGAACAACTTCTGTAACTCGGTAAGGCCCATGCCAGTTTACCTCCAATTTATTGTGCTTCTGAATGACCTTCTTTAGCACATAATCTCCTTCTTTTAAATCGTATTTCTTCACCCTTTTGTTGTAGAAAAGAGCCGTTCGTTGTTGATAAGCAGCATTCCTAATGGCTGCCTCTTCTCTGACCTCCTCGAGCATGTTCAAATCCAGTCTTCTCATCAAGTCGCTAACTGGGGAATTGAAATTCAGCACTCTGTGCGTTGGGAGACCTAACTCGGCAGGTATTACAACCTCACTTCCAAATGCCAGCATATATGGTGATTCTCCAGTCGCTGCTCGGGGAGTTGTTCGGTAAGCCCACAATACTGATTGTAGCTCGTTAATCCAGTTAGCTTTAGCTTCACTTAACCTTTTCTTCAAACCATTTAGCAATGTTCTATTCGTCACTTCAGTCTGTCCATTGCTTTGAGGATGGCCTGGTACTGAATGGACCTTCAAAATGTTCGACTGATGACAATAAGCAGTAAATTCCTCGTTATCAAATTGGGTTCCATGGTCTGTGATGAAGGCATGAGGGAGACCATATCGACAGATGATATTCTTCCAAACGAACTGGTATACCTTCTCGTACGTCATGTCGATGAGGGGTTCAGCTTCTACCCACTTAGTAAAATAGTCTACTGCGACGACGAGGTACTTGAATCTTCCTCGGGTGATCGGTAATGGTCCCACCAAATCAATTCCCCATGTGGCGAATGGCCAAGGGGAAGTTATTGGTGTCAACAATGCTTGTGGAGTTCGTCGGATAGAGGAAAAACATCGGCACTTGTCACATTTCTTAGCATAGGCTATACAATCAGCTCTCATCGTTGGCCAATAGTATCCTTGAGTCATTACCCTTTGTAAAAGCGTTCGACCTGCTACATGAGCTCCACAAGACCCTTCATGGATTTCTTCAATCAATTCTTTCACCTCGGAGGGATGTACACATCTCTGCAAACCTGCCATAATTCCTCGTCTATACAAAATACCATTAGTTAACACATATCGAGCAGCTTTATACTTCAGTTTCTTGGCAGCGAGCTTGTCCTCCGGCAATCCTCCCTCTTCAATATATGCCCTGATGGGATCCATCCAAGATGGTCCTAAATCAAGCGTAATTACATTCATTGTCAGGTCTTCATCTATGCTCCGACTCTCCAATACTTCAATTGGTATCGTTCTTTGCAGCTCGGTACGAGTAGCTGATGCTAGTCGGGCCAGTGCGTTTGCTTGTGCATTTTCTATTCTGGGTATTCTGATCAACTGAATGGCATTAAATTCCGCCAACAATTCCATCACCTTTGCATGATACTTGACCATTAGTTCTCCTTTAACTGCATATGTTCCCATCATCTGATTCACAATCAATTGAGAATCACTGAATACCATCACTTGTTGCGCTTCCATAATCTTTGATAAATTAAGACCTGCTATCATGGCCTCATACTCAGCTTCATTATTAGAGGCTTTGAATTGGAATCGTAAAGCATATTCCATGTCAATCTCATCTGGGGTGCTCAAAACAATTCCTGCTCCGCAACGTGCTGTCCAAGATGAGCCATCTACATATAATCTCCATATGGGTAGCCCGTCTTTGAATTCCTTATCTGACAGAGTTCCTCGGTGAAATATTTGTTGCTTCTTTTCATCCTCCCCTGACACCTTTCGCTCCTCGTTGATCATTTCTTCTTGCTCTTTTACCAACCGGAGCTGGTCTGAGTTTGAAGTTGATGATCCTTCTACATCCACAAGTCCTTTTACCAACCGGAGTTGGTCTGGATTTATGTCTGTTAATCCTGTGACATCCACAGTTTGGTCAGCGAGCAACTTCTGTTCCTCGGGGGTATCAGGATATGTAAACTCTGCTATAAAATCTGCTACAGCCTGCCCTTTCAATGATGATCTGGGCTCATACATAATATCATATTCACCGAGTTCTATCGCCCAGTACATCAGTCTTCCTAATTTTTCTGGCTTGTGAAGGGCTTGTCTCAATGGCATGTCGGTATACACAATGATGGTATGGGCCTGGAAATATGGCCTCATTCTTCTACTTGCTTCAATATATGCCAATGCCAATTTTTCTAACTTTGGGTACCTGATCTCTGCACCTCGGAAAGCTTTACTTGTGTAATAAATTGGTTTCTGGACTCCATTCTCCAATCTGATCAATGCCGAGCTAACTGCATTCTCTGATACTGCTAGATATAAGTACAACTTCTCTCCTGTTATTAGCCTAGACAACAATGGAGGTGCTCTCAAATATTTCTTCAAGTCTTGAAAGGCCTTTTCACATTCATCAGTCCACTCAAAAGTTTTTCAAAGTGTTTTGAAGAATGGGAGGCATTTGTCAGTTGCTCGAGATACAAATCTGTTGAGCGCTGCAACTCGTCCTATAAGACTCTGCACTTCTTTCTTTGTTGTTGGAGATCGCAACCCTAAAAGAGCTTTGATCTTATCTGGATTTGCTTCAATGCCCCGCTGTTTGACAATGTATCCGAGAAACATTCCTTCTCGTACTCCAAATGTGCACTTCGTCGGGTTAAGTTTCATCTGGTATTTATCCAGCTGATCAAATGTCTGAGCTAAATCAACTAAATGATTTGCAGCTTTCTTGCTTTTTGTCAGCATATCATCGACATAGACTTCCATGTTGCAACTGATTTGTTCGGTGAAGACCTTGTTCATCAGCCGCTGGTATGTCGCTCCTGCATTTTTCAAACCAAAAGGCATAACATTATAGCAATAAGTTCCCCTAGGGGTAATAAAAGAAGTACTTTCCCTGTCTTCAGGTTTCATTTTGATCTGGTTGTAGCCAGAGTAAGCATCCATGAAGCTGAGCAGCTCATGTCCTGAGGTAGCATCCACCAGTTGGTCAATTCTGGGCAATGGAAAATGATCTTTTTGGCATGCCTTGTTGAGATCAGTGAAATCAACACACATTCTCCATTTATTATTCTTCTTCTTTACCATCACCACATTTGCTAGCCAGTCCGGATATTTCACATCTTCAATGAATTGGGCTTTCTGGAGCTTCTCGACCTCCTCTTGTATGGCTTGATTCTTCTCGGGGCTAAATACCCTTCTTCTCTGCTTTACAGGATTGATCTCCTTATTCACATTGAGTTCATGACATAAGAAATTTGGATCTATTCCTGGCATGTCCTCATGACTCCATGCGAAAGTTTTCTTCCTGTTTCTCAAGAACATTATCAACTCTTATTTTATTGAAGCATCCAACGACGAACCTATCTGGGTTACTCGTTCAGGGTGCTCCTCATCCAGAATAACATTCTCTGTAGATTCTACCACCTGTCCTTTTACAAGTTGGGATTCATCCCTGGGATCAAGAGTTTCAATTTCTGTACCTTCCTCCACCTGGTAGGTAATAGTCTTTTTCCTTGATTCTTCAAGCTCCTCTTGCTCGGCAGATGAATAATAGCATTCACGAGCTACTTTTTGATCACCTTTCACAACTCCTACTCCGAAGTTTGTTGGGAATTTTAAGCATTGATGCACTGTAGATGGAACTGCTTCGAACTTCTTCAAACCAACTCTTCCCATGATGATGTTGTAGGCTGACTGCACAATCTTATCCATCACAAAGAAGCGTATTCTTTCTGTTCGACAAGCGGGCCAAGTTCCAATGAATATATCCAACTTGATCGTCCCAAGTGGAAAAACTTTCTCGCCAGCAAAACCCAGAAGGGGTCTGTGATAAGGTTCCAATTGAGATAGTTTCAAATTCAAACTATCAAAACATGAATAGTACATGATGTCTGCTGAACTACCATTGTCCACCAACACCCTTGAAATCACCACATCTTTCATCCTCATTTTGATCACCAAGGGATCGTCGTGAGGGTAAAGAACACCGGCCAAATCGTTTTTTGAAAAACCAGTAACTAGCTTCTCTTTATTTACTTTCCTCGGACGATCATCCTCGGCAAGATTTATTCGTTGAATATATGAGCAGGCTTGGGCCTCTCCGAGATAGGCTTTTCTTTCTGCAGTAAGGTCTCCCCCTCCAGCATCTCCTCCTGTTATAACATTACAATCAATTGACCCAAAACGTATGGAAAATACCTCTCGTTCAGGCTGTCTCGGCTTCTTTGGAAGATCGGGGTCTTCATCTGGATCATCTTCATGATTTCTTTTCTTTTTCTCCTCCGTCCGACGAGGAGATCTGGAACGATCTCTGGTTCTATCATCATTCTTCCTTTCACCTCTGCGATCTACATACTTTGTCAACTTTCCTCTTCGGATGAGCGTTTCAATCTCGTTCTGAAGGGTTATGCAATTTTTGGTCGTATGGCCAAGATCTTTATGGAACTCGCAATATTTTGCCCTATTCCTCAATTTAGGATTGGTCCTCAGTTTATCTGGCCACTTGATTTCTTCGTTATTCTTGATTTCTTCTAAAACATGATTAATACCCATCTTCAATGGAGTATAATTATCATATTTCTTCAGGACTTCCCATGACGTCCTATTATTCTTGGAGTGCTTGTCACCACCATTACCTTTTTGCTCTTTCTTCTTAGATTTGTCAATCTCCACCTTGGTTTCTTTATCCATATTCTTCTTCGCAGCCATAGCCTCCTCGGCATTCATGATTTTGGCTGCTTTTGCCATCAACTCCGACATAGTTTTAGGTGGATCTTTGGCCAAAGTATAATATAACTTGTTAGGCAACAATCCACCCATCAAAGCAGTGATCGCTGTCTTTTCTTTGTAATCTATGACTTCCAACTTCTCATTATTGAAACGAGTTATATAATCTCTAGTACTTTCACCAGACTTTTGTCTAACACTTAACAAGTGTGCTACTCGTTTTACTGGCTTTGCTCCAAAACAGAAATTGCCAATAAACAACTCGGCTAACTGAATAAACGTCGAAATCTTACCCCGAGGAAGATTATTGTACCATATCTGTGCAGATCCGGTAAGAGTTCCCGAAAATGCTCTACACCTCATCTCGTCGGGGACAGCATATATGTCGGCAGCAGCCTGGTATTGTTCTATATGAAGAACAGAATCTGTCTTTCCATCATATTTAGGTGTCACTACAGGTGCTTTAAATTTCGATGGTGTAGAAAAATTCACAATGGCCTGCACAAAAGGTGTCCCTTGAACAAAAGTTCTCTGTAAGGGATTCCTTTCTTTAGCCATTTCTCCAAGTCTATCCTCCAATCGCTGTATGGAACCCTTCCATGCTTCATTTCCTTCCTCGGGCTGTTTAGTCCGAGCAATTGATTGTTCTGACGTAGCTTCCTGAGATCTATCTCGACGAGTAACTGGTCTTGATTGTGCTGATCCTTCTCTCAAACCTGATGGTGGTCGAAAGCTTCTCGATGGGGCTCTAGGCGGACTCATATTTCTCCTTGGTCCTAACCGACTGAAAGGAGATGCCCTGCTTAATCTTTCCAGGGCGCTAGTTCTCTCCGGAGAGAGGGTGATATGTTGATCTGTATCCGTAGCTCGTATCGATGAAGTTCGCCCAGGTTGATAAGAAAAATCATCAGATTCTTCATTACGATATGACTCAGTACGCCTGGATCGCGATTGCCCACGATCACTCCTTTGCCTTGAATGAGTAGGTGCACCGCCGTGAAGAGTTTGAATGAGTTGCCTCATTGTTTCTTGCATGACGGTTTGTCCTTCAGCCAGATTCGTCATAATTCCAGCCAGATCTGGAGGTGCAGATGGATTTGGAGGATTTCCAACATTTCCAGCATTTCGATTACTGGATTCTGGATTATCTGCCATTGATGATAAATGATTTTTGGTGAAAAACAATAGCAACAGTCGTTTTCCACAGACGGCGCCAATCTGTTGATGTAAAAAATTAGATCGCTCTAATTATTCAATCACAGATAAATAAAATGAGACAAAGATTTTTAAAGTGGTTCAGCCTTATAAGAATGGCCTGCGTCCACTGTTATGTTATTACTGAGTGTTTAGGAATTCTCGATTACAAGTTCAATCCAGAAATTCCTCCCCCTCTGAATGAGGGTGATACAAGGTATTTATAGCCATTAGGCTGTACATGAATGGGTTGATACATTAAATGATATACATATGAAAGGGTAATACATTTAATGCAGCGTGTGCGTCAAGATAATGAACATTCAATGAATAGTTGAACTGTTGACATTCTGGCAATTAATAATACGGCCGAGATGCAGCTCGGACCGCCTTAGTTGCGCGTTGCTCAGGAGTTCCTCGGAGCGCTAGAGTACCTCGGAGTGCTGAAGTTCCTCGGTATATCCTCGTTGCTCGGGGAGAACATGAGTTGGTCGAGGAAATGAACTTCCTCGTTACTATTGTGCCAGGTATATTGACACGTGTCTTCGTCTGATTCGTCCACATCAGCATATTAATTTTGGTATCAACAATTATGAAACTTTAATTTTGTATTGTTCAATATGTTTATTAAAACTTAGTAGAAAATAATAGAAAGTTGTGATAAGAAAAATTATGAAAATTCTTGGAAGTTGACTGAACGATACAGGAGCCTATAGGGCAAATTTGTTATGTAGTAAAGAAATGGGCATATCTTGCTTTCGAAAACTTGAAATGATGGGTCGTATTTTTTATTGGGAACCTAATATGATAAGAATTGGATTACTAAGAATAAATTAATATGTGTTTGGACTATGAATTGGATATGTTAAATATCTTAACGTGAATTTGGATGGAACTTCATTTATGATAAATCATTTGAATGGAATCATATGGTGCTTATGAATTGAGTTACGTTTAAGTTGTTCTTTGGATTGTTTATATTCTTTTGATGATATTAATATTGTAAGAATGATAGGAATGGAAGGAGTATCAGTTGAACAAGTGCCAAGTAAAGACAAAGGAAAAAAACCATTAAGTAGCCAAAGTCAGTGTACGCACTGGTAAGATGCATTTATACATGACTATGGATATGATCAGAATATAACTCACTGGTAAGATGTATTTATGCATGGTTATGTATATGATCATAATGTTATGAATATGAAACTGATAATTTGGGTTTACCGAAACGGGAGGTTACTCCCCGACCCGGAATAGCAGAGAATTGTCTTTTGCAGACAGGATATATGAATCATGATTCAAAAAGTTGGCCATTCTTTATGAATGAGCTGGAAATTTTGTCATTCTTTATAAATGAGTCGGATAAGTATATATATATATATATATATATATATCATCACAGAGATAGGATTTATTGCATTTAATTTTACTCAATAGTATAGTAGTGATACATTCGTTCAATTATTTTACTCACCATTTCCAATGTTTATGTTTTTAGGTAACGTGGTGTTACTACCAAATCTAAGAGGTCGGGTGGGGTTAGCAAGGGATGCATAAAACCATGATTTTGGTCAAATGTAAATGGGGTAATTTAAGCCTATTTATCCTTTCAGTAACATTGAATAAGCATAATTACTTTAAAATTGTGAAAATATTTAGATTTATGGATTCATGTTAATGACAGAAAAAGGATACTCATGTTCATGGTTTGGTTAAGTTAATTATGGTTTGACTCGCTTTGACTTTCAAACTTAATTATGAGTAACTGGGTTAGGGTGTGTCACGTAGGTTGCGTTGTTTTTTCATTTATATCTTAAGTCTGGATCTGAATTCTGAATCTGAATAGTTTGTTTATATTTATGTCTAAACAAACATCTGGATCGATGTATTTAGACATATTCCGATTCAGAGGTAATTTTACCTCTTATCCATTCAGTTGGGATCATCTAACGCAACACATGGAGAGAAAAAAATAAGGAGAAAATGTCTATTGCGTACCTCATCAAAGTAGACTATTTCATTCCTATACTTTAATTTCCTTTAGACATGTGTTTTTTTAATTATTTTTGAATTATTGTTTATGACCCATTGTATGTCATTTATAAGCCATAACATGAACATTTATCTTATATGTATTGAGTATTAGTGTTTGCCAAATCCCAAAGGTAATGTATACAAAATATATTTTATCAAGAGGTTGTATTAGCTTCATGGCAAAAGGCTAAGAAAATTTAACCAGTGATTTTAACAAACTTCTCCAAGAGGGTACTGTTGCTGAGTAGCAAGAGAAATTTAAAGATTTAAAGGGCCACATGGTTGAGTAATACAAAAAGTTCAAAATGGTGACCACCTCTCTTTCATCCAAAAATCGTGATTTGGGGGTTTGGGTTTGCAAATTCATTTGGTTTTGATTTCAAGTTTGAATTTGATAATTGATTTGTTTAATTTAGATTTGAATTTAGGTGTTTTGGTAATTGTATTAGAAGAAGTAAATGTATTAAGTTAATTGCGTTTACTAAATATTTGGTCCAGGGATAATGTTTTCCATTTACACTATAAAAAGAGTAATTTTGGAGTTTATTTGAAACAAGTTGATCATTGAGGGGGTGAGTTTGTTGGGTAGTCAAGGGGGTGACCAGTAAATCCGAAAGAGTTTAGAGAGTTTAATGTAGTAATAATAATAATAATAATAATAATAATAATAATAATAATAATAATAATAATAATAATAATAATAATAATAATAATAATAATAATAATAATAATAATAATAATAATAATGATAATATTTGGGTGTATTTCTTTTAACTTCAATGGTTATCCGGTAGGTTTAGGTCCCCTCCTGAAACCACTAGCCTTGAGGTAGCTTTAGGTTATCGAGTAACTTCAATTTGTTTTATTACAATTCGATGAAAACGAATATTAAAAACGTAAAATCACTAAAAATATTGAAGTGTAAGACTAAGGCTGCGTTTGTTTTTCCATATGAAATCTGAAGTCTGTTGTGTGAGTCTAAAGACTGAAATTTGAATCTGAATAGTTTTTTAATTTTTATCTCTTAGTAAATCTTTGAATATATGTATTTAGACATAATCAAATTCAGAGTTCAGATTCAAGGGTAATATTACCTCTTAACCATTCTTACACAAATATAGTCATTAGCCTCTTAATTATTTAAAAAATACACTATTTAATATCTCTTAAGTCCAAATGGTTGAGATTCAGACTTAAGAGGTAAAAACAAACAAAATTTCTAAGTAAATGCATCCAAAACATTCTTAAATGCATTGCTTAGAGAATTGGTAATTTGCCTACTTAATTTGAAACACATTTTAATACATGTAGGGTACATATTGTTTTTCTAAGAACAATAGACAACCAAAATCTCGAGCTTGGATTCACTCGATTAGATCGCGACAATATTTCAAGGTTAGAGAGTCACACACGGCTCATTCTCTTTATGTTCTCTATAAATATAACTCACACCCTGTAAAAAAGGGGAATGTAATATTTGTTTTCAACATTTGAGAGAGAGAGAGAGAGAGAGAGAGAGAGAGAGAGAGAGAGAAATACCTCATGGATATAAGCACATTGTCTAACAACATATATTCTTTGTTGTGTGAACGTAATTTTATTTTAAGCTCGACTTAATTGTGTTGAATTATTCATAGGAAAATTTATCACCTACATTTAACAAGTTTCTTTAATGTATTTCATTACAATTCGGTGAAAACAGACTATTATAAAGGTAAAACCCCTTTAAATTATGAAACTTTAAGACTATGTAAATGCATCCAAAATCAATCTTAAAAATGTCCTTAAATACGTTGCTAACAAAGGTGGTATTTTGCTTTACATCATTCGAAACACATTCCAATCATGCAGGGTACACACTTTATTTAATTGGCAACCCCTCCCATCATACACAGACTTCGTACATGTTTTATCTTTAATACAAACACCAAATCTTAGACATATTCAAACGCCATAAGGTTTAGATAGTTCTAAACTAGATTGGTTTTGGCGATCACAACTACTCATTAACAAATGAGTAAACCTCGTATCTGAAATTGCAACTGCCACTAACCATTCTCCCTCCTCGTCCCAAACGACAACTGTTACGATCATTAATTGCATCATCCAAACACTTCTTACAATCAGGCCCAGACAGATCGCGAGTACACTGAACCAACCCGTGCAGTTTCTTGGAACCTTGTAGCTCTATCTCTCCAAAGGCATATAAATCGGGACTGCCAGAAGCATCGCTAGCTAACCCGCTTAACAACTCGCCCCTTTTCTGATTAAGCAACGCTCGATAACTCACAAGCTCAAAGTTACACCGATAAAACTTATTCCTCTTATCTATTTGTCCAAAGAACTCCACATCTGAGTATTTAATGAGGCAATTATCCTACCAAATAATAGCTTTTGTCCGGTTTGAGCAACGCTCCATTAGTTCCTCCTTTGCGTCATTGATACATGTTTTGCAGGTTTTGGTGGAGACGTCGCCTCGGCAAAGGGCTAACGCGTTGGTTCGGTTTAGGCCTTCTCCAACGGAGCCCGACCAGAACCCTGTTGGTGGAACTTTGGTGTTTAAAGTGCTTAACATGTTTTCTACATTTGAACTATATATAGGACTAGTGATATTAGATTGTCTCGGTTTAAAACAGGTATAATTAATAGGGTCTCCACAAACTAAAATTGGAGGGAGGAGACAGAGAAAGATTGTGTTTGAGAATTGCATGTTGAGAATTTGAGGTGGGTTTTTGGTAGTGCGTGTTTTTCTAGTGCAAGACTCGTTGCTTTATATAAAAAAATTCCACATTCGGTAACGACTGTTCATTTGAAAGTGGAAGTGAGTTTTTTTTCCGTTCATTTAACTGTGTTTCATTATTTGTTGAAGACAATGCAAGTCTAAGTTGGAAGCGCACTTTGTCTAGACGGAGCTTTGATGATATTCAAGATAATACTAAAAACAATAATACTTTGCACATCGGTGATTAATTCTGGGTTGGTAACGGACAAGCATGTCTTGTATCATGGTGTGGGTCAGTAACTGTCGCATTACTCTGCTAGTAAACGTTATAAACGAGGCCTCCTCCCTGCTTTGATCTGTGATTGCTGAACATCTCACGACAGTCATAAAAATTCTCTTAGGACGAGAATAAGGATTGACCATGACTGATCGAATGGATATAAATGTCTAAAAATTAAACGAAAGAAATAAAGTGGCTGAAATCTAAATGCGGGGAGTGCTATTGCAATCTTCAATAACACTTGTGAATTCCGAGCGTTCGCTTTCTAAATTTAAGATCTATTCTAATATGTATTTTAGAAAGGGACATATACCAAATAGTCTCTCGGACATTTTTTAATACCCATTTACTCCAAACTTTTTTATTTTGCCACAAAAAATCCTTTGCCACATATTTTGGAGAGGGAGTGCCGCTGGCGCGGACTTCTAAAAATAAGAGGATATTGAGTGCTTGAGGGACTAAATGAGTTAAACTAAAAATATGTGTCCTTTTTAAAAAATATATATTTATAGTAGGGACTATTTAATAATTGACCCTTTTAGTAGAAATAGGATAACAAATATTTTATTTATAATTTTAATTCCTATTAGGGATTAAAAATAGAAACGATATGTTTGTTGTTCTATATCCAGAATCAATATTATTTTAAGTCTTAAAAGTACATAATTTATTTTTTATATGTGTCCAGGGGTTCTTTTGTAATATTTTGTATTGTTAAATCCTTATTACTAAGTCTGGAAGTCTCTATTTTAGTAATTAAATGGTCTTTCGTAGATTTTTTCGTGACTGAAAATAGAGAGAGTGGGTATTAGCTGAAAACCCCGACTCTTGGGTTTATATAAAAACTTTATTGTAATATAGGGGCGGCAAATTATCACACGATTCTATAACACGCACGATTCACACAACTTTTTAGCGAGTTTCGATGAACCTTAATGAATACGGGTGCTTAACGGGTAGATTCGCAAAACACGGTAACTTAACGAATATGGTTTGGATTTAGCCGTTCAGTGTAAATACACGACACGAACACGAATCCAACACGACACGAACCCGAAAAGATACGATACGGTAAACACGAAACGCTTAACGAGTTGGTTTGGGTAGAGGTGATTTTTACACGAACCCGATTAGACCCGACACTACACGACCTATTGCCCCCCTAGTAATAATATAAGAAAAAGAAGACGAGAAGAAGGGAGCAATATATTTTTTGGAGAAGTAAGGATTTTTTTTATTGTAAACATGGAAAATGCGTTGAAAATAACTCATTTAGATGTCGGAGTGTTCGCAATACGGTAAAACTCCAAAACGTACCGCTTTGTACCGAAAATTAGTGGTAACGGTTTACATTTTTTACTTACCGAAATAGAAACTACTGAATTTTTTATGATTGATTTTGGTTTTAACATGTTAAAAACCGATTTGCCTACTGTACAGTACTGAAATGAAATACTGAAATGAATGTACCGAAAATACGAAAATAAAATTAACGAACTTACCATATTGAAAATACCAAATTAAATCAAACAAGAATATCCAATGACTAAAGCCAAATAAGACACACTTATTTTATAGTTTCTTTATTTTTCTTGAACCGGTCTACCTTTTAGTAATCCTTGAATCAATACAAGATTTTAGAGCTTTTGGATCATTGACACCACAACTTATAACAAGATTAGAGTTAATGATTCATATTCGAACACCACAACTTACTTCTCTCTCATCTCACAAAACAATACCCATTTGTCACTCCCCTCCCTCACATAAGCCTTCAACTTGGCTATCTCTGTCAACCAATTGTCCCAGATTCATCCTCACCATCAACTCACTTTTCTGGTAATACTTCACCTCAATTGGTTTTTTTTATTGTGTTTTGGATTATTTATGGTATATGGGTAAATATGGGTACATTATTTTTCTGGTATAATATCATTACAAGAAAAATACCTTCTTATGACACTTTGAAAATTAACTTTATGAAAATTTTATACAAATTGTCATTAATAGTATAATACTATTATTTATATGACATATTAATTATAAAGTGTCATAATATATTTATTACTGTTAATATACTTGACAATTCATACATAAGAGTCATGTTAGATGGTACATATTATGACTCTTTTTGTTGAACATCAGTACGTAAGTTTAGTAAGACAACATATATGACCATTTTTTACCCCAATTATTTGAGATTCGCGCGCATGATTAAGGAAAAAGGGGCGGAAGCTTCCCTCCCAAAGACGTCAAAACTTCTCCACCAAGAGTGAGCCATAACCTAAATCACCTCACCCGTCTCCTTCCCACGAAATCATAGCAGCCGTAACCACAAAACCAGGTACTCTTTCCCCTCTCTCCCTCTCTCTCTCTCTCTCTCTCTCTCTCTCTCTAACATACACACACATACACACGCAGACGCACGAACACATACACATATGCACACATAAATATGAAAATCACTGTAAAAATTTTGATTTTAGTTGTGCATGGAATCTACTCAGTTCGTTTTCAGTTTTGATTATTCATTTTGTGGCTTTTAAGGGAATATTATTATGTAAACAAAATGATGATATTAAATTTTTAGCTATTGGTTGGTTTAATTTTGTTGAGACACTTACTTTTTGTTGAGAGAAGTGGTGGAGAGTACCACAGGTGGTGATTTCTCAGAAAAAACATTGGTTGAAGTTTTGTTGTACATATTTTATGTTGGTTTGCTTCTCCAATTCAGTTGAAATTATTTTTTTCTTTTGATTATTATTTTTTTCTGCAATATAGTTTAAACTCATTAGTTGTTAGATTCCTATGCCATGTTAATTTCGTACTCAAATTTGTTCTCATTAGCCATATTAAGTTTGATCAATGTTTGAATAAATTTTAACTTTATATTTATAGACTAATTATTATTACATATATGTATCATTCTATTGTACTCTTTTTTATAATTTATTATATAGAGAATTAAGGTAAAGGTCATCTTCCTTCCTATATTTGAATTTTTAGGACAATTCTTTTCAAATTTATAAATCTAGTCCCTGTGGTACAATAGCATTTATTTATGTGGTCCCTTTAGATTTAGGAGTTCATTTTTTGGGTCCGCGCTCGCGAGACCATTTTTCATGGTGTTTTAGTCATGTTTTTAGTACATGGACTAAATTTATCAAAAAATATGTGTATGTCCTATTTTTATACACTTTGAGAATTATGATGACCTTTCCCCAAAACCTCCTTTATTATAATACCTATTAGATATGAATTTGAATCTTCTAGTGTTTTTGTATGGCAAATATTTTACGTGTAAAAGAGACGAACTCTGTAAATATTTTTGTATTGCAAACATTTTGTTTCTTTTATATACAATTTGTTTGTGTACGCTTAGACTAAATACCTAATAGGAAATTGTAACTACTTGCAATTTATTTCTGTCGATTGATCGTTATTTAAAACTTAGTAATGTGTGTAGTACTTACTTTTACTTGTGCATCGCACGAATTACTACTAGTGATAGTTCATTTCAAAATAAAATGGTAGTCGGATCCTCCCTGTGAATTGTTCTCCTTGTTGGCCGCTGATGCTTTTATAATGCCCACTTACAAATTTAAATAATGATCGGTGCCTACTCTATGTTGCCTCTTTGAGAAAAAATTACTTGCTACATATATTTTTTGTTGAGCTTGTTGTCCGAAGGATCGACGCTTGGTTGGCTACTATGTCGTGGGATGATTATTAAGTACAAATTGGTTTGTTTTGAAGTACAACTAATTTCTTTGGTTTATGAAGATGTTTTGGGTTAATGTGAACCACTATTTGATAACTGGGAGGTGGTATATGAAGAATTTATGTTCTCAATGCTATATTATCCATTTTATTATAGTGCCATCTTGTTGTTTTAGTCTTAATGTGAATAATTGATTAGTGTTGGAGTTAGGCTACTGAAGAAGAGAGTTTTAAGGTTAATTTTTAGAGTTGTCATTTGATCTGCTGATGAGCTGACTCACTCTCTTAATCCCTTTTTTTGTCATTAACTCATTCTCTCTTCCCCTCAGTCATGTAATGTTGTATCTAATTTTCAGGAGTAGTTCCTTAGAAGATTTATATACTGTTGGTAGCACTTGGAAGTAATAATTTTATTTTTTTAGTTTTCTTTTGCATTTTAAAGTAACTAATAAGTTTCTTAATTGTAGGAATACACTCTAAATTTTAACTCCAGCGACCGAGTGGCATGGATAGAGGTACGAACACCCCATGGGGCACAAAAGTAACCAGTGGAAAGTGACTGCATTATCGTGGGGCTCTCAGTTGCGGAAATTGACTAGTATAGGATCGTTTGGGGGTTAAAAGTGAGCATTAAGGGGCGGGGAAACTCAAAACAATGACCAAGTGGCCTAGGAGTGGAACATACACCCCATAGGGCCTGTGGGAAGTGAGTGCATCCTCTTCGAGCTTCCGATTGCTGAAATTAATTAGTATATGCTTGTTTTGTCATTAAAAGTGGGTATTAAGGAGAGAAAACTAAAAACATCGATCGAGTGGTCAAAGAGTGGCATAGACACCTATGGGGCACAAAAGTAACCCATGGGAAGTGATCGTGTTCTCACTGGAATCCTTATTTCCAAAATTAACTAGTATAGTCTCCTTTTGTTATTAAAATTGGCATTAAGTGGCACAGATACACCATGGGGTATAAAAGTAATCCGTCGGAAGTGACCGCATCCTCTCTGAGAGCCTGATTACCAAAATTTACTAGTATAAGTTGGTTTTGGGGTTAAAAATGGGCGTTAAGGGGGGGGGGGGTCAAACCATTGATCAACTGTCCCTGGGAGAGGCACGGACACCCCATGGGGAGTAAAAGTAAGCCGCATCCTCTATGGGCTCCAGATAGTCGAAATTAACTAGTATAGACTCGTTTTGGGGTTAAAAAGTAAGCGATAAGAGGTGAAAACTCAAAACAGCAATCGAGTGGCTCGAAGAGATGCCACCACGGGGCATAAACTTAACCTGTGGGAAGTGATTGCATCCTCACCGGGCTCCCGATTACCAAAATTTACTAGTATAGGCTCGTTTTGGGGTTAAGTGTAGGTGTAAGAGGAATTCAAAACAGTGACCAAGTGTCCCAGTGAGAGGCACGGAAAACCCATGGGGCGTAAAAGTAACCCGTGGGAAGTGATTGCGTCCTCTTTGGGCTCCCGATTGTCGAAATTACATAGTATATGATCGTTTTGGGGTAAAACTGAGCGTTAAGAGGAAAAAACTCAAAACAGCGACCTAGTGGTCTAAAGAGAGGCATAGACACCCCATGGGGTACAAAAGTTACCAATGGGAAGTGACCGCATTCTCATCAGGCTCCCGATTGCGGAAATTAACTTGATAAGCCCATTTTAAGGTTAAAAGTGGGTATTAAGGGGCGAAAATGCAAAACAAACTATAATTTTGATATTCTAAATAGGTTGTTATAACCAACTTATAATCTAAAGGTTGTTATAGCCTTTGACGCTTAGTGAAATGCTAAGTATAAGCTCATGTGTTTTTAAATATTTAGCTATCAAATGAGAAAGGTCCAAGAATCTTCCTCTCGGTGAATCTAGCCTCTCACTTATGTATTTTTTCATCATCTTGTTCATATTTATTCTTCTCATTAAGTATCAAGTAGAGGAAGATGAATAGATGCCTTAAAGTTGTAGTTCTGAGGCGAAAACCGAGTTTTCTATATAAACACGCGCGTGTGATTTTTTTTTATATAAATTGTGTTTTCTATATGAACTCATTTTTCAAAATTAACACTATTTGCTTTCTTTTACACATATAGTTGGTTTAATTTCCCAAAGTTTTGCGTAGCCTACAGTGCATTATATCCAGTTTCCTTTTTAGGTTGATGTTCTATTGAGATTCCTCTTTATTTACACTTTATGTTTAAAGACTTTTACCTATCTAAATAATTGGCTGATGTGTATAACAATTTCTTTTGTTTTTTTAGATTAGGACTTACGATATATGCTCTATATTTTTTTGAAGTTGTCTATTTGTTTTGTATACCAGACTTCCATTGGTGACGATGGTAAGAGTATTTTTATCCTGCATCTCATTCGAGTCTCCCTTATACCAGTTACTTTATCAATCTCTATCTCTTAGTATTATGTAAATTACCGTGAGAATAAAGAATTGAAGAGGTGTTTAGCATTATGGCAGTGGGGTTTGGTGTTGGTAGTAGAAGGGAGTTGTATTAGTAATACTACATTGGGATTTTAGTTACTTTAATCACTTGGTTTGGGGGTTATATTTTGCTGAACTTTGTATTGTGAGTCCATTATGCTATGTGAACTTTCTAGCCTGAAAGATTAGTTTAAAGCTTTTCAATTAAACATTTTATGTTGCGGGCGAAATTATGGTAGTTAGAGTTATTTGTCTTACTTTTACAATCAAATGGTATGTGAACATTAAAATTATCTATAAAGTTTTTTAGCACATTGATATGAATCTTGGTTTTGACTCAAAATTCATGGATTACTATTCAAATGACTAGTATAACAAAGAAATATAAAGGAAAATTATTTGTAGAATTATGTTGTTCATTAATTAGCACTAGTCCACTTGCTTAGTTCTGATATCCAGAAGTGAAGAACATGGAAACCTTGTGTCTCATTATTTAAAATAACTAATATTGTTCTTGTTATGTTTGGCTCTACAATCCTTATGTTGAGAACATGATGATTTTATTTAATATCGTGAGTATTTAGGTACGTGTTCTCTTTTTGTTGAGTTGAGTTGAGTATTTAATATCATGAGTATTTTGTAACATATATTGAAAAGGCCATTCCATTTAATTGACAAGAAGATAACATGCCAACTATTTGGTGTTCTGTAATTGAAAAATCCATTCCATCAATGAGATATATTGCTCTTTACTCTATTTGGTGTCCCAAGTCTATTTAGTTTTGTTGGTATTTTTATTTTTTTATGCTTAATTTATAAGGCATGATTGATTATCATTCCAAGTACTCTTTTTTAATACGCGTACGTAGTACACGACATTTATTAACTTGTTCATCTGGTTTATGATATTGATTATGGTCAAGAGTTATTAATTTTCAATGCCATGTTTTGGAACTTTATATTCATATTTGTTTGGTGCCTTTGTTTTGAAATGATCTGCAGCTAAGAATCTAGTTCTCGTTGGTGTCAAGTCTGTGACACTGCACGATGAAGGGACATTAGAATTGTGGGATTTGTCCAGTTCATTTTCTCAGAGGGAGATGTTGGTAGAACATGGCACTTGCTTATGTTCAAAAGCTGCAGGAGCTCAACAAAGTTGTGGTCATCTCTACCTTAAAGGCAAAACTGACTAATGAACAACTCTTTGATTTCCTGGTAGTTTATTCTTGCTTAAAATTTTATAAATTAACCTATTGATTGCTTGATTAATTATTTAAATTTACCCATAGTCTGTTTGATTAATTTATGTAGATTATTGACTTATGTAACACTACCAGTTCTGTCTATTATTTCGTTGATGCATTCAATTTGTTGCATGGTTACTGGACATGTGTATCATGGAGTATTATGTTATCTTGCTATGCAGTTACTTTGATGCAAGAAAAATGCAAAGGATGGTTTTCTTATTCATAGGGTTAATTCTATTGCCGTCATTTTTTTTAAGATTACCTTGTTGCCTTATGTCATGGTGCATATTCCTTTCATTATTTGTAAGGTTATTTAAACTACCAATTTCCCTGTTTGCCTTCATATGGAGTTCAAAACACAATGTTACGACTTGACAAAGTTCCCATGATTTGGGAACGGGGTATGTTTCCAGAATTAAAGAGTGTTGTAGTTGATGCTATTTGCTTCTAACTAATGGTTGCTTTTATCTGTGAAAATGACACTTTTAAAAAATGACTTTAAGACATTTTTAACAAAGTTGTCATTAAAAGTAATTTACATGACATATTATGACTCTTTTTTAGTAAAAAAGGGTAATGGATATCTAATAGCTATACTATAAATGACGTTTTTTCCTCAAAAGCAATTTGACGCGATTGTATAGAGAAACTTTGGCGGACTTTTTGCCCCCATAAAATTTTATTTCTCAAAATCCAAATCAAAATATAAATTCATATTTGGTTACATCAAGTGATATTTTATGTCAATTTATACCGTTTTAGCTTCGTGGTTATTCACTCTCAGCAATTTTGGCCCTAAATTTTTAAGTATTCCCCATGATAAATGTTAACAAAACCCTAAATAAAATCTAGTTCAATATGCAAGAGTATATTTTTGTCTTAAATGGTGAAAATGACTTGTATTACATTTAAGTAGTTACTGTGAACCAAGTCATCCTTGTAGAGAATTTACAATGGCATACTAATCATTATTCATTAAATTGTGCGACAAAATGGGCTTCAATCCTATAATTGAGGTATATGAAACATCTCAACCCACCCACTGTACAAGTTAACTTCCAACCCTACCTATGAGATAAAAATTGTTGTATGAAAGGCTGATATAGTCATACTTTGGTTTATGAGACATAACTTTTAATGTAAACTACACGTCAATGACCAAGAAAATAAACAAACTATAACTTTAGAAAGAGAACCAAGAGATTTCGTATATTTCAAAATAGACGAGTGTCCTTAAATGAAGACTACATGGGGTATTTAAAGGGAGGAGTAACTTAGGTTTTGTGAATTCCATAAAGTTGTAGATTTTGATTTTCTTTATTTAAATACTCTGCTTCATAAGACGTTTTTTGAGATAATGGGGAAAATTTATTCATTAAACAATAATCCAAAATTTGCCTATATACTTGATGATTTGGTCATTATCATAGAGAAAATACTGTCATGTGAAGTATTTACACACTATCTATTTTAGAATCAGTTAGATTGTTACTGATACATGGTGATTTGGTGGCAGCATGATTAGGCATAAATTCTTCCAAATTTATCCCTTTAATTTAGTTACTTTTAGCACCTCGAACAACGTAATCGATTTGATTTTATCTCATAATCTTGCTACTGACTTATTCTATCGAGTACCCCGAGTTTCTAGTATTACATACTAATTTTACAGGTATTTGATGTCACTAAAGAAGGAAAGAAATCGGAAGAATAGAGAAAGAAAAGAAGGAAAGTTAAAAGGGCAAAGTTATAATTTTTACCCAAAATTCGGATAAGGCATCTAAAGAAAATTTGGAGATATCAAGTTTACAAGTACATAGGAAGAAACGGAACCTCGATCGGAGTTTCGGTGTGAAAGTTATGAGCAATCAATGATAGAAGAAAAAGTAAAAAAAAAATCGGACTGATCCGGATAGGACCGATCCGAAACACAAAGTTCTAGAGAACCCCATACCAAAGACAAATCGAAGTTGATGAAAATTAAAAGAACCGATCCGTACCGAACCAATCCGGCCAGAAATTAAAAGAACCGATCCGGATCCAAGCCGAACCAAACTGAAGGAGGACCGGACAGGTCCGACTGTCGCAGTTTTGTTTTCTTATTCTTCCTGCAATGGAGAGTCCTGGTTAAGCTAAAACTCTTGGAGTCTTGTAGGGTATTTAAACCCGATTTATTATCATTTTAAGAGAGCAGAAAATTCATCTAATTTTTCCCTTTTCAGTTAAAACTTTTAGAGGTAGTTAGGGAGAGAAAGTTGCTACAAAACCCTAGTTTGAAGATTTATTGCAATTTTAATTCCAAGATTGAAGTTTGTTCAGATTTCTGTGATCACAAGTAATTTTAGTTGATGCTTTTGGTGCTTTGGTATTCAACAATCGTTTTCATTAATTTCATCATGGTAGGATAAATTTTTTAAGGGTCAGGATGCATGAACTCAACCTGATGTGGTAGTTGCATATGTATAAAATTAATCCTCTAAATTTAATGATTTATTACAACCGTGTTGCGTAACAACACAACCATTGTAGATCTTTGGATCTCGTTTTCTTCCGGGTAACCGGGATGATTTAGAATGCAATGTGAGTGTTGCTATTGCGTGTACCAATTTGCTCGTCCTCTGATTAAGTATGGTACGGGCTTGAACCTCATATACGTAATTCTTGGGAGTACTAAATTTTGGGTCTGATTAATCATTTAAATTTATGATTAGTTTTATACCTGCAATACACTAGGGTTGAGGGGTTGTATTCCCGTCCTGTTTTCTTCATCATGCAGTTCGAGTTTTAAATCATTCATCGTTAGTAATTTAGGTAATTTAGAATAGTTTCATTTCTTTCATAATTTCAAAATTGCATTTAGTTGTAGCCAATTCTCAAAACAATTATCTTTTCCTTTCTTTTTAGAGTCAGAGTTAGGATTTCTTCGTCTATCCAACGTCGTTACAATTCCATTGTCCTATTTCCCTGAGGATCGATACCTGACTTATCAGATTATTACTTGAGCGACAGGCTTGCACTTGAGCCTTGAGAGTACGCTTTTCTGAGACACATTCTTAATTGCGTCAAGTTTTTGGCGCCTTCACCGGGGAACTAGATAGACTTAGTATTAGATTAAGTCAATCTCCAACTTCGACCAAAAATTTCCAAAAATCCAAAAACATAAAAAAAAAATTAAAAGCACAAAAATATTCATTATCATCATCTCTCATAAGCCAGTTAATGCAAAATCCTGAACTCACTCCAACTCCCCACAATACTTCAACCCACATTCACAAAAATCCAATAGTTGAGTATGACCCTGATAGCCCTCACACTCCTAATGCTCCACAATTTTGGGTTCCACCTCCCACACCGTCACACTCAATTGAAAATAACACTCCGTTTTCCCTCTAAGGACACACTTCAGAGTGAGCTTCTAGTATACCAAGTGAGGACACAGAGCCTTTGAGTGAGAGAAATATGTCTTAACACGGTAGTGCAGCTGCCGGTGAGGAAGAGGCCGCATATCTCCCTTCGAGAGACATCTTATATACCAAGCGCACTGTCACTCCAGGATGCATTTTACTCCCGTATAATGCAGGGCAATTTCGCTTTGGGAATGGGATGATCCAGATACTTCCCACTTACCATGGAATGGATTCAGAAAAGCCATATGCCCACATCATGGAATTTGAGGAGGCGTGCGAGACACTTAGTGATCAAACTTGCACAAAAGATGTGCTACGCCTTAAACTCTTCCCATTCTCGCTAAAGGATAAGGATAAGACCTGGCTATGGTCTTTACCTCCAAATTAAATTTCAGCATAGAACGAGCTACAAATTAAATTTCTCAAGAAATTCTTTCCTCCACATCAAACGAACTCCATGAAGGCTCAAATTCAAACTTTTCGACAATTAGAAAATGAGTCGTTCGATCGATGCTTCGAGCGTTTCAATGAGTTAATTACTTCATTTCCCCATCATGGTTTTGATAAAACGCAAATCATTTCCTTCATCCATAATGGGCTGAACATTAATTCCAAGCAACTCATTGAAACCATGTGCTATGGCCCATTTGTTAACTTAGACGCCACAGATGCTGAGATTCATCGCCGAGACTACCCAATCCTGGGATACATCTGACCCTAATGCTCAAAATGAAAATCGCCAAGTGACCACCACTACATCGGCGTCCGACCTATTTCACGTAGAAAAGAATTCTATGATGGACTGTCGACTCGATATAATTGAGAAAGGAATGCGAGACCTACTTGAAGTATATGGAAGAGGATTAACTGGATCCATCCCAAACCCCGTCGAGAAGGTGTGTGCAATTTGTGAGGCTAGTTATTCAACTGAGGAATGTCTGACTATACCCGTCTACAAAGTTATGCTTCAAGAACAAGTAAGTGGTATAGGAGGATTAAAGGGTAATTTCAGTGCACCGCACGGGAATTCTTACAACCTTTCATGGAAAAACCATCCTGGTTTTAGCTATGGACAACAACATGTTGTGATGAATCCAAATTCACATGTTGCCCCTTCTCCACCACCGCACTTTCAACAAGTTCCACACATGCAAGGACATGTGCAAGCACCACCACCTCAAGGAGCATATATCATTCCACCGCGGAGAAATCTCGAAGATACGATGAACCAATTTACCAATACCCAGAATGTAACTAATGTTAGGCATGAGCACATGATCAACGACATGAATGCGAACATTTCAAAGTTACAATCATCGTTAAGTATCCAAGAGAAAGGAAAATTTCTTGCCTAGGGCTAAAGACCCCCTCAAAGTCAAACTAGTGTCAGCTCCACATCGATAGAACATCAGGAGAAATGTCAAGCTGTGACCACTCTGCGTATTGGGAGAGTCATTGATTTATCACCTCCCCCACAAGACGCAACCAAAGACAAGGAGATTTCGCCCGGCAAGAAAGAGGCCGAAGATGCCCCCTTAAATGAGAGTGATAAAAAAGACACTAGTGAGCCCGAGGTAGTAGTGAAACCACCCACCGCGACACCATTTCTTCAAAGGTTGGTTCCTTCCCACAAAGGAAACCCCCATGATGAAGTGCTAGACGTGCTTAAGCAAGTAAAGTTAAATTTACCTTTCTTCGATGCCATTAAAGAAATTCCACCTTATATGAAAGTCCTCATAGACTTGTTAACAGTGAAGAGGAAGATGAAGGTAAAGAAAAACGTCTTTCTGGCACAGAACGTGAGTTCCATCCTACTCAATGATCTCTCGCCCAAATTCAAAGATCCCGGTGCACCCACCATTTCCTGCATCATTGGAGAAAATAAAATTGAAAAAGCCTTACTTGATTTGGGAGCAAGTGTCAATATCCTCCCTTACACTAGTTAGCGGATCGAACCGTGAAGATCCCAAGAGGTATAGTTGAGGACGTGATCGTCCAATTTGACACTTTCTACTTCCCAGTAGACTTTGTCATTTGGGACACAGAGCCCTCTTTCACCTCTAGCAATTATGTTGGCATCATTCTTGGGCTCCCATTCTTAGCTACGTCTAATGCAATTATCAATTCTCGAAATGGGCAGATGCAACTCACCTTTGGGAACATGACCTTAGAGACTAACATCTTCCATATAGCCCAACATATGGGGGAAGAAGATGATCTTCACGCAGTGAGCTTAATAGACAAGATCGTAGAGGAGTATTTTAAGGAAAATTATTATGGAGACGCCCTAAGGTCCTGTTTAGTGTCGAGCCATGAGAGTGAGGGGACGTACACCGAATTTGAGAGGGAGGTTGAAGAGTTAAGAGAGTTACTTGATGGGAGAGCCTCGGACGAGGACGCGAGATATGTAAATTGGATTTCTCGATTCGAGGAGTTACCGCCGAGGGAGGCACGCATGGTTCCCTTTAGCGATAAATTTTCGACCCTCGACTTGAAGAAAATACCCGCCCGTATTAAATATGAATACCTAGGAGAGGACAAGACATTTCCTGTTATTGTCTCCTCTAGCCTAGACGAAGAACAAGAGGGTAAACTATTAAATATTCTGAGGAAGCACTAAAGTACTTTTGATTGGTGCATTGCTAATTTGAAAGGGATAAGCCCTTTGATTTTCACCCATAAGATCCATATCGAAGAGGATGTCAAGCCCTCGAGAGAAATAAAAATAATGATAAACCCTAATATGAAAGAAGTGGTGAGAATCAAAATCATTAAACTATTAGATGCTAGGATTATCTACCCAATCTCGTATAGCAAGTGGGTGAGACCTATTCAAGTTGTCCCGAATAAGTCGGGCATGACAGTGATTGAGAATGCTAAGGGAGAGCTAGTTCCCCAACGTACCACCACCAGGTGGTGCATTTGCAATTATTACCGGAAACTCAATGCGGGAACTACGAAAGACCATTTCCCCTTGCCATTTATTGATCAGATGCTTGAGAGAGTAGCGGTCCACCCTTACTATTGCTTCCTTGATGGTTATTTCGGATATAACCAAATTGAGGTAGATGTACTTAACCAGGAGAAAATGACTTTCACTTGCCCTTTTGGTACGTTTGCCTACAAATGTATGCCATTTGGCTTGTGTAATGCACCCGCGACCTTTCAAAGGTGCATGTTGAGCCTATTTAGTGACACGGTCGAGAGAGGACTTGAAGTGTTCATGGACGATTTTAGCGTTTTTGGCACCTCTTTCGATCTTTGTCTAAAAAAATTGGAAAAGGTACTTGCCCGGTGTGTGGAAAAGAACTTAGTGCTAAATTGGGAGAAATGCCATTTTATGGTCACTGAGGTAATAGTTCTTGGCCACATATTTTCATCCAAGGGGATTGAAGTTGATAGAGATAATATAGATGTCATAGCTGATCTTCCCCCACCAAAATTGGTCAAAGACGTGCGCTCCTTCTTGGGCCACGTGGGGTTTTATCGAAGATTCATTAAGGACTTTAGCGCCATCGCTAGGCCCTTAAGCAACCTACTCATGAAGGACACCCCATTTGAGTGGACGGAAGAATTCCATGGCTCTTTTGAAAAACTGAAAACCATGCTTGTGTCTGCTCCCATCATGCAAGTTCCGGATTGGTCCTTACCATTCGAACTTACGTGTTATGCAAGCGACTATGTGATAGGGGTTGTTTTGGGTCAAAGAAAAGACAAATAGGCTCATGTTATCTACTACGCTAGCCGGACTCTTACCAGACCATAACTCAATTACTCCATTACAGAGAAAGAGTTTGACCTTGACCTTGACAAATTTTGGTCCTACCTTATTGGCTCTCCCATCACTTGCTTCACTGACCATGCAGCATTGAAATACCTACTTGCGAAGAAATACGCAAAGCCGCACCTCAGAAGGTGGATCCTACTCCTACAAGAGTTTAATATCTCCATTAAAGATTACAAATGAGTAGAAAACATCATTGCCGACCACTTATCACGGCTTTCGTCTGACGTGCCTAGTGATCCAATACCCATAGACGAATACTTCCCAAATGAGCAACTCTTTGCTACCTCTTCTTTGCCCTGATTTGCGAATATCGTAAACTATCTTGCCACGGGAGCCGTCCCTCCCGATTGGACACCACAAGATAAGAAGAGGTTTATTACTTGGTCGCGTATGTTTTTCTATGATGATCCTTTCCTGTTTAAATATTACTCCAACCAAATCATCCGACGTTGTGTACCGGATGACGAGATCCCCAAAGTCATCCAATTTTTTCATTCGAAAGCTTGTGGAGGACACTTTTCGACGAAAAAGACGGAAACTAAGATTCTTCAATGCGGTCTCTATTGGACCACAATCTTCCAGGATATGAATAATTGCTGCAAATATTGCGATAGGTGTCAAAGGATGGGGGCGATTACCCGATGAGATATGATGCCATCAACCCCGATACTCATTATTGAGATCTTAGACTACTGGGGTATTGACTTCATGGTCCCTTTTCCCCTATCTTTTGGTTTCCTATACATCCTTGTCGCGGTAGACTACGTTTCCAAATGGGTGGAAGCTATAGCTACCAAGATAAATGATAACAAAGTGGTGATTAAGTTCTTACAAGAACACATACTTTCCCGCTTCGGTACTCCGAAAGCGATAATTAGTGATAATGGAACACACTTTTGCAATAGGCCATTCGAGAAGCTCATGAGAAAGTATGGCGTCGTTCACAAGGTTGGAACGACTTATCATCCACAAACGAATGAGAAAGCGGATCTAGCGAATCGAGAAATCAAGCACATCCTAGAAAACCGTCGATCCTAATCGGAAAGATTGGTCACTTCGATTGAGTGATTCACTATGGGCCTATCATACCGCATATAAATATCCTCTTGGCATGTCCCCATTCCTCTTTGTGTTTGGAAAACCTTTCCATCTTCTCATGGAATTAGAGCACAAGGTGTATTAGGTGATTAAGAAGCTGAATTATGACATGGATAAAGTCGACGAAGCTCGCAAGCTTCAATTAAATGAGTTAGAAGAGATACGCAATGATGCGTATGAGAACGCAAAAATTTCCATAGAACGGATGAAACTTGTTCACGATAACATCGTTCGACGCAAAGAGTTTCTTACCGAATAAAAAGTGCTTCTCTATAACTCTCGACTTCATCTTTTTCTGGGTAAGTTACGGTCACGATGGTCTGGCCCGTTCGTTGTAAACAATGTATTTCCACATGAAGCTTTTGAGTTAGACGATTTGAAACTAGGAAATATATTCAAAGTAAATGGAAAATGCCCAAAGCCATATCTAAAGGCGTGTGTGGAAGAAGTCGACACCGTTTGGTTGTCAGACCCCGTTTATGGGGTCAAATGTGCTGAAAAAGAGAGGTCATCATACCCCCAACGCGTATGGGGTGAATTCTTATGTATAGTAGATAAGAGTCGCATGAGTAGTGAGAGTCCCTAGGATTAGGATACAATAATGTTGGAGCATTCACATGTTTCGGGAGAATGAGTCGAGTTTCTTTGCCATAGGTATCGAGAGGGTGTTAAGTCCAAATTGATAGGAAGTATAGTTGAGTGTCGAAAAAATTCAGGGAGAGTGATCGCATTTAAGTTAGGGTAAAAATACTGCTCAGTGCAAGAACCGGATCGGTTCTTTTATTTTTGATCCGGACCGATCCATCTCGAATCGGTTCGTTTCTTATACAGTCGGATCGGTCCGGTATGTAAAAACTCAAAAAATAAAAGGACCGGATATATCCGGTCCTAGAACAGCCAGACCGGTCCGGTTTTCTGCAGACTTTCCTCCTTCCCTAGGTACACCCCCTTCCCCCCAATCCATTTCCTTCCCTCTAAATTTGTCCAACCACTTCTTCTCCCTCACTTTCCCTCCCAAATCCATCCCCTTTTCCCTCCAAACTCTTTCCCTCCATTTCCAAACCCTTCCCACACTCCTCACATATAAATACACACCCAAATCCTCCATTTTTCTCCACACCTTCAACTGCATCACTTCTCTCTACCTAATTTTCTAGCACATTCTCCTTGTCATAATGGCCCAAAGAGCTGCTCCAGTCAAATACAACTCAACTGAAAATTTACCCTCCGGCCATGGTGATTTTTGCTCCCGCCAAGAGGAGCATTGGTGCAACTGTTTCTTTGGTCCGGATCGCAAACCCCACATGGACCGAGCAGTCCAATGGACAGCGCTGCCCAATTCTATCACCACCCTCTTCATGCCTAGGGGTTGGTGCCATTTCTTTAATGAACCATACAAAGAGGTTTTGGACACCGAGGTATGCTCTTTCTATGGATTCCTTGTTCGAACGAGCGAATTCGAGTCTCAAGCCTATGTTGATGGTACCGTTATTCCCTTCTCTTTGGCCATTCTCATTGCCAAGTTGCCCGAATATGATGTTCCAGATCTTTAAGACTACACATATCCAAGTAATGTCCCCCTGGTAGCCAAGGACCTGATTATGGAGCGAATTGACCCCGACATTGCTTGGAGGGGGAGACTGTCCCTGTTGGCCGACTTAACGAGATAGCACGCCTCACATTCCAAATTTTGTGTGCTAAAATTTTGCAAACTTCTAATGATTCCTCAATGCGTCCCCGTCAAGACATATTGACATACCACATCTTTGATCCCAACACTTCAATTCACCTGGATCGCACCCTATACGGTGACATTATCGTTGCATCCCTAAATGAGAGAGGTATAGTACCACTTCCATATGCACGCCTGATTACCTCAATTCTTAAAGACGCTGGCATTGTTGCTCCGATAGACCGTAATCGCCTCCCCAATCCCTTTGGACAAGGAACCAGCACTCGGAGCCCCAAACAGCTGGACATCCTTCGAGCGAGGCATGGAAGTGATAAAGAGGCCGATGATACCTCGAGTGAGGAAGAGGAAGAGGCAGGTGCCGATGTGGAGATAGGATAAGTGGGTGTTGATGAAGAGTTTGCCGAAGAAGAAGATGACCCAGATTTCGAATGGGCGGGTGGCGAGCTCACTAATAGAATCTCAGCCCTCGAGACGAAATTTAGCGATTTTATGACCGAATACCGACGCAATAGCAGTACGCTATTTCATTTCTAGGCGAACTTGTACAGACGCCAGGGGGATCCAAACGAGCCATTGCCATCTTACTTTTATGACCCTTATGGCCCCGACGCGCCCAACTCTTCCCACCCACCGCCCCAGTGAAGCTTTGATTGGTTTATGTGTCAGTTATTAGTTATTTAACGTGTTCACATGGTTATATGCTCTTTCCTTTAATTGTACCACAGTCCTTATATTAAAGTCCGCATTTTGTCCATTTGTTTGTTTTATTTATCGCACTTCTTATTTTGCCTTGTTTAGCTTTTCGTCCTTTTTGCTTGAGGACAATGAAAAAGTCTAAGTTAGGGGGGGTCACAAGTGCATATTTCTAAAACTTCACAAATTTTTAAAAATGACCAAAAATCTGGGGAAAAAATCATAAAATTTTGAAAAATCAAAAAATATTTTTCTTTAAAATAAATAAAAATTGGACTTCAAAATTTTCAAAAACATTATTAAAAGTTGGTTTAAAGACTTAAATTGTAAAAACCCAATGCGCTAAGCCGAAATTGACCAAAGATGGAAATTGTGCGAAAATTGACGACTTAACGAATAAGTTTGGAGATTAACAAAACCCGGTGAGATTTCAGGCTTGTCGATCTTTTTGAGTTTTTAAATCAATCCGAGTTAATGGTTAACTCATAGTTCTAATTCAGCGTTTTAAATAAGTCGTTGATGATCTCAATTCTTTCTTTTGATCGGTTATGGAAAATGGAATGTTGTCTCGAAATGCGCACTAGAAATCTCTAAATTAAATTAATTTTGAGACGTATGTGGTAAATTAATAAGTAATTCGGACAATGAAGTAGGCCATCGTTTGTTACCCAAAAAGATAAGCCATAAATATTCATGAAAAAATCATCCCTTTTGTAACCCAAATTGAGCCGAATAATTTTTGTTTCCTTTTCGTTTGATAACCCGAAAAACTCAAATTGCCCAGAATTGTGAAAAATAGAAAAATTCAGAATTTAAGTCCGAAATGTGTAACAAAAAGGGGCAAGAGAAAAAAAATAGATATGCTCAACAAAAATAGCAAGGAAAGAAAAGTGTAAAAAAAAATAAAAAAGAAGAAAAAATTGAGCAATCTCCCGAAAAAAGCACAAATGGACATCATAAATGAATTTTTCAATTCCAACCTTCCCTACCATTCTCATTTTACCCAAGATACTTGTAACCCGAAAAAGTCTTAACCGAGTCCAAATTGCGAAATCAGTTACCATGTGGAGAGTTAAAACACAAAAGATAATAAAAGAGATTAAATGGTGTGAATTAGAGGCGATGTTTCCGTTTCCTAATGACCGTATTCCGCTGATGAGATCTATTCACCATATATTTCCTTCTTTCAAATTGTGTGCGTGACTTTACGTCCATTATATTTACTCTTTATAAATCATGCATACCGAGAGAATAGCCACATTCTGAGTAATTCGTTTGTGAGAGCATCATGTGAGATTTTGAAATCAAAGAGAATTTTTGGATAAGTAACGTAATGGTCAATCGGTGGAAATTCGCAGTTAAATTTTCCGGCGTCGCACACACGCACTATGATTTGAGACTCTTGAACATGACTTGATGATGATTATTTTCTGGGAAAGTTCGAATTATACAATTTTTGCGTATTTAAAGTTTCTTTGAGTCGAATTTTATGGGTATATTCTCTGCAAACCCTCACGAGACACAACTCGTCCTACTAGGGTAACCTAGGGGTTTAAAGGCTTGTTGCATACGCTAAATGCAATTGCTTGCCCGCAAAAAAGGTATTCTATCCCAATAAAGTGATTTTCAAGAGTTGAGCGTTGCTAGGATTCTTTTATATTGCTCGGGATGCGCAAAGTTCTAAGTTAGGGGGATTTGATTAGGCATAAATTCTTCCAAATTTATCCCTTTAATTTAGTTACTTTTAGCATCTCAAACAACGTAATCGATTTGATTTTATCTCATAATATTTCTACTGACTTATTCTAACGAGTACCCCGAGTTTCTGGTATTTCGTACTAATTTTATAGGTATTTGATGTCACTAAAAAGGAAAGAAATCGGAAGAATAGAGAAAGAAAAAAAGGAAAGTAAAAAAGGAAAATTTATAATTGTTTCTCGGAATTCGGATGAGGCATATAAAAAAAAGTTGGAGATATCAAGTTTAAAAGTACATAGTAAGAAACGATACCTCAATCGGAGTCCCGGTGTGAAAGTTATGAGCAACCAAAGATAGAAGAAAAAGTAAAAAAAAAATCGGACCGATCCGGATAGGACCGATCCAAAATACAAAGTTCCAGAGAACTCCAGACCAAAGACGGATCGAAGTTGATAAAAATTAAAAGAACCAATCCGTACCGAACCAATCCGGCCAGAAATTAAAAGAACCGATTCGGATCGAAGACGAACCGAACTGAAGGATGACCGGATCGGTCTGGCTATCGCAGTTTTGTTTTCCTACTCTTCCTCCAATGGAGAGTCCTGGTTAAGCTAAAACTCTTGGAGTCTTGTAGGGTATTTAAACCTGATTTATTATAATTTTAAGAGAGCGAAAATTCATCTAAATTTTCCCTTTTCAGTTAAAACTTTTAGGGGTAGTTAGGGAGAGAAAGTTGCTACAAAACCCTAGTTTGAAGATTTATTGCAATTTTAATTCCAAGATTGAAGTTTGTTCAGATTTCTGTGATCACAAGTAATTTTAGTTGATGCTTTTGGTGCTTTGGTAAGTTAGCTGATTACTTTCTTCTGTCTAATTTGCCTTCTACATCATTTTTCAATTCTCCCTTAGTTTAATCACGATTTCCTGCAATTCAACAATCGTTTTCATTAATTTCATCATGGTAGGCTAAATTTTTTAAGGGTCAGGATGCATGAACTCAACCTGATGTGGTAGTTGCATATGTATAAAATTAATCCTCTAAATTTAATGATTTATTACTACCGTGTTGCGTAACAACACAACCATTATAGATCTTTTGATCCCATTTTCTTCCGAGTAACTGGGATGCTTTAGAATGCAATGCGAGTGTCGTTATCACGTGTACCGATTTACTCTTCCTCTGATTAAGTATGGTACGGGTTTGAACCTCATATACGTAATGCTTGGGAGTACTAAATTCTGGGTCTGATTATTCATTTAAATTTATGATTAGTTTTATACTTGCAATACACTAGGGTTGAGGGATTGTATTCCCGTCATGTTTTCTTCATCATATAGTTTGAGTTTTAAATCATTCATCGTTAGTATTTTAGGTAATTTAGAATAGTTTCATTTCTTTCATAATTTCAAAATTGCATTTAGTTGTAGTCAATTCTCAAGACAAATCATCTTTTCCTTTCTTTTTAGAGTCAGAGTTAGGATTTCTTCGTCTATCGAACGTCTTTATAATTCCATTGTCCTATTTCCCTGAGGATCAATACCCGACTTATCGGATTATTACTTGAGCGACAGGATTACACTTGAGCCTTGAGAGTATGCATTTCTGAGACACATTCTTAGTCGCGTCACAACATGATTTTGTATAAAATGTTTGTCAGCCTATTTTATTTTTTACCCCATATTCAATCAAAATTATTTTTACAAATTACTTGTCCATCTGTTATATCTATACATATATTTTTCCCTCTGAAATACAGGTTACTAATGTTATTCTTTTTTTTCCTTCTTCTAGAAAGGAGGTCCTTAATTGTCCATCTCTCTTTGGGGATTTATGCTTGTTCTGTCTTTTGTGATGATGGTTGTATATCCTATTTTGATAGCCCCACTATTCAACAAGTTCACAACGGTAAGTATTGGATCCTCTTTCCCTTTCAAACAATCATTATGGAATTACATCATATACAACATTTTAGTTTGATCATTCTATGACTATGTTGTAACATATAGCTTCCAGACGGAGTGCTTAGGATGAAAATAAAAAAATTGCTTCATTTATAAAATATCCCTTGAGGAAGTTGTTTGTTGTTGATGGATCAACTTTGTCAAGTCATAGCAATGTAAGGATTCCATTTGATATATTTTCTTCTATTTTTTCGTGTATTTCATATTTCATTTCTAGATCCATTAAAATTTGATGGAAGGATTGAAAAATATTTACCCAACCATATGTGACTTATATGATCTTGCTAGTCTTGTCCAAGCATAAAATGTTGGCATGATAGGACAAGCTTAATCTTATCACTGTGTAACATAAGATTAGGACTTTGATTGGATGAATGGAATGGGGTAGAGGTTGTTAGCCCCAAGAACTCACATGTGAGGATTATGGAGGAAATGGTATCTCGGTAACTTTGAACAAGATGAGCAAGCTAGATGTATCTAAATCAACCTATTTAGATCTGTTTATTTAAACAGATCTAACGAATCTCATCATTTTCCTCCAATCTTCTTGCTCTCCCCATCACTGACTTATCTTGGACATAAAACCTTCTTTAAACCCAAAGAAATAGATAACAAGAGAGATAGAAAAAATAAAGGGCACTAAATCTTGCTCATGTGATCAACAGTAAGTAGAGGTATGCTGTGAATAGTGTATCATTCATCCCCGCGGATACACCACTTAAACTGGCAGACTATTTCAATATTTCGGGGGTCTTAAGCCTCGAAAGCATCCCGAATAGCCCCACGGGTGGCGGCAGTTACCTGCAGGCTTCGATCATGGACGTCAATTTCAGGGGTTTCCCTGAGGTTGTGTTTGAGAACTGGGAGGACACTGTGCAGTCATGGCACACTGATGGACACATCTTCTTTGTTGTGGGGATGGATGGAGGTCTGTGGTCAGATGCTAGCATATCAAGTTACAATTTGAGAGATGGAATTACATGCTCAGTTGTTCAGGTGTATCCGAGGTCATAGACTATAGTTTACATACCTTTGGACAATGTGGGAATGTGGAACATAAGATCTGAGGATTGGGCATGCCAATATTTGGGATAGCATTTCTACCTTCGCATTTATTCTCCTGTTAAATCATGGAGAGATGAATATCCCATCCCCAAGAATGCTCTTGTGTGTGGTCGGGAAACAAGCCGTAAAACTGGGCCTTTATAAAAGAAAGATAATGATCAAATTTTACCCACATAAATTATCACTTGTGACTGTTACAAAAGGGTGAATGCACTGATTTTACAATGGGAATTGAGGAATATGAGACACGGTTGTTGAGGAAGATTTTGACACGAGCTCTAATTGAGCTTTTTTGTTATTATCTATTTTATTTTATTATTGAAATGATGAAACTGTTTCATAATTTGATGTGCTTTGTAGTGAATATCATTTATATTCTTACTTTATTCCCAATCTCGTACTCTTCTTTATGCAAAAAAAAAATGATTCTGAAAGAAACAAAATGCAGGGTTTCTCGTGGAGATTGAAATCGCACAATGCGTGATTATGTGTAGGGTGTGTTTGGCAACCCCAATCCAAGCTATTGATCATCTTCATATTTTATATTATGCCTAATATATATATATATATATATATATATATATATATATATATATATATACACACGCATTATAAGAAAGAAATGTATAATCTAAAATATTATGCATATTTTAAATTAAAAACATTCTTAGGTAAATAATGTTTTTAATTTGAGAAAGAAGTGCAAAGACTAACCACGCTAATAGTTTTTGTGCTTATTTTTTGGAGTTTTGGTACTCAGATAAATAGCTCTTATCCAAAGCATCCTGGTGAGGTTGATTGCATATATTATTTGAAGATTGGTATGCACGGTTATGTGATCAATTGTAGATTCAATCATCTTTGTAATGTTGATCAGGTAACTGTGTTTTTATTTTTTAGAGTTTTGGTTAAACTTAGTTGGATTAAAGGTTGAGTGAAATATTGGATTTTTTTATTTTTATATATTTAATTTCATCAACGTACAGGTTGCTCAAAAAGGAGTTATGACTGCTTGCATTCAACATACAATCCTCTCCTCATATTCTAACTTTTATAATCATAGAATTAATAGAGAAAAATCGTCGTACACAACGGAAAATATCATCAGTGAAGTGGAATTGAGAAGAAAATGAGATTGGATACGCCAACGACATAGGATACATGCTATGACTACAACATAACAAGCAGTATACAATGCTCGAAGGCATCATAACTACCGATTGTCTCGATCTAGATAATTAAACATCGACATAGGGTTTGAACTAGAACCTCTAACTACTACGTTGGACAATTTTGCTCCTTCTGTAAATGAAAACTTAGTTCCGCTCAGAACATCAATTAATTTTTATTTGGGAGATACTACACAAGTGAGGTCACATGACAATTCGGATCTAAACACTAATTGTGTGTCCAACCATAATTCACAACATTATTATACTTTGGATAGAATATCGAAAACCACTTATTACGGCTTGCTTTATGTTTAATGTATATCACTGGAAGCTTCTTTAACTATCCCAAACACAAGTCGAGGAACGCTGCATTTAACTGATGTACGACGACTAGCTCGATCAATTCATGCACTTGTAATCCAAAGATCGATAAACTAGTATGAAAGAATACTACACACTGATTCAGGTAATTACTTATTACTTGAAATTATAAACATTCAGAAAACATTATGTCAGATACGGTATCCCTAACTTCATTTTGTTTATAAACCTAATTTACAGTTTTACAACGTGAGAATGGCATAACATCAACCATACAAGAATCGTCTGAAGAAGGTGATCCTTTAAAATATCCACTTCTCCTACCTTATGGGACTTACGATTAGGACAAAGATGGATGCGCCGAATGTGGAAGACGTGGTACATGTCGCGACTATTATGCATATATGTTGCAGGTGATCATATGCATACATTTCATTTTTAATAATGCTAATATATAAATTTCACCATGACATGTAATCCAAATTTGTAAGCCGGATGACACTGGTACAGAAATTTAGTAAGCCTAAAAGATTCCCATCCATGAAAGATGGTTAATGTAAACGAAGCTATCCGAAGTAATTTTCGACATGTGCACGATACAAGGCACTGATTCATACCCAATATACCGATGGTGTGATGGGAGATGTGTTTCTTTAGACAGTAATGGTGATATTATGATTGACAATAGTGGGGTCATTCCTTATAATCCTTTTTTTTTAATTTTTCAATTATGATTACATATTGAAATTACTTTATTTTTAATGTATCATTTTCGGCACCGTTCCTAATTTACGGCTTGCATTAAAGATTTGTACATTATATTTATACACAATTTAACTTTTAATTTATTTATAATTTTGATTCGTACGATACACGCATCACGTGTGTGCCTCTACTAAACACTTCTCAAATGTTTAGGTCCTCCATATGCTATAGAACATGGTGGTGAAAATTTAGAGGCCGATAATCCCATGGGGTCACATCAGTATGATTTATTCGCACTTACCTCGTCAGCTACAACTTTTTCACCTACATCGAGTCAGTGAATTTGAGTTTTATCTTACAAATCAGTTTGTAGAGCTTCATCACTTTTTTCATCAGGATCTCATATAACACCTGGACAGGAGATTTAATTCTCACACTCTCGAATATTATTATTTGTGGACAAGTTTCTCAGTACTATTTATTTAGGTCTCTTACTTATGATATCAGATAATTCGGTCTTGCATTTTCTTTATCTCTATTATGACATAATTTTTAATTAAAATCATGGATGATTATTCAGTTACTAATCATTTACTTTTCTTATTTTATTTATTTAAATTATGAATAAATGATTCATTTCTCCTTTTATGTTTTGCAGTTGAAGAAGTGGATAATAAATCTGGGTTATATATTGAGTAATCATAAATCATCATCTTTCACATTCCCACAGTCGATTCCTAAAAATTCTACACGGAAAGGTCAAGGAGATTTGGAGCTTTTGAGGCGTTGACACTATTTTTGCAAAAGTCAAAGGAAGACCGATGCATATATGCATGATTTTGGATGTACATTTTTTGGAGATGTTTTTTTAATCATGTACATAATGGGTATATCTCGCTATGATACGTGTAGTAGGTCATTATTTTTTTGAGAATGATGTAGATAGTGGGTAAATCTAGTTGTGTACTACTATTTTTTTATATGGACAAATGACTTGGTTTGGTGCATTTGAGATGTATGCGAGTTCTAATACAAAAAAATTCAATTTTTTTAATGTTTCTATGAATTTTGATTTGTCTTTAGATTTATTTGTCAACTATGACATTAATATTGGCTATTAATTTTTTTATTACATGTTTAATTTATGATCATTTATGTTAAATCCTCATGTGATGAAATATTTTATATAACCTTTTTTAATTTTTGAAAATTGCGTGTTATGACACTTTTTAAATTTAATATGACATCTTATAGAGTATATTATAACCTTTTTTTGTAGCAGATATGACACTTTTGAGAAAAAGTCATATATAACTGTTACCTAATATGACACTTGTTGTGGCTATCAATTATGACACCCAAACTTATGACGATTTTTTTTTAAAAATAAAGCGTCATAAAATGCGTTTTATGACACTTAAAAGATGTCATAAAAAGGCTTTTTTTTTCTTGTAGTGTATGGTTATGATATGTACGCGTAGATTTGTAGATTTTTTTGGGTAGATTTTTCTGGAGAGATTTTTCTGAGTATACTTGTACAATATGGGTATAATTTATACTGGGTAGATTTGTACTGGGTACAATATGGGTATGATTTTTCAAGTACAATATTGTGTTTGGAGATTTGTACTAGGTAGATTTGTGAGTTGATGGTAATTTTAGACTTGTATTTGTAATCAGTTTTCCTTCTGGGAAGATTTATAATCTTACACTCTTAGTATTTGCAATCTTGTTTTCCTACTGGGTAGATTTAATACTCTGTTGAACAAGATTTTTTTTTTTGTTCCTCTTGTTTTTTTTAAAATTCTACTCTCTAAAGTTGATGATACTTTTATCTCACTAAAGTTAAATTAATATTTAATATTCCACACAAGCACTAAAAAATATATAGAATCATTTACACAAGTTATATTATGAATTACGTTTCTGTTTTTTTGGAAGTATCATTAATGAATTTGTTGACTTAAAGATTCAACCAAATTGTGATGAATGAGGTATGCAAGTATCTTTTTTTATTTTTTTCCTCTTGTTTTTCTAAAAATCATGTCTTTTGGATGGAAGTTGGTCCGAACATCACTGCCCAAACAAGTGAAAAAATACATGCTTGTTAAAATTAATTTGGTTTAATTTAATTTGTATATTTATGCTTGTTGACGAGGTAATTCGGCTCTTAAAATACTCTTGGAATGACATGCTTCTAAAAGTACTCTTAAAATACTCTTGGAGTTTATCTCATATACTTTAACTCTTGGAAACATCCCTGCCCAAGGTGCATAATTGACCTCTTAAGGTATAAAAAATTACCTTATGTACTTTAAGATCCTTATGGATAGGCGCAAGTTGTTAAGCAACAACCTACATTATGTTTTGAATGAGTGCAAGTTGTTAGACAACAAGCTACATTCTGTTTTGAATGGGTGCAAGTTATTAAACAATTTTAAGTTTCAAATGGGTGCAAGTTATTAAACAATTTTAAGTTTTGAATGGGTGCAAGTTGTTCACGCTATTTTGTATTCTGTTTTGTACTTTTTTTGTAATTAATTTTTATACACATGATTTTTTCTAAGTTTTGGCTAATTTTTATTTTTTTGGCAATATGTCGATATTCATATTTTCTTTTGTAGATTAAGAAGTGGGGAGTGCAAGAAACAAAGAACGTGAAATATTTTTATTTTGGTTTGTTATTTAATATGACGACACATGTTGATATTTAGAATTATTTGGACAATAGTGTAACTTAAATTAATTTTTGTGATGTTTATATGAAGATCCAGGTTGATATTTGTTCGAGTTATTTGGATAATAGTGTAACTTGAATTATAATTTGTGATGTTTATTTTGGAGTTTAATGTTTATATATGGTTAGGGAGATGACACAATTATGTAGGTTACTTTCTATTATTTTTGAAATATGCATACAAAAAAGGTTTAGGTAAGTCGTACAAAAAATTATCACTATGTACCGAGTAGTACCAAATTTACTGTAAAGAGAAATTTATCGAAAAATCAATTTTACCTCAAAAAATCAATTTTACTGATGTACCGCACGGTTCGGTTTTGATTTATGGGTTGGTCTATCAACTGGTAAAACATATAATTTTGGTTTGATGATTTCAAAGTTGGTATGGTATTAGTATATTCAATTTACCGACCAAACCAACCGAAAACCAACCCTATTTAGATGAGAAGTTGGAAAATGAACTGAAAAAATATGAGTTTTTGGTCTTACTTTTTTAATTTTCCATGAAAATCAATTCTTTGAGGTGGATAAGAAATATTTTCAAATAAAAATGAGGTTTGAGGTGGAGCACTTCGGTATTTCTTTCGTTGATTGAGTTTAAGCATTTTATCCACTACAGGGTGATTACCATATTTCTTTATTGTATCTCTTTTTCTAAATTGTATTCCTATATTTGTATTCTATGAAAAATCCAAAAATATTTTCTTTTCTTTTACAAAAAGTTTGAATTTTTTTAAAAAGATTTTATTTTTGATAAAAAATTATGGAAAATTAAAAAAAAATTAATTCGTTTTTCACCATATATGAATGTGCATTTTAGATGTTTGAATCACAACTGCGTTGCTTAAGAATGAGTGGGTAGCATTTCATTGTTCATTGATGATAACTTTCTTCATGTTAGACTTTTTATCACCTTTGTTTCTCACATGCACACACTTTTTCAACATTGTACTTACTTTTTATCTGTCGAATACAGTGTTCTCATCTCAATAGTATTTAATAACGAATCAAATGTACTAGAAATAAATATTGTGCTTATAAGAACCATTGTCCGGATTTATTTTTTCAGAAAATTTTATTTTGATTAAAGCAATGCAAATGGGCTACGAAAGATAAATTTTTCTTTACATTAAGGACATCATTAGCAAGAGCCTAAAGAATCTTTCTGCACGCAAAAACGGAAGTGATGAGGCCAATTTTTAATTTCATTGATGCATCACCTTGATGAGAATTATGATTCCTTCAAAAATTTGAACGTGTATGCTTCAAATGAGAGATTTTGAGGGTGTTATTAGTAGAAGATCAATGGCTTTACACAATGGACTTTCTTGAAAAACATTAAATAGTTTGACATTATTGATTTGATAAGAAATAAAATTAATGGCATTTTTCATAAGTTGATTCAATTTCATTTTGTTTAACATTCTTATATCTAAGTATGTAATTCCTTTCTTTCTTTAGGTGTATCTCATTGACTTCATGCACATTTGCTTCGTATTCCTATGTTGATTTTTCCAAGGTTTACATTCACATAATTTTCATTCCCTTTCCATGATTCGGATATATTTGTTCTATTCCATGGTGTGATAAAAGTATTTGTACTTATATGTACATTTTTACATATGTACTCATTATAAATTTATATACTAATATGCTTAAAATTTTGAACAAATTTCAAAAATACTTCGTTACTCCTTTGAAATTTCATCGCATGTGCTTTAATTATTTATCTTTGTGATGATATTTCATATTTGAATTCGGGTGGTGCTAACATTTCAGGAATAGTTACTAACCCTTTGTCTATTACAGACAAAAAGGGGAAGAAGATATTGAGAGGGAGTTTTTATATTTTCTTTAAACTCTCGTATGCTTCAAGATATTTCTTTTGCTTCATGTGAGTAGGTCGTTCCGCCTTGGGTGATATCATGGACAACACGATGAAGAGTTTGAGTTGAGGACAAAGTCACAAGTGTCTTTCCTTTTTGGGGTTTGGGAGGGCATTAGCAGAACTTGTCTTATGGGTTTTATTTTAGGTTTATGTTTTATACTATAATAGCCATAGGGAGATATTTGTAAGAGAAAGTTCTATGATTTTTCAACTTTTTATATATTTTGGCATATCCCGCCACAAACTGAATCATTATGTATTTTCCAAGATCTTTAAAGTGAAGACAAGTTAGTGATCGAGAAACAAATAAAAGATCAAATTCCTTGAAATCATCGCTACTTTGATCGTGGCGGTATATGGTATATAGTTTTGATTTATACTTTGACATTTTCTTCAAAAAAATTTTAAAATTTATTCGAGGAATTTTTTTAAAATAATTTTCAAATATTTTTTTTTGGGTCATTCGAATGAGTTGCTTTATTCATTGGAACGATCATGTGTGTTCCTTATAACAAAATTGAAATGACCATCGAATGAAGTTTCTCTGCCTGAGAATGGTCCAACTATTAGAATCTCATTCGAAGCTCATTTGAATGAGATTTCTTCTTCGTTCGAACAAGAATAGAGTTTGTTGGAACGAAACAGGGTTTTCGCTCGAATGAACCCCTGGTTTTCGTTTGAAAGAGTTCTGCTGCCTCGAAATTTGTGATTTCTATAAAAGAGATCTTGTGGTCTGTTTTACTCATAACGTTTGGTGAAATCAATTTCTTGTATCAGTCCTAAAAGTCTCACAAGCCTAGTTCCCATCGAATGATTTGTTGAGTTATTTAAAACCCTAGTATACACTATTCATATTAAAATAGTTATAGAGTGTGTCTGTAATACTGACTCTATAGAGTTAAGTCTTTACTGCTGAAGAAGAAAGGAACTCTGATTCCTGATGCTGATAGGTGGATAACGAACTAAGAGTTGCTTACTGTTGGATAGTTCTGGACTGTTCCAATTGATGTGGAGAACTCGAAGATATAGTACATAATCTTAGTGGATCTCTTAGTTGGTTTTTAAGTTTGTATTCGTTTTTCATGTCTAAAGTAATGTTAAAATATAGGTTTTGTCCGAAAGGGATTTTTTCTTATCTTTGTCCCATTTTGGTTCTGATGATTGGATGTGTTTTTATCTTTGAAATTATCTTGCATGTTCACGTAAGCTTTGAAATTATCTTGTATAGGTCTTACTCAATTACGACTTGGTACCCAAAGTCTCGTGGACTCTTTTCCAAAATTGAAAGAAAAAGATCTTGTCCCAATCGAACACGATATCAAGAAGTACCCCATAAAACCTCACTATCTTGTTTAATAAGACCTACTTATATTGTCCCGTAGTATGACCAGTCCTAACTGGCGTAACATGAGAAACTTCTATTAACCGATCCATTATCACCCATATAGGATCATAACCCCCTTCTCAATAGAATCCATGGGAATATTTTCCTATTATTACCTCAGAATCCCTAACGGTTGAAGAAGCCTCTACTTGTTTCGGATGGTCCACCCATTTCTAATGAATAGGTGACCCATTACAAACGAATTTAGCCATATTTCTCCTCATTAAATCCCATCATCATTGTCATTTATAACACGATACATCTAATATTCTTCTCAAATGTACCTCTAACCTTGATCCACGTGACTTTGCCTAACCGCGTGTCACAGGTCCTTCCCTCGCTCCAAAAATCAATTTCTCGTGAAACGTAAGGCTCTAACAAATCTTACGGAATAAGCTTCAACTACCCGGGATAAATGTTGTCGAATTCACATGACAATCACAACCTACTACCGAATACAATACCATTATCGTGATCGTACAATCAAGTTATAATATGTCCACTTCTATCATTATTTACCTTATCCCATACATTATGAAGGAAAACAAAATCAAGATTCAACTAACTAGGGCGCCCTTACAACCTATGCCTTGCACATTTTTGCACAAATGAATAATATTATCATATTATAGTGGAATTATCCACTCTGAATTATACTCTCATAAATGTATAATTACTAAGGTACGAATCCCATGTGCTATCATCCAAAATTCTCTCTAACTCCCGATGTTCGTTAGTTTCATGCGTGGGATGTCTCGCAAAGCAAAATCCAAACAAGGAACCCTCCCGATACACTACTACCTAACATTGTTGTTCATCAAGGTCCGTAAGGTCCTCATTCCATAATATGTACCTTCCCACCATCTTCGTATGTTGACATACTAATATACGTATATCCTTTACAATAATATAAAACATCGCGCTCTCACTATCCCAAGTTTCGGCACTATATATAACAAGTTATCTCTCGCTGCTTGATAAAGAACATAATGTATTCTAAGTCACATCAGTAAATAAATTCCTACACATCGGGGTCATATATAACTAGGTGACATACTCATTGGAGTCTGCAACATCATGAAATTTCATATATATATAGGCCCATGCCTATTTCAGGTGGCACCATACATAAGTAATTTTACTCACCTGGAGTATCTAGCACGATAATCTTATCACTTAATCTACTATCGTTCAAACATTCAGTAATTATCACTACACATTACCATAATAAGATCTATTTTGCTAACTCAGTCAATAGTAAATTATAACAATAAAATATGCTTTTTGGGCCCACCCGGCTCACTCACGGGTGACATCAGAAATCCCCACTACCCATGATAAACATGTTTGTAACCAGACTATTTAAACTAACGTACCCACTAAACTCGCCTCGCACACAAACTTTAATGCTATTAATTCATACATGTATAGTGATACACCCATGTCACTTGTCTTAATCCTTTTCTCGCAAGGTTGAAACAAAACTTCATCAGGCTCACCTGATCGTAGGGTCCTAGCACGTGGCTATCCACATGACCCATGAGTATCTGCAATATTTATACATCTAGTATTTCACATCATAGTTTCCCCCTCCTCACTGTGGGAAAATTATTTTGTTAGCGGCTTACACACCCATTATTGAAATATTGGCCTAAATCTCGAGACCTCAATTATGGCCTTACTGGCCACCCTATTTCATCATGGGCCTCATCGACCCTAAAATATGGTATGCTACTATTACTTACCGAGGACTCTACTCATCCTGCCTGGACCCACCACTCTCGGGTTGTAAATTCTTGGGCTCAATTCTCTTGACCCAATTCCTCCTATGAAAATTTCACTCCTCGAGTTGTTATGCCTTATTTCCATGGTTTACCATTCTCAAATTTTATTGGTCTCACTTTTCTTCGTGGACACAATCAACACTAGTAGTCCCACTCTCTACACATAGGGGACTTCCCTTGCCATTTCGCGTCACTGGTCCTACTGACCATTTTGGAATTTCCTTCTCTAAGACTGACAATCTTAGCCCTCAATCATTCTCCCATTGTTCCTTTGGCTATGTGGACGTTTCAGAATTATTGTTAGCCCCTACATCCCTGATTGACTTCATCGTCACTTTGTAGGAAATTAATCAATTAAAATTATCTAAATGATCTCCCTATTGGCATACTCTCATGTGGTGTTTCACTATCACTGTCAGGTTCAGTTTTGCTTTTCGACTAAAGTCTCTAACCCTCCTGGCTCACTTCTTCTAGAAGTGTTGAAATAACTTGTAAGGATATAACTTTGATGACATCAACATCAGTCATCCTAGCTGGATTTCTCATCCATCCTCGTATTCTATAAACGGTCCTTTATAACTACAAACCCTTTATATTCCATCCCCCATTTTCAAGTACAAAATTCTTTAGGCAATTCAACCTATCTCTGACGATCGTTCTCTAGCCTACCCACCGTGCCTAGTTTTAAAATTTCACTAGTATCCTTGTTACCTCACGATCAAATCGTACCAAAATGTCTCTTTAAATTTCAAACACACTCCTTTATATGTGGCGATTGAATCTAATCACTTTATGTCCTTCCTAAGAGCTACAAATTTAATTCAAATTTTAATTCTGAGTGTTGTTGCCCTCCACTCTACACAATAGCCTTCAGATTTTCTACTTCCATTGGCCGGTTCCACTTCCTCTCTTTCTCCTTCGCATCTTCATCGATGACTTTTCAAAAGATTCCCTCTGATTTCCCCCTTGTCGACTACGCTAGACAATCCTGAAATCGCTCTATCGTTACCTATGACTGTGCCTGGGGAACCCTTTTATTCCCGAGTGATGACCCAATTATCACTTGCTTAAATAATACCCATGGTGAGTTTTGTCATGTCCACCATTCCCAAATTACTTTATGTCTTCTGTCGAGCTTCTCCTCCTGTCGTCCTTCTTACGGCCCTCGCTGGTCATCCTATAATGTTCAATACTCAATGTAAAAACGATTTCATATAATGAGTCACATCAATTATAATTCATCGTAGGAGAACGTAAGTCGTATATATAAGGGAAGAAAATAATCCTATAATAAGGTTCTACATCGAAGAATGCTACGCTGAAATATGAAAAATGTACATATCCTAAGGACACTAGAACCTGATGCTTTGATACCACCTGTGGCACCCCGCCTAATTAAATACCGGGTAATCAGACATTTATTAAATTAGACCTAAGTTACCAGTTGGTTCATTCTTAGCATCACTGTAGAAAATAATTTTATTTTAGTTATCACCTAATAAATAATTAAGCTAAGTGTCAAAAAATTTAATTTTAATTATACCCAAACAATCCGTTAATACAATTTTTATTATAGAACATAAGCTAATTGCATTACACTAGAATAAAATAAATACTGAATAGGAACAACTACTAAAATAAATAAGACAGGATAAAACATTCCAGCTCAAAGTCTTACATTAAAAGTATAATACTACTCAATCAAACAGGAAAATAAATACTAATAGGAAAAGTGCAGTCTATGAAATAACTAAGCTGGGACGGGCGACACTTGCCCTGACTGAAATGCCTGAACTTGAAACTGAATGGAAAGATGGAAGCTTCTAATCTCAATGACCTACAGCTTCCACAACAACTACAGCTCGCCAAATGATCCACGTGTCTAAGTCTAGTGGTAACTCTGTGGTTGGGTACCTGATATAATACATATATATATAGCAAAAGAGAGGAGAATAGCAAGAAATGGGTCAGAGCCCGGGTTGCAAAATTTTTTGTTTTAGCAAGTATTTAAAACTGCAATGAAGCAAGTATTATGTGCATGTTAGTTTCGAACTCCCACATGAGATTCTCTCCCCTCATCTATTGTGCACACCTAACATACATATAACCCAACCTAATTATTAATATCACTCCTAACTAGGCCATAACCTAATACTTCTAACTATATTCCGAAGGAGTATCTTGTATTGCCCATACAATACATTACTAGATAGTTATCCCATCTAACTAAATTTCGTTATATTCTCGTTCGAATGGGTAAACTTTTATTTACTCAAATTATTCTATTTCTCATTATTATTATATCTACTAATTTCACACAGTAGAATTTTCCCAAGTATATTCTTTATATATACTCACGACATCCCTATATATATATATATATATATGTACTAATCATGCACCCCTTGGTTACAACAACTTAGCGCAAAGCATTTATTATTATTACCATATCTACTAGTTTCATAAAGTAGAAATTCCCACAAGCACATATATACAAATAGTCATAACACCCCTATACATATATACATATATATATATATATATATATATATATATATATATATATATATATATATATATATATACTAGTGGTGACCCGTGCGATGCACGATCGGGTGTAACGTGTTTTACAATATTTTATCAAATACATAATTTAATATGTAATTATTATTACTATTTAAAAAAAAGATTGTTGTCATACCATGATCATGTAAATGGAAGTAATGTGGTAAATAATAAATATGATAAAATGAATGTCAAGAAACATATTGTCGAAGAACGAAACATAGTCTGAAAATCCAACTTTGGAAAAAAAAATACAACAAAGTGAATTTTAAAATGAAATAATCGTTCAAAAGGGCAAACACTACTTTTTGCATAAATGACAACAATATTCATTTTTTCGAGCCACCAAGTGTTTTATTATACAATTTACGAATAATGTGAAATATGAATAACAAATATTCAAGATAAAATTACCCAAAAAAATAAGAAAATATTTATGAGAATGCATTTTTGGAGCCACCAAGTCAGGTGTAACGCGTTTTTTTGCTATTTTAAAAATTGGGTCAATGTTTGACAGTTTATATGACAATTACAAAAATTGCCAAACGTTGATAATTTTTTTAATTAAAAAAAATGAGTTTATATACCCTGAAAATGTTTAAAATAAATAATTAATAAATTAACATAATTAATTTTTTTTAAATAGTACAATGCAAGAATGTAACGTATTTATGTATATATAACTTATTTGTCTTCTTCGCCAAACATTATAAATGGTATAATCCATTTCTATATATATTTGGGAAGAGAGTAACATACCGAATTTGAGAGAGATTAAACGAAATATGATAGGTATAATGCATTGGAAAATAAGATGATGGCTCTTGCATAGCGAACAAAAAAGGAATAAAAGAAATGTAGATAAAAGTTTACCGAATTCAAAGTATTAAATTTTAACAATTTTTAGAGTACCCATAAAAACTCAACTCAGAATGATTATTTTGCTCTTTTAAAAAATGGGTCAATGTTTGACTCTTTATATGACAGTTACAAAAATTGCCAAACGTTGACAAAAAAAATTTAATAGAAAAAAATCATAGTTCACTTTTTGACTAAAAAAATTTAATAGAAAAAAATATCGAACCCATTTTTCTCTTGTGTACCCTGAAAATGTTTAGAATAAACACTGAATCAACACATTTTTTTTAAATTAGTACAATGCAAGAATGTAACTCGTATTAGCGTGTCAAATTTGTCAGATTTTGACACAAAGTCGCTTCGTGTTCATGTCAAAATTGTAACTCGTGTTAGCGTGTTCTATATTTTTCTATGTATAGAGAAATAATTAGTGTTGTAAAAAAAGTTCGAGTGAATAGAACAAAAATATGTATTTATGTACTCCAATTTCTTTACTCACGACCACTGAAAGTTTTGTATAATATATTTTACATAGCTAATAAGTTCTTTAAAATTTTCTATACGCGTGTTATTAACGGGTCTTAAAAAATAGTTGAAATATTTAAATTTTTTATACAAAATATTTAAAGTTTATTTATACAAAATACTTACAGGCGCGTATAAGTCATATTTATAGTTGGAGTATAGATCATAAATGAACTTATAAGAACTTTTTAATGTTACATCCCAAATAGGGAAAGTATACCACTACAGTTAAACTACTACAATTAATGATCCCATTAACATGCAAATGAAGTAAATAAAGAGAATCATTATTTTGATCATTATAATTTTTAATACAAATCTACACACAGATTATCTTCCAATGAAAAACATAAAGGTCAAAAGATGATATAATATGAACCATCTCCATATTTAGAAAAGTTTTAAAATATATTTGCAACATAACATAAAAACTTTGTGTAAGTGTTTATTATTATTATTATTATTATTATTATTATTATTATTATTATTATTATTATTATTATTATTATTATTATTATTATTATTATTATTATTATTATTATTACTACTACTACTATAATCTATATAATTGTGTCTTTATATTAATATTTTTTGTGGTTATATAGTTATAGATAAATCATTATGTAAGTGTATTATTGAATTTTTTTTTGATATATTTTTACATATGTGTTTTTATACAAATCTTATGTACATATATCTGCACAACCGCACATCATCTTTCACCCTTATTTCTACATTCATACAACCCATGTTGTAACACTCCTCATATCTCCACCTGCATACCCCTTTACAAACCCACAATATCTACTAACCTTATGCCACCTGCCTAACCAAACCACGACCCTCACTATCTCTTTTGAAAAACCTAGTAGACTAAACACCCCCTCCTAGTCCCTCACATTTTCCCTATTAACCTCTACCCAATGCCACATAGCATACTTAAACATGTCCTACTCGCTCGACCTATATCCTCTTCTATGCCAACTTGTACCCTTCTTCCTTCACTCATCCTTACCAACCCATCTTCCAACACATATACAACATATATAACACAAAACACCCCAATAAAATCTAAAAAAATAGGTGGGTGCATATCTTTCTCTCTCTATACATATATACACACTTCATAAATCCAATAGTAAAATCTCATAAACCACCCCCAAAAAACCAAACAAATAGGTGGATGATCATTTACAATCGCACAGACATTAACTATAAAAAACAATGCACGTCATAAACAGTAAATGCATGAAAGAATGTGAGTACTTACAGAGGGTTCTAACGTATTGTATTAGTTTCAGAAATCATCCACTAATACTCAACAACTGTTTTCGACCATTTATGCTTGAATGATGACATTGCGTGCCTTAGATTTATAACCAAAGTCCAATGTATATGCCATCTTCTTTCTTTGTCATTGGTTGTCTTCAAATAACGAAGAAATTGTTAGAAATATCGGACATAAGTTTATAAATTATTAACATTCAGATATAAAAAAAATTATGAAACTCAACCTCATAAACATATAGACACACCCTCAAAAACATATCTGAAAGCAAAAAAATGAGAAAGAAAAACGGACATGAAAAAACAACCTATGAAAAAAGGCTTCTTTAATTTATTAATGGTCCCCCAAACCCAATTTTCTACCCCAATAGATAAATTATTTATATTATAAATAGAGAGATATATAATCTTGCATACAACGAAGATATAACACAATAGTTAGAAAATGAGCAGGGGGGAGGAATAAACCATCATTAGGGAATCAAGATAAAAATAGTATGCCAGTATTTTTCCACACACTAATATGAGAGGGATATGAATAAATTGGGGTTAGATAGAACCATGAACACCAATGAAGGACTATTGAGAGGAAGTCTAGTATCAAGGTGTATATGTTGACAGTTTCAAGAGAGGGGAAGAGATGTTGACAGGTTCTAGAAATACATGGAAAGATGTGGTACTTTGAAAAATTAGGCGTGGGTGAGTTAGAAGCATAAATGTGCAGATTTGTTGGTTATATTTTAAATTTAAAATGTGGAAGAATATTACACATGTTATAGTTTTAATTAAAAAAAGTCAAAATTATGAGAAAAAGGGAATGAAGATTTCGAGACTTGAGAGACCAACAGCTACATATATATATATATATATATATATATATATATATATATATATATATATACACACACACACACACACACAAACACACACACACACATATATATATATATATATATACAGAATAATCATGCACCCTTAGGTTAAGACCACTTGGCGCAAATGCATACTCTGCTATCATGTCCTGTTGCATCGCTCGCTGCATATGGACAACTGGCTCGGCGTCTCTCATGAACCATAAATATCATAATACAAATATTGGAGGCGAGCATACTCACCAGCCAAATGGGTCACGCACATACCTACGCTCCCATTCAACCGTTGAAACTATCCTATGTAACAGATAACACGTATCCAAGTTCATATGCTCTGGGTACAAGTCAAACATCCCCCCATTGGGTCACCCAGGATAAGACTGTCCACTGCGTGAAACCTCGTCCCGATAGCAAGCAGCGTTGTTATGATATATGCAGAAATAAATCATATAATAGGCATTCTCACATCCTATTAAAAATCAAGGTATTCACCCAACCCATACATGTATTTTCCATACGTAGTATTCTCTCATTCCTACTTATAATATTATTATCTCGATTATTCTCTCTCTCTCGAAATTTCCATGGTTAACTCGATTTTCCAAAATATATAAGGCATTACTCTACGAATATCCCCTAGCAATTATGCACTATGATAAACTCATCAAATGATAGTTTTTCTTACTCAAAATAACTCTGTAACTCGTATTGGACTCAAGTGGAGATTTCTCACATTTTTGGACCTGTCGTTCGAACGATGTCACATGTCATTTGAACAACATTGTTTCTCATTCGAATGAAGCTTAATCTCGTTCGAACGAGATTCAGTAGTCTACTCCCCCACCAGACCTGTTACTTTTTACACCCTATACATCTTCGTTTTTTCACCATTTTTAAGCCTAAAACCTCTAACAAAATCAGCCCAAAACCAATCACTCAATTCCCATCAACTACCTAACATCTATATATGATTTCCAATAATATATCATCGTTAAATCATCACTAATCATCAATTAATTCTAAATCCCCAAATTAACATATTAAGAACCCTAATTCTCAAATTTATATACAAAACTCCAAGTTAAGCCCAGATTTAATCATCAAATTATCTTAATTTTGTGGACATAATCCTATCAACATGAGGGAATCAAACTTTATTCAAATCAGTCCTAATTTATGATCAATTCTCTCAAATTTTCAACAATATTCATCTTTATAATAATGGGGTAATTACCTAGTCTAACATGAACACAATTATTGCTAAAGAAATCAAGCAATAAACACTTGCCTCGATTATGATGTTATGATCCGTTGATGAAATTGGCATAGACTTGTTACTCGTCTTTTGATCTACGCTTTGGTGGGATTTGTGATGTGAGTCCTTGAGTTTTGCACCAAGAACACCAATGGACTCCTTCTTCCTTTCTCTGTCTATGTCTCTTTTCTCTCTCGTAGGTTTGGAACTGTCACACCCTTTCTCCCCAATATTTACCTTATTTATTTTCTTTAATTTTCGTCCATAATGTTTCCCCAAAATTTCAAATTATAAAAATACCCCTACGGGATGCCGGTTAGGCCTAAAAATATTTCGGAGTCCAAATAAAATACCCGAGTAGAGTTTTCTTACTATCTCGACCCTTCGGGACTCAATGACACACTTTCAATAACCATACGAGTTACTTAAAATGAATTATCTTTTTACTCCATTGAATTAGTCCTAACATGACTCACACGCGCATCCTGACTTAATATACCAAATTGTCACATTTCACATTCACGATAATTTATAAGATTCTATAATTCCATAGTACATCACCACACAGTAATATTCAATAATTTTCATCAATAAGTATTAACTATTGTCACGCTAGTTAATATTTATTTTTTTATCTAGATTAATTAACAATTTCATTTCTCACATTTTTTATTTAATTAATCCAGCAATAATAATTAATCCCATAATTATTTAATATCATAAAAATATGGGGTGTTACAATATTTTGGGTATACATACATGTTTGACATCTCAATATTTATAACACCCCCCCTTGAATACCTAAAAAATGTCCATCGTGCATTATATACGACCTCATTAAAACCTCACTAGGAAAACCCAGTGGGATAATATCTAGGTGATGGAAAAAAAGCACAATGTGCATAATGTAAAAACTGATTGATACTTCCCCTAATGGAAACTACCATTATTTTAACAAGATTGGTTATATACTCGTCACATGTCTATACCTTGAACTTTGATGTTGAAAATGATTTAATGAATAAATCACAGAGAATATAACAATAAAGAAATATACGAAAACAATCACAATGGCAGAAAGTAAAGAGAAAACACAATAATAAATGTGGTTCGACAACTTGCCTACGTCCATGAAGAGGTTATTGTTTATTATAGCATCTCTCAACAAAGTTTTTTACATCCCTTTGCCCCGGGTCAAGGTTTACAATTTATAGGTAAATCGTCATAGAGTTTGAGTTGTACAAGAAACTCAAAATAACGTGTGGATATTATAAGGAGTACCTAAATATCTCTCCCGAGATTATTGGTAGCTGATTTGACTATATCCGTAAGTGTCTAATATGTTTACAATACTCGTGTATAAATGAACTCATGATTTGGTTTAGACAACATTTTAATCAATTTGGGTTGGTCGGCTACTTTCATGAGTTGTGTTAAATGTGCTCCCACAAGTTCCCCTAAAATTTTTGGGCATTGTGGAATTTGGGACAATAATTTTTAAAGGTCCCATAACTCGAAATCTCCCTTCCTTGAGTTTGAAAGGGCATTTTTGTAAATACGAGAGACATGCAGGGGTACGCTCGTCCTGAATAGATCTTTATGGCATACTTGTGATTTATTTTATTGGGCGAGGGTACTGTTGTCCGACCAGGTATTTGAACTGCCAGAAATCATTTTAGGAGATTATGTTCATCATTGACATCAATTTTCAAACTGGAGATATAGTCCCTCACATCAGTTCAGTTCAGTTCAGTTCACTTCCTTCCTTGCCTGATAAGCTTTTGCTAAGTTCATCTTCTTCAGTGTTTTTTCTTTCTCCAGGGCTTCATCAATTTTTGTAAGTCTAGATCTTCCCTTTTTACGCTTTTCTTGAAACTTATTGTGTAACTGTATCTAGGGTTTTCTTCCTTATACATACAATCATGGCATTGATGGATAACAAGATGGTAGATGAATTTAAGCACCAGTATAATATTTTTGACTCGGTGATCATCGATTGTGCCCCTCTTCCTCAGATTGTCCGTGATGTTGAAGGGGCACTAGATTCACACCCTTGTGATAATCCAAGGGGGTTTAACATTTCCCCCAAACTAGTTGCTCCTTAGGTTCTTCAGATATTTTGACATTGTACCTTCCCAATGACACCAAATGTTTGGAATATAGTTAATGGAGTCCATAGGATAAACACCCTTTATGGGATAAAACTAGTCCTTGACGAAATCTTCTACTGCTACGCGTGGTCGTAAACCGAGGAAGGTCTTTTGTATTTAAAAACCAGGAAGGCTAAGAGAGTTCTTGTGGTGAATCTTTTGAATTACCATAAGTATTACTAGGAATACGGTTTCATTGCTAAAAATTGGCAACGTCCTTCTGTTGGTGTGGGCAAAAGGCAACGGGGCCCTATAATTTTTTATTATGGAGAGGACCAAATAGGTTTCTTTTTTTTATTCTTTACTGTGTATTTCTTGATTTCTCGTCCTCTATCCTCTCAGCTAATTTTTTTCCTCCCTTTGTTTTTATAGCTCGTGTTAAAAATTAGGATCCTGATATAAGTGGTTTGATGCTGACTAGCTTGTGAAGGCCTGTAACATCAAGGAAAGGTTATCAGACGATGAGCACCCGAGGTCAGTAACCTTCCTTTTGGAATAAAAAAATGCAGTTACCATTTTTATTTCTCGTCTAATCAATAAGGTTCCAACCTTAAAAGATCCTGAGGTCAGTCCATCTGACCTTATTGTGATAGAGGAGGAGGAAGAAGGATCTGAAGAAGAGGAAGAAGAAGAAGATGATGATGATGATGATGATGATGATGATGCAGAGGACGATATGGACCTCTTAATAAAAAGAAGGAAATTGAGGCTTCCTTATGATGATGATGATGATGATGATGATGATCAAGTCATCTTGTTTGATCGACTTAAATCTTTAAAGATATCTGATACTGGATCCCCCAGGACTATTGGTTCTAATTCGCTTGACAGGGGGAAGGAGAAGGAGAAAGAGAAGAAGAGAGAGGAGAAGAGAGTAAGAGGGAGAGAGAGAGAGAGAAGGAATAGGAGAAGAAAAAGGAAGAAAAGAGGAGGGAGGACAAATAAAAGTTATCCCTGAAGGACTCTGGGTTTCCCTTTTTTGTTGCATCTACTGAGGGGGAAAGCCTGGGTGATGCCCTCTATATCACCCTTGACCTACTGAAGAGGGTGGTGCTCACTGCTGATTGTGAGCATTCCTCGAGGTTGGGGTCATCCCAGCTCACCCTCAAAACTGCTCAGGGGATGGCCCTAGTAAGTCTTCTCCACTGTTTGTTTCTCTGTACCTTCCCTACCTTCATGCTGACTTGTTACTCTTTCTCTTTCTATGATGCTGTTATCTAATTTTACTACTCTTTTGGATGACCACGCCAATAAATTTAGGAAGGAACAAGAGCTATAAGATGATCTAAAATTTGAGAGGAAGGACTGTACTAAAGTTCTCCATGCTTGGGAGCGAGATAAATAGAATATGTTATAGGCCTATGATGAACTTGGGGCCTCCCAGAAGGTGGTGGTCACTAAGAAAGCCAAGATGGTCGAGAAAAATGAAGCCTTCTCCAATAAGATTCTTAAGTTAGAGGAGGAACTTACCTAAGAGAGAGACAGGAGTTATTGTGAGGGTTTTAATAAGGCCTATGATGACATCAATAAATAGTTAGACTATGAATGCATGGTCGCCTTTAAGAAAGGTTGGGAGCAGGAGGGCTATAAGGACTCCTAGCAAATTCGAGTTCTTTGGCCTCCATTCACCTGGTCCTGACCCTTTCGAGGTGGATGAAGAGGGAGATGGTCAAACTGCTACTCATATTATGACTATTTATGCTGAGGTCGGCACTCATAATGATGCTAGTAAGGAGCAACCTGTCGATCTGGTGATAGACCAAGGCTAGTTTCCTTTCTTACTTGCATGGGTTTATCTTTTAGAAATTTGTAATTATTTTCAAAAACTTACTGTACTACCCCTTGGCCCCCTCCTTCTTATTAATTAATAAAGATGAAATCGTTTTTTTGTGCATGCAGTTGCTCGATCATTATGTGCAGATAGTTTGCTTGTGATCTGGTGTGTGTTGTTTGTAGTTTGTTGATTGAGATCGGTACATTCCTCCTGGTGTGTGTTGTTTGTAGTTTGTATTTTGAAGGCTCGCAAATCCTTCATAAATATCTGTAAATCTTTGAGGGCAAGAAACGATTAATACAAGGATCGGTCTGAGTTAGTTTCTAAAATGAAAGATAATCATCAAGAGATGGAGGTGATAGGTGACTCGATTCTATAAGAAGTTAATTCCTTGAAAGTCAAACTCCTGGAGAACACTGAGGTTAGCCAAGTTATTGAATTCCTTCAAGTAGAGAATGATGCTCTGAGAAGGGAGGTAGTTGGGTCAAGCCTCGAGAAGATTGGTCGGAGGGCTATAATCCAGGTTGAGCAGATGCCCCGGCGAAACTTAGAGATGCTGAAGATGTAGCTTTTTCTCGTGGATGGCTGAACACCCTTAGAGAGACCAAGACACCCAAGGAGTCTGGGATGTGGTATAAATACCAAGGCAAATGCCCTGCTTATTGCCATAATCCTTTCTTGAAGGATGATAAATGGATCCTAGAGGATGCCATTCCTCCCCATCTCTTAGAGCACATTTTAGATATTGACGTGGAGGAGTTCTATCCTAAACCAGATGATGTTCAAAGACAATCATTGTTAAATACATTGCTCTCCATCCTAGGCTATCTTAAGCCTTTTTATATTTTTGGTATTTATTGTTAATATATCTTCTCATTATATTAAATGAAAATTTTTATATATCAATTTTGGATGTTTTGAGACTGTGTTGACTAAACACGCATACTTATTGACCAAATAGTATTGATTGACTAAAAATATTTAATCGACAACCTTGGGTCCTTTCTTGTTTGGATTTTATCATTTTTAGCTTCTTAGCTGACTAAATGGTATTAAAATATAGTGTTAACCACATGTTTTATGCATGATCATTCTCCCGGTCCAACATGCCTTAGGAATGTCATTCCATCTACTTTACTTTTTAGGTTGTGTCGTCACACTCCATTAGTCCTAAGTAGAATGATGGCGAGAATGCACTTGGTAACTGGTCCATTGTTTTTATGACCAACCTAAGTTGGCTTTACTGCTTAAGGATCCCCTTTAGGGCTTTTGTTGTTACCAGAGAAACTCATAAGGTCCCTTGTGTTTGCGACAAAGACCAGAGGGATGTAGTAATTGAAATGCTTCTATTGACTTGTTATAACTACTACAAATCCTGCTTGACATGTGAAGTTTCCTGATTGAAAACAAGTTGAACAACTTTTTGTAATCCCAGGAGTTTATCCATGCATGAAAGAGTTATCGTTTGGAAAAGGTGCGTATTAATGAGATGTAACCAATAAGAGTTAAGAAGACAATGCAAAATATGAAAGTGAAGGGGCCAACCAACCTTTATTCATTAAATATTATCTGATGAGTAACATAAGTTTAAATAAAAAATTTCTTAAACTAAATATGCTAATAAAAGATAGAGAAGACTTTTAAATAGAACTTCTTGAGATTGGATGCATTTCATGCTCTTGGTATCTCCCTACCCTCCAGCATTTCCAAGAAACATGCTCCTTGAAGTTCGTCTCTAATTACTCTAAAGAGCCCTTCCTAGTTCAGTCTCACTTTAGCATCTGATGGTTTCACGGCATTGCCAAGGACTTTCCTTATGACATGATCTCCTACTAGAAATTTCCTTGAAATTGAATTTTTTACTATATTTCCTAGCTAGTCGCTATTGGTAGGAAGCTAACTTGATCATGGCTTGCTCTCTTTGTTCGTTTGTTATGTCAAGTTTAATGCGTAAGGCATTATAATTAAGGCCTTGGTCGACCAAAGTGGTCCTCTTGGTGGGGATACCTGCTTCCAGTGGGATGATAGCTTACATCCCATAAGCAAGTGTGAATAGTATTTTCCCGGTTGGTCGCCTAGGGATGGTGAAACAAGCCCATAAAATATGAGGGATATCATCCACCCAGGCACCTTTGGATCTTTCTAACCATTTTTTTAGTCCATCGAGCATGGTTTTGTTAGAAGCCTCTGCCTATCCGTTACTTTGGGGATATGCCACAGAACTGAAGTGGTGCCTGATACCATGTTCATCATAAAACCCTTGAAAGAAACTACGTTCAAATTACATGCCGTTATTAGTGATGATAGTCCTTAGTACCCCAAAGGGTGTTATGATGTTTCTCCTGATGAACCTGATCATATCTGAGTCATGAATGTTCGCTAATAGTTCAACCTCTACCCATTTGGTGAAGTAATTTATGCCCACCATAAAATACTTTCAATTTCCAGAGGCAGTAGGTAGTGGTCCCACTATGTCTAGCCCCCATTGAGTGAACGGACATGGACTTGTCAATGATTTTTGGTCGCCGGTGGGCTGGTGGATTGTAGGAGAATGATTTTGACATTTTTCACACTTGCGAGCATACTTCTGTATATGAGGCCACCACTAGCCCTAATTAATTTCTTAGAAGGCTAGAGATCTCCCTCCTACGTGACTTTCATAAATGCCCTCATGAAGTTCGCTAAGTACTTGATCGGTGTCATGTCGGTGGACGCACTGGACATAAGGTCTTGTAAATGAATTTTTGTAGAGCTTCCCTTTTGGGGAGAGATAAAAGTGGGCAGCCTTGACCCTTAACTGATGGACCGACCTCTTGTCGTCGGGAAACATGTCGCTTTGTACATAATTAATGATGGGATCTATCTAACACATGGCCATATCTATGAGGAGGACTTACTCGACTGCGACTGCCTGGTCAATACTTAGTTTTACGAGGAATTTTATTTGTTTAGTTCTCCTTAGGTTAGAGAAAATTATTAACTCAGGGCCACTAAGGCATTGGCGTGACTGTTCTTCCCCTGGGGGAACTGTTGAATATCTACTTCCTTAAATCCTACCATAATTCCTCTTACCACAGCGAGGTAGGTTGTCATCCTATCATCTTTGGTGTTGAAGTACCCTCTCACTTACTTGGAGACTAGTTTGGAGTCGCCGAATATGTGAAGGCGCTTCACCCCCAGCACTTAGGCTTTGCATAAGCCAGTGATCAGTTCTTCGTACTCAACTTCGACATTAGAGGCCTCATATCCCAATCTAATTTCTTGTTCAATCACAGTGTCTTCTGAGGTGATGAGAATGATTCCTACTCCTGCCCTCTTAGAATTGGAGGCTCCATCAACGTATAGGGTCCATTCCCTAGACTGTTCTTCTTCATTCGTTGACTGCTCCGCTTTTAGCTGGTCGATTGGTTGGTCTCTTGTGAATTCAGTAATAAAGTCTACTAAGACTTTCCCCTTAACCTTTGTTCTTGTTTATAAGTGGATATCAAATCTCCCAAGCTTAACTGATCAATTTGAAAGTCGTCCAAAAAAATTAACTTTTTACAGAGCAGTTTTGAGGGGGTAGGAAGTGATTATGGTTATTTAATGGGCTTCAAAGTAATTCTTCGACTTCCTTGAGGTGACTACTAGTGCATAGGCAAGTTTTTCCATAGGTAGGTACTGTTATTTTGTGTCCATAAGTGTCTTACTGGTGTAATAAATTGAGTACTGACCTCATTCCTTTTCACATACCAGGGCGAAGCTTACATCATGGTCTGATACTGCCAGGGGGTATTTATTACTTGGAATCATAAGTAAAGGTAGCTTGTTAAGGTAAGATTTGATTTCTTCCAAGCTCGAGAGCAATCATTGTTCCATATAAGGCCTTTATTCTTCTTTAGGAGCTGAAAGAATGGTCGACAACACTCTAAGGACTTATAAATGAAGGGATTCAGTGCCGCGAGCATGCTAGTGAGATTTTGAATAACTCTCAACATCTGAAGAGGCTGGAATCTAGTGATAACATCGATCTAATACGGATTGACCTCATTTCCCCTTTTACTGACTAGGTAGCCATAGAACTATCCTGATTGGACATCGAATGGAGACTTTCTCGCATTAAGCTTTATTCTATAATTCTTGAGGATCTCAAAAGTTCTGGCTAAGTTTTTAAGGTGGTCTCCCTTGTTCTTGATTTTGACCAGCATATCATCGATGTAAACCTCCATTGTGTCTCCCATTTGTCTTTTGAACATCTTAGTGACCAATCTCTCATAGGTTTCCCCTTCATTCATCAAACCGAATGGCATAATCTTGTAGCATTCTAACCCAATGGGGTTATAAAAGATGTTTTATCCTGATCTGGTCCAAACAAAGGAATCTGATGGTAGCCAGAGTAGGCATCCAGAAAGCTCATCCTTTAGTGCATTGTTGTAGCGTCAACTAACTAATCTATTTTGGTAACTGGGAAGATGTCCTTAGGTCAACCCCTATTGAGATCTATGAAATCAATACAGACCCTCCAATTGTCCTTTCTCTTGTGGACCACCATTGGGTTGGATATGATGGCAGGCTACACTAGGATCAATCCCTCGTAAGTCATATGGTTCCCAAGAAAAATATCCAGATTTCCCCTGAGAAATGTAATCAATTATTTCTTTTCTTGATCGATGAGTGTGGCTTTGATCAGAAATTTCCTCCCTAGAAAGCTATCGTCAACTCCAACTTCTTCCAGTTTTTTAACAACCTTGTTGGCGTGATGGATCCTGGTCTCCTCCACCCCTGGTCGACCATATCGTAGTTACTATTTAGAGGGTATATCCCCCTCCAGGTCTTCCTCCTGAGTATTCTTTACCTCCTTCTTCTTTTCCTTCCTGGGGTGAATTACTGTAATAAAACACTTCCTGGATGTGGCCTGGTCGCCACTAATTTCAACCACTCCCTGATTAGTAATGCACTTGATTTTCTGGTGGTTTGTGTATGGTATAGACTTCATGTCATGGAGCTAACCTCTACCAAAAATGGCATGATACAGGGACTCAATGTCCACCACTAAGAACTTAATTAGTTTTGAGATGTTTCCTGGCCTAACTAGAAGGACTATCTTCCCCAACGGAATTATGATCCTTCTTGCAAAGCCGACTAATAGAACTGTAGCTTCCTTAAGGTTGGAGATGTTTAGCTTGAGTTTGTGGAATAGCTCTAGGTACATCACTTCTGATGAGCTCCCCCGGTCGACAAGCAGCTTGTCAAAGTCCCAATTTGCAATTCGAAGGGTGATCACCAATGCATCATGATGTGGGGTTCTGACCTCGACTAAATCCTTCTCTATAAAAATGATATGCTTAGTAAAGTCGACGTCCTGTAGTCATCGATGTTTACCAACTTGGGTCTTGATGGGGTCAATCTGAAAATCCTCCATAACAACTGTCACCTTCTTAAGCTCTATCCCTACCGTGTTCCCCTAGATCTTCTTAAGATCTGATGCACTATGGATCACTACAAGCTCATGTCTGGTGTCATCGTCAAGGACATTATCTGACTTCTGATCGCCCTTAGTAACGAATTTATCTATTTTCTTCTCGATGCACTCATTGAAGTGCCCATCTTGGGCCAACTACTCTAAATGTGACTTCATAGCCTTGCAATTCTTAGTTTTGTGACTTCCCTCCTTGTGGAATACGTATCATAGCGTATTATTTCTTTTAGTTGGGTCTCTACCCATTTTTTTTGGCCACTTGATGAATTCCTTGTCTTCGATATTGCTTAGGATTTTGTAAATGGGTTCCTTAAAGACTATGTTAACAGCCTGGAATGCCTTGGAGGGGTCGTTCTTGCTCCCATTATTGGATCCATTCTTGCCCCCATTATTTTTTCCCTTCTTCAAAGTATCTCTTTTCTTTATCACCTTTTTTTTCCTTTTCTCAACCATTTTCCCCTACATTAGAGTGAACCCCAACTTCCACCTTGGCCTATTCCTTAACACGTGTCATAACATCGTCAATGGTGTTGGCTTTTTTCTTAGTCAGGGACTGGTGCAGCAAAGAGGTGGTCGGTAGACCAATTTTGAAGGACGCTACGGAAACTTTCTTCGAGCAGTCTTCGATCTCGTTGAAGACTTCCCAATACCTTTTGATGTAATCCTGGAGGTTCTCCTGTGACTTCTTCTTCATGGTAAGTATTTTACCCATCTGCTTTGGGTAGGAGCTATTATTAATAAATCAAGCAATGAAGGCCTCTACTAGAGTTACAAAGTTTTTGACCGACTGGTGAGGCAACCACTTAAATCACTTATATGTTATATCGTATAGGCTAAAAGGGAGAATCCGACACATTAGTGCATCCTTGTGGCTCCATAAGGTCATTGTTTATATGTATTGGTGAACATGGTTTATGGAGTCTAATTTTTCATCGTACATCTTGAACCTAGAAACATCAAACTTCTTTAGGAGCTCCTCTTCTTCAATTGCCCTTGAAAATGGGGACTTCATCTGAGTATTGAGAGCCCTCGTAGCTAGATCTCTAGTGGATCCGACTCTATGGTGGGCTGGATGTTGGTCCATCTCCTTACGGACCAGAATCCTAATGTCTTCGTCTTGTCGATCACTGCTCCTGCGGAGTCTCTTTGGCTAGCCACACTCTAATTGACTACGCTCTGACCTGTCACGTTCAGTTTTTTCCTGGTTACGCCTGGACCTCCTCCCTTGGATGCGAGTGTTACTCACCTGAGGACTAAGATTCCTATCTTGGCATTTCCTGGTTCCTCTTTGGAGATCTCTATCCATCCTCTCAAGTCTCATTTGGAGGCGAGCATCCTCTTCTACCTTAGGGCATGTAGAATCCTCTTATTTATGAAGCTTAGCTTCATAAGCATCAACCAACCTAGAGATTTGTGTAGATCTAGGTGGTCCCTGGGTTTCTTCAGAAGGTTGCCTTTCCTGCCAAAACCTGGGGTTTGTATGCTAGCAAATTTAAGACCTGACCCTAGGAGGAGCTGGATCTTCCTACACATTGCCAACTTGAGGAATGTTGTTATATAGTGAGACATCAGAGGATTTTCGTTTGTGAAGATTTTTGTAGGCATATAAATCGTTTCCCACAGATGGTGCCAAATGTGTGTACAAAAAATATCACAATAAAGAAATCTACGAAAATAATCACAAAGGCATAAAGTAAATATCAAACACAACAATATTCGTGGTTTTGTAACTTGACTGCGTCCAACCATAAGAGGTTACTGTTTATTATAGTGTCTCTTAATAAAGTTTTATACATCCCTTAGCCCCGGATCAGGGTGTACAATTTATAGGTGAATCGTCATAAAGTTTGAGTTTTACAAAGAACTCAAAATAACATGTGGATATACCAAGGAGTACCTGAATATCTCTCCTGAGATGATTGGTAATTGATTTGACTATATCCGTAAGTGTCTAATATATTTACAATACTCGTGTATAAATGAACTCGTGATTTGGGCCGAGTAGCATTTTAATCAATATGGGTTGGTTGGCTACTTTCATGAATTATATTAAATGGGCTCCCACAGTTATCATCATAAAGAAATTTTTGGATATAAATTTTATGACTTTTTTGGAGCTCATGTGGGTAGAAGAACTTTGATAAAATGTCTTTTGTTCAACCAACCTCAATATAAATTCCTTGAATGTGGATATACAAATAACATTATCTTTGTGTAATAATGTTGGAATGTCGATGACCGAAGAAAATTTATATGTACTTTTGATGTGGTGGATTATAGATCTCAACCAAACACATTCACAACTTTCTTCTATAATACCCCATATTTTGTGTTAATTATTAAATGTGGAAAATATATTAATAAATGGGAAAAATTATTACTTGTGTGAAATGGTAATAATAAAATGCATAAGTTAAATGAAAATAAAATTTCAGCTATTATGTGATTTTTGTACTGCATGGTATAAATTAATTAATCGGTGATATTAATTATATGAGAATTAACTATGTGTGGTTACTCGTAAAATAATTAACTTGTATATTTTATTTTATGTATTGTGGTGTAATCATGTTTTATGAAATATTACCATTTGGACCTGACTCTAGAGTGGTATCGAGGCCCGAAGATGCATTTTTAGCGCTTTGGATTGAGCTCAGGAGGTAGGTATACCTTTGGGATAAATTTTGAACTAGTTCGGGTAGTGTTTTAGGATCACATAAAGGACAAAATTAGATATTTGAAGGACTTACGTGATTAAGGGTATTTAAAGGGTGTTAACCTTATTAATTAATTACTTTTACACACAAAACACAAACCCTTAAAACTTAAAAGTTTAGCAGATCTAAAGGAGATCTTTGGAGAGGAGCCAAAAGATCCCAATAGAAGAAGTCACTGATCTTTAATTCAAGCAATAAAGACCTTGCTCAATTATAACATAATATGTAACTTATTTATGATTTGAATGCTATTAAAGCTAATTTTAGATTAGAAATGTATTAAGGATAAAAATATGTTTTTTTAATCATGTTGACATTAGGTTAATACGGATTAGTTTGTAAACTATTTTTGGGTGTTAAATCTAATTTTGTCTAAGCATATGATGAAAACCATTGATAATTTGTGATTGGTATATTATACGAATCATATAACCCATGTTTAGGATTGGTGTTTATATACTGATGATATCTTTCCATGTAAGGTATTTAAATAATGGTGAAATTAATTTAAAATTGAATTCGTATTTAGATGTGTAAAGTTTGGATTTTGGGCATAATGATTCGATTTGGAATTGAACATAATCGTGCGAGAAATTTAATTAGGAGTTCATAGGAATGATCGTACCTAATAGTATCTTAACACACTTTTATACATCTTTAAATCCTCTTTCCAACGGTCCCTAGCATATGCGAATCGAACATACAGTGCGCATTTAGCAGGCATTTACCCCAAAACCCTAACTAGAGGGCATCGGACGCTCCCCGAGCAGAGTTTGACTTTGGTAAATTCTCAGACTCGAGATCCTCTCAATAAACTTTCATATAGATCTGAATCATCTTTCCAAATGTTTCTTTCGTGCATGAATAAGATTTACGATTTGTATTTTATGGCTGATTTTCTGAAAAATTCATTTGCAGCCTCCTTATAGGCACACATCCCCCTTCTTGCAGGCATGGAGGACTTTACTTATCCATACAATCTTACAGTCCCGCCGATATTCGGGACAATGTCCATGCGTCTTGGACCCCCCCCCCCCCCCCCGAGGCTACCATGTCATTTTGGACTAAGGGTACCCTATTTAAGAAAAGCCCGACCTCACCACCCGGGACCTTCAATCTCGTAATCCGTACAAGAGCCTTATTACATCATTCTAAAAAATATTATCTTATATTTCCTTATATCACCCCCTCACCTCACCACTTACCACCATTTTCCACCATTTTCTACCACTCCACTACAATCCAAAAATCAGACCGCATAACTTTTAAAAATCACAATCCAAATCATTTAGAAGGTCTAAACCCTCTTCATCAAACATTGCCATTCTAGTGTCATTTCACATATATCATTACTTGTAGCACATTTTCAAGTTAATTCTTTTTTTTTCTCGCCAATAATCACACTTATTATCTATATATGCTTAAACTTATTTTCATAAACTCAAAACCCCAAAAAGAGGGTATATCCTAAAAACTCCAAATTAGAGTTGCTTCGCACTTTTTCTCACACTTTCAACACTTTTGCGCACTCTTCCATAAATGAAAAAAGGAGAACTCTAATTTCGGATTATGACCCACCTTGCTATCTATTCAAACTATGTGGACTTTGATGTCGATTTCGACTAGGTAGGCATCCTGAGATTATCTTAGGATTTGACTCATCCTGAGATTATCCGAAAGTTTAAAACACACACTCGTGTCGTTTTAAATGAATACAAAATTTTTAAAACTTTTAGAACATATCGGGAACAAAGACGAATATAAATCACTCACAATATTAATCAAACATGATAAATTTCACCTAGTCCTAGTAAAGAAATTATGCTAGCATAATTGAAGACATACTAAAATTGCAAGAATGAATACTAATTCTCATTAATAAATCAACTTATAAAAATAATCGAGTCTTATAATTGATGTTGAAAAAACTTCTCCCACAAAATAATTATTGTCCCTCAATCAAAATATACTCTCAAAATAAATGAACCAAATACTATCTCTCAAAGATTTCTCTAAAATTCTATCCTAAAATAATGAGCCAAATGGTCTTACTTATAGGCTTATGAATGAAGTCTTTTAAAAAAAATAATTATCTCTTAGAGCCTTAGGAAGAGTTGGAGATAATTGAGAAGTTTCTTTTAAAAAAATAATTATCTTCAATTTTTGCACTATTCACATCACTATTCATGGCACTATCTTTAATCGTATTTTTTACCTCCAAAACTTCAAAATATCATTTTCGTCCAAACTTCAAAGTTGCCAGTCTTGTCAAGACTTTTTCAAAAATCTATGGCACGGCCTCAACGGACCCTTGAGAGATTTTATAAAAAAATATTTAGTACAACTATGTCAACCGTGTCGTGTCGCGTCGCGACGTATCCTGCCAATATTTTGTACATCAACTCCTTTGTTGTCCAAATTTCCGAGATACATATAAAAAAAAAATTATTATTTCAATTTTAGGGTCATAAATATTTAGAAAATTACATAATTACCCATCTTTGCATTTTAGCGCCCGAAATTCATAAATTGCTCGTTTTAATTCGAAATTCAACCAAATTTTAGAGATAACTTTATTTTGACTAGATAAGCATTGCAAAATTATTTTCAGCCCAATAAAGTTTTGAAAATTATGATTTCATCCCCGAAGTTACTAAAATTATATTTTTAACTCAAATTTTATTCAAACTTGTATGTTTCTATTATTTTACGAAAATGATTCTAAAAGCTCATTATTTATGATACAATGGGCCTAACAAGGTCTAGATTTGGATATAACGCATGCAAAATAATGCACTCATCAAATACTGCAAACCTAAACTTTGCTAGTTCTCGAGCAAAATTAAAATTTTAAAATCTAACTCACTCTCATAGGAATAACAATTGCACTTAGCATGTGCAACAAGCCATTAAACCTATAGGTTACCCTAGTGAACGAGTTTTATCTTGTGAGGGTTTGGAGTGAATATACCCACAAAATTAAAAAACTTGGCTCAATATAAAAGACACAAAAGCAATATAATCAAGTTTGAATACAAACTTCATAAACATAGTATAACTTCACTTTTCAATCTCAACTTTTTTTTTTGTGTGTGTGTGTGTGCATAGAGAATATAACTGTCAATTTCAGAAGATTTTATCGTTATATTTTTTATCCGAAAGTTCATTTTCATTTCTAAATATCACGGAATGCACTCACAATCGATCACTCGGAAATAGGTTATTTTCTCTCGGTATAAGTGAATAAAACAATAAATTTAGATGAGCAAATTTCATATATAGATGATCTAAAAGGACTTTTTCCATAATGGGTGAATATGATCTCATGAATGGAAAATTGATTACTTTTTGAAAACATTGAATCACACCATAGATCCTATTTATCTTCTCTCCACACTATAACTAACTTCAGTTGAGATATGAAGAATTTCTTTGGTTGTATTGTAAGCTCGGGTTTGGCTAGGAAAAATGACAATGGAGTTCAAAATTTCTGAGAATATAAAGATTTCGGTATTTTAACTTTTAGGCACTTTTTCTTCCAACCTCCATTTTTCCTTCTTTTTTTCCTTTTCTTTTCGACTCATCTTTTTTCATCTTTTTTTTCTTTCTTTTTTTTCACTCATCATTCTTTTGAAAACTTTTTTTTTTGCCTTTTTTTCAAATGTAATTTCACCCTAGTATTCTCTGAAAATAGGCATGACTTATTTTTATGGGCCTTAAACTCCCAGTTGAAGTTAGGTAGGATAATAGGTTTTCAATAAAAGGCATATTTTCTTCTTGCCTTAAATGGGTGTAAGGACATTTTTCACATGTCCGAAATGTTTCATTTATTTATGTCGTACGCCGCTACATTTGGCACGTCTCCTCACGATCTCACGATCTCACATGACGGCCTCCATCTGAATTCCGGGAATCAAGCATGCATTATCTCCACTAATATGTCCCACATCTGCCTCAATGACTTCACATTCCAAGATTTTAGGGACTTAATGCAAGTGGTACGCAAGGGAAGTCAAAACAGTGAAAAAAAGGCACAATAGGAGAGTTCAAGGGCATTTTCGTAATTTCACATCCATAGTTCGGAGGTCTGGTCAACTATAAAGTTGAAGAGCTCGCCACAACGAAGATACTGGAAAAAACGGCACCTCAATCCGAGCTACGGTGAAGGAGTTATGACCTTTTGAAGATAGAGAAAATTCCTTAAAGAATGCTGTTTTTTTTTTGTACGGTGGATAGAATTTTAGAGTTTTAAGAACGTGGGACTCTTCATATTTTTTCCTATAAATACCAACTTCGGGGGAGTTGTTTTGTAAGACTTTAGGAGACGAATTTGAGAGTCCAAATACATCTAGTCTTCATATTTTTGAGTCCCAAGACTCATGTTTTGATTCACACATCATTGCCAAACCTTTGTGAATCCTTTTGCAACCCAAGAACACAACTTTGGTTTGTTCAACCCTTGTGGAGGAGACCGTTTTTCTTCTTCATTGCAGCCCTACTGGAAATGGATAATTCCAGCCGCGACTATAGAATCCGATACCCGAGGGTAATTCTTAGTCAACTTGTATTTTCATTGTAATCCGATTGTAAGCCGTTTTCTTACAAATTATAGTGAAAATAAATGGTTTTGCCCCTGAGGGGGATTTTTCCTTAATTGCATGTGTTTGAATGTTCTTGCGTAGATTATCTATTTATTCAATCACATACTGCTGCATGTTTAGGGTTTGTTTGTGTTAAAAGGGTTTTATATATGGTTTGATAATTTGAACGCGAGCACACACGTTTCTCAAATTGGTATCAGAGCAGGTTACGCTAATCTATCGCGTATTCCTTTTTTTTTCCGCAAAATTTTTCTAAAATATCAATTTTCTGAAAAAATTGATTTTTGAAAAAGTGCGTGTTCAAATGGAGAAGTCATATTATAAAATGCCTGTTTTTGACGGGACAAATTATGCTTATTGGAAAGCCCGTATGAGGTCGGCTTTAAAAGCCATTGATGAACGTGTCTGGATTTTGGTTGAACGAGGGTGGACTCCTCCCACGTGACTGTTGATAATGTGACCAACTTGAAACCTGACATTTCTTGGTCTGATGAAGAAATTAAATGGTCATCTTTTAATTCTAAGGGTCTAAGTGCTATTTCTGGGTCTATCACACCTGATGAGTTCAAACGCATAATGACGTGTACCACCTCAAAAGAGGCATGGGATGTTTTACAACTCACCCATGAAGGAACTAATGCTGTGAAAGAGTCTAAGTTGCAAAACTTGACAACTCAATGTGAAACAATCACCATGCATGATTCTGAATGCTTTGATGAATTTTATGCTAGACTTTCTGACATTGTGAATACTAGTTTTAATCTTGGTGAACATATTCCGAATGCTAGAGTTGTTAAAAAGATTCTTCGTTCTTTGCCTAAGCGTTTTATCCCTAAAGTCACTGTGCTAAATTCTATGGGTAATTTAAATACGCTAAAATTGGAAGAACTTGTAGGAGATTTGCAAACTTATGAAATTGATATGTTCCCTAAAAATTCTAAATCTAAAGATAAGGGAATTGCTCTTAAAGCCCAAGAGAGAAGGAGTGAGGGGTCAGCTAGAAAGAGGGTAGAGTCATCTAGAAAGAGAGAGACTGACACGTCAGATTCTGAGTGCAATTTTGACTTAGATGATTTGGCTCTTTTCGCAAAAAATTTCAAGAGGATTCTCAAATTTAAGAAAAATGGCAATTTTAAAGATAAAAAGAAATTTGAGAAAAATAAGTTTGAAAAGAAAAATGAAAAAGTTTCCAAAAATCCTTCTCTGAAATAAAGTGAGAGATGTTTTGAGTGTGATGGTAGGGGTCATAGAACTTTTGAGTGTGCCAATCGTCTGAATAGAGAGAAAGGGAAAGCTATCCTTAATGCTACCCTTAGTGACGACAGTGAGGTCGAGACGGTGGATTCTGGAGATGAGTCACCGCATGAGTGTAACTTCACCGCATTCATGGCCAGCCAAGTGAGCACTCCTAGTTCTCCTCACGACGATGAGGATGATGCTTCACAGGGACACCTCGACAGTGAGATCGATGTGAGTGACGGGGAGGATGACATAAGTGAGAGCGAGAGTGATATACAACGCGCCTACGCTGAGTTATATTCTGAGTCTTTTAAAACTAAAAAGCGTAACAAAGTGTTAGTTCTTAAGATCACTTGCCTAGAGGAAGATTTAAGGAAAGTGAGAGAAAGAGAGTTCTCCACCTGCACCGCCCTGAGAGAGAGAGAATCTACCTGTGTCGAGAATGAGAATTTGTTTAGAGAGAGAGAGAGTACTCTAGAGAAAGAGAGAGGGGACTTGATCAAGCAAGTGGCTAGTCTTACGAGTCAGCTCCATTCCTCTGTGGAGAATCGGAAGAAACTTGAAGCCCTTGTTGCCCAGCTGACTCATGATCTTGAGAAAGCACGGGAAGTCAAGGTACAAATCGAGGACAGATCTGGGAAGATGGGAAAGATGCTCCTCGGCCCCGCTTTAAGTTTTGGTGATCGTCAAGGAATTGGATATGATGGTGCCTCCACGTCGCAAATTGCACCTGGACCAGTTCCTGAGTTTACTACAACTCCTTATGGTCACCGTAAAAAACCTCGAAGGAGAGTTCGACAAAGAAAAGCAAACCAAGGTCCGCCTTTGACTGAGCTCTTTTGTACTTATTGCAAAAGAAAAGGCCACCTTAGGGAAACTTGCTATAGCATGGGTCGGACACGACGTACTACTGCTCCACCACGACATACTGATGAGTTTTCTAGTCTGAGAGAGCGAGTTGAGTTCTTAGCTGCCACGACTCAGAGTTTGATGAAAGAATTCCGACGGATGTCTTCGCCGTTAGTGAATGCTTCTTACATTCCAGCTAAAACCAACAAAGGCAAACAAAAGGTCATCTCTGCTTGGGTGCCTAAGAAAGATAAAAAGGCCTTTGTTGTTCATGCTGCTCTCAAAGGACATAATACCTCACAGTGATATTTTGATAGTGGGTGCTCCAGACACATGACAGGTGATGCCTCATTTTTTACTACTCTTGAGGATTATCAAGATGGCAGAGTCACCTTTGGAGATGGGAGTAAGTCTAGCATTATAAGACGAGGTACTATCGAGTTACCTGTTTTTCCTAAGCTAGAAAATGTTTTGTACGTCAAAGGTTTGAAAGCAAACCTTCTCAGCATTAGCCAGCTGTGCGACACTAACTTTGCAGTAAAGTTTGACCGGGATGCGTGTAAAGTCTACAATCAAGCCGTTAAACTTTTGATGCAAGGCGTGAGGACCGAGGATAATTGCTATGGGACTGAGCCCACATCCTCACTTGTCTGCAACAGTGCCATGATCACTCCTATGGATCTGTGGCACCAACGTCTAGGTCACGTGAACGTTAGAGATCTCAATCGTTTATCTAAAAAGGACCTAGTACGTGGCTTACCATCTCTTGGAAAGTCAACTTCGACCGTTTGTGGACCCTGTCAGTTGGGAAAACAAATTCGTAGTCCTTATAGGAAGTTACATTCCATTACCACCTCTCGTGTTCTGGAGTTGATTCACATGGATCTTATGGGTCCCACTCGTACTGAGAGTCTAGGTGGTAAGAGGTACATCCTCGTGATGGTAGATGATTTCTCCAGATACTCCATTGTAGGTTTTCTGAGAGAGAAATCCGATGCTATAGAATTTTTAACGACCAAGTGCCGTGTCCTGCAAAATCAACACGGAGTCACTATTAATAGGATACGTAGTGACAACGGCACTGAATTTAAGGAAGCAAAAGTAGATCTTTATTGTGATAGCCTTGGGATCAAACATGAGTTTTCTGCTGTGAGAACTTCTCAGCAAAATGGGATTGTTGAGAGAAAGAATAGAACGATCCAAGAGATGGCTAGATCTATGCTTCTAGGTCGTAAAGTTTCTAGGAGATTTTGGGCAGAGGCAGTGTCTACTGCATGCCACATGGTGAATAGGGTTTATTTGCGTCCACACACACTACAGACACCTTATGAGTTGTGGACCGGCAAGAAGCCCAACCTGGCGTATTTCTGTATTTTTGGGAGTAAATGCTACATCCTACGGGATAGAGAGAAATTAGGAAAGTTCGACTCCCGGAGCGACGAGGGAATATTTCTAGGATATTCATCGAATAGTAGAGCATACCGGGTTTTTAACCTGAAGATCTCTAGGGTTATGGAATCAATAAACGTTACCGTACAAGATGACGAACCTTTGACGGTTATTGATCCTAACCTTCAGTGTGAGGATGAGGATTGTTCTGACAGTGATTTACCTGTTCCTCTCTCACACTCTGTGGACCCTACTCCTGAGTTAGGGGACACACTTGCTTGGGTTCGCAAGAGTTATGACCCTTCTTCCATTGTTGGTGATCCCACTCTAGGGGTCAAGACTCGTGCTCAGCTAGAGAACGTTGTTAGCCATCTTTGCTATACGTCCAAAGTCGAGCCCAAGAACCATAAAGAAGCACTCAAGGATGAACACTGGATATCTGCTATGCAGGATGAGTTGCTTCAGTTTAAAAAGAATAATGTCTGGGAATTAGTCCCCCGACCTAGTGAGACTAATATGATAGGTACCCGGTGGATTTTCAAGAACAAAATGGATGAATATGGTACCATAATCAGAAATAAGGCCATCGCATGTCATCTGCACTTCAAGGTGTATCAGATGGATGTCAAGAGTGCCTTTTTGAATGGCATTCTACAGGAGGAGGTTTATGTGGAACAACCAAAAGGGTTTGAAGACCCTCAGCACCCTGAGCACGTCTACTATCTGAGGAAAGCCTTGTATGGTTTGAAGCAAGCACCCCGTGCTTGGTACGAGAGGCTTACTTCTTATCTCTTAGCTCGTGGCTTCAAGAGAGGGGGAGTAGATATGACGTGGTTTGTCAGGAGAGATGACGGTGCTATTTTGGTTGCCCAGGTCTATGTGGACGACATAGTCTTTGGATCCACATGCTCCCAGCATGCTCACCACTTTGAGGAGGAGATGAAAAGTGAGTCTGAGATGAGCATGGTTGGTGAGCTTACATTCTTCCTTGGTCTCCAGGTTTGTCAGCTAGAGGATGGGATGTTCATCTCCCAATCCAAGTATGCTAGAGACCTAGTGAAGAAATTTGGTTTAGACTCCGCTAAGCATGCACGTACACCTATGAGTACCACTACCAAGCTTAGTAAGGACACTTCAGGCAAGGACGTAGAGCAAACCTTATATCGGAGTATGATAGGTAGTGTCCTCTACTTGACTGCTAGTCGTCCCGACATCGCCTTTAGTGTTGGAGTCTGTGCGTGTTATCAGGCATCCCCAAAAGAGTCACATTTACTTGCTCTAAAACGTATTATTAAATACGTAAGTGGGACTCTCTCATACGGGATTTGGTATTCCTTTGATACCGATGACCGTCTGTCTGCCTACTCGGATGCCGATTGGGCTGGGGATGTAGATGGATGTAGGAGCACTTCTGGTGGGTGTTTCTATTTTGGTTCTGCTCTTGTCTCCTGGCTGAGCAAGAAGCAAAATTCCATCTCTTTGTCCACTGCGGAGGCTGAGTACATAGCCGCCGGGAGTTGTTGCACACAACTCTTGTGGATGAAGCAAATGCTGGAGGATTATGGGATATCACAGGACTCCATGACCATTTCCTGTGATAACACGAGCGCGATACACATATCCCGCAATCCAGTTCAGCATTCGTGCACAAAACACATCAGGATACGTGAGCACTTTATACGTCAGTTAGTTGAAGAGAAAGTCGTATCCCTGAGTTTTGTTCCTACCGACCGTCAGTTAGCCGATATTTTCACGAAACCTTTAGATGCCCTTAGATTTGAGAGTCTTAGGAAATCTTTAGGGATTTGCACCGTTGACTGAGGGGTTGGTCTATGTCTAGAATAGGATGCTTCTTCATGTTCATATCATATGCTTCCTATTGCTAGTCTGTTTGATATGTACCATTTCTTAGTTGTACAGCTTTGTTTTATTCTTTTTGCTTTTTATATTTCTTTTGAAAAATACAAAAAGATTTTCCTTTAAGAAAATTTTAAGAAAAGCACAAAAAGATTTTATTTTGATAATATTTAAAAAAAAATAAATAAATAAAGGCCAAAAAGATTTTTCTGTTTTTGCACCTTTTATGGATGAGCATTTAAGTTAGCCAAGTCACAACTCCATTCCATATATCCATGTGACTGTTTGATAGAGATTTGAGAGGCTACATCATTTCATCCATGTGCTTTACATTGATTGGAGTCTTTGAGATGTAATTAGTGATATCTTCCTACATGTTTGACTCCTATATCCTTTATTGCACACATGCACGGCTATATTTGATTGTTGCACTTGTCAATCTCATGTTGGCTTGAGTGTTTCCATCTCAATCCTGTCTATACAATGTATAAAATGCGATAAAACTTGACAAGATTGGAATGCATGTAAAAACCGTTTTGGTGAGACCGTGTGTTTTTGTATAACGGGGAGGGGCTGCGAAAGGTAATCATCTATCCTTTGCGCAAAAGCCACCGTTAAAAAGGACCTAAAAAATGAAGGAATTTTAATATCCGAGGTCCAAAGAGGTTAAAAGAGCCCGAAAAAATTTAAAGGCAATAAAAAGCAATTCATGCCAAATATGGGCCACTTAGGTTTCACCATCAATTCTCCAAAGTTTGAGAATTTAGAATGCCTCTATTCAATACAATATCTGAGGGAGTTTGGTTGGAGAATCTAAACGGGTTTGCACTTCCTTGAAAGTCCTGAAAAAGCATAAAATCATTTTGGACGTTATTGGTGTGAAAATCATTTTGAGCTTTGATTTGTTGATTTGATTGAGTCAATATCTTATACTGTCACTCTTTTACACCAAAGGAAGCATTTGAGTTCATTCGCTAGGAATATCCAATATTCATCGTGCACATATGTCATGTTTGTATGCATTGATTTTCCTATCGAATTTGATCACACCACTTCATTTACGCTATCATTGACTTGGTTGCTTTCTGTTTATTCATGGTGTGTTTTTATCCTAGTGACACCCCGCACTTGCTTATTTGATTTATTTCTCTAATTTGTCCATTTGGGGACATCATAAAGAGGGGGAGAAAGAATTATCATATTATGGGGGAGTTTGAATTCTGGGGGAGTTTTTGAGATATTGCTTATATTTTTATCATATATTGATATCCATGTTATCTCATTTCAAACTCGATATGTCACGTGGTATTTGCTTTGTCTCATGTGTGTAGGTATGAAGATTGCAGATCTATATGTTGCACACCCTGATGAGAAAAGTTTTGAGATTCCTGAAGAATTAAAGAACAAACGATGAAGACTATTCATTTGTACCTTTTCCAGTTTTGGGTTCATGGGAGGGTAGATTTGTATAGGCAATTTCATATTTGATAATTCGGATTTTTTATGTATGTACCGGCATAGACATAGGGGGATATTTGTAAGGACATTTTTCACATGTCCGAAATGTTTCATTTATTTATGTCGTACGCCGCTACATTTGGCACGTCTCCTCACGATCTCACGATCTCACATGACGGCCTCCATCTGAATTCCGGGAATCAAGCATGCATTATCTCCACTAATATGTCCCACATCTGCCTCAATGACTTCACGTTCCAAGATTTTAGGGACTTAATGCAAGTGGTACGCAAGGGAAATCAAAACAGTGAAAAAAATGCACAATAGGAGAGTTCAAGGGCATTTTCGTAATTTCACATCCATAGTTCGGAGGTCTGGTCAACTAGAAAGTTGAAGAGCTCGCCGCAACGAAGATACTGGAAAAAACGGCACCTCAATCCGAGCTACGGTGAAGGAGTTATGACCTTTTGAAGATAGAGAAAATTCCTTAAAGAATGCTGTTTTTTTTTTTTTACGCTGGATAGAATTTTAGAGTTTTAAGAACGTGGGACTCTTCATATTTTTTCCTATAAATACCAACTTCGGGGGAGTTGTTTTTCAAGACTTTAGGAGACGAATTTGAGAGTCCAAATACATCTAGTCTTCATATTTTTGAGTCCCAAGACTCATGTTTAGATTCACACATCATTGCCAAACCTTTGTGAATCCTTTTGCAACCCAAGAACACAACTTTGGTTTGTTCAACCCTTGTGGAGGAGACCGTTCTTCTTCTTCATTGCAGCCCTACTGGAAAGGGATAATTCCAGCCGCGACTATAGAATCCGATACCCGAGGGTAATTCTTAGTCAACTTGTATTTTCATTGTAATCCGATTGTAAGCCGTTTTCTTACAAATTATAGTGAAAATAAATGGTTTTGCCCCTGAGGGGGATTTTTCCTTAATTGCATGTGTTTGAATGTTCTTGCGTAGATTATCTATTTATTCAATCACATACTGCTGCATGTTTAGGGTTTGTTTGTGTTAAAAGGGTTTTATATATGGTTTGATAATTTGAACGCGAGCACACACGTTTCTCAATGGGCAAGCAACGGAATAATGAAAAAAAATATTGGAGTTTAGGCTTAATTTTGGGCTTTTAAACGATGGCCTAATCTCATTTCTCAAGTTCCATTAAGTTAATTTGTGTCTCCAGACGACTTACTAAGACTTCTAGTGCTTTAAGATTCATATTTTGAATTTTTATTTTTAGTAATCGAATAAAACAAAGAATTTGAGATCATCAACGAATTTATCACTGAAGAAAAGTTTGAGTTATTTTAACTCAGATTAAAATCTCACCGGGTAAAAATCTTCACATTTATTCTTTAAGCGTATTAACTTTCTCCTCAGTATCCATTTTCGATCATATTATATGGCTATTGTGTACAAATTTCATAAGATGAGAGATCCATGAAACAATTTTATATTAAGAAATTGTTTCAAAACTTAAATATATTGAAAATCTTTTTGGATTTTTCAATTTTTTTTTTATTTTTTTTTTCAAAAATAGCATTCTAACCCCCCAATCCTAAATTTTACATTGTCCTGCTCAAATAAAAATATGGACAAAGAAAATAAAGTAAAGAAGTGAAATGAAGATATTACATGTGAACTTAACTTTGCTACCAATATCCAAAGTAATAAGTATATGTTAATAAAAATAAATTAAAAAAAACAAGGAAAAAGGAAAGAAAAATACACTAATAATATACAAATCCATGAAAATTACCATCATCACCATAAATTAATAATCGAAATAATTGTGGGTCATTCCAATTAAAAAACTATATAGCATTAAGTGCCAAAACATTATAAATTTGAAAGTATAACCGCACAACACAAAATTCAACCATAAATTCATGGTCATAATGGTGTGCACCAACATCATCAGAAATAAATAAATTTGAATCACATGAATCATATGTCGATGCATCACATGGAGGTAACAAATTACAATAAGGATCCAAATATTTACTATCCCTTTTTCGAAAATAGTCACGTAAAATTGGGGATGCATACTCCGGTTCTAAATCTGAGACTTTACTAAAACTCTTAGAAGAAGAGATATCGCGGGGTGATACACTTTCTTCATAACAAATGGGAGGACCTTCATAATTACTTGAAGTATCACTAAAATTGGATGACGAATCCTCAAATGAATTTTCCCACATATGAGAAGAATCAACATTTTTCTCAATTAAATTAGGAGAAAAATCTGATGATAAATTAATATCTAAATCATCACAAGTATTGCATGTGTTAAGATTGTCAATTTTTTTCTCCTCACAAAATTGAGTATCCCCATTTAATTAATGATTATTTTTCGAAATAGTATCATTATATCATTTGTTTACTTCTTTCCAATTGATACACTTTGGTGGACAAATCGTAATTAAAGGGGTTGGATTCGCATCCATACCTTCTTTAATTTTTAAAATGATTAGTTCTAGTAAAGAAATTAAGCTAGCATAATTGAAGACATACTAAAATTGCAAGAATGAATACTAATTCTCATTAATAAATCAACTTAAAAAAATAATCAAGTCTTACCATTGATGTTGACAAAACTTCTCCCACAAAATAATTCTTGGCTCTCAATCAAAATATACTCTTAAAATAAAGGTACCAAATACTCTCAAAATAATTATCTCCAATTTTTGCACTATTCACGTCACTATCTTTAATCACATTTTTGACCTCCAAAACTTCAAAATCTCATTTTCGTCCAGAATTCAAAGTTGTGAGTCTTGTTAAGACCTTTTCGAAAAGCTATGGCACCACCTCAATGGACACTCGAACAATTTTATAAAAAAATTGTGTCGTGTCGCGTCGCGACGTATATTGACATTTTTTTGCACACCGACTCCATTGTTATCCAAATTTTTGGGGTACCTGTAAAAATGCAAAATAAAGATAATTAGTTCAATTTTAGGGTCATAAATATTTAGAAAATTACATAATTACCCATCTTCACATTTTAGCCTCGAAATTCATAAACTGCTCGTTTTAATTTAGAATTTAACCAAATTTCAGAGAGAACTTTATTTTGCCTAGATAAGCATTTAAAAATGATTTTTAGGCCCATAAAGGTTTAAAAAAATATTTCACCCCCGGAGTTACTAAAATTCTATTTTTAACTCAAATTTTATTCAAACATGCATTTTTCTTTTATTTTACGAAAATAATTCTAAAAGCTCATTATTTATGATACAATGGGCCTAATAAGGTCTAGATTTGGACATAATTCTTGGAAAATAATGCACTCATCACTTTCTTTGTACCTGCAATATGTAATATGAAAAGCAAGATACATATGAGAAAGATGCATTTTCTTTTTGGTATTTTTCTTGATTTAGTGACCTGTCCTATATGCACTTTTGTTTTTCTGTTGAGATTGTTTTATTTTGTGAGATAGAGATGAGAATGAAAATGATTTTGAAATTTTTTTTTATTAAAAAAGGAGTAATAAAAAAGGAAAGAGCCGGTGGTAGCTTCCAAAATAAGGATTTTGGAAATTGATTTTGTTCAAAAGATGAAAATTGATTTTTTTTCTAAAATAGGGGGTTATCGATCGGCATACCCCTTGACATGCCTATCATCATATGTTCAAGTCAAATCATTATTAGGCTTTGATTGTGCTTTCATGCACTTCTGTGGTACTTAGTAGGGTAGGGATTTAAATGGAATTCTTGATGGTTTATTTTTTTGCAAGGGTTTTTCGGTATTGTGGTGACAATTATGTTCAACAAAAATGAATAAGAAAAGGAAATCACCAAAGAAAATAAAGAATGTAATGAATTTCAATCACACAACACAGTATGTACGTGGTTCAGGAGGAATGTTTACGTCCACGGTGGTGCTCTCAGTATTATTTCTCTATACTCCGGGGAGCGTTTTTCAGGAAAATACAATACATGCCTTTTTCCCCAGGCTTAGGGTTTGTTATATACATGTTTGATCTCGGGGAGTGGGGGTGTTGGACTCCCCAACATCAGTCCATAACCCCTAGAATATCTTTATGTGAGATTCTAGGGACTTGACTGAGTCGTGACCGAGTTGATAGGGATGTGAGGCTCCCAGACTTTGGGCCTTTACTGGGCTACTCGTCTGGGCCCGCGGTGACAAATCGAGGTACCCACAATTGCCCCTAAACTTGTTGGGCCATAATTTGGGCTCAATAAATTTATATGATTTGTCATAATGACTATCTTGTAAATTGTGCAACTCTTCCAAGATTTGAAGTTCTTCTTCTAAACTGATTTAGGCGGCAGCGTGCTTCATGTCTCGTGCGTTATGATTGGAAACGTTTAAAAATCCTTTGGAGCAATATTTCCTTGTTGTCGTTTCAAGATTCTTCATACTTTCTTATCTTCTCTAAGCTCTCGCTATTGCGCTCTCATTCCGAGGTCTTCATTTTTCGATTTCAATCTCCTTCATCGTCTTTGCTTGTGACCTTACGTCGTCCCAAGCCAAATTTTGATTTCGTAAGTTCCTCTTGCTCTTTATCTATGTTTTTTCTGTTAAAACTTCTCCGCATTTATAATTTAGGGTTTGTAAATGGAAAAGATAGGCAATAGATCAATAATTGAATTTAGGAAGTATTATAACATCCCATATTGGTTATACATTGAGTATGCCCCTATCCCTAAAAATGTTAGAGAAATAGAGGGCGCTCACTGAATTCACATCCTCTTACTGTCCCAAGGGGGTTTTACATTTCCTCTAAGCAATTTATTTTTGCATTTCTTTGGTTATTTCAATATTGTCCCCGCACAGTGTTCGCCAAATGTCTGGAAGATTATTAATGGTGTCCATAGAATAAACTAGCTCTATGGCACCAATTTAGGTCTTGCTGAGATATGCTTTTGTTATTCTTTCTCTCGCACAAGTTCTGGTCTTGTTTACCTCAAGTCCAGGAGTCCGGATAGGGTATTGGTAGTAAATCTACCTGATTCCTACAAGGATTACTGGCAAGAGGGTTTTCTTGCTAGGAATTGGCAATTTCCTCTCCATACTGAGGGGTCGATGTCTGACAGATTCATGGTCCCCTTTTATGGGGAGGAATTCATAGGTAGGATTAATTTTTGCTCTGATCTTCAATCTTCTTGTTAATGTATGATTTCTCTGATATTCTTCTCTCTTTCTTTTCAGTAAGGATAAAGAGCTTGGAGCCTGTTATCAGCGAGGTTCGAGATGCTGAGTTAGTCAAGGCCTGGAATATCAGGGATCTCTTGGCTGATGCTGACCATCCTGATCTAGACATCACTGAAGAGGTTGCTACAGATCCTATCTAATTGGACGAGGAAGAGAGTAACTCCGGTGAGGGTAGCGAAGGTGATAACGGGGATGGTGCTGAAGGTGGTTCCAGCGAGGATAACTCTAGTAGTGAAGGTTATTCCCTCTCGAAAGAAGCTTCAGAAGATCGAGAGTCTTCAAGTGAGTCGAGCAGTTCTAACGAAGAGGATATGGCTCCTCCCAGGAAAAATTTGATTCGGGATGATGATGATGAGGATGAGGTGCTTCTTTCTTGACGGTCGAAGAAGAAAAAGTCTGGCAGTGGGAAAGTTGCCACTGGTTCTTAGCCTGCTGCCAATGAGTAGGAAAAGTAGAGGAGGGAGTAAGATCAGTTGATGGAGAAAGAGAGAAAGAAGGAAGAGGAAAAGAAGAAGGTGGAAGAGAAGAAGAAGGTTGAGGAGAGGAGAAGGGCTGAGAGGGAGAAGAAGGAGAAGGAAGAGGAGAAAAGGAGATACGAGATAAGGACGAAGGAAGGGTAAGCTCTGGTGCCTGTGTCCGTATTGCCTGAGGGGGCCTCTATCACCATCTCTCCTCAGTTAGTTCCTGCATTTCTCGAGAGATCAATTTTTCTTGAAAATCGTTAGAAGGCAATGGGGACCGACTAGTTAGCCTTGCAGGCGAGTTAGAGGCTAGCCTTGGTAAGTCTATTTCTGCTTCTGATGCTTGTGATGTTCTATTCAATGCTTCTCTTTCTTAATGTTCTCTCTTTTTTGTAGTTTATGACTGACTTCACCGTCCTCTATTGCACTCGCAACGAGCTGGTGAAGGGGAATGTTGATTTAGAGAAACAAAATAATGAGCTGAAGGGGAAGGGTGACGAGATGGAGGCCAATTTGAAGACTGCTAAGGATATTCAACGATCTTCTAATCTCGCCCTCACTGATGCCAATCAGGTGAAGGAGGAGACTGTCAAAGATCTCAACGAGTTGCGACAGTCTTATGACTTTGTTTGTATGAGCAAGTTAGCTATGGTGGAGGAGAACAGGGTACTGGCAGAGAAGGTAAAAATGGTGGAGGAGAGCTCGTACAATGCCGGGTGAGCTGCTACGTATGAGGACACTGAGGTTCAGATAGGCTACATTAGCCGACTAAACCTCAAGAAGGGCTGGGATAAAGCTCTTCTGGCTGCTGGAGTGGACGTTGACTCTCCCTTATTTGACGAGCATGATCCAAGTCTAAAGCTCATTATGGATGATGCACCTGCCCCGACCATTGACAGTGTTGTTCCTGCGTCTCATATGGTTCCTGCTGATACTCCCTCTGTTCAGGGAACACCAGTTGATCCATCTGAGGGAGGTGCTTCTCCTGCTGTTGACAACGAAAAGTGACCAGCGACCTCTGAACAAAATGAGGTTGCTATCTATCCTGTTCTTAGGACTTCTTTTATATTTTTTGCTTCGTTTGTACTGTTCTTTTTAATTATCGATGTACTTAGACCTCTATATTTGAATAAAATGAAAATGCTTTACCTTATGTGTACTGATTCTTCTGCTCTTGAATGCTTGTATGACCTGTAGTTAATTAATGTAGATGATTATATACCTGCCCCCTCTCAACTGGAAAGTATCCTTGGTCCTAATGCCAGTAATCAGGTTCGCGAAGCCTTTTTTAGGGTTTATAAGTCTCTCAGGTCGAGGAATAAGAGCTTTAAAGATTAGTCTAAGCTAGTTTCCAAACTGAAGGATAGACTTTAGGAGATGGAAGAAGTTGGTGCCTCTGTCCAAGAAGAAGTGAACACTTTGAGAGTAAGCTTCTAGATGCCTCCGAAATTAATCCATCCGGAGAAGTTATTCAACTAGAGAATGAGACTCTGAGGAGGGAGTTGTCGCAACTCAGGGAGCATGTGCCGAGTATCGCCCCTCGAGTTTTATGAGGTTTCTCTTCATCGGTTGTTCCGTAAGTTGGCACAGGGCCGAGCGTCGCCCCTTAAGTTTTACGAGGTTCTACCTAATTAGTTCTTCCACGAGCTGATCCAGATGCAGGGGGTCCATCTAGGGAGGGCTTCAAAGAGATGTCACACGACTGAGGCATCTGTTCAAAAAAGGACCTCGACGAGTGTGGGATGATGGTTATGACCAAGGTTGGACAGATGCTCTAACGAGGTTAACAGAGTTTGAAGAGCTATCCTTTATTAGGGGATGGTTGAGTGCCCTCAGGGAGTTGTAGGTCCCCAGGAACTCAGTACTCTAGTATCGTCAAGAGATATCTCCTTTAACTCTGAGGCCTAATCCTTTTAGGAGGGACAACCAGTGGGTCCCTATAGATGTTATCCCCAGGCAGCTATTAGAGCCAGATGCGAATAAAGTTAAGGAAGAATTGGCCTCTCATTCGGATGACGGCCGAAGATCGCAAGTGGCTAATTATCTTACTCAGAGGCCTAATCCTCATTAATATTTTCTTACTTCAATGTAATTTTTTATAAATGTAACGCAGTAATAAAAAATGTATGTTTTGGGCATTTTGCCGACTAAACATGTGTTGTGTATTTTTACTCCATTAATCGTTCGTTTGATTATTTTGAGCTCTTCATAGTCGACTATATTTGATGTGGGTAGAGTTATTTTGTCGTTTGAGTATCTCCTAGTCCAGTATGATTATGAGATACCATTTTATCCCACTTTACCTTTTAGGTCGCGTCGTCACACTTCCTTAGGCCTAAGTATGGAAATTGCAAGGACACACCTGGTCCTGGATGTTCCATTCGATCAGGTTTTTTTAGCCAAACATTGTTTGGCGACCAATTTGATTTGACCGAGCTACCTAAGGGTCCTTCGTAGGGCTTCATATATTGCCAGCGGAAATGCTAAGAGGTTGTTCGTGTTTCATAACGAAAACCTGAGGAGGGTGATTCCCTACTTTTGCATACTGAGTAATATGCCCGTCGCTCAGAAAAGGTGTGCAAGTTATAAAGTTTTTAATACAAAACCAACACTTTATAGAATGTCACTGCCAAACAATCTTTTATTAATCACAAGCAATAAAAAATGAGTTACCAATTCCAAAAATGTGATAAAAGATGAATGAAAAAACTAGAAATAGAATTTTTTTGGATTGGCTGCATTCCATGCTCGGGGTATCTCTCTGCCCTCCAGTATTTCTAAGTGATAGTCTCCTTATAGGTCGTCCCTTGTCACCTTGAATGGTCCCTCCCAGTTTGGACCCAGCATGCTATCAGATGGTTTTACTGCACTGCCAAGAACTTTCCTTAGGACGTAGTCCCCAATCTAGAATGTCCTTGGATTGACCTTTTTGTTATAATGTTTTGCGAGCTGCTGTTTATAGCTCGCTAGTCTTACTGGGGCTAGTTCTCTGCGTTCAACAGTTAGGCCAAGTTCAACGAGTAATGCTGCATCATTCTGGCCTTGGTCGACCAAGGTGAATCTCATGATTGGGAGGCCAACTTTTAAAGGGATGATTGCTTCCATTCCATATGTTAGTGCGAATGGGGTTTCCCCAGTTGCTCTTCGTGGGGTAGTGCGGTAAGACCACAGAATGTGTGGCAGCTCACTCACCCATGCCCCTTTGGCTCGCTCAAGTTATTTATTCAATCCGTCGATCATTGTTTTGTTGGAAGCTTTAGCTTGGCCATTGCTCTGGGGGTAGGCAACCGAGATAAAATAGTGCATGATCCCGTGATTATTGCAAAAACTCTATAAGGGGCCACTCTCGAACCGCGTTCCATTGTCAGTGATGAGGGTATTGGGGATCCCAAAGCGGGTAATTATGTTTTTCCATAAGAATCTCATCATATCTTCGTCCCTGATGTTTGCCAACGGTTTTGCCACAATCCATTTAGTGAAGTAGTCTGTGGCAACCAACAGATACTTGCGATTTCCATCAGAGGTAGGGAGAGGGACCATGATGTCCATTCCCCATTGGGCGAAAGGCTAAGGGCTGGTAAGTGATCTTAGGTCACTGGTGGATTGGTGGACCATAGGAGCATGTAACTGACATTTTTCGCACTTGCGAGCATATACTCCAGAATCTCTTTGCATGTATGGCCACCAGTAGCCTTCCTTCATTGCTCAGAAAGCTAGCGATCTTCCTCCAATATGGCTCCCACAAGTTCCTTCATAGATCTCGCGCAACACTTGCTCGACGTACTTTGGGTGAACATATTGCAAGTAAGGGATGGTGAATGATCTCTTATATAGCTTGCCCTCAGGAGATAAGTGAAAGCAGGAAGCTTTGACTCTTATCTGGTGAGAGGCCCTCTTATCGTCTGGTAGTGTACCATCTGTCAAATAGTCCCTCAGGGGGTCCATCCAACTGGGTGCTGATTCAATCGTGAGGATACGACCCATGTCTGGAAGATCTTCGCTCCGGATGATGCTTGGTTGGCCGAGGAAATCTATAGTGATTGTTCTCTTTAAGTTGGAGTCAATTGTTGAACTTAAGGCTGCTAGGGTGTCGGCATGACTGTTTTGTCCTCTGGGAAACTATTGGACACTGACTTCCTCAAAGTTGGACATTAACTTTTTTGCTAAGGAGAGGTAGGCTTTTATTATTTCATCCCTTGCGTTGAAGTCCCCAGTTTTCTTATTTTAAACCAATTGTGAGTCATCGAATACTTGTAGTTGCTTTGCTCCCAACGCTTGTGCCTTTTGTAGGCCTGTTATTAAAGCCTCATATTCTACCTCATTGTTGGAGGCTTCAAATCTAAGCCCGATTCCCTGTTCGAGGATTGTATCTTCTGGGGTAACGAGCATAATACCTACTCCTGTTCCCTTTGAGTTGGAGGCTCCATCAATGAGCAGTCGCCAAACTCCTATTGAGTGATCTTCCCTTTTATCTATGGGTTGAAGTTAGTCACAAGGTTGGTATCCTGTGAACTCTGTAATGAATTCAGCAAGGACCTGCCCCTTGATTGCATTCCTTGGTTAAAATTGGATGTCAAATCGTCCAAGCTCGACTGAATACTTGGATAGTCTTCCAAACAGATATGCTTTTCGCATGACTACTTTAAGGGGGTGTGATGTAAGGACGATGATAGTGTGACCCTCGAAGTAGTGCTTCAGTTTCCTCGATGCTACCACTAGTGAAAAGGAGAGATTCTCCAGTGGTAGGTACCGCTGCTCGGCATCCAACAAGGTCTTGCTCGCGTAGTGTATTGGGTGATGTATTCCTATTTTTTTGCATTTCAGTTCAGAGCTGACAGCGTGGCTGGAAAAAACAAGATATAGGTACAGGGAATCGTTGTCTTGAGGTATCACGAGCAAACGTGGTGTGTTGAGATAAGATTTGAGATCTTCCAGTGTTCTTGATCAATCTTGGTTCCATTCTATCGTTATGCTTCTTTTTAATAGCTAGAAAAAGGCTGGCACTTCTCGGAGGACTTCAAGATGAACCGATTCAAAGCGGCGAGCATACCCGTGAGCTTCTGCACGTTTATTATTGTGCGAGGAGGGGCTGGATTTAATTCCTCTCTCGCTAACCAAGTATTAGAGAAATTTTCCTGACTGGACACCGAAAGAACACTTGCACGCATTGAGTTTCATTCGGTATTTCCTGAGGATTTCAAAGGTCCTTGATAGGTCTGAGAGATGGTCCTCTTTATGCTTGCTCTTGATGAGCATATCATCAATGTAGACTTCCATGGTATCTCCCATTTGGTCTTTGAACATCTTGGTGACCAGCCGCTGGTAAGTTTCTCCTGCATTCTTGAGCCCAAAGGGCATAACTTTATAGCAGTATAATCCAACGATGGTAATAAATGCGGTCTTGTCTTAGTCTATTGCATATAGAGGAATCCGATGATACCCTGAATATGCATCTAGAAAACTCATTCTCTCATGAGTTGCTGTAGCGTCCACCAATTGGTCGATCTTTGGGAGGGGAAAACTCTCCTTAGGGCACGCCCTATTAAGTCAAGTGAAATCGATACAAACTCTCCATTTTCCATTATTCTTTCGGAACCACTACTGGGTTGGACAGAAATTTAGGGAATTGAACTTCCAGTATGGATCCTGCATCCAGTAGATTTTTTACTTCCTTCTCTATAACTTTGGACTTCTCTGGCGCAGTTCGCCGTGCCTTTTGCGCAATGGGCCTCAAAGTGGGGTCGACGTGCAACCGATGACAAACCACACTGGGATTAATTTTAGGTAGCTCGTACGATTCCCAAGGGAAAACATCTAGGTTTGTCCTTAATAGGATTTCTAATACTTTCTTCTATTGATCTATGAGAGATGTCCCAATAAAGAAACTCCTGCCCTTTTTGTTACCACCGGTTGCGACTTCTTCCAGGTTTTTAATGACCCTCTCAGAGGGGAGGAGTCTGGTCTCCTCCACTCCGGGTCTTCCATACTTTAGCTACTATTTCAAAGGTATCAAACCTTCTTACTCCTCGACCTTCTCTTTGTCCTTCTCGACCTTCTTCTATGGTTTCAGACGGATGGATGCTATGAAGCACTTTCTTGCCATCTCTTGATCTTTATAGATCTCCATCACTCCTCGCTCAGTCACGTACTTGAGTTTCTGATGGTAGGTCTATAGGACTATCCTCACTGCATGTAGCTACCCTCTGCCGAGGATATCTTGGTATGGTGAGTTAATTTCTACTACCAGAAACTCGATCATCTTGGAGACACTCTTGGAGACACTTCCTGCCCTTACTGCCCTTACTGGCAACACGATCTTTCCCAATGCGATAGTTACTTTCCCATAGAAGACAACTAGATGGACATTGGCTTCTTTCAAGTCGGTAACGCTTAACTTCAATTTTATGAATATGTCAAGATATATTACCTCGGATGATCTTCCCTGGTCGATGAGTAACTTATCGACGTCATAGTTGGCTATCCTGAGGGTAATGATCAAGGCGTCATGATTTGGGGTTCTTACCCCCACTATATCTTCATCTATGAACACGATGTGTTTGTTGTAAGAGACGTCATCTACTCGTCGATGCTTTCCTGACTGTGTCTTCGCTTGATCGATCTGAAAAGCTTGCATTACTGCTATAAGCCTTTTCACTTCCATCCGAGATGAATTCCCTTGAATATGCTTCATATCAGATGCCCCATGAATTACTGCAAATTCATTGCCAACATCGTCCTTAAGTACGTTGTCGGTCCTTGTGTCTCCATTGGCAGCAACCTTCTCTGCCTTCTTCTCTACAAACTCATTCAGACGCCCAGTCTGGGTCAACTCTTCAAGGTGAGACTTAAGAGCCTTGCATTGATCAGTCTTATGTCCTCCCTCCTTGTGAAAAGTGCATCTCAACGGGTTGTTTCTCTTTGAGGGATCTTCTCCCATCTTTCTGAGCCACTTAACAAATGGCTCATCTTTTATTTTCACTAGGATCTTGTATATTGGTTCTTTGAAGACAGTGTTTACTACCTGAAATGCTTTTGAAGCATCGTGCTTGCCTCCATTCGTGGATCCACCCTTTCCCCCATTATTTCCTCCTATCTTCTAGTTTTCGACCTTATCATTGCCCTTGTAAGTGAGCTTAGCTGGACCACTCGCCCCTGCACTGAGGCGAGTCACATCCTCGACTTTGGCGTACTTCTCGATGCGAGCCATCAGGTCATCGATGGTTATGGCCTCCTTCTTTGTCAGGTATTGGTTCAGAAGGTAAGAGCTGGGTAGGCCAATCTTAAAAGAGGCCACTACTACCCATTCCGAGCAGTCCTTGACCTCGTTCAACAACTCCCAGTACCTCTTTGCATAGTCTCGGAGTTTCTCCAGAGGCATCTTCTTCCTTGTTAGCAAAGCATCCATCCTCTTTGGATGGGAGCTGCTGGTAATGAAGTGAGCCATGAAGAGCTCGACCAGGTACTTAAATATTCTGATGGATCTGTAAGGGAGCCTCTCGAACCACTTATGGGCCACATCATGCATACTTGAGGGAAAAATCCATCACATTAGTGTATCCTAGCAGTTCTAGAGAGTCATGTCCTGTCTGTACTACCTAACTTGATCGATAGGGTCAGTCTTTCCGTCAAAGATCTTGAATCTCAAAATTGCAAACTTCTTGGGGGATTCTTCTTCTATTTCCCTTGAGAAAGGGGATTTCATTTGGGTCCTGAGAGCTGGTCGATCTGGCACTCTGATGTGGTGGGTGCTGGTCCATTTCTCTTCTAACCAAATTTTATGTATCCTTATCTCCTCGAGCTGGTCTCCTGTAACGGTGAATTGGTAGTTATTTTTAGAGCAAGTCATCATCCGACTTGTGCTTCTGACTTCCTGGGGATCCGCGCCTAGGGCTCCTTCCTCGGTCACGAGAATTGCTCCCCTGAGGGATATGAGTGCGGTGTGGGCATCGCCTAGTGCTGCGATGGAGTTCTTTCTCCATCTTTCCAATCTCCTTTAAAGGAAATCATTCTCATCTTCTTTCTTGCGAGCGGCCTCCCCTTGCTCTTGGAGCCTTGCCTCATAGGCATCGATCAACTTGGAGATCTGTGTGGACCTCACTGGTCCCTGACTATCTTCTGAGGCCTGTCGTTCTGGGAGACCCCTTTGATCTGAACTTCGAACTTCAAATATGATCCTGTGAGGGGCAGGCTGTTTTTGGATATGCCCTATTTGAGGGGCATTTCTATTGTGTCCAGACATTCCAGATTCTTTGTTGGTGAGGGCTTTCTTAAAGGAAGACAAACGTTTCCCACAGACGATGCCAATTGTGATGAAAATTATGTTCAAGACATATGAATAAGAAAAGGCAATCACCAAAGAAAATAAAGAATGTAATGAATGTCAATCACACAACAAAGTATGTACGTGGTTCAACAAGAATGCTTACGTCCACGATGGTGCTCTCAGTATTATTTCTCTATACTCCGAGGAGCATTTTTTCAGGAAAATACAATACGTGCCTTTTTCCCCAAGCTTAGAGATTGTTATATTCATGTTTGTTCTCGGGAAGTGGGGGTATTGGACTCCACCACGTCATTCCATAACCCCTAGAATATATGCATGCGAGATTCTAGGGACTTGACTGAGTCGTGACTGAATTGGTAGGGATGCAAGGCTCCCAGACTTTGGGCCTTTACTAGGCTACTCATCTGGGCCCGTGGTGACAAATCGAGGTACCCACCGGTATAAAAGGAGAGTTTAAGGGGTGTCTTTTTCATCAACATCCATATTTATTCTATCTCTTATTCTTTCTCTTTCTCAAAATGTCTCTTCCAATGTACGGAGAATTCATTGACTATGACAGTTTCATCTTGCGCCGAGTTTCTCTGTGGCGTAATCGGTCCATAGACTAGAAGTTGCTAGCAGCAATGGTACAATTTTGGTACCCTAAGTATAACGTCTTCCTATTTGTCCTGGATAAGGCTTGTCCTACCTACAAGGATTTCTCAGTAATGTTGGGGGTTATCTCATGTGTTGAGGAGGCTATGCTCAATTTTTCTCGTTCTTTTCAAGCACTTTTGGCTAAGTTTCTCCATATTTTCCCTTCAGTGGCTCGATCATAAGTTAATGCAGGGACTATTTCTCTTCCGATGGTTATGTATTGGGGGCGTGAGAGGGGCCTTGATGATACTGGCTTTGTCGGAGCTATTGTTTTGGTCCTGACTACGAGGTTGTTACTGGTGATAGGGGATTTCATGGCTGATCCCCAATGGGAAGCGATATAGACTGGATGTATTACTGCCATAGTCCTACGATGGTGGTTCTTGAGGAGACCCTTAACGGTCTCAATTCTTAGAAAAAAGTCCGTTTTGATTTTCTGAATGGAAGCCCAATGATGTTCATGTGGCTTACTGAGAGGTCTCATCGCGGCTCCTCCCGAGCATCCCTTGGCGGGTGTGCCTAATTTATATGTATGGACTTTGTTCATCTTTGACCCATCAATAGATAACTCGTTCAACTGGTTCGCAGAGCATAGAGCCCAGTGTCTTCATTGGTCGATACGATGGTGGGGAGACTTGTAGCCTGTTTTATAGCTTTAAGATTACTGGTATGTGAAGTTGGTTGACATCCGTTAGACCTCCTTTAATTTTCCTTGACAGCTTCTACACCAAGATGGGTGGGAATAAATAGTGCCCCCTCTCATAACAGTCTACCATTAAATGAAATGCTAACTAAATCTTTGCGAATGATATTGGGACCCTTGTGGTCGTGCCGTTGGACGTTTACCCATCCATCACAATCCATAAGAGGGGCCTGACATGTGTTTAGGGGCTACCTGAAGTGGCTCTGTAAGTGGGTAGTGGGAAATATTATTGAGGAAGAGACTGGGTAAAGGTGTCTTGTTTCCTTCGATACCATAAAGTAGGGTGTTGTGGTTTCGGCCAAACTTGCCAGGCCATATTGTTGCATGGAGTGCATGTGGAGTGTTAACAAGGAGTGGGAGACTTGGAGACCTCCGAAGGCAGGGATTAATGATAAAGCAAGGTTTTGGAAACCCCATCCTAGGACCCCCTTACGACCTCCTTAGGTCCCTAACACTCACTCGTTCACCGCAAACCCTAGGTCATACTCCAAGTACTAATCTAGAGGCCATTGGGTGCTCCTAGTCCCCATTTGACTCTAGTTAACTTTCTCTCTGAGAAAAAGTCAATGAATTTTCAAAGGGCTCTGAATCCACTTTTCAGTGGTTTTCCCCGTGTATGAATTGAACTCATGGTACGAACGAACAATCCATTTTACCTCGAAAATTGATCTAGAGGCCACAAAGCACTCCCGTGTCACATTTGATTTCGATTAACTATCCATATTGAGTGAATCTTAATGAATATCTGAAGGGATCTTAATCACCTTTCCAATGGTCTGCCCCATGCGTGAACCTGCCTTACAATACGGACAAATGACCCGTTTATCATTAAAAATATATCTAGAGGCCACCGGGAAACACTCCTAGGCCCCATTTGACTCGTTTGAACTCTTTATCTTGATTAAATATTAATAAATATTTTAAGGTCTCTAAATTCCCTTTTTAACGACCCACCCCATGTGCGAATTAGTCTTACGATACGGACAAACGACCCATTTTACTCCGACAGGGTCATCGGGCGCTTCCTGACCTTATTTAACCTCGCTAAACTATTCAAACAAAATGAAACTAAATAAAATCTCAAAGTGATCTCAATACCCTTTCCAATGATCCATACCATGTGAGAATCGGCCTTACAATTTGGACGAACTATCCATTTTTCTTTAAAAACATCTGTCTAGTGACCAATGGGCATTTTCGAGCCCTGTTTCACCCCAGTCAACTCTTGGACCCCGGAGGGAATTGATATATTCTTAAATGGATCTGAATACCATTCCCAACGGTCCACTCCGAGCATGATTCTGACTTACAAATTTCATTCTATGACCGTTTTTCTGAAAAACTTATCCCAGACTCTCGAATGGTACCCTTAGGACCCTGCCTATCGATAGTGTGACTGAGGATCTATTCCAATAGGTAGGTCCAAGACCATGCCGATCGGTAGTCCTCTTGGTCCTATATATATAGACTCCATGACACTTTGAAAGGGGTCCCTGAACATCATTCTCAGCAATTCAAAAAACATTATCTCGAATTCACAGATGTTCCCTTTCTGAAAAGCCCATTTCCCACATTCCATTCCATATTTTTCTTACTTCATTTAGTAAAATTCCCTACCATATCTTCATACACCTTCATCCCATTACAAGATCAGCATATCTACACTCAACATCAATTATTGATAAGGAGGTCCAATTCTCCATCTTTTCCACTAAATTCTCTTATTTTTGTATTAGTTGTTTTATTTTTACTTTAGCACTTTATTTCATTATGTCATATATGTTAATCTCAAACCTTTATTAGTAGTAGTTTCACATACTTTATTTTCATAAAAAAAAAGAAAAACAAGAAAAAATGGGTACATCTATAAATTCCAAAAGTGGTATTCTCACTCCTAAAGCACGTTTATCTCCACACATACACATAAGAAAAATATGAGGCCTATATTTATGAATTATACCCCACACTATGTTATCTTCTAATTACGTGGACTTTAATGCCCATTGGGATATGTAGGCATTTTGGGTAAATCCTAAGACTCGAGTCCTCCCTTATGTGCACTTATAATATTGTTTTCATATTATATATATACTCACTCTTAATGAATGCCATATTCTTACATGCTTGTTTTTGTCCAATATATACATTCATTCTTCCATAACGACCTGTGATTCGGCAAACCCTCATACTATATTTTGAATTATTATTTTTTGGAAGACTCCTACGGATGAATTCACTCCATCCTTTTCCATGATGCGAGTTGAATGATTCCAATATTCTTCTATATTATGCACATAAGCAAACACTTCACGGAGTCTAATATGAGAAGATTAACACATGACCATGAGAGAATGAAAGAGAGGGAGGGGTTCCTAACACCTTCCCATCCCGTAATTTAGTCCCCAGACCTTTGAACTACTTGGTTTCATAGGAATCGGTATTGTCCTTGGTTTCAGTCTCTCGAGGCGATAATATTTCTTTTGCTTATTTTGTGCAAAATAGACTGACGACTCTACCTCTACACATTATCCCACATTGACGATGGCCAAGAACCCCGAGAAAGGGGCAATCCCATGAACATGCCTAAGGGAACCCCAAGAAAGGATAAATAAATGGGGAGGACCCGGGACGGCCAAAGTGGATACTCCATTGGGGAAGAATTTTAAGAGGACTCGACTCCATTTTCTACATGGGTGTTATTCTTTTCTATATGTGTGCACATGCTCCTACCTTTACGTTTCCCTTACTCCTCTATTTACTTTTTGTGTATATCTACCCCATGCTTATATCTATCATGCTCTCTCTCTATGTATATATCACTTTTCACTCACTGATACACTTCATACACTTGTATATACTCTCCATGTACACTTCACACACTTACACTTGTATATAAATTCACTTTTACTCACATAATTCACACACCAATTTGAATATCCATGGTTAGGCTTCAATAAAACCACCCATACTTTTCACACTTATGTATATATCCATGATCACTTACACATATCACACACCATATATAGGTCACTACAACACACATTCACTTGTATAGTCTCACTACCACACACATTCATTTGTATATATTCACATGTCATTCACTCACTCATATGTATATGTCCCCATGCTTTCCTATCACCATGTTAAGTATAGTTTTCATGCTTCATGCTATATTTACTTTTAATGATACTTGTATATACTCCCTCATTAGTATAGTACTCCCTTTACTCATTATGCAAATAAAAAAATAAAAAATATTCTCTCTGTATAATATACTAATTAAGACTCATGCATTTTTACACACTACATCGCCAAGAGCATAGCAATATTGAGAAAAACTTCGTCCCGCACAAGGGGCCACTTTATGATGGGTGCTAGTCTTACGGGGAACAGTTAGCCTAAGTGATATGAATATCACCTTCCATTGTCCTCGTACCTTCGAAGTATATCGAGCGGTTCCCCCCGCACCGTATCGCTTAACCGAACTGACAATATGAGGTATATAGTCGGGATCTCATTCACATATGTCAAGTATATCAAATTAGCTATAATAAATACTATGCCCACGAGGTATATAGTGAGGCAATTCACGTCCACTCAGGTGTATCAAATGACTTGTCTACAAGTATCGATGAATGATTGCCCTTATAGGCAAGAGGTATATCGTGAAAGTCATGCCAAAAGGAGGAACTCTTCCACTAACCCAACAAGTGCATAAACCTCATATAAGCATTAAACCTAGGGCACTCATATTTAGTTTGTCAATTACGATGCGAAACTCTTTCAAAATTCAAGGTCGGCATACTACCCTAATTTTCACGCTATTTTGCTTTTTTTCAAAATAGGTGCCCATCCGTGAGCCTGAAAACAAGTCAAACTCTATCTTATATATTTTCAAGCCTTATTTTCCCAGGCTCGGGTCCTGTCGGCCAGTTTTGTTGCATTTAGGCAAACCTAATGTATGTAATAATAATAATAATAATAATAATAATAATAATAATAATAATAATAATAATAATAATAATAATAATAATAATAATAATAATAATAATAATAATAATAATAATAATAATAATAATAATAATAATAATAATAATACCAAAAATATTTTTTTCCTCCTTCCAAAATACTAATAAATTATCCTTCTTTCCTTATTTTAAAAATAAATTCAAACCGTTTTCCCACTCATGTCGATCGAATACCCAATTTTGGCCTGGCTCCCAATTGGCTTCGATCTTCCATCAAACCACACCAAAACTCCGTCGCCTCTTATGATACTTCATCCAAGTTTGGGATCTACTTCCATGAGATCTACATGGAGAACACAGACCAAGCACCAAATGTTCAGATATATCGGATTGTCGTCTTAGCCCAACTCAATGCCAAGATTGACATCCACAAAGTGCAACGACATCGGACCAAGATTCTCGAAGAACTCAAGGTCCTCTTTCCTCTTGCTATGGGTACACCCACTCCCAATCCTGTATGGGACCTAAAAGAGCATCAACATTCTTCGCATGCCCCACCTGCCAATGGGTCTCCACAAGCTCAACACTGGATTATGAAACTTGACCAATCGAGGATAATTTTTCAGTACCCACGGATCCCGATGAGGAAGAAATGAAAAAGGTCAGGTAAGACCTCAAACTACTATCAAAAAAGTTTTACTGACTCAAGATATTTGGGAACTACATGAACTACACCCATATGTCTCCTTATCTTAAAGCTAGACTGCTAGAGAAGTTCAAAATGCTAGATATCGAGAAGTTCGGGGGAAGCGGACCACCAATTGTTCCTCTGAAGCTATCACCAATCCATGAACCTCCTTGGTGACTCTTAAGAGATAATGGCTCATATCTTTCAGATAACCTTGAAAGAAAGTTCCCTCTGATGGTTTTTATCCCTGAAAGAATCCAAGATCCGTAGATTGGTAGATGTACCCGAGAATTCATGTCTCAGTACATGTATAATAATGAGGAGCTAGAGGTTACGTGTCGAGATCTAGAGCTTCTTAAGAAAAACTTTAGGGGAAAATTACTAGCTTCATAGAAATGTGGAGAGAGAAAGTTGTCAGCATGGCCAACAGACCCTCTGAGGAGGAATAAGTCAGTATTGTGAAGAATAACTTCTTGCCTCATATTCGAGCATCTATAAGATAACGGTATTATGAACACTTTCGAGCCCTTTGAGAGGTTGGTGTAGAAATTGAGGAAGGTATTACTAAAATGGAGTTTGAATCAAGGAAATTGTCCAAACACATGATTCCCTAAAACTATGAAAATTCTGCTAGTGCTACAGTCTCAACGATCAACAAAATTTCACAACCTGCTACCTCTTGGGCATCGAAAAGTAAACATAATCATTCCAAGAAAGAATACACCAAGCTCTATGGTCCCATGTACAAAGTCTACCAGGACCTATTAAGCTAAAATCTCATCAAATCCTTAGACCCCCATCCATTACCAAATCCACTCCCTAGAAATTTCAAGCCCGATGCCCGTTGTGACTTTCGCCAATCCATAGGTCATACCACCAACAAGTGCTTTCACTTTAGAAATGTAACCCAAGGCCTGATTGGCTAAGGTATTAATGCCCCACCAGCTAATCCCAAACCCAATACCACTCACAACCCACTTACATCACATACAAATGCCATCTTTCTAGAAAATAACCCAGAATTTGATCCATCTACTCAAATCGTGCCCAGTAAAGCACCCATCATCCCCAGAGTCTCACCCAAACAGCTCAAGGTTTGCCTATTATTTCTCCTACAACCTACCTACTTCATCGATCAAGCTTTATCACTCCATACAAGGGCATGTAACATTGTCGACACCCGATCTGAGGGGGGAGGCATGGAGTTACTGACAGTGTTAAAACAACTCTTAGAGTTTGGGTTAAAATTGCCCACCAAGATGATAGTCGATTATCAGAAATTTAGCAGCTTGTTCATGAAAGCCTTGAAGTGGTCCCAAGAATCAGATGAATGGGTAGTACCTGTTCAAGAAGTCATTCTAGATTATGTGGTACAGACCATGGCTAATATATTTTGATAAAAAAGTGAAATCTGCTGCATCTCTTAATTTCTCTTCGCTTTGAAGCTTCAGGGATGCTTGATCCATTCACTCCTGCACTTACCCATTAAGTGGGAACATTTGTAAGATGAAGCCGTTAATTTTGTCGAATTTATTAATTACTCTTGGCATGAGGACATAGTTCCTTGACAGTTCAGATAATGAACTAAGTCAGCAAGAAGTCAGTCCAGTAGCCAACCTATGTGAAATGATATACTTTGAAGATCTATTGGGAGAAATTAAAAAGGTTCCCATTCAGTCTGAGGTAGATAAATCCATGGGATTCTTATTCTTTCTCGAATCTCTGAACCCATTGACCAGGTCAGGGAGACACTATAAAGATCCGAATCCTCAGTCACTAGGGGTGGATAAAGGAAAGGGAGTTAACAAAGAACTTCCAATGCTAGAAATGACCATCGAAGAAAGTAAAATCCTTGATTCGCTTAAGAAGACCCAAGACAATATCACCGTATGGAGTAATTTTATGTCCTCTCAGTTGCACCAAAATGCCTTGATAAAACTCCTCGCAGGACCCATAGTCCCTTATTTCACTACTCTCGAAGAAGCCATAAATATGGTTGGGTCCTTGACCTCTTCTAGACTCCTCTTATTTTTTGAAGAGGAAATACCAAAGTTTATCCTTGATCATAATTATTCTCTCAACGTCTACATCAAAGTCTTAGGAAAGACAGTCCCACTATCACATGTCGACAACGTATGTGCTCTCAATGTTTGTCCACACATAATCTTTAACTATTTAGGACTGAAAGTCAGTGATCTCACTCCCACCTTTGTCACCATGCGGGCTTATGACAACACTCGCCACGAAGTAACGGGGTTTGTAAAACTAACACTAGGGTTAGCCCTATCAATCTTATTGCTGAGTTTTAAGTCATCGACATAACCACTTCAATCTACTCCTTAGTCATCCATGGCTTCACAGCATCCAAGGACTATCCTCTTCCCTTCATTAAAAACTAAAGTTCTTAGCCAAAGGTTTGGTTATCATCATTTTAAGAGATGATGATAGTACAGACAATGCTAGCACTAGTAGTGCAATATTGGAGATCAATCATGGGACTAATAACATGCTCCTTTCTGGTTTCAAAATTGATCCCCTCCCCCTCTTAATAGAGGACAACTTCAAAGACTGAATCTATACAGAATATAATCCTCATGGCAATGTCAATGTGATTTAGATGTTCAAGAGCATGCACTTTATGCCCGGAGTGGGGCTAGGATGATGCCAGCAAGAGATTCTTTAGCCTATAGTCTTAAAAAAGGCATTTCCTCTATGTGGCTTGGGTCACCAACCTTAACCAGATGAACTCAAAGCACTCCATCGATCGAGATCGAAAAGAAGCTTGGAAGATGAAAAGACTGTTTTAAGAGGCTCTTTGAATGGAAAATTTTACAATGAAGGTGAAAACTTCCCCTTCTTTGGCTTCCTTGAACCTTGGTATGACCACATTGACAAGAATACGAAGTCGGGGGTTGGAAATCTTATTGAAATACAATAAATCTTGGTCTAAAGACTAGAAACTCGAAGTGAAACCTCTCATCAAGAAAGTCGTAACAATTACCAAAGACTCTAAGGAAAGTGAGTTCGAAGAATCCTTTGACTTGTAGATGTTGGGTGACGTGACTAAGAATGTGTCTCAGAAGTGCGTACTCTCTAGTCTCAAGTGCAAGCCTATCGCGTTAGTAATAAACCCGATAAGTCGGGATCGTATCCTTAGGGAAATAGGACAATGGAATTGTAACGACGTCGGACAGATGACTGAATCCTAACTGTAACTCTAAAGAAAAAGGAAAAGATGATTGGTTTTGGAGATTGACTACAACTAAATGCAATTTTGAAAATAATTGACCAATGAACTAAAGTATAAATGAAATGCAACTATTCCAAATTATCTAAATTACTGATAATGATTGAACTGAGATTTGAACTATATGATGAAACAAACAGGACGAAAATACAATCCCTCAACCCTAGTGTATTGCTGGTATAAAACTAATCATAAATTTAAGTGATTAATTAGACCCAGAATTTAGTACTCCCAAGCATTACGTATATGAGGTTCAAGCCCGCACCATACTTAATCAGAGGATGAGTAAATAGGTATTGAGATAGTTACACTCGAATTGCATTTTGAAGCATCCCGGTTACCCTGATGCTAATGAGATCCAAAGATCTACAATTGTTGTGATTCTACGCAATACGGTCGTAATCAAATCATTAAATTTAGAGGATTAATTTTATGCACATGCAACTACCACATCAGTTTGAGTTCATGTATCCCGACCTTAGAAGATCTATACTAACATGCTGAAATTAATGAAAACGATTGTTGAATTGCAGGAAATCATGATTAAACTAAGAGAGAATTGTAGAATGACGTAGAAAGAAGATTAGACAGAATAAACTAATCACTGATCTTACAAAAACACTCAAAGCATTAACTCAAATTACTTGTAATCACAAAAATCTGAATAAACATCAATCTTGGAATGAAAATTGCAATCAATCAACAAGACTCCAAGAGTTTTAGATGAACTAGGACTCTCCATTAGAAGAAGAGTAAAAAATCAAAATTCGACAGTCGAACCGGTCCGGTCCTCCTTCGGTTCGATCTGGCTGGAATCTGGATCGGTTCATTTATTTCTTGGCTGAATCAATTCGGTTTGGTTCAGTTTGTTTATTTTCCTTCATCTTCGATCCGTCTTCCGTCCGGGGTCCTCTGGAAGTTTGCATTTTAGATCGCTCCGATCCGGATCGGTCCGAATTTCCTTTGACTTTTTCTTTAAGCTTTGACTGCTCATAAATTCACACCGGGACTTCGATCGAGGTGCCGTTTCTTCCTATGTGCTCGTGAACTTGATATCTTCAACTTTTCTTTAGATGCCTCATTCGAATTCTGGGTAAAAATAACAACTTTGCCCTTTTGACTTTCCTTCTTTTCTTTCTCGATTCTTCCGATTTCTTTCTTTCTTTATTGACATCAAATACCTATAAAATCAATACAAAATACCAGAAAATCGGTGTACTCGCTAGAATAAATCAGTAGCAAGATTATGAGATAAAATCAAATCAATTACGTTGTTCGTGGTCCTAATAGTAACTAAATTAAGGGATAAATTTGGAAGAATTATTGCCTAATAAAATCCCCCTAACTTATAACTTTGTCCGTCCCGAGCAATGTAAAAGAATCCTAGAAAGGCTCAACTCTTGAAAATCACTTTACTGGGATATAATACCTTTTTCGCGGGCAAGCGATTGCATTTAGCGTATGCAATAAGCCTTTAAACCCCTAGGTTACCCTAGTAGGACGAGTTGTGTCCCGTGAGGGTTTGCAGAGAATATACCCACAAAATTCGACTCAAAGAAATTTCAAAATACGCAAAAATTGTATAATTCAAACTTTCCCAGAAAATAATCATCATCAAGTCATGTTCAAGAATCTCAAATCATAGTGCATGTGTTCGAAGCCAGAAATTTAACTGCAGAGTTCCACCGATTGACCATTACGTTACTTATTCGAAAATTCGTTTTGATTTCAAAATCTCACGGAATTCTCTCTCAAATAGATCACTCAGAATATGGCTATTCTCTCGGTATACGTGATTTATAAGAGTAAATGTAGTGGAACCAAGTTCACGCACATAAGTAGAAAGACAAAAATTTTATAGTGATTGGATCTCATCAACGGAATACGGTTTGAAAAACGAGAACATTGCTTCTTATACATACGTCTTATCTCTTTTATTATCTTTTTGTATCTTAGCTCTCCACGCAGTAACCAATTTCTCAATTTCGACTCGGTTAGGACTTTTTCGAGTTATATGGTGCTTGGGTAAAATTGGAAAAGGTTAAGAATTTCGAAATTGGAAAATTTTGCTTATGATGTCCGTTAGTGCTTTTCCAGGGCTTTTGCTCATTTTCTTCTTCTTTTTTCTATTTTTACGCTTTTTTTATTTTCTTTTTCTTGCTATTTTTGTTGAGAATTTCTATTCTTTTTCTTTCCCCTTTTTGTTGCACTTTTCAGACTTAAATTCTAAATTTTTCCATTTTTCACAATTCCGGGATATTTGGGTTTTTCGGGTTACCAAACGAAAAGGATAAATTTTTATTCGGCTCAATTGGGTTACAAAATGGATGATATTTCACAACTTTTTCTGGCCAATATTTTTGGGTAACAAACAATGGCCTACTTCATTGTCCGAATTACTTATTAATTTACCATATGCGTCTCGAGATTAATTTAATTTAGAGATTTATAGCACGCTTTTTAAGGCAATATCACACATGTTTATCAAAACCGATCAAAATAAAAGGATTGAGATCCTCGACAATTTTTTAGGCGTTGAAAAGAACTTGGAGTTAATAATTAACTCGGATTGATTTATAATTTTCACAAAGATGAAAGGCTCGAATCTCACCGGGTTTGTTAATCTCCACACTTATTCGTTAAGTGGTCAATTTTTGCACAATTTCCATCTTTGGTGAATTTCGGCTTTGTGTATTGGGTTTTTATAACTTGAGACTTTAAACCGACTTTTAATGATATTTTTGAAAAGTTTGAATTCCAATTTTTATTTATTTTGAACAAAAATATTTTTGGACTTTTCAAATTTTTATGATTTTTTAAAAAAAAAATTGGGCATTTTTGAAAATTTGTGAAGTTTTACAAATAACTTAGACTTTTGCATTGTCCTCAAGCAAAAAGGGCTAAAATCTAAACAAGGAAAAATAAGAAGTGCGATAAATAAAACAAACAAATGGAGAAAATGCAGATTTTTATAAAACAGGAATGTGGTACAAAAACAGGAAAGAGCATATAACCATGTGGACAAGGGAAACAACTAAAAACTGCCACAAACCAACGAAGCTTCACTGGGGTCATGGGTGGGAAGAGCTGGGCGCGTCGGGGCCATAAGGGTCATACAAGTTGGATGACAATGGCTTGTTGGGATCCCCTTGGCATCAGTACAAGTCCGCTTAGAAACGAAAGATCATGCTTGTATCGCGGCGGTAGTCAGTCATAAAGTTGCTGAATCTCGTCTCAAGGGACGACATACGATTAGTGAGGTCGCTACCCGCCCATTCGAAATCAGAGTCTTCTTCTTCTTCGGTCGACTCTTCATCAACCCCAACCTCTCCCATCTCCACATCGACAACTGCCTCTTCCGCTTCCTCTTCCTCACTCGAGACATCATCGACATCGTCATCACTTCCACCCCTTGGCCGAAGGATGGCCAGCTGTCTGGCGCTCCAAATGCAGGTTCCCTATCCAAAGGGATCGAGGAGGCGAGTACGATCTAGCGGAGCCTCAATGCCAGCATCTTTGAGGATGGAGGTGATCAGGAGTGCATAAGGAAGTCGTGTTGCGCCTCTCTCATCCATGGCTGCAACAAGAATGTCAACTTATAGGGTGCGAGCGAGGTTAATGGAAGTGTTGGGATCTAATAGATGGTATGTCAATGTGGCTTGATGGGGACGCATGGCGGAATCGTTGGAGGTTTACAGAATGTTAGTACACATAATTTGTAATGTGAGGCATGCTTTCTCATTTCGGGGGCAATTCGCTCCATAATCAATTCCTTGGCTACCAGGGCGACATTCCTTGGGTATGTGTAGTCTTGAACATCGGGAACATCATATTCTCCTAACTTGGCCGTGAGAAGGGCCGAAGAAAAAGGGGAGATGGTACCATCGACATAGGCTTGAGACTCGAATTGGCCCGTGCGAACCAGGGATCCATAGAAACATCGTACTTCAGTGACCCAAACTGCTTCGTATGGTTCATTAAGGAAACGACACCAACACCTAGGCATGAAGAGGGCGGTGAAGGAATTGGGCAGCCCCATTCATTGGACTGCGCGCTCCATGTGGAGTTTGCGATCCAGACTAAAGAAACGGTTGCACCAACGCTCTTCTTAGCGGGAACGGAATTCACCATGGTCGGAGGGTAAGATTTCAGTGGAGTCTTATTTGACGGGGGCAGCTCTTTGGGCCATTCGGACAACGAGAGAATGCTGGAAAAAAATTTAGGCAGAGAGAAGAGAGAAGGGATGTAGTTGGAGGTGTGGAGGAAAATAGGGGATTTGGGTGTGTATTTATAGGTGAGAAGTGTGGGTAGGGTTTTAGAAAGAGAGGGAAAGGGTTTGGAGGGAAAGAGGGGATGTATTTGGGAGGGAAATTGAAGGGTTGAGTATGGTTGGACGAATTGGGAGGGAATGGAAGGGATTGGGGAGAAGGGGGTGCACCTAGGGAAAGGGGAAAGACTGCAAAAACCAGACCGATCTGACTGTTCCAGGACAGGACCGATCCGGTCCTTTTAATTTTTGATTTATTTAATCACCGGATCGATCCGGCTCTAAATGAAATGAACCGATCCGATTCGAAACAGTCCGGCTCAAAAATAAAAGAACCGATCCTACTGTTCCATTAAGCTGGAATTCTCCCATTAACTTAATTTCAAATGCTCTTCTCTGAATTTTTTCGACTCTCAGCATGCTCCCTATAAATTTGGACTCAAAACCCTCTCGATATCTATGGTCAATGCAACTTGACTCAATTTCCCAAAACATGTGAATGCTCTCACCTTATTGTACCCTAATCCTAGGGACTCTCACTACTCACACGACTCTCTTCTACTATACACAAGAATTTACCCCGTACGCATCGGGGGTGCGACGACCTCACTGTAGCAGCTCACTTAACCCTGTAAATAGGGTCCGACAACCAAACGGTGTCAACTTCTTCCACACACGCCTCTAGATACGAATTTAGGCATTGTCCATTTACTTTTAATGTATTTCCCCCTTTCAAATCGTCTAACTCAACAACTCCGTGAGGGAAAACATTCTTCACAACGAACCGGCCAGACCATCTTGATCGCAACTTTCCCAAAAAAAGATGAAGTCGAGAGTTATAGAGAAGAACTTTTTATCCGGGAAGAAACTCTTTGCGGCGAATGACGTTATCGTGAACGAGTTTCATCCTTTCTTTGGAAATATTTGTGTTCTCGTACGCATAATTGCGTATCTCTTCTAACTCATTCAATTGAGCTTGCGAGCTTCACCGGTCGTATCCATGGCAAAGTTCAACTTTTTAATCGTCCAATACGCCTTGTGCTCTAATTCCACCAGAAGATGGCAAGGTTTTCCATACATAAAGCGAAAAGGGGACATGCCGAGTGGATTTTTGTATGCGATACGATAGGCCCATAGCGAATCGTTCAATCTAAGTGACCAATCTTTCCGGGTAGGATTGACGGTCTTTTCGAGAATGTTTTTAATTTACCAATTTGCTAGTTCGGTCTTCCCATTCGTTTGCGGGTGATAAGTCGTTCCAACCTTGTGAATGATGACATACTTTCTCATGAGCTTCTCGAATGGCCTATTGCAAAAGTACGTGCCATTATCGATGATTATCTCTTTTGGAGCACCGAAGCGGGAGAGTATGTATTCCTGCAGGAACTTAATAACCACTTTGTTGTCATTTGTCTCGGTTGCTATGGCTTCCACCCATTTGGAAACGTAGTCGACCGCAACAAGGATGTATATGAAACCAATGGACGGGGGGAAAGGGCCCATGAAATCAATACCCCAGCAGTCGAATATCTCAATAATGAGTATCGGGGTTAATGGCATCATGTCTTGTCGGGTAATAGCTCCCATACTTTGGCACCTATGCAAGATTTACAAGCATTGTTCACATCCCGGAATATTGTGGTCCAATAGAGGCCGCATTGCAGAATTTTAGCGACCATCTTTTTCATCAAAAAGTGGCCTCCACAAGCTTCCGAATGACAAAATTGGATGACTTTTGGGATCTCGTCCTCCGGTACACAACATCGGATGATTTGTTCGGCACAATATTTAAACAGAAAAGGATCATCATAGAAAAACATGCGCGACCAAGTAATAAACCTCTTCTTATCTTGCGGTGTCCAATCGGGAGGGAGGACTCCCGTGATAAGATAGTTCAGGATATCCGCAAACCAGGGCAAAGAAGAGGTAGCAAAGAGTTGCGCATCCGGAAAGTATTCGTCTATGGGTATTGGATCACTAGGTACGTTTAGACTCTTGTAGGAGTAGGATCCAACTTATGAGGCGCAGTTTTTCATCTTTCTTCGCAAGTAGGTATTTCAACGCCGCGTGGTTGGTGAAGCAAGTGATGGGAGAACTGATAAGGTAGGACCGAAATTTGTCAAGAGCGAAGACTACCGCTAGAAACTATTTCTCTGTAGTGGAGTAATTGAGTTGTGGTCTGGTAACAGTCCAGCTAGCATAGTAGATGACATGAGCCTTATTGTCTTTCATTTGGCCCAAAACAGCCCGTATCGCATAATCGCTAGCATCACACAAAAGTTCGAATGGTAAGGACCAATCCGAAACTTGCATGATGGGAGTGGATACAAGCAGGGTTTTTAATTTTTCAAAAGAACTATGGCACGCTTACGTCCACTCAAATAGGGTGTCCTTCATAAGTAGGTTGCTTAAGGGCCTAGCGATGGGGCTAAAGTCCTTAATGAACCTTCGATAAAACCCCGCGTAGCCCAAGAAGTAGCGCACGTCTTAGAGTGATTTTGGTGGGGGTAGATCAGCTATGACATCTATCTTATCTCTATCAACTTCTATCCACTTGGATGAAACTATGTGGCCAAGAACTATTCCCTCAGTGACCATGAAGTGGCATTTCTCCCAATTCAGCATTACGTTCTTTTCCACACACCGGGCAAGTACTTTTTCTAGCTTTGCCAGACAAAGATCGAAGGAGGTGCAAAAAATGCTGAAATCATCCATGAACACTTCCAGTCCTCTCTCGATCATGTCACTGAATAGACTCAACATGCACCTTTGAAAGGTCGTGGGTGAATTACACAAGCCGAAAGGCATATGTTTATAGGCAAACGTACTAAAGGGGAAAGTGAAAGTCGTTTTCTCTTGGCCAAGTACATCTACCTCAATTTGGTTATATCCGGAATAACCATCAAGGAAGAAATAGTAAGGGTGGCCCGCTACTCTCTCAAGCATCTGATTAATAAATGGCAAGGGGAAATGGTCTTTCCTAGTTCCCACATTGAGTTTCCGGTAATCAATGCAAATGCGCCACCTGGTGGTGGTACGTTGGGGGACTAGCTCTCCCTTAGCATTCTCAATCACTATCATGCCCGACTTTTTTGGGACAACTTGAATAGGGCTCACCCATTTACTATCCAAGATTGGATAGATAATCCCGGCATCCAATAGCTTAATGATCTCAGTCCTCACCACTTCTTTCATATTAGGGTTTATCCTTCTTTGCATTTCTCTCGAGGGCTAGACATCCTCTTCGAGATGGATCTTGTGGGTGCAAATCAAAGGACTTATCCCTTTCAAATCATCAATGCACCAACCAAAAGCACCTTGGTGCTTCCTCAGAATCTTTAGTAATCTACCCTCCCACTCTTCGTCTAGGCTAGAGGAGACAACAACAGGAAATGCCTCATCCTCTCCTAGGTATGAATATTTAATATGGGAGTGGAGTTTCTTCAATTTAAGGGTTGGAATTTTTTCATTGGATTGAACCATGCGTGTATCCCTCGGTGGTAACTCCTCGAATCTAGAAACGCAACTTACATCTCTCGCGTCCTCGTCTAACGCTCTCTCATCAAATAACTCTCTTAACTCCTCAATTTCCCACTTGGATCTGGTGTACGTTCCCTCACTCTTACACCTCGATACTAAACAGGATTTTAGGGCATCTCCATGATAGTTTTCCTCAAAATACTCCTCTACGATCTCATCTATTAAGCTCACCGCGTGAAGATCATCTTCTTCCCCCATCTGTTGGGCTATATGGAAGATGTTAGTCTCTAAAGTCATGTTCCCAAAGGTGAGTTTCATGTGCCCATTTTGAGTATTGATGATGGCATTAGCTGTAGCTAAGAATGGGCGCCCAAGAATGATGGGAACATGGTTGCTCGAGGTAAAGGAGGGCTCCGTGTCCCAAATGACAAAGTCTTCCAGGAAGTAGAAAGTGTCAACTTGGATGATCACATCCTCAACTATGCCTCTTGGGATCTTCACGGTTTGATCTGATAACTGTAGAGTGACCTTTATGGGCTTGAAGTCGCCCAAATCAATTTTACTATAGATGGTGTAAGGTAGGATATTGACATTTTCTCCCAAATCAAGTAAGTCTTTCTCAATTTTATTTTCTCCAATGATGCAGGAAATGGTGGGTGCACCGAGATCTTTGAACTTGGGCGGGAGATCATTGAGTAGGATGGAGCTTACATTTTGTGTTAGAAAGAAATTTTTCTTTACCTTCATCCTCCTTTTTACCATCAACAAGTCTTTGATGACTTTTGCATAAGCTGGAATTTTCTTAATAGCATTGAGGAAAGGTAAATTAGCTTCACTTGCTTTAGTAAGTCGAGCACTTCATCACGGGGGTTTCCTTTGTGGGAAGGAATCAACCTTTGAGGAAACGGTGTCATGGTGGGTGGTTTCACTACTACCTCGGGCTCACTGGTGTCCTCTTTTTCACTCTCCTTCAAGGGGACATCTTCGGCCACTTTCGTGCCGGCTGAAATCTCCTTGTCTTTGGTTTCATCGTGTGGAGGAGGTGATAAATCAACGACTCTCCCACTTCAAAGAGTGGTTACAGCTTGACATTGCTCTTGATGTTCTGTCGAGGTGGAGTTGACACTAGTTTGACCTTGGGGTGGTCTTTGGCCCTGGGCAGGAAACTTGCCTTTCTCTTGGATACTCAACGATGATTGTAACTGTGAAATGTTTGCATTCATGTCGTTGATCATGCGCTCATGCCTAGCATTAGTTGCAATCTTGGTGTTGATAAAGTGGTTGATCGTATCCTCGAGATTTCTTCGCGGTGGAGTGATATATGCTCCTTGAGGTGGTGGTACTTGCACATGTCCTTGCATGTGTGGAGCTTGTTGAAAGTGCGGTGGTGGAGGAGGGGCAACATGTGAATTAGGATTCATCCCAGCATGTTGTTGCCCATAGCTAAAACCAGGGTGGTTTTTCCATGAAGGATTGTAAGAATTCCCGTGCGGTGCACCGAAATTACCCTTGAATCCTCTTATACCACTTACTTGTTATTGAAGCATCACTTTGTAGGCGGGTATAGTCATGCATTCCTCAGTTGAATAACCCGCCTCACAAATCTCAAACACCTTCTCGACAGGGTTTGGGATGGATCCAGTTGGTCCTCTTCCATATACCCCACGTAGGTCTCGCAGTCCTTTCTCAAGCATATCGAGTCGACTGTCCGTCATAGAATTATTTTATACATGAAATAGGTCGGACACCGATGGAGTGGTGGTCACTTAACGATTTCGATTTTGAGCATTAGGGTAAGATGTATCCCAGGATTGGGTAGTCTTAGCCACATACCTCAGGTGAAGTTCAGCATGGTGGGGGTCTAAGTTGACAAATGGACCATTAGCCATGGTTTCAACGAGTTGCTTGGAATTAATGTTTAGCCCATTACGGATAAAGGAAATGATTTGCGTTTTATCAAAACCATGATGGGGACATGAAGCAATTAACTCATTGAAATGCTCGTAGCATCGATCAAATGACTCATTTTTTAATTGTCAGAAAGCTTGAATTTGAGCCTTGATGGAATTCGTTCGATGTGGAGGAAAGAACTTCTTGAGAAATTTGGATTGTAGCTTGTTCCATTATGAAATCGAATTTGGAGGTAAAGACCATAGCCATGTCTTAGCCTTATCCTTTAGCGAGAATGGGAAGAGTTTAACGAGGAGCACATCTTTTGTGCAAGTTTGATCACTAAGAGTCTCGCACGCCTCCTCAAATTCCATTATGTGGGCATATGGATTTTCTGAATCCATTCCATGGTAAGTGGGAAGTATCTGGATCATCCCATTCCTAAATCAAAATTGCCCAGCATTATACGGGAGTAAAATGCATCCCGGAGTGACAGTGCGCTCGAGATATAAGGTGTCTCTCAAAGGGCGATATGGGGCCTCTCCCTCATCGGCGGCTGCACTACCGTGTTGTGACATGTCTCTCTCTATCAAAGATTCGGTATCCTCACTTGGTATACTCGAAGCGTGCTCTGAAGTGTGTCCTACGAGGGGAAACGACATATTATTTGAGATTGAGTGTGACGGTGTGGGAGGTGGAACCCAGAATTGTGGAGCATTAGGAGTGTGAAGGCTATCATGGTCGTACTCAATTATTGGATTTTCGTGAATGTGGGTTTGAGTATTATGGGGAGTTGGAGTGAGTTCAAAATTTTGCATTAACGGGCTTATGAGAGATGATGATGAATATTTTTGTGCTTTTTTCAAATTTTTTTATGTTTTTGGATTTTTGGAGATTTTTGGTCAAAGTTTTAGATTGACTCGATCTAATCCTAAGTCTACCTACTTCCTCGGCAACGGGGCCAAAAACTTGACGTGACTAAGAATGTGACTCAGAAGTGCGTACTCTCTAGGCTCAGGTGCAAGCCTATCACGTTAGTAATAAACCTAGTAAGTCGGTATCGTATCCACAGGGAAATAGGACAATGGAATTGTAACGACGTTGGACATATGACTGAATCCTAACTCTCACTCTAAAGAAAAAGGAAAAGATGATTGGTTTTGGAGATTGACTACAACTAAATGCAATTTTAAAAATAATTGAACAATGAACTAAAGTATGACTGAAATGCAACTATTCTAAATTATCTAATTTACTGATAGTGATTGAACTGAGATTTGAACTATATGATGAAACAAACAGGACGGAAATACAATCCCTGAACCCTAGTGTATTGCTCGTATAAAACTAATCATAAATTTAAGTGATTAATTAGACCCATAAAGCATTACGTATATGAGGTTCAAGCCCGCACCATACTTAATCAGAGGATGAGTAAATAGGTATTGAGATAGTTACACTCGAATTGCATTTTGAAGCATCCCGGTTACCCTGAAGCTAATGAGATCCAAAGATCTACAATTGTTGTGATTCTACGCAATACGGTCGTAATCAAATCATTAAATTTAGAGGATTAATTTTATGCACATGCAACTACCACATCAGTTTGAGTTCATGTATCCCGACCTTAGAAGATCTAGCCTAACATGATGAAATTAATGAAAACGATTGTTGAATTGCAGGAAATCATGATTAAACTAAGGGAGAATTGTAGAATGACGTAGAAAGAAGATTAGACAGAAGAAACTAATCACTGATCTTACCAAAACACTCAAAGCATTAACTAAAATTGTTTCTAATCACAGAAATTTGAATAAACTTCAATCTTGGAATGAAAATTGCAATCTATCTTCAAACTAGGGTTTTACTGAAAAGAATAGAAAATTAGATAAATTCTTTCTTGTTTAGAATGATAATAAATTGTGTTTAAATAACCTACAAGACTCCAAGAGTTTTAGCTGAACTAGGATTCCCCATTAGAAGAAGAGTAAAAACTCAAAATTTAACAGTCGGACTGGTCCGGTCCTCCTTCGGTTCAGTCTGGCTGGAATCCGGGTCGGTTAGTTTATTTCTTGACTGGATCGATTAGGTATGGATCAATTCATTTATTTTCCTTCAGCTTCGATCTGTCTTTGGTCCGGGGTTCTCTGGAGGTTTGCATTTCGGATCGGTACGATCCGGATCGGTACGATCCGGATCGGTCTGAATTTCCTTTGACTTTTTCTTCAATCTTTGATTGCTTATAACTTTCACACCGGGAATCCAATTGAGGTTTCGTTTTCCTATGTGCTTGTGAACTTGATATCTTCATCTTTTCTTTAGATGCCGCATCTGAATTCTGGGTAAAAATTACAACTTTGCCCTTTTGACTTTCCTTCTTTTCTTTCTCGATTCTTCCAGTTTTTTTTCTTTCTTTATTGACATCAAATACGTGTAAAATCAGTACGAAATACCAGAAACTCGATGTACTCATTAGAATAAGTCAGTAGCAAGATTATGAGATAAAATCAAATCGATTACGTTGCTCGAGGTGCTAAAAGTAACTAAATTAAAGGGATAAATTTGGAAGAATTTATGCCTAATCACTGGGGTTGAGTCTATACATGATCCGCTCAGATGTCGCGTCGTCGAACCTATCTACTCAAATCAAAGATGCCGACATGCCTCTCCTCGACTGGAATGTCGTACCAGTACAACCTCCTCAAATTCCACCCAAACCCAATATTCACCCTATTCAAATCTCTTCACCTATTGATGTTTTTCCTTTTCCTGATATGAATGTAACTGAGACCTATTTTAACGAGGTTAGTAATGTTGTTTTTCCTAAAAATTAAGTAAACAGGATTTTGAGTATCTTGTTATGCCTTACATTAATTGTCTTTATTCTACTCAAACCTTTGATAATGATGATTTTGCAAATGAACAATTCCTAACTGGTGTTAATAAGGAAAATAACAAACAACATAAACACGCTCAAATTAATGATGATGAGACTGGTATTATTAATCTCGATTCTAGTATCCACCAACACGAGATTAGGATAGGTTCCACCCTTAATGAGCATAAGTTTACGCAATTTTAAGAACTACTAAAAGAATTCATGGACGTCTTCACATGGTCCTATGATGACATGCCCACTATTGAACAAAAAATATCTTAACATGGAATCCCAACATTTCTAGAATGCAAACCAGTCAAACAGAAGTTAAAAAAAAATATGTATTGAATGGTCTCTCAAAGTTAAAGACAAAGTGGTCAAACAGTTGAATGTGTTTTTTTTTCGCGTAGTCGAATACTCAACATGGTTCGCCGATATCATCCTCGTGTCGAAGTCGGGAAGAGAAGTCCGCATGTGCAGTGACTATCAGGATTTGAATAAAGCATCCTTAAAAGACGATTACCCATTACCCAATATTGACATGATTGTGTAAAACACAACTAGCAACACACGATTAGGATAGGGTCCATATGAGAATAAGAGTGCGCAATTTGAAGAACTACTGAAAGAAATTATGGACATCTTCACTCGGTCCTATGATCACATGCCCAATATTGAACCAAAAATATCTCAGCATGGGATCCCAACATTTCTAGAATGATAACCATTCAAACAGAAGTTAAGAAAAATACGTATTGAATGGTCGCTCATAGTTAAAGAGGAAGTGGTCAAATAGTTGAATGTGGGATTTTTTTGCATAGTCGAATACTCAACATGGCTCGCCGATATCATCCTCGTGTCGAAGTCGGGAGGAGAATTCCACATGTGCATCGACTATCGGGATTTGAATAAAGCATCCCTAAAATATGATTACCAATTACCCAATATTGACATGATTGTGGACAACACAACCAACCATGCCCTAAAGTTGTTTATCGATGGATTCGCAGGATATAACCAAATCAAGATGCACCCTTACCATTAGGAGAAAACTTCCTTCATCACCCTATGGGGAAACATTTTCTATAATATCATGCCATTTGGACTCAAGAATTTCGGGTCTACCAACCAAAGGGATGGCATTACCATCCTACATGACCTTACTCACAAGGAGGTCGAGCTCTATGTGGATGACGTGATCATTATGTTTAAGACTTGGGAAGGTCATATTCCTACCCTTCGAAAGTTCTTCGAGCGACTGCAACAATACTATATGTGTCTAAATACACAAAAGTGTGTTTTTGGCATCATAAAAGGAAAAGTATTGGGATTCATGGTGAGTGAGAGAGGAATCGAAGAAGACCCTGTCAAGCTAAAAGCCATACTTGAGATGCCACCACCCCAACTGGAGAAGGAAGTTAGAGGATTTTTGAGTAAACTATAATACATCAGTCGATTCATCAACCAACTGACTTCTATCTACAAACCCATTTTTAAACTTCTCCAAAAAGACTGAACTAAAGTCTGGAATGATGCCTTCCAAGAAGCCTTTGGCCGAATTAAGTGATACCATACCCAACCTCGATGCTCATGCCTCCGCAGCCTGGTCTCCCCGTCATTTTATACTTGACCATAACAGATACCAAAGCAAGGGATTTGATAGCCCAATACATTGAAGACTCCTATAAGTAAAGAGCAATTTATTATGCCAATTGGAAACTGGGCGGATACGAAATCAACTACACTTCTTTAGAGAAAACATGTATTGCCCTGGTTTGGGCCATGCAGAAATTATGGCACTACATGCTTACCTTCCCCATTAGAATAGTAGAATGGATCCCATAATATACCTTCTAGAAAAACCCAATATGTCCTGCCGAATGACCCATTAGTTGAGGTTGCTAGCTGAGTTCGATAATATGTAAGTCACGCAGAAAGCTATGAAAGGGAGAGCCATCTTTGATTACCTTACGGATTACCCCATGGAAAGAACTAATTTTTGGGTCTCTCAATTCCCTGATGAAGATATTCTCTGCACCTCTTAAGAGGGCATTATGTGGAAAATGCTCTTTAATGGAGCTGCCAATAAGAAAGGATACGACATAGGGTTACTCTTCATCGCCATGATGACTCTCACACTCCTATTGCCATCATATTAGACTTCGTTTGCACCAGGAATATAATTGAGTATGAGGCATGCACTGTAGGCCTCAACATATCTCTGAATAAAGGAATACAACACCTAGACATGTACTCAGACTTTGCCCTCATCGTCGTCCAAATCCTCAAGAAATGTAAAGTCAATGACGAAAATCTCTTGCCCTTCCATGCCCACCTAGAAGAGTTGGACTCCTAATTCAAAGATGTTACCTTCCACTAACTACCTCGTATAAATAACAGCCTAACTGACACCCTTACTACCATGGTCTCCATGGTTGACATGCCTAAGGGAATAACAATGGGCCCTTTCCTGGTTCAGAAACAAGCTATGCCTACCCACTATTACCACATTGAGCTCTTAGCCAACGAAGATTTTAAAATGGTCGGGTTATGGTACTATGACATTTGGGAACTCCTCAAACATAGTACATATATTCCCAATACACAAATAAGAAAGACTATGAGACCCTTAGCAAATTGGTTACCCAATATATTAACTGCGATAAAGTGGTTTTCAAGAGAAACTTTAATGGAACTTATTTGCCCTACATGGTAGGGGTTAATGTTGAAGAAATGATGTAAAAGATCCATATTTGGGAATGTAGGCCCCACATGAATAGTCATATGCTTGCTAAGAAGATCATTTGTCAAGGATTCTGTTGGACCACCATGGTTCAAGATTGCACTGCCTATGTTCGAAGATGCTTCAAATGTCAGCATTTTGCTAATCTCCAACACTTACCTCCTCGAGAACTATACAACATGACCTCTCCCTGGATTTTCTCCACCTAGGGCATTAACATCATAGGAAGGTTACTCCTAAATCTTCAAACAGTCACGAATTTATCCTGGCCGCCATTGATTACTTCACCAAATGGGTCAAAGTAGAGTTATTCGCACTACTAAATGCCAAGAAAGTGGCCAAGTTTATTAGAAAGAACATCTTCTGGTAGTATGGAGTTCCCCATGAGTTAGTATCAAATAATGGACTCCACTTCGATGCCACTAGTTAATGAATGTGGGATTTAGAGACACAAATCTTCTCCCTACCGACCCAAAACCAATAGCGATGTCAAATCCGATAATAAAATCCTTAAAACCATCATCAGAAAAATGATTGAGAGTTGTAGATATGGGGTCGATTGGATCCCTTACACTCTCTAGGGCTACCTCACTTCAATCAGAATGCCTAATGGGGCTACCCCTTATTCTCTGGTGTACGACATAGAAGTAGTCCTACTTGCTGAGCTGGAAATACATTTCTCATGCGTCATGCTCGAAGGCAAAGTTAATAAAGAAGACTGGCGTCAGAGCCTCTTTGACAAACTTTCACTCTTGGATTGAAAGAGGCTTTAGGCTCCATATCATATATAGGGGTATCATCGCCGGATAGTGTAATCATTCAATCAAAAGCTCAAGGATCATGGTGTACAGGAAGTATACCCTTACCTCAAGGATATAATGAAACCCATCGGGGACCCCAAATGTAAATTCAAACGGAATTGGGGTGGTCCCCACATTGTATTGAAAATTCTTTCAGGTGGTGCCGCTATGCTCACAGATCTCGATGGAGAATAAATGGCATGTCCAGTCAACCTAAACCATCTCAAGAATTTTTATCCTTAGTCTAAAATTTCAGTGCGTTTTGAATCCTCTCATACCCGTTTTATTTAAAAAAAAATCTTCATTTCCCCTACCCTGAAATACGTGGGACTTGATCCTCTCAAAAACATTTCTTTTTAAAATGAAACTCATGAAAATTTTCAAAAACCCTAGAAGTACGTAGGAAAACCATACGCCATATATGGGCACAGTCACCTTGTTTTCCACAAAATTTTATTTTTTTTCTAATATCTGAGAGTGGAGGTCCATCTTATCATTTACATGAACAAGAGGATTATGTACGCTTTAGTGATTGGTATAGATAATCCAAATGCAAAACTCATCAAGAGGCAGAACAAAATATGATCAAAACCATTTTTATTTCTGATAAAGTAATACAACTGTTTGATGAAGTATCAGTGAAGGGAAATAAATAGACCACCCTTTTTCCACTGACAACGCCATAAACAAACATACCTAATCCTTACTAGCTTCACAAAAATTATCCCCAACCCCACAGAAAAACACCAAAATCACCCAAGACACAAATTACCCTAGCTTCATAAAATGTTACCCCAACTTCACAAACATTATCCTTAACTTTCAGATGGTCTCGCTTCGAAATCATTCCCTATCCACAGAGGTCCCTAGGCCTTTCACTCTTAGTTATCACTCCATATGCACTCCATAGAGAGATACGTCATGACAAGTTTGGATGAAACCATGACACCCTGTTCCATAGTGTCGAAGGAGATGAGCCACCTTTGCCCAGTCTCTTCCTCTATGATCTTCTATACTATTCGCTTACAAAACCACTTCAGGTAGTCCCTAGACACATTTCCTACAGATTGTGATGGATGGGTAGATAGTCGGTAGCATTGCCCCAAGGAACCTAACATCATCCATAATGATTATGTCAAGTCCTCCACCAGGAAGAAGTTCGTTATGCGAGAAGTATGATTTGTTATCATCTGACATGGCATAGAAGCCTCCATGGGAAATAAAAGGAAATATGGCGAAGGCCAACCAACCATACATACTGATACTCTATTAGATGAACAACCGAATACAAATCTCCACACCATGGCACCGAATAATGAAGACATCGGACCTCATTATCCACAAACTAGTTGACCCAGTTCTCTATCGATGGGATGAAACTGAAGAAAGGCCTGACAAATATATTAGGAACACCCGCTAAGGGATACTTAGAAAGGGCTGCGAGACTGAATCTATCTATAAGACATATGAATAACATTATCGATCTCCCATTAAAAAATTAGAATGTCCCTCCTTCCAAGCATGAAGAGAGTTTAGGGTCTCCGTCAGCACCACCACCGCAATATTATAGTGTTAAGACATCCATGTCTCTATCGCAGCCACTTGGAGATCCGTTGTTAAGTCTTTTATCACCAATAAAAGCCTCGTAATAAGGCCCAAAGGAACAGCTTTGGCAAAGCTAGCATCATCAAATCTGCTCTGGTGCAGAAGATACATAACCTCCTGAAGAGAAATAGTCCCTCCATTAACTAAAGGTTGAGCCACCGAGGGGAGATATGTAGAAACACAATCAAATATTCCTGCGAAGAACGAGAAAAATCAGGCATGTTCATCGTGATGGTAGGACTACACCCCAATATTACTGCGAATTCCTCTTAGGTAGGACAAACCTCTTCCAGTAAAAATGAAAGATATGGTCCTTGGGGTACCAGAATTATACCACCATTGCTAGCAAGTTCCACTCTATGGCTCGATTATGCCACAGACAAATCCGACATAAGATGAAAGTATCATAGCTAACATTGTAATGGCATGTGGCCTCTAAACCTTCAAAATAAGAGGAGAATTCTTCATACATGGGAAGATCCATTTGGGGAATAGGATATAAGAAGCAAAAAAAGAAATGTAGATGTTGGTAAAGATAACACACACCATACCCCTCCTTTTATACCTAAAATGCTTGGCAAAAAATAAAATTTCTGGAAACTTATTTAATTTTCAGCCCTAAAAAATTATACTGGTATGTAGGAAAGTGTAATCAAAAGCTAGAAGTGATTTGACCTAACCCTCATGGCGATAGGAAATTTAAGGGTATGCCGATCGACACCCCTTATTTTGGAAAATTCCATTTTCCCTTTTTGCCCAAAATCAATTTCCAAAAAAATCATACTTTGAAGAAATTACCCCAGAGTTATTACCATTTATTACTCCTCTTTTTAATAAACATTTTCTTCAAAGTTATTTTCATTCTCTTCTCTTCGCAAAATAAAACAGTCTCAACAGCAAATTAATGTTCATGTAGAATAATCCACTAAATCAAGATAATCAAACAAAAAAGATTCATATTTTTTTTTTGCCTTTTTAAGTCTCTTTTCAGGTACAAAGCCACTAAATCAAGCATATGGTCAATGCCAAACTCTCCCAGTCAACGTCAGATCTGCGAGAAAATACTAAAAAGAAAGAACCAGAAATGGATGTCACCTCATCTTTCGCACAACCCTCTCGCTCAGTTACTATACGTACCCAAAATCGTGCGCCAACAACCTTCTTGTCCACATTAGCATATACATATCCCCCATAGCCCCCGAACAAAGACTCCAAGGGTAGTAGGTCACCTACATCTCCAACAAACAATCAATAATCCACCCAGAATAAAGGTTCGAGACCCCCTGTCCATATCGATTGGCTTCCCTTTTCTCTTCCCAAGGAAGCCTATGAGTTTATGCCGTTGTCGATTGGCACCCCCTCAAGCCTACCTATAGGCATTCCCCTAAGATTTCGTACAATAAAATACCAAAAAAATCTAGAAATTTCTTGGAAAATACAAAAAATCTTTGAAAAATATGGAACATTATTTTCCCTCAAGAAAATAATTTTTAGAGCATTAAGCCCCTTATAAACTCTCAAAATCCCCACTTGGATTAATCTTACACCCTTATCCCCAACATACTCCATAGCATAACCAATGATACACCCGTATCCAATACCATAACAATTCCCCAAATGAAACCTCAAAACTAAACATTAACCGGTGGAGTTTCATGACTACACAATCTTCGTCAAACCCCAAGTGCACTTGTACCCCTAAAATAATTTAAATTATCCCATGAAAGCTATTCCCTGCACTACAATTTAAGGTGATTAGAATTAACCTCGACCCTCAGAATTGGTCACCCCAACTTAAGTTCCTCAGAATTAACCTCGGCTCACAGAATTGGCCTTCACAACTTAAGGTCCTCAGAATTGACCTCGACCCTCATTATTGATCGCCCAACTTTAGGTCCTCAGAATTGATCTTGGCCCTCAGAATTGGTCGTCCTAACTTAAGTTCCTCATAAGACCTGAACCATCAAAATTGGTCGCCCTAACTTAAGGTACTCTAAATTGACCTCGCCCCACAAAATTGGTCATCACAACTTAACGTCCTAAAAATTGGCTTCAACCCACAAAATTGGTTGTCACAACTTTTGGACCTCAGAATTGACCTTGGCCCGCAGAATTGGTTGTCCTAACTTAAGGTCCTCTGAATTGACCTCAACCCTAAGAATTAGTTGTCATAACTAAAGGTCTTCAGAATTGACCTTGGCCCTCAGAATTGGTTATCACAACTTAAGGTCCTCAGAATTCACCTTGGTCGATAAAATTGGTTGTCATAACTTAAGGTCCTCATAATTGACCTCGACCCTCATAATTGGTCGTCATAAATTTAGGTCCTTAGAATTGATCTTGACCCTCAAAATTAGTTGTCACCACTTTTGATCTTCAAAATTTAACGTGTCCCTCGAAATTGGTTATCCCCAGCACAATTTTAGAATATACCTCGACCCATTGAAGTGATTATCCTCATTTCCTCAAATCTTTAGAATTGACCTCAACCAGTTGAATTGGTCTCCCTAGACCCTTAGAACTAATATTAACACATCCTCGACCGGCTTAATCAGTCATTCTCATCTCTTTAGGTCCTCATAATTAACCTCGACCCTCGAAATTGATCAGCCTCATCCTCTAGGTCCACATAATTGACCTAAAATCCTTTTCCTTAATTTTAATATGGGGGTCTATCACTCATCGGCCTTCACTTATTCCAAGCTCATCCATCGAGGGGCTCTCAGTAAAAACCCCATCCCAGCATTCACTCATTCAACGCAAACCCTAGGTCATACTTCGAGTATCGATATAGAGGCCATCGAGCACTCTTGGGACCCATTTAACTCTGGTAAAATTTTATATTCTACTACAAGCTCAATTAATCTTCAAAAGGCTCTTAATATCCTTTCCAATGGTCTACCCTTTGCACAAATTGACCTTATAGTACGGACTGATGATCCATTTTACACTAAACGTTCATCTAAAGGCCATTAGGAACTCTCGGATCCTATTTTACTATGATTATCTCTCCAGATTGAGTGAATCTTCAAAATTCTATGAATCCCCTTTCCAACGGTTCGTTCCGTGCACAAATTGGCCTTACGGTATGGATGAATGGTCCATTTTTCCTCAAAAAATGATTTAGAGGACACCGGAAACTCTTGAGACTTGTTTGACTCCAATCATCTGTCCAGTTTGAGAAAATATCAATGAATCTTCAAAAAGGGATCTGAATCCCCTTTCCAATAGTCCATGACGTGTATGAATTAGCCTTACGGTACGGACGAACGACCCATTTTACTTTGAAGGGTCACTGGGTGCTTTTGGGCCCCATTTTATTTGGTCAACTCTTTGAACTAAATGAAACTGAATGAAATCTTAAACTTCTCATAATACCCTTTCCAACAGTCCATTCGATTTGCCAATTGGCCTAACGGTACGGGCGTAAGATTTGTTTTCCTCCAAAAACTTCCTGTTGTGTGACTAATGGATGCTTTCAGGCCCCGTTTTATCTCGGACAACTCCCAGACCCAAGAGTGGTCAATGGATTCTTAAAGCTCTTGAATACCCTTTATGATAGTCTGGCTCATGCGCAATTCTGACTTGGGGATTGCATTTTATGACCATTTTTCAAAAAAATTACCCCAGACTACCGAATGACACCCTTTGGACCCTGCCTATCGGTAGTGTGCCTGAGGTTTTATGCTGATAGGCAAGTCCAGGACCATGTTGATCGGTAGTCCCCTTGCCCTATAAAAAGAGGCCATGACCTTACTTTGAAAGAGACCCCTGAACATCCCTCTCAACATTTCAAAGAACATTCTCTCGAATTCAGAGTAGTTTCCTTCCTAAAAACCCCATTTCCTACCTTCCAACCCATATTTTTCTTACTTAATTTACTAAATTACATCACATATCTTCATATAATAACTTCATATATTCGAGAACACTCCTAAGGATGAATTCACTTCGTTCTTTTCCATGGATCGAGTCGAATGATTTCGTTATACATCTATATTATGCATATAATCACAGTTCACGGAGTCTAACAAAAGAAGATTGACACATGCCCATGATATACCAAAAGGGAGGGATAGGTGCCTAACACCTTCCTATTTTGTAACTTAGTCCTTGGACCTTTTAATTACTTGGTTTTGCAAGCATAAGTATTGTCCTTTATGTCGTTCTCTCAAGGAGACAACATTTCTTTTGCCTATTTTATGATGGAGACACTATCTCTACAAATTATGCCATATTGACGATGGTCGAGCACCCCCGAGAAATGGTGCAATCATGTGAGCACACCGAAGGGAACCTCCAGAATGGATAAAGAAAGGGGGAGGACCTAGGATGGCTATAGGGGCCATTTGACAGTTGAGGACAATATCTATGAAGCTGGGGTAACATTTTCTTAAGTAGCGATAAATTGTGTTTTGGGCAATTTTGGGGTTTTCTTGTGGGGTTAGGGATAATTTTTGTGAATTTATTATGGATTAAGTAAGTTTATTCAAGATGACATTATTAGTGGAAACATAGTGATCTTTTTAACTCCCTTCACTAATACTTCACGTAACAATTGTATTTTGTCATTAGAAATAAAAATGATTTTGGTCATATTTTGTTGTGCCTCTTGATGAGTTTTGCATTTTAAACTAATATTCCAATCGCTAAGGCATACATAATCCATTTTTCATGTGAATGATGAGATGGATCAGGTCCCACATAGTTCTGGGTAGGGGAAATGAATAATTGTTTTTAATAGAATGGGATGATAAGAGTCGTAACGCGCTGAAATTTTGAACATAAGGGTCAAATTTCATGGGACGGTTTAGATTGACTGGATGCTCCATCTCCTTTCCATGGAGATATGTGAGCATAGTCGCGTTTCCTGAAAAACATTTCTTCACAATGTAGGGGTTGCTCTAATTTAATTTGAATTTCCCTCTGGGGTCCCAGACGGGTTCTACTATCTCCTTGAGTGCAAGGTCTCCTACCCGGACATCGCAGTCCTCAACATTTCGATTGAACGATCGGGCTATCCGGTGATTGTACCCTTATATGGTATAGATCCTCAAGTCCTTTTTCATCCAAGAGTGATAGTATATCAAAGTGGATCTTATGCCAGTCCTCTTAGCTAATTGTTCTTTCTAGCATGACACATAGGGGAAGGTATTTCTAGCTCAACAGCAGGACCGCTTCCATTTCATTTACTAGAGAATAAGGGGTAGCCCTAGTAGGTGTTCTAATTTAACTGCAGTATCCCCAGAGAGCGTATGGGATCCGATCAACACAATCTCTATAACTCTCGATTATCCTGCTGATGATAGTTTTGAGGCTTTTGTTGGAAACTTTGATAGAACCATTGGTTTGGGTTTTGGTAAGGAGAAGATTTGTCTCTGAATCTCGCACTCATTGACCAATTTTGTGACCTGGACTTCGAAGTTGATTCCATTATCTGATACTAACTTATAAGGAATCCCTTATCGATAAATGATGTTCTTTTTTATGAACTTTATCATTTTATTATCATTCAGCATTACATATGGCTTGACTTCATCCAATTTAGTGAAGTAGTCAATAGAGGCTAGGATGAATTTATGACCATTACAACTTTTAGGGTTAACCTTCCCTGTGATGTCTATGCCCCAGGTGGAGAAAATCCAGGGAGAGTTCATGTTGTATAGTTCTCGAGGAGGTAAGTGTTAGATATTGGCAAACTATTGGCATTTGAGGCATCTTCAAAAGTTGGCAGTGCAATCTTGAACCATGGTGGTCCAATAGTACCTTTTACAGATAATCTTCTTGGCAATCATATGACCGTTCATGTGGGGCTCACATGCCCCGCTGTGGATTTTCTGCATCATTTTTTATATATTATCCCTATTTATGCAATGCAAATTGGTTCTGTTGAATTTTCTCTTAAAAAGTTCTTTGTTATAGATGATGTGTTGGGCAACCAATTTACGTAGGGTCACTGAGTCTTTCTTATTTGCATCTCGGAGATACCTACCATGTTTGATAAGTTGACAAATACCATAATACCATAATTCGACCATTTCGGGGTCTTTTTCGGTGACGAACTCAATGTTGTAGCAGTGGGTGGGAATACCCTTTTCTGAACTAGGAAAGGGGCCATTATTATTCCTTCAGGTATGTTGACCATGGAGGACAAGGTTTCAAGGGCATCGGCTAGGCTGTTCCTTGATAGGGGAAGGTAATGGAAGGTAACATCTTTGAATTAGGAGGCACGATATTCTAGATGGGCGTGAAAGGGTAGGAGCTTCTCGTCTTTGACTTTCCGTTTTCTAATAATTTGGCTAATGATGAGGGCAGAGTCCTTGAAGACATCTGGGTGACCAATTCCTTTCTCAAGGGTAATCTTGAGGCCTACAGTGCATGTCATGTATTCGATCATGTTATTGGTACATGGAAATCTAATTTATTGGCAATGGGTGTGCGAGAGTCATTAAGGGTGATCGGAAGTATTTTCACGTAGTATAATTTCTTATTAGCAGCTCCATCAAAGAACATTTTCCATATAAGGTCCTCTTGAGAGGTACCGAGAATGCCTTCATTTAGGAATTCATAGATCCAAACATCAGTTCCTTCCATGGGGTAATCGACGAGTTAGTCGAAGATGGTTCTCCCCTTCATGGATTTTTACGTGACATACATGATGTCGAACTCAGCTAGTAATATTAACAAAGGGGACATTCGACTGGACAAAGAGGGTTTATCTAATAGGTATTTGATGGGATCCATTCAGGATACTAGTCTGATGGGAAATGTAAGCATATAGTGTCATAAATTCTTCATGACCTAGACTAATGCGACACATACTTTCTCCAAAGTAGTGTAGTTGACTTCGTACCCAACTAATTTCCAACTGGCATAACAGATTTCTTTTTCCTTAAGGGATTCTTCAATGTATTGTTCTAAAAAATCCCCGACTATGGTATCTGTGATGATTAGGTATAATAGGAGAGAGAGACTTGGCTATAGAGGCATGACCACCGGAGGTCGGGTAAGGTATTGTATAATTTGATCAAAGGCTTCTTGGCAGGCCTCATTCCACACTTAAGTTACGTATGGGGGCTTGAATTTAATCTCTAAATTAGAGAGCGCCTCCCCAATTAATACAAGAGACTTAAGGGAAGGAAGTGGCATGAAGACATCGAGGTAACTCAACGAGGCAACTCAACAATGCAGCCTAGCGAGGAGACTTGCTAAGAAAGTTCCCTTTTATATTCTTTTTCTTACTTAGTAAAATTGTATATTTTAAATACATTGATTGTCATGTTAAAACGATTATAATGTTGAGTGTGAGGTCAAAAGGTACTTACGAGAGACCAGGTCTGGCAAGGCTTGGGAGAGGTCACATGCTCTACCGAATGACCTCGCCATGGGAACTTCAGAGGGACTTGGTTTGGAGGATTGAGAAGTGAGGAAGCATCAGGTCTTGTCCTGACCATCTTAGATACACCTAGTAAAACACCGAGAGATATTAGGACGTGGAAGGTTTTGCAGAGTAGGTATTGATTTCCATCGCATATAGAGTTCCATTGTGGATTGTGTGTCGAACTAAACAACCCTCTACCGAATCTCATATCTACTTTAGGTGATGTCATTAGCCAACCAAACACCGACCAGTTCGTACTTGAGTAAACCGCTGTGGTATTAGGGGCTGTCAGGCAGTTGGTGAACCACCTCTGTTGTGACAGTCTTCTGAGGCAAGGTGGTTAGGCGAAAGGCATGTCTTGGCATTTAATCTTTATGATGTAGGATAGGTTGGCCCATTATGCATTTAATGTTTGTGACGTAAAGTGAGAGGGGATGTTTTTCACAGCTATGAAGGACTAAGGAATCTCAAAAATGGTATGGGGATATTTATTGGCCTTAACCACTTCTAAGATAAGGGTTATTTTTTTAGAGAGTTTATTGCTAGAGAGATAAGATATCAGGGAGAAGCTATTACAAACTAGAGAGTTTACTCACCCACCGTTGTTATTTATTGTGAAGCTTTTAATAGCTAACTTGAGATCCTTCAGAGGTTGTTGGTGTGTTGGCTACCTGCCAAGGTGTAACAAGGGTGCTTACTTCTCTTTCCCTTTGAATGAGTAACTTCTGAGTTTCCTTTATTACTATTTGAGTTATACTGAGAGATTTGTGAGTTTAATCTGAGTTGTTATTATATTGTGTTTGTATCTTTATCCTGTGATCATCAAAGATATTTGGGTTAACTGTTATCACTCTACCTATAGGTCTTACACCTCCATCTATACTTTAACTACTCTCTTACAAGTTAAACTCTTCCAAAGAAGATTGAAAATGGGTTCACCGATAGAGGTTATCTGGCTAATGAACCGACTAATGTACTGTAATTTGTCCAGGAAACCTCGGACTTCCTTCTCCATTCTTGGTGGTGGTACTCAAGTATGTCTTCCATATTCTTAGGGTTCACTTAGATTATTTTCGCACTAACCATGAATCCCAAGCATTTTCCTTTCATGATGCCAAAAACACACTTTGGTGGATTTAGCCATATTTGGAATTATCGCAATCGCCGAAGAAATTTTGGAGCGCGGGAATATGACCTTCCTGAGTCTTAGATTTAATTATCATGTTGTCCACATAGACCTCGACCTTCTTGTGAATAAGTTCATGTAAGATGGTTGTGGTATCCTTTTGGGAGGCAACCCTACATTTTTTAGTTCGAATGGCATGACGGTATAACAAAAGGTTCCCGTGGGGTGATGAAGGTAGTTTTCCCTTGGTGGTTAGGGTGCATCTTGATTTGGTTATAACAAAAAAATCCATCGATGAATGACTTAAGGTCATGGTTTGTTGCATTATCCACAATCATGTCGATGTTGGATTACGAATAATCGTCCTTTGGGGATACTTTATTTAAATCCTTATAGTCTACACACATGCAGACTTTTCCTCCCTACTTCGGCATGGGGACGATGTTAGCAAGCCATGTACGACATTCGACCACCTGAATAAAAACCATGTTTAGTTATTTTACCACTTCCTCTTTGACCTTGGATGACCATTTGGTACGGAGTTTTCTTAGCTTATGTTTAAGCATCTTGCATTTTAGGAATGTCGGGATCTTATGTTGAGCGAATTTTAGCTCAATGTTAGGCATGTCATCATAGCACCATGCGAAGATGCCTATTAATTCTGTAGTAATTCTTCAAATTGCGCACTCATGATCGTTGAGGGTGTACCATATCCTATTTTTGCACTGATGGCTACTAGAATCGAGATTAATAAAAATGGTCTCATCATCATTTTTTTGAATGCAATTATATTATTTTTTATTGTCCTTATTGAGATCAATTAAGAATTATTCATTTACAAATTCATCATCATTAAAGGTTTGATTAGAATTAAGACAATTAATGTAAGGCACAAAAGGATACTCAAAATACTAGTTTATTTCATTTTGGGGAAAAATAATATTAATAACCTCGTCAAAAGAGGTCTCAGTTACATTGATATCGGGAAAAGGAAAAACAAAACATCAGGGTTGTGTTGAATTTGAGAAGGTTGGACTAGTATTGCATTCCAGTTGAGAAGAGGCATGTCAGCAGTTGTGATCTAAGCAGACGGATCCGAAGGGCACGGCATCTGAGCGGATCATGCAGAGAGATAGCCCCACTGTCTACAAGTCGAAGGATTCTTCGAAGTCACTTTTCTTAGAGTCTTTGGTAATTTCCATGGTTTGCTCGGTGAGAGGTTACACTTCATTTTTACAGTCTTCGACCCAAGAGTTACTATCTTGAAAGAGGATTTCTATCCCCAACTTCATCTTCTTTCCAACGTGGCCGTGTCATAGTTATGAGAATCCACAGAAGGGAAGTCTTTACCCTCCATGACATATCTTCCATTTAAAGAGTTTCCTAAAATAGTCTTTTCATTCTTTGAGTTTCTGTTTGGTCTCGATCGATGGAGTTTTTTGAGTTCATCCGGTGAAGGTTGGTAACCCAGGCCCCATGGGGAAAGCTTCTGTCAGGACTATGGGCTCAAGGATTCCTTGTTTGTGTCATCCTAGCCACATTATAGTCATGAAGTCCATGTTCTTGAACATCTGAATCACATTGACATTGCCATGAGGATTGTTCTTTAAACAAACTCGGTCATTAAAGTTGTCCCCTTCTAGGACTTGAAGTGTATCAATTCTGAAAAAGGAGAGGAGAATTTCATTGGTCCATGTTAAATCTCCAATACTAGATTGCTAGTGCTGGCATTATTTGTACTATCATCGTCCCCCAAAATAGTGATGACTTAACCTTCAACAAAGAACTTTAGTTTATAATGAAGAGCAGAGGATACCCCTAGAATGTTTTGGGTTCAAGGGCGATCGAGGAGTAGGTTGAAGCAAGAAGGTATGTCGATGGCCTAGAATTATTTCAGAGGATTTTTATGGACAACTCCTAGTGTGAGTTTTATGGAACCCATTACTTTTGAGTGAGTGTTGTTATAAGAGTCATGGTGGGGAAGAATAATAATCCCATGGCTTCATCTATCTTGGGTTGAATGGATACTTTGTTGACTTTTCCCAATAAATTCTCAAAGGATATCATTCCACATAAAGATTGTAACTAAAATGGCCTCTTTCTTATTCGATTCATTGTATAAACTGTCAAAAGCATCCCCCCATCTGGTAGGGAATATATCTTCCCGATAAGAGTAATCAATGCTTTCGAAAACCTTTATGGCTTCATAATATAATTCTTCCCACTCAGTGGGGAAGTGGAAGAGTGAAGGGACCAACCATCCTTAAATTTTCAAAGTAGTGAGAAACTCAGGGATGCTGTAGATTTTCTCTGTCTAGACAAATATATGGACCATGATCTTTACCACATCATCTAGACTTACTTCTTCAATAGGCACTACCCATTCTTTTAATTTTTGAGCCCACTTATGTACTTCCATAAATAGGCTATTGAATTTTTGGTAGTTAATGGACATCTCGACGGGAAATTTTAGCCCAAAACCTTAGAGTTGGTCTAACACAATAGGTAATTCCGTGCCTCCCCTTCAGATCTGGTATGGAAGGCGATGCATGACTTTGTAAGGATTGACAAATCTTTATCGGCAAAGCATATTGGGTGTAGGTTAAAAGACGGGCAAACTTTAGAGGTTTAGGTGAGACTATGGGGATGATAGGTGCTTCGATGGACATGATTTGGGTTGAAGGGTCAACCTTCGGGTCACTTTCTAGAAATATGGTACTTATTTTAGTTCGATGTGTTGGAAGAGGATTTTGAGTGGTATTGGATTTAGGATTAGCTGCTGGGGAACTAATACCCCGGTCAATTAGGCCTTGGATCACATTTCTGAGGTGGAAGCACTAGTCTGTGGTCTGACCTGCGGATTGGTGGAAGTCATAACGGGTATTGAGCTTGAGGTTTTTAGGGAGTGGATTCGGTAATGGATGGGGGTACAATGATTTGATGATATTTTTTGTTAGCAGAGCTTAGTAGACTTTTGAAAGGGTAGCATGGAGCTCAGTGTACTCTTTTCTAGAAGGACTGGGGTGACTTTCGAGTCCCCAAGAAGTTATAGGTTGGGATATGTTGTTAATGTTTGAGACTATAGCACTAGCCTGCTTCTCATACTTTCGAGTGGTAAAATGATGGATCACCTTATTTGGTTCATTTTCTACTTTAGTGACACCTTCTTCGATTTCAACACCAACCTCTCGGAGGGCTAAAAAATTTCGGTAGTATTGTCCTCCCATGGATGCTCGGATATGAGGTACGAATTTTTTCTTGATAATTCTAACCTGTTCTTCCTTGAAGGGCTACGGATCATGGTGGCAGCCTTCTCTATCCACCTTCCAATAAAGATATTAACTGATTCCTCAGGTTCTATTTGAGTAGCTCTAGGTCTCGGTACATGAACTCTAACTCTTCGTTGTACTTCTAGTGAGACATGAATTCTCAGTCCACATCTTCCCAACTATGGATTCTAGATTCTTTAAGAGATAAGAACCATTGGAGGGATCGTTTTTTCAAGGTCTACTGAAATATTTGGGCCATTAGCTCTTCAAAGGCACCAAGAAGGGTCATGGATCGATGGTAGCTTCGTAAGTACAAAATAGGGGGTTTGCTTCCCCTGAACTTCTCAATGTCTAGCATCTTGAACTTGTATGGAAGTATAGATTTTAGGTAAAGAGACATATGGTTATCACCCATGTAGTTCCTGGATATCTTGACTTGGTCTAGCTTCTTTAACAGCAGTCTCAAGTCTTCCTAGACCTTGTTCAGTTCCTCCTCTATGGGATACATGGGTACTGGTAGATTTTCCCCTGGATAGGAAAGGTTCGAAATAAATAATTGAACTAGTGGTGACCCCTTGGCAGGCGGGACATGAGCAACATGTTGTTACACTTTTGGGACCTAAAAAGGCTTGGGAGCGGGTGGACCCATAGCATGAGGAAAGAGGATCTCGGATTCTTTAGAAATATGGGCCCGGTGTAGCTTCATTTCTTAGACTTGGATTTAAAGGTTGTCATTCTTGGTACTAAGTTGGGCTAGGACAACCATTAGATCGGGATAAACACTTGGTGTTTGATCGATGTTCTTCATGTAAAGCTCGTGGAGCTAGATCCCAAACTCGGACGAACTAGCAAAAAAAGAGGCGGAGCTTCGGGGCGATTTGATGGAAGACTGAAGTCAGTAGGGAACCAGGCTAAAATTAGGTATGCGATTGACTTGAGAGAGAAAATGGAGGAGGGAGAATTTTGGGGGAATTTTTTAAAGAAGGATGAAAAAAGCCTTTGATACATTGGTTTAAAAAAAATAGGGAAAAAAGTAGAGGAATCTCATCATGATTATTATTATTAGTATCATTAGGTTTTCACTTGTATTACATTTGCTTAAATGCAAGAAAAAAATTCCGAACAGGCCCCAAGCCTAGGAAAATAGGGTTTAAAATATGTAGGACATGGTTTGACTTGTTTCCAGTCTCACGGATAGGGTCCTGTTTTGAAAAAAGACAAAATAACACGAAAATTCAGGTGGTATACCGACCCAGAATTTTGATAGAGTTTTGCATGGTAACCTTATGAGTGCCCTATTGTTGACACCTATATGAGGTTTATGCACTTGTCAGGTTAGTGGAAGGGTTCCCCCTCTTTATCATGACTTCCATTATATACCTCTTGCCTATAAGGGAAATCATTCATGGATACGTGCGGACAAGCCATTTGATATACCTTAGTGTATGTGAATTGTCTCACGATATACCTCATGAGGATGGTACATGTGAGAGGGAATTCAATATACTCGACGTACGTGAATGGGTTCCTTATTATATACCTCCCGTCATAAGTTTAGTCAAGCGGTACGATGCGGGGGTTACCGTTCTATATATGTCGAAGGTAAAAGTCCAATGAAAGGTAAGAGTCATAATTCTTAGGTTAACTATGCCTTACGGGACCAGCACCTATTACAAAGTGAACCCCTAGTACAGGAGAAAATTTTGGTCAATATTACCATGCTCTTGGTGATCTAGAGTACAAAATTTCACGAGTCTTAATTAGTATATTATGGAGAGAGAGAATTTTTAAGTTTTATTTGCATGATGAGTAAAGGGAGTACTATACGAATGAGGGGGTATATACAAGTATTGTGAAAAGTAAATCTAGCATGAAGCATGGTGATATATACATATGACTGAGTGACATATGAATATTTATAAGCGAGTGCGTATGGTAGTGAGCTAATGCATGGATCAACTACAAGTGGTGTGTAAGATGCGTAAGTGAGAATGGAGATATATACAAGTATGGGAAGTGTGGTTGTGTGATAGTGAAGCCTAAGCATGAATAATCTAAGTGGTGTGTGGATCATGTGAGTGGAAGTGAAACTATATACAAGTGCAAGTGTGTGAAGTGAACATGGAGAGTACATACAAGTGTAGTGTATAAGTGAGTGAAAAGTGATATACAAATAAGAAGGGAGCATGATAGATATAAGCATGATGTAGATATATAGAAAAAGCAAATAGAGGAGTAAATGAAACATAAGTATATGCACATATATGGAAAAGAATAAAACTCATGTAGAATTAGAGTCTAATCCTCTTAAACTATCATCCCGAGTAGAGTCGCCCTGTAGCCATAATAGTTCATCCTCTTCGGATTACCTCCAGCGCGCGCGAGGATTTACTCCCTTTCTCGGGGCGCTCGACCATCGTCAATATGGGGGATAATGTGTAGAGATAGAGTCGCCAACTTATTTTGAATGAAACATGACAAATAAATGTCTCCACCTCGAGAGAACGACATCAAGAACCATATTGATGCTTGTGAAACCAAGTAGTTCGAAGGTCTGGGGACTAATTTATGGAATGGGAAAATGTTAAGCACCCATCCCTCCCTTTTCAGTCTCTCATGGGCATGTGTTAATCTTCTCTTATCAGACTCATTGAAGTGTGTGCTCAAGTGAATAATACAGGTGAAGAATGGAATCATTCAACTCGCATCATGGAAAAAGACGGAGGTAATTCATCCTTAGTAGTGCTCCCAAAAATAAGAATTCAAAATATAATATGAGTGCTTGCCGAATCACAAATCGCTATGAAGAGAGAATTTATATATCAGACGAAGCACAAGCATGTAAGAATAGGAGATTCATAAAGAATATATATATATATATATATATGATATAAGGGAAACATATACACATGCATAAAGAAAGAATCGAATCTCGGGATTAGCCCAAGATGCCTACGTAGCCCAAAGGGCATCAAAGTCCACGTATTTAGATGTTAGCCTAAGGTGGGGTTTAATCTATAAATCCAAACGGGAGATTTCTCATATGTATGTGTGTAGAGAAAATATTCTTTAAGAGTGAGAGTGTGAGATGAGACTCCCTCTTTTGTAATATATAGATAAACCTTATTTTTAGTTTTTAAATTTTTTAGTTTCTTTAATGAAAATAGATTATGTGCAAATACTTTTAATAAAGAGTTGAGATTAATGTATGTGAGGTAATGAAATAAAATGCTAGAGTAGAAACAAAGCAAATAATACTAAAATAGAGGAACTAGAGAAGAGGATGGAGAATTTGACCTCCTTATGAATCCTTGATGTAGATCTTGGATGTAGATATGCTAATCTTATAATGGTATGAAAGTGGTATGGAGAGGTCTAGGGAATTTTCCCACGTGAGGTAAAAAAGTGATGGAAAGGAATGTTGGAAAATGGGTTTTTTACGAACATGAATAGCTCTAAATTCGATAGAATTCTCACTAGCTTTCTAAGAGGGGTGTTCAGGGGTGATTCAAAAATTCATTGAGATTTTTCTTAAGAGAAAGAGTTGATCGGAGTGAAATGGGGCCCTGGAGAGCCCGACGGCCTCCAAATCAGTTTCTGGTAGGGAAACAGACCATTCATCTGAACTGTATGGCCTATTCGCACAGGGGCAAATTGTTGGAAAGGAGATTAAGAGCCCTTCGATGATTTATTAAGCTTTCGCTCAAGCTAGAGATTTGACCGGAGTCAAACAGGGCCCAACAGCACCCGATGGCCACCCTATAGGTATTCGGAGTATGACTTAGGATGGATGGATGAGTGAGAGGGACCTAAAGAGGTTCTTAGGGTGGTCCTATGATGGGTTGTCTATACTTGCGGACCTAAGGAGTTAAAATGATTGATTCAAAGGGTCGAGGTCAAGATCGACTATGTGGGCCTAGGACTATTTTGTGGACTTAAATGGTTAAAATGACTAATTCAGAGAGTCGATGTAGATTTTGCGGACCTAAAGACTTGAAATGACTGATTCAGAGAGTTGAAGTAGATTATGTGGACCAAAATAGTTGAGGCAACCAATTCAGTGGGTCAAGGTCGATTCTATGGACCTTGGTCTATTTTGTAGACCTAAATGGTTGAGACAACAAATTTAGCAAGTTAAGGTCAATTCTGCGGACTTAAAGGGTTGTAAGGGCCGATTTAGAGGATCAGGTCGATTATGTGGAACTAAGGAGTTGCAATGACCAATTGAGAGGATCCAACTCAGTTTTGCGGACCTAAAAAAGGTTACATATGGGGAAAGTTCTTTAATTCTAACTCTATGTGGGAGGGTGTTGGTATTGAGAGTACAAGCGCACTTTGATTTTGGTTTCGTTGGGGAGTATGCTGGTGATGAGAGTTTTGTAAGCGCTAATGTATTTTGATTTTTATCTTATTGGGGATTGTGATGGTATTGAGATCTCTTTAAGTGGTTCAGTGCTTCTTAATGACTTTTCTCTGAGTTGTGATGCATTTGACCTTGCGGGGATTTTTTTAAATTTTTTGAGAATATTTCGAGCAATTTTTGGATTTTTATGAAAATTTTGTAATAAAATTTTGAGGGAACTGCCGATAACATAGCCCAAGGATGCCTATACCCATATGGAATGGACTCCTAGGCTTTTGGGGGAGGTGAAAGGTCACTAGTGATAGGCAGGTCCAAGGGACTGTCGATTAGCATTCCCCTTAGTCTCTATAAAAAATGGGGCGACCCTCTTCATTTTTTCACACATTCATTCAAGTGAATCTATTGATTTCTCTCTCTAATAATCAACTTCAGGTCTACTATTTCAAAAGAACTCATGGAGGTCACCACATACAACAAATGGATGGCAACCGATGACTTGGAGGGAATGGAATGGCATGATGTTGAGCCGTTAGTACTAGGGAAGCCCTTTCTTAATGAGAAGGTTCTGTTCCGGGAGCTAGCACATCATCGTTCCTTGAATTTGAAGAACCCTATTGGTTATGTAAGTGTTCACCCTATGTTTCCCTTTTCTCATTTTCTTTTTCTTTTTATCTGATAGAAAGAAATTTTACGTGTATCTTTTTCTTTGTCATTGCTTGAAAAGTTCTTCTAATCAAAACCTCAATTACCTACAAATATAAAACAATCTCAAGTGTAGAGGTAAGTAAGGGTATCAATCCACTTTCAAGGTTATAAAGCAAAGGGAACAAAATTGTAATTCACTTTTTATTTTCTTTTTGTGCTTTTTCACTTTTCTACTTTTTTTTAGCTTTTAAAAATATTAAAACAAATGGGCGAGGTGAGATTTAAACTAACTAAACTAAAGTGTGAGATGAAAAAAACTAACCAGAAAGTTACTAAAATGAAAAATAAAGTCTAACACTAAAATAAGAGATAAAGTGAGGTAAATAATTGTGAGAAAAATCAATGAGTGGGATTACACCACAAATTTTAGTTATTCTAATTAATTAATTTAATTATTTGAATTCTCCCAAATTAATATCAAAATTACAAACCAACTCTCGTTGCAAGTGTAATTACAATAGTAATCTTTTAGAAATTTAAGTTTAACACCCCACAACTCTAGAAAAATAGATCTACACTCCTATTAATTAATCACCCGCTAGGATCGATCAATTAAAATTTATGTAAATCTTAGAAAATAAATTTAGAGTTGAAATTCAAGTTATAATACCCCACTTAAGAAACACCTATCTCTAGTTCGAATCTAAAATGGGTATTATAACTAGAATTTCGATTTTCTCTCGAAAATCATTTACCCTCTCTCGAGGCGTAAATCTAAGGGTGAGGGATCAAAATTAACATTCAAAGGGAAATTTCAAGTAATCAAACTAATTAAACTAAAATAACATCAAATAAGGGTTCCCCCCACCCCTTGAAAGTGGATTTTGCCTAACATGGTATAAGATTTGACAAATTAATAATCAAAGGAATAAAATAAATGAGAAGAGAAGAGAACAATCAAACCTAATCTCTTTGAGAAAGTTGAACTCTACTCTTCCAAATTGAAGCATACAATCCCTCCAATTGAGCATCCAAATGATTTGAAATTAAATATTCACTCAATTAACTCTCTTACAATAACTAATCTCACAAATATCTAACAAAAATAAAAAGAATAAAATAAAACTATTTACAAATGGTATTTTTCTCTACAATTCTCTCTCTAGAATTTCCTCTCTAAAAGCTCCCGCTCAAATGGGGTCTTCATCTTCATTTATAGTAGGCACATGGAGCAAGGGCGGTATTGTGGGTAATTGATTTTAGTGTGCAAGTGGATGAGGTGAGTACACATGAGGTGTGAGGGGATTGAAATAAAATCTGATTTGATAAAAGGGGTATTTTGGGCAATGGTTAAAAGTTGGTAGTTGGGGGGTAATTTGGGTAAAGGTTTAAATGGGTTTAATATGACACATGAGAAATTAAGTGGTTGACATGGCTTTTGGTTTATTGCTTGGGAGATCGTGGCTTAAATGGGTCTTCATTTTGAATTTGGGTAAGGGATTGGAAAAGTGTTATGGCTTGTGGTTGGGTTTGAATGGGAAATTGGTTTGGGTAGGTGGGTGGGGTGGTTTCAGGTTCATGGGGCTAGTCGTCGGATTTAGGTCGCAGGTGGCAACAACGCCGGCAGGTGGGTCTATCTTCTAGTTGCAACTTCGCTGGAGAGGGGGTTTGGTTCTCGGTAGGAGGGAGCTCATGGGTCGCCAGAAGTGGGTTTAGAAGGAGGTTGCGCCGACGGGGTGGTGGTTCGACAGGGCGGGGGGGAAGGCTGAGCGACGGAGTGGTTGGGGTCAGGTGACGGCGGGGCTCAGGTGGCCGAAGTCGGGGGTTAGGTTGGGACGGATGAGGTAGGGGGGTAAGATGTTGATGGGTTTAGGTGAGGTGAGAGAGTAGAGAGAGGTGTTGGGTTTTTGTGTTGTTAATAGAGGTTTGTGGTGAGGAGAGAGGAGAGAGAGGGTGAAAGGTTGAAGATGATAGGGGGATTGTGTGGGTGAGGGTGTAGGGGAGATATGGGTTAGGGTGTGGGTAGTTTTAGGGTGTGTTTGGTAGTGTGTAGGTTTTAGGGTGCGTGTGAGTTTAATTTGGACTCCTAATAAAAACTAAAACTAATAAAAATAAAACTCTAAAAATAAAAATCCTACTTCTAATAATAAAATAAAGACCCAATTAAAAAATGAAACTAAAAAGAGAGATAATAAAAATAAAATATAATAAAATGAAACTAAAATTCTAAATAAATGTAAAATCAAATAAAACTAAAAAATAAATGAAATCCTAAAAATAATATAATCCTAATAAAAATAAAACTAATAACAAATAAAAATAAAGATAAAATAAAATTATACTAATAAAAATAAAATAGAAAAATAGAAAATAAACCCTAGAAAATACTAAATAAATCTAAAATAAATCCTAAAAATAAAAATGACTAAAACTAAAAATCTAAAAAATAATAAAAAAAAGTACAAATCAACACACACACGGGTCGAGAAAGTTTAGGCTAGGTTTAGGCTCGGGTAAGGGTCAAGGGATTGGGTATTTAGTACCATTAAATGCGCATTTTCCTCAATATTTAGCTTTTGACACCGTAAACGGACGTTTGATCTACAAGATAAACATTTAAGCACATAAGACCCATATTGTCGAGAATTAGCAGCAAAAGTACGTCTATTCGGGGTATAAAATGTACAGTTTTGGGTGCTTATCACTCCACCCCCAAATAGAGCGTTGCTAGTCCTCGAGCAATAAGATAGAGAGAAAGAGAAAGATAAGAAACCAAAAGTGTACCACTTTCGCGGGCATTTGCGATTGCACTTAGCATGTCCAATAAGCCTTTAAACCTATAGGTTGCCCTACAGGACGAGTTGTGTCTCGTGAGGATTTGTAGGGAATATACCCACAAAATTCGTATTTGTAAAAATTTATTGGAGGGCAGTCAATCTCTTATGAGACGTAGAATAATCGCACAATCCATCGCATGAGAAAATATTTTCAGAAATACAAGCTAGAATGTGTAAAAAGTTTAGCTAAGTAAATACACAAGGCACATCCTTCCTAGAACTCAAAGTGTGTAATGTGAATCAGTCAAAACGGGTCGAGTATCACAAGAGTAATTCCTAGATTGTCTCATTGGAATCAACGCTTCAACTTCAAATCTCACTGGATATAACTCTCTCAAACGAACTCACGAGATATGGGTAAGTGTATCGCTCTTGTGTGTGAGGAGGTGAGTAAATGTGAGAAAGTTCAAACGTCTCACACACACATAAGAAAGAACGAACAATTAGAAAGAAAAATGATCTCATGAAAGAAATGCTAATCACTATAGTGAGAACGTCGAGTTATTCACCACGTTGACTATCATTTGCTCGAACACCTAGGGGAATATATTGATGATAATGGGTGAGGGGGAAATGAAATAAGGATGAATATGATATGAGGTAGGATGATATGGATGGTGATAGTAAGATAGGATGGGATGATGATATGATGGATGGATGGTGGATATGTGAGAAGAGTCTTGAAGAACAAAATGTCTTTATTTCAAAACTAATTAACTATAACTCTCTTTCTTTTCTTTTCTCTCTTTTTTTCTCTTTTTTCTTTCGATTTTTCTTTTCTTTTTCTCTATTTTTTTTCTTTTTTCTATATTTTCTATTTTTGCTATCTTTTTTTTTTCAAACCAACAAGGAAGACATTTAACATTTTGAACAACACTCTTTTATTTGAAATGATGGAAGATATATGAAATGAGGTGCGGTATGTATATGGATGGTGTGGGGAATATATAGAAGAATATGGGGGAAGTGAATGGAAATATGATATGGGGAAAAAGTGGTAGGTGTATGGATGAAAATCCAAGTGATCGGGACAAATTTCAAGACACACGTTTCTTACAACTCGAAAAAAATATCATTCTCAGTCATCAAGCCAAAATTAGTGAAGAATACTGAGATCATACAACAATTAAAGTGCGGACCCAAAAGAAGTTGAATCAACTTGTGACTCGGAGATTGCGTAAACCACTCTGAAAGGGTGAAAGGCACGAATCTCACAAGCTAAAGTCTCTACTAATGATCCTTAAGGTTCTCTTTACAATTGTAATACTCCTCAACTCTAAACGTAGTGACGTGATAAGTGCGCAAAATTTGTTGAGTCTTGGAATTCTTGGTGAAAAATGCCTTGTTATGTATAACATAAGCTATTTAGAAAAAATATTCTCTAGCTTGATTAGGTGTAGACTCGGGCATTTTTTGGGATTCGATGGGAAAATGAATGGGAACCACAAATGTGGGTTCTGGTGGACATGGTGGGATTTGATCAGGATCACTATCTAAAGGTAAGTCAACACAATTGTCGACTTGGGATACGGACCATGGGATGGTCTCAACTTCGAGATTCTTGAGAGGATACGGTTGGTCACACTCAAAATTTTTATCACAAGAGGACACATCATCGTCACACTCGGTTGCAATGATGGGAGGATCCATAGGAATGTCCGACTCTCGCGCACACTCCAATTCATTTAGCCTTTGTTCAAGCCTTTGGATAGCTTGAGTTTGAATTTGAGTAGTTTGCTCTTGCTCAAGTATGAACTTTTGCAAGAGGCTTTCGAGAGCGGAGGTGGATGATGGTGGTGGAGTGATGGGGGGTGGTGGTTGTTGAGGTGGACACAAATTTCTATGTTCATGACTATATGGATAATACTTAAATAAAGTGTGTGGAGTGGGGTCAAGTTCATCATACACGAAAGGATCACTTTCGTGATGGATAATTGGTTGATACTCATGGGGTGCGTAGTGAGGGAACTGATCGTGAACATGTGCACAAGGTTGCCATGACAACTGTTGGAACATGTGAGGATCCACAACATCAGGTTGGGATTCGTATTGCGAGGAAGGGTGATCAAGCCTCCACGAATAACTCGGAGACTCACACAACTCGGGATTGGGTGTATCGGGATAGTAGGTCGAGGTGGGTTCCGGAACAGTGTCATATGGATGCACATTCTCCATGGTGGGTTCGGATGGATATGTAATGTAAGGGCACTCATGGGACATGTGATCGGCATAATAACAGTGGGTGCACAACAAAGGAGGAGACACGTCAACACTTGACACCGTGGGTGATGGAATAGGAGCTGCGTGCATAGACGGATCAAGAGTATCAAGGGCACTCGTGAGAGAAGTGAAATTATTAAAAATATCGTAAAGAGTTGGCTCGGGATCACTCTCACACGTGTCGCGTGTCAATGGAAAATGACCAAAGTAGTCCCGTAAAGAACGTTCTTCGGCCATGAGGAGAGAAAATATTTTTTTTGGATTTTGTAAATTTTTTCAAAAGGAAAGAAAATATTTTTGGTTTTTTCTAAAAATAATGGAAGAAAATATTTTTGGATTTTTTATTAAAATAATAAAAGAAAATATTTTTGCATTTTTGTGAAAAATAAAGGAAGAAAAATATTTTGGGATTTTTTTTTGGAAGAAAAGGGTGGGGAAAGAAATATGGACTCTTTGAATGGAAGAACTCACTAAAATCGACTACCAAAAAATGAAATGGACACACACGCAAGTCAAGAAAATTTCCTAACTAGCACATAGCCAATTTTTATCTTTAAATTTAGTGAAAGGGGTAGTCCAATTTTAATTAAGTCCGTGGGCAATAAAAAAAATCACGAAAGTCTGAGTGATCGCCTTTGCAAAATTTTCTCCTAGTGGGCTACCTAGTTAATTGATTTTAAATTTAGTGATGGCTAGGGTAGCACACAATGGTAAGCGAGTGAGTCGGGTGATGAAATCCCTTCTTGTGAGTTACCGGGTGTAGGTCTTAGTAATTTAATTCATCACACCATTCAAAAAATAAATGCGAGAATAAAATCACACAAGAGCACACACAATAATTGACTCGCTAACAGGAGAGGCGTGAGGGTTTGAGAAATGTACCTTCCACGGTTTTTAGGCCATGGGGTGCTGAAAAATTTGAGTCGATCGGGGGGAGATTACGTCTATCTCTGTCGTCCCCGGGAGTCCTACCGACCCGAGGTAGAGAGGCTTCTAAATCCTCGCCTTTGGACGCCCTCTCTCTGCCTTGTCTGATTTCCCTATCACGCTTGTCTTCAATTATTACAAATTTAAATGGATAATGGTGTCTCTAATACTCCAATACAAGCAATGATAAAAATCCTAATAGAAGCCTTCTAATAAAATGCAAAAAATGGTACTAAAATGCAACGAAAAATAAGAAATAAATGAACTACAAAATTGAATCCGCTCCGAGTGCTTCACGCTCATAAGAATAGCAATGGCACCATTTGATAACTTCGCTTTTTATCTCCCCGGCAACGGCGCCATTTGATAACTTGTTTTTTGGTGTGTGTCATTTTTGAAAGCCAAGTTAGTCAAAATCCTCAAATACCTACAAAATATAATATCAACTCAAGTGTAGAGGTAAGTAAGGGTATCAATCCACTTTCAAGGTTGTAAAGCAAAGGGAACAAAATTGTAATTCACTTTTTATTTTCTTTTTGGGATTTTTATTTTTTCTATTTTTTTTTAGCTTTTCAATATTAAAACAATAGGGTGAGGTGAGGTGAAACAACATTAAACTAAAATGTGAGATGAAAATAACTAACTAGAAAGTGACTAAAATGAAAACAAAGTCTAACACTAAAAATAAGAGATAAAGTAAGGTAAATAATTGTGAGAACAATAAAGGAGTGAGATTACACCACAAATTTTAGCTATTCTAATTAATTAATTTAATTATTTGAATTATACAAAATTAATATCAAAATTACAAACCAACTCTCGTTGCAAGTGTAATTATAATAGTAATCTTTTAGAAAATTAAGCTTAACACCCCACAACTCAAGAAAAATAGATCTACACTCCTTTTAATTAATCACCCGCTAGGATCGATCAATTAAAATTTATGTAAATCTTCGAAAATAAATTTAGAGTTGAAATTCAAGTTATAATACCCCACTTAAGAAACCCATATGTCTAGTTTGAATCTAAAATGGGTATTATAACTAGAATTTCAATTTTCTCTCAAAAATCATTTACCCTCTCCCGAGGCGTAAATTTAAGGGCGAGGGATCAAAATTAACATTCAAAGGGACTTTTCAAGTAAATAAACTTATTAAAATAAAATAACATCAAATAAGGGTTTTACCCCACCCCTTGAAAGGGGTTTTAGCCTAACATGATATGAAATATGACAAATTAATAATCAAAAGCATAAAATAAATTAGAAGAGAAGAGAACAATCAAACCCCAATCTCTTGAAGTGAAATTGAACTTCTATTCTTCCAAATTGAAGCATACAATCCATCCAATATGAGAATCCAACAATAATCAACTCAATTGAATTTCACACATTTATCACTCATAAATATCTAAAAAAATGAAAATAAACTATTTACAAATATTTCTACCTAATTTATTCTAACCTAACTCTCTACTTTTCTCTCTCTATTTGATGATAAGTCCCCTTAAATGGGGTCTTGAGTCTTCTTTTATAGTAGATGCATGTCACACATGGGGCTAATGGGTATTTTGGGAAGGTTTAATGTGCATGGAAATGGGGTGTATGCACATGAGGTGTGAGGTCAAGTGGTAGAGGGAATTGTTTTTAGCTCCACAATCTGCACAATTGCCTGAAAATATAGCTTTTGACACTGCAACTGCAATTAAGCCTGCATATTGAACAATTAAGTGCATAAGACCCATATTGTCGATAATTAACAATTAAAGTAAGTCCATTCGGGTTATAAATTGTACAGTTTTGGGTGCTTATCATTATCCTTCGGATGTTGAAGGGCCTTCTTATTTTTTGTGTAGGTTGACAATGCTTTGTTGGGCGTTCTCTCTTGTGGGTCGACTGGGATGAAGAAAGTGTGGGAACACCTTCCCATGGTTGTTCGTTTGATGGTAGAGGCTATCGAATTCGGCCCATTGGTCGGGGATTTAGATGATACATCATGTTCCACAACGATATTATTCGCCTTAGGCGAGAGGCGGTGCGACATGACCCACACATTCCCTTTGGGCGTTAGGGAGATAACAGTCACTCACCTAAATGTTCATCAGTTGATGAAGGTGCAGTTCAATGACCAACATATACTAGGGGACCACACCGAGAACATTCTTGAGGTGGCAGTATGGGTTGCCTTAGGTGACATAGGGAGGATTGTATCTAGGGACTCTTTTGCATATCGATAATGAAGGAGACCTTATTATCTAGGCGGATTGATGAAATCGACGGGGATAAGTGATGCAGGTGTCCAACTTATTATTTTTGCTTTTGTTGGGAGGAGTTATGGTAGCGATAAGTGGCGATGTAAACCACTTGTGGTTTCTTCCATTCTTGAGGATCATCTCGAAGATTTACCTATACGAACAGGGGACCTTTATGATGGCATGCCTATATGCTTCTTTGGACGCTTTCAGAGGGTGTTACTGATAGACTTTCATAGGACCCACGTATATTTTGGAGGTAATCTTCATATTCAGTTTCCTCTTTTTACATAAGTAATGCCTTCTATAGACATGGTTTTATGAAGTGATTGGGCATAACATCAGACTGATATCCCTAAAGGCGAGCGAGCCAAGGAATTTCTCCAGGACGTATAGGGGAGGAAGTCGAATAAGCTATCGAACCAGTCCCTATCTTTGAAGGATGTGTCGGCAGTGTTGATCGCCCTAGCCAGCAATCAGTTTAAGCTTCTTCTATGGTTTAATAATTTGTTTCGCACTTGGTAGACTACTGATTCTTAAAGAGGAAATATGTTACCTTCTACCACTAGTATTTGTCTTCGAGAGCCACAGGGATCATAGGCATGCATGCCCAGATATGGAGGTTGTCGGCATATAAGCTTGGGTACGTCTGGTACCTGGGAAAGAGGGTTATGAGGAAGGTGATGGAGGGTGAGGTGGAGGTCCCACCATCGGTTCCCCCGAAGTAGATGAGGCAGGTTAAGTCTGACGAGGGGAGGACGGCGATGATGCCTTACATGCACTATACTAACATGGCGCAAGGTTGTGACTACCTAATTTCACAACCAAATGGTTGATTTGGTCGTGTATCTATGACATGGAGAATATGCCTCCACCTGTAGCGAGATCTGAGAGTGGTACTAGCATACCATCAGTGTCTGCCCATAGCACAGGAGGTATAGTAGTGACATCGAAGGAGGATCCACATTTCCACCCATTATTATCATATTCAGGTGCGTTGTAGGGAGGTCGTCTCGGTGCGTCATATCCCTCATGCGGAGATAGACAACTTTGTAGGTATTCCTAAGGAGGCTCTCTTTAAAGATGTATGACTTTTCTTATTCTTTTCATATCTTTGCTTTTTGACTTTGTCCTTTTCATTATTGTTTCTCTTGCCTTTGGTGGTTTTTTCTTTTTAAGACTATTCGCACTTTAATGATTTAGTTGCGGGACATTCGCAATTGGATGACGTCAGTGTTCGAATATCTTAGGAAGTCGGCCAGTACTTGCATGGTATCATCGGCTACATTTTAGGAGAGCTCCAGTTCTAGGAGTAGGGGGTTTACCACATATATTGGGTGGAAGAGTGTTTGTTAGGGAGCCTGACATGGAGGTTTTATTAGGATTCCGAAGGGTTTAGGCTGCGTCCCGATTTATCTTTTCTTTTTATGTTTTTCTGTACCTGAAGAAATAATTTAATCATTTCTTATAAGTATATATAAAATCCATTCTTTGTTTTGTTTTCTTGATTTAGTGGCTTACTCTATATGCAATTTAATTTTTTTCTGGGGTTTTATTTGTTGCAAAAATAAGATAGAATAAAATAGAACAAATCGAAGAAAGACTCGAAAAGAGATTTCTACCAACAAGCAGATTTTTTAAAATTAAAGTCTTTATTTTGAAAATTATATATAAAAAAGTGGAAAGTAAAGAAATTCTAAAAATAGTGGATGCCGGTAGGTAAACACCTGGTCCTCCCTATCAAAATAAAGGTCAAGTCAAAATCACTTCATTAGCTTTGATTACACTTCCTTTGTACTTATGAGTACTTAGCTTTAGAGGGTTGACAGTAGCTCGGATTTCTTGTCTTTTATAAGTGCTTGTGGATATAAAGGGGATTTGATGGGGGTTTTCATCACCACCATTCAAAGATTTTTCTTTTGCAATCTTTCTTCTTCTTTCAAAATGGCGCTTTTGATGTCTGAAAATTTTGCGGCTTATTTCGAAGGCTTAGAGGCCATGTGCCTCCACAAAGTTAATTATAAAGCTTTCAACTTGCGCCATGTATCCTTATGGCATAACCACCCTATTGATTAGAATCTTCTAGAAATGGCGGTGCAATTCTGGCATCCTGAAGAGCATGTCTTTTTATTTATCCTGTATGGATTGTGCCCTACTTATGAATAATTTTATTCTATGTTGGGTGTCAACCATAATGTTGTGGTAGCCATACCGAATTTGTCTCATTATCCTTGGGTATCAATAGTCGAGTTTCTACATATTTATCCCATAGCTTCTCGACCATTGGTGCACGAAGGAAGTATCATCCTCTGGTATCCATGATTGTGTTGTTGATCTCTTACCATTATATTCCAGTTGTTGTAATACTAGCGGAGACTCTTAATGGATTAGAATGCCTAGAAGGAGGGTCGGGCTAATTTCTTGTGGGGGAGACCTATTATGTTGTTTATGTGGTTGTCTGAGAGACTGCACTAGGAAGGACCTCCTAAGTACCCTATGTCGAGTGTTCCCAAGTTATTTTCTCAATCTTTCTTCAGCTTTGGCCCCATAATGTAGTATTGGGTGAATTTTCTCATAGAGCTTAGGGTCGGGAGTCTTCACTGGTCTAAACCATGGTGGGGTAATCTTTATACTGTTTTGAAATTGAGTAATTACCTGTATGTACGGTTGGTGGGCCTTCTTCAGAATTATTTCTATCTTCCATGGTGGCTTTTATACCAAGTGGGATGGGACCAAATCCTTCTTCCTTATATAACCAACCTTTTCCCCATGGAGGCCTTGATCGAGTCACTCAAAATGATATTTGGGTACACTACACCAAATCTGCCCATTTGTCAAGGTCATTGACCTTGAAAAATTCACCTTGTCAAGGTCAATGACCGTGACATTTCGAGGCGAGATAACTTTTTTTGTCATGGTCCTTGATCTTGACAAAAAACTCGCGTTTTGTGTCACAGTCGTGTCAAGGTCAATGACCGTGACACGTTTGTCACGGTTTAGAACCGTGACAAAGCCGTGACCCTTTTTAAAAAAATTGTCACCGTCAATGACCGTGCCAATTCTGGGCAGAATTAAAAAGAACTGCTGGGCAGTATGGCCACTGCCACTGCCCAGTAGTATATTTGTACCTGTTATAGCAACATTGTACCTGTTCCAAACATCATATATCCGAACAAACTAAAGATAATGCAAATATATTCAAATAAGAAACTATTTAAAAAGAAACAACATCACCATCATTTTATCTCAAATCTACAAACTATTTGCATGGAAAAGAGATTTTGTACCGCGACGCTCGGGAACACCTCCTTATCCTTCCCTTCTCGTCCGAATAGCCACATAAGTATAGAGCATATGTGGCCTACCCTTAGGGCCACTCCCTATCCCCTGAATTGAAATAAAGTAAAATTAGAATCCCCCCCTCAAATATAGATAAATATAAATCGTAATTGAAATCGAAATCGAAATTGACATATAAATATAAATACATTACCTGTAGTGTCACTCAAACAGCTAACTTGAGCTCATATGGCACCTCCTTCCAACTAATGTACCCCGGGCAATCGTGTCAATTATAATTCTCTTCATATCTAAACACTAAGAAATACCATAATCCTATGGAGGTATGTGTTGCAAATTCCTTCCAACCGTTGTGTAGCCAAAAATCAGCAGTTGAAGTTGTCAACTCCACCTTTGAATGGGGTATGGAAAGTGGTGGGGTATGGAAAGTGGAATTGACAACTTCAACTGGTGATGTTTGGCTACATAATGATGCTTAAACCCCTGATGATGCGTAAACCCCTTTTGATAGACGGCTCTCTTAGTATTTTTTTTGTGTATACTATCAAGTGTTCAACTAGTTTGGAGAGTTGTACCAAACAATATTAGTTGAGATCCAACTTCAGATTAATTCAAGACAGAAGACCCTAAAGGGAATCCTATCTGCAACAAGATTCTAGTTAGTAAAGAAGACATAACAGAATACGGTGGAATCCACTACACTACACACCCATTCACACACTTAAAAACCATTTAATAATATTTAAAAAATTCAAAACCATTTAATAATATTTACGCACTAAAATTAATTTAATTTAATTTAACCTAGGAATTAATCAGATATTTTTATCCTATGTTTACTAATGCTAAAATTATGAAAAATGATATTTTGAGATAATAATGTGTGAAAATTTGTTTTATGATTTTTTTCTTAACTGAAAATTATTTAGGGGTATTTTTAATTGAATATATACACATTTTTAACTCTTTAAAAATTACATTTTAATCCTTTCTAAATCTTAGGGAGAGTTTGGGTTGTGTTTTTCGGCCATAACACCACACACCCCCACCACCACCCCCTCCCCCACCACACACCACCACACACACACACACACACACACCCCACCCTACCCCACCCCCTGCCCCCCTCCACCACCCCCTCCACCCCTCCCCCAAAACACACCACCACACACACACACACACCGCACCCCACCCCACCCCACCCCCTGCCCCCTCCACCACCCCCTCCCCCACCCTGCCCCACCCCGCCCCACCCCCTGCCCCCCTCCACCACCCCCTCCCCCATCCTGCCCCACCCCGCCCCACCCTGCCCCACCCCCCACACACACACACACATACACACATATATATATACACATACACACATAAATATACAGACAAATATATATATAAATGGAAGAGAGAGAGAGAGAGAGAAATTGGACCTGAGAGAGAGAGAGAGCAGCGTCGAGAGAGAGAGAGAGAGGGAGCGAACGGTGGGAGGAAAAAAAGAAGGGGGAAAGGGTTTTTGCTGGAAAAGTTGTCACGGTCGTGTCAAGGTCATTGACCGTGACAAAACCGTGACAAATTTAATTGTCACGGGCTTGTCAAGGTCATTGACCGTGACAATTAGTTGTCACGGTCGTGTCAAGGTCAATGACCGTGACATAAAACGCGTGTTTTTTATCACGGTCAATGCCCTTGACAAGGCTGGCCGGCTGAAAGGTGACAATTTGCCCATTTTGGTGTAGTGGTAATATGGCAGTGTAGCCTACTATCTATCTATTTGTCTCAGTCTATTAGGGAGGTTGGGTTTGTATCCAAGGATTATCTCATGTGGTTGTGGAAGCAGGTGGTTGCGAAGATTCTTGTTGAAAGTACTAGCCAGAGATGGCTTGTAATGTTCTACATTTTGGATGAAGGTGTCGTGGTTTTGTCTAAGACGATTAAGGCTTATCGCCACTTAGAGTGGAGTCAAAGTCACAACTAGTAGTGGGATTCTTAATGCCCTTCAGGGGGAGGCAATGATGATTAAGCGGGACCATCTGATAGCTGAAGACAATTCTTGGGTATGAGAGGGATTTATGTGGTAATGTGAATCTTGTGAAAAGGTTGTGTAGGTTTTGGCATGTTTTGGTCTTTATGAATTTTGTAATGATGTGGGTTGTTTGGGTTTTGATATTTTTGCGAAGTTTTTAAAGGAGCGGGTTATTTTTCATTCTCGTTATTGATATCTCATGTAATAGTTGTACCCCTTATTTTTTTAATAAAGATGAATGATTTTAATGTAATTTGTTATGTCTTTGATGAATTTTTTTGCCTGAACTATCTATACCGATAGCTAAGGCATACATAATCATTTTGTCCGTTTAAATGATGAGGGAGATCATCGTTCTTTGAGGGAAAAATGAATAGCATTTTGTGAGAGAGAAAAGACTGTGCCCATATGTGTCTTATGAGTTGCCTAAATACCTCTTTGGGGTTTAAAAATTATGAGATTCTCTTTTTTGAAAGGAGGTGATTTCTGAGAGGATCGGGTCCTATGTAGTTCTAAGTAAGGAGGATTTGAAGAGATTTTGCTAAGAATAAAAGGGGGTGAGAAGATTCGTAGCGTGATAAGAGATAGGACTAGGGGTAAAATTTCTTGATATGGTCCAAGTTGACTGGATGTATTATTTATTCTCCATAGAGGTCTGTGAGCATAGTGATGCCACCAAACATAATCTTCTTTACAATGTAGGGGCCACTCCAATTGGTCTTAAATTTTTCTCTCAAATCCTAGATAGGTTCTATGCTTTCCTCTAGGGTAAGATCTCCTTCTTCGAAATTACGATCCCGGACCTTTTTGTTGAATGATCACTCAATATGGCGATGGTACCCTTATATATAATATAGGGCTTTCAACCTCCTTTCGTCTAAGAGCACAAGTTCGTTGTAGAAATTTTGATTCCATTCTTTCTCACTGACTCGACTTTCATTCATAACCCACAGAGAAGGTATTTCAAGTTCGACAGGGAGAACGGGATCCATGACGTATACAAACGAAGAGGGAGAATCCCCATAAATTGTTTTGATGGAGATGCGGTAGCCCTAGAGGGCATATGGGATTAGGTCGGCCCAATCTCTACAACTTTAAATCATCTTGCCAATGATGGTCTTGAGGATTTTCTTGGCAGCTTCGATAGTACCCTTCGTTTGTCGTCAGTAAGGAAAGGACTTGTAGCTTTAGATTCTATACTCGTTAACTAGTTGTATGACCTCAGCCCCAAAATGGAGTCCATTATTTGACACCAACTCGTAGGGGACTCCATAGCAGCAAATGATATTCTTTGTGATGAACTCGGCTTCTTTCTTTGCATTCAACAACACGTATAACTCGTCTATGACCAATTTTGTGAAGTAGTCAATGGTGACCATGATGCATCTGTGGCCATCCCAAAATCTTCCCTCCCCGCGCTTTGGGGGAAAGGCGGAGGATAAAGGTCTCATGCCCCTCACTACTCTAGGGGGTTCTTCGGTCATCGTTAGTTTTGGGGTAACGTAAAGAGATAGAGTTGCCAACCTATTTTACACAAAATAGGCAAAAGAACATGTCGCTGCCCCGAGAGAGCGGCATCAAAGTCAAACTGATGCTTACAAAACTAATAGTTCAGATATTTGGGAGCTAAGTTACGGAATGGGAAGGTGTTAGGAACCCATCCCACCCTTTCGGTTTCTCATGGGTTTATGTTATTATTCTCCTTAATTTCTCTGTGAAGTGTGTGCTCGTGTCTATATAAGTGGAGATCGGAATCATTCGGCTCATATCATGGAAAAGTCGGGGTGAGGTCATCTACATAATTATTCCCAAAATAGTAAGAAAAAATGTAATATGTGCATTTATCGAGATGTTAACCATTATGATGGAATAGTAACATGTGTTAAATAAGACAAGAATATGGATCACAAGTATGATATATGGAAATAATATCCGGATAAAATAAGGAAAAAAGGAAAATAAAAAATAAAAAAATAGGACCCGAGTCTCGGGTTTTAGTCTGAGATGCTTGTATAGTATATTAAGTCATCAAAGTCCACGTAGTTCGCATACGGTACAAGGGTGAGGTTTAATTTATATATTCAACCAGAAGTTCATTAAATGTGTGTGTATGGAAAAGATATTTTTTGTCTTGAGAAAATGTGATGAGGAATCCCTTCAGAATTTATAAATGTAACCCACTTTTTCTTGTTTTGGGTTTTTTATAGAAAATATATTATGTACATTATAACTAATAAAGGATGAGATATTAATGTGTATGATATAATAAAAGTGAAAAGCTAAATTGAGAATTTATATAACTAATTCAAAAATAGAGGAATTTAAAGAGAGAAATTTTTTTGGACCTTCTTTGGAGACTTGGAGATTGAACTTGATTGATGATGAGATTCCTTGCAAGTAAATGAACAATGTAAGAGGATTTTTCTCTAAATTGGGTGTGAAAGTGATGGGAATGAAAGTTGGAGAAATGTTTCAAAAAAGGAAACCTCGTTGATTTAAGAAGAATGTTGCTGAGATCACTGAAGTTGATGTTTTTGAGGTGCCTCTCGAAGTGAGATCATGTTCTCCTTATATAGGGTAGGAGGACTGCCGATCATCATTGTCCTTGTCCTGCCTATCGGCAAGTAAACCTAGATACATTATCGATAGGCAAGTCCAAGGGCCTGAAAATTGGCAACCTCATGTAGATTTTTGGAAAAATGATCATAAAACGCAACCCGTAAGTCCAAATTACGGATGGAGCATACCATTAGAAAGGTAATTCAAAGACCTTTGAGAATCATTTTCTTCTCTCCTAGGTACAAGAGTTGACCTTGGGTCAAACGGGCCTTGAAAATTCCTGTCGGTTCTTTCTCCAAATCGTAAGTATGAATTGCACATAGGGTAGACTGTTGGAAAGGTTGCGTGAAGCACTTCGATGTTCCAAAGATCTTTACTCGATTTGGAGAGTTGAGTTTGGTCAAATGAGGTTTGAACATGCTCGGTGACCTTTCTGAGTAACAAGGGTCATTTGTCCGTACCATAAGGCAGATTCACGCACGGTGCGGACCATTATAAAGAGTATTCAGTTCCCTTCGAAGATTCATTCTGTCTCAATCGAGATGAAGAATTAAGTTGGGTCAAATGGAGCCGGGAGTACCCGGTGGCCTTCAGATCAGTTTTTAGGGAAAAATGGTCCATTCGATGCACGGGGCGAAACATTGGAAAGGGTATTTAGTGCCTTTCAAAGATTTAATGAGATTTCGCTCTGACGATGAAGTTTATTAGGGTCAAAACTAAGCTCGAGAGGGCCGTATAACCTCCAAATCAATTTTTGATAGTAAAATTATTCGTCCATCCGAACCGTTATGTCGATTTGCACATGGGGAAAACCATTGTAAAGGTTATTCAGATCCCTTTGAAGATTTATTAAGCTTTTTCTCTGATAATAAAGTTGATCAAAGTTGAACGGGGCTCGAGAATGCTCAATGGCTTCTAGGGAGTGTGTTTCTTGGAGGCGCCATTGGGGCGAGATGTCCGGTTAGGGATTTTAGCTCTACTTGGGAAAATTGGAATTTTTTTGGGAGAAAGTTTAATTCGAGAATTCCTGCTGGTGAAGCAGGCAGGTTATTATGTAGCCCTGCTAGGGAAGCATTTGATTTTTACTGAGGATGAGGTTTTGAGATTCCGCTGGAGAGTTGAAGTGGGCCTTTAGGACACAGATGTGCTAATTTTTAGGGTTTAAGCTGGGGATAAAATGTGGTATTAATATGGCTGGGGATTTGCGAGCTTGAAAATTATTTTTTTAGTGAAGTAATGTTCTAATATTTATTTGGAAATTTTAGGATTTTTTCAGGAAATTTTTAGCATTTTCTGGGATTTTTTGTACGAAATTTCAGGGGTACTATCGATTAGAGGGTGGCAGGAATTTTCAATCAACAGTGGCACGATCTTTCAAACTACCTTGGGAAGGGGAAGAGGCAGGTGTTGATTGGAATAGGGTTCAGCAGCTGTTAGATATTAATTGTGAGGGTTTACATATTGAGGTGGATCATATGCTGAGGGTGATGCCGGAAGCTAGGCAGGCAGCATTGGGGAGGATTGTTAAATGTCTGTTGGGGATTAGGTGACCTTATACCCGTGCAGAATAGCTACTCAGGATACAGGGGTGACAAGTTAGCATGCGAAGATGCGATGGTTGATGGCATGTGAGTTTGGATACATATGGTACCTAGGAGAGAAGGTTGTGAAGAATATGAGGTGACATCTAATTCTGATACTTTCCCTTTGGGATTTTCTTGTAGGTTCATCAATGACTGTGGGATCTTGGCATTGACCACATTTCATGCTTGATGTAGTGACATTGCAACTAAAAAGAGACTTAAAAAAGAAAAAGAAATGCATACTCTACTTGCACTTTAATTTATTGTTGAGTTTTTATTATGAGAAAGAGCGAGAAAAGTGTATTTTTTTAGAAATTTTATGAATTTGTTTGAGTAGAAGATGGCCTCAGAGGCTGGTTGAAAAAGATCTTCCCATTTGAAGGAATTTATTTTGAGTAGGAAAAATGGGTTTTTTGGAATTTTTGAGTAGAGGAAGGGCTTGGAGGATTGGTTGGTATATGAATGAGGTGGTAGAAAGCTTGGTTGCAAAGTGGAGCTTGTAGCCTTTGTTAGAATGTTCTGAATTTGGTGTTTTGAAGAGATTGTACTGATGCTCGAGTTGTTGCCATGGGCCTAACTTCGAGGTTTTTGCTGGTGACGGGAGATTTAATGGTGGACCCTCAATTGGCTGCAATCACGGCAGGGATATCCTACCATCACAATCCTGTGGTGGTGATACTAACAAAGACCTTGAATGGTCTAAATGCTTGGCATAAAGGTCGTTCGTATTTTCTGATTGGAAGCCCGATTATGCTATTCATGTGGTTGGCTGAGAGATTCCATTTAGTGGTCCCCCAGAATATCATTGGGCAGTTGTGTCAAATTTCTTCACTCGTTATTTCATCAGCTTCGGTCCATCCTTAGAGAATTGGGTAAACTGGTTTGTGGATCCCAGAGATCGATGTCTGCATTAGTCGGTGTCATGGGGAGGGGGGAGTTGTAGCCCATTCTGGAACTGGGGGAATATATGTATATTCGGTTAGCTGGCCTTAGACAGACCTCATTTTATTTCCCCTGGTGGCTCCTGCATCAAGTCATATAGGAGAAAATTGTGCCTTTTTCTATCCTAGATTTCTTTCTTGTAGAGGATTTGACTGAAGGCTTATGCATGCGGTTGGGCTCTCTTTGGTAGAATCATCGATCATCAACTCGTCCTTCTTAATTTATTGGTAGGGTTCGGCATGTTTCTGGAGACTAATTAAAATGGTTGTTGAAGAGGGTAGTGGCTAAGATCTTGGCAAAAGAGGCGGGCAGAGATGGTTCATCATGTTTGACACTGTGGAGGGGGCATAGTGGTTTTCTATAGGTTGGTTTAAACTTATCGTTCAATAGAGCACCTTCCGCATACCAACCAAGCAGGGGAAGTTTGGGGGCCTTAGAGAACAGATAATGATGGGGCTGGGTCTTTTGGCAACTGCGGATAGGGTCCTTTGTGAAGATAATATTTGTTTATGAAGCTTTTGTGATGGAGATATGTTTGGTTGTTTTTGGTTTTGGGGAATAATTTTGGGAAGGTTTTATTATATTGTTTTTATGGGTAGTTTCGTTGGCGGAGGTAATTATTTGACTCCATATGCTGATAATTTATGTAATTTTACTGAATTTTCCCTTTTATGGAATAAATAAGATTTTAATTATATTGTTGTGCCTCTTGATGAGTTTTATATTTGAATTATCTATACCAATAGCTAAGGAATACGTAATCCTTTAATTCATGTAAATGAAAAATAAATTGTCATTTTCGGAGGTAAGAAAAGAATAGTATTTTATGAAAAATAAGGGGATCGTCCCCATGTAAAGCATATGCACCGCCTATGTACCTCTGGAGGTTTTGAAAAAATTTCTGAGTTTTATTTTGAAAGTGAAATTTTTTAAGAGGATTAGGACCCACATAGTTCTGAGTAGAGGGAAATAAAGAATTGTTTTTTAAGAATAGAATGGGGATGAGAGAAGTACTAGCACATCGAGATTTCGAACCAAGGCTAGAATTTCTTTAGACTGTCAAGGTTAAATGGATGTGCCATCTCTTCTCCATCAAGGTCAGTGAGCATAGCGGCACCACTGGAAAGGATCTTCTTCACGATGTCGAGGCGACTTCAACTTCGCTTGAATTTTCCTCTGGGGTCCCAGACGGGTTCTATGATTTCTTTGAGGGCCAAATACCATTCTCAAACACTGTAGTCCTTTACCTCTCATGTTGAATGATTGCACTATCCGACGATGGTACCCTTGTATATGATATAGCCTATTTTCTTTTAAAAGCGATAGCTCATCAAAACGAATATAATACCAGTCTTCTTGGTTGACTTTGCTTTCAAGCATAATTCATAATGAAGGTATTTATTGTTCAATGGGTAGGACTACTTCCATATCGTGTACCAGAGAGTAAACGGTAGCCCTAGTAGATGCTCAAACTGAAGTATGGTAACCCTAGAGGACATAAGGGATCCGATCGGCCCAATCTTGGCAAGTCTCGATCATCTTACTGATGATTGCTTCGAGGTTCTTATTTGCAGCTTCAACTGCAGCATTGGTTTGTGGTCGGTAGGGAGAATATTAATGACTCCGAATCCCATACTCTCCAACCAATTTCATCACTTCTGCCTCAAAATATAATTCGTTATCTAACACTAGCTCATGCGGAACCTTTTATCGGCATATGTTGTTCTTCTACATGAACTTGGCTATCTTTTTTGCATTCAGTACTGCGTATGACTCGAATTCTATCCATTTGATGAAGTAACCAATAGTAAGAAAGATGAACTCGTGCCCATTAGAGGCTTTGGGTGTGACTTTACCTATGATATCAATGCCCCATATGGAGAACGGTCAGGGAGAAGTCATATTGTACAACTCTTGCGAAGGCAAGTGCTGGAGATTGGAAAACTTTTTGCATTTAAGGCATTTATGGACATAGGCGGTGCAATCCTGAACTATGGTGGTCCAATAGTAACCCCGTCGGATAATCTTCTTGGAGGGCATATGGCCATTCATATAGGGTCCTTATTCCCCGTTGTGGATTTTTTGCATCATTTCTTCAATGCCAGCCCCTGCGATGCAGTCCAGCAAAGTTTCTCTTGAATAGTGCTTTATCGCAGACCATGTATTGGGAATCCAGTTTGTAGAGGGTCACTCGATCTTTCTTGTTGTCAACTTGGGGGTACTTACCATGATTGAGTAGGTGCCAAATGATGTAATACCATCACTCAGCCATATTAGGATCCTCTTTTGTGATGAGCTCAATGGGCTAGAAATGGGTCAATTTAGCTTGTTTTTGGACTAGAAAATGGGCCATCGTTATTTCGTGGGACATGTCGACCATGGAGGCTAAGGTATCAAGGGCTTCGGATAAGATGTTCCTTGTTTGAGGCAAGTAATGGAAGGTGATATCTCAAAACTGGGAGGCTAGCTCTTTTAAGTGGGAGTGGAAGGGTAAGATATTTTCATCTTTGACTTTCCATCTTTTAAGGACCTGGACGATGATGAGGATACAATCCCCGTAGACATCTAGGCACTGGATTCCTTTATTGAGAGTGAATTTGAGGCATATGGTGCATGCCTCATATTCGGTCATGTTGTTGGTTCAGAGAAAATCTAGCTTAATGTCAATGGGAGTGTGGGAGTCATTAGGGGTTATCAGGAGTATCTCAATATCGTATCCTTTTTATTGGCAGCTCCATCAAAGAACATTTCCCATCGGAGGTCTTCCTGAGAAGTGAAAAGGATATCTTCATCTGGGATTGTAGAGATCCAATTATCAGCTTCTTCCATGGGGTAGTCAGCAAGATAGTGGAATATCTCTCTCCCTTTCATGGCTTTTTATGTTACATACACGATATCAAACTCGTCTCGCAGCATCAACCATCAAGCCATTCGTTTAGACAAGGAAGGTTTATCAAGAAGGTATTTGATAGGATCTATTCGGTACACAGATCTAATATCAAAAGTGAGCATGTAGTGCCGTAATTTCTAAGTGACCCAAACATTGGTGACACATGCTTTCTCTAAGGCAGTGTAGTTAACTTTGTACCAGGTTAATTTTCGATTGGAGTAGTAGATGGCCCTCTTTTTATGGCATTCTTCAAGGTATTGGGCTAGTAAATCCCCAGCTGCAGTGTTTCTTACAATCAAGTATAGGAGTTGAGGGAGACCAGGCTGCGGTGGCATGAGTACCGGAGGTCGAGTTAGATATTGCTTGATTCGGTTTACGTCTTACTAACAAGATTCATTACAGACTTTGGTTAAATCCTTTTGGAGTATTTTAAATATGGGTTCACAAATAGAAATCAACTGGTTAATGAATCGGTTGATATATTATAATTTTCCCAAGAATCCCCAGACTTCCTTCCCCATTCGGGGCTGTGGCTTTTCGATAATAGCTTTCAGTTTTGCTGGGTCTTCTTTAGTTCCCTACTCGTTAACCATGAATCCCAAAAGCATTCCTTTGGTGATGCCAAAGGTGCATTTCTATTGGTTAAGTCGCATTTGGTATCCCTAAAGTCATTTGAAGAACTTTCAAAGGGCGGGAACGTGACCTTCCCGTGCCTTGGATTTAATGATCATATCATCCATGTAGAACTCGAATTATTTGTGTATCTAATCATGCAATATGGTTATGATAGCCCTTCGATATGTAGCCCCTGTATTTTTAAGACCGAATGGCATAACTATGTAACAAAAGGTTCCCCAAGGGGTGATGAATGCGGTTTTTTTCTTGATGATCAGGGTGCATCTTAATCTGATTGTATCCAAAAAACCTGTCAGCGAACGAATTGAGAGCGTGACTGGATATGTTGTCCATGATCATGTCGATATTGGTCAGTGGGTAATCATCTTTTGGAGATGGGTTATTCAAATCCCGGTAGTCGACGCTCATGCAGATTTTTCCTCCTGATTTTAGCACAAGTACAATGTTGGCTAGCCACGTGGGATATTCTATCACCCAAATGAAACCAACATTCAACTATTTGATAACCTCTTCTTTAACCTTGACTGACCATTCGGTGCGAAGCTTTCATAACTTCTGTTTTATCAATTTACATTCCGAGAGAGTTAGAATCTCGAGCGGAGATTTCTCAGGATTAATGTCGAGCATGTCGTCGTATAACCTTGCGAAGACGTCCATAAATTTCTTCAACAGTTCTTCACGTTACACCCGCTCATGCTCATCAAGGGTGTACCTTATCCTAATCTCGCGCAGTTGGCTACTAGAACCAAGATTGATAACAACAGTTGCATTCTCATTAATTTGAACACGGTTATGTTGTTTATTATTAACCTTTTTAAGATCATTTGAAACTTATTCATTTGTAAAATCATCATCATTAAGAGTTTGATTAGAATCAAGATAATTAATATAAGGCACAACAAGATACTCAAAATCTTTGTTTATTTCATTCTTGGGAAAAATAATGTTGAGAACCTCGCCAAAGAAGATCTCGATTACATTTTTATTAGAAATAGGAGGAAAAACAAAAGAGGAAAGGATAGGATAAACATCTGGGGTGGGTTGCATTTCAATGGGTGGAACTGGTATATCATTCCACTTGAGTAGGGGTGTATTGATAGTCTTCATTAGAGTGGACAGGTCCGACGATGTAGTGCTTGAGTGGATCATACAGAGTGTTATTCCCAGTGTCTACAGATTTCCATTGGAAACCTAGGTAACAGCTGTAGGTTTCTGCATGAGTGGTTGCACATGATGCTGGGAGCTGTTAGCCCATCAGTAGAAGTCTTGGAAAAATATCTCCATCCCTGGCTTCATCTATTTGTCCACATGATCATACCATGGTTCAGGATAGCTACAAAAGGGAAAATATTCACCCTCTTTGACGAATCTTCCATTCAAGGAATCCTTCAAAACAGTCTTGGTACTTTCTAAACTTCTCTTCATTTGTGGTTGGTGGAGAATTTTGAGTTCCTCTAATGATGGTTGATAACCCAGGCCACATAGAGGAAAGGCCTTCTTCAGGACTGTGAGTTCCAATATCCCCAGTTGCCATTGTCCCAACCCCAATCCGAGCATGAATTTCATATTCTTGGACATCTGTATCATGTTGACATTCCCATGAAGGTTGTGCTCTGGATAGACTCAGTCTTTGAGATCATCCCGTACTGGGAGTGGAAGTGGTTCGACTCGAAAGATAGACAAAAGAATGTCGTTCTCCTCATGCTATATTTTTAGTACTCGATTACTGGTGCTTAATTTCTCAAAATTATCATCGTCGCCCAAGATGGTGATGACCTGCCCCTTAGCGAAGAACTTTAATTTCTAAAGGAGAGAGGAAGATACCCCCTTGATGCTGTGAAGCCACGATCGACCAAGCAATAGGTAGAAACAAGCAGGTATGTTGATAACTTAGAACTCGATAACGGGATTTATAGGGCCAGCCCCTACGTTGAGTGTTATGGATCCCATTACCTCTCGGTGGGTGTGTCATAGGCACGTGGAAGTTGGAGTAAGATCGCTTACTTATAAACCCATGAAGTTGAAGGTTCTTAATGAGAAAACATTGAGTGCTGATCCATTATCGACAAGTGAGAGAGGGAATATCTTCCCCATTACCTCAACAGAGATGTTAAGGTCATAGTTATAATTACGACCGAACTTTGGGATTTCTTCTTCAAAAAAGGAGAGTAATCTTGTAGAGGTTAAAGACCAGATCACGTTCACAGCTTCTTCTGAAATGGCGGAAGGAGGGACTGTGGGCCTGGTAAGAAATTTATCAAAGCATTTTGATACAATTAGGAAGACATGAAGGGTCCCCACAAAGTGATGTTTCCCTGATTTTTCTTCAATTTATGGAGGACCTTTCTCTCCTTGATAGTAATTTTTGGCATGGGGAGTTCCCCGACAACACCCTTTCCTTTATCCGTTACTGCTAACTCAGTAGTGCCTCCCAAATCTTATCATATGGTTTATGAAGGAGGGTAAGAAAATAAATCCCATTTCTTTGTCTATCTCAAGTTTTACTTCCACTTTGTTGATCTATCCTAGCAGATCTTCAAATGATATCATCCCACACATAATGGTCATTGGGCTATGCTTTACCAAGCCTGGCTCTTCATTTTCACTATCAAACTCATCCCCCATCCGATGGCAACAATGTCATCTTGCCATGAGAAGTCAATACATTTCATAAATTTTACGTCTTCTTCATATAGGTCCTCCCACTCAACAGGGAGATACATTAGTGAAGGGACCAATTACCCTTGTAGTTTCAAATCATTAAGTAGCTCGAACATACTGCAAATCACATCACTCTGTCAGAATAAGTCTGCCATGATCTGAACTACATCGTCCAAACTTACTTCATCGATAGGTACCGTCTAGTTATCTATCTCGCAAGCCCACTTTCGGGCTTCCATGAATAGTGTGTTGAACTTCTGGCAGTCAATGGTCATTTCAGAGTGCATTTTCAGCTCAAACTTTAGGAGCTGGTCAGTATCGCGTTCAATTCCATAACTTTCCCCCGATACGAGTAGGAATAGTAATGCGTGATCTTATATGAAACGACGAGGCTTTGTGAAAAAAATAGGTAGGCTGTAAAAGAAATATGGGCAAACTTTCAAAGGTTTAGGTGAAGATATGGGTATAATGAGTGATTTATTGGGTACAATCTAGATAGATGGGTTAAATTTCAAATTATTTTCTAGAAATGTGGCATTTTCATGATTTGGTAGTGTATTGTGAGTAATGTTGGGTTTAAGATTGGCTAGTTTCGCGATGACACCTAGATTAATCAGACCTTGGATTACATTCTGAAGGTGGAATCACTAATCAGTGGTATGGCTGACATTTTGATGGAAATTCTGGGGGCAATAAATATGCCTACGTAATAGCATAACACATGGCGAGCACCCCGGTCAAGATGGCGAGCAACAGACGCGCCAGCAATATAGGGACGACTAAAGTCCTTAATAAACTAGAAGATCGAGGAGCAGTATCTGATTGGAATCAAACTCCACGAAGATAGGACTCATCCAAATTTGTAACCCTAATGTAACCCCTAACTCTATATAAAGGGGAAAGGGGTCTTAGAAGTTAGAGAAACACTCTCACGTAAAACTCTCTAATCATTCTAATGAAACACACCAGCAGCCCCGTGGACGTAGGCCATTCATGGTCGAATCACGTAAATCATTGTCTCTCTCATATTTATTTTTATACTGAATTGGCACCCCCCCCCCCGATGGGTGAGATTTTTTGCACCAACAATTGGCGCCGTCTGTGAGAAAAAACAGGAAAAGTCTTTCCTTCTTGTTGTCAAGACGAAGATTTACGTTGCAACGCAATGGTTTACACGCACATAATCAAGAGATAAGTTTTCTTCCTTTAATCTGTTCACTAACAGTTATATGTTTTATATATAATTATTTGTTTTGCACATAGATCGATGCATTTATGTATGGTTTTCATACATTTATGTTCATAAATCTTATAGTTGGTGTATATTTATCTAGGAATCTGCATAACTACCGTTCGTTTTTTACGAATCTCAATACCCAAGGTGTGAGAGAACTCTCCAACTATTTGGAATCTTGTATGGTTTTGCAGGTACGATCAAAATATGAACACGTTCTCTCTTCCAAGATTTTTGGATGACCAAAGATTTAAATTACTAGGTCCGATAACATCCCCCTTTTGGAGAACATCTTGATAACTGTCATCTTCCATCCGGACACACGGCCCCGCCTACCTGAGACAAGGGCAAGTCGACGAAGACTGGGTGGCATGGCCCTTATTACCAACCCATAGAGGTAGCACGATGATCAAGAGGTCGGAGGAAAGATAGGTTAGCCACCATTTGATAATTTCAGTTCGGTGGCAAAATTCAAAAGATATACGAAGATGCACTAAATCTACCATTCTCCGATCAATAGCTACCTTCCTTGAAATCACAGGTCGGTGAGCCTCGGCTACAACGTCAGGCCATAACCACGGGTTGGCGAGCATCAACTACGATGCCAGCCCATAACCAAAGGTCGACGAGCATCAGTTGTTAGCCACCATTTGATAATTTCATTTCGGTGGAAAAATTCAAAAGATATATGAAGATGCACTAGATCTTTCATTCTTCAGTCAATAGCTACCTGCCTTGAAATCACAAGTCAGTGAGCATCAACTACGATGCCGGACCATAACCAAACGTCGGCGAGTATCACCTACAATGCTGGACCATAATCACAGGTCGGCGAGCATCAGCTATGATACCGAACCATAATCAATGGTCGGCGAGCCTCAGCTATAACACCAGGACATAATCAAAGGTCGACGAGCATTAGATACTGCTCCTCAGACGATCACTGGGCAGCCAACCGAGCATCAGCGAGCTCCTCCATCTCAATCCGCTCATTCTCCGACCTGCACGTTTCAGGCATTTCAAACAGGGGTAGAAGCCTTTTGAGGCGCGTGGGTTTTCACACCTGCTTTAGTCAAGCCCCCTCTTTTATTAAATTCTTACTATTTAATTCGTGGCTTTACGAAACCTCCCCAGGAAACAATTTTGCAAATCGATTTATAACTCATTATTTATTTGAACTTTAAATAATTTTAGCAAATATTCTAAATCATCCCTATGTCTTACATTTAAGATATATTTTTGACTAATTTTTGCATTGCTCGGTTCTCTCTAAATTATTTTAAGGGACCAGGTGATTTTATTACAACGAGTTTAGTTGGAACTTTTTTATGCAACCTTATTACAAATTATTTTGTCCACATAAATAGTGGGGCACACTTATATAGCACTCAGGTCATTTATTCGAACATTTTAATTTTCAATATTTTCGTTCAGCTACAACAATTTAATCTCACCGTAAGGAGATTATTCAGTTATTTCGCTCAGCCCCGACGGGTGCTCGGGCACAGTTCTCTCAGTGGGATTTTTATCGTAAAAATCATTGGATCATTCATTACATTCATACACTACTATGAATTTTTTCCTCTTATATACTTTATTGAACATATCATTTTTATGATAACTTCTATCTGATTTAGCCTCGACACATGGTCGGGGAATTTACGAACTTCCACAGGTATAAGATTTAACCCCGACGGATGCTCGGCAATAATATTAAGTCCTTGGAAATCTCATCGATGTTTTGACAGATGAGCACGAGCACGAATTGTTGGCTATATCTACAACTTTGCCCCGACGGACTATCCAGGCACCCTTCATTTTATTAATGCTCCGACGGATAGTCAAGCACACTATAGCACCTTAGACCCAAAGAAATGCTTCGACAAAATTATAATTACTCCGACTGAAGCTCGGATTCTATGATTCATAACCTAAAGGACGGTCAGGAACATTCGAGATTCATCTTCACAGATAATCTGCAAAATATTTCTATGTATTTAGTCCCGAAGATATTTTCCACGCATGTTGCATTTTATCCCCAGTGGATAGCTGGTCAGGATAATTCTTGTATTTAGCACAAACCCAATTGATGGATACACACATTTATTTGTACATTGTTCGTTTTCGTTTCATAATACTTTATTTTCTCACAAATTATGCTCACGATTTTTATCATCATATATTTGTTAGCACGGGGCTATCTATACTCTATACTTCACATGAGAAAAATAATTGCCGCTACACAAATTTTCTGTGCAAACAATTTTTTAAAACCAACTTAATATTAAGTATTTGCTTAAATCTATTTGCATAAATTCAAAATTAACTCCTGTGTCATACATCTGGATATATTTGATAAATTTTGCATCTTTCATTCGACTTTATTACAATTATTTTGTCCACATGAATATTGGGGCACACTTAAAGAGCACTCATGTCATTTATTCGGTCATTTAGTTCTCAATATTGTTGTCTAGCTATTATTGGTTATACCAATGGATGGTCGATGTAATATCTTTACTAATACTTAGCGTAGCCCTGACGAACGCTCGGGCACGACCATCCTTGTGAGATTTTATCACAAAAATTATGGGATCATTCATGCCATTCATTTAATACTATGAATATTTTCCTCGACACATGCTCGAACAGATGCACATCATATTGCATGATAAATTCTATTTGAATTAGCCTCGACAAATGGTCGAGAAACTTATTAACTTCTACAGGTACAAGATTCAGTCCCGATGGATGCTCGGTCACAATTTTAAGTTCTTGGAAGTCTTATTAATGCATCGATAGATGCTCGAGCACATATCGCTCTCGATATCTACTCGAACATGTACAACCTTGCCTTGGCAGACGACCCATGCACCACTTATTTCGTTAATGCTCTGACGGATGGTCGAGCACGTTACACCACCTTTGACCCAACAAATTCTTGGGCAACATTATTTGTGATAATCGACGGATGCTCGGACATTGATATTTCTTCAATTTCAGTATTGATTATCTAGCTCTATGATTCTTGACCTGAAGGATGATCAGGCATATTCAAGGTTCATCTTAGCAAATGTTGGGCAAAATATTTCTATATATTTAGTCCCGAAGTTATTTGCCACACATGTCGCATTTTATCCCCAACAAATGGTTGGTCAGGATAATTCTTATATTTTGTCCCCACAGATGGTTGGCACAGTCGATTAATGATCGACATTGCATTTATTGGAAAGTTAGTTTTCACTAACACTCCAGGATCATTCGTTATACTTGCTCAGTCCTTTTTGCCTCGATGGATGCTCGAGCGTGGATCACCCGCAATATCTACCATATTCTCTATAGTTTTTGCCTCAACAGGCATCTAGGCATCATTTATCTTATAAATGCTCCAGCAGATGCTCGAGCATGGATCGTTAACGACATCTACTAGGTCCTTTGCAATTTTGCCTCGATGGACCCTAAGTTTCGATGGATAGTTAACATTGTGTAATCACGTCTCAAGCTCCAATAAACAGTTGGGCAATACAGTTCTTATTTAATTCAACCTCATCAAATGAAAAGTTGGTCGATCTATACAATAAATATCCAATAACACATAAAGAAGTATGAAGAGCAATGATCAACTATGTTTATCAAAAAGGACGAATCCAACCTGTAAGAAGTCACACATCCAGCAAGGTCACAATCAACGAGTAGAACATATTGATAACAACACTAGACCAACCTAAATGTATCAAGAAACATCGTCAGACAACCCATGGTGATCGGCGATCACTAAGCAATAAATTAACGCATCATCAACACTAAGATATCCACTCCAGAGGAATGATGTTCCTTGAACACCATATCAGATTAACGCATTTCTGCACAAGGACGCTTTGAACTCATATAAATTTCTTTAGGTACACGAGCTATATGGAGTCTTCCATAGCCTCCTGAAACCACCATGCATGGTCGACGAACAAGTGTGCCCCGAGGAATGATACATTACATGGATCTCTATGAGCAAGATAATCCTTAATTATATCCAGCTTGACGAACGATCAACATGACACTCTTCAACACAACAAAGCCCCGAGGAACGTTCGGGCACATTTGTCATCTTGGTTATACAGATCAAATGACTCGATGGACGGTCGGGTAATCTTCTCTTCACATCCCGATTGGGGGCTCCATGGCAACGATGACACGTGAACATATTCACCGTAGCATTTAAAACAAAATAGAAGAGGTCAACTCAGGATAGATGCCATTATGGTTAACACCGGAATTAATCTTTCAAATGATGATCAAGACCAAGCTTGATTTAGTTACAATAGCCTTCTTTCTTGTTCCCACTAAATTAAGTACGTCTACAGGCCTTTGTCATCTCTAAATACAAATGGCCTCACGAGTTACCCAGGCAATAATAAAAGCCCTATGGGGGATCCCTAGGCAAAAAGCCAACTCAGGTTGGTCGCCAACTTTGTTGGTCGGTTAAAATCCTGAACGGGTGGATGGACCTTAAAACCAGGTGCATTTTTGCCATCGTCTTTTAGGCCTAAGGAAGTGTGACAGCACAACCTCAAAGGTAAAATGAGCGGATATTTACATGCGAGGCATTAGAAAGTGGAAAATGCAAATGTAATTGGTATTACATTAAATTGCGGGAAAAGCCTAAGTACAATAAGCATACCGATTACATATCATATGTTAGAAAACCTAATGCAGGGTCTTAACCCTACTACGTACATGCTCAAGCAAGGCTCGACGCATAGGCTTCTGGTCAGCCTCTCCAACTGGACCATATGAAAAACCGAAGGCAGGGTCTTACCCCTACTAGGTACATGCTCGAGCAGGTCTCAATGCATAGGCTTTTGTTCGGCCTATCCAATTGGACCATATGAAAAACCTAAGGCAGGGTCTTACCCCTACTAGGTACATTCTTGAGCAAGGCTTGACGCATAGGCTTCTGGTCAACCTCTCCAATTGGACCATATGAAAAACCTAGGGCAGGGTCTTACCCCTACTAGGTACATGCTCGAGTAAGGCTCTACGCATAGGCTTCTGGTCAGCCTCTCCAATTGGACCATATGAAAAACCTAATGCAGGGCCTTACCCCTAGTAGGTACGTGATCGAGCAAGGATCGACGCATAGGCTTTTGGTCGGCCTACCCAATTCGACCATATGAAAAACCTAATGCAGGGTCTTACCCCTACTAGGTATGTGCTCAAGCAAGGCTCGACGCATAGTCTTTTGGTCTTCCTCTCCAATTGGACCATATGAAAAACCTAATACAGGGTCTTACCCCTACTAGGTATGTGCTCGAGAAAGGCTCGATGCATAGGCTTATGGTCGGCCTCAGTAATGGACCATATGCGATCAAAATACAAGGAGATTCCCTAAACTTAATGCAAACTCAAGAAAGCCTCAGCAAACGAATTTTGAATAGGCCTGTTATTGGCCTCACGAATTGGGCCATGCAATAAAACAGATAATGAACTATGTTCAACCTGATCCCAAGAGGGTATGTCGGCAGCTCGACACTCTCGAGTCTGGTTCCTATATCAATTGAACGTCTCTCAACTCAAGCCAAGCATTTATCTAAAAACCTATGAAGGCGAGAAGATCAACCAAAGAAGGCTTAAAAGTTGAATGACAGCTCAAAGATCGCCAGTCCAGTTCACATCAACAACTGCATACGTTTAAAGATATTATGGACCAGCTCCCAGCTCATCTCAGAATCAACTCAGCTGAAATGCTACCTATGGGCTATTGTGGGGGCAATAAATATGCCTATGTAGTATCATGACACGTGGCTAGCACCCCGATCAAGATGATGAGCAACAGACGCACCAACAATATAGGGACGACTAAAGTCCTTAATAAAATAGAAGACCGAGGAGCAATATCTGATTGGAATCAAACTCCACGAAGATAGGACTCATCCATATTTTTTACTCGTCCATATTTGTAACCCTAATTTAACCCCTAACTCTATATAAAGGGGACACCCCCATTGTGAAAGGGGGCTTAGAAGTTAGAGAAACACTCTCATGTAAAACTCTGTGATCATTCTAATGAAACACACCAGCAGCCCCGTGGACGTAGGCCATTCATGGTCGAACCACATAAATTTTTGTCTCTCTCATATTTATTTTTATACTTGTATCGTGATGAATTGGCACCCCCCAACGGGTGAGATTTTTTGCACCTACAGAAATCACAATGGGCCTCGGGTTTAAAATGTTTGGGAAGTAGGTTTGGTAATAGACGAGGGTTAAATGGCTTAATGAGATTTCGGCTTGATAGATTTTGGAGAGGGGAGCATGAAACTCGGTGTATTCTTTTTTTACTGGGCTAGCCTCACTTTTTGGCTCCCTAAAGGTAGCAGGCTATGAGATGTTCTTGATGGTCGAGACTGTAGCATGCTTCTCATATTTTCTTGGAGTGAACTGTCTGGATACTTTATTTGGCTCAACTTCTGTCTTGATAATATTTTTTTCAATCTCCACTTCTATTTTCCGAAGGGCTCAGAAATGTTGGTAATATTGTCCTCCTATCGTCGTTCGGACATGGGGTAAGAAGTTTTTCTTCACAATACTAACTTTCTCCTCTTTTTAAAGATCAGTTGGTCATAGTGGCCACTTTCTCCCTCCATCTTGCTATGAAGTTACTGACAGTTTCTCCAGGGTTCTTCTTGAGAACTTCTAAATCATGGAGTGTAACCTCCAACTCCTCATTGTATTTATATTATGACATGAATTCAACGACAACATACTCCCAACTATGAATTTTGACTTCCTTTTGGCATGAATTCCACGATATATGTCTTGTTATTGAGGGCAATGGGTACGTGTGTATAATCCGTTTGATACACCTGACTGTACGTGAATTTCCTCATTATATACCTCATGGGGACAATATATGTGATAGCAAATTCTATATACTTGATGTACATGAACGAGTTTCTTGTTATATTCCTCCCGTCGTGAGTTCGATCAAACGGTACGATATGGGGGGAACCATTCGATATACATTAAAGGTACTAGGCCAATGAAAGGTTAGAGTTATATTGCTTAGTCTAACTGCGATCTGTCGTACTAGCACCCATCACAAAGTGATTCCCAGCATAGGATAATTTTTTTGTCAATATAGCAATTCTCTTGGTGATGTAGTGTATAAAATGCATGATTCTTGATTACTATATTACGGAGGGAGTATTTTATTTTTCATGATAAGCATTATACTAATAAGGAAGAATGTACAAGTATCATGAAAAGTAAATCTTGCATGGAGCACAAATATTACACTAAGCATGGATAAACGAGTGATGTGTGAATATGTATAAGTGAGTGCATGGTAGTGAATCTAAGCATGGATCAATTATAAGTGGCGTATTATAAGTATACGTGAGAATAGATATATACAAGTGTGGTGTGTGGAAGTGTGTGCAAGTGACACCTAAGCATGGATATTCTAAGTGGTGTGTGAAACATGTGGATATAAGTGAACCTATATACAAGTGTAGGTAGTGTGAGGTGTACATGAAGATTATTTACAAGTATGTGAAGTGAAAAGTGAGTAAGAGGAGATATAAATATGAGGTAGATATATATAGGAAGTAATTTAGGAGAAGAGGGATAATACAAGTAGGTGCATACACACACAAGCAAAAAATTATAGCACCCATGCAAATAGAGTCTAGCCCTCTTATGACATGTAAGTCCCCTCCACAGTCACCACTATGGCCATCCCAAAATCTTCCCACCCCGCGCTTCGGAGGAAAGAGGGAGGATAAAGGTTCGACCATCATTAGTTTTGGGGTGATGTAAAAAGATATAGTCGCTAACCTATTTTTCACAAAATAGACAAAAGAACATGTCGTCGCCTCGAGAGAGCGACATCAAAGACAAACTGATGCTTGCGAAACTAATAGTTTAGAGGTTCGGGAGTTAAGTTACGGAATGGGAAGGTGTTAGGAACCCATCCCACCCTTTCGGTCTCTCATGGGATTATGTTATTATTCTCCTTAATTTCTCCATGAAGTGTGTGTGCATGTGTATATAGGAGGAGATCGAAATCGTTCTACTCATATCACGGAAAAGACGGAGTGAGGTCATATATAGGAGTATTCCCAAAATAGTAATGAAAAAATGTAATGTGTGCATTTATCGAGATGTTAACCATTATGATGGAACTAAAACATGTGTTATATAAGACGCGAATATCGATAACAAGAATAATATATGGAAATAATATACGAATAAAATAGGAAAAATAAAAAAATAGGACTCGAGTATCGAGTTTTAGGACGAGATGCCTACGTATCCTACAGAGTCATCAAAGTCCACGTAGTTCACATACGGCACAAGGGTGGGGTTTATCCCATAGATTCCACCAGAACTTCATTAAATGTGAGTGTGGAAAAGATATTTTTAGTTTGAGAAAATGTGATGAGGAATCCAATCGGAATTTATAAATGTAACCCACTTTTTCTTATTTTGGGTTTTTTATAGAAAATATATTATGTGAAATATAACTAATAAAGGATGAGATATCAATGTGCATGATCTAATAAAGTGAAAAGATAAATTGAGAATTTATAAAACTAATGAGAAAATTGAGGAATTTAAAGAGAGGAATTTTTTTTACCTTGTTTGGAGACTTAGAGATTGATCTTAATTGATGATGAGCTTTGTTGAAAGTAAATGAAGAATTTAGGTGGATGTTCACTAAATTGGGTGTGAAACTGATGGGAATGAATGGTGGAGAAAGGTTTCAAATAAGGAAAACTCTTTGATTTAAGAAGAATGTTGTTGAGATCACTGAAGTTGATGGTTTTGAGGTGCCTATCGAAGTGAGCTAATGCTCTCCTTATATAGGGTAGGGGATGTTTGATCGACATTTTCCTTATCCTTCCTATCTATAGGTAGCCCTAGACACATCTGATAGGCATGTCCAAGGGCTTGCCAATTGGTAGTCTTATGCAGATTTTCCAGAAGAACATTCGTAAAACGAGATCCATAAGTAGAAATCATGCATGGAACATACTGTTGGAAACTTAATTCAAACACATTTGAGAATCCTTTAGGTTTCTCCCAGGTCCGAGAGTTGGCTTTAGGTCAAACGGGGCTCGTAAGCGCCCGTCGGTCCTTTAGACAGGAGATCGGCAAACGACGATCGATCGTTCGTTGAAATCGTAAGTCTGAATTGTACATGAGGCTGACCATTGTAAAGTTTATGTGAATAACTTCTATGTTACAAATATCTTAGCTCGGTTTGAAGAGTTGACTTTGGTCAAATAGGGCCCGAAAGCACCAGTTGACCTTTCAGAGTAAAAGGGGTCATTCTTCCGTACTGTAAGGTTGATTCACGTATGGAGAGGACTGTTGGAAAGAGTATTTAGTTCCCTTCAATGATTCATTCGGTATCATTGGAATTGAAATTTGACTTTGGTCAAATGGATCTTAGGAGCACCTAGTGGCCTCCATATCAATTTTTAGGGGAAAATGATATATTCGTCTGAATCGTTATGTCATTTTATGCACAGGGTAGACTGCTGGAAAAGGGATTAAGTTCCATTTGAATATTCATTACGATTTTTCTCTGACGATGAAGTTGATTGGGGTAAAATCTGGGCCCGGGAGCCTCTAGATCGATTTTTAGTAATAAAATAGTACGTTCGTGTGAATCGTTATGCTGATTCGTTCCTGGTTTTAACCATTAGAAAGGATATTAATATCCCTTAGAAGATTCATTGATCTTTATCTCTGCTGATGACATTGATCAGAGTCGAACAGGGCTCGAGTGTGCCTGATGGCCTCTGGATTAGTACTCGAAGTATGACCCAGGGTTTGTAGTGAATGGAGAGGTGTTAGGTACCTAAGGAGATACTTCAGGGGTCTAGATGTGATGTCTACATAGTTGATTGCCGTTTAAATCTTTGCCAGTGACTTTCCTTATGATGTTTATGCCCCAAGAGGAGAAGGACCAGGGAAAAGTCATGTTGTGAAGCTACCGAGCGAGCCAGTGCTAAAAGTTGGCAAACTTCTGGGATTTTAATCATCTATAGATGTAAGAATTGAAATCTTGAACCATGATGGTCCGGTAATATCCTTGATGGATCATCTTATTGGCAAGCATATGGCCATTTATGTGGGGGCCACATTCCCCTCTGTGGATTTTTTGTATCATGTCTTCGATACTAACCCCTGTTATGCAATACAAATGGGTTCCATCGAAATTACTTTTAAAAAGAGTCTTGTTGTAGACGATGTACTGAGTATCTAACTTGAAAAATTTCACACAATATTTCTTGTTATCATCCGGAGGATACCTACCATGCTTGAAGAAGTGCGAAATTTCATAATACCACAATCCTTCCATGTACAAATCTTCTTCTGTAATGTGCTCGATATTGTAGAAGTGAGTGAGTGTAGTCTATTTGTGGACTAAAAAGGGGGCAATTATTGTCCCCTCATGCATGTCGACTATAGAGGCTAAGGTTGCCAGTGCATTGGTCAACCTATTCCTTGAGCGAGGAAGGTAATGGAAGGTGAAATCTTTTAATTGAGAGGCGAGCTCTTTTAGGTGATCTTAAAAGGGTAGGAGTATCTTATCTTTGATTTTCCATTTCTCGAGGATTTTCCCCACAATGAGGGTTAATTCTCCATAGATATCTATATATTTGATTCCTTTCTCAAGGGCGATCTTAAGTCCTACGACGCATTCTAAATATTATGTCATGTTATTGGTGAAAGGAAAATCCAGTTTGAAGCTAATGGTAGTGTGACAATCATCGGGAGCGATCAACAGTACACTTTCTTATTTGTAGCTTCGTAAAAAAGCATATGCCATTTGAGGTCCTCAGGAGATGTGCAGAGGATGCCTTCATCGGGGAATTCAGAAATCCAAAGCTCAACTCCCTCTATGGTATTGTCGTTAGGGTGGTCATGGATGGTTCTCCCTTTTATAGCCTTGTGTGTGACATAAGTGATGTCCAATTTGGTAAGTAACATCATCCAGTTGGCCATGTGGCTAGACAAGGTGGGTTTTTCCAACTGATATTTCATTGGATCCATTCGAGATACCAGTTGGATAGGGAATACGAGCATGTAGTTTTGAACCTTCTGTGTGACCAAGACCAAGGTGACACACGCCTTCTCTAATGTAGTGCAGTTTATTGCATACCCAGCTAGTTTTCGACTATCCTAGTAGATTGCTCTCTCCTTATGAGATTACTCAGCGTATTAAGCCGTCATATCCCCTACGACATTATTGGAAAAAGTCAAGAATAGGGGGAGGGGGATACCTTGATGTAGAGGCATGAGTACCGAAGGTTGGATGAGGTATCATTTGATCTGATTGAAGGCTTCGTGACAAGCCTTGTTTTAAAATTAAGTTTAATTCTTCTGGAGAATCTTAAAAATGGTCTCATAGATAGTTGTCGGTTGGATGATAAACAAACATATATATTGGATCTTACCCAATAATTTGCACGCTTATTTATCCATCTGGGGTGGTGGTATCTCAATTATTGCTTTTAGTTTGCCAGGGTATGACTCATTCCCTTTTTCGCTAACCATAAATCCGAGTATTTTGCCCTTGGTGACACCGAAGATGCACTTCTATGGGTTGAGTCGCATCTGGTACTATCGTAGTAGCTCAAAGAATTTCCTCAGGGCGGGCATGCGATCTTCCTAAGTCTTAGACTTGATGATCATGTCGTCAACATACACTTTAATTTCCTTATGGATAAGGTCATGCAGGATGGTTACAGTGGTCCTTTGGTAGGTAGCCCCGACATTCTTGGGATTGAATGGCATGACTGTGTAGCAAAAGGTTCCCTATGGAGTGATGAAAGCAGTATTTTCCTGATGGTCAGGATGCATTATAATCTCATAATGCCCAGTGAAACTTCGACAAATAACTTAAGGGCATGATTGGCAATGTTATATCATATCATGTCGATGTTAGGAAGAGGATAATAATCCTTTGGGGATGCCTTGTTCAGATTTCAATAGTCGATGCACATGCAGACTTTCCCTCCCGATTTTGGCATGGGGATGATGTTTTCAAGCCATGTAGGATATTCGACCATACGAATGAAGCCTGCGTTTATTTTTTTCACCACATTGTCTTTAACTTGAGGGGCTACTCTTTTTGGAGTGTAGTCCATGTAATTCCTTGGGATCTTGACTTTATTGAATCTCTTAGATAGCAATGTAAGGTCTTCCTTGACCTTGTGTAATTATTCCTCCTTGGGATCAACTGGCAATGGTAGATTAGCCCCTGGATGAGCAATATTGTGTATTGGAAGCTAGGTGGGAGGTTGATCATTAGCAGGTGCGGAACGCGGGGCATGCTGATACTCTTCTGGAACCCCAACTGGTTCAAGACCCATGGCATAAGGAAAGATGATTTGGGCTCGGGAGCCTCGAGAGTTTGAACCCAATGTTGTTGCATTTCCTGGACTTCTGCTTGAAGTTTGTCAATCTTATAAGTAATCTATCAAGGATGGTCATCAAATCTGTTTGAGCATTCATAGCATCGTTAATGTTCTGCATAAATAAACTTCAAAGGGATAATCCAAATGGTCTAACTACAAGAAAAGTTTGTAATATGATATTATTCAAGAAAACTTGATAATAAAAGATTTTATGAAATAAAACATTTTATGAAATAAAATGTTTAAAATAATATTTATCTTATTGAAGATATTTATGAACAAACCTCTCAAAGTTTTCTTAAAAAAAATTGGGGCTCTTATAAAGATAGACATTTATTCAAGTTTTGAAGAAATAAAAATGTATTTTTTCTTAAAAGGCGTATTTTTGCAAATACTATGAAATTTATGGGATGAACCATGTCTTAAACCCGTTTAATGAGATTTTTTGACTTAAAATCCCTCTTCCTATGTATATAAACTTGTAGTAATTTGGTAATGAGCATATAAACGAGTTTATTGAAGGTTTTAAGGTGTTTTAACATGAATCAAAGAAAATTTGATAAATGTATAAAATTTGATAAGTATGTGAATAAGTGTACAAGTGTATAAAATTTTAGACCTCAAAGTGTGTGAATAAGATTATAAAATTTGATAAGTGGGTATTTTAAGACTACATGTGAAAATAAAGGAAAAATGATTTTCTTGCAAAGAAGTCTTGAAAATGTCGAATGGTTTCCTTAGTAAAGAGTAATGAAATAAACAACTTTCCAACTTGAGAAGCGTGTTATCTCCGAAGATTTTAATGAGTAAAAATATTTAAGAAGTTAACGCGTGTAACTTAGTAATGTTTTTGGGAAACCAACACTTCTAAAAATGGAGGAAAAGATGAGTTTGGAAAAAAAATGGGAAAAAATGGTAATTTCACATAAAGTGGAATATTTTTATGAAATAAAAATATTTGGAAAGGTTTTACACAAATGGTCTTAAATGAAAGTGATTTGGGGGGTAAAATCATCACAAGTGTGTAAAGGATAGGAAATGGTGATTTTCAAGTGTAACACAAGGTGGGGTGAAATCCACGGGTTTTGGCTTCGAACAGTAAAAGTGAAATAATGTGAACATTTGAAAAATATTAAAATATCTTAATACGGAGTCTAATGAGATCGGGAAATAATTAAGAAGTGCCTAGAGCCCTAGGGGAAAGACCAGAAACACTGGCCAGAGCATATGGTAGCATAGTCAGCATTGTAGAGCCCATTAAAGTACACGATTATTTGGAGGATTTCGAGAAAAAAATAATGGGGCACAGTAAAGAAATGGATTGTGTTGCGAATATAATAAAAGACAACCTAACATGAAATGAAATTGGTAAATGTTCCAGTTAAAAAGTCAATAAGGACAAGAAATATGAAAAATTAACTAATGGCCATATAAAAGTGAGAAGAATGGTAAAGTGAGGTGATTAAATGGGTACTAAACCAACCCAAGGAGTTTTTAACCCATAGTTAATGAAAGTGTGTTGTCATGGAAGGTCAACAAAAAACAAGTATTTTCTAACAGGAAGCGTGTGTGTGTTGAAAACGTAATTTCGGTGTGAGAAAATGGGTGATTTTGATAAAAGAAGTATTATTTCTAAACAATTTGTATTTTGTTTAAGTATTTAGTCGCGTGGGTTAAATTGGGAAATTTGGTAAATTAAGCAAAAATGGTCGCTTCATAGGATTAATGTGATTTAATCGGAATAAATAACGTTTTTTGAATAAAAGTGGTTTTGTGAATTAATGTATATATATATATATATATATATATATATATATATTTTTTTTTTTTCGAAAGTGTACGTCGTACATTGGACCATACGTCGTATTTAGTTCATAACAAATAAATAATTTTTTTTTAAAAAACTATTGTACGAACATATTAGTTTTTCAAAAATGGAAAATTTTTGGAAGTTTTTTTACTCATATATATATATATGTGTGTGTGTGTGTGTGTGTGTGTGTGTGTGTGTGTGTGTGTGAGGTAGTTTCATGCACACATAGGTACAACGTGTTAGAGTCTCTTTCTTGTTGTTTGATTCTATATTACATTGTTGTATTTCCCACTGGGAATTCGGCTCATTCCCTCTTCTTTGTTACGGTATGTTGTGAGATGTTCCGTAATTTGAGAGCGTTGTACAGGTAAGACCCTTTTTATTTTAGACTAGTAGCTCTGAATGCTCGGACTATGGAGAGACTTCCCATGGGTCCCACATGTAACTTGATATGTATCGAAATTACATTCTAAACAGGTGAAAAGTTAACTAAATAAAAATGGACTAGCAACATTATCTAGGTTGTCTCATTTCACTTCACCCCTCACGTTCGGGCTGGATCGGGTTGACCCACGAGTAACCCATAAATCTGGGATAGGGAATCACAGTAGATGCCTATATGAGGTTGATGCAATTGATGGGTTATTGGAAAGGTTCCCCCTTTTGTCATGCCTTCCACGATATACCTCTTTCTTATAAGGGCAGTCATTTATCGGTCATATGGACAAGCCATTTGACATACCTGAGTGTGCATGAATTGCCTCACAATATTGCGCATAAAGACGATACTTGTGAGAGAAAATTAGATATACTCGATGTACATGAACGAGTTCCCTACTATATACATCCCGTCGTGAGTCGATCAAGGGGTATAATGCGAAGGGACCAATTGATATGCATCGAAGGTACTGGGTGAATGGAAGGTGGGAATCATATTTCTTAGGTTAACCTCGGTCGATCGAACCCATACCCATCACGAAGTGAAACACCGGTACAGGACAAAATTTTGATCAATATTACAATGCTCAAGTGATGTAGTGTGCAAGAATGCATAAGTCTTAATTAGTATTTTATGGAGAGTTTTATGTATGTAAAATAAGATAAATACTACCAGTATGAGGGGGGCATAAAATATATAAGTAGAAAGGGATAAGGGGGATAAATTTAGAGAGTAAAACTAAAAAGAATGTACATGAAGCATGGAGACTATACAAATTATGGCGATAGATACAAAATGTGAGACATATGAACATACATAAGTAAATGGAAAACTTGTGCCAATTGAAAGGGTGACATGTGAATACGTGTGAATGAAGAGATCGTGTGAATATATATAAGTGAGAGAAATATGGAAGTGTATGCTAGTGAGACTAAACATGGTTATCTACAAGTGATGTGAATCATGTGTAAGTGAGAGTAATTGGTGTGAAGCATGGTGAATATACAAGTGAGTAAATGGTGCAACATAGTGACTATATACAAGTGAGTAAAGGGTGAAAAGTATTATAAGAAGATGATATATACGTGTGATGAAAACAGATCATGGTAAAGAGAAAGACATATGATATGAACAAGGCATATATACAACATGTAAGTATGAGAGTAAGAAGAACATACAAGTGGAGCCAAATATACACATGTAGAAAAGTAAAGAGAGAGAAGAAGACCAAAGGAAACAAAACCCATGAAAGTAAAGTCTTGTCCTCTTAAAATAGCCCCTAACGGATTTGCCACTGTGGCCATCCGAGTCGGATTCCTCCGGTGTGGACCAGTCCCGAATTGGAGAGGAAAGGGAAATAGATAAATCTCTATCTCGCTCCGCGCATGATAGGATTCGAGGATAAGGGAATACTCTTTCCACCACTAGTAGTAGTCTTATAGGGATACAATAGATATAAATCGACTGTCGCCAAGAGGGGATGAAAATGTAAAAACATATAGTCACCAATCGTTTTTGCTCAAAACAGGTAAAAGAATGTAGCAGTCCTGAGAGAACGGCATCATAAGACATACTGATGCGCCGGAAACCAAATGAGTCGGGGACCCGCAGACTAAGTTATGGAATAGGAAGGTATCAGGCACCCATTCCACCATTTCAGACTCTCATGGGATATGATAATGTTCTCATATTCTCCAAAATATGATGCGTGTGTAGATGTGTGTAGTGTGAATAATGAGAGAAAGAAATCATCTGACTCACGTTATGGGAAATACGAAGTGGAATCATTATAAGGAGTGTCAAAAGAATAACATCAAAATATAATGTGAGTGTCCTCCCAATTATAAATAACTATGAAGAAGTGAATGTGTATATCGAGTGGTAACAATAATATGTAGGAGTATGCGTATTTGCCATAATATTAAACGTAAGAAAACATAAAGTGGCCAAATGAAAAATATTACTCGAATCCCAATATTGGCTTGGGATGCCTACGTAGTCCGAAAGGTATCATCAAAGTCCACGTAGTCAAAAAGTGCACAAGGGTTGGGTTTAATCCATAAATCCTAAATTAAAACTTCTTTTAGTTTGTTTTTTAGAAAATGTGCAATAGTGTAGGGAGTGTGGAAAATGAGGAAATTATAATTTAGGGTTTATAAGAAATCCCCCTTTTTGGAATTTTTATATTTTATGAAGATAATTTTTTTGTGTACAAAATAAAAAAAAAAGTGATATTAGTTTTGAAGTGACGAAATGAAATAAAACATATATCAAAAGTGCAAAGAAAAGCACATAACTACTACTAATTAAATGAGTTGTAAATGGATAAGAGTATACCTTCTATAGAACTTTAATTATGATCTTTTAGTAGTAGAGGTTAATTTTTAGGTGCTTGGATAATGGTGTGGTAAGAGTAAAACATGTGATGAAATATGGACGAGAATGATGTAAGAAAATGGAGAAAATGTTTGGAAAAATGGAATCTTGACGCACTGATTTTGAGGAGAATGTTCTGACTTCAGAAAAGGGCCCCCTTGGGAATGAGGTCCTTGTCCCCTTAAATAGTAAAAAATTAGGGTATTTAAGGGATGGCAATAAACATAGATCCTTTCCTTCCTATCGGTAAACCCCTGCCTTGCTGCAGAAGAAAAGTACATCATGTCGATTGGAAGAGGGTCTGGGGTGCCTATAGATAGTCCAGATCGAATGTTTTTTAAAAAATGAGCATAAAATGTAAACTGTAAGTCCTAATCTTGCACGGTTGGGACCAGTGGAAAGGGTATTCAGAGCCTTATAAGGATCCATTAAGCCACTCTAGGGTTTAAGAGTTGACCAATGTTAAACAGGGCTCAAAATACTCAAGGACCTCCAAACGGGGGGTTCTTGGAGTAAAAAGGTAAGTACACGAACCGTGAGACCGATTCACACACAGTATGGACCATTGCAAATTCGATTCAGAGCCTTATGCGATTTCAATTAGATTCTCTTGAGTTAGAGAGTGACCAAGGTCAAACAAGGGTTAGAACACTAGTGGCCTTTAGATCTAGGTTTAGAGTAAAAAGGTGAGTACGCATGAACCGTGAGGCTGATTCACACACAGTATGGATCATTGGAAAGGATATTAAGATCCCTATGAGTGTCCAATGAGCTTTGCTCAGTTAAGAGGTTTGCTAAGGTAACATAAGTCTCAAGAGAACCTAGTGGCCTCTAGACCAGGGTTTGGAGTAAAAAGGTGGGTACGCGCGAACTGTGAGGCCGATTCGTGTACAGTATGGACTATTGGAAAGGGGATTCAGAGCCCTATGAGAGTACAATGAGATTCACTTGGGTTAGAGAGCTGACCGAGGTCAAATAAGGCTAAAAAATTACCACTAGACTATAGATCAAGGTTTGGTAGTAAAAAGGTGAGTACGCGCGAACTGTGAGGCCGATTCGCGCACAGTATGGACCATTAGAAAGGACATTCAGAACCCTATGAGAGTTCAATGAGATTTTCTTAAGTTAAAGAGTTTACTTATGTCAAACGAAAATCATAAGTTCCCGGTGCCCTATAGATTAGGGTTTGTATTAGGATCTAGGGTCTTAGTGTGGGAGGAGAAGTTTTAGGGATCTAAAGAGGTATTTAGGGGCACAAGGATGGGGGTGTCTACAACTAGATTCGATATGGATATAGATATTACGAATAACTAGTATTATAGAGTAAACAATATGGAATTTAATAGAAGATATGAGTGAAATGGGGGTGAACATAAGTATTCAAATGGTTTAACCACTGGCCTACGTCCACTCTAAAATGTATGTGTGTTTCATTAAAAATAGGGCATAAAAAGTCATTGGATACAAGTACAAGCTCTCTCTCTCTCGGGTTAATTCTAAAAAGTAACATTCGAGTTTTTAAGATTTTATCCAAATGAAGAAGATATGGTGTGGCTTTTATGGGCTAAAGGGTGAGCAGTGTTGCCCCATAGCATGTGGTCCACACACAGCTGAGGTCGAGGGCCTATTAGAGATTTCTAGTTGTTTGTTCATAAAGCAAGGTCATTATGATGAATATTCCGTCACATGGGTTATTGGTCTTCAATAATATTTTTGTTGGGACATGACTAAAATGACCCTTATCATGCTTTCTACACCTAAATGAACATATTTGTAGGAGGTATCGTCTGAGGTGATACTGCAGGTATTGGCCCTGTCAAGAGTCTGTCATGCATGATTCCATACTGAAAGTCGAGATGAGATAGGGTGGTCATTTGAGCTTGACACACCCATTCATTACCATTAAGTCTGATAGCTTGTAACATTAGTGTTTTTTGAGGTCGACACTCTTCTACTAGTACGAGTGAGACTCATCACTCGTGTACGAAGATATTATAGTGTGGTTAGTTACCACTATACGAGATATAGGTGAGAAGGCTAGTTTCATCTGTGGAACTAGACTACAGTGTCTGATTGGATGTCATGGTGCCATTTGGATGATACAATACTTATGAATATTAATAACCCCCAGAGACGAGGTTTAAACTAGGTTTCACGTGGCTTTAAAATAATTCTATTTAGTTTCTTGCCTTATCTTATAAATATCCCGCGGGTCATGAATCTGGAGGCTTAGTTGTCTATTAGTTGTCAGCCATATCTTGAGGAAGTAATAGTCATATCATTAGGCGTAATGGTTGCATCGCCCCCATGTGTCCTCGAGTTATTCCCACTATAAGATGCTTCTCACTTATTGGTCATCACTTGATTTTGTCAGAAGTGGCATGATTTAAAAATTTTAGGTGTGTTATTCAAAGCGTATTTGTCCTATGCGCACAACTCTCACGTCATCATAGGCCTTGAAATCTGCACTTTATTATTACCCTCTTTTGAGAGTTGAAAATCAATTTAGGCGGGATTTTATTTCACTTCTTCCATTTTCTCTACACTTTCGAACAAGAGCTAAAAAACTAGATCTTTCTCTCTAGAACTATGTCCCTTTTACTCCATTTGGTCACCTTCTCCAATATTTCCAATACTTTTTCAGTCCTCACCTTTCTCTAGGTAAACTTTCAATCGCCTGTCCTCTATTTTCCATTGTTGTTTCCTTTAATTTTTCTAATTTGTTTTTTGGACATTTTTTTAGAATTTACACCTCCATCTGTGGTGGTTCAAGGGTGCTAATTCTAGGTATTTTAGGTTTTTGCTAGATTTTTGTGGTAGTTTTATGTTTTTTGGAGGAAATTGGTTACTGTTGGGGTATTCTAGTGACTTTTTCTATGTCATAGGGTTTTCAATTCATAATAGTGTTCATGAGTGTTCTTGCTTCAAAACTATTCATTTTAAGGAACTATTTGTGAATGTAACTAATTATGTACTATACTTGGGTAGAACAATGTTACCTTTGCGATTGTCTTATAAAGAGAGGGAATATGCAAGGCCCAAGTTTGCCAACACAGGTGTCATCAAGAGAGAATTCCTTCGACACCTTTAAATCTAATACCCTTAGTGGTAGTACCCCCTCCCTTTTGTCTGACCAAACTTCACCACCACCACACTACACTTGAAGTTTCCTCTCCAAGTGTTATTATCATTAGTATATATAACATGTATGAGTTAAAGAGTTATATGAAGATTGAGACGAATTCAATGTTTAAGGGTTACAACCCATCTGAGAGTCTAGTCGATGTCGTGAACCTTGGCCCCTTTGATGAAGCCACAAGAGTAACTATTTATCATTATATCTTGGCCAAGATTGATGATTTGACTGAATCAAGTAACAAAGGTCATCCCAGCACCTCATCTCATCGATATGAGGATCCTGAGACCCCAATTTACGATATCTCTTATGTGGAGAGCCGAGATAACATTCCACCCCTATAATGCCTCAACTTTTAACAACTAAGTGATATTATCTAGGATGAAACAAATGTGGTAAGTCAATTATTGCTAAGGTTGATAAGGAAAAAGTTTTTGAGTTTGACATGAGTGTTGCCTCATCTTATAAGAGTGATTTCCAAGAGACTGATCTCATTATCTAGAGACACTTATATGGTATTGACCCAACGATCCACATGAGAAGGCATGTGATCTTAGGAACAACAAAGAGATTTTTGTGTATGATAAAATGTTTATAGTTGGCTTTCAGCTTCTATTTAGGTCTAAAATTGGAGGAATTATTGATGTTATTGGTGTTACATATCCCAATTAGCCCCAATGCTTGGAGGATGATCATGGGTTTAGTGATCCTTTGGAGGCTTGCCTATGAGGAAGATTTAACCTAAGACATCTTCTGATCATGTTATTCAGCCATTACCACTAAATTCAACCCTTTCTATTATCATCCCATTGCTCACAAACTGAACAGGAAATGTTTGCACATGAACCAAACTTCTAATCATGATTAGAAGTCTTGGTATTTGTTCATCTCGGGTTTTTGGGAGTTTGGTGATGATGAGTCCCGATGCATAAGGAAGTTAAAGTGCCAAAAAAGGGACATGGTCATGAATTTAGCTAAAATTGACCCTGGATTAAGTATGAGAAACAAAGAGAAGGTTGAACAACATATAGGAACTAATGGCCTTGTACAGTTTAAGGAGTTGTTCAAGCCTGAAATTATCTAACTTATGGGAATGGGGTATGCCCTATAAGTGTCTCTTTGTAAGATCATTTGCTTCTAAAAATTTTACTATTTTTTATTATCGTCTCATACTTTAATCGATATTGATAATTGTTGATCTTTTTTCATTTTGCAGATTATCCTTAGAAGGCACATGATCATATTTGGCAAATGGCACCTCCCATGACTAGAAATATTTAATCCAAGCTGAAGGGAAAGACTATTATCCAGTCGATAGGACCCACCAAGTTTAAATCTATAATTATCAACCCAAATATAGAGGGCTCAAAAAAAGAAAAAAGTTTACTGGGTTGGGGGTTGTCTCACAATAGAAAAAGAAATCTAAGCCTTCGAGCTTAGCCAACAATCCTAGTGTCCCAATTTCTGATGACGCATGGGCTACCTTGCATATCTCTTATCTCATATTGAATCCTGAGTCTCTTATCGTGAATCATTCAAAGTCTCAAGAGGTCATATCTTCGGTCATTCCCCCTATAACAGTCATTTCTTTTATGCTCAAAGTAGTAACAGAGTTTCTAGCTTTTCTCTGCACAGGCTTACTCATTTAATAATTTAATTTCATAGTTTTTACGAAGTTTTATCTTATCATATACTAATGTTTATCTCTTATGTCAACCTTTCTTTTTTTATGTCATTGTTCTCCAGCACTTTCACTAGCCGGTTGTGGATAATGAGTTGAATATTAAGTTAGATGAACAAGTTGAGCAGAACATATCCAATATGTAAAAGAAGATGTTCAATATAAATGTTGCCCATGAAGATGAGATTGTCAAGTTCCAAGAATGATATAGGACTCGCCTTGTTACTTTGAAGGACGACGACAAGGAATCCCTAAGGTGGAATGTCAAGACTGAGAAGGAGCTTCTTAAATCCAGTTGTGAGGCGACAGTGGAATAGTTCAAGGATTCTAGGGAGTTTGATGGATATGCCATTCAGTACTTACAGAATGGATATAAGGACACATGTAGGCGAGTGGTCACTCAATTTCCTAATCTCATCACCAAATATCCTGAGGTGGATAGCACCCTCAAATCCATGAGTTTCTCTGATCCGAATAACATCGCCACTATGGAAGAGATCCAAGCAGAGGGTGTTGATAAGGAACCTGTTGATGTTAATGGTGGAGGTTATGATATGACTAAAATAATTGAATAAGGATGCCACCAATGTTTAAGAGGAGTCGACTATTCCCAAGGTTACCATTGGTGGTGACCTCACTACCGATAGTTGAATTTATTTATTTTTTATCTTTAGGCGATAGCCTATGGTCTTTGATGCCTGACTCTATTTTTGTAAACATTAATATCGTCCCTCTTTTAGGATTTTAACAATGTTACTATATTTCTCAAACCCCCTCTGTTGGGGTGTTTTATGTATGTATTATGATATACTCTACTTTATTTTCATCATCATGTCTATGTACTTGTGGAGTTTTAACATTTCCATCTTTCTCCATTATTCACAAAGTTTTCATGATGAAAAGAATTTGGACTATCAGACTTATCTGATTTTCATCAATTTATTTTCCACTGGGGTCACGGTGGCTTAATGTCATCTCCGCCAATAAACGAGATGATACATTGTTTTTAACTTTCAAATAGTTGAGAATTATTCTTAATGCCTTCATTTCACTTCACCTCACCTCTCAGAGTTTATATTGAGACATGCATATGAGACGAGACTACAAGTATTCTCACACCGTCGAGAGACTGATTTCATTTTTTCACCATAAAACAATGATGTTTAAGTTTCACCATAAGAGTAATGATACTTAATTTTCCATTTCTCAGGGTTCATACGAGACATGTCGAGGAGACGAGACTCCAAGTGTTCTCACATCGTCAAGAGAGATATTTCATTTTTTTCACCATAAAAGAATAATGTTTAGTTTGAGATTTTTATTTAGACAAGACGCCTTTCCCTGTGGGATTATGAGCATTTAGTCTAGGAGTCGATACTCTAAATGTTCTCACTAAGACGGGGGATGAATTTCACGACTGTAATAGACCGAAATGAAACTTCACAATATGAGAGGCGAAACTTTATTTTCATTCATTCATAATTTTGAATTTTTACAATAATATTTTTGCACAACACATTCTCTTCACCCACTACATTTTACTTTTAAATGCTCTGTGTTAAAAGCTATTAAAAATTAAAGTGTAACCTTTGTTGGTCCCAGCATTTTTAGGAGATCTAGATCATCTTCTTCATCATGATCTGATTCATTGTTATTCTCATTTGTTTGTAACTCTTTTTTATTGGGTCTGTAATCTGTTGAAGAATAGTTTCACTTTTTACTCTCGTCTCGACCTCCACTATTACCCACATATTTTTTAGTTTTCCCTATTTCAACAGTTTCTTAATATCGTCCTTTGGGGTATAACACTGATCATTTGTATGGCTATGATATTGACAGAACTCACACCATTTTTTCTTATTCCTTTGGTGGGTTTCTTGCCAACTAAGTTCTTTGTTGTCCTTGATCTTGTTCAATATGAAATCGGGGCTAATAGTGAGGGATTTACTTTGCAAAATTTGCATTGTTTGTTTTCTTCTTCTCTTTCCCGATATCTTTGTCCCGACTCTACCCAAACTTGTTGGTACCTAACTCCTTTTGGTCTCCCCTATAGGCCGCCATGGCCTCCTCCGTATTTATGATTCTCCTGGGCTTAGAGAAAAGTTTTTTCATGGATTTTGGAGGACCTTTAGAGAGGATCTAATAACAAAATTCGGTTGAATCCCTTTAATTAAGGATATTATCAAAATGATTTCATTATAATATTCAACTGCTAACTTCTCTTTATTGCATCGATATATGAAATATCTTAACGGTTCATTCTTCCCCTGCCTCACAATAAATAAATGAGTCACTCACTTTGCAGACTTCATAAAGAAACAAAAGTTGTGAATAAATTTCTCAGCCATCTACTTAAAATTTTCAATACTTCCTCTCGGCAGACCAGTATACCACACATGGGCAGCCTCAGTGAGAGTGCTAAAAATGTGCAGTATCTCATCTTGTTTGGAGTGGAGTAGATCTCAGTTACTGATTGGTAGATTTCTATATAGGGGATAGTATTTTTTTTCTCTCCTATCATACAAGGCATTACCATGTGTGGTTTGAACTTTTCAGGTGTTGGATAGTCAAAAATTATAAGTACAAGGGGGAGCCTTCCATATATCCCTTATGATTGGGGTCTCAACTTTTGATGAGGTAGTTGATCTTATCCCCTAGCCTTTGAATCGAGTTATCCTAAGGCTTCTCATTAATGAAAACATTATCCCCTGAACCTTTTACCTCTGACACGACTCTGCAGGTAGTTCCTCTATTTAGGTCCCTTTTTGTACTAGTCACCTTTCGGCATTCCCTCAAGACCGAATGATGCTTTAGACAAGCTGGGTTGAGGTGACAAATATCCTTGTCCAACATATGTAACAATGTCTCAGGTATAATATCCTTTTGGGACCAGATGAGCAAATACTTACTCTCTACTTAGTTTTGTGAATTGCACATTCATGTGATGACTCTGGGGGTATATTAGATAATTCTACCTTGACGAGTAGTAGGAGGAGTTTTATCTGTTTGGTATGATGTGTGCATCTGTAAGGATATTATTTTACATTGTCCATTCACAATTGAGTATGTCGTATACCGCTACACCCCTCGAAGAAATATTAAAGATCATGCAAACATCGAGACAGATCCAAATATCAAAGTTCTTCAACATTCAAGCCTCCACGAGATTAAGTTTGGTAAAGTTGAGTTTAAAGTTCTTTAAATGTTTCATTTAAAACTGTTGGGATAACTTTATTTAAAAATTGGGTTTGTCAAAATTAGGCATTTTTAAGGAAAATATTTTTAAATAGTTACCGTAACTGGCTCGCCTATTTATAAAGGGCAAACCGAACCGGTTTGAAATGGAGAATTTCGTTTGACAGTTAACTAAATCGATCCACCTCTTTATAAAGGAAAAATCTGAAACGGTTCACCGCACCACCTCAAATCTTTTAAGATTCTATAAATACCTATTTCGGTGGTGCATTTGTTCAAGACTTTGGGATAACATTTTTAGAGTCCAAATACATCAAGTCTTCATATTTTTAAGTCCCGGCACTTTTTTAATTCACACCAAACATCCCTATTACTTTTGTGAATCATTTGGGAACCCTAGATTCAATCTTGTTGAACTTTAGCTTTGTGGAGTGCCATCTCTACTGCTGATTATGTGCCGTTTGACAGAGGTACCGGGCTAACGTGACTGCGTGTCAATTGGGGATGCTCTTGGGTATTCCTTGCTGAATATAAAACTGCGGTTCTTGTGGATTCACTGTGGGAGTCCATTGTTGATTTAGGTTGTGGCCTATGTGGGTTTTCTGAGGTTAATCCATTATAGATTTCATTGTAATCATTGTAAGTATTATAGTGAAATAAAAGGTTTTACCAAAAATATTTTTTTTCCTGAAATCTGTGTGTAATCAATTTTATTTTTTTACACACGTAGTTGCATGTTTTAGGGATGAATAAAATTGGACTAAAAATTGACACCGATTAAATAAGGTTAACTTGAAAATTTGCGAATTTGATTTAATCAGTATCGCGCACATATTTTACAAATTGGTATGAGAGAAGGTTTCACTAATATATTCTGAAATCCTTTTTCCCCAAAAATTGTGTGATATTATTTTTTTTTGAAAAAAAATTTGTTGTGAAAAATTGCAATTTTACAATGGAGCACTTATATAATCGGATGCCCGTTTTTTACGGGTCTAATTATGCCTACTGGAATACACGTATGAAATCACAGTTAAAAGTCATTGATAAGCATGTTTAGGTAGTTTGTGAAAGAGGGTGGATGCCTCCCACTGTCACTATAGATAATGTAACATCTTTAAAACATGTGACTACTTGGACTGAGGACGAATTTAAATGGAGCACTTTTAATTCACGTGGGTTGAGGGCAATTTCTGGTGCCGTCACTCCTGAGGAGTTTCAACGTATTATGACTTGCACCACGTCAAAATAAGTGCGGGACATTTTACAACTTACCCACGGATGTAAAAATGCGGGCAAAGAGTCTAAAATTTATAATTTAACTACTCAATTTCAAATGATTACCATGCTTGAATCTGAGTATTCTATTGATTTTTACGCACGTTTATCTGACATTGTCAACACTAGTTTCAATCTTGGTGAGGCCTTACCTGATGCTCGAGTGGTTAAAAATATTTTAAGATAGTTGCCTAAACGTTTTATATAAAAAGTGACTATTTTTAATACCTTAGGTAATTTGGGCAATTTAAAATTCGAATAGCTGGTAAGAGACCTCCAGACATATGAAATTGACATGTTTTCTGACACTATCAAGCCTAAGTTTAGAGGGATAGCACTTAGAAAACAGAACTGAAAGTTTGTGAGTCTGACTCTGAGGGTGAGGGTGAGGTTGATTTTGATATGGCCGTGCTTGTGAAATTTTTTAAAAAGTTTCTCAAGTTTTCGAAACAAAATTCTTCCAATAAAAGATTTTTTGAGAAAAATAAAAATGAGGCCAAATAGAGCGGTGAGAAAGAAGGTGAGAAAGAGGAATAAGATAAGTGGTTTGAGTGTGAGGGTAAGGGGCATAGAGCTTTTAAGTGTCCCATTAGGCTAAGGAGAAAGGGCAAGAAAATTACCATGCTAGCCACTCTTAGCGATAGTGAGGATGAGGTGAATAATTCTGAGGATGAGTCTTCACATGGGAAGTGTGCTGCCTTTTTAGCTAGCCATTTGATCACACCTAGTTTTTACGATGACAATGAGGATATGTGTGCACGTGAGACCCCCGAAGAGGATGATAGTTTGATTATTTTGAGTGAGGGTGATATTGAATGTGAAAGTGGAGATGAAAGTGAGATCCAAATTGCGCTTAGAGATTTGAACGTTGAGAACTTAAAGACTAAGAAATTGAATAAGGAGTTAGGTCTTAGGGTGAGATATTTGGAGAGAAAGTTAGAGAGTTTGAGGGTATTGGAGGCGAAAGCAAGTCAACTGGAGAAGATGAAGGTTTCTTTGAGTGAATAGTTGATTGTTTTAGATCGGGAAAAGAGTGAACTTATATCACGTGTGTCACAATTAGAGAGCGATCTTGAATATGCCAGGGAAGTAAAGGTCACTATACAAGACACATCTAGTAAGGTAGTAATGCTCCTCCTCGATCCCTCTTTGGATAATGTTGAGAGAATAGGAATAGGTCATGACGGTGCATCCACTTCACATGTTGCATATGAGCTGGTTCCCGAGTTTGTGATTGATCCATATGACTCTCATAGCAACCCACCTAGGCATCCCGTACTTGATAGAGAGTACGTAGAAGACGTTTTGAGAGACGTGTACCTAGGCATGTTTATTTTTTCACACATTGCAAGAAGAGAGGGTGCCTTAGGGAGTTTAGTTTTAAGTTGGGTTATGTGTCACGTTTTTCTACTACACATGTTCACACCCACACACCCACACATGATGCTCCGGATGATTACATGAGAGAGTTTACACATATTAGGGAGAAGGTAAAGTTTTTGGTCAAGACTTCATATGATTTGATGGAGGTTTTTTTATAGGATATCACCACTTTTGGAAAACTCCACCTCAACTAACGGTTGAGGTTTAGACTTGTTTGCTAGTATAGGTTGCTTTGCTTGATGATATTATTTTTACTAGTGCTGGTGTGTATCATTTTTGTATTGGATTTTTGTTTTTGGAAAATTTTTGTAAAATAGAAAAATATTTTCATTTTTTTTAGAAAATTTTGAAATAACCAAAAAGATTTTATTTTGATAAAATTTTTGAAAAAGACAAAAAGAGTTTTTTAGTTTATTTTACGCCATATATGAATGGACATTTGGATGATCGAGTCAGAATTTCATTCCATATCCATGTGACAATTTGATAGTGTTTTGATATGCATCATCATTTCATTTATGTTCTTTACAATGTTTGGAGTCATTGAGATGTGATTAGTTGTTACTATCTACATATTTGACTCATGAGTTTCTTTTATGTACACTCGGACAGATTTGTTTGTTATTGTACTTGTTTATCACATATTGGTCAGAGTGTTGTCATCTCAATTTTTTCTTTAAAACGAACCATATGCGATAAAACTTAACAATGAAAGTAGTGCATGTAAGAACTGTTTACCATGGGGATTTAATTGCAACAAAATATGACGAGTTTTCATGGGAAAGGGTTGTGAGAGTACAAAATTAACTCGATGTGAAAGCCACTATTTTAAAAGATCCCGAAAAAAATTAAAAGGCAATAAAAAGATAAATATGCCAAAAAGGGTCCACCTCAAAAGAAAAATAAATGCATAATTTTTATGAGGGAGTTTGGATGGAAAGGAATGAAAAACGTGTTTGCACGTCCTGACAGCGTCATGAAAAAGCATTACATAGTTTTAGCCGTTATTAGTGTGGGAATCATTCTTGACTTTGAAGTGTTGATGGATTGAGTTAATGTCATTTAAATTCAACACTTTCGACACCTAAGGACAATTTTGAGACTCATTCGTTAGGAGTACACATATTCATCATGCACATATGCTATGTTTGATTGTTTTGATTTGCCTATCGAATATGTTCACACCCATTCATTCCGTTTACATGATTTGGTTGTCTTAGTGTAAATTCATGCTGTGTGATTTTTGTAAAAGTATTTTTGTATTTTTGTATGAAAAATTAAAAAATCAAAAATAGTTTGTGGGAAGCTTTTGAGTTATTATTTTGCATGAGCGTAGTTTGATTCATATTTGCTATGCATATTTGTCATGTCAACTCCATGTTTGCTTTTGTTTATTTGTTTCCTTATCTATTTCGATCAAATAAAAAGGCGGAGAACGAATTTTGGGGGAGTTTTCTCATTATGGGGGAGATTTGATTATATTGATTGACTTATGCTTATATCATTTCAAACTCGATGCATCATGAAGGTATTTGCTTTGTCTCATGTGTGTAGGTATAAATTTTGAACTCATGTTGCTCACCCTGATTAGAAAAACTTAAAGGTTTGAAGATTTTTGATGTTGAAGATTTTGAAGAATAGTTTTAGACCTACATGTTTAGTACCTTTTCAATTTGGGTTCATGAGAGGGTATTATATTTGTTTAGGCGTTTTGATTTGATAATTCAGATGTTTTTATTGTGTGTCGGCATAGACATCGAGGGAGATTTGTAAGGATATTATTTTACATTGTCCATTCACAATTGAGTATGTCGTATACCACTACAACCGTTGAAGAAATATTCAAGATCATTCAAACATCTAAACAGATCCGAGTATTAAAGTTCTTCAAGATTCAAGCCTCCACGAGATTAAGTTTTGTAATGTTGAGTTTAAAGTTCTTTAAATGTTTCATTTAAAAGTGTTGCGATAATTTTTCTAAAAAATTGGGTTTATCAAAATGAGGCATTTTTAAGGAAAATATTTTTTAAACAGTTACCCGAACCGGTTCGCCTATTTATAAAGGGAAAACTGAACCGGTTCAAACTGGAGAATCGCGTTTGACAGTTTACTGAACCAATTTGACTCTTTATAAAGGAAAAATCTGAACCTATTCGTTGAACCACCTCAAACCTTTTAAAATTCTATAAATACCTTTTTCGGTGGTGCATTTGTTCAGGACATTGGGATAACGTTTTTAAAGTCCTAATACATCAAGTCTTCATATTTTTAAGTCCCAAAACACCTTTTTTATTCACACCAAACATCGGAATTACTTTTGTGAACCATTTGGGAACCCTATATTCAACCTTGTTGAAATATATCTTTGTGGAATGTCATCTCTACTACTGATTAGGTGCCGCTTGAGGGAGGTATTGGGCTGACGTGACTATGTGTCAATTGGAGGTGCTCGTGGGTATTCCTTGTTGAAGATAAAACTACAGTTCTTGTGGATTCTCTGGAGGAGTCCATTACTTATTTATGTTGTGTCCAATGTGGTTTTTCTAAGGTTAATCCATTGCAGATTTCATTGTAATCATTGTACGTATTATAGTGAAATAAAAGGTTTTACCCGAAAAGGGTTTTTCCAGAAATCTGTGTGTCAGCAATTATTTTTGTTGGTTTGATTTATCCACACGTAGTTGCATGTTTTAGGGCTAAATAAAATTTGATTAAAAATTGACACTGATTAAATAAGGTTAACTTGGAAATGTACGAATTTTGTTTAATCCGTATCGCGCTCATATTTTACTGCATCGTCTCATACCCTTCCTTGTAGTCCTAATTGTGCTCCTCCTCATACGTATTATCCTCAAGTCTTCCTTCCATCTCCTTTACAAGGTGGAGACGATGAGTATCAATAATATCTTTCCTTCTTGGGCTATAATAAACCTCTTTATTGAATATGAGGGTGGTCCCCATGCTGTTGGTAACGCATCTCTGCTCACGACTGGCGGTGTGATGAGATTTACGATCGATTCCTCTAGGATATGATCCATTATGCCTAGTTGAATTCCATCAACTGGTATTTCATGACCTGCTAACTGGCCATAAGACATATTAGCATCACTGATACATCATCGATCTCAGACTGAGGAGACAGTTGGTTGGAACTAGTCTTGGCATTTGATGATTGATCAGAAGACATCGTCGATCAGAGAAAGTAAATAGTAATAAAAGGGGTATAAAAACCCAGATAACAAAATGAATCAAATACGGAAGCGAATGAACTCCTCCACCAAGATTTTTCAATGGTGATTCAAATCCAATAATGGTGGACTTAGATCACAACCAGAGATGAGAGAGGAAATCCAAGCCAAGTTGAGAATGATGAAAACTTTCCCACAGATAGTTCGAAATTAATGATGCTAAGATCATACAATAAATTCACCTTAGATATAGATATTGTACAGAAGTAATATGATGGAGTAATCAATAGGTAATTTAATAAAAGAGGTGAGATAAATAGAGGTTAACACAAGTATTTAAGTGGTTCGGCCATTGGCATGTGTCCACTATGCAAAGTATGAGTGTGTTTCACTGTAATAGAGTATAAAATGCCATTGGAGACAAGTACAAGCTCTCTTTATCTCTATCTCTCTCTATCTCTATTTCTCTCTCATTAGGGTTAATTTTGTAGAGTAACAGTAAGGCTTATAAGAGTCGATCAAAATGAATAAGACATAGTGTTCCTTTTTAGGCTAAGGGGTGTGCAATGTCACCCTCAGCATGTGATCCACTATTGACTGAGGTCGAGGTCCCATGAGTGATTTCTAGTTATCTCTTCATAAAGTAAGGTCATTATGGTTAATATTACCATTATGGTTTATATTACCTCGTGTGGGTTGTTGATCTTCAATAACATTTTTTTGGGGGCATGGCTCAAATGATTGTTCCATGCTTCCCACTCCTATATGAACACATTTGTTGGAGGTATCATCTGAGGTGAAACTGCAGCTATCGACCTTACTGAGAGTCTATCATGATTGGTTTCATACTGAAAGTCGAGATGACAAAATGTGGTTGTTTGTGCCCAACACTCTTATCCCTTACCCTTGAGTCTGATGGCTTGTAACATGAGTGTCGTTTGAGGTTGACGATCTTCCACAGGTATGAGTGAGGTTGGTCTCCCATGTACGATGAGACTGTATCATGGTTAGTTACCACTGTATCAGGTATAGGTTAGAAGGCTAGTCTCATCTGAGGGACGAGATTATATTGTCTAATTGGATGTCAGGGTGCCATCTGAATGGGACCATACTTTTGTATCTGAGCTTTTATAACTTCATCCATGATCAAACTCTCTCATACAAAAAATAAATGAAAACACTTTTTCTTCAAGCACCACAAAAATTTTAATTTCCTTAAGAATAAGAAAATAAATACCTTGATTTCACATTATATGTAATTAATCAAGTCATAGTGTTGTGCAGTGTATGAGTTATGACAAAATACTCTAAAATTGCAAGATCAGTTTACCAAGGCATTTCAACCAATATAATTGTAAGAATAGAGTATAAAATCCATAATCAAAATGATTTCTCAATATTTAAGTATGTAGGATATAATTTATGAATACCTATATACATACATAACCACATTGTACAGAAGTAAAGGTTATCGGTATGAATAAACAAAGAACAATTACCATCATCATACAATTACCATTATCCAAAGAGGTAGTATTGGTAACATCAACAAACGAGGGAGGAAAATAAATTCCTCCAAATCATATGAATCTTTAAAATTTCCCCGAGATATAAAAGTCTAATAATTAGTATTGTGATCAGTTTCTTAATCATATTTTATAATTTGTATTGTGAGTTTCTTAATCATATTCTAAGTTATCATCACTAAAAGTGGCATGATTTACATTTTTCCACATCTTTCTCCGGTTATATAGGACACTGTTAGAAATAATGTCCTTAGCCACCACATATATAACATGTGGCAAAATTTGGGAAATATTTCTTCGTCTCCCCGTTTCCTTGACCTGATTCAAATCTAGGCGGATTCGATTCTTGATTTCCTTTGGCTTGGAATTATTTTTTATATGACTTAGAAAACTTCGTGGTGAGCAAGGTCATATCATCTCCACTAAGATCAAGGGTATCGGGTGGAGAGACCTTTTGAGATTTAGTTTTGAATTATAATTTCTTCTCTTTTGTAGGTTCTTCGAGATGATAATTCAAATTTGCCTCATATCTTTAAAGTGATCCCACTGATTCATCTACTCTCATTGGAATTTGAAGTAGGAATCAAACTTCTCTGATGGCATCAACCTTGCCATAAAACATGGCGGATAAGCATCTAAGAATTTTATCATGTATAATATTCTCTTGATAACCTTCCTTAGCATAAACATCACTATGTCTCTTAGTTGAACATAGGATTCGTCAAAATTTTTGTTGTCCTTCATAGTGAGGAGTTCAAAACAAGTGTTGAGACGTTGAATTTTTCATGCTTCACAATGGAGGTGCCTTCATACGTCATTTGTAGTACTTTCCATGCCTTTTTCAATATGGAACACATCAAGGTACGCTAAAATTCGCAAACGGTTATGAAACTAAAGATTGCATTTAAACCCTTTGCATTCCAACCACTCTTTTTGATATCGTTCTCATCCAAACTAGACCAATTTGGGGACTTCAACTCCATCAACAATGGTAAGAGACGTATTACATATCGTTAAAACACAATTCTAAATTTTATTATCTAGTGACATTATGTGTGTCATCATATAAATTTTCAATAGGAATAGTTGCTAATATCAAACGGATGAGGTCGGAGAGACGAGCCACCCTCTATCTCACATAAAGAGTACGAGCCACCCTCTATCTCACATAAAAAGGAATTACCCTAGGATTTTACACCATAAACAATGAGACCTACTAGGCTTCCTATTGAGAGTGAGAGCTCTCGATGGTAGCTACCCAAATAAAATTAATATATTAATCAAGTGAAAAAAGTAAATATAATGGGTTAAAAATATATAAAGTCTATGTGACAAAATTTATTTATCAATATTATAATCCTAATCAAATTTTATCTTCAATTAAAGACATGTGATTCTAATATTCAAAAGATAGATCAAATCACCCAACATCGGATGTAGGAAGGAAACTCACAATGGGAAAAACATCGGGCCGAAATGAATAAAAAATGTACAATATCACAACGTTTTCAAATAGAGTATATATAGTGTTTCAATACCTCTATGATGTACATAGGTCCAGTGTGAAGGTTATTCTCTTTAGTATTATTTTGTATAATGATGAATAGTATAAATGTTCTCTACCTTATGCTTTCGCTAAGTTTACAAATTGTAATCTGAGGTATTTTTAATGACCAAGAGGTCCTTAGAAAGTAATTAAACTCTCAAAGTATTATTGGATCACTTAGGACTCACAAAACTTAAATATGTCTTAGACATTTAACTGAAGTGTGTCTGGTTTTAAAATCATGAGTGACCTCAAACACAACAAGACATTAAGAGGAGATGAAAGTAAAAGACAAGTATTTAAAATGGTTTGGACCCCAGGTGAGGATCCTACGTCCACTATCAAAGAGTGTTTCACTGTATATTCGATCATATCATGGTTATTATGATCTAAAAGACCTGTTGGATTTGTCTAAGAGAGTGTGAGGTCTCTGTATCATTTGTCACTAATCTAAAGAACCTTAGGAAGTAACTGATGGACTTATCTAAGGATTCCTAAGTATTAGTTTAGCGCTCAACGGGGAGTAAAATGAATAAGATAGCCGGGAATGATCCAAACTATAAATTAATACTAATAAGTGGATTAAGAATGTATCGAGCAATGGGGAATACTCATGTTAGCTAAAAAAACTATTTTCTGATTTTGTGTGATAATTTGAACCTGTCTTCAACCATTTTCTAGTTTCCCATATATATGAATGAGTGTATTGTCACAGCATGGCTATGGTGTCTTTGAGGTCTGATGGCATCAACAGAGAGGTGGAATGTAGGTCAAAGGTTTTACTAGTGGTGTAAGGTAGTTAATGGGTGCATTTAATGTGGATGGAATTCATAAATGAAAGTGGAGCATAGTGGTGGCGGTAGGTAGAATAGTCTTATCCATTTCACCTACCCACGAGACAAAATGCGACGATTTCTAGGTATCCAGGAGGTCAGGAATCATCATTAGCTCACCATGGGATCATCTTGAGGTATGTGTTAATGACACTTGATCAATGGAGAAACGCGACATCAGTCATCGTTGTTTTCTGTTGCACGACTACCCTTGCGATACAAGTATAGCGGTAAGTCGGGTATCGATACAAGTAGGCACAAAGTCCTCATTTGGTTCAAAATATTCTTCGACTTCAAAAGTCTCAGAAGAAAAGTCGTCGTCGGATTCAAATAATAAATCCATCTCATGTTCCCAATAATGATTTTCTTCCCGATAACGGTTTTCAATCCTCTCATTTTCAAGAATGCGCAATCCCTCATCGAAAGTCATAGGGCGAGGAGCGGATTCTTGGAAATAAGAAGTTTGAAAATTGTTTTCGGGACTACAATCAAAATCATTAACATAAGAATTTTGAAAATGATTGAAATTTGATTCAAAATTCTTATCATAAGGATCTTGCGACCCAAAATCGAAATGATCATTTCCAAAATTGATGTAATCCAAACTTTGACTTTCGTAATACTCATCCAATGTCATTTTAGATGCTGCAATTTTTTGGGCTTGTAAGTATTGACCAAAAGTACATGCTTACCCCGACAAAGGCTCAAGTATCTTTTTCCACAAAGATGATGTGCGCGCGGGCAAATTCAAGTGTTTCTAGGCGCTCAAATGTGCAAAGCATGCAAAAAAAGGTTAAAATAAAAAATACAAATACAAAAGAAAAATACTAAGAACTAATAACACAATTACAATCTATAACAAAATAGTCCCCGACAACGGCACCATTTTTATCAATGGTGAAATGCTACGTCGGTCAAGACGTCGGTCGTTGTTTTCTGTTTCACCGCGTTGATACAAAAACCAAAATTACAACTACACTTGCGATACAAGTATAGCGGTAAGTTGGGTATCGAATCCAAAGGGAGTGTAAGTATATCTCGTAATCGGTTTATTAATTCACGAATAAAAGTGTAAAAGGTGATGTGTGCTTGTAAATAAAAGAAAAGAGAGAAATTAAGTCTAAATAAAAGTAAAGCGAGGATCGGGATAACGTCAAACCATACGGATCAAAACAACTATTAATCAGAATTCCAGCTCGAGAGAAATTTAATCGAGCATCCTCAATTAATCATAAACTTCATGCAATAAGGAATTTAAGCCAAGATTGCGTGAATAAGCATTCAATCAAAAATTGGTCGCACGCAGATTACACTCGAATTATCACTATAAATACTAATGATGCATGACAGAGAAAGATAAACGCATAATAATCCGACTTTAATTCGTGCGGGTTCAATTAAATGCAATTTTACACAAAACCTAATATTCGGAGCTCGAGGCTTGAAAATGGCAAAACGAAATCCCGGCCCGATTTATCTAAGGGTACATCATGAAAGAAACTGAATTATACCAATTAAACTAAGAAAGTGAGAAATCAATACAATTAAACTAATTAACAAAGCAAGAAATAATCAAGAGCAACTATATTAATGGTAGAGGAAATGGAAAGTTCAACTTACAAAGCCCAAATGGTTGTCAACCCAAAGAGAAATGAAGAAAGAACTCTAAAAACCCAAAACCCTAAGATTTCCTAACCCTAAAACGAATTAAAATTGAATGCATATTTATTAACACAAAAATCCCTTATATAGTAAGTTGGGAGAAAAATAAAGAAGAAATAAAATAAAAGGGAAAATATCTCAGAAAACAGAGGATCGATCGATCGATCCCCTTTATCGATCGATCGATCAATCAAATATCTGCCCATTGTCTCCCACGATTTCAGAAACATAGAAGGATGAATCAATCGATGGTTTTGATCGATCGATCGATCAAGCAGGTGTGAGCCAAGCTGCCCTGCTTTGGTTTCCTTATGGTTCCCTTTCGCTAAAAATCCCGTAACTTCTTTATTCGGACTCGGAATCGTGCACAGTTCATGGCCACGCGAAGCTCGCAAGGAGGGATTCAACATCCGTGAGATGTCGGGTCAGGTGCCCAAACTATGAAATGACTAAATTGCCCTTGAACCTGCGAATGCGTACGAAACTTCATCGGAATGCGTCCAAATTTCATACTGAGCATCCAAATACCTATAAAAGGTCAATTGACCCTGCAAAGCAAGTTAACATAGAAATCTGAGGTTGTCTGGTTAACAAGCATAAATATAGGGAGTAAGATACCCGAGGGGGCTAATAACGCGTACGTTAAGGGATGAAATACGCAATATTTGCGTATTATCACACCCCCTAAATAACACATTGCTAGTCCCTAGTAATGAAATAAGATGCACCAAGAACTACAAGTAAACCAACAAGAAGAGATAGGTACAAAAATGGGATAAGAAAGCAATAAAAATATAAGGTCACTTTCGCGGGCGAACGCTTGCATTTAGCATATGTAATAAGCCGTTAAATCCCTAGGTTACCCTAGTGGACGAGTGTCGTCTCATGAGGGTTTTCAGGGATGAAATCCATAAACATCACGAAGTTTCCTCAAAATAAGCCCAATCAAGGATGCGACAAACTCAACAATACGAACAAGACTTCAACATGATATTAGCATAGCAAACGAATTCACATGAAAAGTCCATAGTTATTAACATATAGAATGCACCTCATTGAATTGAAACCTTAAAATGTGGGAGGGGAGCTAGCACATGCAAAGTGTGATTTGGCTAAAACTTAAATAAATTGAATACGCGTGCATATATTCAAATCCTCACCGGGCATTACACCTATCAAATGAATTCACTTGAAACAGGGAGGTAACACACGGGACATGTGGGCATAATGAGTAAATGTAAAGGGAAAATAGGATGCGCACATGTCATAATTGAAGAACGCTATTGTTGATACCAAAATTAGTATGCTGATGTGGACGAATAATAAGAAGACACGTGTCGATCTATGTGGAACAATAGCAACGAGGAAGTTTCATTCCCCCGACCTAGTCATACTCACTCCGAGCAACAGATGTACTCCGAGGAATACCAGTCCTCCGAGGAACACCATTCCTTCGAGGAACTCCAGCGCTCCGAGGAACTCTTGAACGACGAGCATCTAAGGCGGTTCGAGCTGCATCTCGACCACAGCATTAATTTCCAGATAATCAACAGTTCAACTATTCATTGAATGCTTATCATCTTGACGCACACGCTTGAAGAGCATTAAATGAGTTACGCTTTCATATGTATATCATTTAATGTATCACCCTTTCATGTACAGCCTAAGGGCTATAAATACCTTGTATGACCCTCATTCAAAGGGACAGGAATTTCTTGATAGCACTTGTAATCGAGAATTCCCAAACACTCAGCAATAACATAACAGTGGATGTAGGCCATTCAAATAAGGCTGAACCACTTTAAAATCTTTTGTCTCATTTATTTATATGTGATTGAATAATTAGAATAATCTAATTTTTTACATCAACAGATTGGCGCCTTCTGTGAGAAACGACTATTGTTATCGTTTTTCACCAAGAATTATTCATCATCAATGGCAGACAATCCAGAATCTAGCAATCAAAACGCTGGAAATGCTGGAAATCCTCCAAATCCCTCTGCACCTCCAGATCTGGCTGGAATTATGACGAATCTGGCTCAATGACAAACCGCCATGCAAGAAACAATGCGTCAACTCATACAAACCCTTCATGGCGGTGCACCTGCGCATTCAGGACAGCGAAGTGGTCAGAGACAAACCTATTTACTTTCTTCACGATCCAGGCGTACTGAGTCATATCGTAATGAGGAATCTAATGATTTCTCTTATAAACCTGGGCGAACTTCGTCAATACGGGCTACAGATACTGATCGACGTATCACTCTCTCTCCAGAAAGACCCAGCGCCTTGGAAAGACTGAGCAGAGCATCTCCTTTCAGCCGATTAGGACCTAGAAGGAATAGAAGTCCACCTAAGACCATGTCGAGGAGTTTTCGACAACCATCAGATCTAAGAGAAGGATCAGCACAATCACGACCAGTTGCTCGTCAAGATAGATCTCAGGAGGCTACTTCAGAATAATCAATTGCTCGAATTAATAGGCCCGAGGAGGGAAATGATGCGTGGAAAGGTTCCATTCAGCGGTTGGAGGATAGATTGGGAGAAATGGATAAGGCAAAGAATCCCCTACAACGAACTTTTGTTCGAGGGACACCTTTTGTATAGTCCATTGTGGATTTTCCTACATCGTCGAAATTTAAAGCGCCCGTGATGACCCCCAAGTATGATGGAAAGACATATCTTGTTCTACACATAGAGCAATATCAGGCTGCTGCCGACATCTATGTTGTCCCCGAAGAGATGAGATGTAGAGCATTCTCTAGAAATCTTACTGGATCTGCCCAAATATGGTACAACAATCTTCCTCGTGGAAAGATTTCAACTTTCTTTCAGTTGGCCGAGTTGTTCATTGGCAATTTCTGTTTTGGGGCAAAACCAGTAAAATGAGTAGCACACTTGTTAAGTGTTAGACAAAAATCTGGCGAAAGTACTAGAGATTACATAACTCGTTTCAATAACGAGAAGCTAGAAGTCATAGATTATGAAGAAAAGACAGCAATCACCGCCTTGATGAGTGGGTTGTTGCCTAATAAGTTGTACTACACTTTAGCCAAAGATCCACCTACAACTATGTAAGAGTTGATGGCAAAAGCGGCCAAAATCATGAATGCCGAGGAGGCTATGGCTGCAAAGTAGAACATGGATAAAGAAACCAAGGTGGAAGTCAACAAATCTAAGAAGAAAGATCATAAGGGCAATGGCGGTGACAGGCATTCCAAGAGTAATAAAACATCATGGGAAGTCCTGAAGAAATTCGATAATTATACTCCTTTAAAAATGGGTATTAATCATGTCTTGGAAGAAATCAAGAATAGCGAGGAGGTAAAGTGGCCGAAGAAATTGAGGTCAGACCCTGATACGAGGAACAGGGATAAATATTGCGAGTTTCATAAGGATCATGATCATATGACCAAAAATTGCATAGCTCTTCAGAACGAGTTTGAAATACTCATCCGAAGAGGAAAGCTAGCAAAGTATGTTGATCGGGGAGGGGAAAGAATAAATAATGATCGAACTAGAGAGAGGTCTATATCTCCTCATCGAACAGAGGAGAAAAAGAAGAGAAATCATGAAGATGATCCAGATGATGACCCCGAACTTCCCAAGAAACCGAGGCAGCCAGAACGAGAGGTATTTTCCATACGTTTTGGTTCATTTGATTGTAATGTTATTATAGGAGGAGATGCAGGAGGAGGAGACCTTACTGCAGAAAGAAAGGCTTACCTCGGAGAGGCCCAAGCTTGCTCGTACATTCAGAGAATAAATTTGGCCGAGGAGGATCGTCCGAGGAAGGTAAACAAAGAGAAGCTGGTCATTGGGTTTTCAAAAAATGACCTGGCAGGTGTTCTTTACCCTCACGAAGACCCTTTGGTGATCAAAATGAGGATGAAAGAAGTAGTGATTTCAAGGGTGCTGGTAGACAATGGTAGTTCGACAGACATCATGTATTATTCATGCTTTGACAGTTTAAATTTGAAATTATCTCAATTGGAACCTTATCACAGACCTCTTCTGGGTTTTGCTGGCGAGAAAGTTTTTCCACTTGGGACGATCAAGTTGGATATATTCATTGGAACTTGGCCTGCTTGTCGAACAGAGAGAATACGTTTCTTTGTGATGGATAAGAATGTGCAGTCAGCTTACAACGTCATTATGGGAAGAGTTGGTTTGAAGAAGTTCGAAGCCGTCCCATCTAAAGTACATCAGTGCTTAAAATTCCCAATGAATTTTGGAGTAGGAGTTGTGAAAGGTGATCAAAAAGTAGCTCGGGAATGCTATTATTCATCTGCCGAGCAAGAGGAGATTGAAGAGTCAAGAAAAAAGACTACTACCTACCAGGTGGATGAAGGTACAGAAATTGAAACATTGGATCCTAGAGATGAATCCCAACTTGTAAAAGGACAAGTAGTGGAATCTACAGAAAATGTTATTCTGGACGACGAGCACCCTGAACGAGTAACCCAGATAGGTTTGTCGTTGGATGCCTCGATAAAATAGGAATTGATAACTTTCTTGCGAAACAGGAATAAAACTTTTGCATGGAGTCATGAAGACATGCCAGGAATAGATCCAAACTTCTTATGTCACGAGCTCAATGTGAATAAGGAGATCAAGCCCGTAAAGCAAAGAAGAAGAGTATTTAGTCCCGAGAAGAATCAAGCTATACAAGAAGAGGTCGAGAATCTCCAGAAAGCCCAATTTATTGATGATGTGAAGTATCCAGACTGGTTGGCAAATGTGGTGATGGTGAAGAAGAAAAACAATAAATGGAGAATGTGTGTTGATTTCACCGATCTCAACAAGGCATGCCCAAAGGATCATTTTTCATTTCCCAGAATTGATCAACTAGTGGATGCTACCTCGGGACATGAGCTACTCAGCTTCATGGATGCTTACTCTGGTTACAACCAGATCAAAATGAAACCTGAAGACAGGGAAAGTACTTCTTTCATTACCCCTAGGGGAACTTATTGTTATAATGTTATGCCTTTTGGTTTGAAAAATGCAGGAGCGACATACCAGCGGCTGATGAACAAGGTTTTTTCCGAACAAATCAGTTGCAATATGGAAGTCTATGTCGATGATATGCTAACAAAGAGAAAGAAAGCTGTTGATCATCTAATTGACTTAGGTCAGACCTTTGATCAACTGGATAAATATCAAATGAAACTCAATCCGACGAAGTGCACATTTGGAGTACGAGAAAGAATGTTCCTATTGTACATCGTCAACCAGCGAGGCATTGAGGCAAATCCAGCAAAGATCAAAGCTCTTTTAGGGTTGCGATCTACAACGACGAAGAAAGAGGTGCAGAGTCTTACAGGACGAGTTGCAGCGCTCAACAGATTTGTATCCCGAGCAACTGATAGATGCCTCCCATTCTTCAAAACACTTCAGAAAACTTTCGAGTGGAATGATGAATGTGAAAAGCCTTTCAAGACTTGAAGAAATATCTGGGAGCACCTCCACTGTTGTCCAGGCCAGTAATGGGAGAAAAATTGTACTTGTACCTGGCAGTATCAGAGAATGCAGTCAACTCGACATTGATCAGAATGGAGAATGGAATCCAAAAGCCAATTTATTACACAAGTAAGGCTTTCCGAGGTGCAGAGATCAGGTACCCGAAGCTGGAAAAATTGGCATTGGCATTAATTGAAGCAAGTAGAAGAATGAGGCCTTATTTCCAGGCCCATACCATCGTCGTGTATACCGACATGCCATTGAGACAAGCCCTTCATAAGCCAAAAAAATCAGGGAGACTGATGTATTGGGCAATAGAGCTCAGTGAATATGATATTGTGTATGAACCCAGATCATCATTGAAAGGGAAGGTTGTAGCAGATTTTATAGCAGAATTTACATATCCTGATACCCCCGAGGAACAAAAGTCGCTCGTTGACCAACCTGTGGATGTTACAGGATCAACATACATAAGTCGAGATCAACTCCGGTTGGTAAAAGGACTTGTGGATGTAGAAAGATCATCAAACTCAAACCCAGACCAACTCCGGTTGGTAAAAGGGCGAGAAGAGATGGTGGACGAAGAGCGAAAAATACCAGGGGAGGATGAAAGGAAACAACAGATATTTCACCGAGGAACTCTGTCAGATAAGAAATTTGAAGACGAGTTACCTACATGGAGATTATATGTAGATGGGTCATCTTGCACAACAGGTTGTGGGGCAGGAATTGTTTTGAAAACCCCAGACGAGATTGACATGGAATATGCCTTGCGATTCCAATTCAAAGCCTCCGATAATGAGGCTGAGTATGAAGCCTTGATAGCAGGTCTTAATTTAGCAAAGATTATGGAAGCGCAACAAGTGATGGTATTCAGTGATTCTCAATTAATTATGAATCAGATGATGGGAACATACGCAGTTAAAGGAGAATTAATGGTCAAGTATCATACAAAGGCGATGGAGTTGTTGGCAGAATTTGATGCCATTCAGTTGATCAGAATACCAAGAATGGAAAATGCACAAGCAGACGCATTGGCCCGACTAGCATCAGCTACTCGTACCGAGCTGCGTAGAACGATACCAATTGAAGTATTAGAAAGTCGGAGCATAGATGAAGACTTGACGATGAATGTTATTACCCTTGATTTAGGACCATCTTGGATGGATCCCATCAGGGCATATATTGATGAGGGAGAATTTCCAGAGGATAAGCTCGCTGCAAAGAAATTGAAGTTTAAAGCTGCTCGGTATGTACTAACTAATGGTGTTTTGTATAGACGAGGAATTACGGTGGATTTGCAGAGATGTGTACATCCCTCCGAGGTGAAGGAATTGATTGAAGAGATCCATGAAGGATCTTGTAGAGCACATGTAGCAGGTCGGACAATTTTACAAAGAGTGATGACGCAGGGGTACTACTGGCCAACGATGAGGGCTGATTGTATAGCCTATGCCAAAAGATGTGATAAATGCCAACGTTTTTCCTCCATTCGACGAACTCCACAAGCATTGTTGACACCCATAAATTCCCCTTGGCCATTTTCCATGTGGGGAATTGATTTGGTTGGACCACTGCCAACGACCCGAGGAAGATTCAAGTACCTCGTCGTCGCAGTGGATTATTTTACTAAGTGGGTAGAAGCTGAGCCACTTATTGATATGACATACGAGAAGGTGTACCAGTTCGTTTGGAAGAACATCATCTTTCGATATGGTCTCCCTCATGCCTTCATCACAGACCATAGAACACATTTTGATAACGAGGAGTTCGCAGCCTATTGTCGTCAATCAAACGTTTTGAAGGTTCATTCAGCACCAGGCCATCCTCAGAGCAATGGGCAAACTGAAGTGATGAACAGAACATTACTAAATGGTTTGAAGAAGAGGCTAAGTGAGGCTAAAGCTAATTGGATTAATGAGCTACAGTCAGTATTGTGGGCTTACCGAACAACTCCCCGAGCAGCAACTGGAGAATCACCATATATGCTGGCATTTGGAAGTGAAGCTGTAATACCTGCCGAGTTGGGTCTTCCAACACATAGAGTGCTGAATTTCAATTCCCCAGTCAGCGACTTAATGAGAAGATTGGATTTGGATATGCTCGAGGAGGTTAGAGAAGAGGCATCCATTAGGAATGCTACTTACCAACAACGAACAGCTCTGTTCTACAACAAGAGGGTGAAGAAATGCGACTTAAAAGAAGGAGACTATGTGCCAAAGAAGGTCATTCAGAAGCACAATAAATTGGAAGCAAACTGTCATGGACCTTACCGAGTTACAGAAGTTGTTCGACCAGGAACTTACCGCATAGCAACTCTAGAAGGAGAGGAGTTTAAGAATGCATGGAATGCTGAACACCTACGCAAGTATTATCAGTGATGCAAAATGTAAAGCCGTTCCATCAATATGAATAAAATGATGATGTTTCTCTATCTTCTCTCTTTTTATCGAAAATTTTTCGGGGAATACTAGTGTACAACACTACGCTGTTCAGCAACACTGATAGTTCAAACCCACGACCAACTTCGGTTGGTAAAAGGGCGAGAACAAACTATACTCCTTTGGTTAGGAGGCGTACACTAGCGTGACCAACTCAGGTTGGTAAAAGAGCTAGTGAACATGATAGTTCGAACCCACGACCAATTCCGGTTGGTAAAAGGGCGAGAAAAAACTATACTCCTTTGGTTAGGAGGCGTACACTAGCGTGACCAACTCAGGTTGGTAAAAGAGCTAGTGAACATGATAGTTTGAACCCACGACCAACTCCGGTTGGTAAAAGGGCGAGAACAAACTATACTCCTTTGGTTAGGAGGCGTACACTATACTCCTTTGGTTAGGAGGCGTACACTAGCGTGACCAACTCAGGTTGGTAAAAGAGCTAGTGGACATGATCGTTCGAACTCAGACCAACTCCGGTTGGTAAAAGAGCGAGAACACGAGACTCCTAAAAAGGCCAATCTCAGTTGGTTAGGAAACAAGATATGCTCTCAAATGACAACTTATGTTGGTCGGGAAGTAAGTTTATTACATAAAAGTTCCTCGGAAAACAAATATTCCAAACTGAACCAAGTATAGTTGGTCGGGGATAAAAACCCACTAACTGTAGTTGGTCGACGAGGAAAAATCATCGACCTTGGTTGGTCGGGCACATTTTACGAAAAAGAAAAAAATTTACCAAGTATAATTAGTCAGGGATAAAAACTCTCACTAACTATAATTGGTCGACGAGCACAATTTGACAACCTTGGTTGGTTGGAATAATTTTCAACATTTTTATACTCATTAATTTATTATTAAGTGATCGAGCAATATTACTAATACTTGTAATTTTTTACTAAGTTGGTCGATGAACCACACAATATTGTTATGCAAGCACAAATATAAAGTGTTTGACAAGCACAAGACAATAGCAATACAGATTTGCAAACAGAAAATGAAAGTCTTTCATTAGAATTCAAAACGAATTACAAGTTACATATGTGTACTAACTATTACATTGAGATCCCTACTCTATTGGTTTCTTTCCCTCTGCTTTTGAAATAGGTTCCTCGCCAGCAGGCGGATCATCTAAAGTCTGAGGAGAGTTCATAAAGTTCAAGTCCTTCAGCATCCTAACGTTCATCACAGAAGGTGTGTCCAGTAGATGCTCGGGACGAGATACCTCGATCTGAGAATGAAGATTATAGTCACCAAGGTATTTTAAAATTAAGCTCCGAGGAATGGCACGAGCTGGGATCCATTCCATGTCCAATTTATAAGGCGGCACGGGCAAGTCTAGTAGCCCAGGAGCATGATAATCCCATAAATAATGGCACTGCTCTAGTTTTAATACACCCAGGGCATTCAACCATCCCTGTTTATAACCTTCATTATTGGCATTTTCAAGGCGAGCATCCAAGTGACAAAGGGCCTCATTGTAGCCTGCCATCCAGAACTCACGAGGTTGTTTGTGGAATTGGAAAGTTATTCTCTCTAACTGCTCATGAAGGTTCCTGGCAAAAACATCCTTATTATTAGAGCAGACTTTGTCGAAGCAAGTTGATCCTCCAGAGTTTGGATTTTCTTGGACATTTCAGACAAAGCCCGATCTTTTGCATTCAATTGGAACGCTTAAGTTTCCAATGTTGATTGAGTACGAGCTTCTTCAACAGAACGACGAAGACCTCTTGGTCGTCCCCGAGCAGGTTGAATACTTTGTTCCTCGTCAACATCCTGTGCAACTCTTCCTCGTCCACGAGAACCTCTTCCTCGTCCACGAGTAGCAGTAGAAGGCCCATCTCTTCTTAAGGTCTGTAATTCTTGCCTCAATTTGGCATTCTCAACCTCTAAAAATGAGAATCCTTCATCGGTGACCGGTACCAAGGCAGTGGAAGATGAAACTGCAGATTTATACTGTGCCAACTCTTTCTGCAAATTGTTATTCTCTTGCTCCAGCAGCTCGGCAATCTGTCTGCATGCTTCGACTTCACCCTTTAGGGTTCTCTCTCTCACTTCATAGCCAGCAAGCATCTTGTCATAACCTGTTTCAGCACTAAGTTGTTTGAGTTTCTTCTCATAACCTTCGTGCAAAAGAACTGAAGACTCTTTATATTACTGCTGAAGTTCATCGAGAGTACCTTGCAAGTCTTCAATCATTTCGTAATAAGCCACATTGTTGGCTATAGCACGATCAAGAAGACATTTCAAGTATTGATATGCTTCCACTACTTGATCTGAAGCATCATGACCAAGGATATCAGCAATTTCTGATGCACTCAGGTCAGTATGTCCAGCTTTAAAATATTCATGGCATTGCTGCATCAGTTTTGTATCATTGGCAGACAGCAATTCCATTCTAGCCATAAACTAATAAATAAGAGAAGGCGAGAGTTAATAAAAAAGCAGACAGAGCATCAACAATGTAGAGGAACAAAAAAGGTAATTTTATTACATCATCAAAAGGAGTACAACGATCAGAATACAGAGTACAAGTAAAAGAAAAACAGAAAGAGAATATCGAACAACTTCACACCTTTTCCTTGTCTCCCAAGACTTTCTCGGGAGGCTGGGACGAGGAGCTTGGTTGCTCGGTGGGAACAATGAGTTGATTAGCAGAAGTTGAGACTTGTTCAGGAGGAGCAGGCAAATACGAGATCTCCTCGGTGGCTGTCTGATTGGGTTGTGGAGCAAGGGCTTGATCACCTACTATCATTGAAGACTCCTCGGACGCAGCTTCGTCTTCTTCCTCATCTTCAATTACAGGAGGGGGGCCAGGAAGATGTTGTTGAAATAGTTCAGAGTCATCGCTAACCTTCAGTTCCTGCAGGGCAGCAACCCAACCATCTCGGAAGTATTTCAAACTCCCATACTGCACCTGGGTCATCATTGCTGCTACCCCCCTATCCCATCCTTTGTCCCAACCAGTTCGAAATGATTTTTTCACAGCCACCTTTCTTTTCATTTTCTTCGAGGAGAGCTTCTCGAATAGAAGATCCTCGGTGGTTTTTAACTTGGCCTCAACCTCCTCCTTCTGGAGATTTACTTCTCGCAGAAGGGTCAGCTCTTCCTCAGCCGATTTCAACTTATTTTCAAGCTCCCCAAAGCTTGTGAGCTTCTCAGCATATTTTTTATTCTCCCTCTCCAAGTCTCTCACCTTATTTCCCAATTGTACTTTCTCTACTTCAGACGCAGCCAACTTCTTCTCCCATTCACCCCTATCCTCGTCGTATTTTTGACGGGATTCCTTCAAAGATTAGTCCAAGCCCTCGAAAGCATCCTCTACTCCAGACGAGGAGATGGAAGCCTTTATTGCTTCATCTTTCTTCACTATGGTGTTAAAGCAACTCACCAGCTGAAAAAGAAAATAATGATAAGTCAGTGCCGAGATACATATATTGACTAAAAGAAAGAAAAATTCTGAATAAGAGAAACTTACTGAAGCAATGTGACGAGTAGCTAGGGATGTTAGCATATCCCTAGACATGTTTTCCTCGATTCCTTGGACTTCAGGAATGGTCCAAGTCTTTACCGAGCTCATTGCAGAACTCGGGGAAATAATGGTTGGAACACCAGATCCACTAGCTTGGAGCTGGGGAATGGCTTCAGAAAAACTAACCGAGGAAGATTTCTTCAGTCTCCTCGGTGTCTTCTCAACAATCTCAACCAAAGAAGAACTTTTGGTTGGAGAGATAGTGATTACTTCCACAGGTGCATCCTTCTGCACAGGAGCCACTGGGGACTTCTCGGCAGCCTTTTGAGGAGCAACAGAAGGAGCAGCATCCACTTTCTTTGTCCCCTTTGGGACATCAGCCTTGCTTATTTTTCCATCTCCAGCAGAGGAAGCCTCCTCGAAGATAGAAGGAACTCTTCTTTTGCCCATCTTCTGACTCAGAGGAATGTGAGAGTCTGGTGAAGAATCCTCAGAAGCTGGCAATGGTTCACTAATGCTGACCACAGGACGAGCGGTAAAGGACGATGTATAGCTCCTGTATTGCAACAAGTATGAAGCAGACCTGACGTGCTCGTCTGCAACTTTCTGATGCAAACTCCAGATATGTTTCAAATGCTTTATATTAACTTCTGATTCTTTGGGAGTTTTTCTCTTGCTGTCAACTGCAAACAAAAACATATTGAAATGTCAATCATGCATTTATTCAAACATAATGAAATCATAATTTCAGAAATGAAATAAAATGAAAATAACCTATCCCATTGCCATATGGAGGGCATTTGGGACCCTCATATATTGGATCTCCAACCAAAGGGGTATGTTGCCAATTTTTTATAACTACCCCATGTTCAAAATATCCCTATTTGCATTAGGGAGATTGACTACTAAAGCCCTATTCAAAAATCTAGATTTTAGATAATAAACATTATCTAAAATAGCCCATCTATAACAGTACATAATCTCAGGAATTCCTATACGAGTTCCATGAGTTTGATTTAACCTATACACCCCATTAACTATTATCCATGTGTTAGGGGCTATTTTTGCAGGGACGACATCGAAATATTGACAGAACTCTAAGCACATAGGGTTGGGTGGAAAAGAAAATCCACGTTCAGCAATAAAGAGACTGGGGAACCAGTGTCCCTCAGCCAAACGAAAATAATCTAAAGGCTCCAAAAGATTTTCCAAGGTTACCCAAGATGGAATGGGAAAGTCAGAACGGAATTTCTCAAGAGATTCAATAATATAAACCATGGTGAATAAAAGAAATGAAGAAGAAGGAAGAAGATCTTACAGGAAAAAGGGAGATCTGTTGACAACGAACGAAAACAAGGATGAACGCACAAGAGAAAGAAAGGCTATGGAAAACTCGAAAGCAGAAAATTGGGAAAGGTAGAAGACGGTATGATTGCCTAAGAAGTTTAAATACTTTGCCTTGGGAAATGGCGAAAGAAATGATTACAAAAAGGAAACTATTACGCTACCGACGGCTAAAAGGACAAAAAGTACACGAAGATCGAAGCGCTTATGCAAAAAGGTGGATTCTGCGAATTTGGAAGGAAATTCAAATAAGAAGAAAATGCTCTTTAAACCCAGGAAGGTCATTTAATATTGCCATATACCGAGAAAGAATGTTCCATACTCCTCAAAGTTCGAAATATGAAACATTGGGGGCTTCTGTTGATACCAAAATTAGTATGCTGATGTGGACGAATAATAAGAAGACACGTGTCGATCTACGTGGCACAATAGCAACGAGGAAGTTTCATTCCCCCGACCTAGTTATACTCACTCCGAGAAACAGGTGTACTCCGAGGAATACCAGTCCTCCGAGGAACACCAGTCCTCCGAGGAACTCCAGCGCTCCAAGGAACTCTTGAACGACAAGCATCTAAGGCGGTTCGAGCTGCATCTCGACCACAACATTAATTTCCAGATAATCAACAGTTCAACTATTCATTGAATGCTTATCATCTTGACGCACAGGCTTGAAGAGCATTAAATGAGTTACCCTTTCATATGTATATCATTTAATGTATCACCCTTTCATGTACAGCCTAAGGGCTATAAATACCTTGTATGACCCTCATTCAAAGGGACCGGAATTTGTTGATAGCACTTGTAATCGAGAATTCCCAAACACTCAGCAATAACATAACAGTGGATGTAGGCCATTCAAATAAGGCTGAACCACTTTAAAATCTTTTGTCTCATTTATTTATCTGTGATTGAATAATTAGAATAATCTAATTTTTTACATCAACAACTATATAGGAAATAAAAACTGTAATCTCAATGAAAGATATCGCACATATAAAAGAGGCGAAATGTATTTTCACAAATTATCAAAACTATTTAAACCTTTGAATTACATCTACTTAAGATCACATAGGACTTTAATAGGGTTGTACTATAGGCTAGGCTAGGGTACAAAATGAAAGGGATGTATATACGGATTCAAAGTGTTTGGGGATGAAACTCGGGACAATGGGAAAAAGTGGGCAATAACAAAATTGGACAAATAACATCCAAACAAGCATTACATATATCAATAGAGAGAGCAATTAAAGCTTATTGAATCACTATAAACAATATATACAAATTTCTCTTTCTTTTTCTTTTCTTCTTTTTCTCACTTTTTCTTTCATTTTCTTTTGTTTTCTACTTTCTTTTTTTTTTTCTTTTTCTTTTCTTTCACCATTCTTTTCTCACTCTTTTCATGATCCAATTGCAACCACAATACACAACATCATTCAACCCCAAGTAACATTCCAAACAAAGGCATGTAAGGTATTATGTATGGTATATAACTCCAATTTGGAGTTGGTTATGGGATTTTGGGTAAAGAAACGAAAGGCTAGTGTTTAGGCTCAAATGGGTTGACTAGGGAACATATAAAAGGTGAGGTCAAGTTTATATGGGTGATATACAAAGATGGCCTATGATCATTTCATAAAGTTTACGCAATTTTCGAGTCAAAATAATATATGAAAATCATGCTCAAGTAACACATTTCAAGAATAAACTCAATTAACGAACGATCAAATGAAAGAATCGAGAAATTACCAATGGCTGTAATATTTTCACAGAGGAAAGAGTAGTGTATACACTCACAAATGAAGATAAGTCTCTAATCTCACTCGGTGTAAGTATATACAATGCAACAAAAGATTACCGAGTTATAAAAATCTTAAACCAAATCAATATAACAAGAAAAACGCATGTGCTCAAGGGATTAAAATTTAATTAATGAAGTTATTCATAATATCAATAATTTAGGACTAAAGTCTAATAACTTCTAAAATCGAGAACATGCATCGTTGAATTCTCTAATGGATCAGGCAATTATTAAAATTTGTCATTGAAAACAAGGGCAAAATGACCAACAAAGGACAAAAAAGAAAGAAAACATTTTTGAAAATTTTCATTTTTAACAAAAAACATGCTTTGTAACTAAATTGTAGTCAAATTCAAGGACTTAGCAATGAAATGGATAGAATAACCCACACCCCCTAACTTCAATGTTGCATTGTCCCCAATGCGTCCATTAAAGAACACAACACAAAGATAGGAAAAGAATGATATTACCCAAATTTGGAGCGATCTCTATAAGTACAAGTCCAATTGAATCTACAAAACAAGTTAGTACAAAGAAACAGAAGAATATGTACCAATGTATTAAGTTAAAAGAATTCATGTCATAAGTCACAACAATATAGAGGGGCTGAAGTGGAAATACTAGATAAATTGATGGTGAACATTTTGATTTTATAAAATGGAAGGTCACACACATCAAAATCCAATAAACAACCTCAAACTACATTCTCATTTCTCATTTCATAAGTTTGATTCAAAATAACTTAATACATTACAACTATTAAAATGAAAGAAATACAAATAAAATAAAAATTAAAAAATACTATTCGGCCCAAAAATGGCAAAAATGACCCAATAACAGCAGTAACCTAGTGGTCGGAACCACTAGGATCAAAAGGATCCTGAAAATGAGGAGGGAGAGCCACATCCGAATCATGCCTCTATACATATATGTCTCTCATCATAGCCTACATCATACAGAACTCTCATCGCTCCTGCGCTCTCTCCTGTCTCTGCTCGGATCTATCCTATCGGCGCTCATCTTGAGCCTGTCGCAGGTCGACCTGCTGCTGATCTAGGCAGGACTCCCAAGTAGCCCACCTAAGTTGGGTCTCCTCCGAGCGCTGGTCCTGCACTACCTGAAATGCCTCAAAGAGGGCATCAAAATCTGTATGTGGCACATGCGAACCCTCATCCTGCTCCATGTGTCTGATCTCAGCCTCCTCATTGACACGTCCATTAGTAGCGAGAAAGGTCTCCCATCCCTATCGGTGCAAAATAACACGCGCATCCTATGGTACATCCTCAAGCTTCCAGGCAAAATGATAGGCCAACGGCCTCTCTGAAGTCTGAAAGTGTGCCTGGAACCAATTTAGTTCTTATTGGCAACGGAACCCCTCAAAGCCCCGATTGGGCATGCACCTAGTGAATTTATATTTCTTTAAGTTTGTCATTTCAACCTACAAAACAATAATTAGGCAATACAAAAAAAAATTAAGCACAATTAATGGTTAATTAGCATACTAGTTGAAACGGCGGGTGCATGTGTGCAAAATCGAGCGGAAAAAATCAACATTGTGATAAAATTTGTCGACATGTGACAACGAGTGAAAATCACCCAAGTGTGCGCCAAAAAATGGATTGAAAAAATGGTTGGGGCATTTTAGCGAACACTTGGCGTGCGCAATGTGAAAAGAGGGTGAAAAACTACCATAGAAACCAATAATATAGCCCCATTCATTAACACAACAATAATGCAACAACAAATGTGTGTTCATGAATGGATATATGGCATTACAAAGCAAGAAATCTGTTGAAACAACAAGATATAGGGACACAACCAAAAATCATTCAAACATGTCAAAATATGGATTAAACATTGAAAACATAACAAAATTCAACCCAAATCCATAAATAAACAAGTAAATAGTAAGTATTATACCTTTAATGTGTAGAAAATGGATGAAATTTGAAGGAAAGTGGGGTTGGGTAGGTTAGGGCACGAATGTAGAAAGAGAGGCGAGAAAAAAGAATGAAGGAGAAAGGGAAAAAACAAGGCTTCCACGGCTAATAATAGGTCGATCGATCGAGCCTGGGCATCGATCGATCGATGACAGTTATTAGCCTACTGCTTCCTGTTTTCAAAATGAGGGGGGGAGGAATGGGAAATAAGGGGTATACAGGGGGTTATATGTAAAAATAAGTATAAGAATATATATGTAGTGTATATATAAATATAATAAAATAAGAAAATTAAAAATAAAAACAAAAATACAATAAATTGGTACATACATACACATATACTACACTGACAAAAAAACTGGAAAATATATACAACGGTCGACACACACGCACAATCACAAAAAAAATGAAAAAGTAAAGGAACGGAAAGGAAAAAAACAAATGCAAATGGGTGAGAATGAGTGTGTGCAAAAGAAAGAAAAATCTTTTTGTGACTTTTTTTCAGTTTTCTTAACAAAAGTATGCCGGGACGCACAATTTCTGCAATTTGAAGTCCGTTGAACCTACATAAAGAGTTAGAACCAAGCATACAAAAAAAAGAGATTAACTAATTACACTAGACTAAATTAAGAAGAAATAAAAATGAAAAAGTTAACTATATACAACCTACATATAGGACTTATAATTAGCTATATACTAAAAGTAGAAATTTTTTAGGGTCCACCCAAACAACATTTTGGATTTGGAAGGTCAATGGTGGACCCTCCCGAACATGCATGCCTCCCGAAAAATGAAAATTTCATTTGAGCAACGGAAGGCATGTGTAAGGTGGTAAAAGTGAACCATCCCCAAGTAAAAATTTGGGAGGGAGGACGGGGGATTTGGATAGGATGGGTGACAAATATACATGTGGGCCAAGAAAAATTTAATCATCTCCCAAGTATTTTGAAGTTGGAATGGGAGGTGGCGCAGATGGAGGAAAAGATGCCTTTATGGAAGGCGACTCGAGCGAGTACTCCTCGTCGGTGAAAAGGTTTGGAACTAAAAAATTTTGAACAGATTCATCGGGTACTAAAATTGGTGTGACAGTATAGAATAAAGACGGGGACGAAAGAAATTCAATCTTAGGCGATGAGTTATCATCGCTTGAAATTTGAAATTCAAAAGAAATATGGTCGTTTACAATGAAACTTTCTTCTTCGAGAATCAAAGAAGAAACGAGTTCATTACAAATGGATACTACGCCCCTTTCTTCCTCATTTTCATTCTCTACTATACCATGGGTCAAGTCAAGAATGATTTGTTCCAAAGTAGGCACAAAGTCCTCATTTGGTTCAAAACATTCTTCGACTTCAAAAGTCTCAGAAGAAAAGTCGTCGTCGGATTCAAATAATAAATCCAACTCATGTTCCCAACAAATATTTTCTTCCCGATAACGGTTTTCAATCATCTCATTTTCAAGCATGTGCAATCCCTCATCGAAAGTCATAGGGTGAGGAGCGGATTCTTGGAAATAAGAAGTTTGAAATTGCTCTCGGGACTACAATCAAAATCATTAACATAAGAATTTTGAAAATGATTGAAATTTGTTTCAAAATTCTTATCATAAGGATCTTGCGACCCAAAATTGAAATGATCATTCCCAAAATTGATGTAATCCAAACTTTAACTTTCGTAATACTCACCCAATGTCATTTTAGTTGTTGCAATTTTTTGGGCTTGTAAGTATTGACCAAAATTCATAGGTTTACGTGAATTTTGAGAATTATCATTAAGATTACTAGAAAAATTGAAATAAGACATGCTTACCCCAACAAAGGCTCAAGTGGCTATTTCCACAAAGATGATGTGCGCGCGGAAAAATTGAAGCGTTTCTGACCGCTCAAATGTGAAAAGACGGCAAAAAAGGTTAAAACAAAAAATACAAATACAAAAGAAAAATACTTCGAGATAATAAGACAATTACAATTTATAACAAAACAGTCCCCGACAACGGCGCCATTTTGATCAACGGTGAAATGCGGCATCGGTCAAGACGCCCGCCGTTGTTTTCTGTTTCACCGCGTTGATACAAAAACCTAAATTACGACTACACTTGCGATACAAGTATAGCGGTAAGTCGGGTATCGAATCCCGAGGGAGTGTAAGTATATCTCGTAATCGGTTTATTAATTCATGAATAAAAGTGTAAAAGGTGATGTGTTATTGTAAATAAAAGAAAGGAAAGAAGTTATGTCTAAATAAAAGTAAAGCGAGGATTGGGATAACGTCAAACCATACGGATCAAAACAACTATTAATAAAAACTCTAGCTCGAGAGAAATTTAATCGAGCATCCTCAATTAATCATAAACTTCACGTAATAAGGAATTTAAGCCAAAGTTGCATGAATAAACATTTAATCAAAAATTGGTCGGAAGCGGATTAAAATCGGATTATCGCTATAAATACTAACGATGCATGACAGAGAAAGTTAAATGCATAATAATCCGACTTTAATTCATGCAGGTTCAATTAGATACAATTTTACACAAAACCTAATTTTTGGAGCTCGAGGCCCGAAAATGGCGGAACGAAATCCCGAACCTATTTATCTAAGGGTACATCATGAATTAAACTAAATCATACCAATTAAACTTAGAAAGCAAGAAATCAACACAATTAACCTAATTGACAAAGAAAGAAATAATCAGGAGAGAAAATGGAAAGTTCAACTTACAAAGCCCAAATGGTTGTCATCCCAAAGAGAAATGAAGAAAGAGCTATCAAAACCCAAAACCCTAAGCTTTCCTAACCCTAAAATATATTAAAACTGAATGTATATTTATTACAAAAAAAATCCCTTTTATAATAAGTTGGGAGAAAAATAAAGAAGAAAGAAAATAAAAGGGAAAATATCTTAGAAAACAGGGGATCGATCGATCGTTCCCTTTTATCGATCGATCGATCAATCAAATATCATCCCACTGTCTCCCACGATTTCAGAAACATAGAAGGATCGATCGATCGATGGTATTGATCGATCAATCGATCAAGTAGGTGTGAGCCAAGCTGCCCTGCTTTGGTTCCTTATGGTTCCCTTCCGCTAAAAATCCCGTAACTTCTTTATTCGGACTCAGAATCGTGCACAGTTCATGGCCACGCGAAGATCGCAAGGAGGGATACAACTTTCGTGAGATGTCGGGCCAGGTACCCAAACTGTGAAATGACTAAATTGCCCTTGAACGTGCGATTGCGTACGAAACTTCACCGGAATGCTTCCAAATTTCATACTTAGCATCCAAATACCTATAAAAGGTCAATTGACCCTGAAAAGCAAGTTAACATAGAAATGCGAGGTTGTCTGGTTAGCGAGCATAAATATAGGGAATAAGATACCCGAGGGGGCTAATAACGCATATGTTAGCGGATTAAATACGTAATATTTGTGTATTATCAACACCTTTCTGTGATAGGATCTAGAAGACCTTTGAAGGACATTTTTCTTCAAACTGAGGTTTGATGTGCACGTCATACATGGAGGGATATCAGTTATGAGGTCTCAAAGCTTGGTTACATAGATATGTTGGAACGAATGAATATTATAGGAGATTAAAGAGGTGGATGAGGACTAAATCATTAGGGTGGTATTTTCTTAAAGGTATCGGAGGTCTTAGGGACTTATTAATAGTTTGGCAAAGGTCATGGGTTGACCTTAGGGCCTCTGTTCTTTTATAAAGGAAGTTGGGGTCTAATAAACCTTAGAATACCAATGGTTGAATATGGTATCATCGGTAGACACTTATCATTCTTTAAAATGATTCCAAGTGGCAACACTTATCCATTATATAAGATGGGGGTAGAGTCATTACTAACCAACAAGGTTATCTTTATAACTAAACTGCATTGGAAAATATCTTCCATTGAGGGTGCAAGTTGTTGAGAGTACTATGGAAACTTACCTTGAGGCTGAAGAGATTGAAGCGTTAGGCCTTGGGTTGGTTTAAATTATTCACCTTTCTCTACATTTATTCTTTCTCTAGAGAGTTTTGAGCAAACAGTTATTTTCTATCCTTTATTTTTCCAAAAATGTTCATAAAAAAATCTCTCCCTGTAAGGTTTTGGACCCCACGCCACTCTATGTCGTTGGGCATCATGTTTTCCTTCCTTCCAATGTGTAATAAGAGGTTGGGGCCTCAGGACACCTTCCTACCTAGAATATTCATTCTAGATAATTAGTAATCAAGTACCTAGGGCCTCATAACCCTAATTTCTCTAGAAGAGCTCACTTTACATCTCGAAATAATGAACAAGACTTGGTGGAAATCGAAAAAACATACTAAATCCCTGAGTTTGTCATTTTAAGCATCTCAAGACCTAAGGAGAGAGCATGCTCCTTGGTACTCAATACCATATGCTTAAATAATTACTTTTTACTGTATGGATGATGTTCCCACTACCTTTGTCAGAGATGAGAATCTAGAATACCATTGGGATAGATTATTCTCAACTAGTGGCCAACTCCTAGAGATATCTGATGGACACAGTATTGGATTTTAGGAATTTGAGTGGGAGAAAACACGACATCACTCTAGCCCTATTTTTTAAGCTCTTTAGGGTTCAGGAGAAAAGTAAGCCTAAAGACAAGGGACTAAAGTACTTCACCCCTAAGACTATAACAATTTTTGCTAAAGATAAACACAATGCCCCTAAAAATTAGGAGGAAAGTTTCTTATTCATTGGGTGATCATATGATGCCCTGACCCATTGGAGCCAATTAGTAACTATATCATCTGGTTCACTCCTCGAGCTACTGGTAAATCAACTCTTACTTCTACCTTGGTATTTGAACTTGTCTATTAACCTCAAGTTTGAGCTTCACTGATGTATTTTATCTTTTAATTGTCTGTTGAGCACAGCAAGGAAGAAGAGGATACGATAGCTAAAGCCCTAAAGCTGATCTCCTATCTTTTTAAGGTTCTTATTACCCCCAAAAACCTTTTTAAGAATGTACTGGGGCTCATGCCCAAATCCCTAATGTCAGGAGGTGTGGCGAAGGCTCCCAAAATCGTAGTTGGGCAGTTTGAGGGTCCAAGCCCTTTAATCTGGTTCCAAGGAAGAGGAAAGTTTTGTTGTGGTCTCTTATAAAGTTCCTGAGGCCTTCGAAGGTGCAGATAACAAGCCCAGGGTTAAGGTTGAGATTCCCCCCAAAATGGAAGAGGTCTTCCCCGCAATCGTAGGTGCAATTCTGATAGACAATGATTATTCCCCCAACAAGTAACTTTCCCTTTTTATTATTACTCTCATCTTTAGTCTTTGATAACTAACTTTGATTTTATTGATGAACCGGTAGATGAATGGGAGGAGTGGAGAATAGGATAGTTATTCTCCAAGAAATCATCTACTGAGCATGTGGTAAATAAGGGGAAAATATCCAAGTCTACCAAGCGCCTGAATTTTAACACGATAGGTGACATCCTAATACCTAGCATCAAATTGATGGAGAAATCCAAGTTAAAGTCTCGCTCTAGTGAAGGCTAATTCTTGTGGTCTGTTACGAAAATCATGCCCTTTCTATAAGCATATTCGAAGGCATGTGGAACCTTTGGGGAAAACATAGCAATCCTTCTATTTTGGGGGACTTGTAGTTCCTAGTCTAAAAGATTAAGAAAATATATGGTGATACACTTTAAAAGTGGAAAGCAGTGATGGGCCCCTCTCAGATAGAGGGGGCATAGTGCGTTCCACAGAGCCTCTAGCTAACCCTGTAGGTTAGCTCCTAGATATAGGGAAGAGTTGTTGACCTCTAAGGTAGAAGAATACTTAATACATCCTTTTACTAAAGAGGAAAAGTCTTATTCTCTAGCTATGGATGCATTACATTCGATGGCTAAGACCTACTACTTTGCCATGGTGGCCACGTAGAGGGGTCGGGGTCCTCGGTCAATGCTCGGGAGATGATCCACCTTCTGGGAAAGGTACTTTTATATATTTTTTGGTTTTTCTTAGTGGATTTTGTTTTGATATGCCTCGCTCTCATAATTTCATTTCTTTTTATGTCTCATCACTTCACGAAGGCCCTTATGGATGGTGCCATTAAGGGCAGAGTGGGTGGAACAAGGTTCTAGAGATGGCTAATAAATGGTATCTGGCCTAGCTGGGGTTGAACTAAATGATTAATATTTAAAAGTTGGAGGTGTCTCATTTGGAGTTGATGCTTTAAAGTCTCAATATAAACTTCTTCATACTACTAGGGATATAAAGCTCTGAAAGCATCAAGTCGAGTATTTTAATGGCGTAAAGGACCTGTTGACGCCTATGAGCTGCAGAATGAGAGATTGTCATGAGGTACAAAGATCTCGATGGGAGGATCCATGCCACTGTGAAGAGTAACCTGGATGTGTACCTTATTTTTAAGTTTTATAAAAAAGAGCTTGTTCTAGAAGCATGCCTCAGGATTTGAGGACTACAAAGCCAAGGTTCACGAGCTCTTCCTCGAGGTGGACGTCTATATATTTTTTTATTAAAGTACCTAAATCTATTGATGAGATCTCCGATAGTGAGAGAATAAGTGGGGTGATGTTGTTGAAGCCTCTGCCTCAGTTGCCAAAGAATAAGAAGAGATCCAAAGAGAATCCCCTACTCCTCAGCCCATGTTAAACCCTCAAAAAAGGACACTGAAGCCCTTGTGAAGGAAAACCCCATTTATTCCAACCCTTAGGAAGGCTTTTGATATATTTTTTATTTGAACTCTTTTAGGATGGACCTTTAGATGTAAATCTCTGACTTACCTTATATAATGAATGGAAAAATTAGTTGGTTTTGTTGAGCTCTTGACTTATGTATTTCTTATTTTGTTAGGAAAAATTTCACATCGTGTCATATTGTAAAATTTTTAATGTAAAATTTGGAAGATTGGTTTTATTCTGATTGGATAAAACTATTTGAGTCATAGGTTAGGATTTAAGTTTAGTTTATCCTCCAATCTTGTGATGCATGTTGAAGACCGTATCGGCTAAGTAAAGCTACATCAACACCATTCAAAGTTTCATGTCGAGATTCATCTTTAATATCCATGGGATCTCGACAAGGTATGAATGCATATTATGTTTGATCCATGGATTTAGTTTAGGTGTTTACTGGTTTTGAAACTTATTGAGATACGAAAGTTTTTATAGAAATATTTTATTTTTCATAAGTCATTCGAGCAAAGTAATATTTTTCATTCAAAAGAGTTGTTACATGTTATTAGAACAACATTTCAAATGAGCTACATGGTTTCATTCAAACTAACTTCCAACAAGCATCGAGCAAAAACTTTATTTCAAGACAGAAAGGTTTTGTTTCAAGTTTGCATGATGCCTGGTCAAATGAGTCTTAGTATATCATTCAAATGATCTTGAGGTCCATTCAAATGAGGTATCCAATCTTGCTCAAGTAATCTTGAGTTCCTTTTGAACGAGATTCCTCATAATGCATGTCACCGTCTTTTTGTGAAAAATTATAAATCAAACTGTCGGCATAGCAGTTTTAATAAAGAGGGTTTGCAAAAATATTTTTCCAATAACATATATAAGCCTCTTGTAACCCTGTTTACTCCCATAGTTTGAGATCCAAGTTTCAACATAATATGTGTGTTTGATATCTAGTGTGTCTAGAACCAATATTATTTACTCTACATCATTGAGAGTGTTTCGACAAGTGGATTTTGTGTTTGCATTGGGTGACAACTGGACTAGTAAAGACACAAGTAAGATCGGTTGATATCGATATGTGAGAGGTGCATGTGTTGTGATTGCCATTGGAAGGCATCCAGTGATGGATGTGAAGAAGTTAAGAACGAGCAAACAATCGCATCAAGGCTTAAAGGCATCGAGTTTGGGAATAAGTTTAATTTATCCTTATATAAGACCTATATCATAGTAAACTTTTGTGGCTAGGTCGTTCATGGTTTTTCTCAATGTTCCTTTTCCTCGTACATCGCGGCGCTATGGTTTATTACTTTATTTTATTCTTGCACATATCACCTAGATGCATGCTTAGGGCAAGATAAACTTGGTTCATAGTTTACAACTCATGTTTAAACTAGTTTTTGATTAAAATTGTATTAATTACTTATTCAGTTAGTTTAATTGGAAAATTAAAAATTAGTGTCTGATAAACCATTTTTTATCTTTTCAGTCATTTTGAAAAAATTAAAAACTCAAAAAAATCTTTTTTTTGTTTTGTATAGTAGTTTTATACATTTTATGTGGCATATTGGTGTGTTTGAATCCCATTTATTCATTGTCTTTCATGTATCTAGAACATTAGAGTATGATTTAAAATGATTTGGAGTGTTTCTCAATCGTTCTTGCATGGAGTTCTTCAAATTTGGCTTTTTTAATGGATTCATCTTTGCATATGCCTCCGCACAGACTTGCATACGATATTTTGGATTTTAACTATTTATGTTGCATGAGCTAAGTGAGGTATTATCATATCAATCTTGTGAAAGTCCATCATTGACAAAAGCATATGAAAAAAGAAAGGCAACGGAGTACAAAACAATTTTTCAATTCCATGTTTAAAAAATGATCATCAAAAGTGATATCTTCAAAAACAAAAGAGAGAAAAAAATGAATATCAATATTTCTTAGGGTGTTAAGTTGAAGACTTATGGTTTGCACTAGTTTTTCCTAGTTAATCATTTATTTTTTATGCTATTGATTTAAGAATGATCAATATTTTCTAGGCCATTATGCATTTTGTACGTTTATCCATTATAAGTTCACTTTGTTTGTCACTTGAGGCTAAATATAAGTTTGATGAATTAATGTGATAAAATATAAGTCCTTGGACTATATTGAGTGTTTAGGACATATTTCTTTTGTTCTAAATATTTACGCCCCTTCTCCATACCACATTGGGTGTAGAAACATTTATACTATATGAGTGTGGAAAGATATGTCTTTTGTGTTTTTTTTTTGTGTTTATACCTATATATTTATGTGTGATCTTTCTATATGTTCGTATATATATATATATTGAGTCTTTACGTTGCATTTGATTAGTGTTTGTCATATATGTTTACGTGGATATTATATGCTTTATATTTGTATCACATTGGTATCATTTGTTCATTGTTTGGATTATTTGTGCTTGTATTGCCAAGTTTATTTTCATTATCGTTTCACATCACACCACGTGGTATTGCTTGTTTTTCTTTATGTTCATATGTGTCACATTAAGGGGGAGAAGTTATTTACATATTATGCACTTTGCCTTGGTCTATTCCTAAATAAAAAATTCTATTCCTAAATGAAAAAGAGGAGAAGTTCAACCTACAGAGGAGCTTTAAGGGGGAGATGTTTAACAAATGGGGAGTTCATTTTTTCAGATGAGGCTTATATATTTTGTATCATCTTTGTATTTGAAAAGGTGTGTTAAGTGTGAAGGTTGTGGCAAAGATGTAGCAAACTTTCACAATAGCAAAGGTACTTTAGAGTTTGTGTTGGTCAAGTGCCACTTTGTACTTTTTCCTTTTGGGGTTGGAATTTAGTATTTAAAGAACTTAGGGCCTTTGTAGTTTTTCTTTTGGGTTTTATCTTGGAACATCCGAAGAGGGAATTCTTTAGGTAAAATTTTATATCGATTCATATTAAAAAATTATGAGATTGGATTTATTCTGATTGGATAAAACTATTTAAGTCATATGTCAGGATTTGAGTTCATTTTGTCCTTCAAGCCTATGATGTGCATTAAAGACCAAAGCGGCCAAGTAAAGAGAAGTCAATATCATTCCACGTTCTGTGTTTAGCTTCATCTTTGACATCTATGGGATCTCGATAATGTATGAATGCATATTATGTTTCATCCCTAAATTTAGTTTGGGTGTTTATTGATTTTAAAACTTATTGAGGCTATATTTTGAAAAATAAGTTAAAGAAATATTTTTAAGTTCTATATGTCATTCGAACGAAGTAATATTTTTCATGCAAACGAGTTGTTGAATGTCATTCGAATGACATATTTCAAAGGAGGTGCATTGTTTCATTCGAACCAACTTCAAACGAGCTTTGAGCGAAAACTTTTTATCAAGATAGTAAAGTTTTATTTCACGATCGTACGAGGCATGTTATAATGTATTTCGGTATCTCATTGAAATGAACATAAGGTTTGTTCAAATGAGGTATCCAATCTCATTCGAACGACCTTGAGGTTCGTTTGAATGAGATATCCTGTAATGCATGTTGTCATCTATGTACGAAAAACTATAAATTAAAGTGTTGGCACGTCATTTTAAAAGAGAGGATTTTCGGAAAAAAAATCCAAGAACATAGCTAAGCATGTTGTAAGCCTATTTTACTCCTATTGTTTGATATCCGAATTTCAACATAATATGTGTATTTGAGATCTTATGTGTCTTGCACCAATATTATATACTCTACATCATTGAGAGTGTTTTGAGCAGTGGATTCCTTATTTGCATTAGGTAATGACTGGACTAGTCAAGACGTGAGTAAGATCGGTGGATATCGAGACATGGGGAGTGCTTGTATTGTGATTAATATTAGAAGGGCATTGAATGGTGGGTGTGAAGAAATCATGAGCGAGCAAAGAAGCGCATCGAGGATTGAAGACGTAAAGTCTATGAGTAAGTTTAATTTGTGCTGGTATGTGACTTATATCATAATTGACTTGTATGGCTCGGTTTTTCGATGTTTTTGCCATTATGGTTCTTCCTCGCACATCGTGGCGTTGTGGTTTATTTCTTTGTTTTATTCTTGCACATATCACCTAGATGCATGCTTAGGGAAAGATAAAATTGATTAATAGTTTACAACACATGTTTAAACTGGTTCTTGATTAAAATCGGATTAATTTTTTATTCGGTTAATTTAATTAGAAAATTAAAAATTGGTGTTTGACAATTTGTTTACCTAATTTTTACTTGTAGTGTTTTTCATGTTTCTCCTATCTTGATTTTCGTTTTCTTTGTCGAAGAATTTTCAGACATGCACTTATCTCTATGAGGTTTTCCAAATAGTTAGTATTCCCCCATAACCCCCTAGATTTCTTGGTAAAAAAAATAATTTGGGAAGAAATATTGTTAAAGTATATCTGAGGTACATAGAACTGTGCTTTATAATTATGCATGTAAATCAAGATAGAGGCTCTTAGATGGGTCGACAGATCTTAGAATCATAAAATTTATTAAACTTGTACATTTTTAATATTGAAACCCCTAAATTTTTTGTTCAAAATCACTTACCACCCCTCCCCCCCCCCCCCCCCCCCCCCCCAAAAAAAAAAAAAACATTTTGGGCGTGAAGGTTAAAAAAGTAAATTTCTTAATGGCCCTAAGACCTTAGATTCATAATTGAACTTGAAGTTATCCCATAAAGGGGCCTTGAGACCTTTGGAGCATGTTTCGATAAAGAAGAAAGTCTTAGGATAAAAATATAATCCTAAGACCTTAGAACATAAGAATTTTTACAACCTAAAGTCCCCCAATGGGTCATAAGACCTCCAGGATTAGGAATTTTTGAATGTTTGAAAATGTAATTTTGTATTAATATTAGTTGGCAGGATTTCCATGACAAAACATTCTAGTCATTGAGTCTTTCAAGTCATGTAGACTTGTTAATGAGGCTCGATCATTTGTCGTAGATTAGACTTATTTGATCCTTAAAGATTGAAGATCATTCATGCCACTCATTGAAGTCTTATGTTTTCACACATTAACATTAAAGTGAAGATTGTATCCTTTAATGTTATTGTGAATTGTACATGGATAAACACATACGTAAACTTTGCTTTCAAAAATATTGCACTTTGAGTTCCAAATTTGTGAGGTTTTTTAAAAATATTGAACAAGTGACTTAAATAGTCCCAGGGATTTTTGAACTATTTTGAAATGTTTTGGGGAGTTGGTCCTTTGTTTTCAACAAAATTAAGGCTTTTTGAAAAGAGTTTGTGCTTTAACCATTTTTGTTGATCTATATTGAGCCCGTGTGCACAGTGGCATTTGCATAGTTACAAAGTGAGCCTGTATTTATGGCCTTGGATCTAACTGTGCACATGGTGGCCCAAGTTTTTGAAATTTTTTATTTAAAGACCAATTACCCTCCCATTTGTAGGGATCTGAATTTCACTCAATTGAAATATCCCTATGAGCAAATTTCAAAAGTTGAGAGCTCTTTTATCTCTCTTCCATTTCAAATCTCACTTGTTCTTCATAAACTATTGAAATTTTTATCTATGTTCAATTCATAGTGATTTTTAAAGAATTAAGAGTGGATTTAATCAGATCTTTACACTAGTCTATGTTAATTTAATCTATATTTTTTGAATTTCTATGATCAACCACTCTAATGATTTAAAATTGGTGGAATTACGGATTATGGGATAACTTAGAGTGTGGCGTGGCTTCCAAGGGAGCGAATGGACTTCTTCGTTCACAGCATGAAGCATGTGGTGGATTTTCAATTACTATGGGAGAAAGTTTAAAGGTTCATAGGTAACTACACGATAGAGATTGTGTGAGAGGTACCTTATTGTTTTTCATAAAGTTGATTTTCAAGTAAAAATGATAATTACAGGGCGTTGAGGTCTTTTACCCTTAGGTGGGGAGGGGGGGGGGGGGGTCCTCATATACCTTGTTTATGCTTGCTTATGTATGGATTATATTTGTATGTATACAATTGATCACACATATCACATATATCTAATGTATATTTGTGTAAAATTTAATTGAGGGTTTTAGATCTAGGTTTCACCACCAGATTCACTTAATTTCATATTGTGTTAGTTAATCAAGTTGTTTGAAAAGATTTTTATCAAATCAAGTGATAGAATTTAAAATAGGGAACAATTTTATGCAAGAGCAAAAAATTGACCTTAGGGTGCATTCAAACCTATTCACCCCCTAGGTTTGTTGTTCATGTTAACTTGAGCATATCACAATTGGTATTAGCACTAGATTCTCATTTGTTTAGCATTAACGCGCTTGAGTAGATACTTTTTTGATTGTATGTTATTTGCATTTTGGTCAAATACTTTCTTGTTTTATGAATTGTGTTAAGTTTGCTCTTATGGATAAATTTTTTGAGTCTAGTTCCACAAACCATTCACCCTAGTTTTATGGATCAAGATATGGGCATTAGAAAGTAAAAATGAGGACACATCTTAGATCCAAACAGGAACGCATGTGGATAAGTGTATTTTAATGTTGGATGTACCTTACCATAGAGTAAGGTGGAGTGAGACTAAAGAAACCAATGTTGTTATGGAAGGATGACGAATTTGTTGATTGTAACTTTAACTCGGTTACTTTGAATGATCTTTTTGCTTTTGTGAGTATTCAAGAACATAATCGCATTCTCAATTGCGAACAACAAAAAGAAGCGTGAGATATTTTGAGAGTTACTCATGAGGGAACTTCGAGTGTGAAACGTGCAAAATTGTAACATATCACAACCAAATTCGAAACCATGAGAATGGAGGAGAGTTAGTCTTTTAAGGACTACTATAATAGGTTAGCAGGGGTTATTAATGCCTCTTTCAATTTAGCAATAAGATTCCTAAGAAAAAGGTTGAGAAAAATCTTCTTAGAACCTTAGCTTCTAAATTTGCTACTAAGATTGCTATTTTTAATGAAGTCAAGGACACCAACACATGTAGTCTTGAAGAGCTTTTTGAATCCTTCCAAGTTTGTGATCAAGAGGAAAATATTATTATTCCAAAAACTAAAGAGGACTTGGCATTTTTTATTGAGTCAAGTGAAAATGATTATCAGAAGGGCGTTGAAAATACTAAAGAGAATGTTAAAGTAAACATGACACTTTTTGTTAAACGATTTAACAAGTTTTAGAAAAATAAAAAAAAAAGTTTTTAAAAAATGTAAAGAATTTTGAACAAAAGACATATAAGCCTTCTAAACATAACTCTTTTATTCAGAAGGGTCAATAAAGAAAATTACAAGGATGAGGAAAAATGCTTTGGTTGTGGTGGTATTCATCATGATATAAATGTGTCCCACTCACTTGGAAAATCTTGATAAAAACAAGAGTGAAGAAAAGAAAAAGAAAGTTTAAAAGTGTGGAGTTGCAGTCCCAAAGCGGCGGTTGTGCACTAGAGGGGAGAACAACTTGTGTGCATTCAACAGTGGGCACGGGAGTTCTTATCTCCAAGTTCTTCGCTTCCCCCCGAGGTCGAGTTATCAGTTCGACGTGGGTCAAATTGGGGACTCTTCCCGTAGAAGATATTTGATGCCATATCTAGTTTGAGTTGCTCACCCCTAGTTTCGGGGCTTGAGTGTGTATTCCATGAGATAATGAGTTTTATCGGATGGTCAGAGTCTCCAATTTATTTTATACAAAAAAAACGATTCAAGTTATCTGGGCTAATCCTACAAAAGGTTTAAGTATGTAGTTGGTCGATAGATTTTATTGTGTGGCTTAGGTAACCGGGTTACGAGTCGAGAAGGTATTAGGCACCCCACTTATTCTTTATGCTTCCTTAATTATATTATTATTATTATCGCTCTTAACATTATTTGATTATTTTTTAGTTTATTTTTAGAATTGGCTTAGAGACCTTCGCTTCAGAATCCCTTAAAATATGGGCATGCGTTAAATTAAATGGTATCAGTGAGTGGTGTAGGAATGTCACTTCAATAGATGCAGGTACACAAGGGTGCTTGTGTATAACTCTGTGCTTGCATAATGGGTGGCCATTAGTACGTATATGAGTGTGAGAGAGAGATCATCTTAGGTAACGGTTGGCCATCAGGGTATATGAGGGTGTGAGAAAGCCCAGCTTGGGTAATGGGTGGTCATTAAGGTGTATGTTAATGTGATAGAAAAATCTCATCTTTAGATAGTTTGATATCTCGTTTGTGTTAGAAAGATAAGAGATGAGAGAGATGAATGCATCTGGGTGGGGAGAATACATCATAAGATTTCATCCTCGGTGTTCATATACTTATGAGACCTTTTTAACAGTTTAGTCATGAACTTTGGGGGATTCTTACTATAGAACCCGAGAAAATCTTTTGAAGTGACTCATGGGATAAAGGTTGCCACACATATGGTGTCATTCAGATCATCAACATCGAAGGTTTATTAGTTGAATATCTAATCATATTCCCTGAGAAATTTGCCAATTTTTTTTCCTGAAATGGAGAAGGGAAGTGACAAGCCTCTTCATATTATGTACTCTAATGAAATGGTTGATAAAGGAACTTCCTAGTTCGATGAAGCATGTTATGGTCCTTGGTTTGATCTTGGGGAACTAATGCCTAGAAGTTCCCCTTAGCATAGCTGTAAAAGCTCTGAACATGACCTCAACCAGGGTATCCTCAAGGAGAATCAGTGATCTGTAGGTATCTAAATGATCAATGGGATCCATCGATTGGTTACATAGTAAGCATATTCCACTTTGGGGGAAGAGCATAATATTGAAAGGAATTTTAGACTGGAGAGAGAATTTTTTGGAAAGAAAATTCTATGGTTTTTGGAGTTTACATCTTGTATTGGTTGAGAAGCTCCCCAAACGATTTTGCAACTTTTTTATCTCATTGTCCCAAGGCCTAGCCATCTTGAAACCACCTTGAGACTGATCTCCCAGAACTGATAGTCTATCATTGATAGGAATACAGGTTTTTGATCTTTAGGGGGCCTAGTCACACCCTCTACATCATTATCCACCTCTAACTAAGTCTTATGGTTATCCTCAGTACCACTATGTTCCGGTACTACCAGTTCATCTACCACTAGGGGTAAAAGAAGCCTACTGAAAATGGCAGTTAGCTACTCCTGGAGCTCTTTTTATTGAGCCTCCATTTCTTTGAAAGAATATACTAAGATGGTGTTGGTTGGCATCTTGAAAATAGAAAAGTTTATTTGTAAAACAAATGGAATTTTTTGTTCCCGCGAACGGCGCCAAAATGATGGGTATTAAAATCATATGTGACTTTAGAACCATAGGTGCTTCCCCTTGGACCTTAGACAGGTAAGAGGAGATAAGTTTCAAAGTGTGAGACAATATTTTAAAGTGATTCGAACCTCAATTGAGGGTCCTACATCCACTGTAAATGGGTGTTGTACTATTTATAAAAGAGTTATTATAATACAAGGAACCTCCTGGGCTTTAGTTAAGAGAGTTCGATGTCTTGCAGCCTTTGTCAACAATCAATAGGACGTTAGGAAGTAACTGATGGACTTGTCTAAGGGTTTCTGAGTTTTGATTTAGGGTCGACAATGTATAAAAAGTATCAGATAACTGAAAATTATCCAAGTTATAAGTGTAAGCTCATAATAGTGGGTTCAGAGAGTCTAGAACTAGGAGTAACACTTGTGAAAGCTAAAAAATCTTAGTTATATGAATGTATGATGACTTGAACATGTACTTAACCTTTAAATATCCTCATATTTATATGTAAGCTCTAGGAGAGAGCATGAGTGGACTGTTACAACATAGTTGTGGTTCTTCTGAGGTCTGACGGTGTCAGCAAGGTGGAGGATAGTTGGTCGAAGGGTTTACAGGTGGTGTAAGGTAGTTGATGAGTGCATTAGAGGATATGATCCTTCAATGCAAGTGGAATTGAGTTGTGGCAGTAAGTGGAATATTGTTTTGGTTTTTACCTATTGCACCAAGCTAATCGCATAAGATTTGTCGAAGGTCCATGAGGTCTAAAATCGTCATGGGGCTGCCATAAGTTGATCTTGAGTTAGTAAGCAATGATATACCTCACTCTTGAGGATTAGGCTAACTTAGTAGATCATTTATACTCAATATGAGGTCAGTTATGAGCATCAGACATGGAAGAAATCTGATGTTATGGTCTCTGAGCTTGGTGGAGGAGATATGCTGGAATGATTGGACCTTCTAGGAGGAAGGAAGGATGATCCAGGTCTGCTACAGGACCTTAGCCTTTCCTTGAGAGCAGTAGGGGTCCTCTAGACTAAGCTGTAGTTTGTTTGAGGTTAGAGTCCATCCTTGGAGCCTCTCTTCTTGATTTAGGGTAATTAAGGGGTCTAAGATCCTTTTAAATAACAAATCTTAAGTAGGGCATCATCAATTTACATTTGAATGTACACAATTGATCACCACATCACATAGATCTATTTTTATTTGCCTAAAAATTAATTAAGTGTTTTAATTCTATATTTCACCACTAAATTCACTTAATTTCATCTTGTGTGAATTAATCAAGTCAGTTGAAATGATTTTTATCAAATCAAGTGTTGAGAATTCAAAATTGAGATCCATTTTATGCAAGAGAGAAAAATTAACCTTATGATGCATTCAAACCTATCCACCCCCTCTAGATTTGTTATTCATTTTAACTTGATCATATTACACACGTTTTCAATCTGAAGTCCCATAATGGGTCCTAAGACTTCTGGACTTAGGAGTTCTTAAAGTCTAACGTTCCATAATGGGTCCTAAGACCTCTGGACAAAGAACTTTTTAAATTTTAGAATCCATCATGGGTCCTAAGACGTATGGATCGTGGCCTACTAAGATGAAAGCCTTGTAGCATAAATTTGAGGTTCCTCAATGGATCTTGGGAATTATTTACCAACTCCCACTAAGATGCAAGCATTGTATTAAAACTTTGAGGTCCCACAATGGATCCTGAGACCTCTAAACCATTTCCACTAGGATTAAAGCCTTGTGGTAAAAATCTGAGGTTCCTTAATGGTCCCTGCGACCTATAAACTATTTAAATTAAGGATAAAAACCTTAGAGAGTTAGGGTTTTGCACCTTTATTTGTAACACTGGAATTTTGAACAATATTTTATGTATGAACACTTAGCCTACACAAAAAAAAATTAAATGGAAGCTTTCCTTAAGTCTCATATTTTGAATTGTGGTTCTAAAAGAGACTCCTGACATTTCTTTAAAAAATGGGGTTAAAAAGGATGGTTTGCGAAGGTTTTTGCAATTTTGTATAATTTTTTTCTTTTGAAAATATTATTTTAGGTGCGAAAAATGGTCATTTAGGGTATCTATCATGGGTCCTCAGACCTTAGTCAATTTAAGCAGAATCAAGGATGAAAGCCTTGGTGATTCCTTTAGTCTTTATTGGGTGTTTTGACCTTTTACTTTTAATTCTAAACAAAGATGAATACCTTGAAACTGTTGTTAGATCTTTTAGGCCCTTATGGTCTTTGGGAGCTAAGGATTGAATCCGTGCAACTCCATAAGTCATTGGTTTGGGGTCTTTCGGACCTCAGATGTTCTTTGGAACTGAGGATTTAAGCCTTTTAACTTGTTGTGGGTGTTTAGACCTTAGATTACACTTGCAGTCGAGTATTGAAGCCTTGTAACTCTTGTTGGGTCCTCACACCATATGTTTAATCCAGATCCAAGGATTAAAGTATTGTAACTCATATTGAACACTTTACTAGAGCATTAGAGATATAAAAAAAAAGAGTTCTTTTCATATCATATACATGGTAAAGCATATCATTGGAAATATTTGATGGGATTGTCTACATTTAAAGGGTGTGGAAGCTTGTGTCCACCAATTTTCCTGAGGTCTTACTATTGTGACCACTATATAAGGGCCTTACCACTTGAGGCCTATATTCCCCTCGTTCTAATTTCTAGTGGCAATGGTGACTTCTCTTAAGACCATGTCCGCTACCTTGAATTCTTTGTGTCAGACCTTTTTATTGAATAAAGATGTTGTCCTCTAGGTTTAAGCGTCCATTCTGATGAAGGGAGCCTCTCTTTTTCTTCTAATTCATCCAGGGATAACTTGACACCTTCGTTACTAACCCCTAGTTCAAACTGAGCCACCCCATGTGTTGGTATCTCGACCTTTGTTGGGATCTCTACCATATTACCAAAGGTCAACGAGAATGGAGTTTTATCCTGTTAGACCTCTGATTGTAGTTCTATAGTCCCACAAGATGCATGGTAATTCATCATCCCATAGACCCTTGGCTTTCTCTAATATCTTCTTTAAGTTGTAACATGGTTCTGTTAGTTACTTGGACTTGGTCATTGGCTTGAGGATGGACTGGAGATGAGAAGTGGTTGATTATGCCATAATCTGAGTAGAACTCTCTGCGTGAGGGGTTGTCAAACTATTTATTTTTGTCAAATATGAAGGACTTGGGCAAGCCAAACTGGCAAATGATGCCCTTCCAAATAAAGTTGGTAGTCTTCTTCTCTGTGATAGTGGTTATGGTATCAACCTCATCCACTTAGTGAAGTAATCAACTGACATAATATAGAAATTATTTTAATCTTTTTTAGGGGTAGAGGTCCCACTAAATTCCCTATCTATGGAGAAAAGGTCCATGGACTTAGCATTGGAGCCATATTATCTACTGGTTGTTTTGGCACAAAGCTAAACCTTTGATACTTGTCATAGCGATGCACCATGTCCATAGTTTCCTTCCCCAATGTTTTTAAGAAGTACCTTTTCCTCAAGAACTTGTAAAATGAGGTCTTTGGGACTTGTGAGCACCGCATACACCTTTATGGAGGTCTCGAAGGACATAACCAGTCTATAATGGACTCGGGCATCACTGAGGTGCTTATCAGTAAGAATTTTTTAATAATACCTCATTCTCTATGTAGTATTTAGCAACCAAAGACTTCAATCGTCTAGCCTAAATCTTATCCTTAGGCAAGACTCCATCCATGAGGCAAGATTTGATGAGAATGGTCTAATCCGAAATTTGATCGACCTCAGCAGTGTTAATATAGAACACACACCTGTGTGGAGGTCTCGGAGGACATAACCAGTCTATAATGGAATCAAGCATCACTGAGGTGTGTAACACCCCGTAAGTTTATGAATTTAATATTTAATTAATTCGAGAATTCTAAATTACTTGTGTGTCATAATTTTAATTGAATTAATTATGGTAATATTTATTTAAATATTAATCGGGGAGTGAATGGTTAATATTTAAGGAAATTTAATTATTAAGTGAATAGTAACAATTTATTTACGTCATTTCGAGTATTAGTGACGGGATATGTACTTATCTCAGCCGAGAGTCGGCATAGACTAATTTGGGTGTGAGATAAGGATTTTTATAAATTAATTAGGATTCTAATTCTGAGTGTACCGTTGAGTCCGGATGGGCCAAGATAGTCGAAAACGTGTATCCGGGGGTAGTAAATGGGTCACGGGACGTTTTCAAGCATGGTCGGGCGAACACGAGGGCATTTGGATTACTTGGGATTGGCCCATTAGACTAAAAACGGGATTGAGACTAATTACTTAATTATAAGGAAAAGGGGAATGGCTGATTAGATATTAGAAAACACATAGTGGGAGAGAAAACCCTAAGGAGGAGTTAAAGGCACTAGGAACCAATTTGGGGGACAAAGGAAAGAGCCATAAGGAGAAAGTTCATCATCAACCTTGAGAATCACAACTCCGAATCAGACCCTATGAAACCATAAGGCAAGTGGTTAACTTGTTGTAGCATTAAATTGTATTTTGATTCATAATTATATGATGTCGGAATCAAAAATTAGTTTTGGGGTAAAGAGGGTACGAAAAATGGGGTTTTTGTAATTCAATCTCCTCATTAGAAATTCTTGTAGAAATTCATGTAAAATCTTAGATTTGTGTATAACGGATTAGATGTGAAAACCCGAACTAATTATGAACAAAATTGAGATAATAATTTGGTGTTGAGACGGGCTAACGAATAACATGGATTTTCCCCCAATTCAGAAAAATAGTAGAGAACGGGAAATTTATGGGTTATGAGGACTTTATGGGGGTTCCTAATGATATTGTTGATATGTTATTTTGATGTTAAGACCTGGGTTGGACTGTAGAGGGAGTTGGAGGATTAAGGTTTTCGTCCATGGCAGAAACAGAGTCTCGAAAAAGATGAAGACCTGTTCGATCGATCAATCGATGGTTGGGGATCGATCGATCGATGGTCGGGGATTTTTGGCAGTTCGGACAGTTTTATTATATAAGGGAAATTTAATTAAAATTCCATCCTTACACCTTATTTAATGAGAAATAAATATAGGACACATATTCTAATCATTTGTGAGGGAAATTAATTGGGATTTGGAGGGAATTTATGTGTGACACACTATGGTTAAATTTTGGGGAAAATATTTCGAAATAATTAAATACGGATCGAGTAGGCGAGTCCGAGTATATTGGTTAAGCGATACCAAGGTGTTAAATTAATTTAGATGGAAACCTAATTGATTTGGAGTCGGGGATTTTGACTCGGGTATTATTTTATTTCGGCCACTAGGGAAAGTCCGAGTATATTGATTGGGCGACACCAAAAGTAAGTTAATTAATTAATGTGCAAATTAATTAATCATCGGAGTTGGACCATAAACTCATAATAATTTGTATAGGCTTGTATTACGGACTTAGTGCACGGTATAGCCGGGTTATTTTAATTGTGTGTGTGTGTGTATATATATATATATATATATATATATATATATATATATATATATAGTGTGCGATAGTATATATATATGATGTGTGCATTAATATCAGTGGCTAGATATTATTATTATATATACTCTAGTGCTATCAGGGGAGGTTGCGCGTAGAGGGGGAATCCCCTATCCTGAGGAGTAGGGAGAGTATACCCCGGGTAATAGCATCCATTATATGGGTGAGAAGCATCTAACTTTCATGGAAAGAATATGACCGCCTCCAATATTTCTGTTATTTACCAAGTTAGTGAGCGATTCTGATTTGGGATAACTAGGTTATGTGAGTACACCTAGTGGGATAGAACTTTAGAGAATATACATCCGGTGAGTTATTACTCGGGAGGATGTTCTTTATTAATTACTATTCCAGCATACGTGTGAATGTTGTAATATGACTATACATATATAATGAGATAAATAATTATATACGGGTGAATTAATACAGGCAGTGAATTGTATTATATGCATAACGGGTGTGAAAGTATTATGAATTTAAAAAGGGAAAATGATTAATTAAGTTAAGGTCAATAACTTAGAAATCATAGTTATGACATACTCAATTAAAGTAAGGTAGTTACAATGAGTTATTTCGATTATCTAGTTATGGGATAAATAACTAAGGAAATTAATTAAGGCGTTAGTAGTGCACATTAGAGGAGGGGTGAGGATGTTTTCAAGGGAGTGCGACACTACTATAATATGAAGTGCATGCATACTTATTTATTACTGCAAGTTAATCATTTGCTAAATGTTTTTCCAAATGATTTGGGTTCTAACCCTTGCTATAAATATTTTAAAAACCTTTTAGGTGTCCAGCCACAGGGTCGCCAGGCTTGATTCATTCCAACGATTCGTTGCTGCAGCATATGTGGATGTTGCGGGAGTTAATAGGCGCCCCCATTTCTTTCTATTTCTAGTGTAGATATTCCTATCAGTTACTCGAGCATGTCTCTCACAGTATTATTTAGTTTATGTCAGACTTATTGAGATTTATCTTCATATGTTTTTACTTTTGTTAGTTTTGAACCGATGGTTTATTCGGTCAGTTTATTTAAATTGCAAATGGCGGATTTTAGTTAATTGTGATTGTTTAACTTATTTTGTTTCCGCATGAGTATTTCATTAAATTAATTAAAGATAAAATTTGGCATCAGTATAATTTTCTCACTTAGGTGGATAGTAATTAAAAAGGCGAGAGTGGTGCTAAGAATGAACCAACTGAGAAACCTATTCTAACTTAATATAGTACTGATCACCCAGGGTTAATTAGGCGGGGTGTCACATATGGCATCAGAGCATCAGGTTCTAGTGTCCTTAGGATCTGTGCGGCTTACTACGTTTCAGCGTAGTGTTCAGTTGTTATAGAGCCCTATTATTAGGACAGTTGATTCATTTTTCTTTTTTGAGATATCGTATTTCTGCTATTAGATTTTTGTATAAATTGTGTACTTATACGATTCGATCTATTTTTAGATGCCACCGAAGAGGCAGAGAGCGGAGAGGGATTAGGCTAGGGATGATTTAAAGGAAGCTCATCAGGAGCCACAGGTACCGCCACCATCACCCCCACCCTAGTTGATCTCCCCTACTCAGGTGGGCGTGATAGCGGCCCAGGCAGTTGAGACAGCAATGATGGATATGGTAGCCCATTTTCCTCAGCCCCAGGCACCACCTCCAGTGGCACCAGCAGTTCAGGCTCCAATGGGGTCACCGTCTTGGTAGCGAGTTAGGGAGACCTTTCAGAAGGGTCACCCACCCGAGTTTCGGGGTAGTACCGATGTAGTAGAGGCTTATGACTTGAAGAAGAATATTCAACGCCATCTATGCATGATGGAGTGCACCGATGTGTGAAAATAGATACTTGCTACCTTTCGTCTATCGGGGGAAGCCTTACATTGGTGGGAGTCTGTTACACCACTGAGGAGATGTATTTGATGATGATATCCGAGTTCTGGGTGAGGTTCGACCACAAATACTTCCCACTAGAGGTAAAGGACGAAATGAGGAAGAAGTTCAGCGAGTTAGTACAGGGTGACTGTTCAGTGGAAGATTATGAAGAGGAGTTCACCCGTTTGGCGAACTTTGTGCCAAATGAGGTGAGTGACAAGGAGCGAAAGAAGTCGAAGTTCAGGGATGGTCTGGCCTGGAGGATCAGGAAGCACTTGATTGGTAATCTGGCTTTGGTGACATATACAGATGTCGTTAATGTCGCTCTTGTACATTGCCAGGATCATCGCTTCCATATGCAGGGGAGCAAGAGGGTAGGGGAGCCGATCCAGTAGGGCAAGGCAGTAGTTGGTAGTCACACAAGTGGTGCTCAGCAGCAGACTAGCAATCAGCAAGGGAATCAGGCTAAGAAATTTAGTCCTGGTGGGTTCCGATTAGGAGGACAGGGATTCAGGCAGGGCCAGTCGGGACCAAATCAGCAGCAGCAGGTTCCTCGGGGCCATCAGGGCTAAGGGAACAATTGGGGAGGCCAGCAGGGTCAGCCACATCAGGGCCAATAAGGCCAACGATAGGGGGATGATCAGAGTCGTTGCTTTGTTTATGGCCAGATAGGACACTTCACGAGGGAGTGCCCATAGAGGGGAAGAGGCCAACATCAGGGTGCCCAACAAGGGCAGTAGGGATAGATGCCGCCAGCAGCACCGGCTCCACCAGGCCCACAGCAGGAGGGGCAAATGTACAACGGACATGTTTACAACGTCCAGGATGTTCCCAATCCTCCAGCATAGCAGGCGCCACCAATGGTTGAGGGTATGTTTATCATCCATGGTCATGAGGGTATTATACTTTTTATACGGGAGCATCTCATTCATTCATTAAATCTAAATTTTCTAAACGGGTCAGGTTACTAGAGACCGCGGGTACTCTTCGTATGTGTGTAGAGTCGCCAGTAGGCAGCGAGGCATTGATTCACTCGATTTATTGGGGAGTAGACATTTTGATTGGGAGGCTTAGTTTAGCGACGGACCTCTAAGTGTTAGATATGGAGCGGTACGATGTCATCCTAGGTATGGAATGGTTGGCAGGTTATCGGGCGACTGTGGATTGTTACGAAAGGACAATCGTGTTCTCCATTCTGAGACATGAGATGTTCCTAATAGTGACGCCTCTACTTGAGGGAGGGTCGCGCACACACTTGTATTATATCAAGGAGGATACCTCACATGAGGTGGTAGTTCTATTGGATTCGATTTCTTATAGTGAGGGACTTCGAGGATGTGTTCCAGGAAATACCAGGGTAGCCACCTAGTAGGGAAATCGAGTTTATTATCGATTTAGCACCGGGGATGAGGCTGATTGCTCTAGCACCTTACCGTATGGCCCCTTCAAAGATGAGTGAATTGAGAGAGAAGATTCAGTAGATCTAGGGTCAGGGTTTCATTCGGCAGAGTCCATCATCATGGGGTGCACCGGTGTTGTTTATAAATAGCGGGATGGTTCATTTCGATTGTATATGGACTATAGGGAGTTGAACAAGGTGAATATATGGAATAAGTATCCTTTGCCTAGGATTAATGATTTATTTGACAAATTGAGAGGGGCGTCTTACTTCTCCAAGATCGATTTGAGGTCAGGGTATCATCAGTTGTGTATCCGAGAGGAGGATGCTCCTAAGACTTCTTTCTTGTCGTGGTATGGACCTTACGAGTTTAGGGTGATGCCATTCAGGCTCACCAATGCTCCAGCAGTGTTCATGGATCTCATGAACAGAGTTTTCAGAGAGTACCTCGACTAGTTCGTCATTGTGTTCATTGATGACATCTTGATCTACTCGTGCACTGAGGGGGAGCACGCAGAGCATCTGTGTATGGTTCTACAGACGCTGCGGGATCACCAATTTTATGCCAAATTCGGGAAGTATGGATTTTGGCTATGAGAGGTACAATTTCTTGGTCATGTGGTGTCAGACCAGGGTATTGTGTTGGATCCAAGTAAGGTATCGAAAGTGAGGGAGTGGGGACAGCCCACGACACCGACCGAGGTGCGCAGTTTTTTGGGATTGGGAGGCTATTACAAGCGGTTCATTAAGGGGTTCTCAAAGATTATGAGCCCTTTGACGAATCTAACTCGGAAAGGGGTGCCTTTTATTTGGAACGATCATTGTCAATTAGCTTTTGACAAGATAAAGAACAACTTGACACCTACACCAGTACTTGCTTTGCCGAGGGGAGGACTAGAGTATCGGGTTTACAGCAACACATCCTTACAGGGACTTGGGGGGTGTGCTCCAGGAGGAGGATTGGTCCATAGCTTATGCGTCTAAAAATCTAAAGCCCCATGAGAGGAATTACCCCAATCACGACCTAGAGCTAGCTGCGATCGCTTTTTCCTTGAGGATATAGAGACACTATCTGCTGGGAGAACAGTTCACCTTATTCATGGATCACAAGTCACTTCAGTATATCTTCACATAGAAGGATCTGAATATGAGGCAGAGGTGGTGGATATAATTCATGAAAGACTACTAGTTTCATATTCAGTATCATCTTGGTAAGGCTAATGTGGTGGCAGACGCATTGAGCCGGAGACCAACTGGGGAAATATCAACAGTCTGGAAATCAAAGTGGAGAGAGCTTTGATATGAGGATGATGTAGCCAGGGCCTGCATGTCATCTTTATCTATCACACCGGAGATCATTATGCAAGTTGTGAGGGCTCAGGCGAAGGACCAGATATGCCAGGGTAGGGTACGCCAGCTGTGAGCTGAGGGAGCGGAGGGTTACTCTATCAGCCCGGAAATAGGCCTACGCCTAAATGGGAGGTTAATTATGCTAGAGGATAAGGAGTCAAGGCCCGCCATTATGATAGGGTCCCATGGTTCGAGATTTATGGTATATCCCGACAGGGATAAAATGTACCAGGATATAAGGAGGCAGTATTGGTGGGCAGGAATGAAACGGGACATAGCAGAGTTGTCTCGAAATGTGCCACATGTCAGCTCATGAAAGTTGACCATCAGAGATCACCAGGGATGCTACATCCACTAGAGATTCCCGTGTGGAAGTGGGAGAGCATCTTCATGGACTTTATTACAGGGTCACCTGCATCGTAGAGAGGTCACGATTCCATATGGGTCATTGTGGATTGGTTAACCAAGGTGGCCCACTTCTTGCCGGTTAGCATAGACTTTAAGACGATGCGTTATGCGCAACTATTCATAGCGGAGATTGTTAAGTTGCACGGGGTGTCGATAAATATTGTGTATGACAAAGACAATTTTTTTGTGGCCCATTTTTTGCAGAGCTTTCAGGATGCCATGGGCACAGAGTTACGTCTAAGTACAGCCTATCACCCACAGACTGACGGGCAGACTGAGAGAGTCAATCAGATGTTGGAAGACATGATCAGGATGTGCATTTTAGACTTTGGGGGAGGATGGGAAAGATATCTTCCTTTGGTAGAGTTCGCGTATAACTACTCTTATCAATTCATGAATGGCATGGCACCGTTCAAGGCATTGTACGGGAGACCTTGTCGTTCACCTGCTTGTTGGTTAGAGGTGGGGGACAACAAACTATTGGGGCTGGAGATTGTCCAGGAGACATCTGCCAAGATAGAGTTGATCAGAGGGCGGATTCGGATAGCTCATAATAGGAAAAAGAGTTACTCTGATGCTTCACGGAGACATGTGGAGTTGGAGGTTGGGGATCAGGTATTAGTCCGGGTGTCCCCTATGAAAGGGGTGATGAAGTTCGGAAATAAGGGTAAATTAACACCAAGGTATGTGGTACCTTTCCCTGCTATTAAGAGGGTGGGACCGATAGCATATAGACTGGGATTTCCAGAGCATCTTCAGCGGGTACACGACGTGTTCCATGTGGAATCGCTGAAGAAATATTAAAGGAGCGAGAAGGCCTTCTAGCACATTCTACTCGAGGAAATTCATTTACAGCCATACATCTCGTATGAGGAGAGACCGGTGTCTATTCTGGACCGTAGTGAGCGAAAGTTACGATCCAAGGTTGTTCTACTAGTTAGAGTATAGTGGGGTCATCACAACGTTTACTAGTCTACCTGGGAGCGGGAGGAGGATACGCGGGAACAATATCCAGAGTTAGTCACCACAGGTATGACCTAATTTTGGGGATGAAATTTCTTTGTAAGGGGGGAAGTATGTAACACCACGTATGTTTATGCATTTAATATTTAGTTAATTTGGGAATTCTAAATTACTTGGGTGTCGTAATTTTAATTGAATTAATTATGGTAATATTATAAAAATATTAATCGGGGAGTGAATGGTTAATATTTAAGAAAATTTAATTACTAATTGAATAGTAATAATTTATTTACGTCATTTCGGGTATTAGTGATGGGGTATGTACTTATCTCAACAGGGAGTCGGTATAGACTAATTTGGGTGTGAGATAAGGATTTTTATAAATTAATTTGGATGTCAATTCTAAGTGTACGATTGAGTCCATATGAGACGAGATAGTCGAAAAAGTGTACCCGGGGGTAGTAAAGAGGTCACGGAATGTTTTCAAGCAGGGCCGGGTCACACGAGGGCATTTGGGTCACTTGGGCTTGGCCCATTAGGCTAAAAATGGAATTAAGACTAATTACTTAATTATAAGGAAAAGGGGAACGACTGATTAGAGATTAAAAAACACATAGTGGGAGAGAAAACTCTAAGGAACAGTTAAAGGCACTAGAAACTAACTTGGGGGACAAAGGAAAGAGCCAAAAGGGGAAAGTTCATCATCAACCTTGAGAATCACAACTCCGAATCAGACCCTACGAAACCATAAGGCAAGTGGTTAACTTTTTGTAGCATTAAATTGTATTTCGATTCATATTTATGTGATGTGGGAAAATTTGTTTTGGGTAAAGACGGTATGAAAAATGGCGTTTTTGTAATTCAATCTCCTCATTAGAAATTCTTGTACAGATTCATATAAAATCTGAGATTTGTGTATAACGGATCAGATGTGAAAAACCAGACTAATTATGAACAAAATTGAGGTAATAATTTGGTGTAGAGACGGGCTAACGAATAACATGGGTTTTTCCCCAATTCAGAAAAATAGTAGAGAACGGGTAATTTATGGGTTATGGGGACTTTATGGGGATTCCTAACGATATTGTTGATGTGTTATTTTGATGTTAAGACTTGGGTTGGACTTTAGAGGGAGTTGGAGGATTAAGGTTTTCGTCCATGGCAGAAACAGAGTCTCGGAGAAGACGAAGACTTATACGATCGATCGATCGATGGTTAGAGATCGATCGATCGATGGTCGGGGATTTTTGGTAGTTCGGTCAGTTTTATTATATAAGGGAAATTTAATTAAAATTTCGTCCCTACACCTTATTTAATGAGAAATAAATATAGGAAATATATTCTAATCAATTGTGAGGGAAATTAATTGGGATTCAGAGGGAATTTCTGTGTGACACACTATGGTTAAATTTTGGTAAAAATATTCCGAAATAATTAAATACGGATCGAGTAAGCAAGTAAGGGTATATTGGTTGAGCGATATCAAGGTATTAAATTAATTTCGATGGAAAGCTAATTAATTTGGAGTCGGTGATTTAGACTCGGGTATTATTTTATTTGGGCCACGAGGGCGAGTCCGGGTATATTGATTGGGCGACACCAAAAGTAATTTAATTAATTAATGTGCAAATTAATTAATTATAAACTCATATTAATTTGTATAGGCTTGTGTTACGGACTTAGTGCGCGATATAGCTGGGTTATTTTAATTATGTATATATATATATATAGGGAAAGGATCAAGTGAGGTCCTAGTTTGTGGACCCTGAATGAGGACCATTTTTTTAAAATAGTAAAAAAAAATATTTTTGGGCTGATTTTTTTTTATGATTTTTAAACATTTCAATAGGAGCATAAAAAAATAATCAGCTCAAAATGATTTTTTTTGCTATTTTAAAAAATTCGGTCAAACTTTGTCACTTTTTAAGTTGTTTTTAAATTGTTAAAAACTGACAAAGTTTGACCGATTTTTTTTAAAATAGTAAAAAAAATCATTTTGAGTTGATTTTTTTTTATATGGCCCTACTGAAATGTTTCAAAACTACATAAAAAAATTAGATCAAAAATATTTTTTTTACTATTTTATCAAAATTGGTCCGCGCCAGCGGTATGCAAACAGAGGTCCTCATGAGATCCTCTCTCTCTCTCTCTCTCTCTCTCTCTCTCTCTCTCTCTATATATATATATATATATATATATATATATATATATATATATATACATATACGGTGTGCGATAGTATATATATATGATGTGTACATTAATATCAGTGGCTAGATATTATTATTATATATACTCTAGTGCTATCAGGGGAGGTTGCGCGTAGAGGGGGAATCCCCTATCTTGAGGAGTAGGGTGAGTATACCTCAGGTCATAGCATCCATTATCTCGGTGAGAAGCATCTAACTTTCAGGGAAGGAATATGAGTGCCTCCAATATTTCTGTTATTTACCAAGTTAGTGAGCGATTCTGATTTGGGATAACTAGGTTATGTGAGTACACCTAGTGGGATAGCACTTTAGAGAATATACATCGGGTGAGTTATTACTCGGGAGGATGTTCTTTATTAATTACTATTCCAGCATACGTGTGAATGTTGTAATATGACTATACGTATATAATGAGATAAATAATTATATACAGGTGAATTAATACAGGCAGTGAATTGTATTATATGCATAACGGGTGTGAAAGTATTATGAATTTAAAAAGGGAAAATGATTAATTAATTTAAGATCGATAATAACTTAGAAATCATACCTATGACATACTCAATTAGAGTAAGGTAGTTGCAAGGAGTTATTTCGATTATCTAGTTATGGGATAAATAACTAAGGAAATTAATTAAGGCGTTAGTAGTGCACATTAGAGGAGGGGTGAGGATGTTCTTAAGGGAGTGCGACACTAACTATAATATGAAGCGCATGCATACTTATTTATTACTACAATCATATGCTAAATGTTTTTCCAAATGATTTGGGTTCTAACCCTTGCTATAAATATTTTAAAAACCTTTTAGGTGTCCAGCCACAGGGACGCTAGGCTTGATTCATTCCAAGGATTCATTGTTGCAGCATATGTGGATGTTGCGGGAGTTGATAGGAGCCTCATTTCTTTCTATTTCTAGTGTAGACATTCCTATTAGTTACTCAAGCATGTCGCTCACAGTATTATTTAGTTTATATGAGACTTGTTGAGATTTATCTTCATATGTCTTTACTTTTGTTGGTTTTGAACCGATGGTTTATTCGGTCAGTTTATTTAAATTGTGAATGGTGGATTTTAGTTAATTGTGATTGTTTAACTTATTTTGTTTTCGCATGAGTATTTCATTAAATTAATGAAAGATAAAATTTGACACCAGTCTAATTTTCTCACTTAGGTGGATAGTAATTAAAGAAGTGACAATGATGCTAAGAACGAACCAACTGAGAAACCTGTTCTAATTTAATTTAGGATTGATCTCCCGGGATTAATTAGGTGGGGTGTCATAAGGTGCTGATTAGTAACAGTTTTTTTAATAATACCCTATTCTCTATGTAGTATCTAGAAGCCTAAGACTTCAGTCAACTAGCCTAAAGTTTATCCTTAGGCAAGACTCCGTCCCTAAGGCAAGCTTTGATGAGAATGGTCTAATCAAAGCTTTGATCGACCTCAGCAATGTTAATCTGGAATTGGGTGGTCTAAGGTATAAATCAGGGCTTCTATATTTACCTCATCTGATGAGGCTACCCATGATAGGTGGTCAACCTTAGAGTTTTCAGCTCAGTAGAACCTTCTTATGATGGAATTTGAGAATCTGTCGATGAGGTGCTTCATAATTTCTAAGTAACATGCCATCCTGTCACTTTTGGCCATATAGACCTTTGTAACTTGGTTAACCGCTAACTGAGAATCGTCGATGTCCTCTACATGATCTAGTTTCAAATTAATGGTCGGGCCTAAGCCCTCTATTATGGCTTCATTCTATGCCTCATTATTAGAGGCTTTAATTTGGAAATGGAGATTATGAGAGATAGTGCATCCTTCTGGGATTACCAAATGAAGCTCGGCTCTACTGCCTGAGTCGTTGGAAGATACATCCATGTATAAGACTCGTATTAGAAAGTTAAGGTTTATATCTTGGAATATTGGTTACTTGGGCTCTTTCGCCATGGTTGCCTTGGTCTCAGAGATCTTGGCTTCTTCCTGCACATCCTCCACGTTACTGAACTCCATAATGGAGTCTTCTAAGTTATGACCTTTGATGGTGTTCTGTGATTTATAATTGATACCATATTCCTTTAACTCCATCAGCCACTTAACAAGACTCTCTAAGGTATCAAGCTTGTGGAAGATATATCAGAAGAGTTTATCAGTCATGACCATAATGGTGTGAGACTAGAATTAAAGCCTCAGTCATCTGGCCAAGGTGATGAGGCAGAAGGTGATATTTTCCATTCTTGTATACTTTCTTTCAACTCCTTGGAGAGGTCGCTGGCATAATTAATATAGTATTGGACCCTAAATTCATCCCGGATCAAAGCTGAGTCGACAGTGATTGGATAAACAGCAAGGTACAAGTATAAATCTTCTTCTTTGATGGTCTGTAACAGTGGAGGTGGGGACCCTAGGTATTTCTTGTAGCTCTGAAAATATTCTTCATCTTCAAGAGCCCATAAGAATGCATTCTTCAGTAGTTTAAAGAAGGGTAGGCACTTGTCCATGGCCTTGAAGACAAACTATGGACAACAACTCTTCTGGATAGGTTTTGGACTTCTTTGAATGTTCTTGGAGACACCATATCTAGTATAGATTGAATCTTTTCCTGATTGGCCTCTATGCCATGACTGATGACCACTAAAAACCCAAAAACTTATCTCCAGCAACCCCAAAAGCACAATCTTTTGGTTGAAGCTCATTTGGTTCCTAGTGAGGATAACAAAGTTCTCCCGAAGGTTATTCACACGGTTCTGAGATTCTAAGATTTTGACCAGCATATTATCAACATAAACCTCCATGGACTTACCAATGAAATATTTGAAAATGGAGTTCAGCACCCTCTGATAAGTTTCACCTGCATTTTTTAGTCTGAAAGGCATAACTTTATAATAGTAGATATCTTTATTCGTAATGAATAGTGTCTTTTCTTTATCAGGAGTGGCCATTTTATTCTGAATGTACCCAAAGTATGCATCCATGAATGAGAGGAACTCACAACCCGGTATTGAGTCCACCAAAGTATCAATTCAAGGTAGAGGGTAGCAATACTTTGGGCTTCCCTTATTGAGATCAGTGAAGTCAGCACGCATTCTCAACTTCTTATTGGCTTTGGGAAAAAATGACACATTAGAGAGCTAATTTGGTTACTCCACCTCTTTAATGAAATTGGCCATCAAGAGCTTGTCAACCTCCTCAGCTGTAGTATTGTTCCTTTCTGGACCAAAGAACCTCTTTTCTGTTGAATATGCCTGTTGTTTGGGTCCATGCGGAGGTGGTGGACCATGAGCTTAAAGTCTACCTCGATCATACCTGAGTGGATTCAAGACAACACATCTTTCTTTTATTTTAGGAACTTGGTGAGCTTCTCTCTAAAGGGGAGATCAGACTAGCCCCAATCTGGACTACCTTGTTTCATCCCCCTTATCAATTAAAATAATGATAAATCCTCTATGTCTCACATATTTTCTCTTTTTCCACATCTCATGGATACAAGGTATCCATGTTCAATAATTATATGCTCAAACTCTCTAGTGGGAGATCAGGAATTATTAGAGGTGGAGGAAAGACCTTTGCTGGGTGTTCAAACCTTCCTTACTCACTATTCAAAACCTTTAGAAAGTGTTGGGAAATCTCAAGCGATCTCCTCTTTTTTTCATGAAAGTTTTGTAACACTCTTTAGCCTTCTTCTAATCCCAATGCACTTTTCCCACATCCATAGGGGTCGGGAACCTGATTACCAGCCTTTGTATTGATATGATAACATCAAAATCATTGGTCGATCATTTTCCCAAGATCACAGTATAGGCTGAGGGGAGTTCCATCACTAGTTAGTCATTCTAGAAGATAAAATAACAGTCTTTTGTGACAAAGATTAGGGGGAGAGTGGCCCAGGGAATTGGTTTGTTCCCCATTGAACCCAAATAGAGGAATGGTTATTGGATGCATATTCTTTGTGGTGGGGCGCATGACCTTGAAATCATCTAAGAACAAGATATATGTTGCACTCCCAATGTCAATTAGGACCCTATTTATGTTAGCATTTTCCATGATTTATGAGATGAAAAAAGGGTTATTGTGATGTAGGAGGATCCTTCTGAGGTCTATTTCTAAAAAGAATATCATCGGGACCCCCTTTGAGACTTAATTCTGGTGAGAGACATTATAGACTTGCACCCCTTTATATTGGATGCTTCTGAAATGGGATTTACTATATGTGGAAGAAATTCCATTATCGGAGATACCTCTATAGATGTTAGTCACATCAATCAGGGGTACATCATCCTTATTTTTTTTCTTATTGTGTTGGTCCTTGTCTGCGTCTTTTGCTACAACTCCTTGAGGTAGCTGATAATACGCAAATATTGTGTATTTCATCTCTCGAACCTACGCATTTTAGCCCCCTTGGGTGACTTAATCTCTATACTTAAGCTTGTTAACCAGACAACCTTAGTTTATATTGTTAACATGATATAAGAGTATAATTGGGCTTTTGTAGGTATTTAGGTACTAAGAATGGAGTTCGGACGCATTCCGTTCAAGTTCCGTACGCAATCTCACATTCAAGGGCAATTCGATCAATTCACAGTTTGGTCACCTGGCCCATAATCTTCACTAAAGTTGTAGCCCTCCTCTCAAGCTTCGCATGGTCGTGATGGTGCGCAATTCGGATCCCTAACGAAGAAGTTACGGCACTTTTGGCATAAGAGAAAAATATTGAAACCAAAAGAGGGGAGAAAAGAAGGAAAAGGAATGCAGTAGGCTCACACCTTCTTGATCGATCGATCGATCAAGCCCCATCGATCGGTCGATCCTTCACATTTTTCCATCGAGCTGCGACAGTGGGCTTGATTTTTTGCCATCGGTCGATCGATCGATCCCCTATTTTTTTTTAGATATTTTTCTTTTCTTTTCTTTCTTCTTTTCATTTCTCCCAACTTACTATATAACCCAATTTTGTGTAATATCAGAGATACTTAGTTTTAGAAGACATTTTAGGTTAGGGTTTGATTTTGAGAGCTCATCTTCTTTTCTTCTTGGGGTGACATCCATTTGGTTTTGTAAGATTGAACTATTCATTATCATCTCCCTGAATATAGTTGTGTTCTTCATTTTCCTTGCTTTGTAAATTAGTTTCCATGCTTTGTTAATTACTTTAATTTCTTTTTTTCTTGCTTTCCTAGTTTAATTAGTTGCAATTTAGTTTAATTTATGTATTTCCCTTAGATAAATAGGGTCGGGATTTCGTTCCGCCATTTTCGGGCCCCGAGCTCCGAAAATTAGGTTTTGTGTAAAATTGCGTTTAATTGAACCCGCGCGAATTAAAGTCGGTTTATTACGCATTTAACTTTCTCTGTCATGCAACGTTAGTGTTTATAGAGATAATCCGAATTTAATCCGCGTGTGACCATTTTCAGTTAAATGTTTATTCTCGCAACTTTGGCTTAAATTCCTTATTGTGTGCAGTTTGTGATTAATTGAAAATGCTCGATTAAATTGCTCTCGAGCCGGAATTCTGATGAATAAGTGTTTCGAGACGTATGGTTGGATGATATCCCGATTCTTGCTTTACTTTTATTTACAACCACCCATCACCTTTTTACACTTTTATTCCTGAACTAATAATCTAATTAAAATCTATCGAACATTCTCTATGGATTCGATACTCGACTTACCGCTATACTCACCCGTTGAGTGTAGTCGTAATTTAGGTCTTTGTATAGTTCAGGTGAGCCGAATATAACATGACCGGTGCGTAGGTGACTCTCGCATCGGGGAAAAACTCTCCCGGGCAACTGTGCCATTTTGATCAAGGGCGAAAAGCAGCGCGTGTCAAACGTCGATCGTTGTTTTTTGTTCACCTCCTCAATACAAAAAAACCTAAATTATGACTACACTTGCGGGGCAAGTCCAGCGGTAAGTCGGGTATCGAAAAATCCACTGGGACGAGTTTCTAGAATATATAGGATTTAATATTCCATAAATAAAAGTGTAAAAGGTGATTACAAACCAAAAAGTAAAAAGATGCGTAAAAGGAAAATGATTAATCTAGGCAAGTGTATTGTAACTAGATTAACAAAGCGAGTAAAACTATAGGTTGCGTCAAATATCCCTCACCCGAGTTAATTTGTATAAAATGGATACATGGGTCGATGAGTTATAACGAATGCGTCTCGTTTCGACAGTTAATTAAATTAAGGGTTGTCAGGCCCCTGAATCCTCATAAAAGCCTAATAAGATTTTGGCATCAACAAATATCCCAAAAATTGCGCACAAAAGGTCGTAACCACGGGACATACATGATATTCCCCGTCAAATCTCCTAGGCGCAATAACTAGGACAACGCACTCGAAATAGTCTTGTAAACACCACCACCAAAGTAAATCAACGCGTCAAATCGAGTGAGTTCCGTTCAAACACAACCTAATTTAAATTAGCTAGAAAGCATGATAAAAATGTGGTAAAGAAGGCGGTAAATAAACGCGGTAAATCTACACTAGAAAGCAATTAAATCAAAGCATGTAAACTAATTACGAAAGCATGTAAATTACACTACAAAGTAACAAATAAAGGAAATGCAGGCTATATTGATTGAGAAGGAAGATAAAAGTACAATCTTACAAACCCAAATGTTGTCACCCCATATGAGGAAGAAGAAAAGAGCTCTCAACTCCCAAACCCTAACCTAATCTATCTAAAACGAATTATATATGTTTTTACATCAAAATTCTTTTGTATAGTAAATGGAATAAAAATTAGAAAAGAAAAGGAAAAAGAAAAGAAAAGGCCAAAATATCATATGGAAACAGGGGATCGATCGATCGATCCGATGTGATCGATCGACCGATGTCCAAAATATCAGCCCACTGTCTCCCCACGATTTGGCAAAACTCAAGGATCGATCGATTGACCCCTTTGTCGATCGATCGATTAAGCAGGTATGAGCCAAGCAGCATGCTGTTTTGGTGTGTTTGCAATTCTCGTCCGCTAAAATTGCCATAACTTCTTCATACGAACTCGGAATCATGCACCGTCCACGGCCACGCGAAGCTTGCGAGGAGGGATATAACTTTCGTGATATGTTAGACAAGGTGTCCAAAATATGAATTGAATAAATTTCCCTTAAACGTGCGATCACGTACAAAAATCGAGCGAAAAGCGTCCGAACTTCACACTTAGCATCCAAATACCTATAAAAGCTCAATTAACCCCCATCAAACATGTTAACGTAGAAATAAGAGGTTGTCTGGTTAACGAGCATAAATATAGGGAATAAGATACCCGAGGGGGCTAAAATGCGTCGGTTCAAGGGATGAAATGCGCAATATTTGCATCGTATCACACCCCCTAACACTACACCAAATATGCCCATTTGTCAAGGTCATTGACCTTGACAAATTCACCTTGTCAAGGTCAATGACCGTGACATTTCGAGGCGAGACAACTTTTTTTGTCACGGTCGTGTCACGGTCATTGACCTTGACACAAAACTCGCGTTTTGTGTCACGGTCGTGTCAAGGTCAATGACCGTGACACGTTTGTCACGGTTTATAACCGTGACAAAGCCGTGACCCTTTTTAAAAGAATTGTCACGGTCATTGACCGTGACAAGCCCGTGACAAATGTTGTCACGGTTTTGTCACGGTCAATGACCGTGACAATTCTGGGCAGAATTTAAAAAAAATCTGCTGGGCAGTATGGCCACCGCCACTGCCCAGCAGTATATTTGTACCTGTTATAGCAACGTTGTACATGTTCCAAACATCATATATCCAACACAAACTAAAGATAATGCAAATATATATTCATGACAGTATAATCCAAATCTTCAAAGTAAAAATAATATACATGACGATATAATCCAAATATAATTAAAATGGACAAACTTAAAAATAATGTTACTACATGTCTTAGATAAAACTGAGGAGGTGAGTAGGCCACACGACATACGAATTGACGCACCCACTAATATACGTCGTGCCGCATTGTTCGCGCAACCACAATAGGGAGTTCTCCTTCCCGGGTATGACATGCGTGACGAGCACCCTGGACTCCATCTCTTGAAGCACACGTCCATGGACTAGTCCACCCTCGACGATGTTCGGGTCCCTCAATCCCCGCCCTATCCGCTGGCCATCAAATATGTCCAATATGAACACGCTCGGCCAACCAATTGTCGATAATGGTCTGTTGGAGGGCGTCAAATAGGGAAGTGGATCGTCGAAGTACGAACGTGTCGGTGATGAAGCAGCGAGGTCCACATCCTCGTCATCCTGCGCCTCGTCCTCCCGCACCTCCTCGTCCTCCCGCACCTCCTCCTCCACCGCCTTCTCCTTCCCTTTCCCTTTCCCTTTCTCTTTACGGTCTCCACCCAACGTACGCTTCATGAATGCGTACATATCTTGGACCGTCGCCTCCAAACGGGACAGCTTCGCGTCGTGTGAATCCACCGTTCGAGCCAACCCGGTGTCGCTCGTCTCTAATCCGATGATCCTAGATTTGGACACCCGAGAGCTCACTCCCCTTGTCCTCCCCTTGCGATCAGAGCCAAGCACTTGGCTGAGTGCGTCTGTGGACAAAGATGCCTTGTCGGCATCAGACTGCGACTCATGCACTTCCTTAAGCTTTGCCTGAAACGACAAAAAGCACATGATTAGTAAAATAAGTAAACTAAAAAATTATAACGTAATTAACAATAATTAAATTGTCGGATTACTTACAATCGTGGCCGCGACGCTCGGGGACACCTCCTTGTCCTTCCCCTTCTTCGTCCGAAGAGCCACATAAGTATCGAGCCTATGTGGCTTACCCCCTGGCCCACTCCCTACCCCCTGAAATAAAATAAAGTAAAGTAAAATTAGTATCGGCCCCGCAAAGTAAAATAATATCCAATAATATATTTCTGTAGTTATAGATAAATTAAATATTACCTTCATCCTATGCTCCACCTCAGCGTAAGAGGTCCGGCCGGAGTAGTGCACGTCCGTCTTTTTAGCCCGATTTTCCCTCCCCGATTGGCGAGATGCCAATTGTCGATCCTCGATCTCATTGTCAATGAACTTTTGCCATTGTGCCAATGAGATCGGCTCCTTGGGCGGGACGGATCCGCGCCATTGTAAAATGGTCTCTCGTGTTTTTCCAAAGTACCGTGTCCGCATATTTTTTTTCCACGTCTTGTGTTGCTCCCTCAACTGCTCGAAGACGGAATCACGTAGCTTTGGACCCAAGTTGAATTGTTCATGTCCAACAAATACAATGTTAGTTGCGAATAAATATAAATATAAATATAAATATAAATATAAATATAAATATAAATATAAATATAAATATAAATATAAATATAAATATAAATATAAATTGAAATTGAAATTGAAATATTCATATAAATATTACCTGTAGTGCCGCCCAAACAGCTAACTTGAGCTCATACGGCACCTCCTTCCAACTCATAAACCCCGGGCCGATGACCGTCTTTAGCAGCTCGAGGGATCTCGCTAAAAGCTCCGACTTGTTTTCGACGGTAATCCCAAATTTTCCATATTTGGGGAGCCTAGGGGCGGAGGAGCCCTCGTCGCCTCCGCTACCACCGAACCCAGACGACGACATCATCATAAACAGCATCATCATCTTCGCCCTAACATCTGAAGGAGACATTTTTGCTGTAAAAAAAATGTTATTAGTACAGATAAAAAAATGTTTCGTCTATATTATAACGTATGTGTAAGTTCCGTCAATACCACCCCCGCCACACGCACACACACACACACACACACACACACACACACACACCACCCCTACCCACCCCACCCCACCCCCGCCACACGCACACACACACACGCACACGCACACACACACACACACACACACATATTTTGAATGAAAATATCAATTATTTATAAAATTGATGTCTCATAATAGTGAATAAGGGTTAATCCTAGCCATTGATTAAATATGGACTCTTAATCTAGGATATAAGGAGTATTTGTTAGTGAAATAATAATTTAGTGGTAAAAACACACTCGAACACTACCAAGTTTTGACGACACGGGTCTCTAGAAAGAAAAACAAGCATTTCCAAATTACACGTCGAAATAATACATGTGCATGCTTTGCAATCAAAGGTATTTATCTTTAGGGGTTTGTAAATTTAGGATTTATTGTAATATGTATTTTGAAAATAGGACAACAAACATTTTATTTATGATTTTAGTCCCTATTTTTTAATAAAACCGCTGGCGCGGACCCATATTCATAAAACGTTAACCAATCATAACATGCCACGTGTCCCTTTAATTTGAAAATAGGGACAAAAAATGGAAACAAAATGTTTGTTGTCCTATATCCATAATCAATATTATTTTAAGTCCTAAAATTACATAATCTATTATCTTTATAAGGATAAAATTATCTTAAAATGATTGGTAGGGAATGTCTATGAGGTGGATGATAATTTATTTGATATTTTATTTTATTTCTTTTGGTTAGGTTATTAAGACTTTATTTGAATTGATATCTTAGTAATTATTATTTAATATTTATTTTGAGCAATTATCTTATAGTAGGTTTATTATCCTAGAAACAATTCTATCAATTCAAATAAATAGATATCAATTCAAATAAATAGATGTCATGTCGGGTTCGTGTTAAGTATTAGTCAACCCTAACCCGACCCATTTAACTAATCGTGTCAGATGAGCAAACACTAACCCGACCTATTTATTATCGTGTCGTGTTCGGGTTGACCCGCATAACCCATTAAGTAAAATATAAAATAATTTTTTTCTTCTCTCTTAACCAATCATAGCACTCATACGCCTACAATAACTTAATTTAATTAATTTCAAATTCTTGCAACACATAAATAATTTATCATCCGAGTTCGTGTCGAGTTCGTGTCGGGTATCGTGTCGTGTCAAAAATTGCCACCCCACCCCACCCCTGCCCCCCTCCACCACCACACACCACCACACACACACACACACACACCCCACCCCACCCCCACCACACACCACCACACACACACACACACCCCACCCCTAACCACCCCCTGCCCCACCCCTCCACCACCCCCTCCCCCACCACACACCACCACACACACACACCCCACCCCACCCCACCCCACCCCCTCCCCCACCACACACCACCACACACACACACACACCCCACCCCTAACCACCCCCTGCCCCACCCCTCCACCACCCCCTCCCCCACCACACACCACCACACACACACACACACACCCCACCCCACCCCACCCCCTCCCCCACCACACACCACACACACACACACACACACACACACACCCCACCCCACCCTCCACCACCCCCTGCCCCACACCCTGCCCCCCTCCACCGTCCCCACCCCCTCCCCCACCCTGCCCCACCCCGCCCCACCCCCCACCCCCTGCCCCCCTCCACGCACACACATACACACATATATATATACACATACACACAAATATATATATAAATGAAAGAGAGAGAGAGAGAGAGAGAGAAAATGGACCTGAAAGTAGAGAGAGAGAGAGAGAGAGAGCAGCGTCGAGAGAGAGAGAGAGAGAGAAATGGAGGGAACGGCGCGAGAGGGAAAAAAGAAGGGGGGTAGGTTTTTTGCTGAGAATATTGTCACGGTCGTGTCAAGGTCTTTGACCGTGACAAGAATTTAAATAATTGTCACGGTCAATGACCGTGACAAGGCCGTGACAAATTGAATTGTCACGGGCTTGTCACGGTCATTGACCGTGACAATTCGTTGTCACGGTCGTGTCAAGGTCAATGACCGTGACATAAAACGCGTGTTTTTTTGTCACGGTCAATGACCTTGACAAGGCTGGCCGGCTGAAAGGTGACAATTTGCCCATTTTGGTGTAGTGTAACTTACACATTGCTAGTCCCTAGCAATGAAATAGGATGCAATAAGAACTACAAGCAAACCAAAAGCAAGATAAGTACAAAAGTATTGTATAAAAGAAAAAGGCCACTTTTGCGGGCGATTCGATTTCCTTTCGCGTATGCAATAAGCCATTAAACTCCTAGGTTACCCAAGTGGACGAGTGTCGTCTCGTGACGGTTTTCAGGGATGACACTCAAAAACATCATACGATTTCCTCAAAATAAACCCAACCCAACATGCGGCAAGCCCAACAATAACGAAAAGGATTTCATACGCATTATTAGCACATTGAATGAATTCAAACAGAAGTCCAAATCATTAACATTATAGAATGAACCTCATAGAATTGAAACCTTAAAATGTTGGAGGGGAGCGAGCACATGCAAAGTGTGATTTGGCAAAAAAACTTATATAAACCGGATAAACATTAAAGCAAGCATAAATTCAATCCTCATGGGCATTACACTCATCAAGCGAATTCACTCAAAACACGGAGGTAACACACGAAACATGCGAGCATAAAGAGTAAATGTAAATGGAAACTAGGTCGCACACATGTCACAAATGAAGAACGCTATATATAAACTGAAAAATCATAATCTCAATGAAAGGATATCACTCATTAAAAGAGGAGAAATGCATTTTCACAGATTATCAAAACTATTATGACTTTTGAATTACATCAACCTAACATCACATAGGACTTTAATAGGGTTGTAATGTAGGGTAGGCTAGGATACGAAGCGAAGGATATTATGTACGGATTCAAAGTATTCGGAATGAAAACTCGGGATAACGGGAAATGCGGGCAATATCAAAATTGGAAAATAAGTTCCAAAACGGCATTAGATATATCATCGGGGAGAGTAATAAAAGCTTATTGAACTATATACACAACATTTACAAATTTCTCTTTATTTTCTTTTCTTTTTTTTTCTCATGTTTCTTTCTTTTATTTTCTTTTGCTTTTTGCTTTCTATTTTTCATCTCGTTTTCATTTCTCTTTTTCTTTACTTATCACACTCTCATATGCCTAAATTGCAACCGACATCACAACAACATCATTCAATCACAAGTAACATTCCAAACAAAGGTGCGGAAAGTGTATATATGGTTTAAAACTCTAATTCGGAGTTGGTTATGGGATTGGGGTTATGAAACGAAAGGCTAATATTAAGGCTCAAAGGGGTTAATGAGGGTAAACATATAAGGGTGAGGTCAAGGTCAATATGGATAATGATATGCCCCAAGTGTGACCTCGGCCTAGAGACACCAACCTCGGCCGAGGTGATGGCCGAGATATTGACTGACCCTGGATAAGCCATGGGCCCACGATATCAGCCCTCGGCCTTAGTAAGGTCGGCCCAGGCCGACACTACCACCTACATTTCCAATGGACACTACGCGCATCACAGGGATCAACAGCATTCTCATATACCTGGGTATGGAAACCTCGGCCGAGTGTAGGCCGAGGTGACAAGAAGCCTTGGTAATCTTCAACGTGGAATCAGTCCAACCTCGGCTGGGGCCGACCCCGGCATAATGTCTCGGCTGAGATCAGGCCGAGACTCCCTATGACACATCTCGGATTGGACGAATATCAATCCTTTACAGCTCGGCCTCTCCCAGGCCGAGGTCATGCACCAATATGGCGACCGAGCATCTGTTGACTTTTGGATAAGGACACATGGGCACAAATAAATTGTAACAAGATTATTCTCCACACGTGGGGAGAATATTTCATCATCATTCCTTACATGTGACAGTGACAGGTGGCTTCCCCCTATTGGTGAGTTTACCACACACATGCTCATTGCATGCATGGGGGGTACATTACACCCCCTAGGTACTATATATAGAGGTCATCCTCTACCTTGCAAAAGGATCCCAGATATTCAACCCTAGCTAAAACTCTGTTTAGATACATAGTAGAGAGAGAAAGCTTGAGAGATTGTATCCACGGCCATTAGTGCCTTCATTCAGTGATATTACTCACACACACTCACAGTGGACGTAGGCCAAATTGGCTGAACCACTTATATACCTGTGCCCTCTCCTCTTCTCCTCATCTCACTCTCTTACCCTTTACATAACTGTGCTGCCATTGTTGTCCTTAGATTGAGCTTGAAAACACCTTATCTGGTGGTGCTAATTTCAGTATCATCATTTTGGCGTCGTCTGTGGGAACGAGAAACTATCTCTTCCTCTTTTTCTACTCAACCTCACCGGAGACTCTGGTGGTGAACCAGGCCTCCCCCTAGCGTGGAGTTGTTTCACCATTGAAAGAAGTCCTGTGAGGTGCTAAGCTCCTTTGCTACTCAAGCTCTTTATTGCTAACACATGGCACCAGAGTTACCACCACCTCTTCCGCCACCTGGTGGAGGCGGGCCTAGTTCCAGTCAGGCTCCCCCCCAGTCCGAAATGGCAGAGGTAATAGAAGCCTTGAAATCTTTAGCTACAACACAAAAAGCCATGAAGGAGAAATTTGCTCAGCTCAGTCAAACTATGATGAGGCCACTTGGAGTCTCACCGGACATGATCACTCCGGCCATAGTTCAGCCTCATCCTGACACCAGGGGACCACCCCAGGCGCCAATGAAGGACCAGCCTGCACCCTAGCGGAGAAGGGACGTTGCTGACCCTAGGCGCTTGCGCCTGGGGAGGCAGGGAAACCCATGCCCAGAGGACAGGTAAGATGACCCAGAAGCCCATGAGGTGTTAAACAACACTATACGACCTCTTAGGCTGAGTCAAGGATATGTCGGCCGAAGAGGTGAAGAGGCCCAATAAAGAGGGTCGGCCTTTGATAGGTTGAGAAAAGGGTCGGCCTTCGAGAGACTGGGCCTGGTGAATGACCTAAGACAGAGGCTGTCGAGGTCAAGGAGCGCAGCAGGCTCTCAGAGAAGGAATAGGCAGGGTCGGCCAGACCAAGGCCGGCCCTGTGAAAGAAGAGGCAGGGAACAGGAAGAGGTCAACAGCCAACGTGTCTTGGCTGGGGAACCCTCTGTCCATCGCAAGGAGGTGGCAGGGGATAACCTCGGCCAAGTTGATGACAGAAGACCCTGGAATGATTCTATCCAACGCCTTAAGAAGAAGATAGGAGATCTCATTAAAAGTAGGGACCCGTTGCAAAGGGGTTACTCAGAGGGCTCCCCATTTGTGGCTAGGATAGTTGGGTTCCCAACCCCAGCCAAGTTTAAGCCTCCTACAATGACTCCCAAGTATGATGGCAGCACTAACCCTGTACACCATATCGAGATGTATCAGTCAGCAGCAGACATTTACTCGATACCCGATGAGATGAAGTGTAGGGCCTTCTCAGGGACATTGACAGGGGCAGCGCATAGTTGGTTCACCTACCTTCCGAAGAACTCAATTGAGAACTTCAAAGGCTTGTCTAAGCAGTTCATCCACAACTTCTGCTTTGGGGTAAGACCTCAAAAGAAGACTACCCACTTGTTATATGAATAACAGGCCAAGGGTGAGAGCCTAAGAGACTACATAGCAAGATTCAACAACGAGAAATTGGAAGTGGAATATTATGAAGAGAGCATAGCCATGACCGCCCTTATAGGAGGCCTCCAGAAGGGGAAGATATTGTGGAAACTGGCGGAAGACCCCATAGGTCCATGGCGGAGCTGCTGGAAATCGCAGGGAAAGTGATGAATGCGGAAGAGGCAATGGCCGCCAAGTATGAGGAGGAGAACCGCGGTAGCACGGGAAAGTCCCAAGGTAAGAAAGAGGGGAAGAAGAGGTCAGGAGATGGTAAGTTCACTCATTACACTCCTCTAACTGTGAGCTGGGAGCACATCCTCAATGAGATTAAGACTGACTAGACTCTGAGGTGGCCTGAGAAACTGAAGGCCCCGCCACATAAGAGGAATAAAAACCTATGGTGCGAGTTCCATCAGGATCATGGCCATGTCACAGATAGATGCTTCGCTTTAAAGGATGAGATTGAGAAGATGCTGAAATCTGGAAAGCTGAGGAAGTATGTGGATGGTAAGGCTCCAAAGTGTGGAAGAGATGACCCTAAGAAAAGAAGAGATGACAGATGTCGTGGTAATGTCCCGGCCAGAAGGGACGATGATTCAGAAAGAGATGACAAAGATGACCCGGATCTTCCGCCAAAGGATGACAACACCCCGGTGAAGAGGGTCGGTATGATCTCCTTTGGTTTTAGCACCATATGTGGGGGATTTGCAGGAGGTGTCTCTGAGGTAACCGACAGGAAGGCTCATGTAGCAGAGGCCAGGTCATTGGCCAAGATCGAAGTTGTGAATCTAACGTCTTCCGATGCAATGCAAAAGAGGAAGAAGGTATACATGGACACCCTCGTAGTGGGGTTCTACAGACTCGACTTCAAGGGCATCTTAGCCCCCCATGATGACCCTTTGGTCATAACAACAAGGGTGCATGGGTGTGAGGTACGGAGGATCCTCATAGATGGGGGAAGCTCAGCAGACGTGATGTTCTGGCCTTACTTCAAGAGCCTGGGTCTTAGCAGGGCAAGGTTGGTGCCCTATCATCACCCATTGATAGGCTTCAGTGGCGAAAAGGTCCACCCATTGGGCATGTGTGAGATGGATGTACAGATGGGGGATGAGTGGCCTAGGAGGCTGACCAAGAAGATAAAATTTTTCGTTATGGACGAAAACATCTTCTCGGCCTATAACCTCATCATAGGAAGGGTGGCCCTTAAAGAGTTTGAAGTTGTGTCGTCGACGGTCCATCAGATGCTAAAATTCCCAACTCCTTATGGAGTCGGGGAAGTGCAAGGGGACCAGACCACGGCGCGAGAGTGTTACTTTAACTCGGATGAAGAGAGAGAAGCCCATAAGAGAGCAACCGCCACTTACAGCATTGACACTCTTGACCCAAGAGACGAAACAAAATTGAAGAAGGGTGAGGCCGCGGAAGAGGTAGAATCCATCGTCCTCAGTGAGGACGAGCCGAAAAAAACCGTCCAGGTCGGTAAGGCCTTAGATCTAGGAATCAAGGAAGAGCTGATAAACTTCCTCAAGAGGAGACAGAGTGTCTTCGCATGGAGTCACGCAGACATGCCTGGCATCGACCCTGAGGTCATGAGCCACAAGCTCAACGTGGACAGAGATGCCAAGCCAATCAAGCAGAGACGAAGAGTCTACTCCAGGGAGAAGTACGACGTCATTCGGGAAGAGGTAAAAAAGTTGGAAGAGGCCGAGTTCATAAGAGAGGTTACCTACCCGGAGTGGCTCTCAAATACAGTCATCGTGCCTAAGGCCAATGGGAAGTGGCAAATGTGTGTAGATTTCACTGACCTGAACAGGTCTTGCCCGAAAGACAGCTATCCCTTACCTAGGATAGACCAGATGGTGGACGCAACGGCAGGGCACGAGCTCATGAGCTTCATGGACGCTTATTCAGGCTATAACCAAATCTTCATGGACGCTGAAGACTCTGAGAAGACAGCCTTTATTACTGACAAAGGGACGTACTGCTACAAGGTGATGCCCTTCGGTCTGAAAAATACGGGGGCAACGTATCAACGTCTTATCAATAAGATGTTCGAAGAGAAAATAGGTAAGACTATGGAGGTATATGTAGACGATATGCTAATGAAGAGCCTGAAAGCATGTACTCACGTAGCGGACCTTGAGAAGACCTTCGATGTCATGGAATCGTACAGAATGAAACTCAACCCGGTAAAGTGTGTCTTCGGAGTAGGAGCTAGGAAGTTCCTAGGATTCATCATTAATCAGAGGGGGATTGAAGCGAACCCTGAGAAAATCAAGGCATTACTCGACATGAAGACTCCTAGGAGTATCAAGGATGTCCAGAGACTCACGGGAAGAGTGGCTGCCCTTAACAGGTTTGTTTCTAGGGCAACGGACAAGTGTCTTCCATTCTTTAAAGTTCTAAGAAAGGCCTTCCAATGGGACGAAGAGTGTGAAAAAGCCTTCAACCAACTCAAGTCCTACTTAGGGTCTCCCTTGTTGCTGTCTCGGCACATCACGGGGGAAAAGTTATTTGTGTATCTGGCAGTCTCTGAATCAGCCATCAGCGCGGCCATCATACGGGAAGAGGATGGGGTCCAAAGGCCTGTGTACTTCAACAGCAAGGCCCTTCAAGGGTCTGAAAAAAATATCCCCGAATGGAGAAGTTGGCTTATTCCCTCATACATGCCTCAAGGAAGATGAAGCCTTACTTCCAAGCTCACTCCATGGTAGTCCTCACTGACTCCTGACTAAGGCAGGTTCTGCACAAACCTGAGAAGTCCGGAAGATTGATGACCTGGGCCATCGAACTAGGAGAGTATGATCTTACCTACCAGCCTAGGACAGCCATCAAGGGGCAGGCCCTCGCAGACTTTGTCACAGAATTCACCTAGGAAGAGGCCGCTAGAAGTTTGGAAGAGGCCAAGACAGAGAAAGGCTTAGATGACGGTGAAGAGATGAACCGTAGTGTCTTTCGAGATTCGGAAGAGACGGCACCAAACGTCTTCCGAGATCAGGAAGAGGTCATCTTAGGTAAAACCCGGAGCGGAATAGAAGAGAACGAATAGGATCGATACCTCTTCAAGAAGGGGGTTATGAGAGAAGGGGTCTTCTCATCAGATACAAACATCTGGATCCTCTTCATTGATGGCTCTTCCTGTGACAGTGGAAGCGGGGCGGGACTAATACTCTCGGCTCCAGATGGCGCCAACATTAAATACACCTTGAGATTCAACTTCCAGGCCTCAAACAATGAGTCCGAGTATGAGGCCATGATAGCAGGTCTCTTATTGGCAACAACTCTTCGAGTAAAGCGACTCCTACTCCATAGCGACTCAAGGTTGGTTGTCAATCAAGTATTGGGGGTATACGAGGCCAAAGATGAAAGGATGACCAAGTACTTAAAGAAGGTAAGAAGGTTGTTAGAATACTTTGAAGAAGCAAAACTGAAGAGAGTGCCTCGACTGAGCAACAATCACGCTGATGCATTGGCAAGGCTGGCCTCAACAGTGAAGACAGATATGGGAAGGACCATTCCAATCGAGGTATTAGGAAAGGCAACCATCGAGGAGGATGAGGTAAGTAGCCCTTGTCACAATGTGAACCTAGGAGACTCATGGATCGACCCGCTCGTCAGATACCTAAGAGAGGGAGAGCTGCCTGAGTCCAAGCTAGAAAAGAGAAAGTTGAGATACAGGGCTGCCAAGTTCTCAATGATAGGAGACGTCTTGTACAAAAAGGGGTTTCTATTGCCTCTCCTCAGATGTGTGCATCCCATGGAAGTACCCCGAGTCTTACAGGAGGTTCATGAGGGTTCTTGCTCTAGCCACATAGGGGAAGGCCCTTAGCCAAGAGGATTATCACTCAGGGATACTGGTGGCCTACTTGTCTAAGGACGCTGCAGACTATGTGAAGAGGTGCGACAAATGTCAAAGGTTCGCCACTATCCCTCATCAACCCCATCAGCCTATGACGTCAATCTCTTCTCCATGGCCATTTGCGGTATGGGGAATTGACTTGGTAGGACCTTTGCCAAGAGCTGTCAACAACTATAGATTCTTGATAGTTGCCATTGACTACTTTTCAAAGTGGGTGGAGGCAGAACCGATGATAACAATTATAGAGCAGAAGACCTTCCAGTTCATTTGGAGGAACATCATATGGAGATATGGCCTCCCAAACACTCTCATCTCGGATAATGGGACCCAGTTCAAGAACTCCTCCTTAGAAAAGTATTGCCTAAGAGTGGGGATTAAACAGTATTTCTCATCTCCTGGTCGACCTCAGCCAAATGGCCAGACCGAGGTCACAAACAGAACCATCTTGGACGGAATCAAGAAGAGGTTAGAAGATGCGAAGGGGAGATAGACAGAAGAGGTCTACGCTGTGTTATGGGCCTACAGAACCACGGTAAGGACACCAATAACAGAAACCCCATTCATGCTGGCACATGACTTAGAGGCCGTCATACCAACGAAAGTAGGACTACCAACTCATCAGATTCAGACCTATGACCCAGACAGCAATGGGGAAGAGAGGAGGCTAGACCTGGATCTTATCGAAGAAAGAAGAGAAGACGCAGAGGTCAGAAAAGCAGCCTACCGGCAGCGGGTAGCGAAATTCTACAATCAAAGGGTGAAGTCAAGACCCATTGCAGTGGGAGACCTAGTGCTAAAGAAGACCCTACAAAAGGCAAATAAGCTACACCCAAACTGGCATGGACCCTACAAAGTAACAGAAGAGGTTGTGCTTGGCACTTACAGGCTAGAAAACCTAGAAGGAGAACCTTTCACTAACCCATGGAATGCTGACCACCTAAAGAGATATTACATATGATGTTGCGTAGAATTTTATGTAAATGTACCATCTTATTGAGAAGAGTTTATTAATAAAAAGATCAGTTCCTATGACAGCTCTTATTCCATTTTTACATCAGAAATTATGAGGATAACCTCTTAGGTGATGACAGAAATTATGAGGATAACCTCTTAGGTGATGACCTCAGACCTTCATAACATCATTCAGTGGTGACGAGGTCTGATCTTAGACTCCATAATGAGATGACCTCAGACCCTTAACATCATTAATTTGGTGAAATTTATTATGAGGTTAACATCTTAGGTGATGACCTCAGATCTTCATAACACCATTCAGTGGTGACAAGGTCTGAGCTCAGACACCATAATGAGATGACCTCAGACCCTTAACATCATTAGTTTGGTGAGATCAACTATGAGGCTAGCATCTTAGGTGATGACCTCAGACCTTCATAACATCACTCGATGGTGACGAGGTCTGAGCTCAGACACCTTAGCAGATAACCTCGAACCCTTAACATCATTAATTTTGTGAGATTAATTATGAGGTTAACATCTTAGGTGATGACCTCAGACCCTCATAACATCACCCGGTGGTGAAGAGGTATGAGCTCAGACACCTTAGCAGATGACCTCAGACCCTTAACATCATTAATTTGGTGAGATTAATTATGAGGCTAACATCTTAGGTGATGACCTCAGACCCTCATAACATCACTCGGTGGTGAAGAGGTCTGAGCTCAGACACCTTAGTTAGATGACCTCAGACTCTTAACATCATTAATTTGGTGAGATCAACTATGAGGCTAACATCTTAGGTGATGACCTCAGACCTTCATAACATCACTCGGTGGTGCCGAGGTCTGAGGTCAGACACCTTAGCAGATGACCTCAGACCCTTAACATCATTAATTTGGTGAGATTAATTATGAGGCTAACATCTTAGGTGATGACCTTAGACCCTCATAACATCACTCGGTGGTGAAGAGGTCTGAGCTCAGACACCATAATGAGATGACCTCAGACCCTTAACATCATTAATTTGGTGACATTTACTATGAGGCTAACATCATAGGTGATGACCTCAGACCTTCATAACATCACTCGGTGGTGACGAGGTCTGAGATCAGACACCTTAGTTAGATAACCTCAGACTCTTAGCATCATTAATTTGGTGAAGTTGGTTATGAGAATATCATCTTAGGTAATGACCTCAGAGCCTGATTACAATTCAGTGGTGAAGAGACTTGAGGTCAGAATTATTGACTGAGTATAAACAAGACATCACTACAACAAAATAAAGGGAAGAGATATAGCATTCAGAGGTTCAAACACAGAAGTAACAAATATTCCTTGAATACAAAATACCATGGTGTTACAAGTTACGAGTTACAAGTTCCGAGTTACAAGTTACAAGTTACAAATCCTAAAGGTTTGGGGGGAACATTAATAGCCTCGGCCTGATTGGCCTGATCAGCATTAGTCACCTCGACCACGTCATCAGTATGGTCTGTCCCTCCGACCTCGGTTCCTCCCAGAGTTGCAGTCTCAGCAGGAGCAGCAGCCTCGTCCTCCACCTCTTGAAGCGCCTGAGCAAACTGAGGGTCTGCAAAGCCGAGACCCACAAAGTCAGAGGCCTTTAGAGTACCGACCTCCCTCTCTATGACTTCGGCCCATTTGGTAGTGGACTTGATACCTCTTTCAAGATATTCAAAGCCAAAACCCATGAATTCATCCGAGCCTTTGTAGTCAGAAATTATTTTATCCGAGGCATCTTCGAGGGCAGCCTTGACAGCCGAGCTGACCTTCTACTGCAGAACGTCATCTTTGGCCTTCAGGGCTTTGGCGTGATCTTTGACGAGCAGAGAAATGTCTTTCTCCAACCCCTTAACCTTATTTTCAGAGTTCTGCAGCTCTGATTTCAGACGGTCGACCTCAGCATTTAGGGCGCTCTGAACCTTCTCGGCCTCTTGCCCCTTCTGGATGAGGGGCAATTTCCTCAGGGTCCAGTTCGATAGGTGGTGCATAGCAGCCACTCCCTGCACATTTAAGGAAGAGGTTAAGCTGGAGAAAAGTCAGATGTTGCACTTATAAAATTTTGACGAAGAGATCAAGGCGTACCTGAATGGCTCTGTGAAGGCCGAACTCCACCAGCATCGGGGTCTCCAGAGACCTAAAAAAGCTCTTGTCAGCCTAGGTCATTGTAGAGCCGATGGCGTCAAGGGCCTGCAGACTATGGCCGACAATGCTGTCAGACAACTTCAGCTGGTTCAGGCGGGACGACAGGGCATCGGCCGAGGATATTGGAATTGCAGCATCAGAGGCCTTCTTCTGTCTCAAGGCCGGCCTCTGATCCTTAGAGGCATGGGCTTCTGGGGCCCTCTTCCTTGAGGCCTGAGATTTGGATGTAGAGGGAGCTGGGGGAGGAGCGTTCAGACCGGCTTTTTTGGCAAGTCTCGCTAAGCTCGGTGAAGCCATCTCCCACAGTTTGTCTGTAATGTCTTGTGGTCGCTTTGTAAAAGTTAAAAGATATGGGTTATAAATCAGATATGAATGAGTTCAGAGGTTAAACTTTAAAGAAAAATCCTTACCAAAGTCAACAAGGGGACTTCCACCTAGGCCCGTCCCCGAGAGATACTGGGGGGTCAGCAAATGTTCGAACTTAACAAAAAGACCATGGGCCCCTTGGTCTTCCAGGGCTTTCACCTTCTGAATATTCTGAAGACTTAGACCAGGGTCGGCCCTGGCAGACATGGTGACCTTACCCCATTTGAGGGGTATCCTCGGCTCAAGTGTGGAAGAGGGAACGCATGGACCAAATTCCTATGGTCCAGAGGCGAAAAAATAGCGGGGCTTCCAATTATGGTTTGAGGTCTGAGTCACCTGGAGCATTTTCTTCTCAGGCCTCCGAGCCACGAAATGAAAGTAGCTCGGATGGTTTTTGGCCGAGGTTGGGACATAACAACCAACGAAGACCTGAACTGCGAGGTCAGAGTGGTGGACTGCCCTCCACAGGATAATAGCCCCTATGATGACTCTCCAGGCATTGGGGGATAGGTGTGAGGGGGCCAAGTTGATATTAGAGAGAATGGATTTGATGATGGGATGAATGGGTAGGCGAAACCCTAACTTAAGCATCTGCTCGTACAAGCAGATTTCTCCATCTCGGTCGTGATAGGCCCTCTCTTCCCTCAGAGGTCTCCTCAATTTTATGGAGGGACTAATGGAGTAAAAATATCTGAAGCACAGAAGATCCACATCAGTTACTGTGCTCTCGATCTCGGCCGCCTCAGAGACGTCGACATCGCTTTCAGCATCTTCATCATCATCAAGCTCAACGTCGGTCGGAGCAGATGTAGATGGGTTACTGGCGAATCTCTTAGCGAACTCTGCCCCTGTGACGGCCGATAGGGGGATGGCGTCAAGAATGGGTGGCACAACCACACTCGGCTCAACAATTTCAACCTCTGAATAAGAGGCTGAGGTGCTTGAGCCATTATGGGATGAAGCTCGGCTGGAGACCTCGGCCTGATCAGGGGCCTGACCAGGCCGAGGTGTGAAATCCATGGCTTCTTGAAAAGAGTCCACAGACATAGGGTCTGAGGTGGAAGACTCAGACTTAGACATCGGTATTGGGTCGGCAGGGACCTCTCTCTAATAGAAGAACTCAGGGGGATCAGGATATACCACCTTGAGAGGTGGGAGAAAGATAGGTCTAATAGGAAATTCTTGCAACCTACGAGCCTCCTCTTGGGCCCTTTCTATTTGCCTAATCTTTTCTAGGGTCTTCTCTCTAAGAGAGGAAAAATCCTCAAGAAGTTGGTATAAAGGTCTGAGCATCAGAGGACGACCCTAGACTTGGGAATAACTCCTAAAACTACAAACAAGATTGGCTTGTAAAGTAAAGAAATCTAAAGATAAAACTTAGAAGTTTAAATCGAATATTGTTCGCCTGAAAATATGGTGCTCTCCGGAAAACGATGAAACTCGCCGAAAAATGCAAACCAAAAATGAGAAACAAAGGAAATGGAAGGGAGAAAGTACTTGGAAATGAAACGATGAGGGAAAATAAAGGAAATTCGCCAAGAAACCACCAACACTGCCTCTGCAGTGGAGCCTTGATTCGAAGCGCTTTAGAGAGAGAAATTACAGGAAGAAATCGTGCACAGGAGAGAAGAAAGAAAGAAGAAGGAGGGGAAAAGGGTTTTGAAACCCTTAAATACATGGGCACGTTTCCCAAGGCCCATCATTGCCTTAGGAGCCCCAAAGGGTGGCTGACAGCACACGCCTACCAAGTGAGCATTCTCCAACATTGGACAAGTGTCAAACAAGTACTGGTTCGTAAGAAGACAGGCCTCGGATGCGTACTAATCCCCTAGTCACCTTCCCTCATATGTAACTAGGGCCTGGGGGGTGATTGATATGCCCCAAGTGTGACCTCGGCCTAGAGACACCAACCTCGGCCGAGGTGATGGCCGAGATATTGACTGACCCTGGATAAGCCATGGGCCCACGATATCAGCCCTCGGCCTTAGTAAGGTCGGCCCAGGCCGACACTACCACCTACATTTCCAATGGACACTACGCGCATCACAAGGATCAACAGCATTCTCATATACCTGGGTATGGCAACCTCGGTCGAGTGTAGGCCGAGGTGACAAGAAGCCTTTGTAATATTCAACATGGAATCAGTCCAACCTCGGCTGGGGCCGAGGTGACAAGAAGCCTTGGTAATCTTCAACATGGAATCAGTCCAACCTCGGCTGGGGCCGACCCCAGCATAATGTCTCGGCTGAGATCAGGCCGAGACTCCCTATGGCATATCTCGGATTGGACGAATATCAAGCCTTTATAGCTCGGCCTCTCCCAGGCCGAGGTCATGCACCAATATGTCGGTCGAGCATCTGTTGACTTTTGGACAAGTACACATGGGCACAAATCAGTTGTAACAAGATTATTCTCCACACGTGGGGAGAATATTTCATCATCATTCCTTACATGTGACAGTGACAGGTGGCTTCCCCCTATTGGTGAGTTTACCACACACATGCTCATTGCATGCATGGGGGGTACATTACACCCCCTAAGTACTATATATAGAGGTCATCCTCTACCTTGCAAAAGGATCCCAGATATTCAACCCTAGCTAAAACTCTGTCTAGATACACAGTAGAGAGAGAAAGCTTGAGAGATTGTATCCATGGCCATTAGTGCCTTCATTCAGTGATATTACTCACACACACTCATAGTGGACGTAGGCCAAATTGGCTGAACCGCTTATATACCTGTGCCCTATCCTCTTCTCCTCATCTCACTCTCTTACCCTTTACATAACTGTGCTGCCATTGTTGTCCTTAGATTGAGCTTGAAAACACCTTATCTGGTGGTGCTAATTTCAGCATCATCAGATGATATAACAAACATGGCCTATGAAATTTTCCAAAAGTTTACACAATTCTCGAATCAAAACAATAAATGAAAATCATGATCAAGTAAAACATTTCATATATGAACTCAATTAATGAACGGTCAATGAAAGAATAGAGAGATTACCAACGAATTCAACGTTCTCAATGAGAAAAGAATAGTGTATACACTCACAAACCATGAAAGGTACAAAGCTTACTCGGTGTAAGTATATACAATGCAACAAAAGATTACCGAGTTATAAAAATCTTAAACCAAATCAATAAAACAAGAAAAATGCATGTGCTCATGGGATTAAAGTTTAATTCATGAAGTTGTTCATAATATCAATAATTGAGACTAAAGTCTAATAACTTCTAAAATCGAGAACATGCATCATTGGGTTGTCTATTGGATCGGCAACGGCGCCATTTTGATAGGCAGGGTTTTTCCCTGGCGCGAGAGTCACCTACGCGCCGATCGTGTTATATTCGGCTCACCTGAACTATACAAAAACCTAAATTACGACTACACTCAATGGGTGAGTATAGAGGTAAGTAGGGTATCGAATCCACAAAGAATGTTCGACGGATTTTAATTGGATTATTAATTCAGGAATAAAAGTGTAAAAAGGTGATGGGTGGTTGTAAGTAAAAGAAAAGAATAACTTAAGTCTAAATAAAAGTAAAGCGAGGATCGGGATATCATCCAACCATACGGCTCAAAACACTTATTAATAAAAATTTCGGCTCGAGAGAAATTTAATCGAGCATTATCAATTAATCATAAACTTCATACAATAAGGAATTTAAGCCAAAGTTGCGAGAATAAACATTTAACTGAAAATGGTCACACGCGAATTAAATTCGGATTATTGCTATAAACACTAACGTTTCATGATAGAGAAAGTTAAATGCGTAATAATCCGACTTTAATTCGTGCGGGTTCAATTAAACGTAATTTTTCACAAAACCTAATTTTCGGAGCTCGGGCCCGAAAATGGCGGAACGAAATCCCGACCCTATTTATCTAAGGGAAATACATGAATTAAACTAAATTGCAACTAATTAAACTAGGAAAGCAAGAAATAAATAAATTAAACTAATTAACAAAGCATGAAAACTAATTTACAAAGCAAGGAAAATGAAGAACACAACTATATTAAGGGAGATGATAATGAATAGTTCAATCTTACAAAGCCAAATGGATGTCACCCCAAGAAGAAAAGAAGATGAGCTATCAAAACCAAACCCTAACCTAAAATGTCTTCTAAAACTAAGTATCTCTGATATTACACAAAATTGGGTTATATAGTAAGTTGGGAGAAATTAATAGAAGAAAGAAAAGAAAAGAAAAATATCTCAAAAAAATAGGGGATCGATCGATCGACCCATTTAGTCGATCGATCGATGGAAAAAACCAAGCCCACTATCTCAGCTCGATGGAAAAATGTGAAGGATCGATCGATCGATGGGGCTTGATGGATCGATCGATCAAGTAGGTGTGAGCCTACTGCATTCCTTTTCCTTCTCTTCTCCCCTCTTTTGGTTTCAATGTTTTTCTCTTCCGCCAAAAGTGCCGTAAATTCTTCGTTAGGGATTCAAATCGCACACCGTTTATGGCCACACGAAGCTTGCGAGGAGGGTTACAACTTTCGTGAAGATGATGGGCCAGGTTTCCAAACTGTGAATTGACCGAATTGCCTTTGAACGTGCGATTACATACGAAACTTGAGCGGAATGCATCCGAACTCCATTCTTAGTACCTAAATGCCTACAAAAGCCCAATTATACCTCTTATAGCATGTTAACAATATAAACTAAGCTTGTCTGGTTAACAAGCTTAAGTATAGAGATTAAGGCACCCGAGGGGGCTAAAATTCGTAGGTTCGAGAGATGAAATACACAATATTTGCGTATTATAAGTAGCCCCTTTTGATCACCCATTCAATAGCCTCTTGGAGTCTAAAGTATTCGATGGTATTGTGGCCAAGGTCTCTGTGGAACCTATAATACTTAGTTTTGTACCTTATATCCTTCATGTGTCTCATGGGCTTTGGTGGAGGTAGGAGATCATATGATTCTCCCACTCTAAGGACTTCATCTATGGTGGTTGTGAGAGGGATAAAATATTTGTCTTTTGGAGGTACATTCTTCTTACCTCCATTCCTTTTCTTCTTAGGCTCAGTTACCTCAAGAGATCCCCCCGGGAGGGAGGATACATCCTTCCTCTTCCCCTATTAGGGGAGGCTATGGAGTGCTAACTGTGATCGCAGCCGCAGCATTCATATATTTATGAGCTCTCTTAAGAATCTCAATCATAAATTTGGGAATCTCTAAACGAAGGACATCAGCAAATCCTCTGAGGTAAGACCTGAGATGAAGGCTATGACACATATTATGTCCTTTAGATCATCAACATATAAGTCCTCCTAGTTGAACCTTTTGGCATACTCTTTTACAGCCTTTTTGACCTTTTATCCGAAGTGGAGGAGGGAGGTGGTCGTTTTCCTCATCTTTTGAGTTCCTATGAAATGGCTAATAAAGTGTTTTTTCCAACTCTGTAAATATTCCAATGGTCCTTGGTTTGATCTTGTAAAACTAGTGCTTAAACATTCCCATCAATGTAGTAGGAAAGGCTTTGCATATGACCTCAACTGGGGAGTCTTAGAGGAGCATGAGTTATCTATAAGTCTCCAAATTGTATATGGAATCTCTGGACCCATCAAATAGTTCAATAGTAGGCATCTTCCACTTTAAGGGGGCAGCATGGGGTTGAACCTCATTGGAGAAAACAAATATCATCTTATGGAGAGCTGGCTCAATGGTATTGGGATTTTTCATCTCGTACTAGTTGAGGAAATTCCCGAACCGATCTTTCATATTCTTGACCTCATTTTCTCAGGGCCTAGCCACCATGGAACCACCTTGGTATTAGTCTCTAGGGAGTGACAACATATCCCTGATGGGGATATGGGTTATTAATGGTTGTGGGGCCCTGAGTGAACCCTTTAGATATTTTTTTCCCTCTGACTATGGCTCCTGATTTTCCCTTATTTCATTATGCTCGGATCCAGTTGGTTCCTCAACCACAGGTGGTAAAGGTACTCTTCTGAGAATATTGGTTAGTTGATCCTGCAACTCCTTTTGTCGAGATTTCATGTCTTTTGCAAAGCAGTCCAACTTGTCATTGGTCGGCATGTTAAAAAGAGTAAGGTTTATATATGAAATAAATGAAACTTTTCGTTCCCACGAATGGCGCTAAATTAATGGGTATTAAAATTCTGAGTGATCACGAACCCAATAGGTGATCCCCTCATGACCTTAACCCGGTTAAAGGGAGATGTATCAAAGCAAAAGACAAATGTTTAAAGTGGTTCGAACCTCAACTTCGGATCCTACGTCCACTGTGAAAGGATTTATTAGTGTTTATTAGATCATAAAATGGTTGTTAAAATCTAAAAGACCTCTTGGGCTTTGGCCAAGAGAGTGTGAGGTATCGGCGGCCTTTTTCACTAATCCATAGGACCTTAGGAAGTAACTGATGGACTTCTCTACGGATTACTAAGTATTATTTTAAGTATCAGTAGGGAGTACAATGAATAAGATAGCTAAGAATGATCTAAATTATGGCTTAATGCTCGCAACAGTGGGCTGAGAGCGTATTGAGCAATGAGGAACACTTGTGTTAGCTTAAAAAGCCTTTGTTCTGCATGTGTATGATAATTTGAACATGTCTTCAACCATTCTCCAACTTTCCATATATATGCATTCTCTTGGAGAGAGAACGAGTGGACTATTATAGCATGGCTATGGTGTATTTGAGGTTTAACGACATCAGTTGGGAGGTGAAGTGTGGATCAAAGGTTTTTAAAGTGGTGTAAGGTAATTGATAGTTGAATTTAATGTGGATGGGAGTCATAAATGCAAGTGGATATGAGTGGTGGCTTTTCACCTACCTGCCAAACAAGCTACAGGGGTTCAACCAGGCATCCAAGAGGTCGGGAATTTCCATTGGCTCACCATAGGATGATCTTGAGGTATGTTGTGATAATACATTTCTATACTACGGTCTAAAAGACCTCTAGATGTCGCTTATCTTCAGACTAAGGTCCTTTGTGCACATCAGACATGGAAGGACACCGATACTGAGGTCTCTGAGCATGGTTATAGAGATATATTGGAATGAGTAAATATTTTAGGAGAGTGAAGAGGTGATTTAAGCCTACATCGTTACGGTGGTACTTTTTTAAAGGCAATGGAGGTCTTGGGATCTTTGTAATGGTCTGAACGAGGTCAAGGGTTGACCTTAGGGACTCTAATCTTACATTATGTAAGTTGGGGGGTCTGAGAAGACTTAGAATACCAATTTTTGAATGTGTTATCATCGTAATGTGTAGAACACAATCCATGGGGAGGAAGTGGTAATTTCCATTTATAAATATAAAAAATATATACGTTTCTCAATACTCTGCTTAAGAGATCCCTTACACCTTCCCCCAAGTTTCCATTATATAGTGATCTTCTTGGGATAGTGAGATGTGACGTTTGAGTCATGGTCAACCATTCTTTGAACTCAATTATTGCATCAGAGAGGTGGAGTGTTAGGGAAGGAGTTGTAGGTCGGTAGTGGTAGTTTTTGGGAGCATTAAATGCCATTTTATTCTCTAGGACAAATTGTATTGAGTGAGTGGGGTTGGTTAAATAAAGAGGGTACTTTGTCACTAACCCATCAAAATGACTGAGAAAGATTATTTTAGTTTTTATGGGTATTCCTAACCTTGAGGTTGACAACATGAGGTGATGAAGTTGTCTCTACCATGGGCTAATGTTTCCAAGCCATGATAAAGTCTGAAGAGATCTCTTAAGGTTGATGTCTACTTGCCGTATCTCAAATAGGCATCTATTAAAAGGCCTTTGCGCTCTAGATTACTGATAAAACTCATGGAGAAATTTAATGATCAATTTTCGGTCACTCAATCACTTAGTGAAGCCTTTTGTGAAGGGCCTTAAGTCTCTGGAGTTTGGCGCAGATCACAACAGGTTAATATGGTTTGGTTAGATAACTATTCTTCTAACAAGCTCATATATAGATCTTCCGAATGCAATACACGTTGGTTAATGATCTTACCTTATTGGTGAAGTTTGGAACTATATAACTGAGTTTTATAGATCATTAATATGCCCTCGACTTAGAGTGTGGTGCACTTCTTGAGGAGTTTGATGTTGGAGATTATACCTGGTATCATCAACTTCCTCTAGTTTTTAACAAAAGTGTATTCATTCTTGCCTGATATGGGAGTTTGGCCATCTTCATCTTCAATAAGGAGAAGCTCTTGTTCATCACTATCGTCTCAATTCGTTCTATGAAGTCATCCATGGTGTTCTTATGCTTCTTTGTGAGACCACACATCGTTCATTAAAGATAGGTAGAATTTAAATAGTGAAACAACTAGTTGTTCATTACAGTTGTATATCTTGGCATAGTTTTCCCAATCTCATTATACATATATTTTAAGGTTTCCCCATACTTCCTTCAAAGTGAAATCAGTTAGTAAACTTCTAATGATAAATTGGGTAGTAAATTGGTCCTCCAATTTAGTGAAGGTGGAGATTGACATGAAGGTTAGTTTCTCAAACCACTTGAGGGTGAATTTTCTAAGGGTAAAGGAAAAAATCTAACATATAATAGCATTATTAGTAATCTATAGGGAATATACTATCAATAATGATTATATCCATAATAAATGTTCATTTTTTGTACTATGACTTCTTAGTTGGTTCAATTTCTTTTACCTATAAGATGAAAAAAGAGGTCATTCCATCTGTAGAACCTTCATATCTAGGTCCTTTGGGATGATCCTATTAGAATTAGAAGGTCTCCTATAAATCTCCTTTCTTAAGAGATATCTGAAGTCCTCATTGAATGGGGAAACACGATTTCCATAGGAGCCTTCCCTAGTGCAACTGACTTCCATAACAACACGAGGAGGTAATACTTAACTCCCATTTTGGTGTCCATATTAATTTTCAAGGTGGATTTTATATTTGGGAGATTTTATAATCGTTGGGGGTTGGAGGTGTTCATGGAACACGATTCATTCACTGTTGATTATAAGTTGGCCAAGTTGTAGTGGACCCATGACAATCATACTTTTTTCTCAATTTTCTACTCAATCAGCATTTCCATGCATAAACCTCTAGATTCCACTTTGTGTTTTTGAAAATTACACTCGTACATGTTGAATAGGCTAGCCCTATGGATTAGGGTGGGAGTATTTTTTTTGGGAGAGTCATAATGTCATCGTTCATGGGAGTGATGGCTACAAAAGTGGGGATTGAGCATTATTGTTAGAGCGGTGATATTTAATTAGATATTTGGCATGACTCTCAATACGAATCTCGTATATAGTCACACGTACAACATTCTTCCTCAAATGAAGTGAATGGTTCACATACTGGTTTGGACGCATTCTTATGGATTTGGCAATCTTTCAAGTGGTGGCATAATCTAATTTTTCACATTCGTAATCAAATTGTAATAAATTGTATTTTACAATATAAACAAAAAACTTTAGCCTATAATTCATTATAAAAACATAAACAAACACATTATGTACGTGGTTTGGCAAGATCAACCTTTCTTTCATTCACTATAAGAAAAATATTCATTTATATCAGTTTGAAAATTAACGTTATGTTAATTAACATTTAAATGACATAAATATTTATATTTATGACAGTTATAATTTAATGGTTAAATTTTATTTCATTTATAATAAATTTGTTATAAAAAACATTATTTATGCCACATTTGTTTAGAACCATGATTTATCTCCTTTAGTTTTATCCCTCTCAAATACAAAACTGAGAAGTAAAAAAATAGAGGAGCGTTCATTCCCGCTGCACTAAAAAATTGAGTGAAGAAGCGAGCTTCCTCAACTCTCTCACTCCTAATCTCTCCCGCTCTCTTTCCTACCTTTATTTCTCTATCTCCACAACCTCTCCAAATCAGTTTGTGTTTTCAATCAAGCCTCGGAAGCGGCAGAGGTTTTCTCCCATTTAGGGTCGGCTCTGAAGTTTTAGGGGCCTTAGGCGAACAATCAATTTGGGCACCTTTACATTAAAAAAATTAAATTAAGGAAAAAGTGTCCTTCTCGCATTTTTTAATGCAAAACAATCAATTAAATCATCAAATTTAATTTTTGTTAGCAAATCTTCTTCAATTGATGGCATGGCTAATTCATTTAATCTTTTTTATGACATGGTAAAACGAAGGTAAGATTTTATTAATATTAATCTTTCTTCTTTTCATAAATCTTTTCATTAGTACCGAGAAAGGATAAGTTATTTGTCGCAATAGCTTGATCTACCACAATTATTAGTGTTAATATTTGTCTCCATATTTCTCTTTCACCATCAATTTGATCTTGTATATTTTGGTCAATTGTTTCATTTTTTTGAAATCTTAATATTAATTCTTGTCATTTAGTCATACTATCTATATGGTCACTACTATTTTCATGGCTCCTGAGTTGCATACTTATATTTTTCCAATCATCTACTCCTTCATTTTCTAATCGAGCTTTATTTCCATTATTTTTTAATAACTTACAAGAAAAGCAAAAAAAACTTGCCCACGGAACATGAGTACAGTAGCCATTCTCTATTACGTTTTTCTCTATTTTTCCAATAAAAAGTATAATGCATAGTAGAAAAACGCCTATTTTCTATATCTTTAATGAAAGTAATATCGTTATCTCTTATTGGACCCTTTTTTTACTATTGTGTCAGTCAAATTTTGATCAATATTTTTCCAATTAGCCGGATCATAAATATCTCGTGGTAAAGCTTCTACATGTTCATTTTCTATACGTTCATTTTCTACTAGTTCATTATCCAATTCTTCTAAATTTTGATGCTCAACAACATTTTCATTATCTAAATCTTTTATATTTTGACGTTCAACATCAATATATTCTTTTTCTATTTTTGGTGTTTATTAAAATATTTATTTAGTGAATCCGCTAGTTTTGATGTTTCTTCTTCAATTCGTTTTTATCTTTTTCTTTTTTCGTTTCCGAAAGGATATTTTATAGTAGACATATTCACACAACAATAAGTGTAATTTGCAAACACAAAAATTAATCACAACAATAATGACAACATTAAAGAAGAATGCTAAAGACGAACGATAAAACCTGATTTGTAACCAATTTGAAAGCAATCTCAAATAATAATTTGTAATTTTAGAAATAATAAATTGGAATCTACAAAAAAAATACAAATATTAGTAACACAAACAAATTTATATAGCGGAAAAAGATATAACAAAGAAAATGAATAATATATACTTACACAAACAAGCTCCAACCAATCTCCAAACAAGCGCTAACTTTTTTAAATTGAAGAAATTGAAACCCTAGATTTTCAACCATTATTTTATGATGAGGTTATTTCAAGAAATTGAAACTCTCGAATTATTATTATTATTTTATTTTTTTTGGGGGGGGAGGGGGGGGGTGGGGGTGCTAGGGCTACCCAAAATAAGGGTTTGGACGGAGGTAAGGGTGGGGGGATTGTTGTTTTATTTCTTTTGTTAGTAGTAGAGAGAGTAGTCTGAGAGAAACAAGAAGAAGACAGAGAAAGAAGAAAGTGGATGAGAAATGAGAGAGTTAGGGTTATATATGAATAAGTAAAATACGTTGGGTTAGGTTGGGCTATGTTGGTGGGTTTAGTGTGTGGATTTATTTTTTAGTGTGTGGGTTGGGTTGTTATGTTGGTTGGTTATTATGTTGCTAGGTTTAGTGTGTAAGTTTATTTTAAATGGAACAAAATTTATTGTTTGGCGATTTTTTTTAAGTGATAACTCTAATTTTTTTCATAACTAATTTTTTTGGAGCCTTTTTTTCACAACTAGTTTTTTTTATACCTATGTTGTTATATCAAAGGTGATCAATGAGACTATGTTTGTCATGTAAGAATATGATTTGCTTCATGATCGCGGCCCCTACCCAGCTGATCAAGTTATTAAGGCCCCGTTTGGTTGTCCCAAAATTGTAAATTGAATCATTAATAAATTTATCAATTTACAAATTGACCCATTAATTATGTTTGGTTTCATTAATGAAAGGATTCATTAATTGTCTCATTTTAGCTCATGTGTAAAATCTAAAATTAAATCTTTTCACAAAAAATGTGAAATGAATCCATTAGAAATAGGAGTCACATAAAGTGCATATCCCCTCTCCCTTTCCCTCTCTCCCTCTCTATCCCCCCCCCCCCCCTCTCTCTCTATATATATTTACTTTTTTTTCATAGAACCTTTAATATCAATTTCAAATTACCAAACATCGTGTAAAATTGAATTTAACTCATTTCAAATTCACTCATTTACAATTCACTAATTTACAATGAACCAATTTACATAATCAAACAATTTGCACAATCAAACTGGGCCTAAGGATATAGAAGGAACCTTTGCTTTTATTGTTATGATATTAAAGATATAAATACTTTTGCATCACTGGTATGTTTTTGTTAAGGTTGAGTTAAGTACATATAATTTTGGCACCTAGACTATGCTCAAATGAAATCAATTTTAGATATTTACTGAAAAATAGTTATGAAGTGGAATTAATTTTGATTTAGTCAAATTGATGAATGATATAACCTATTAACGTACAATTGAAACTCACGTGGTTGGGTATCCATTAAATCAGTAATATTAGTTATAACATTTTTTAAGATTCTCAATGACTTTGTGTGGTTGCAGGGTTCGAATGGCAGAGTGAAGTTATACTTGGGTATTGTTGTTGATGGCTAACTAGTGATTTTTGCCGATTTGAATGTCATAAAAGCATGATGTCCTAAATCTTTTCGACCATTTCTAACATCTATAAATAATATTTTAAATCATTGTTTTCCCCTACTGTTCTTTATTAGGTGGCCAAGATTTTTTTATAATGAAACATGGTATGAAAACAAATCACTATGGTTAATATTAACATCTAGGTGCCATTAACGTATTACCTTCCAAAATCGGGACGTGATAAAGGATAATCACATTCTTTTACAAATCCCCAAGAATTTAACTTCTCTCCAATATTAGAGTGCGGTTTAGGAGTTCCAGTTCAGGAGTAAATTACTTTTAAGCAAAAGCATCTAATTTATTAGAAATACCAGTTTAGCTACACATTGAATACTTGGCAGGCACACGGTTATTAAAATCCGTGTGGAGAGAATGATTGTTCTGTCATCCAGGGGCATCACAAATGAATCCCAGTTACTTAGTTCCCCTTCATTATGTCATAATATCATATAAGTTTCTTCTTAGGCTTATCAGAGCAAAGCTCGTCTAATGTGATAGCCAAGCGTAAAATTGAAGCGTCACCCCAAGGAACCTATGAGTTGCAAGCCTATTGGAAGTCCTTTCTTATCATACCCAACAGGGACGGATATGGCTGGGAGTCCAATAATATTTCCTGCTACAACATATCGCATGAGATTACCTGAAAGCTGCAAATTTATCTCCCCAAATTTATGAGCATTAAGGGGTATAACAGGTTCTGTCATGCCTATCGTTGGGGTCACTATGACATCAATCTCCTTAAAAATCTCCATAAAGTAGTACATCATCCGCCGCCTAATGCATTGGGCAGCAACATAGTCTGAAGCTGTGAATGATCTAAGAAATGCTAAATTAATGCGAGTATCATATGTAAGCTTCATACCATTCCCATCCTCACATTTAGGAGATAACGAGAAAAGTGATTCAAATCCAATCGAAACAACATGGGCCAGCGTATATGGTGAGGCTCCAGTATCACAATCTCGATCATTTTGCAACCATCTGCTTCTGATAGTAGATTGAGAACATCCTCAAATTTGTCAGAGATAACAGTTGAGAATGCATCATTAAAGCACTTTGTATGCTTCCCTAATCGAACTGATCCCAAATAATTAGAACTCTCATGTGATGATAAATTTGTCAAGCAAGGGAGAGACAATCTCAAATTAGTTTTAATAGAACAACAAGATCCCAAGATTGTTGCATGCACAAGCATGACATCCTCAACATTTGATGCGGTTGGTCTTATAATTTCTATTGTCCCTGAGTCACATAACGACCTTCTCATTATCTTCCTTTCGTATGTTGTTTTCAATCTCACCACAAAGGGAATCAGGTATACGAATTGAACCTCCACCACCTGTGACTAATGCAGCTGAACACAGTTCATTAGCTACTATTTCTATTAGGCTTGAGGAAGATCCATGTGTGTACCTTGCTGGATCATGTTGGTTTCTTCTTGTTCCATGATTTGGATTATTGGGAGTTATACCCAAACCCAATTCATGCATATTTGCTTTGCCAACAAAAATGATGCCACATCTTCGTAACTTTCATACACAATTTGCATACTTCTTTATAGAGCGTACTGCACGAAACCATGTTGTTGCACCTTTTGATGGATGGAGATAGAATTATATATCATATTTGATCACCATGAAGATCCCATCCAAGATTGACAAAGGATTTCCTTCCTAAAACCTTTGTGAAGAAGCTGCAGCTTACTTATGACTTCGGCATCCAAAGAAATCAGCATTGGTTCTGGAGGTTTCTTATTATTGAACTCCTCTAAAGTCATGATGATGCATCCTGCAATCCTGAAATGTGTTACAAGCCTTGATCTGTAAGCATATGCATAATCACGAATCTTCCCATAGCAGAATGATGTACCAAAATCAGAACTCCAATAGTTAGCAGGGTCATAATCTGGTAGACACTTCAAGGCTGATTCAACTCAGTCTTCAGGTTTTCCATCTAATTCCAGAATAACAACACTAATTTCTGGTTCTTGAAGAGGGGACTCAAACTTAAACATTGGTGTTTCACGAGGATAATATCATATGTTCAAAATAATTAATTAAAGAACTTTTTATGGCTTAAAAAGAGCTAAATGTGTTTCACTAAGAACTAAAACATGAAGACATCTACAATATTTTGAGTTCAAAAATGAGATTGAACTTTGTCATAGATTTACTCCATTGCAGAACCTAGCATTTCATAAACAAATGAATATTTTCTCCTATTAGAGGGTGAGTACTTTACGTAAAATGACACAAGTGTGAACTTATTTTCAGTTGAGAGATTGCGTGGGTTAGTGTGTGTGGATGTGAAAGTAGATAACTTGTTGTATTTTATTGTAATGACTATTTGCCCCTAATATGGTTTAATCTCATATTGTCGCATTATATTATATCTTTTCCCTAATAGAGTTTAAGCTCCATTGTTAGTTGCCACTTTTAGGCTTTTGGATGATTCAATGAGTACAAATTCAAGGGGTATTCTTCCTGGTGATTTTAATTTATTTAATATTTTTCCTGTGGTAAGAGTAGTAGCCATTGGTCACCATCGTAGAAAATCCTCTTTAATAGCTGCCCCGGTAATGTTTAGGTCAACAAAATTAACTTATGTTACATCATGTTAAATTTACTTATCGTTGTTCTGGCCAGTTTTGATCGCTGCCAGTTTGACTGTAAATAGCTGATGTAGGCGAGTTATCGAATTTCAAAGGTAATGACTTTACTCTCATCCTTACATTGGTGTTTGAAGGTTAAGTAGATTATTAGTGTATTTTTAGCAATCTTTGGGTTAAGATATCTTTCTTTTAGTGTGGTGTTTGAGAGCCTCTTGTCAACTATTATGGAGAATGAAAATTTTAGAGTCTGGTTTGAACTCTTAGTCGAAAGTTTTTCATTGAGTTTTTTCGATTGATAATCATGTCAGTATATAGACGAGTAAATGGGTTTTACAAGGGTGATAATTGATAACTGAGAGCTACAAGATACTCGGATGTTTGAAAATATTTGAATTAGTATAAACATTTTTAAGTTGCTCCAAGAACTACTGAACTAAACAACTGAACAAAGGTTGAAGAGGTTATGTCTTTATGTAACTGAGTATATGGGTTTAGCAAGGGTGATAACTGATAATTGAGAGTCGAGAGATACTAGGGAGTTTGAAAACATTTGAATTAGTCTAAACATTTTTAAGCTGCTCCGACTACTACTGAACTAAAAAGTGAAAAAGGTTTGAACGAGTCTAATGCTCCGAGAATTGTTATTGAGCATTTGTAGGCTCCTATTTATGTTGGACTTTTGAATTATTATCTTTAATATATAAGTTGTTGTGGTTAAATTTTACGATGAGTTGTACACTCCATTCTTACCAAGTAATATAGTTTTCAAGTTCTTGGACAATTTCAAGAAACATGGGCATATTCCTAATCTTCTTGTTTATTTCATTTTAAAATACATTGATTTTTTTAACTTGTGCACTGCATTTTTGGGTTGTTATATATTTTACCATGCAATGCGCAAAACCCTAAGAGCGGATACCAACTTTTCCTACATAGTTATCCTCTTCCATACGATACTCGCCCATGCACACTTAATCTCCCATGTTCGTAGTTTCGATAATAATGCATTGTGTGGCCAATTTACTTTGCAACCATAACACCTATCATTAATCTTAGACAAAATGAAAAATTACTTTTGAGTTTAAGATCTCTTTCCTAGCGTTGCCGCATTTTGGCGGTATCGGTGACGCACACTATCCTTATTTTATTTTGGCTTAAAGATTGTTAGGGAGACAACGCATGCACTGACTTCATCTGTTTTAGTGTTCCTATTTGTATGAAACCTTGAGTCTATTCCTATTTTTATGTAAGTCGTTTCATGTATAATAGGGATGTAAAATCTTGTAAAATAAGAAAAATAATATAATAAATACAAGCTACTGAATTATTTGATTTTCCCAAGTTGAGAAACCAAGCAACAACCTCAAATATCACATGGTTGTGACACCACGCCTAATAAAATACCGGGTGATCACTCCTGTACCAAATTAAAACAGGAGTCGCATATGGTTCATTCTTAGCATCACTGTCGAAAACCAAATTAATTACTAATAACCTATTAGGCTGGCGTCAAAATTTTACTTAACTAATCTATTAAATCAAACAATTCAATTAAAACATCCACGCAGTTTATATATGAAACTGAAAAGAAATAAAATAACCGAACACTCGGTTTAACATAATACAATCAAGTCGAATGCCACACTAAAAGGCAGAAAAGAATAAATAAACGCAATCGAGCTTTCGGCCCGAATGTTTATACAGTACCTCCTATCTAGATTACAAGGATAAAAGCGTCTATAGTAAACCTACATGCATCCACAGCTGCTGCAGCACATGCCTAACTCGAAGGAATCATCATTCAGGCGTCTCTATGTCTGGACACCTATAAATATATACATATATAGCAAAATAGGGAAAATATAGAAACGGGCCAGACCCGAGTTGTGAAAATATTTTGCAACTGCATAAAAGCTTTATTTAAGAAAAAAAATATTTTATCTCATATTTAAATTGGTATTGCACTCCCATGAGATACCCCTCATCCCTCTTCTAATGGTACACACCTATCGCATCCCTCTAAACATCCTAGTCAAGTTACCCTGCCTAACTAATCCGTCACCACCAAACTCTGAAAGTCCTAAGTAAATCGAGTACTAAGGGCTAAACGTCTCCCCAGTCTCAACAATGTGCCCTGTTTGTGTGTGGGGTGTCTCGCGAAGCGAAAACCAAAAAAAGAATCCCCCCGATACACTACTACTTGGCAATGCTGTTCATCTAGATCCATTAAGCCCTAAGCACACAACGTATATATGTATATAATTAATTCGGGTACTAAGGGATAACTTCTCCCCAGTTTCAACACTGTGCCATGTTCGTGCGTGGGGTGTCTCGTGAAGAGAAATCCAAACAAGCCCCCCCCCCCCGATACACTACTACTTGACAACGTTGATCGTCGAGATCCATTAGACCCTCAGTACACAACATATATATACTCACATGATTATATACATTATCATACTCACTTTTATATACATAACACTATATACGTCTGGATATAATCTCCCGGAATGAGAATTAATCCTTTTTCATTTTATCTCTTTACTCTAGCAGAGATATATATATTCTTGCCCTCATACACAAGTAGTATATTATACACACAAGTACAATAACCATCCCAACGAGCTATAACTCGAGGATGAAGTCTCATAGTGCCGATCCAACTCTGGGTTTACTCACTGTACCACTGTACCAAGCCAGACTTACTCAATGGTCATGGTAAAATATACACAATGGTGAGGGCGGTCATGTTCCCCCTGCTAGTGGAGTACACACATCACACTCGAACGGGGGACGAGATGACCTGAGGATATACTCTCCCTGCTCCTCAAGCCAGGGGATTCACCCACATCGCGCAACCTTCCTAGATCGCACTAGAGAAAATATATAATCTGGTTATTCAAACCCCACGCCAAAGGAAAGCCTGTGAAAACAGCCTTTAAATACACATATACCAAGCACACACAGATATATATGTATTCTTATCATATAATATATACTATATTCACATCGTATATATATATATATATATATATATATATATATATACATTTATCACTCCTCAAATGTATACATGGCTATAATTGACAATCTCTTAATGATATTTAATTATTCCCGTACATAAATATACCTCACACCTTGATCACCATTAGGGATTTACATACTCTCCAAGTATCCCAATTCATAACCATATGATGAGTATACCCTTAACTTATCTTTATCCTATAACCCCAAATTTCCATCCTAGTCGCCTCCCCATCAATATACCCATATATTCTTACCGCATAAATTCTCCAAATGTCATTCTCTTCTTAGACATTCGATAATTCTATACCCCGGATTAATATCTTAAATAGTCCAAGGTCAATTCACAATTCCTCAAGTCCTTTAGAACATAACTCTCTATAATGCTCTCATTTAAAAAGCCCCTAAACTCTAAACTCAAAGAAGAGAAGGAATAACAATCTCCAAAATCTTGGGCTAAAAACAGAGTGTCGGTCGACTAGCCCTGGACCCCCGATCGACCGCGATTTGGGATTTTTCCTAACTGTAAAATCAGTAGGCCCTTTTTCATGCCGGTCATACCATTTAGGTCGACCAAAGTCCATTTTGGAAGAAATCCAAAATTCCTACCTCCCAAAATATCACCCCAAACTCCATTCTTATGGATTATAATCTTAACCAACAACACAACAAACATCTAAACATAGATTTCTAACTAACACATCAATTAATTAGGGGATTAAACCTGTTTTTCTTAGATTTATACCCAAGAATCCTTAAAGCCCTAGTTTTACTTTTTCCCCCATTTCTACTCATTTATACACTACCTTATCATGAATTTAACACTAAAATTTATTAAGAGTTTACATTACATCAATATGTAAACTCATACTCAAATTACCCACAATTCATTTTAAGGGCTCTAACCCAAAATCACTTAATTTACCAATTATGATATGAGATATACACACTAAATTGATTAAAGCAAGTAAACACTTTCCTGGAGGATAGAATCCGACGACCTCGAATCGAATCCCACGGAGTTTGGCCGAAATCTCCCATTTCTCTCTTCTTTCTCCCTTCCTTTCCTCTCTTCTTCCTTTCTCTCATTTTTCTTTCCTTTCTCCCACTCTCTCGTGTGTTTTATAGGGGAGAAAAGGGTTTATCCCTTATTAAACCCAAAAATGACTCGTTTACTCAATTACGAGACCCTACTGGTCCAAAAATTTCCGAAACTCAATTACGGCCTACTGGATACTCTATTCTGACTATCTCGGCCGTTCTGAGACCAACCGCGCAATCGGAATCTCCATCCGAGGTAATGGACCGTAAATCACTAATTTAATCCAACACACTAAATGCGAAATTTCCATTAAAATATTATCCTCTGCCGCTTTACCCAGCTGCAACATATAATTAAAATACTCCAACTCCTTTACTTAATCACAAAAGTAAATATAACACCCATCGAAAATCATCTAATCCTTGAAAATTGGAAAATTACTATTCACTATAATTTTTTAAAATCCTAGATTACACTTACTTATGAATTTTAACTATCCCCAAAAGTGTGGGGTGTTACATACTCCCCCCCCCCCCCCCAATGGAATTTCTCCCTCCAAATTCAAATACAACCGATACTACCAACACTAACCTAGGATCGTGAATCACTCCACATCTGAATGCCTCAAGTGGAATGGTAATAACCCGATGGCTCTCAACCATACATTCATTCAGCACTCACCTCTATCAAGGTTTATACGATACTATACTGCTACCTCGGTCGCTCTAACGTCTATATCTCACCGAAAAATCACGATTTTAAGCATCCACTCATCTATATCAGTGTAATACCCCGTGATTTTAATGACTTTTAAAATGGTTTATATTTTAAATTAATGGATTAATTGGATTTTATTATAAATTAATTCATTTGGGTTTTATCCGAATTGTGGATATTAAAATAAACAATTCTGAATATTACTTAAAGATATTTAGGTAATATATGAATGGGATGTTATTGATATTGATGTGAGTTATTAATTCAGTAATTTGAATTTTTAGTCAGACGCGATATGGGACATGTCGGGACTAATTTGGTAAATTAAATAGAGACTTATTTTTATATTGATCTTATAGTCATTTCGACTGCGTCGTTGCGTTCGGAAGGGTTAGAATAGTCAGAAAAGTCTATTTGGATGTTGAATTTGAGTCTCCGGTCATTTGAAAATGAAAAGACAACCCAAAAGAGTATTTTGGTCATTTTTACAAGGTGAATGAATAGTGATTTTGGGTTTTGTCTTATTATAAGTAATTGGAGATTAAGTGTACATGGGTTATTCATCTCTTCTACACAAAATAGAGAAATCATCTTCATAGAGAAAAGAAAAGGTTGCTTGGGAAGAGAAGAGTTTACTTGGGAAGGAGAAGAACTAAGAACCAAAGGTCTCCACCACCAACCACCACCGGAGGTTGACCGGAGAAGGGAGAACCACCTGTGATATACTACACCAAAGGATCAGATCTTCATTAGAGGCAAGTGTTTGATATTTGCAATTTAAGTTTGTATATTGTCCATGTTAGGATAGTTATAAAAAGACATGATTTTCATGTTTGGAAGATGAAAGGATAGAGTTGTTAATGGATTTTCTGGAAACTAAAAATATATAGGAATCCAACTCATGTTGTAAGTAGTTAGTAATCCACGAAATAATCATAAATCTGTTGAAGAAATTATGAAAACCAATTATGTGCTCTTGAAGATATTATGTTGATAATTTTCTGGAAAAAGAGGATATAAACATGATTTAAATTCAATCTCTTAATGATTATAGGATGTTTGAATGATTAGAAATAATTTATATATGTTGATATATCATGTAGTAAGGATTATAAGTCATTTGGGTTGTTAACATGAAGGTTTGAATGATAAAAAATGCTTAAACCAGTAGTTGAAGAAATGCAGAAAAACTAGGTTGTTACCTGGGCGATCGATCGATCGACCCCCTGCCTTCGATCGATCGACCTCCCGAGGATTGTTAAAGTTGTTTCTTTTTAATGTTGGTTCTTATCCCAAAACTTTAGTAGATCTTTGGTGATTGTTAATGGGATATTATGGGGCTTAGAGAAGATCAGTAAGCCCTAGATAAGATTTGAATTGATTTGATTGGGATTTAATTGATTGGAATTATGTTAGTTAAATTGGAAGATATTTCGGTTGAACGATTCATTGGTTGAATTCTAATTTGTATGCTTGAGGATTAAGGATAGGTCCAGTAGGGGAGATTTAATATAATACCTGGGTTGCCTTAGGGTTACAATTTGAACATCCAGGACTGAGTTTAAGCTCATTATTGAGGACTCAGTGTAGTATCAGCGCTTAGTGGGATAGCTCCTGGATAAAGATGGGAGTTCGGACCACATTTGGTTGAAAGAGGGTATGAGGTTATTTCGGTTGCATATTTGAAGTTGACGGGCCTCCACGATCGACAAAGTTAAGTAGTAGTGTATTGGAGGGGTTCCTTGCTTGGATTTCGCTTTGCGAGACGCTCCGTGCATGAACCTTCACGACGTCGGGAGTGGAGACATGTTATAGGATGCGAGGATGTTGATTTTGTTGATAAGTCATATAGTGTGAATGAAACACTATAGAATATGAGCCATGTGATGATGGTATTTAATCCTAGTTGATAGAAGATGTGTTTATAAGAGATTAGAAATAATCGGTTATAACCCTAATTAAAGGAGAGTTTAATTTGTAGTAATTCGAAAGAGAAGATGAGGTGGACCAGTAGGATATTAGTGATTTTCTTACTGAATAAATGTTGAGGAAAAACCTATTTGAACCTTGAGTAATGAGTGAGCCTCGGGGATGATTAAATTTAAAGAGATATAATGTTACGTATGGGAATTATCTTATAGTAGTGTGAGTACCTTGTTGATATTTTATTATAGGTAGATGATAATGCCTATTTGATTGATTGATGATTTATGTGTATGATATACCTAGCTTACTTGCTATCGATGGAAGGTTTGCGCGTGAGGGCAGTCATATCCTGATGAATCCATGGGATCTTTGATTTGCCGCTCGAGAACATAGGTCTATGAAAGACTTATTGGGGAGTTGATAAGTCCGCTGACTATGGGAACGTAGGTATGTGCGTGTCCCGTGGTTATGAGAACTATGTTTGCCTCTAATATTTTTGTTGTTGTTTGTGGTTCGAGGAATACTTACCGAACCTTTTGTCCCCTATTCGGCGACCAACGATATTAGGACATGATAGCAGAGTAATGCATTGCACCGCAGCTGTGACTCGAGGTGCCGTATTATATATGTATATATATATATATATATATATATATATATATAATGAATTAAATGTGTGATTTGATTAATCTACTGTGTGATAATTGTAGATAACGGTGAATTGAGAAAAAGAATTAAACTAAGTTAATGAATGTTTATTCTTATAGATTTGAAAAGATTAATTCATATTAATGAGAAATGATTCATGTTAATGGGAAACGTATATGAATGATTATATTATGTATGGTATGGGACATGCGGGGTTATGATATAGGATGGAATCATATAATGGAAACTAGTGAGGAGGAATTTAATTAACTAGGGGGTTAATAAGAGATATTAAGTGTGCACTCCAGATGAAAGGTGAGAATAGCAAGTGAGAGTTGGATACTAACATGTACATAATAAATGCTTTATTGCACTTGTTAAATACTTGCTGTTTTCAAATCATTTTTACAATCGGGCTCTGACCCGTTTCCTTGCATATTTTATTTTCTATTGTACCTTCTATATCAGGTGTCCAGTAATAGGGACGCCAACCTTTGTGGATTATGACGAGCTATGGATCTACGGAATATTGCTTAGACGCCTATCTTCATTTGATTCACAGTATTCGTATAGTTAGGGCATGTCGCCCAAAGGAATTAAGTTATCTCTCTTCTATATGAGTCAAATACTTTTGTAGTCGTGCCTTTTTAATACATTTACTATTATTGGGATTACTGTATTGGATAACTATTCGGGAATGTTTATTCCAATTGCATTTAAATTCTTTTGTGTTATCTGTTCGGTTATTAGTGTTGTAGAATAATATGTGTTGTGTTATTCGTAAACTAAAAATGCATTTTGTTGAAATTAAAATTTGGAAAGTTTTTAACACCAGCTTAATTGGGTATTGGGTGATTAGTTAATGTCTTCGACAATGATACTAAGAATGAACCAACTGTATATTCTATTTTAATTTGGTATGGGACTATCCACCCGGTATTTAATTAGGCGGGGGTGTTACAATTAGGATATCTAATTTCCCTTAAAAAGAAAATTACTCTAACGCTTGACTATTTCCATCCGTCTTGTCGCTTATCTTAGGCATGCTACCTCTTATAGCCCCCTATACAATTGGATTATTGGGCACCTCCTGCGACGTTCCATTTCACCCATTTCAATTCTACTTATACTGCCTCATGGCATAATCTTCAACTCATATACTACGCCCCTTCTATTCCAGGCGGTATATAAAACCAACTTACTAGGGTTTCCACACACCTCATAACCCGTTCTTATCTGCACAACTAACACAAATGTTTGATACGTAAACTCTCTCTAAACAATGGACCCTATTTCCTCGGCGTAATACTCACACATGGGTTTTCCTAACCCGTAAAATTTAATTCCTCCTATACCTGGAAATCCAGTCCTTTTCAAGCTGAACCAACTAATCTTTCTATATCGGCGCCACTAACTCCACTGGCCCTACTTCCTGATAACTCTATGATCAATGTTTTTCCGACACATATAAGATGAGTACTATTCTAAATATGTCCCTAGTGTCGCGGACCTTCTCAATTTCTGACATTTGCTCGGTTTCATACGTGGGACGTCACGCAAAGAGAATTCCAAATAAGGAACCCTCCCATTACACTACTCCCTCCCATCGTCGGTCATCGAGATATAACGGCCTAAGGCACACCAGCGAAACGTCCTAAATCCTACCTTGCTAACCTACCCACGTACCTCTGTCACTCTATCCTTCCACTTATCGATATGGAAAATCTAACAAATTGGGGCGCCTACTCTCTGCAAAAGTGTTACGAACATCATACCCAAAACGTACTTCCTCCAGAATTTGCCTTTTCATTAAGGCCTGGCTATAAGCCTCAAATCAATTTCTCTAGCTCCTGCTTCACCCACCTACTTGCGGTGAGAGAACCATTTTAGTGCTTCTCCATAGCACTTATATTTCCATAAGCATACCATCATCATGCGGTCCTCGGTCTATAGTGTTTCCTCCACACTATATGACTTATCGAAAAAATTAACATCCTTGCATCCTATAACATCTCTCCACTCCCGACTTCGTTAAGGTTCATGCGTGAAGCGTCTCACAAGCGAAATCCAAACAAGGAACCCCTTCAATACAATACTACTTAACTTTGTCGGTTGTGGAGGTTCGTTAGCTTCAAATATGCAACTGGGATAACCCTATCCCCTCTTTCAACAAAATGTGGTCTGAACTCCTATCTCTATCCAGGAGACACACCACCATGCGCTCGCGCTAACACTAAGTCCTTGCCCAAACAATAATGAGCTTAAACTCATAACTCAATAATAAACCCTGCATACCTTAAATCACACTTATAAGGTTGCCACGCACTCGTATCACGATAATGAAACATCTTCTCTCCGAAGTTCCATCTAAACATTTAATAAAGTCGAACTCAACCTGTATCCAGGTGAGATGTCACAACAACAACCTGTTCCACTCTGGAACTGCGGACACGATAGTCTTGCAATTAGACCTGTCAACGGGTCGTGTTGGGTCGTGTACGGGTCGGGTTAACGGGTTAACGAGTGAAAACACCCTTAACCCGTACACGACCCATTAAGACTAACGGGTCCAATAATAATACCCAAACACGACCCATTAATATTAACGGGTACACGACCCGAACCATTAACACCCGTTAATATTAACGAGTCTAAACGGGTAACTAGTTGGATGACCTTATATTACCCGTTAATACCCCTTATCTAACCGTTACACACTTCTGCATTAGATGTATTATTTTATGTTATGTATTATAGTGTCTGCATTATATTTAAAAAAACTGCATTATATTTAAAAAAATCTGCATTATGTTATGTATTATATTATGCATAAAAAATCTGCATTATATATTATGCATTATATTTAAAAAATCTGCAATATATTTAAAAAAACTGCATTATATTTAAAAAAATCTGCATGATGTTATGTATTATATTATGCATAAAAAATCTGCATTCTCAAAAATCTGCACCCATATTAAAAAATTTGCATTAGATGTATAATAATAAAAGTCTGCATTATACAAAAGATATGCAACTGAAATTGTGCTTCCAACTGAAATTACCAAAAAGAAAAGATATACAATTGACTTGTGTCAATATTACAAAACTTTGGTGACTTGCTACTGCAAACTATACAACTGATATGTGCCAAATGCCAATACTCATGCTGAAAAATATACAACTGATATGTGCCAATATTGCATTGCATGTTTACAAAACGTTGCTCCTAATGATGTTGCATTGCATGTGTACAAAAAGTGGTGACTTGCTTGCTGCTAATTATACCTGTGTAGTGTACAAAACAATATATAAATATAACTAGTTAGATGAACTACAAATAATAAATTATATAAAAAGAGGTACTGATAGAGCTTACTAGTAAAGCTACTCTCTTCAACAAGAAGATAGTGTTGGAGGATTGGCTTGCATGTGTACAAAAAGTGGTGACATGCTGCTAATGATACATGTGTAGTGTACAAAACAATATATAAATATAATTAGTATAGATGAACTACAAATACTAAATTATATAAAAAGAGGTACTGATAGAGCTTACTAGTAAATCTACTCTTCAACAACTATAGTGTTGGAAGATTGGCTTGCATGTGTATAAAAAGTGGTGACATGCTGCTAATGATACCTGTGTAGTGTACAAAAAAATATATAAATATAATTAGTATAGATGAACTACAAATACTAAATTATATAAAAAGAGGTACTGATAGAGCTTACTAGTAAAGCTACTCTTCAACAACTATAGTGTTGGAGGATTGGCTTGATTTAGGAGTGCGACTTATGTGCAAGTTGAAAATATCCTCCGTAAGCTCATTCACATCAGCGTCTTCCTCTTTACCAATAGCTGGATAAGAAAAGTTAAATAAGCAGTTTATTATTTTAGAAATGATGTGAGGAGAAAAAAATAATCTAAATGAACTTAGTAAATACCACTTTTTCCAAAAATCCAATCTCGAGTACAAAGTAGTGCTTGGACAGTTTTCGGCAAAAGAGAGCTACGATATTGATCGAGAACTCTACCGCCAATACTAAACGCAGATTCAGAAGCAACAGTCGAGATGGGAATTGATAATATATCACGAGCCATAAGAGAAAGTATAGGATAACGAACTTGTTCTCCCTTCCACCATGCAAGAATATCCAAGTCTTGTTTCCTATTTAAGTTTTCTTCATCAAAATACTTGTGCAATTCATTCTTTTTATCAGAGGCAGAGACTTTTTTATAACAATTGTCAAAATCCTATAATTTTTAAAGACAAAGTTAGGCAATTAAAATCAACAATTAAAATTAGTAATTAAAATAATAAGTATATACCTGAAATACAGAATCCCCACACTCATTTGTCGGATCAGAAATATCAGAAACCAATCCACTTGAACCAACAAGATGAGAGTAATTTAGGCTATACACATCAAAAAGATCAAATACGGTGTCACTCACACGTTTATACTCGTACGAATCACTACCGTGTAACCTTGTATATGCCCACTCTACAAACTGAAGTTTGAACCGCGGATCCAACGAGACAGCAATAGCAAGAATAACACTATATTCAGACCAATATTTTTCAAATTTTAAGTTCATGTGTCCCCCCATTCTACGCATAAAACTATCGGACCCTTCCATTGCATCTTTCAACTTAATTTGGATGATAAAAACTAAAGGGAAGAAGAGGTTGGCCGTGGGATATTTTGTTCCAGAAAATAAGCAAGTTACTTCATAAAATAAACTCAAAAACTTGGACAACTTTGTTACCCTTTCCCACTCTTCTTGGGTTGGACAATGTTTATAATTGGAATCACTCAACTGTAAATGGATGAAAGCACGCCGATAGAATATGGCATTTTCTAGCATTAAATATGTTGAGTTCCATCTAGTCGGAACATCTTGTCGCAACCCCCTTTTACACTCCAAAGAAACTTGAAAAACACAATCATAGAATTTATATTTTCTTTGAGCCGACCCTTTAATGTATTTCACACTCTCCCTAACTTTAATCGTTGCTTCATCAATTTCCTTGAGTCCATCTTGGACTATAAGATTCAAAATATGTGCACAACAACGTATGTGAAAGAATTCACCGTTCATTACAAGTGCACCTTTTAAATTTAGTTGATTCTTTAGAATCTCAATGAATGCACCGTTACTTGAAGCATTATCTAGTGTGACAGAAAACAACTTCTTATCAATTTCCCATTCATTCAACAAAGTGTAGATTTTTTCTGATAATGCCACGTCGGTGTGTGGAGGGGGCATTAGACAAAAATTCAGTATTCTTTTATTCAACTTCCAATCGTTATCAACAAAGTGGGCCGTAAGGGTGAGGTACCCATCAGTAGCAACGGATGACCACAAATCGGAAGTCAAACAAATTCTCCCAGAAACTGAATTTAATATAGATTGAAGTTTTATTTTCTCCCTTTTAAACATTTTCAACACTCTAGCCTTAGCGGTATTCCTAGAGGGTAACTTGATATCCTCGGAAATATATTTGAAAATAGCCCTTATACCCTCATACTCGACAAATTTAAAAGGCAGATTATGCTTAATAATAGCCTCATATAGTAAGTCATTAAAGACTTCATTATCAAATTTGGAAGAATTAACCAATGACAAAGGCCCTTCAGTTGTGTTATTTCTAACACAATTATCCATATGGGTCAACATATTTCCAGTTCCATAAGCTGCATCACAAAGATAAATTATACCGCATTTTCGACATTTAGCCCTTCTTTTTTTATCCTCGGCTAAAGGTAATTCTTGAAATAATGTCCAACAACGGGATCTTTTTTACGAGGTCTAAAAATACCAGATTTCTTCTTTGCATTTGAAGTGTTTTGTTGACTAGATTCAGCAGCTTTATCGACTGGTTCAGGAGCTTCTTCCGAGACATCTAGATCCACATCCATATCCAAATCAATTGAATTGATGGCATCCATTTCCTCCATAATACAAGCTGAAAAAAATCCAACAAAGAATATATATATATAAATATACTGCTTTAAGATACTGCTTTAAGATATCCATAATACAAGCTGAAAAAAAAATTTATACTGTACTGCTTAAACAAAAAATTTTGTTCTTTAAAATATCCATAATACAAGCTGAAAAAAAATATCTGTTGTGCTTAAACCAAAAATTTAAAAGATATCTGTTGTGCTTAAACCAAAAAATATCTGTTGTGCTTAAACCAAAAAAAATATCTGTTGTGCTTAAACCAAAAAATCCAACAAAGAATATATATATACAATACTGTTCTTTAAAAATTTTGTTCTTTAAAAATTTTATCTGTAAAGATATCCATAATACAAGATGAAAAAAAAATTTGTACTGCTTATTGTAAAAATCTTTAAGATAACTTTTGTTCTGTAAACAAAAAAATGAACGGGTAAAAACACAACAGATCTGTGATAACTTTAAGATCTGTGAACATACCGCGAACAGATATGTGAACATATATGTGAACAAATGAACGATATGTGAAGATGTCGTGTGCGAACTGATCTGTGAACGAACTGATCTGTGAACGAACTGATCTGTGATCTGTGAACGAACTGATCTGTGAACGAACTGATCTGTGAACGAACGAACAAACGAACTGATCTGTGAACGAACGAACGAACAAATGAAGAGAAGAGAAGAGAAACATACCGCCGTGAAGATCTGTGAACGAACGAACGAACAAATGAAGAGAGAGCTTGAGGTGTGCTGCTCGGTGAAGGGGGAACGGAGGAGAGAGCTTGAGGCTTGAGGCTGCTCGGTGAAGAGAGAGCTTGAGGATGCGCAGTGAAGAAATGTTTTAGCTGAGTTGAGTTTGACGATAGATATGTTTTAGTTTTAGGGTTTGACAAGTGGGCTCTTTAATTGAAAAGTGGGCTGGTTAATTTTATTGGATATGGGTTGGGTTGGGTGAACTAATAACACCCATTAATACTAACGGGTAAAAACGGGTGAAAATGGGTATATGTAAATTTTCAAACCCAAACCGTTAAAATAACGGGTCTATCGTGTCAACCCGTTATTGACCCAAACCCATTAAGCATAAACCCATTAACTTATAATTTCATGTCGGGTCGTGTCGGGTTAACGTGTCGTGTGTCATTTTGACAGGTCTACTTGCAATCATTTTCCTGTTATCGCTCCGACAAACGAAGATCATAATATACTCAAAATAACACCATACTCGTAAAACACACAAAACGAGCAATACAAATCTAATATAAACTTAAAATACTAACACCCTCTCTTCACAATGAATAAAAGAAAATAGATCTCCGCTATCGCGAAAAAACACTTAAACATATACTATATAATATTATCGACATTACGAATAAACTCGAATCATTGACGAATCTAAGGCTAATAAAATAGCTTGACTAAATCTTGTCGAAACTCATAATAACTTCGCCAATCTCCCTAGCTACTGCAACTAGTTCCCGGACATGATACACATGCCCTTACTGAGCCAGAAACTACTTTAATCGATGCACCACCTCGGCACCCTATTCTTGTCCTTTAATTACTACCGGGAAAGGTCAAAGCGTGTGGTTATACCTTCCATATTGCGAATTTCCCTCCTGTAGTCACCCTGACCAGGTTAATATTATCAGTATCTCGGACTCTATAGCCTCGATCCTGACAATTGCCTTCATATTTCCCTTAACTCCTTCGTTAAAAGGAAGTTTCACTACCGGCTGCAACAACCCTAGTTCGATGAATTCCCCGGGTGGATGTCCACTAATGGGGTTCCATGGATACAAATCCTCTACTAGTGTTAGCAGCATTTATCCAATGAGTCTATCATTCTACTGAAGGACTCAGTCTCCTTTGTACCTACCTTACTTAGGTACTAGCTTCAATTCTCTATATCACTCTTTATTCAATGTAGGCCTCTGACCGATCTTGGTGTGAATAATCCAAAATTTTATTCTTTTCCTTCCTAATAAACTAAAGGAATTTGCGGTCAAAGCCATCCGTGAGATTCTTCTACAAGCAACACATCTTGCATCCCCGGATATGGTGACCGTTGTTCCCACCATTTCAATATTTCTCCCACGAGTGAAAAAATTTCCTCTAATTTTCACATATGGGTATTTTCACACCCCGCTTTAAGGAAAAGCTTCTAAGCCTTCACTTTCGTTGAATTACATTGAACTCACTTCGTATAATCTCAACTTCAACATATAGTCCTTATCAAGGACCTTTCGAACCTTTTTCCCAATTTACTTCACTGTATACTTCAAGTTTAGCACCAATATCTACTATAGCGATACTGGGATACTCATAACTACTATTCTTTAGTAGTCATTGCAACCATCCTTAACAAATGCCACAGGGAGAGTGACCTCCACTGCGGTCCTAGTCTTCGACTTCAACTAACAGCTCCCCATAAGACCCCGCCTTCTTTTACCCTTGCAATGGCCTTCTGTGGTCGTCCTTCATCGATCAGCACAAGAATCTCAAACGAGCACACAAAAGATTACTATAATCTTATGATATAGAAGGAGAACGAAATCTCACAAGAAAAATCAATGATCCTAATCCTAAGGATCTATATTAAATCAAAAGCAACGGTGAATGCGTAGTACGTCCACACAAATTCCTAACGACAATAAAACCTGATGCTCTGATACCATCTGTGACACCCCGCCTAATAAAATACCGGGCGATCACTCATGTACCAAATTAAAACAGGAGTCGAATATGGTTCATTCTTAGCATCACTATCGAAAACCAAATTAATTACTAATAACCTATTAGGCTGGCGTCAAAATTTTACTTAACTAATCTATTATATCAAACAATTCCATTAAAACATCCACGCAGTTTATATATGAAACTAAAAAGAAATAAAATAACTGAACACTCGATTTATCACAATACAATCAAGTTGAATACTGCACTAAAAGGCAGATAAGAATAAATAAACGCAGTTGGGCTTTCAGCCCGAATGTTTATACAGTACCTCCTATCTAGATTACAAGGATAGAAGCGTCTACAGTAAACATGCATGCATCCACAGCTGCTGCAGTACACGCCTGCCTCGAATAAATCATCATCTAGGCATCCCTGTGTCTAGACACCTATAAATATATACATATATAGCAAAAGAGGGAAAATATAGAAACGAGTCAGAGCCCGAGTTGTGAAAATATTTTGCAAGTGCATAAATGCTTTATTTATGAAAAAAAATATTTTATCTCATATTTAAATTGGTATCGCACTCCCATGAGATACCCCTCACCCCTCTTCTAATGGTGCACACCTATCGCATCCCTTTAAACACCCTAGTCAAGTTAGCCTGCCTAACTAATCCATCACCACCAAACTCTAAAAGTCCTAAGTAAACCGAGTACTAAGGGTTAAACTTCTGCATAGTCTCAACACTGTGCCATGTTCGTGCGTGGGTTGTCTCGCGAAGCGAAATCTAAATAAGAAACCCCCCCGATACATTAATACTTGGAAATTTTGTTCGTCTATATCCATTAAGCCCTAAGCACACAACGTATATATGTATATAATTAACCCGAGTACTAAGGGCTAACTTCTCCCCAGTTTCAACATTGTGCCATGTTCGTGCATGGGGTGTCTCGCGAAGATAAATCCAAACAAGAAACCCCCCCAATACACTACTACTTCGAGATCCATTAGACCCTCAGTACACAACATATATATATACTCATATGATTATATACATTATCATACTCACTTTCATATACATAACACTATATACGTCGGGATATAATCTCCCAGAATGAAAATTAATCCTTTTTCACTTTATCTCTTTACTCTAGCAGATATATATATATATATATATATATATATATATATATATTCTTGTTGTCATACACAAGTAGTGTACTATACACATAAGTACAATAACCATCCCAACGAGCTATAACTCGAGGATGCAATCTTATAGTGCCGATCCAACTCCGGGTTTACTCAATGTACCACGGTACCATGCCAGACTTACTCAATGGTCATGGTAAAATATACACAACGGTGGAGGCGGTCATGTTCCCCCTTGAAGTGGAGTACACACATCACACTCGAACGCGGGACGAGATGACCTGGGAATATATTCTCCGTGCTCCTCAAGCCATAGGATTCACCCACATCGCGCAATCTCCCTGGATCTCACTAGAGAAAATATATAATCTGGCTGTTCCAACCCTAAACCAAAGGAAAGCCCGTGGAAACAGCCTCTAAATACGCATATACCAAGCACACACAGATATATATGTATTCGTATCATATAATATATATTATATTCACATCGTATATTCACATCGTGTATATATATATATATATATATATATATATCACTCCTCAAATGTATACATGGCTATAATTGTCAATCTCGTAATGATATTTAAGTATTCTCGTACATAAATATACCTCACACCTTGATCACCATTAGGGATTTACATACTCTCCAAGTATCCTAATTCATAACCATATGATGAGTATACCCTTAACTTTTCTTTAGCCTATAACCCCAAATTTCCATCCTAGTCGCTTCATAGGATTTACCCAATTACGATGGCCTCTATCTGTTCCATCCCCATTAATATACCCATATATGCTTACCGCATAAATTCTCCAAATGTCATTCTCTTCTTAGACATTCGATAATTCTATACCCCGGATTAATATCTTAAATAGTCCAAGGTCAATTCACAATTCCTCAAGTCCTTTAGAACATAACTCTCTATAATCCTCTCATTTAAAAAGCGCCTAAACTTTAAACTCAAAGAGGAGAAGGAATAAAAATCTCCAAAATCTTGGGTTGAATAACTCTGTAAATATGAAATGTTTATTCTAGGCGACGGTATTCATATTAATGTTTATTCGAACCATGTATCCTTTTATGCGAAATATTTATTCTAGAATAAACATTTCGCATAAAAGGAAAAGATGCATAAAAGGGAAATGTTTATTCTAGGCGAAGGTATTGAAACTAGATTAACAAAGAGTTAAAACCTATAGGTTACGTCGAATATCCCTCAACCGAGTTCATTTGTATAAAATGAATACATGGATCGATGAGTTATTACAAATGCTTCTCATTTTGACAGTTAATTAAACTAAGGGTTGTCACGCCGCTAAATCCTCATAAAAGCCTAATATGATTTTGGCCTCAACAAATATCCCGAAAATTGTGCACGCAAGGTCGTAAGCACGGGACATACATGATATGCCCCTCAAATATCCTAGGTGCAATAACTAGGACAACGCACCCGAAATAGACCTGTAAATACCATCACCAAAGCAAAGCAATGTGTCAACTCGAGTGAGTTCCATTCAAACATAACCTAACTTAAATTAGCTACAAAGCATATTAAAAAAGCGGTAAATAAACGCGATAAATTTACACTAGAAGGCAAGTAAAGAAAGCATGTGAATCTAATTAACAAAGCATGTAAATATAATTAATCAAAGCAAGAATTAATGGAAAACAACTATATTAATGGAAAGGAAGATGAATAGTGCAACTTACAACCCAATTGGGTGTCAAACCAAGAAGAATCAAAGAAGAACTCTTCAAATCCCCTAAACCCTAAGCTATTCTCACCAAAAATCTATTCTAAACCTTAATATCTAATTATTACAACAAAAATGCTTTATATAGTAAGTGGAATTAAAATAGAAAAGAAAAGAGAAAAGAAAAGAAAATGGCAAAATATCTCCTGGAAATAGGGGATCGATCGATCGAGATCGATGGTTGAAATCATGGCAAAAATCAGCAGGATCGATCGATCGATCCTTTTGATCGATCGATCGATCAAGCAGGTGTCAGCTAAGGCAGCCTCCTGTATTTCTTTTCCTCCTCTTCTCCTCCTCTTTTGGTTTCATTGTTTTTCCTTCCGCTAAAAATCCCGTAACTTCTTTATATGGACTCGGAATCGCGGACCGTTCGCGACCACGCGAAGCTTTCGAGGAGGGATATAACTTCAGTGGATGTTGGGCCAGGTGCCCAATCTGTGAAAGGACTAAAATTCCCTTGAACGTGCGATTGCGTCCGAAAATCGAGCGAAATGCATCTGAACTCCATACTTAGCATCCAAATACCTATAAAAGCTCAATTAACCGCTGCAAAATATGTTAACATAGAAATCCGAGGTTGTCTGGTTAACGACCATAAATATAGGGAATAAGATACCCGAGGGGGCTAAAATGCAACGGTTCGGAGGATGAAATACGTAATATTTTCCTATTATCAATCCTCCAAAAGAACTCTCAGCTCGGTAAGAGAAAAGTACACTAAGAGAAAAGGTGAATTATGCTTATCTTCAACCAGGTGAATTTTCTGATGAAATTTACCCAAAAGAATTTAAAACAGATTTAATCGAATAGGAAATCACCTAAGATGATTTGAATCAAAATGAAAATATATCTGATTTATCAGAGTTCTACAACTCAGAAGATGATATCATCATTACATTTTCAAAAAGGTATATCTATTATTTCGATGATGATGATCACTAACCATTCTACCACTTGTGCTAAATGTCGATTCGTTAAAATTATCATTGGTATCGGGAAGTTAAAATAAGAGTCTTATTAAATGCACTTATATGGAAACAACAACAGAACCCAGACATATAATTACTTTCCAAGAGTCGACACAAGGATTGCCACGAATCGATTTCCCACCAGTTAGTTGTGAAGGAATGTTGAGTAACCTGATCGCTTGAACTGCAACACAAATAAAACCACGATCACATAGCCCAACACCGACCTATATACCATAAGTTTACATCACCCAATTAACATACAACATAAATTGATTGCACATTCAGAGAGTCGATAAATACGTGTATATGTACATACAAGCATATCACAACATTAACACAACATTAATATTCCTGATTTACAGAAAACAACGTTTATATCTTGACTTTGCATCGACTCTCAACCTCATAATAAGACAAAGTAGATATTTTAGACTCAAAAGTCATACAAAATACCAAATCAATAACAAATAATATATATATGTATACAACAAACACCTCTTACAGTAGTTTACATCAAATGGTTTAATAAACAACATAAAACGGTACACAATCCAAAAATCCGATAGGTACAATGTATATGCACATATTAGCATTAAGTAATATCACAACATTAGGATTTCTCATTTACATAGTAAAATATCGAACGACTAGCATCGACTCTCAACCCCATCTTAAGCTAATGAAGATACCTTAAACTCAGCAATCACAACATCGAATCAATGACAAACAAATTAAAAAATAAATTGACAAAAAATAACTCAAACCTCTACCATTAGTTTATATCATATGATTCAACAAGCAATAAAAATATGATTGTTTATTCCAACATTAAGTAGTAAGAAGGTAAACTAATCTATAAAATGAAGTGAACAAATTTTTGGGTGATACATTTTCGGAGTTTGATGGAGGCGATGACGCAAATTTGGGTTTTGTGGACGAAAATGAAAAACAACAATCAAACATTACGAAAAGAGGCAAACACACCTAATACACGATTAAAGTAACTTGTACAAACAACCCGTGTAGTCACGAGACTCAAGGATTTGAATGTCATTCTAAATTTCAAGTTTCTAAGTATAAAACTTTAGAGTTGTGGTTAGAGGGTGAAAACGCAAGATAAGAACATAACGGTCCGAAAAGAGGGACGCACACCTCACAAGGGACTAATGTAATATTATTATTAGGTTGTGCCTCCCATGTGAGATTGTTGTTATATTTTTTTAAAACTCGGATATGAGTCCGTTGAACCTTTATGTTGATGGACTTAATTTTTTTTATCTTATATATGTTAAGTCGGTGGAAGGGATTTATTGATGGTTTAGTTGTGGCTTTTGTTGTTGAGTTTATTCTAATGTTAAAACAGGTTGGATTTCATGAATAAACAAAGCAAACTCTGCCCAAATTTTCTAAAATTAATAAGGGTTCTAAATTAATTAATTCGAATAGAGACGCACTTGAAATTGGGTATTGCTGGATGAAAAAGTAAAACCACTAATAAACATATCAGAAAGTGAATAGACACGCATTTTCTGCATAATTTTTTTTAAAAAATATTTACAATTGTTTGTGTTATATAAAAAATCTTTTCAACTTAAATTATACATGACTTATTACTTTGGAAAAATTGGAATTCATATGTTGTGTTTTACGTTGCACCAGAGATTTATATATGATGTTTTGAACTTAGGCAGGAGCATCTAGTTAGAGGCATGTGAAAGGTGTATTACTATCAGACAACATGACAATGAATGCAAGCGGGAAGAGGACCTCGACACATTGTTGCCTAAACTTATGAAGCGGTTATTACTACGAAGGAACACATAATTTTGATAGATAAATTTAATTTGGTTTATGTATTACCTCAATTTAATATGAGAATAAAAAAAATATGTTGGTGAGAGTGTTGCTGTATTTATTGGCTAAATGATAAAATTTATAATGTATCAATTGTAACATTGAATGTGGAATAAATGATTCTACGAATTTTGGGTTGTATTTAGATTTCTTTGACAATTATGACATTAATATTGATTGTTAATTTTTTTGATGATATGTTTAATTTATGACCGTTCATATTAAACCCACGTGTGATGAAGATTTTTATGACCTTTTTAAAATTTTGAAAACTGTTTATCATGACGCTTTTTAAATCGTGTGACATATTATAGAGTATATTATGACCTTTTTTTATAGTAGATATGATAGTTCTGGAAAAAAAAAGTCATATATAAACGTTATGGGTATCAATTATGACACTCAAACTTATGGTGCTTTTATTAAAAAATAAAGTGTCATAAAATGCGTTTTATGACACTTAAAAAACGTCATAAAAAAGTTTTTTTTTTCTTATAGTGACTATCATTATTATATAATTTTTGTTGATGCTTTCAGTCGCTTTAACTGGATTTATCCCATGCATGTGTAAATCTGATGTTGTACCCTTTTTTCATATATTTTCTAAGCACGTTAAGACACTTTTTGGTACCAAGATTAAAGCTTTTCAATCTAATAACGGTGGTGAGTATAAAAATTTACAACAATTCTACAACAAAAAGGTACTCATCATTGTCTTACTTGTCCATATACTTCAGCTCAAAATGGTCTAGCCGAACAGACGCATCGTCATATCGTTAAAATCGGCCTAACCTTATTGTCCATAGCTTCGGTTTCACACAACTTCTGGTGGGATGCCTTCTTTACTTCCACATATCTAATGAACCGTGTGTCTTCCTCTCCTATAGGCATAAAATCTTCACATGAACTTTTATTCAATAGAGTTTCAGATTATCTTTCTCTTAGGACCTTTGGGTGTGTGTTTTCCTTATTTGCGATCATATCGACAACATAAATTAGAATCTCGTTCTCCCTTATGTGTATTTTTAGGGTATAGTTCACAACATAAAGGTTACAAATGTCTGCATATTCCCACAGGGCATGTTTATTAGTCAAGGGATGTTGTCTTTGATGAAACATCTTTTCCGTTTATAGTGTCCTATGATTCACTACCTTCACCACCAACTTCTACACAGGTAACATCTCGACTTCCTTCTTCTTCATTTCTTTCACCTGCTTTATCTTCTTTAACTTCATCTACTGCTTGCAGCCCTTAACGTCAATTACCTTCTCAATTATTCCCACAACTCGTAACTCCACAATCCATTCTACCATTGTCTGCTTCAGACTCCCTTCTAGGTTCGTCTCAATCATCCGCTCATTTTTCCTCCTCCACCACTGCCACTTTTGCCTCCTCTTCTCCATCATCTTTAGTGCCAACCCATGGCCCTCTACGCTCACTTCTTCCTGCCGTACCTAAGGCTCCTAGAAGTCGACTTCTAATTATTCTTAATCATGATCCGACCTCCATCCACTTTACTCCACCACCAGTTACTAATGATAACTCCATGACTACTAGGGGAATGATGGTCTTTTTAAATTGAAAGTGTTACTTGCCTTTAAGCATATAAAACTTACTGATGATATTTTTTAGACGAGTTGTTACTCGCGGGAAAAATCTGATCCTAATTAGTGCAAAGGAATGGATGAAGAATATTATGCTCTTATGAAAAATGGGACTTGGTGTTTGATCCCTCACAATTCTTGGATGAATTTGTGGGTTATAAATGGGTGTTTCGAATCAAAAGACATGCTGATGGTTCTATTAAAAGGTATAAGGCACGACTTGTTGTCAAAGGTTTTAATCAACAATCTGGTATTGATTTTAAGGATACTTTTAGTCCGTTGATCAATCCCTGCACGATTAGAGTCATTCTAACTTTAGCTCCCACTTATTCTTGGCCGATTCGATAACTTGACATTCAGAATGCCTTTTTGAATGGCCTTTTCACTAAGGAGGTTTATATGAAATAGCCTCCAGGGTGTATTAGTTTAGAATTTCTGGATCATGTTTGTGATCTTCACCGCTCTCGTTATGGTCGTAAATAAGCGCTTAGGGCTTGCTATCACCATCTCAGTATTTTTCTGCAACGTATCGGTTTTCGACGAGAATCAGGCGGCATCATTTATTTACTGATTTATGTGGATGATATTATCCTTACTGACTCAACTTTGGCTTGTTTGTAGTCTCTTTTGGCTACATTGCAGCTTGAGTTTGCCTTAAAAGATCTTGGTCCTCTTTCTCTCTTTTTGGGTCTTGAAGAGATTCATGTTTAAAATGGTTTGTTTTTATCTCAACGACGTTATATTGAAGATTTCTAGTTCGGTCTAACATGTATGGGGCCAAACCTATCACTACTCCTTTCAGCACATCAACTGACTTAAATCCTACCGGTGGTTTTCTGTTATCCAATCCTACTGAGTATCGCAGTCTGGTTGGTGGTCTTCAATATCTTTTGATCACTCGATCGAATATTGTATTTGTTGTCAACAAGGTCTGTCGATATATGCACTCTCCTACAATAGTGCATCTTCTACATGTCAAACGCATTTAATGGTATCTTCATCACACTTCTACCTTCAGTATTCTTCTACGGCCCTCTCCTTCCTTACCTTTCAATTTCACAACCTATACTGACTCTGATTGGGCTGGGGATAGTACTGACAGACGTTCGATAAGTGGTTTTTGCGTGTTTCTGGGTCCAAATATCATCTCTTAGAGTGATCGTAAATAAAAGACAGTTTCTAGAACTAGTACTGAAACTGAGTATCACGATCTTGCTATTGCTACTGCTAAGTTGATATGGGTTGAATCTTTGTTAAAGGAACTTCATGCTCCAGTTCATACCCCTCCAATTCTATGGCGTGACAACCTTCGTGCTACACATCTCACAATGAATCCGACTTTTCATGGTCATCTAAGCACATAGAAATCGACTATCATTTTGTCCGTGAACGGATTCAACGTGGTCATCTTGATGTTCATTTTGTTTTTTCTAATGGCCAATTTGCAAATGTCTTCACCAAATCCATAAGTAAAACTCGTTACTACTTTTATCTATCCAAGCACACTGTTCAGGATCACCCGCTTCGATTGAGGGGGGTGTTAGGGAGACAGCTCATGCACTTGAGTCTGTTCCTATTTTTATGTAAGTCCTTGCCTGTATAATAAGGATGTAAACTCTTGTAAAACAAAAAAATAATACAATAAATAGAATTTGCGCAATGCTTTGATTTTCTCAAGTTGAGAAACCAAGCAACAACGTCAAATCTCACAAAGATTTCCTTTATATAAAAGACAATTATGTAATAAGAGAATTGGCACTCGTAGACTCTAAAGATAATGAAATTTGGTCCCCTTTTAAGTAATTTGTGATATTTTTTTTTATCATGATACAAAACTTGTTAGTTGTCATTCATTTTTTTTCAACTTTATATTAACATTTTTTTCAGCTATGTCTTCATTATGAAATTGTTGACTTGTTCTTTATAGGTATATGAAAGTCGTGCTTCCAGTGTACTATCCAGAATAACTGTATGTCCAATTATCATGATGGCATTGTATCTTTATTGTTGAATACTATCCACAGCTTTGTGACCCTTGCTTGCAATTTCAGAAGTTCACCACAAAAATAACCTACCTAAATCTCATCATTATTATAAATTTAGAAAGTAAAAATAATCGTTAGATACACTAAGTTCAATATTTTCAATAAAATAGTGACCTTTGGAGAGGGTAGTATATATATATATATATATATATATATATATATATATATATATATATATATATATATATGTGTGTGTGTGTGTGTGTGTGTGTGTGTGTGTGTGAAAGATGACATATATTAATAAAACAAGACATGCCTTTTTCGGTAAATTCACTTACGTGTCAAAATTACAAAGCTCAACCTGATAAGCATGTTGTGTCTTATCATGTTTTGTGTCAAAATTAACATCACCCATACCCAACCCATGTATAGTAGTATATAGTTGGTTATGTGACATTGGGGCCTGTATTATATTTAGGATTCATGTCACACATTGATATAGTCATGTCAAGCGGATTAACCTCTTAACGGTTAAATGCCTCTATGGCGCTACCTCTTAATTTCATGATGCGTTAACAGGTCATTAAAATAAGGGATAATTCAAAGCTAGCCTCATTTATTGAGTCAAAGATGCACTAAATCCCATCGAGTTTTTTTAAATACACTAAGTCCTTTTTCATTATAGACTACATATATTTAGACAAATATATCCTCACATGTACCCATTTTAAACTCACTTACTCTCTCTCTCTAAAAATAAACACATAATCTCACACTCTCTCTCTCTAACAGCCCCACTTCCACCTCCACCCCCACCCCCACCCCACCCCACCGAAGACTCACCGAAAACACTCCACCGAAAAATCTCGCCGTAGGCCGTTGGAATTCTCGCCAGAGTGTTTCTCTCTCCTTGTCTCTCTCTCTCTCTCTCTCTCTTCATCTATTTATTTATTTTTTTGGTCTGCGCCAGCGGCACCATCACTCGAGCTGGAGAAGAAGAGTTTTTGCCAGAAAAAATGGAGATTTTACAGAAACAGATAAATTTATCTGTTTCGATTTTTTCGTCAAAAAATATCGAATATGGGTGTTGTTTGATAGATCTCGACGAGTAGATTCCAAATATATAAATTTTATGAATTTTAGATTTGTAGATTTGAAGTATGAACTTTTAAAGATTTTGTGATTTTTTTTTAAAAAAAACAACGTTAAGAGCTGTAAAAAGTTGTGAGGGTGATTCTGAGGTTGTATTTGTCATTTTAATGTGCTGAGTTAGCAAAATAGGACCTTTGACACCATTGACTCGATCAAAGGATCTCCTGCATCATTGACCAAGTGAATGAGAGTTCAAAATAATTACCCCTTCAAATAATTGTCACCGCAAGCTACAAAGCCTTCCACCTGCAATAACAACCATTTTCAACTCACAAAATGCTACGTTTGTAATTTCAAATTATGACTAATAGAAAATATGTTGGATTAGAAATTATTGTAAAAATACCTAGAGTCAAACCAGTTGTGATTTTTTAGAGAAAATGTGAGTAAACCCTGAGATCCTGTATTGGCCTGAAGTAAATCTTTAGCTTCTATCTATGAAAGCAGTTCTTTCAGCATTCGAACTCGTTTAATTGAACGAAAAGTCATTTTAATTGTATTTACTAATCATTTTGGTGTTTCTTTTGTAGGCAGTTCAAAAATAGTGGGATATCACATAGTTAAAAATTATTAAATCCTTTACACCTGATGTTGAAAAAGGTCTATTGATTTATTATCACATACAATATATATATATATATATATATATATATAGGGAGAGGTTCAGAAGTGAACATAAAAGATGAACATTTCAATGAACCTTAACAAAAAACACATAACCCCCAATCAATTTTAATTCCCGTGTTGTAATTGGTCTGCGCCATCGATAACGAACACGTGTGTGACATGCTCCATCAGCAACGGACACGTGTGTATTAAAAAAGACGTGTGCCACACGCGTGCCCGTTGCTGTTGGCCCAGACCAATTACAACATAGGAATTAAAATTGAATGGGTGTTAGGTGTTTTTTGTTAATGTTCATTAAAATGTTCATATTTTATGTTCGCTTTTGAACATCTCCATATATATATATATATATATATATATATATATATATATATATAAAAACCAAAGTCCGTATGGAATTCATCAAATTCATTGCAGATTATATAGATTAGGTGCATTCTGAGGATTATAAATGGTGTACTATGCTAAAAAAAAATTAATTGTATATTTGATTGTGTTTTGATGAAAATTTTATTGACTATATTTGGTTGTGTTTTGTCCATTTTTGTATTTATTTTGCAGTTGCTTATTCGGTTCGGGAGACTTTTATCAAGAACAAATTTAGTGGATTGAGTTTTGCATTACATTTACAACTTTTGTCCTGAAGATTAGTTAACCTGAGTATTTTTGGGATTGTGAAGGTTATATAGTTTTTGGATATTATGGCGTAGCTAGATATATGTTTCATACTAAAATCATCACTAGTTTTTGGTCGTGAATATTTTGAGGGAACAAGTTAGTGATATAATGAGTTTTTGGCTTTGGATATTTTCTATTGTGGGTATTATAATTTGGAATATAAACGATTTGCGGTGCAGGTGTTGATTTTGTACTAATTAAATATATGAGTGTATGCTAGGAATTTTTTTATGTTTTATATTTAAATAATTATGTCAGTTGTGAAAAAACGCATATAAATTGTTTAAAACTGTGATAAATGTGCATTTGTTAATCACAATTTTTTCATAAGTGTGATAAATAGAAGTTAAATGTTGCACATTATATGTGTATTTTTGAAAAACTGACATATATGAGAATTCTTTTATCGCGATTTTACGAATATTTATGTCACCACTTGTTATGGCAATTTTGAAAATTTTAAAAATTGATATAAATAACTATTTGTCAATTTTGTAGTGATCCACTGGGAAAGAGGGGAAAAGTTATTTATACAACTATCGGACTTGGTTGTTATAATAGGAGTTGAGAGACAAGCCGCAAAGTTTACAGAGTGTTGTTCAACTATATAATTGGATTTTGTTCGACATGAATTTCTTTGTAATATGTATTACATAGTTGTAACCATGTTTATTCGCTGTTAGAAAGTCCTAGAGTAGATGGGTTGAACTATGGTAAGGTTTTCTATATCTATTCCAGGAATCTCGAGGTCAACCTTGACCTGGTCAAGTTCAGACTACATTTGTCTCACCCTTGTATGCATGAAGGATGGTGTCCGACTTATTTAAAGGTAAAAGGAAGTTAGTCACTACACATATCACCTTCCGGTATACCAATTGATTTACCATCATTCGGTTCTATTATCTACAGTAGCACCCATCTAACCCTACCTGCACCATACCAAACATCGGCTATATAGATGCATCATATACCTAGATTCACACCATGTACCCAAAAGACCAATGTTCCAGTTAACGTTGGTTAAAACAATCAACTCTAACAATATTTTATCTTCGAGGTATTTTGATCATCTCACAAATCTCATGTAAATCTAGCTACATTGTTTCAAAAAATTTTATTGATAATATGAATTCATTAGGATGGAGATTCGAAATTTGTGGCCTCGGTAGAATATGTATAGTTTATCTTTTTTCACATTTTTGTTTAGGACTGGCGTCATTGTTTGTCGACTTTAGACTCGTAGATTAAGAATATTTAAAATCATCACTTTTATTTTAGAGTAATCTTGAATCCATTCTTGGATTTTGTAAGTACATTCACCCAAAAATAATTAATAAATTAATCCACTAAAATGAAATATCCACAAAGTTAATGTCAACATCTGATATTTCATTTTAGTAGATTAACTTAATAATAAATTTTAAATGAATGAATGTATTTATAAAATTCGCAAATACATCTAAAATCACCCTTACTTTAGGTGAGGCTGATAATCACCCGCCCTCGTAATTGACTAAGATCCAACAAAGATTTGGCCCATTGGGTGTTGTACCAAACGAATGCCATATTGGAATGATTTCTAAGACCAACTCAAAATCACAATTTGAGATTGACGTTTAAAAATGTCCTAACAAAAATGGTTTTAAGAATATAAAGAGAAAGGGAGAGTATGACTTTCATTTCTGTTGATCACTAAGTTTCTTCACAACTGGGAAAGAGCAAAGACTTTACTTTTTAACCTTTTTTTTGAAGTTGCCGTAAAAAAATATTCCGAAGTAGTATACACTTTTCCTGCAAAGTCTTCTTTTGTCTCCACCTCTCAAGTTACCAATTTCCTTCACCTGCCAACTGGCTAAATTATCGCTCCAGCAAAGGTTAGGAATAGTCAATGCCAGATTTGGGCTTTAATGGCCTCTATTGCGGCCTACTTCGACTTCACCACCAAAAAAAATACGGAACCCAATGCATGGCCGAATGATGAAAAAATAAAAACACTGATCTCCTTTAGGATTACTGGGCTTGAGTTAATCAAAATTATTATTTTCATCTACCATTTATTAGATATTATTGCGATTGGAATAGGCCCTTCTGATCTTGCTGCAATATCCACGGCATGTGCTGCGATTTTGTACGACGATGGTGAAAGCTCCAACTGTGGTCTTTGTACTCGATCTCTGTGTCATAAATATGATATAATACTAGGGATGCATGTAAATTAATTCTTCATCTTTGCACTCTCTAATAGCAATCTCCATTAGTTTACCACCGGTAGAAGGCAATACATCACAGCAATGCCGTCTTGGCGCCTGCAACTGAGTACAACAAAGAAAAAAAAATATGAGTGTAACATTAAGCCCCTCATTAAATAACCATATATGGCCCTGAAATGACTCATAAGCAATATATACCTGTTTAACGTCAAGCTCTAATTTCTTGGAAAACACTCTAATCTCATCGAGTTTCCTCGGGGAAGCTAAATCCAACGTGCAATTAGCGGTGAACACTCTTTTGTAAATGCTTTTGATTCCATCTACGCTAGAAGATACTTTATCCATGAAAAATACAGTGGGTCTCCGACAGGGATCCGGGTGATCTTGCATTGTGTCCATATTAAACATGGCACCCCTCTTCCACGGGCTAAAAGTTTCCCGTGCACGTAAAGCATCCGGTAAATACACATGGTGTCCGTACACTTGAACAGCGTATCCCCATGATATGGAGATTGTCCAAGAGAACCATCTATCGTAGCAGACTGTTTGCTGGACGATCCTGTGGGGATCAATCTCTGTGGCTTCAAGTAAATGTTGTAATGCCAAGGGGGTTGTCATGTTAGGGAAAATTGGGTCCATGCTGTCCAGGTGGTGGAGTGATACTAATGGTGTCAATGGATGCGTGGCTAAAAATCCAAAAATATCTCCCCGAATATCCATCTGTTTGTCATTTCCAGACACCAACAAATTATTAATATCTACACCTGAATCACTAATTTGTTTTTTCTGCTATTTGTTTTTTATTTGTACTATTGAAGCAAGCCAACCGAAAAAAAATATCTTAAACGTAATTTTACACGGTTCTTTGATCTTTCAATCAATGACCATTCTAGAATGAAAAATGTCTAAATTTTGTAGTGTTCCTCCCTTATTATTTATTAAAAAAAATGTAATACTAGAGTGAATCTGCTACGTTGCTAAAAAAGCATTAAGTAGTAATTTAAGAAGATCACATGCGAATCCTACACATCCAACGATGATTAATTTTTTATCATATAATTTGTACTTTTCCCCACAATTACTATTATTACATAATCTTGAAATTTTGAGGGGTTTTAATTCTGTATTTTGATAATAATTAACACTAACCATAGATGCTGAATTTTTATCACTTATATTTTGCACCATTCACTTGAAATTAAGAGTGATTGTCTTCTTTTTTTCATAGATTAAGGATGTTTTCAATCAAAGGTCAAGATCAACATTTATTTATCATTGTGGAATTCGGTTGGTTGATTAAATTAATGAAAGAAAAGTGAAAGATAATGTCTAAAAGAGAAAAGTGGAAGATTAATTTGGGAAAATTAAAAAAAAAATAGTTGACTCTTAATTCGAGACAAATAATGATCAACACTTGTTCAGTGTCGTAAAATTTGATTCGTTCATTATGTTAAAAAACGAAAGGGATATTTGGTTCTTTGATAATGTATAAAAAAAATAAAGTAAACTATTAAAGTGGGAGAGCAAAAAATGAATTGTTTAGTCTAAATTTGGGTAAAAAAAAACGTATATGATAATTTAAAGGTTCAAAAATTGAAAACATACTAAGAATAAAATCATCGACGTATTAAATGAACCGACATTAAATAAAAATCAAAAGTATCAAAATAAATAACACGTTGTATTTTTAATATTATAACACATGTTAAAATATAATTTTCAAACAAGCCAATACTCAATGTAATTATAATATTTTTCAATTGATTTTTTTTAAATAGGAAACTAAAAATAAGAGAAAATATATGGAAGGTTACAAAAAAAAATTCTATAAGTACTGATAATATAAAATAAAATTAATATTACATTCAATACTGTTTGTCATTTTTCAAAGTCGACTGATGTTGAATTGATTTTTATTGCCATATGTCCAAAATTTCATAAAAAAAATTAACCCAAACCCATATCAAGTTTCACCGTTACAAAGACAATGAATAGTGAAAGATGTAAAACTAAAAAAAAATACCTGGTGAAAACCTGGTTCATGGGTCAATACAATTCCAAGCTCTGCGAGGCAAGAGGAAATCCTACCATCGCTCCCATAAAGATGTGGGTATCTTTCAAGACATGAATCAAAAACCTTGGCCAAAACTTTAGCCAATGGATAACTTATAGCAAAACCAGCTCCACCATAAGCCATGTCAAAAGAAAAAAACTTGTTCTGCATAAAACTCTCCGAATTTGCCCCAAGATAGTACCAAAGCCCATGATCATATTTAGATAATGTCTTCACCAAATTTTCCGGAAAAAACACAGTGTCATCATCTCCAAACACAAACCATCTTACCTCCCCGGAGTGATTTAGCAACACCGTCTCGGCCACCACGCGGGCAACCCGGATAGCCGACCGGAGCCCTCCCCGGTACGTGTACCGGAACCGAGACGTATCATTCGATACGCACACCGGTGGGAGATCGAAAGCCGTGTTGTTTACGGAATCCTCGGGGCTGTCTAGAAAAACACACCCTCGCATTTTATTTGGCTTCCACCATAGCCTAACGTAATCTTTTCTTTTCGGCCACGATAATTTGTTAGACGCAATGCCAAATACAATATGTTCTAAAGATGTTGATGATGAAACGTCACTTAACGAAGCAGATAAATGAAGGAGCTTTGTGGTGGGGATGAAAATTACTGATAAAAGTAAATAGATTATACAGACGGAACCTGAAATTAATACGAGGTTTATTAACCGCGAGGAGTTTTGGTTTTTGGTCGGAACCTGAAAAAATTGCATCTTAATGTTGGAAAGGTGGTGCAGGTCGATTAAGGAAGACAGAGGATTTTACTGCAATTTGGTAGATAGAGACGATATATAGCCATGAGTTGAAACCGTAATCCACGGCGTAAGCAAAGTTAAGAATTTTAGACCAGTTTTTATATTAGTTTTCATCTTGCCATTTAAGGAGGAAGTTATATAAGGGAGGTTGCTTTGAAGATATTTCTTTGGGTAGTCAATCAGAACCGTTTAGATGATGACAAGTGTTATAGATTGGAGTACACACGTTTGGCGACCATTGACTTAATGGAAAGGTTTTGTGGTCAATTCATAAAGTGGAGATGAAGCGAATGTTTTTGCGTAGAAAAATCAACAGGTTTGGGAAAAGTACTGCGTTAGGTGAAATTCGTGTATGTTGGGTTGCCAAACATAAGCGCTATCGACATGTGCAACGTCTTAAATACCCTGTTGTCAAACATGCACTAACAAACTGATCTCACAGAGCGAAACTTCGCCACAAAAGTAATGAAAACATAACTGTAATATTAATATCGCATTAATGGTGGTAATTTACTCTTTTCTTATTGAAAAAGCATAATTACAAAATGTATATTTTTATTATAGCATATACTTAAATTGATATCATAATCCAGCATGGACATTTGTCATCTCCATACATTGATGCGTGTACACTTTATTAAGTCATTTATTAATTTTATATTTTCTAGATTAATAAGGACACTTATGTATTGGGTCAATACATACATTTAATTGGTTCATGTATTAAGATGTTCATGTATAAAAGTCTAAATTGGAATGTTTACATTAAATAGAATAGATACATGTATTTAGATATATACATTTTAGTAGAGTTGGTTGTGAGTTTTGTAGTGCCTTATGTGAAACTCATCTTATCTCCACACTCCAACCCCCCACCCCCCCAAAAAAATGTATAAATATTATACAAAAGTATTAAATGCCTAAAAAAATCATTGCAAAATGGTTCTTCTAGCATTTCTACTTACAAAATCACTAATTAAACTTTTTTCATTGGGAAAAATGGGTCCCTAGAAAACTAAACCCATTTAAAAAAATGGCCCTTTTTTAATGAGCATAAAATCTTTTTGGACCCCTAATATATATATATATATATATAATGCTCCTTGTGCCATGGCCAGGGCCGACTCTGCATTTTAGAGGTCCTATAAATACCTATGTAATGTTGGTATTTGAAGTGAAGTCATAAAACGTTAAAAATATTGTATGAGTAGCAAAGACAAATTATCTCCTCATATTGAGTGTTATCTCTCAAATATTGAGTGTGTTAGTATATTTTATTATCTCTCAAATATATTTTTTTTGGCAGTCATGTATATGTATGAAGGGGTTTACGAAAATGTTCTCAAGTTGAATCAATATTTTAACTATTTGAATGAACGCTCTAATAAAAATTATTTTCTTGTATGAATTTTAGAGGTGTGATGGTTTTAAATACTTTAGTAAGTTTTGTAATTTGTATGTTTGTTTCACGCATTAGTAGTGCACTATATTTACACATAATTTTTTAGTTATAGATACTAATATGTTGTGCTTATTAGGTTCTTTAAATATAAATTTATAACGTGACATTTATTGTATAAAATGTTTAATGTTACATATTAGGATTTTGTAATCTATTTGATGAGTTCATCTTGAATTTTTTATGGTTATTTAACGTTGTCTTCTATGTACTTTTAAACATAACAGTCTCTTCCATAACGTTTTTATATATTGGTTTAATATTAACTTTCATTTATTTCAAATAATATTAATACATTCAAGTACATTATCTACCATCAAAATATTATTCTACTATGTTAAATATATTTTCAACATGCCTTGAGTATATTCTTGTGGTGACAATTATATTCAACACAAATAAATGAGAAAAGCGCAATCACCAAGGAAAATAAAAAACATAAAATATCAATCACACAATACAGTATGTACGTGGTTCAGCAAGAATGTCTACGTCCACGGTGGTGCAGTCAGTATTATTTATATATACTCCAGGGAGCGTTTACAGAGAATACAGTGCGTGTCTCTTGCCCCAGGCTTAGGGTTTATTTTATTCATACTTATCTTCAGGGAGTGGGGGTGTTGGATTCCCCCACGTCCATCTTTCTCTCCTAGAATATCTCTATACGAGATTCTGGGAGAAGACTAAGTCATAACTGAATTTAGTTAAGGTGAAGGATCCGGACTTTGTGCCGTTTTTATTAGGGTACTCGTCCGGGCCCATGATGGCAAACCCGGGTATCCACAATTGCCCCTAAGGTTGTTGGACCATAATTTGGGCTCAACAAATTTAAATGATTTGTTATAATGGCTCTTTTGTAAATCGTGTAATGTAATACCCCGTATTTTCATGACTTTTAAATTATGGGATTTATTAAATTTAATTGAGATAAATTAATTTAATTTTAATCCGGAATGTTGTTCTAAATATTTACTAGCGTGACGAGAGTTAGTAATTATTGAAAATTTGTTATTTGTTGCATATTACTGGATGAGTATAGTAATATATGATATTTATCTTTATAACATTGTCACGTGTGAATAAAATGACAATTGTGAAAATTTAAGTCAGGACGCGCCTGTGTCGTGTCGGGACTAAATGTGGACTAATAAAAGTGAATATTTTATAAGTTGTTCGTATGGTCATTTTGAGTGCGCCAACGCATCCGGAAGGGTCAAGATAGTCAGAAAAGTGTACCCGGGGGTTTAGTTTGGGTCTCGGGGTGTTTTTAGGCCTAATTAGTAACCCGGGAGGGCATTTTGGTCATTTCACCTTTTTGGGTAATTAAACCCACGAAAATACCAAGGGTTATATCAGATATCTGGATTGTCATCTAGGTTTAGAAACTCTAAACACAAGTGACGGTCATAGGAGAGGGAAGAAGAAAGCTCCAAGGCAATCCAAGGCCCCAAAAGTCATCCGTTTGCACCACAACCACCACCACCGCATAGATCGCGCAACGGGCTACGCGACCACACCAAAAACATCTGCAAATCAGAACGTCAAAAATCCCAGGCAAGTGTTTATCTTGCTATTTTCGTTGGTGCAATCTCCATATTAGTTTAGGAATGATTAGGGATGAATTATGTAGAAGAAAACCCAATTTGTGATAGGAAAATCCATGTAGTATTGGTTGATATGATGATTCTGGAAACCCTTGCCATGTAGAGGAAATTAACCACGAAATTTTGATGATTATAAGAAAGAAATTCTGGAGAAAGCTTTGTTAGAAAACTGTTTAAGAAAATTCTAGGGTTCTTGATAATTAGATGTAATTTTGGGTGAAAATTCCATGTTTAAATGATGAATATGTCCATGCCTTACGTTAGAAACATCTGGTATATTGTTATAATGTTAGTAGTAGAATTCTTGGACGTTTGGGGTTGGAAAACATATATTTGGATGAAGAAAATTGGTGGAACCCGTAACTGCAATTCTGCAGAAAATCGAAATACCTGCTTGATCGATCGATCGAGCATAGAGCTTCGATCGATCGAAGGTTCGATCGATCGAGCACCAGACCTCGATCGATCGACCCCTCCTGGCAGACTCCTATTTCCCTTGTTTAATTAGTTAAACTAAATTTATCGTGAAATAATTCTTGGGTATTCTTAATAAAATGTTTTGGGAGATAGGAAAGACCAATAGGACATGTGAATAAGTGTTGGGAACTTTATTATAAGACGAGAAGTTTACTTTTGGGGTAATTATATAATGAACGATGAAACTACGTATTTCAAGTGAGAGATTACGGCGAATAGCAACGATAGTGAATAGGGTTATACCTACTGAATTTTCTTCTTGGAAGAATAGAGTCCACGAGTGTCACGTAATAAGTGAGAAAACTCTTCGAGTTAAGGTTAGAGATGAAACCTTATACGCAATACTAATAATGTGAAATTAAGGATAAATGTTGTAATTATGGGTGACCAGAGGAACCTATTTTAATATGATGAAAGTGGTATATTTATATGATTGTGTGTACATATATTATATACATGTGAAAAACATACCGCGCTACTTGCTATCCTTGAGGTTACCGTGCTGGGACAGTCTTATCTCGATGGGACCTTTATGGGGGATATTGACTTGTATCCTAGAAGATAGATATCCTTGGTACATGCTATCGAATCGATAGTTCAGACGGTCCTAAGAGACGCGAGTATGTGCTATCCTCTTAGAGACTTGGAATCTATGCTTCGCCTCGATATTGTTTGTGTATGTGTTAATACAGTTCGAGAGTGATTCCGAATTTGTATTCCCCTTGATTGAGTGGTATGGGGTTTGGATAGTGGAAGTATGCACGCACCATAATTTTATTTGGGGTGCTGTTATTATATATATTATACGAGTAGTTAATATATATACGAGATTTGGGAATTTGAAACTGCCTACTGTGATTTGATAAGTAGGACACGGTTGTTGACTCAAATAGTAAATACTTGTTTTGTGATAGTATAATATGATACTGGGAAACTTTATAAATTAATAAAGCTAAAATGATAGTTGTGCTACTAATTGGAAGTATTCTTTTTAAACAATGATATTGTTCGGTTTTGAAATCTTATGAGTAAGTTAAGATAAGCTAAATTATTGGGAAGGTTAGTATGATAAAATGATAAGATAAACCGTTGGGAAGGTTAGTATGATAGGCGTGCACATTAGAAGAGAGGTGAGAATTTCTCAAGAGAGTGTCGCTCTAATATGTTGTTGCATTGGCCTGTATCAATTTAAATACTTGCTAAACGTATTTTAAATCAAACACACTTTCGGGCTCTGACCCGTTTTTTTTTCTCTCTCTCTCTCTTGTATATATATGTATGAATTACAGGTGCCCAGCCACAGGGGCGTCTTGCTTAGGATCTCTTGGAAGGAACACGCTGCAGCTTATGTGGGAGTTGCAGGTCTCTTGATTAGACGACTTCGTTCATTCGGATCCACTCGTAGTACTTTCATTTAGTTGAGCATGTGTACCTCTTTCCATTATTCCGTTTTTATTGGACATTTGCATTTCAGTCATTTCCAGTATTGTTACTATGGGTTTTATTCAGTTTGATTGTGTTACTTTATATTTCGCATGTTGACATTCGATTGACGAATGTTTTAAATTAATTGGACTATGTTGCAGATATTTAATGTGGTGTGATTCTTACTTATTGAATGTTGTTAATAAATAAATAAATCATTTTCTTTAAATAAAAAAAAATTTGGAAAGTAATATTTAAATATGGTTTTGACACTAAACTTAATTATTTAGGGTGTTAAATTGGAAAGTTTATTTTTACGACAGTGATGCTAAGAATGAACCAAACTGTTCACCTTGATTTAATTTAATAAAGGAGTGATCGCCCGATATTTAATTAGGCGGGGTGTCACAGGTGGTATCAGAGCATCAGGTTCTAGTGTCCTTAGGATCTGTACGGCTTATTATGCTTTCAGCGTTGCTTTGTTTGTTATAGATCCCTATGTTTAGGATTGTCGATTCCTATGACGAGATTTCGTTCTCCTGCTATCATATGCTTACATTAGTATATTCTAATTTCGTTCGGATGTGTGCGTGTGCCGAGCGATGACGGATGTCAGAAGAGGATCGTTAAGCGTACATCAGGAGGCAGGGCTCAGTTGAGAGTATGAAATATATCCGAGGATGATGACCGTAGTCGAGGTAACCTCCATTGTGGCACGAGAAGCCAAGACTAGAAAGGCGACTAAGGTGCAACAATGATTTTCGAATGCTGTTATAGTCAAACGAGATGCGAGGGTAGACTTACCCAACGTATTACAAAAACGTGTAGAGACGGTCAGTGGGAAATTTTAGAAACGCGAAAATTATATGTGTCTTTACCAAAGGCGGTAAAGTATCCAAAGGCTTAAATAGAGGACGGAGTGTGGCAAACTGAAAGTGAAAATTTAGAGAAAATTTTTCTTGGCTTTCGGGACGAAATTATAATGGTTGGAGTCAACCACCAATTTGAGAAATGGAATGCTATGCCTATAGGAGAACCTTAGGTACAGTGTTGACCGTATGTTCCTTCCTTAACTGTTCAGGATTAGAAGCAAATGTGGTTCTGAACTCATGGAGAAAGGGCATGTCAGGGTTCCATTCGTGAGTATGAATCTTAACCGTTAGCGAATTTTGTATCAAAAGAGGTAGATACCAGTGGAGGAAACGACTCCAAGTGGGAGACCAACTTGTAATAATAGTTGATAATACTCGAGGAGGAAATTCTGATGGACGACCGATTCAAAGGTTGACATTGTCACATTTTTGTCAAGAAAGATGATAACGCTTCCTTGTGGGGGAAGTTAAAGGAATCAAGGAGTTTAGTCTAGAATGAGACTGAATGCAACGGTGGTGGTATAACACCACAAAAGGATGTGGATACACATCAGGAAAACCATTTAAATGCTTCAGATAGTTAAATTCTTACCAAGTGATGGTAAATTCAGTAAGTACTATTATAGATAGTAACATGATCTTTATGGCCTGAAAAGTTAAGAGAACAATCGGGATGGTTTACAGGAATCGAGTTTACTAAAGTCCGAGAGAAGGACAATCCTAACCTGGTCAGTAGGACAGGTGATAAGTGAATTATGTACTGAGGTATTTTTATGCGGAGTGAGATCGCTCGCGATAATATGTTCCAAAGTGAGAAAGGACAAGAATACCGTGCCTAGTAAAAGGCAACGATTAAAGTAATTTTGTTTGGTTTGAGTAGACGTGTTACGTCCGAAAACCATTTGCGCAGTCAAGACGATTGACAAGGTAGAAGTGTAAGTTGTATCCTCAGACGATGAGGCATGTTTATGTGACACGAGCGAGTCACTATATTTTGTTCCTTGCTAGATTAGCATGTGAGACGAGTTTAATGCATATCATTTTAAACGTTATTATTAGTATGTGAATATTTTTCCCTAGTGTAGCGGGATTTTTCTTTAGTGCTATCCGCGGAGGATGAATGAGTATATTAATAGTGTTTTATACTTTATTGAGGTTACTCGTTGTAGTGATGCAATACACGAGTATGATATTATCTTTGTTAAAATGTTATAAAAAAATGGGTAGTGTGATAGTGGGCATTTATTGCAAGGTTACCAGAGTAGTTGCATTGGTGCAACATGTTTTATGTTTGTTTTGGCGAGGCTTTACCTGTAAGAAGGTTGGAATCGCACCTACATTATCTATCTTAGAGACTTCAGGAGAGATAGCGGGCTCGAGATATTCGATGCCAAAGCATGTATAGACTTTGTCAGTATAATTCCGTATGTATCGGGATTTACCATTGAGCGAAAAGATTTGACTCAGTATTATGTTTAGCACACCGGACTTAGTGATAGGAAGAGCGCATTGTTATATTTATCCTTTAGAGATGTGGGAGTAAATATTTATACCCCTATTATTAGGGAAAGGAATTTCGAGAATTCCGATTGTATGTATTCGAGGTTTATGGAATGCTATTATCACCAACCTATACTGAACAATAGTGCAATTAGTGAAACGTTCTTTGTTAAGCATAATTACGGGAGAAATTGTAACTTTTCTGTCAAGGGACGGAATAAAGGGGTATACACTATGGACGGAGGGCCTAACGAATTTCGATAACCGACAATGCTAGGTAGTAGTGTATCGGGAGGGTTCCTTGTTTGGATTTCTCTTTGCGAGACATCCCACGTATGAAACTTAGCGTAAGGTTGGAAATAGGGAGACGTGTGGTCACTATTCCATGAGTTCGGTACCCTGGTCGAAATGGGATCATGTAATTATATATGTAAGTTGGGAGTTGAATTTTGTTTTAAGGCCATTGGAGCCGGATTTTTGTGGTAGGAAAGCATTGAAAGTTATCCCCACGAGATGAGAGGTGGAACTATGATAAAGAGAATTTAAGAATTTTGAGTTCTAGGGTGATTGAGAGTACCCAAATGTCATAACCGTGTACGGAACGCAAGGTGGATAAAGAGTTCGAATGATTTTTAGCATGGATTGTCTGGAAAGAACTTTATATTATACAAAAGAGATAACTTGTAATCATTTTGATGAATAGAGCGTTAGTGAATTATTTTGGTGGTTGTACAAATTTGAGAAAATTTTGTACTTATCTGAGGAAGGTTGAGGATTATTATTCCTCTTTTATTGTCATGGAATTTGAATGCCCTATTCCTTCTATTCCGTTGAATTTATTTGGTCCTACAGATGAGTAGCACGCCTTTCGCTCTCCCAAGGGGGTCGGAGTGTTGCAAAAATGTGGGCATCATTGTTGGCTACAGTTAAAATAGTCCGAGTCGAAGGGATGTGGTAATAAACTAATGAAATAAATGTTTGTGGGACTAGTATAACGAAGTGGAAGTGATAGAGTGGATTAAACGTCACACGAGGAACGATAATCCATACATAAGTGTGCAATTAGAATAGCACGCCCTAACTTGATTGGAAGGCTGTGGGAAGCCATTCAAGGATTGGTATTCCTTGAATAGAGTAGAATTTAATTGTTATGAAGAACACTCGGAGCAGAGTTGTCAGTAGACAAGAATGAGAGCGACTTGCACATACAAAGGGTGATGATGTTGGTAGGGTGTAAGAGATCCAGAAGTGCGCTTCGTGGAGAGAAGAACACGGGTGGAACTTTCGCCATACTACAAGGAAGGAAGGGGAGTATTACGTGTCACTTAATGTGAGACATTTCAAGGAAGAATCGATGTTTAGCGGGACGTAGTGAGTAGTCTCTACATGCACCGCCCATAGGTAAGGTTTGGTTGAAAGAGAAGAATCAACCAAAAAATTTTTATGTTTACCGATAATTCCTGAAATTGGAAGAGGTTGGTAGATCGGCAAAGTTCTTGGATGAGTGGCCATCCTCAAAACAAGATCAAGGGTTTATCCCGAACATGTGAATTAAGTCGTCGAGAAGGAAGTGATTGATATTCCTTTGGGCTGGTTTATAATATTGACTAGTATGCCCAGACTTCCTTCGAAAGGAAGGATCGCGCCAGTTCATGGTCCGGCACAGTATAAATTTCTGAATCAGGATGAGATTGGTGAATCCCACCTTTAATATGGGATTTCAGGAACCAGCGGAGATAAGATTTCATTTCGAGTAGGATGTATCACCCTTAACCAGGGAATAAGCGCATGGTGATTAAAGATTAGTGGAGCCACGTGAAGGAAATTTTGGAATCTTGGTACGATGATTTCAAGCATGCTCTGTAGAAGCACTCGTACCTGTTTGTCGCATACGAGGTACTTATTAAGGTTTTGTTATGGAAGAACCTCGACTATTCTCCTTCCGTATGTTTAGAGGAGAGTAGATAATCAGAATTTTTGGATCGGTCGAGAAGACATTCGATAAATGTGGTAGAATTCCGCGACTATTTTAGGCGAGCAAGAGTGATCAAATGTTCGTAATATTTTCTCAGAATGGGAGTTTTGTATATGAATAAATCCGAGTATTTGTCATGTAGTGAGGTGCGGCCTCCTATAATAATGAGATAATGAAATTTATAATGTATAGGCGTGACCTATGCGAATGTGGTCGGTTGGGAGCACAAGATGAAGTGTCTCCAATGAGAATGTAAAACAATGTTGCTGTGAGAGGAAAGCTATAGTGATTGAGCACCGTACTATGTAGAAAATTTGCATACTGACAAGGATATCCAGAATTGTGCTACCTGGTAGGCCTTATTTTCCGAATTTCGGGACGAAATTCCGTTATTAGGGGGGAAGTACGTAATACCCCGTATTTTCATGACTTTTAAATTATGGGATTTATTAAATTTAATTGAGATAAATTAATTTAATTTTAATCCGGAATGTTGTTCTAAATATTTACTAGTGTGACGAGAGTTAGTAATTATTGAAAATTTGTTATTTGTTGCATATTACTGGATGAGTATAGTAATAAATGAGATTTATTTTTATAACATTGTCACGTGTGAATAAAATGACAATTGTGAAAATTTAAGTCAGGACGCGCCTGTGTCGTGTCGGGACTAAATGTGGACTAATAAAAGTGAATATTTTATAAGTTGTTCGTAAGGCGTTTTAAGTGCGCCAACGCGTCCGGAAGGGTCGAGATAGTCAGAAAAGTGTACCCGGGGGTTTAGTTTGGGTCTCGGGGTGTTTTTAGGCCTAATTAGTAACCCGGGAGGGCATTTTGGTCATTTCACCTTTTTGGGTAATTAAACCCACGAAAATACCAAGGGTTATATCAGATATCTGGATTGTCATCTAGGTTTAGAAACTCTAAACACAAGTGACGGCCATAGGAGAGGGAAGAACAAAGCTCGAAGGCAATCCAAGGCCCCAAAAGTCATCCGTTTGCACCACAACCACCACCACCGCGTAGATCGCGCAACGGGCTACGCAACCACACCAAAAACATCTGCAAATCAGAACGTCGAAAATCCCAGGCAAGTGTTTATCTTGCTATTTTCGTTGGTGCAATCTCCATATTAGTTTAGGAATGATTAGGGATGAATTATGTAGAAGAAAACCCAATTTGTGATAGGAAAATCCATGTAGTATTGGTTGATATGATGATTCTGGAAACCCTTGCCATGTAGAGGAAATTAACCACGAAATTTTGATGATTATAAGAAAGAAATTCTAGAGAAAGCTTTGTTAGAAAACTGTTTAAGAAAATTCTAGGGTTCTTGATAATTAGATGTAATTTTGGGTGAAAATTCCATGTTTAAATGATGAATATGTCCATGCCTTACGTTAGAAACATCTGGTATATTGTTATAATGTTAGTAGTAGAATTCTTGGACGTTTGGGGTTGGAAAACATGTATTTGGATGAAGAAAATTGGTGGAACCCGTAACTGCAATTCTGCAGAAAATCGAAATACCTGCTTGATCGATCGATCGAGCAGGATCGATCGAAGGTTCGATCGATCGAGCATCAGACCTCGATCGATCGACCCCTCCTGGCAGACTCCTATTTCCCTTGTTTAATTAGTTAAACTAAATTTATCGTGAAATAATCCTTGGGTATTCTTAATAAAATGTTTTGGGAGATAGGAAAGACCAGTAGGACATGTGAATAAGTGTTGGGAACTTTATTATAAGACGAGAAGTTTACTTTTGGGGTAATTATATAATAAACGATGAAACTACGTATTTTAAGTGAGAGATTACGGCGAATAGCAACGATAGTGAATAGGGTTATACCTACTGAATTTTCTTCTTGGAAGAATAGAGTCCACGAGTGTCACGTAATAAGTGAGAAAACTCTTCGAGTTAAGGTTAGAGATGAAACCTTATACGTAATACTAATAATGTGAAATTAAGGATAAATGTTGTAATTATGGGTGACGAGAGGAACCTATATTAATATGATGATAGTGGTATATTTATATGATTGTGTGTACATATATTATATACATGTGAAAAACATACCGCGCTACTTGCTATCCTTGAGGTTACCGCGCTGGGACAGTCTTATCTCGATGGGACCTTTATGGGAGATATTGACTTGTACCCTAGAAGATAAATATCCTTGGTACAAGCTATCGAATCGATAGTTCAGACGGTCCTAAGAGACGCGAGTATGTGCCATCCTCTTAGAGACTTGGAATTTATGCTTCGCCTCGATATTGTTTGTGTATGTGTTAATACAGTTCGAGAGTGATTTCGAATTTGTATTCCCCTTGATTGAGTGGTATGGGGTTTGGATAGTGGAAGTATGCACGCACCATAATTTTATTTGGGGTGCTGTTATTATATATATTATACGAGTAGTTAATATATATACGAGATTTGGGAATTTGAAACTGCCTACTGTGATTTGATAAGTAGGACACGGTTGTTGACTCAAATAGTAAATACTTGTTTTTTGATAATATAATATGACACTGGGAAACTTTATAAATTAATAAATCTAAAATGAGAGTTGTGCTACTAATTGGAAGTATTCTTTTTAAACAATGATATTGTTCGGTTTTGAAATCTTATGAGTTAGTTAAGATAAGCTAAATTATTGGGAAGGTTAGTATGATAAAATGATAAGATAAACCGTTGGGAAGGTTAGTACGATAGGCGTGCACATTATAAGAGAGGTGAGAATTTCTCAAGAGAGTGTTGCTCTAATATGTTGTTGCATTGGCCTGTATCAATTTAAATACTTGCTAAACGTATTTTAAATCAAACACACTTTCGGGCTCTGACCCGTTTTTTTTTCTATCTCTCTCTCTTGTATATATATGTATGAATTACAGGTGCCCAGCCACAGAGGCATCTTGCTTAGGATCTCTTGGAAGGAACGCGCTACAGCTTAGGTGGGAGTTGCAGGTCTCTTGATTAGACGACTTCGTTCATTCGGATCCACTCGTAGTACTTTCATTTAGTTGAGCATGTGTAGCTCTTTCCATTATTCCGTTTTTATTGGACATTTGCATTTCAGTCATTTCCAGTATTGTTACTATGGGTTTTATTCAGTTTGATTGTGTTACTTTATATTTCGCATGTTGACATTCGATTGACGAATGTTTTAAATTAATTGGACTATGTTGCAGATATTTAATGTGGTGTGATTCTTACTTATTGAATGTTGTTAATAAATAAATAAATCATTTTCTTTAAATAAAAAAAAAATTGGAAAGTAATAATTAAATATGGTTTTGACACTTAGCTTAATTATTTAGGGTGTTAAATTGGAAAGTTTTTTTTTACGACAGTGATGCTAAGAATGAACCAAACTGTTCACCTTGATTTAATTTAATAAAGGAGTGATCGCCCGGTATTTAATTAGGCGGGGTGTCACTTGTAACTCTTCCTAAAGTTGAGAACTGATTTAGGCGGCAGTTGCTTCGTGTCCTGTGCGCGATGATTGGGATCATTTAAAAGTTTATTTGGAGCAGCGTTCCATAGTTGTCGTTTCAAACTTCTTAGTGTTCCCTCATCTTCTGCGAGTTTTAGCTGTTGTGCCCTCTTCTCCAGGCCTTCATTTTCTTCGCTTTCAATTTCCCTCGTCATCTGGGCTTGTGATCTTGCATCGTCCAAGTCAAACTTTCATCTCATAAGTCCCCTTTGCTCTACCTTTGTGCTTTCTCTGTTGAGTTTTCTTTGAATTTGTGATTTAGGGTTTACAAATGATAAAGTTAGGTAATAGATCAGTGTCTGAGTTCTGGAAGTTTTATAATATCCCAGAATGGGTAGAGATTGAGTGCGCTTCTCTCCCTAAGAATGTTAGAGAGATAGAAGTCGCTCATTGGATTCATATCTTGTTTCTTTCCCAAGGGGGGCTTACTTTTCTTCCAAATAATTTGTTCCTGCATTTCTTTGGTTATTTCAACATTGTCCCTGCACAGTGTTCGCCCAATGTCTGGAAGATAATCAATGGTATCCATAGAATAAATCAACTTTATGACACTAAATTAGGGCTCGTCGAAGTTTGTTTTTGTTATTCCTTCTCTCGAACGAGCTCTGGTCTTCTTTACCTCAAGGCCAGGAGTCCTGACAGGGTATTGGTAGTAAATTTACCTGATTCCCACAAGAACTACTGGCAAGATGGCTTTTTTTACTAGGAATTAACAGTTCTCCCCCCAGACTGAGGGGGCGAGGTCTGATAGATTCACTGTTCCCTTTTATGGGGAAGAGTACATAGGTAGTCTTTGCTCTGCTCTTTCGACCTCCTTGTTAATGTGTGATTTTTCTAACACTTTCCTGTTTTCTTTTCAGTGAGGACAAAGAACTTGGAACCTGCCCTTAGCGAGGTTCGAGTTGCCGAGATGATTAAAGCTTGGAATATCAGGGAATCTTTGGCTGACGGTGAATATTCCCGGTCTGCTGCTTTCCTGCTCGAGTACAAGAACATCGGGTCCAGCTTCATTGCGAGGCCTGTGGATAGCATTCTAGAATTAGATATTTCTGAAGAAGCTGCTGCCGATCCCATTTATTTGGACGAGGAAGAGAGAAGTTCTGAGAGTGATATCAAAGGAGGTGCTGAAGGTGGTTCTGGTGAGGCGAGCTCCAGTGGTGACAGTTCCTCAAGCTTAGAAGAGGTTTCTGAGGCTCAAGAGTCTTCAAGTACATCCAGCAGTTCTAGCGAGGAAATGGTTCCCCCTAGGAGAAACTTGATCCGTGATGATGATGATGATGATGTGCTTCTCGCTCAGAGGTCTAAGAAGCAGAAATCCAACAGTGGGGCTGTTGCCACTGGTTCTCAGTCTACTGGTCAAGGGCAAGAGAAGAAGAGAAAAGAAGAAGAGAAGTTGAAAGAGAGAGAGAGAGAGAAAGAGGGAAGAGGAGAGGAAGAAGACTGAAGAGAAAAAGAAGGTTGAGGAGAGGAAGAGGGTAGAGAAATAGAAGAAGAGACAGGAGGAGAATGGAAGCGAGGACGAAGGCTGGGCAGGCCTTAGTGCCTGTGTCTGCCTTGCCAGAGGGGGCCTCGATTACCATCTCTCCCCAACTGGCTCCTGCGCTACTCGAAAGAGCAGTCCTTCCTGCTAATCACCAAAGGGAAATGGGGTATGACCAGTTAGCCTTGCAAGCGAGTCATAGGATAGCCTTGGTAGGTCTATTCCTTCTTTTTAACACTTGTAAAATTTTATTTGTTGCTTTCTTTTACTTGCAGCTCGTGACTGACTTTGTCGTGCTCTATCGCTCTCGCGACGAGCTAGTGAATAAGAATGGTGAGCTGGAGAAGCAGAATGCTACCCTGAAAGTGAAGAATATCGAGCTCGAGGCCATCTTGAAGGCTGCTGATGCTGCTCGAATGTCTTCTGATCTGGACCTTGTTGAAGCCAATCGAGCGAGGGAGGCAGTGGTAAAAGAACTGAACGAACTACGGCATGCCTATGCTTTAGTCTGCTCGAGCAAGCTCGCGGTAGTGGAGGAGAATAAGGTGCTGGTGGAGAAGCTGAAGGAGAAGGAGTCCGAGGCAGCCACCATTAAGGGAGATTCATATAATTCCGGGTGGGCTGCTACATTTGAAGATACTGAGGTTCAGATAGGCTACATCAATCGTCTGAATTTGAAGAAGGGCTGGAATAAGGCCCTCTTGGCTGCCGGGGTGGACGTTAATTCTCCCTTGTTCAATGAGCATGATCCAGGCCCAAAGTCTGTCGTAGATGAAGCTCCTACCCCACCCGTCGAAGGTACTAACCCCGCCTCTCAGTCAGTTCCTGTGGATGCCTTTCCTGCTCGGGAGACAGAAGTTGTCCCTCCTGGGGGAGATGCTCCTACTGCTATTGATAAGGGGAAGCAACCAGCTTTTTCAGAACAAACCGAGGTCGCCAGGTAATCTACTCTTAAGATTACTTTTGTACTTTTGACTTGTTTGTAATGTTCCTTTCTGATTCTCGATGTACTTTGATCCTTTATGAATGAAATGAAGAGACTTTTTTCCTGAGTGTATTGATTCATTTTATCCTTTACTGCTCTTTTATGGCCTGTAGTTGATTGATGTAGATGAATATATACCAGCCACTTCTCAACTGGTAATAATGCTTGGTCCTGATGTGAGTCCTCAAGTTCGTCATACCTTCGTAAGAATTTGCAAATCACTGCGATGGAGGAATAAGCGTTTCATAGAGCAGACATAGCTCATTGCTAAATTGAAAGACAGGATTCAGGAAATGGAAGAAGTTGGAGCTTCTGTCCAAAAGGAAGTGAATACTCTGAGAGAAAGACTCCTCGATGCTACTGAGATTAACCAAGTTGGAGAAGTTCTGTAACCGGAAAATGAGTCCTTGAGGAGGGAAGTGTTGTGCCTCAGGGAGCATGCACCGAGCACTACGGCTCACGTTTTAAGGGGTTCCTCCTCATCACCAGTTGGCACAGGACCAAGCGATGCTCCTCTGGTGCTGTGAGGTTCTACCCTCATCGATTGTTTCACGAGCTGATACAAACGTAAGAATCCCAACTAGGGAAATGGATGAGCTTCGTGAAGATATCCATCGAGCATACATAATTGTTGCTGGGCTTTAAAGGGATGTCACACGGCTAAGGCATCTGTTTAAGAGAGGACCTCGACAAGTATAGGTTGATGGTTACGACTAAGGTTGGGTAGATGCTCTGACGAGGCTAACAGAGTTTAAAGGGATCGCATTTATCAGGGGATGGTTGAGTGCCCTAAGGGAGCTGCAAGTTCCAAGGAACTCAATACTCTGGTATCGTCACGAGATCTCTCCTTCCACTTTAAGGCCTAACCCCTTCAGGAGGATGATCAGTGGATCCCTATCGATCCCATCCCCCGACAGTTGTTAGAGTCAGATAGGAATGAGGTCGAGGAGGAATTGTCTCCTCATCCGGATGACGGTCAAAGAGCACAAGTTGCTGATTATGTTGTTCAGAGGCCTCAGCCTCACTAGGATTTTACCAGTTGTAACTCAGTGTACATATGTAATGAAGAAATGTAATATTGATGTTTTGGGCGATCTCGCCGATTAAACACAGGTTGTACATTCTTGTTATAAATGTGATGAAGTAATATAATATCTATATTTTGGGTGAACTCGCCGACCAAACATGTGTTGTACATTCTTTTACGTCATTTATTCTTCGCTTCATAATCTTGGGCCTCTTGTGGCCAACTAGATTAGTAAGTTTGCATTGTTGAGTAAGTGTCCCTCCAATCCAGTATGATTATGAGATACCATTCTGCCCTACTTAACCTTTTAGGTCGTGTCGTCACACTCCCTTAGGCCTAAGTGTGGCAATTGGCAAGGATACACCTGGTGTTGAATGCTCTATCCGATCAGGTTTTTGTTAATAAAACATTGTTTGGCGACCAATTTCACTTGGTCGGATTGCCTAAGGATCTCCTGTAGGGCTTCATATATTGCCAGGGGCAATGCTAAAAGGTTGTTCGTTCTTCATAACGAAAACCTGAGGAGGGTGTTTTCCCTACTATCGTGTACTGAGTAGTGTGCCTGTTATTTGGAAAGGGTGTGCAAGTTATAAAGTTCATATATTAGTTAACTGACACCTCATAGAATGCAACAGCCAAATAACTTTTATTAATCACAAGTAAATGAGCTGCAAGTTTCATAAATCTGGTAAAAGATGAAAGAAAAAACTAGAAATAGAATTTCTTAAGATTGGTTGCATTCCATGCTCGGGGTATCTATCTGCCCTCCAGCGTTTCTAAGTGATAGGCTCCTTGCAAATCATCTCTTGTTATCTTGAATAGTCCTTCCCAGTTTGGCCCCAACTTATCGTTTGATCTTTTTACTGCGCTGCCAAGGACTTTCCTTAGGACATAGTCTACAACTCGGAATGCCCTTGGATTGGCCTTCTTGTTATAGTGTTTTGCGAGCTGTTGCTGATAGCTCGCTAGCTTCACTAAGGCAAGTTCTCTGCGTTCGTCGAATAGGTCGAGTTCAGCGAGCAATGCTGCATCATTCTGGCCATGGTCGACAAGGGTGAACCTCATAGTTAGTAGGCCTGCTTCCAATGGGATGACCGCTTCCATTCCATACGTTAGTGAGAATGGAGTTTCCCTCGTTGATCGACGTGGTGTAGTGTGGTAAGCCCACAGAATATGCGGTAGTTCGTTCACCCATGCGCCTTTGGCTAGCTCTAATCGTTTCTTTAACCCATCGATCACCATTTTTTTGGAAGCTTCGGCTTAACCGTTACTCTGAGGATACGCCACCAAGCTAAAATAGTGCTTGATCCCGTGTTCATTGCAGAAGTTATGGAAAGGGCCAGTCTCAAACTGTGTTCCGTTATCAGTGATGATGGTTCAGGGGATTCTAAAACGAGTAATTATGTTTTTCCATATGAATCTCATCATATCTGCATCTCAGATGTTTTCCAGTGGCTCTGCCTCGATCCATTTGGTGAATTAATCTGTTGTGACCAACAGATACTTGCGGTTGCCGGCGGCGGTAGGAAGTGGTCCTACGATGTCCATTCCTCATTAGGATAAAGGCCAGGGGCTGGTGAGTGATCTTAGGTCACTGGCAGGTTGGTGAACCATAGGGGCATGTAGTTGACATTTCTCGCACTTGCGAGCATACATTGTCGAATCTTTTTGTATATATGGCCACCAGTAGCCTTCCTTCATAGCTCGAAAAGCTAGTGATCTTCCTCCAATATGGCTTCCACAGATTCCTTCGTGGAGCTCGTGTAGAATTTTCTCAACATCCCTCGGGTGAACACATTGTAGGTAAGGGCCGGAGAATGATCTCTTATACAGCTTGCCCTCAGGAGATAAGTGAAAGAGAGCAGCATTGACTCTTATCTGATGAGCGATCTTCCTATTATTTGGAAGTGCGCCATCTTTCAAATAGTCCCTTAAAGGGTCCATCCAACTGGGTGCTGACTCAATCTGGAGTACATGTTCCACGCCTGGTAGCTCATCGCTCTGATTGATGCTCAGATGAGCGAGGAAGTCGATAGGGATCGTTCTTTTCAAGTCAAAATTGATTACCGAACTCAGGGCTGCCAGGGCGTTAGCATGGCTATTCTGTCCTCTAGGAAATTGCTTGACACTAACTTCCTCGAAGCTGGCCATTAGCCTCTTTGCCAAGGCGAGGTAGGCTGCCATTCTTTCATCTTTTGCGTTGTAGTCCCCACTTATCTGATTGGAGACTAATTATGAGTCGTCGAACACCTGCAATTGCTTCGCCCCCAAAGTATGTGCCTTATGGAGGTCGGCTATCAAAGCCTCATAATCTGCCTCATTATTGGAGGCTTTAAACCCAAGCCTGATTCCCTGTTCGAGGATTGTATTTTCTGGAGTAACAAGCACAATGCCCATCCCTGCCCCCTTTGAGTTGGAGGCTCCATCAATAAATAACTATCAAACTCCCTCTGTTGCGTGGTTTTCTTTTTGCCTCATGGGTTGAAGTTGGTCGAGAGGATGCCCGCCTATGAATTCAGCTATGAAATCAGCAAGGACTTGTCCCTTGATTGCATTCTTTGGTTAAAATTGGATGTAAAATCATTCGAGCTTGACCAACCATTTAGTCAGTCTGCCCGATAAATCCTCATTCCTCAGGATTGCTTTAAGGGGGTGCGATGTAAGGACGATGATGGTGTGAGCTTCAAAGTAGTGCTTCAATTTCCTTGAAGCTATTACAAGTGCAAAGGCGAGCTTCTCTAGTTATAGGTACTGCTTCTCAGCCTCTAATAAGGTCTTGCTCGCGTAATAAACGGGGTGCTGGATTCCTGCTTTCTCCCACACCAGCGCAGAACTGATGGCGTGGTTGGAAACGACGAGCTATAAGTACAAGGAATCCCTTTCTTGAGGTATGACGAGCAGGGGTGGTGAGCTAAGGTAATCCTTAAGCTCGTTAAATGCTTTCGAGAAATCTTGATTCCATTCTACTCTCTTGTTTCCCTTGAAGAGCTGGAAGAATGGCTTACATTTTTCAGAGGACTTCGAGATGAAACGATTCAAGGCAGCGAGCATAACGGTGATCTTATGTACGTCCCGTATTGTGCAAGGGGCTGTACCCTGTTGATTGCATCGATCTGGTCTGGATTAGCCTCAATGCCTCTCTTACTGAATAAGTACCCACGAAATTTTCCTGACTGGACACCGAAAGAACACTTGCTCGCGTTGAGCTTCATTCGGTATTTTATGAGGATTTTGAAGGTTCTCGATAGGTCTGAGAGGTGGTCTTCTTTGTTCCAGCTCTTGACGAGCATATTGTCGATGTAGACTTCCATGGTGTCTCCCATTTAGTCTTTGAACATCTTGGTGACCAGCCGCTGGTAGGTTGCCCCTTCGTTTTTAAGCTCGAAGGGCATGACTTTGTAACAGTATAATCCGACGGTGGTGATGAATGCGGTCTTATCCTGGTCTGGTGCATACAGAGGGATTTGTTGATACCCCGAATATGCATCCAGCAAACTCATTCTTTCGTGAGCTGTTGTGGCGTCCATCAATTGGTTGATTTTTAGGAGAGGGAAATTGTCCTTAGGGCATGCCCTGTTAAGGTCAGTGAAGTCAATGCAGACTCTCCATTTCCCGTTATTCTTTGGAACTACAACTGGGTTGGATAACCATTTAGGGAATTGAACCTCCCGTATGGATCCTGCATCCAGTAATTTTTTAACTTCTTTTTCTACGGCTTTTGCCTTCTCGGGCGCAATTCGTCGTGCCTTCTGCGTGATAGGTTTGAAAGTGGGGTCGACATAAAACCGATGACAAACCACACTGGAATCAATTCCAGGCAACTCGTATAGTTCCCACGCGAAAACGTCTATGTTGCTTCTCAGCAGAATCGTCAATTCTTTCTTTTCTTGATCCGTGAGAGAAGCTTCAATCAAGAATATCCTGTCCTTCTCGCTAACACTAGCTGTAACTTCCTCCAGGTTTTTGACGACCCACTTAGAGGGGAGGAGCCTGGTCTTTTCCACTCCGGGTCTTCCATACCATAACTGTTATTTTAAAGGTATCATACCTTCTTGTTCCTCGACCTTCTCGTTGGGCTTTTCGGCCTTCTTATCTAGTTTTGGGTGGATGGCCACTATGAATAACCTTCTTGCCATCGTCTGATCGCCATGGATCTTCATTACTCCTCGCTCGGTCACATATTTGAGTTTCTGATGGTAGGTCGAGGGGACTGCCTTTATTCCTCTGTCGAGGATAGCTTGGTATGGCGAGTCAATGTCGACTACTAGAAACTCAATCATTTTGGAGATACTTTCTGCCCTTAATGGTAGCATAATCTTTCCTAGTGGAATAGTCACTTTTCCAGCGAAGCCAACTAGAGGGACAGTGGCTTCTTTCAGGTCGGCGATGCTCAACTTCAATTTCTGAACTGGTCGAGATACATTACCTCGGATGAGCTTCCTTAGTCGACGAGCAACTTGTCGACGTCATAGTTGGCTATCCTGAGCGTAATGATCAAGGCGTTGTGATGTGGGGTTCTCACTCCCACCAGATGTTCATATGTGAACATGGTATGTTTACTATAGTAGACGTCATCTGCTCGTCGACGCTTATCTGATTGTGTCTTTGCTGGATCGATCTGAAAAGCTTGCATTACTGCCGTAAGCTTTTTTACTTCCATCCGAGATGAATTCCCATGAATGTGCTTCATGTCAGATGCCCCATAAATTACCACGAATTCATGGCCAGCATCATCTTCAAGTACATTGTCAGGTCTTATTTCTCCATTAGCAGCAACTTTCTATGCCTTCTTCTCCATAAACTCGTTTAGGTGCCCAGACTGGGCCAGTTCTTTAAGGTGAGACTTAAGAGCTTTGCAGTGCTCAGTCTTATATCCTCCCTCTTTATGAAAAGCACATCTCAGCGTGTTGTTTCTCTTTGAGGGATCTCCTCCCATCTTTCTGGGCCACTTAATAAATGGCTCGTCTTTGATCTTCGTTAGAATCTTATAAATTGGTTCTTTGAAGACAGTGTTAACTGCCTGAAATTCTTTTGAAACATTGTTCCTACCTCCGTTCTTGGAGCCATTCTTGCCCCCATTCTTACCTCCTTTCTTCTGGTTCTCAGCTTTATCATTGCCTTTGGCAGCAAGCTTAGTTCGACCGTTTTCCCCTGTGTTGAGGCGGGTCACATCCTCCACTTTGGCGTACTTCTCGATGTGAGCCATCAGGTCATCGATGGTCGTGGCCTATTTCTTTGTTAGGGATTGGTGCAAAAGGCAAGAGCTGCTACCTGCTCCGAGCAGTCCTCGACCTCATTGAACAACTCCCAGTACCTCTTCGCGTAGTCTCAGAGGCTCTTTTGAGGTGTCTTTTTCATTGTTAGTAAAGCATCCATCCTTTTGGGATGGGAGCTACTAGTAATGAAGCGGGTTGTAAAGAGCTCGACCAAGGACTCAAAGCTCCTGATAGAGGGAGCCTCTCGAACCAGTTTTGCGCCACATCATGCAGGCTTGAGAGAAAAATCCTGCACATCAGTGCATCCTGGTGGTTCTAGAGAGTCATGGCCTGTCTGTACTGCCTAACGTGATCAATGGGGTCAGTTTTTCCGTCATAAATCTTGAATCTCAAAATAGCAAAATTCTTGGGGGCTTCCTCTTCTTCTATCTCCCTTGAGAAAGGGGATTTTATCTGGGTCTTGAGAGCTCGTCTAGCAAGCTCCCTGGTCGATCTTTTGTCGCGGTGTGCTGGGTGTTGGTCCATCTCCCTTCAGACCAAATTTCGTATGTTCTCATTGCTGCGAGCCGGTCTCTGGTGTTCGAGAGAGTCGTTGCTTGACTCTTGCTTCTCACTCTTTTGGGATCCACGCCTTGGGCTCCTTCCCCGGCTGCGAGACTTGCTCGCCTGAGGGCTAGGAGTACAGTATGGACGTCGCCTAGTGCTGCGATGGAGCTCTTTCTCCATCCTTTCTAATTTCCTTTTGAGGTGAGCATTCTCAGCGTCTTGCTTGTGAGCGGACTCCCTTTGCTCTTAGAGCCTTGCCTTATTGGCATAAATCAGTTTGGAGATTTGTGTGGATTTTGCTAGTCCTTTGCTTTCCTCTTAGGATGGCCTCTTTGGGTGAGCCCTCTGATCTGAACACCGAACTTCGGATCTGATCCTGCGAGGAGCAGGTTATTCTTGGATATCTCCTACCTGAGGCGCATTACTACTGTGACCAGACATTTCAAACTTCTTTATTGGTGTGGGCTTTCTCAGGGAAGACAAACGTTCTCACAGACGGCGTCAATTGTGGTGACAATTATATTTAACACAAATAAATGAGAAAAGCGCAATCACTAAGGAAAATAAAGAACATAAAATGCCAATCACACAACACAGTATGTACGTGGTTCAGCAAGAATGCTTACGTCCATGGTGGTGCAGTCAGTATTATTTCTATATACTCCGGGGAGCGTTTACAGATAATACAGTGCATGCCTCTTGCCCCGGGCTTAGGGTTTATTTTATACATGTTTATCTTCAGGGAGTGGGGGTGTTGGACTCCCCCACGTCCATCTTTATCTCCTAGAATATCTCTATACGAGATTCTAGGAGAAGACTAAGTCATAACTGAATTTAGTTAAGGTGAGGGATCCGGACTTTGGGCCGTTTTTATTAGGCTACTCGTCCGGGCCCATGATGGCAAATCCGGGTACCCACAATTCTCTTTCACAATGTGGGTCTCCAAAAATATCTTTTTATGCTAAACAACACCTGGCTTCAAGCTAGTTATGTCTCTAATACGATTGTATTAAAAAAATCAAGTAATGCTATCTTTAATACGATATTATTAATGCTATCATTCTCTCTCATCTTGACGTGTTCTTTGAAACTAAAAAAAATAATAAATCAAGAATTTCTTGGAAAAAAAAATGAATAAATCAAGTCTCTTGAAAACTAAAAAGATGATTCATTTTAGACTAAATTAATCTTTCGATCCAATACAATCTAGATTCAATTAATCTCATTTCACCATTCTCCACTCAAATCACATTACACAATGCTACTAATACTACTATATCTATAAACCGTTTTTATTTCTAGAAAAAAGTTAAAAAAGAAATTCAAAATTTCAAATTATTTTTTATATAAATAAAACAAATTGGTTATAAAAACATTTTTAACGTTATAGTTATTAAAAAAAAAACTTTAAATTTTTCACTATAAATGACAAAAAAAAATTAACTAAAAACACATACAAATATGTATAACTTTTTTATATATAAAATACGTATAGTTTTTTGGAAGTATTTATTTATAGAAAAAAGATTCTTAAGTTAAAAAAAATTTCAAATTTTTAAAATTGATTGAATATAAATAATAAAAAAAAGTTATGGTTATAAAAACATTTTTAATATTTTTTTTATAGAAAAACTTGGTTTGTATCCATAAACGACATTCAATTTTTGAAAGTAAAACCAAATAAAAATAGGTATAATTTTTTTATATAAAATACGTATAGTTGTTTTAAAGTTTTTATTTATAAAAATATTTTTTATATAATGAAAATATTAAAAAATAATAGAAAATTTTTATTTATGAAAAAATTAACCTTTTTATAATAGCTTTAAGATAAGTTGTTCAATTGATGATATATACTAATTTTTATAAGTATCATTATATTTTTTTTATTATACATCGCTCGTGCATTTCACATGTTATATGCGAGTTTGATAGTATTGAAGGAGTTAATGAGACTTTAATGCTTGCTATCCTTTCTCTCTCAACGTGAACATTGTGTTCTCTGAATCATCTAGTGTGTTCTTTGAATCTAAAAAAATGAATAAATAAAAAATTTATTAATCTCTCGATGCAACACAATCTAGATTCAATTAATCTCTTTTCATCATTCTCCACTCAAATCACGTTACACAATGCTATTAATACTACTACATCTATATAACGTTTTTATTTCTTAAAAAAGTTTTTTAGAATTCAAAATTGTTTTTCATATAAATAAAAAATGGTTATAAAAATATATTTAATATTGTATTTATAGAAAAAAAAACTTTAAGTTTTTATCTATAAATAACATAAAAAATTTTTTAACTACAAGCAAATAAAATTATGTATAATTTTTTTTATATAAAATACCTACAATTTTTTTATGTTTTTATATCAAAAAAAGTTTCCAAAATTTCAAAAAAAAAATTAATATAAATAAAAAAATTTGCTTATAAAACATTTTTAACGCTTTATTTATAGAAAAAACTTAAGTTTGTATTTATAAATGACGTACCGTTTTTTAAACTGAAAAGAAATAAAAATATGTATAAATTTTTTATACAAAATACGTACACTTGTTTTGAAATTTTTGTTTATAACAAAGTAATTTTATATAATAAAAACATTTAAAAATAATAGGCATATTTTATTTATGAAAAAAGTAACCTTTGATAATGGCTTCAAAATAAGATATTGAATTTACGATATATACTAATTTTTATAATTATCCTTATATTTATTTATTCTACGTCATACGTGCATCGCACGGGTTGTATTCTAGTTATACCTTTACTACGATAATATTAGAGGTTTTAATAGTAATAAATGCACCAAACTCAACTTCAATTATTACCGTAAGTTCTCCTCTTTACTTTGAACGTGTACCCTCTTAAACTTTCTCTTTCTTACCCGTCTCTCTTTCGCTTCTTTGTGTTATGAGCTCTCTTTATCCAACTGTTTCCTCTTTACTCTATTTATCTTCCTCTTTCTAAAAACTGAACCTTCATCTCCCCCTTTTATAAATGATCTCATGAACTCCCATTACTCTCCCCCTTTTATAAGACATGGCCGGACAGCTTGGACGGAGGTAGAGTTTTGCCGGCAGTTTGAGTTTGGGTTATTTTGGTATGAAATGAGCCTTTAGGTGAGAGGGGGTATAATGATGTAAATTCTACTGCGAAAAATGACATTTGGAACATCGTCCGCAAGAGAACACGTTCAAGAAATCGTAGACCATAAATGCTTTTTAAATTGACTTTAGATTCTTGTTTCTTTTTTGCAAGAGTCCTACTTTAGCGCTTGTAAGTGCTTTTGGAGAGGTTTTTTCTCCATATATTAATAAAATATATTTCTTTAACAAAAAGGTGAGAGGGGTTTAAGATGGGTTTTGACTCATTCAAGTGGGTCTCTTTGTTTTGGATGAAAACCCTCAATTTCCATGGGGATAGCTATGGGTGATCCATCTGGATATAGTTATTATTATTAGTTGTTATCTCACTTTCAATATTTGGTTTATAAATACATATGTTACTCATATATCAGTTTATTACCTACGATAACAAAACAATCCAAGAAAGATGGTAAAGTTATTTACCTATGTGCCTTTATAATTTATTGCATAAATTTTTTTATGTCTTTTATTTTTATATTTCTAATCTTCATTTTTTAAGACAAGATTTCATACCAAATTGATAGTTTAATAAATATTAATGGTATGTGATGTTTACATTCTGGAAACATAAGCAATTAGTAAGATATTGTGTTGGTTTGGGGGTTTTATGTAGTGTTTACATTCTAGAAAGTTTATAAAAGATCAACTTCAAAATATTAGTTTGCATTGTTTCTTTTATAACCGTGTTTTACTATATTTTTCTCTCTCATCTTAAACATTGTATTCTTTGAAATAAAATAAAAAATGAATAAATCTAAAGTCCCTTGAAAACTAAAAAGATGATCCATTCTAGAATCAATTAATTAAACATAATATAGATTCAATTGATCTCTTTTCATCATTATCCACTCAAATCACATTACACGATGCTACCAATACTACTATATATATAACGTTTTTATTTCTAGGAAATAAATTTTAAAAAGTTTCAACATTTTAAAATTTTTGTTTATATACATTAAAAAAATTATTGTTGTTGTATGTAAAACTTATGTTCCTACGTGGACCAAAGAAGAACGCACATCTATCATCTAACGTGTCCGACCAACTTGCTTGATTGGCCACATGCAGGAAGACTAACCAATATAAGAAGGCCGACTAATTAGACCATCAACAGTTATTCAGATGGGATACCAATCAACTGTGAATTCCAAGAGTTTTGTTTATTGTGTACAAATGTAAATTCCTGATAATATAAAGTCATTCCATTTTTGGGTTTCATAACCCTATAAATACAAACCAATCCCTTAGCTCAATGGACAACTCGAATCATTGGAATGCTTATCTTATTAAGCTCCTGTAAACCTTATTGAATAATGACAGCAGTGCACGTAGGCTATTTTACAGTCGAACGACTCTAAAATCTCTGTCTTTTGTGTTTGTGGTTTGAATTATATCCATAATCCTTATCTATGATTATAAAATTAGAATCAATCCATTTTTAGACATCAACAGACTGATGCCGTCTGTGGGAACGTTTGACTATCATTATTTTCTACCACATCTATTGTTTCAATCTCTTGAAGGATTGCAAAAGGTGAATGAAATTATTAAAAGTAGTAATGCTGCTGGAGGCAATGTCCTTCCCAGCGTGGAAGACCTAAATGAAATTCTGATCAATCTTGCCAAGGGGCAAGAAGCTATGCAAGAAACTATGAGGAAAATGGCTCAATCATTGCAAGTTAGCCCTGTTGCTCCATCTAGGCATACTACTGATCTTTCTTATATAAGAGAAATTCCACCCTCTCCACCAAGGAATACTCAAAATAGTTATTCCAGGTCATCACGCGATAGGTCTTATCACCTAGGGGCCAGTTTATCAATCAGATCTACGAATTACTATGATGGCCCTTCTTTTACCCCCTGAACGTCCAAGCATCTTAGAAAGGTTAAACACGACTTTTGCTTTTGATCACCTGCGTTCGCGAGCCGATAGAGTTCATCATAGACAACCATCCTGATCATGAGAACATCGTGATGACCACCATGAGGGATCAGTCAGGTCTAGAACAAACGACCGAGGATTTGTGCGTGCCGAGAAAACTTTATAGGAAGAGATCTCGGCATAAACGCATGGCAAGGATGGTCGAGATTCTTCCAATAGATCTAATGAAGAAAATTCTTCATGGAAAGGGTCAATCCAACGATTAGAAGATCGGATGGGGAAAATGTCTAAGGCAAATAATCCATTGCAGGAAAATTTTGTCAAGGGGTTTCCTTTCATCCAGGAAATTTTTATTTCCCAACTCCATCTAAGTTTAAAACACGAGTGGTCACCCCCAAATATAATGGTAAGACTGACCCAATTTTACACATTGAGCAATATCAGACTACAGACGATATATACTCTATTTTTGAGCCGATGTATACTCTATTTCTTATGAAATGAGATACAGAGTTTTTTCAAGCATCATCACCTGTTCAGCCCAAATATTTTAAAATAACTAGCCCTGAGGACAAATCCCCACCTTTAATCAGCTCACCGAGCTATTTATTAATAATTTTTTCTTTGGGGCCAAACCGATTAAATGAGTAACTAATCTTTGAAGTGTTTGACAACGATCAGGGGAAACTACCAGGGAATACATCACTCGTTTTAATTACGAGATCTCAGAAGTGTTTGATTATGAGAAAAATAGTCCATCACAGCCTTAATGAGTATAATCACAAGAAGGCTGGGAAAATTATGAATGCCGAGGAAGCGATGGATTCGAAGCAAACCCCGATGAATAAGCCTGCAGAAAAAAAGGAGTAGAATCACAAGAAGGAAAAGAAACAAAAAAATATGAAGTTATACTCCACTGACAGTTGGTATCCATCATATCCTGGAGGAGATCAGAAATAATAAAGACTTAAAATGGCCTAGGAAGCTAAGAGCACCACCCAATAGGAGAGACAAGTCTAAATATTGCTAATTCTATAAAGATCATGGGCACACAACTAACATTTGCATTGAATTGAAAAGTGAGATTGAATCCCTCATTTGTCTAGGAAAACTGAACAAGTTCGTTGATCGTCATGAAGGCCGAGAAACAAAGGAAGGTCGGCCTCCCCCTATAAACCTAGATATGACAAGAAGTGAGGTCATGAGGATGATTACGAAGATGGTCCAGACCTACCAAGGAAACTCAAACAACCAGAAATTGAGGTAGCTATGATAAGATTTAGTTCTTTTGATTATCATGTCATCACAAGTGGGGATGCTAGAGGAAGAGGAGGAGATAAAGTCGCTGAAAGGAAAGATTACATGAATGAAGCTAAAGCTTACTCCTAAATACAATGCATCAATTTGAATTCTAGTGATGATCATCCCAGGAAAGTAAATAAAGATAAGCTTGTCATCAGTTTCTCCAAAACCGACCTCTCCGGAGTACTATATCCCCATAATGACCCTATGGTCATTAAATTTAGAATCCATGAAGCCATAATTGCCAGTGTTTTGATAGATAATGGAAGTTCTGCAGATGTCATGTTCTATAGTTGCTTTAAAAGTTTTGGGATTGACGACAAGTCAACTTGAAGCATTTCATAAACCCCTGATTGGATTCTCAGGGGAAAAAGTCTATCCCTTAGGAACTATCAAGTTTGGGGTGTTTTTCGGCGTTTGGCAAGTGAACCGAACAGAGAATATACATTTCATCGTTCTAGATAAAAATGTCCAGTCAGCGTACAATGTGATTCTCGAAAAAGTTTGACGTTGTGCCATTTACTGTTCACCAATGTCTGAAGTTACCTACCCACTTCAGAGTCGGCATAGTAAAGAGAGATCAGAAAGTAGCCAGCGAATGCTATTATACTTCAGCTAAGCAGGAATACTTGATCTATTTGAAGAAAAAAATCACTACGTACCAATTTAACACCTCGAACGAAATGAAAGTTGACACCTTGGACTGTAGGGATGAAACAGAGTTGTTCATAAGTAATAGAGATTACTGAGAGTATAATCCTTGACGATGAAAAGCCAGAAAGGGTTGCTCAAATTGGCTCCACATGAGTACCATCCCTAAAATAGGAATTAAGTACATTCCTTATGAACCAAAAAAATGTATTTTCTTGGAGTCACAAAGATATGACCGGGATTGATCCCAATTTTCTCTTCCTTGAGCTCAATATCAGTAAGGATGACAAGACGATCAAACAGAAGCGAACGGTGTTTAGTCCTAAAAAGAGCACAGTCATCCAAGAGGAAGTATAAAAGTTACAAAAATCCCAGTTCATTGAGGATGTCAAGTACCCAGAGTGATTGGCAAATGTGGTAATAGTAAAAAAGAAGAATGATAAATGGTGTATGTGTGTAGATTTCATTGATCTTGATAAGGCATGCCCAATGGACCATTTTCCTTTTCCCAGAATCGATCAACTAGTAGATGCTACTACATGACATGATTTGTTGAGTTTTATGGATGCTTATTCTAGTTACAACCAGATAAAAATGAAGTCGGAAGATAGAGGGAGCACTTATTTTATTACCAATCGAGGTACCTACTACTAGAACGTTATGCCTTTTAGTCTTAAAAATACTAGAGCAACACACCAAAGATTGGTAAATAAAGTGTTTAAAGAACAGATTGGAAAAAATATGAAAGTATATGTAAATGATATGCTCACCATAAGAAAAAGAGCTTCAGATCACATCAAAGACCTCAATCAAACATTTGACTAACTCGAAAAGTACCAGATGAAACTCAACCTGACCAAATGTGTATTCGACGTACAAAAAGGAATGTTCCTCGATTTTACGATAAACTAGATAGGAATAGAAGCTAATCCTGCCAAAATCAAATCTCTAATTGAGATGCAATCCCCAACCTGCAATAAAGATGTTCAAAAACTTACTGAAAGAGTGGTTTCCCTTAATCGATTAGTTTCCCGAGCAACAGATAAATGCTTACCATTCTTTAAGGTACTTCAAAAGACCTTTGAGTGGAATGAATAGTGTAAAAAAGCATTTCAGGAACTGAAGAAGTATTTAGGATCTCTATTACTGTTGTCCCAACCAATTTTGGGAGAAAAATTATATTTATATTTGGTTGTTTCTGAATTTTCTGTTAGCTCGGCATTAATTCAACAAGAATAAGGAGTCCAAAAACCAGTCTACTACACCAGCAAGACTTTCACAGGGACAAAAATCAGGTATCCACGTTTAGAAAAATTAGCATTATCTCTTATTAAAGCCTTAAGATGAATGAAGCCTTATTTTCAAGAGCATACTATCGTTGTATACACTGATTTACCTCTTCAATAAGCACTTCACAAACTAGAGAAATCAGGCTGGCTGATGTGTTAGGAAGTAGAACTTTAAGAATATGACACCATCTATGAGCTAAGATCATCATTGAAGGGGAAAGCTATAGTGAATTTTATTGTAAAATTTACATATCTAGAGGTTATCGACTAACCAAACTTTCCTACCGAGCAGATTTCTCAGGAAGAGAGATCGGTTCTAAATTAAGCTAGGGCAATAGACGATCAACCTAAATCGTCCATTGTTCAAGAGATGGACCAAAAATATAAAGAAGAGAGCAAGAAGATATTCTGGCAAGGAATTCTATCCACACAAAGCTTTGACGAAGATATTCCATTGTGGAAACAATACGTGGATGGATCTTCATATTCAGCAGGTAGTGGAGCTAGTATTATACTTAACACTCCCGATAATATTGATGTATAATACTCTCTCAGGTTTTAATTTCAAGACTCAAATAATAAAGCCAAGTACGTGGCGTTAGTCACAGGCCTTGAATTAGCATTATCGTTAGGTGGAGATCAAGTGATTCTGAGTTAATTGTCAACCAAGTACTTCAAATATATAGAGTCAAGGCAGACTTAATGGTAAGATACTTGGATAAAACTATTGAGGTGGTCTCCAAATTTCCAACAGTCCAGTTGGTTAGAATACCAATGGTAGAGAATGCTCAAGCCGACGCACTTGCTCGGTGGGATTCAGCGACCAGGATAGAACTCGGAGAAGCATCTCAGTGGAGATCTTGGCATCTAGGAGCATAGTGGAGGATCCTATGATCAATCATATTACTGTAGAGTTGGGACGATCATGGATGGACCCAATTAAAGATTATATTAATAAAAGGATCCTTCCAACTGACCCAAAAGATGCAAGGAAACTTAGATACAAAGCAACTGGGTATGTATTAAAAAAATGAGTTATATACAAAATGGGATATACTATTTCTTTACTACGGTGTGTCCATCCCTTGGAAGTTACTGAGTTAATTAAGGAAGTGCATGAAAGGTCTTGTGGGGCTTATTCAGCTGGTCGATCATTAGTTAGACATATTTCCATGTAAGGGTATTATCGGCCTACCATGATAGCAGATTGTGGAACCTTCACCAGAAAGTGTGATAAGTCCCAAAGGTTTGCAGTCATCCACAGAAGACCGGAGGCTACCTTAACACCAATTATTTATCCTTAGCCTTTTGACATTTGGGGAATTGATTTGGTCTGCCCATTGCCGACCACCAAAGGCAAGTTCAAATACTTAGTAGTAGTTGTAGACTATTTCACGAGATGGGTGGAAGCAGAACCATCGATAGAGATGCCTTATGATAAGGTATTTGAGTTTATATCGAAACACATAATTGCAGGTATGGCATGCCTTATGCATTCACTACTGACCATGACACCAAGTTTGACAGCGATGAATTTGAAGCATACTACGTGTTAACGCAAAAATTCTCCATCTACGAGGACCAATCAGAAAAGGACACATGTCATCCTACGTGGCAATATTCGACAACTGAGGAGAGTTGGTCGGCACCCGAGGAGTATTAGTCGGCACCCGAGGAGAGTTGGTCAGTACCCGAGGAAAATTAGTTGGCACCCGAGGAGTATTAGTCGGCACCCGGGGAGAGTTAGTCGGCACCCGAGGAGAGTTGGTCGGCATACCAACCAGGAAGATCAAAGGATAACTATGCATTTAATGTGCATTAATGAAGATGGCAACGCATTTAATGAGCCTTAATGTACATTTATACTGTATTAATAGATGACAACACATAGCATACCAAGCAATTCAACAATTAGATTCGTTGAATGTCGACATAAATGTCTACATACAATGAATCTCTTTATCTCCCATCACTATAAATACATGTATTCCCTTAGCCAAAAGGGAAGAGATCCGGAAGAACCAAGAAACACCATACACAAGATCCACACCTTTTTCTCTCTCTACACCACATTGTGCTATTGTAAACCCCTGGGAATAAAATAACAGTGAACGTAGGCTTTATTCATAGCCGAACCACTTTAAAAATCTTTGTCTCTCATGTGCTTGATTGGATTATTTTTATCTATTTATCTGTGCTCATAAAAATGAGATTCGGTCCAGTTTTTTGCATCAACACTACGTTCAATCCAAGATTCAGAAACTTCACTTTGCTCTTGGACATCCACAATACAATGGTCAAATAGAAGTAACGAGCAAAACTTTGCTTCATGGATTGAAGAAGAGACTTGATGCCACCAAGGTCAATTGGATATATGAATTGCATTATGTTATTTGGGCGTATAGAAAAAATGCCGAGAATAGACACTGGAGAAACACTTTATATGCTTGCTTTGGGGACAGAGGCCATGGTACTAGTCGAAATAGGCCTACCAACCATAGAGTGTTGAACTTTTATTCCCTAAAAAGTGATCTCATGAGAAGATTGGACTTGGATCTAGTATAAGAAGTCAGAGAAGACGCTACCCTCAGAGCTGTAACTTATTAACAATGAACTGCCCATTTTTATAACAGGAGGGTCAATCCGACCAACTTGAAAGAAGTGTATTATGTCCTCAAGAAGATCATTCAGAAAGGAAACAAGTTGGAAGCAAACTGGCATGGTCCTTATCGCATTTCGATCGTCATCCGGCCAATAACTTTTTAATTGGAGACTCTTGATGGGGAGAAATTAAAGAACCCTTAGCATGCCAACCACTTCCGAAAATACTATCAGTAGACTGAAAGCGTTATGTACTCTTTTTTTTCAGTTTCAATAAAAATATTAATTGTAGTTAAATTATGCTTCTATTTTTTGAGTTTTTTTTTTAGTACGGTGATATACATCCCTAACAAAAATAGGAAACACAATCTTCAAGTTTTCGTTTCTCTTGGTCTTTAGCTCTTGTCGACCAAAAGACAACAGATACTTAATCAGGTTGAACTTATCAAATTCGAGATGCATTAACAACTTAATTAACATTCGTGTTTCCCAATTAAGTTAAATATAGGCGTTGATACTAAAATTTACCATCCTACATGGACCAATTACAAGCCAGCACGTGTCATCCAATATGGCACAAGTTTAAGTCAGCCTGGTACAAAATCCCGACCAACAAGGAAGGTCGACCAACAAGGAAGCCCGACCAACAACTTGTGTTTCCAACAAAGCGAGAGCGGTCTTACATACTGTATTGCTAATGAAGAGACAACATGCATATATTTAATTCTTACTATGTATTGATGTAAATGCCTAATGAATGAAGGCACTCCATTCTTTCACATGACAACTATCAAAACCCCTATTGGGCTATAAATACATTGTATCACCCTCATTGTAGAGGAGCCGAAAAAACAATTCAAGGCAATCAATACATAACAGTGGACGTAGGTTATTCTATTGAGCCGAAAAAATTTAAAATTTCTTGTGTCTTATTTTGTTTAACTTATTTTATTTGTGATCGATTAATTAGGCCTAGCCTAGTTTTTTGCATCAACAGATAGGCATCATCTGTGGGAACATATTGCTAAATGTTTTCACTCATTTATCATCTATGGCTGAAATTCCAGGATCAAGCACCAAAAATGAGGAAATTCCACCTAATCCCTCTGACCCTCCAAACAACAATGATTTAACTAGAATCTTGGCTAGCTTGGCCAAAAGTCAAGAGGATATGCAGGATATAATATGATAGTTGGCTCAAACTCTACAAGCCATAGTTCCTACACAAGTTAATCAAAGGAATATGCCACCACTGCCAACAAGGAGTGTTGGGCATAGCCTTTCCAGAACTTCTATGGATCATTCATACCTTCCTGGAGCAACTTCTTCTATTTGGATCACTAACTCCACTGATGGACAATCCCTCATCACCAAAAGATCGAGTGCCTTAGAAAGGCTAAGTAGGGCTTTTACTTTTGATCTTTTGGGACCCCAGGGAAATGCCCTATAGATTTCGTCGAGAAATACTTGATGACCAAGCAATCTGAAGGAAGGTTCACCCCAATCCATATTAAATACCTAGCGAATTAATAGATCCAGTCGGAGAGAAGGTTCGCAAGAAGAAAGCTCAGCACGATCAGTTGGTCAACATAGAAAAGCCACTACCCATAGATCTATTGCTGACAGTGATGCTTGGAAAGGTTCCATTTGGCGTTTGGAAGAAAGATTGGGAGAAATGGCCAAGTCCAAAAACCCTCTCCAAAGAAGTTTTATTAAGGGATCTCCCTTTGTGTAAACCATTATAGATTTCCCTACGCCGACCAAGTTTAAGGCTCCAGTGGTCACTCCCAAATATGATGGGAAGACTGATCCAGTTCTTTATATAAAACAATACCATGTAGCTATTTATACTTATGATTTTCCTAATGAAATGAGGTACATGGCATTTTCAGGAACAATCACCGGATCTGCTCAAATCTGGTACAATAGTCTTCCTCGGGGATAAATTTCTTGCTTCTAATAACTCGCTGAGCTATCCATTGCTAATTTTTATTTTGGAGCAAAACCTATGAAACGAGTAGCTCATTTTCTTTGTGTAAGACAAAATGAGGGAGAAAGTACTAGAAATTACATCACTCATTTCAACAACGATAACATGGAAGTCATTGATTACAAAGAGAAGACTGCGATCACTGCCCTTATGAGTGGTTTGCTCCCTGACAAACTATACTATACTTTGGAAAAAGATCCCCTGAAGATGATGACAGGACAGTCTTCTCATAAGGGCAGTGATCACCGAGGAACCTAGACAACCAGAGCAAACCACTCACAAGGGCAGTGATCACTCATAATCCCGATCTTCCTAAGAAGCCTAGACAATCGGAATGCGAGGTATTCACTCTCAGTTTTGGATCCTTTTATTTCCACATGATTACGAATGGAGATACAGGAGGAGGAGATCATATAGCTGAAAGGAAAGCTTACCTCAATGAGGCTCAAGCTTGTTCCTATATCAAGCGAATTAACCTCACCGAAGAAGACCGACCAAGAAAGGTTAACAAAGATAAGCTCGTAATTGGATTTTCCAAGAATGATCTATCTAGAGTGTTGTATCCTCATGATGATCCTTTAGGGACCAGAGTCAAGATGAAAGAAGTACTGATGGCAAGAACATTAGTGGATAACGACAGTTCGACAAACATCATTTTCTATCGCTATTTTGATAGTTTGGGATTAAAACTCAACCAAATGGAGCCTTACCATAGGCCATTAATGGGATATTCTAGTGAGAAAGTGTTTCCATTGGGGATAATCAAACTATACGTGTTGATCGGGATATGGCTAGCTAACAGGATAAATAAAGTGAGATTCTTTGTAATCGATAAAAATGTTCATTCTCCCTATAATATGATTATGGGAAGAGTTGGTTTGAAGAAATTCAAAGCTATACCCTCTACTGTTCATCAATGCCTAAAGTTACTGACCAACTTTGGAGTTGGAGTAGTGAAAGGGGTCAGAAGGTAGCTCGGGAATGCTACTACTCATCTGCCGAGGAAGAAGATGTGTTGAAAATAAAGAGGAAAGCAACCACTTATCAAGTGGATATATCTGAGTCGAATAGAGAATCTGAGGTTGAAACCTTAGATCCACGAGACGAATCTGAGCTTGTAAAAGACCAAGTGATGGAGGCAACAGAAAGCATTGTTCTGGATGATGACAAACTAGAACGAACTACTCAAATAGAGGCATCATTGGAACCGGTCCTTAAACAGGAGTTGGTGGCTTTTTTTAGACAGAAAATAGGTGTTCACGTGGACTACTGAAGATATGTTAGGAATATACATAAATTTCATATGCCATGAGATTAATGTGTATAAGGAGGTTAAACTTGTGAAGCAGCGAAGAAGAGTTTTTAGCCCAAAGAAGAACTAGGTTATACAGGAAGAAGTGGAAAAGCTTTAAAAAGCTTCTGTTATTAAAGATGTAAAGTACCCGGATTGGTTGGACAATGTAGTTATGGTCAAGAAGAAGAACAATAAGTGGAGGATGTGTGTGGATTTTACTGACTTGAACAAAGCATGCCCAAATGATCATTTTCCTTTGCCATGAATTGATCAACTAGTGGATGCTACTTCAGGGCACGAGCTGCTAAGTTTCATGGATGCGTATTTTGGCTATAACCAGATCAAAATGAAGACAAAGGATAGAAAAAGTACTTTCTTTATTACTCCTCGAGGATCTTATTGCTATAACATTATGCCATTTAGTCTAAAAAATACAGGTTCTACTTATCAAAGACTGGTGAATAAATTATTTGAGGAGCAAATATGAAAAAACATGGAGGTGTATGTTAATGATATGCTCACTAAGAGTAAAAAAGTTGCTGATCACATTATTGACCCCAGCTAGATGTTTGATCAATTGGAAAAGCACCAGATTAAGTTAAACCCCGCCAAATGCATCTTCGAAGTCTAAGAGGGAATGTTCCTCGGATATATAGTAAATCAAAGAAGCATTGAAGCTAATTCGGACAAGATTAAAGCTTTGATCAAAATGCAATCTCTGACCTGCAAAAATGATGTTCAAAGGCTAACTGGGCGAGTAGCAGAACTCAATAGGTTTGTGTCCCGAGCAATAGACAAATGTTTTTCATTCTTTAAGCTGCTTAGAAAAACCTTCGAATGGAACGACGAATGTGAAAAATCCTTCCTGGAATTGAAGAAGTACCTAGGCACACCACCACTACTCTCCCGATCAGTGCTGGGAGAAAAATTGTATCCATATTTGGCAGTTTCTGAGTTAGTTATTAGCTCTGCCTTGATCAGGAAGGAGAATGGAGTCCAAAATCTAGTTTATTACACTAACAAAGCTTTTCGAGGATCATAAGTGAGATATCCCAGACTGGAAAAATTAGCACTGTCCTTAATTGAGTCTAGTAAACGAATGAAGATATATTTTTAAGCCCACGCCATAGTGGTATACACTAATATGCCATTAAGTCAAGCTTTGCATAAGCCGGAGAGATCTGAAAGATTGATGTATTGGGTTGTGGAGTTGGGGCAATATAACCTTGTATACGAACCAAGGACTACTTTAAGAGGCCAGGCTGTGGCTAATTTTTTTACAGAATTCACTTACCCAAATGTCCCCGAGCAACAAGGGACTCTAGTCGAGCAACATGCAGGAGTCAGCTGAGCAATAGGAGATGAAGAAAAAATATAAGGAGGTGAAGGATAAAATCTTCCATCAAGGGATTCTGACAAACCAAGTGTTTGACTGAAATATCCTCATATGAGTCTGTATATTAATGGGTCATCTTATGCAACCAGATGTGGAGTTGGAATCATTCTCAACACTCGAGACGAGATAGACATAGAGTATGATATACGATTCAAATTTTAAGCCTCCAATAATGAAGAAGAGTATTAAGCTGTGATTGTTGGTTTAAATCTAGCTAAATCACTGAATGTCGAGCAAATTGTGGTATACATCGATTTGCAGTTAGTTGTAAACCATGTGTTGAACTTATATGCAGCTAAAGGAGAAATGATGACCAGATACTTAGCCAAAGCATTGGAGATAATTTTCACTTTGCTAGCTGTCCAGATAATCAGAATTCCAAGATTAAAAAATGCCCAAGCAGATGCACTTGCTCGGCCAGCTTCAACAACCAGAATTGAGCTCCGAAGAACTATTCCTATTGAGTTACTTGCTAATAGGAACATAGATGAAAGCTGATGGTCAACTTTATTATAGTGGATATGGGGCCATATTGGATGGATCCCATAAGAGCATATATTGAAGAAGAGATTCTTCCAACTGACCTACTTGAAGATAAGAAGTTAAAATACAAAGCCATGAGATATGTGTTAGATGGTAATGTGTTATATAGAAAATGATTAACTGTTGGTCTACAACGGTGCGTGCATCTAGTTGAAGTGAAGGATTTGATTGAAGAAGTCCACAAAGGATCCTGTGGAGCCCACGTAGTAGGAAGAATGTTGTTACAAAGGATCCATGCACAGGGGTACTACTGGCCGACTATGCGAGCCGACTGTGCATATTTTGCCAAGAAGTGTGATAAGTGCCAGAGGTTTTCCATCACACGCAAGGCTCCACAAGCTCTCATAACACCAATTACTTCACCTTGACCCTATTCTATGTGGGGAATTGACTTGGTTAGGCCTCTGCCAACCACTCGAGGAAGGTTCAAGTACCTGGTTGTAGCTGTTGGTTACTTTACTAAATGGGTGGAAGCTGAACCAGTGATGGATATGTCCTATGAAAAGGTTTATGTAATACCCCGTATTTTTATAACCTTTAAAATTTGGGGATTTATTATATTTAAATTGAGATATTAATTGAATATTAATCTAGAAATTATTTTAAATATTTACTAGCATGATGAGAGTTAGTAATTATTGGGAATTTAATGAATATTACTTAATGGATAAAGTAATATGTATAATCGAATTAATGAAATTATCATTAGTGTATAATTTGATAATTGTGGAAATTAAATTGGGATGCGCCTGTGTCGTGTAGGGATTAAATTATTATTATTTAAAGTGAATAAATTATAAGTCGCCCGTATGGTCTTTTCGAGTGCGCGAATGTGACCGAAAGGGTCGAGATAGTCAAAATAATGTACCCGGGGGTTTAGTTCGGGTCTCGGGCGTTTTTAAGTCTAATTGGCATCCTGGGAGGGTACTATAGACATTTTATATTTTTGGGAAATTAAACCCACGAATTTCCTAAGGATATATCAACCTTTAGGAGTTATCTTCTAGGGTTAGCAAACACAAAATCAAAGAACGGCCATTAGAGAAGGAGTTAGAGAGATTTCCAAGCAACTCAAGGCCGAAGACTCACCCTTTGCACGGCCACCACCACCGAAACGTAGATCCCGCGATGAGGAATGCAATTATACTTCTTTCATCCATAAATTAGATACCAAAATTCCAGGCAAGTATTTATCTTGCTTTATTTATAGTTAATGTTTCAATCATGTTAGTCTAGGGTTGTTTAGAACATGCTTCATGGAAGAAATTACTATTTTGAGACTTAAAAATCATATGTTGTAGAGGAAGTAGTCATATTCTGGACATTTAAACCACATGTAGAGGATAAGCAACGAATTTGTATGGATTTAGAATCAAGTAATCTGGAAAAGAATTGGAAGAATGGAAATTAAAGAAAAATTAGGGTTCTTGAAGTTTAGGTGAATTTTACCCCATTAAATCGTTATACTTGATGAATTCGGACATATTTTACGTAGAGAATCATGTAGTTAGGTATATAGTACTTGTAGAATTGTTGTTTGGGAGTTTGGGGATCGTTAATGGAGATTTGGTTGAGATTGGAGAGGTAAACCCGTAACTGGACAATGGCAGGTTTCGTCATAACTGCTTGATCGATCGATCGATCAAGAACATCGATCGATCGATGGACTCCTTCCCTCGATCGATCGATCCCTCCTGGAAAACAGCGTATTTTCTTCTTTAAGTTTAATCCGGTTAAAATGCGCAGGAACCCTTAATCATCATTGATAGAGCATAATGAATTATAAAGAGGACCTGTAGGGCCTAGGTAGACCCCGTTGAGTGAAATTTAAGGTAGGATGAAATTATGGGTTAACGGGGAGTTATTCACACATACGAAATCATGCTTACATCTAATAAAAGATCGATAATCGTGAGTAAGTTAGACTAGAAGATAAGTGAGAGTGCCTACTGGAATTATACTTGGGGATATAGAATACTTCGAGAAATGAGAAGTAAGTATGGAGTAACTTATATATGAGAATAAAAGTGACGGGTCCGTTATGCGAGATAATCGAGTAAAATATGCTACTAACGGATAATTATAATTATGGTCCGTGGGCACGCCAAATTTAGAAATGTGAATATATATATATATATATATATATATATATATATATATATATATATATATATATATATATATATATATATATATATAATTGTGTAATTGTACATATATTATATATCTGTGTGAAAATCATACCTGAGCTACTTGCTATCACGGGGGTTTCCACGTCGGGACAGTCTTATCTCGATTGGGCCTTTATGGGGGTTAACGACTTGTACCCTAGATGATAGTATCTTTGATACAGGCTATTGAGTGATAGTCAGATGGTCCTAAGAGACATGAGGGTATGTGCCGACCTCTTAGTGACTTGGAACTATACTTCTCCTCCAATTGTATGTGTTTTATTTTAATACAGTATGAGAGTGATTCCGAACTAGTATTTCCCTTAGTACGAGTGATACAGGGACTTGATAGCAGAGTATGCCAGCACCATAGATTTTATGTGGGGTGCAGATAGTATATATATTATACGAGTGACTAATATATATATATATATACACACACACACTTGAGTATTGGAACTTTCTACTGTGCATAAAAGTAGTTAAGTAATGAATAAATACTCCAACTTTATTATAGGTGTTTGGGAATTTTGTGACATCATTGGGTTATTTTAAATAACATAAGATATATGAGAGAGCTTAATTTTCAGAAATTAATTATCTTAGCCACGGTAATTGTTGATGTAAAAAACTAGATTACTCTAATTATTCAATCACAGATAAATAAATGAGACAAAGAATTTTAAAGTGGTTCAGCCTTATATGAATGGCCTACATCCACTGTTATGTTATTGCTGAGTGTTTGGGAATTCTCGATTACAAGTTCTATCAAGAAATTCCGGTCCCCTTGAATGAGGGTGATACAAGGTATTTATAGCCCTTAGGCTGTACATGAAAGGGTGATACATTAAATGATATACATATGAAAGGGTAACTCATTTAATGCTCTTCAAGCGTGTACGTCAAGATGATAAGCATTCAATGAATAGTTGAACTGTTGATTATCTGGCAATCAATGCTGTGGTCGAGATGCAGCTCGAACCGCCTTAGTTGCTCATCGTCCAATAGTTCCTCGGAGCACTGGAGTTCCTCGGAGGACAAGAGTTCCTCGGAGGGCTGGTGTTCCTCGGAAGACTGGAGTTCTTCGGAGTACACCTGTTGCTCGGAGTGAGTATGTTGGTCGGGGGGATGATCTTCCTCGTTGCTATTGTGCCACGTAGATTGACACGTGTCTTCTTATTATTCGACCACATTAGCATACTAATTTTGGTATCAACAGAAGCCCCCAATGTTTCATATTTCGAATTTTGAGGAGTATGGAACATTCTTTCTCGGTATATGGCAATATTAAATGACCTTCCTGGGTTTTAGGAGCCTTTTCTTCGTATTTGAATTTCCTTCCAAATTCGCAGAATCCGCCTTTTTGCATTTTTATAAGCGCTTCGATCTTCGTGCACTTTTTGTCCTTTTAGCCGCCGGTAGCGCAATAGTTTCCTTTTTGTAATCATTTCTTTCGTCGTTTCCCAAGGCAAAGTATTTAAGCTTCAGAGGCAATCCCATCATCTTCTACCTTTTCAATTTCTGCTTTCGAGTTTTCTATAGCTTTTCTCTCTCCTGTGCGTTCATCCCTTTCTTCGTTTGTTTGTCAACAGATCTCCTTTTTCCTGTAAAATTTTCTTCCTTCTTCTTCATTTCTTTTTATTCACCATGGTTTATATTATCGAATCTCTTGAGAAATTCCGTTCTGACTTTTCTATTCCTTCTTGGGTAACTTTGGAGAGTCTTTCTGAGCCTTCAAGTTATTTTGATTTGGCTGAGGGACATTGGTTCCCTAGCCTATTTATTGCTGAATGTGGATTTTCTTTTCCACCAAACCCTTTGTGTTTAGAGTTCTGTCAGTATTTCGATGTTGTCCCTGCAAAATAGCCCCCAACACATGGAGAATGGTTAATGGGGTGTATAGGTTAAATCAAACTCATGGAACTCGTATAGGAATTCCTGAGATTATGTACTGTTATAGATGGGCTGTTTTAGACAATGTTTTTTATCTAAAAACTAGGTTTTTGAATAGGGCCTTAGTAGTCAACCTCCCTGATGCAAACAGGGATTATTTTGAACATGGGGTAGTTATAAAAAATTGGCAACATGCCCCTTTGGTTGGAGATGCAGTATATGAGGGTCCCAAATGCCCTCCATATGGCAATGGGATAGGTTATTTTCATTTTATTTCATTTATGAAATTATGATTTCATTATGTTTGAATAAATGCATGATTGACATTTCAAAATGTTTTTGTTTACAGTCGACAGCAAGAGAAAAACTCCCAAAGAATCAGAAGTTAATATAAAGCATTTGAAACATATCTGGAATTTGCATCGAAGAGTTGCAGACGAGCACATCAGGTTTGCTTCCTATTTGTTGCAGTACAAGAGCTACACATCATCCTTTACTGCTCGTCCTGTGATCAACATTAGTGAACCACTGCCAGCTTCTGAGGAATCTTCACCAGAATCTCACATTCCTCTGAGTCAGAAGATGGGCAAAAGAAGAGTTCCTGCTATCTTCGAGGAGACTTCCTCTGCTGGAGATGGAAAGAGAATCAAGAATGATGTCCCAAAGGGGGCAAAGAAAGTAGATGTTGCCCCTTCTGTTGCTCCTCAGAAGGCTGCCGAGAAGCCCCCAGTGGCTCCGAGCAAGAAAAGTGCATCTGTGGAAGTGGTCCCAACCAAAAGTACTTTGGTTGAAACTGCTGAAGTGCCATTGAGGAGATTGAAGAAATCCTCCTCGATCACTTTTACTGAAACCATTCCCCAGCTCCAAGCTAGTGGAGCTAGTGTCCCAACCATTATTCCCCCGAGTTCTGCAATGAGCTCAGTGAAGACTTGGACTATTCCTGAAGTCCAAGGAATTGAAGAAAACATGTCTAGGGATATGCTGACATCCCTAGCTACTCGTCACATTGCTTCAGTAAGTTTCTCTTATCCTGAATTTTTCTTTCTTTCAGTCAATATATGTATCTCGGCACTGACTTATCATTATTTTCTTTTTCAGCTGGTGAGTTCCTTTAACACCATAGTGAAGAAAGATGAAGCACTCAAGGCTTCTAGCTCCTCGTCTGAAGTGGAGGATGCCTTTGTGGGTTTGGCCCAATCTCTGAAGGAATCCCGTCAAAAATACGACGAGGATAAGGGTGAATGGGAGAAGAAGCTGACTGCGTCTGAGGCAGAGAAAGTGCATCTAGGAAATAAAATGAAGGACTTGGAGAGAGAGAATAAAAAATACGCCGAGAAGCTTACAAATTTTGGGGAGCTTGAGAATAAGTTGAAATCGGCCGAGGAAGAGCTGTCCCTTCTGCGAGAAGTAAATAGCCAGAAAGAGGAGGTGGAGGCCAAATGGAAAGCCACTGAGGATCTTCTATCCGAGAAGCTCTCCTCGGAGAAAATGAAGAGAAAAATGGTTGTTAAAAAATCCTTTCGAACCGGTTGGGATAAAGGATGGGATAGGGGGTAGCTGCAATGATGGCTCAGGTGCAGTATGGGAGTTTGAAATACTTCCGAGATGGTTGGGTTGCTGTTTTACAAGAATTGAAGGTGAGCGAGGACTCTGAACTATTTCAACAACATCTTCCTGGTCCTCCTCCAGCTATTGAAGATGAAGAAGAGGATGAAGCTGCATCCGAGGAGTCTTCACTGATAGTGGGTGATCAGGTCATTGCTACACAACCCAACCAGACATCTACTGAGGATATTTCTTCTTTGCCTGCTCTTCTTAAACAAATCCCAACTCCATCCGATCAGATTATTGTTCCCACCGAGCAACCAAGCTCCTCGTCCCAGCCTCCCGAGAAAGTCTTGGGAGACAAGGAAAAGGTGTGAAGTTGTTCGGTATTCTCTTTTATTTTTCCTTTTACTTGTACTTTGTATCCCAGATCTTTGTAACTTTGCCTTATGATCTAATAAAATTTGAGTTCTTTTCTTCCATATGATTGTCTCTTCTCTATCTGCATTCTGTCTTGATCTTCCTTTTGATGATCACTTTTTCTTTCTTTGCTAGTTTCTGGCCGGGATGGATATGATATCTGCTAATGACACTAAGCTGATGCAGCAATGCCATGAATATTATAAAGCTGGTCACACAGACCTAAGTGCATCAGAAGTTGCCGACATCCTTGGCCATGGTGCTTCAGAGCAGGCAGTAGAAGCTTATCAATACCTGAAGGGCTTACTTGATCGAGCTGTGTCCAATAACGTGGCTTACTATGACATGATCGAGGAGCTTCAATATACTTTAGAAGATCTTCAGACTCAGTACAAAGAATCAACTGCCCTTTTGCACGAGGGGTATGAAAAGAGGTATCAACAGCTTTCTGCCGAGACAGGCCACAAAAAGATTATTGCTGGGTACGATGTCAGGGAGAGAACCCTAAAGGGTGAAGTTGAAGCTTGTAGACAGATTGCCGAGCTGCTACAGCAAGAAAATAACAATTTGCAGAAAGAGTTGGCACAGTATAAGTCTGCAGCTTCATCTTCCACTGCCTTGGTACCGGTCACCGATGAAGGATTCTCATTCTTAGAGGTTGAGAATGCCAAATTAAGGCAAGAGTTGGATACATTGAGAAGGTCTGGTACTTCTGCTGTGGCTCGGGGACGAGGAAGAGGTTCTCGTGGTCGAGGAAGAGCTGCTCAGAATGTCATTGAGGAACCAAATTCTCGACCTGCTCGGGGAGGATCAAGAGCTCTTAGTCGTAATGTTGAAGAAGCTCGTACTCAATCAACATTGGAAACTCAAGCATTCCAATTGAATGCAAAAGATCGGGCCTTATCTGAAATGTCTAAGAAAATCCAAACTCTGGAGGATCAACTTGCTTCGACCAAGTCTGCTCTGAAGAACAAGGATGTTTTTTCCAGGAACCTTCATGAGCAGTTAGAGAGAATAACTTTCCAATTTCACAAACAACCTCGTGAGTTCTGGAATGCAGGCTACAATGAGGCCCTTTATCACTTGGATGCTCGCATTGAAAATGCCAATAATGAAGGTTATAAACAGGGATGGTTGAACGCCCTGGGTGTATTAAAACTAGAGCAGGGCCATTATTTATGGGATTATCATGCTCCTGGGCTACTAGAATTGCCTGTGCCACCTTATAAATTGGACATGGAATGGATCCCAGCTCGTGCCATTCCTCGGAGCTTAATTGCAAAATACCTCGGTGACTACAATCTTCATTCTCAGATTGAGGTATCTCGTCCCGAGCATCTACTGGACACACCTTCTGTGATGAACGTTAGGATGCTGAAGGACTTGAACTTCATTAACTCTCCTTAGACTTTAAATGATCCGCCTGCTGGCGAGGAACCTATTTCAAAAGCTGAGGGAAAGAAACCAATATAGTAGGGATCTCAATGTAATAGTTAGTACACATATGTAAATTGTAATTCGTTTTGAATTTTAATGAAAGACTTTCATTTTCTGTTTGCAAATCCGTATTGCTATTGTTTTGTGCTTTGTCAAACACTTTGTATTTGTGCTTGCATAACAATATTGTGTGGTTCCTCGACCAACTTAGTAATAAAAAATTACAAGTATTAGTAATGTTTCTCGATCACTTAATAATAAAGTAATGAGTATAAAAATGTTAAAATTTCTTCCAACCAACCAAGGTTGTTAAGTTGAGCTTGTCGACCAATTATAATTAATGGGTTTTTATCCCCGACCAGCTATACTTGGTAAACTTTGTCTTTTTCATAAAATGTATCCGACCAACCAAGTCAAAGATTTTTCCTCGTCGACCAACTACAGTTAGTGGGTTTTTATCCCCGACCAACTATACTTGGTTTAGTTTGGAATATTTGTTCTCCGATGAACTTTTATGTAATAAACTTACTTCCCGACCAACATAAGTTGGCATTTGAGAGCATGTCTTGTTTCCCGACCAACCGAGATTGGCCTTTCATCGATCATCTTTTGTTCTCGCCCTTTTACCAACCGGAGTTGGTCGTGGGTTTGAACTATTATGTCCACTAGCTCTTTTACCAACCTTAGTTGGTCACGCTAGTGTACGCCTCCTAACCAAAGGAGTGTAGTTTGTTCTCGCCCTTTTACCAACCGGAGTTGGTCGTGGGTTTGAACTATCATGTCCACTAGTTCTTTTACCATCCTTAGTTGGTCACGCCAGTGTACGCCTCCTAACCAAAGGAGTGTAGTTTGTTCTCGCCCTTTTACCAACCGGAGTTGGTCGTGGGTTTGAACTATCATGTCCACTAGTTCTTTTACCAACCTTAGTTGGTCATGCTAGTGTACGCCTCCTAACCAAAGGAGTGTAGTTTGTTCTCGCCCTTTTACCAACCGGAGTTGGTCGTGGGTTTGAACTATCATGTCCACTAGTTCTTTTACCAACCTTAGTTGGTCACGCTAGTGTACGCCTCCTAACCAAAGGAGTGTAGTTTGTTCTCGCCCTTTTACCAACCGGAGTTGGTCGTGGGTTTGAACTATCATCTTCTTTTTACTGTCGAGCAGCGTTGCGTACCGAGCAGCGTAGTGTTAAACACACTAGTATTCCCCGAAAAACTTTCAATAAAAGGAGAGAAGATTGTGAAATATCATCGTTTTATTCATATAAGGCTGAACCACTTTAAAATTCTTTGTACAACTGCAGTAACTCGGTAAGGTCCATGCCAGTTTTCTTTCAACTTATTGTGCTTCTGAATGACCTTCTTTAGCACGTAATCTCCTTCTTTTAAGTCGCATTTTTTCACCCTTTTGTTGTAGAACGGGGTTGTTCGTTGTTGATAAGCAGCATTCCTAATGGCTGCCTCTTCTCTAACTTCCTCGAGCATGTTCAAATCTAATCTCCTCATCAGGTCGCTGACTGGGGAATTGAAATTCAACACTCTGTGTGTTGGAAGACCCAACTCGGCAGGTATTACAGCCTCACTTCCAAAAGCCAGCATATATGGTGATTCTCCAGTCGCTGATCGGGGAGTTGTTCGGTAAGCCCACAATACTGACTGTAGCTCATTAATCCAATTAGATTTAGCCTCACTTAGCCTTTTCTTCAAACCATTTAATAATGTTCTGTTCGTCACTTCAGTCTGCCCATTGCTTTGAGGATGGCCTGGTGCTGAATGTACCTTCAAAATGTTTGACTGATGACAATAGGTGGCAAACTCCTCGTTATCGAATTGTGTTCCATGGTCTGTGATGAAGGCATGAGGGAGACCATATCGGCAGATGATATTCTTCCAAATGAATTGGTACACCTTCTCGTATGTCATATCAATCAGAGGCTCAGCTTCTACCCACTTAGTAAAATAATCCACTGCGACGACGAGGTACTTGAATCTTCCTCGCGTCGTTGGTAGTGGTACAACCAAATCCATTCCCCACATGGCAAAAGGCCAAGGGGAAGTTATGGGTGTCAACAATGCTTGTGGAGTTCGTCGGATGGAGGAAAAATGTTGGCATTTATCACATCTCTTAGCATAGGCTATACAATCAGCCCTCATCGTTGGCCAGTAGTATCCTTGTGTCATCACCCTTTGTAAAAGTGTCCGACCTGCTACATGGGCGCCACAAGACCCTTCATGGATCTCTTCAATCAATTCTTTCACCTCGGAGGGATGCACACATCTTTGTAAACCTGCCATGATTCCTCATCTATACAAAACACCATTAGTTAGTACATACCGAGCAGCTTTAAACTTTAATTTCTTTGCTGAGAGCTTATCCTTCGGCAATTCTCCCTCCTCAATATATGCCCTGATGGGATCCATCCAAGATGGTCCTAAATCAAGGGTAATAACATTCATCATCAGGTCTTCATCTATGCTCCGAGCTTCTAATATTTCAATTGGTATCGTTCTTCGCAGCTCAGTACGAATAGCTGATGCTAATCGGGCCAGTGCGTCTGCTTGTGCATTCTCCATTCTTGGTATTCTAATCAACTGAATGGCATCAAATTCTGCCAACAACTCCATCGCCTTTGCATGATACTTGATCATTAATTCTCTTTTAACTGCATATGTTCCCATCATCTGATTCACAATTAATTGAGAATCACTGAATACTATCACTTGTTGCGCTTCCATAATCTTTGCTAAATTAAGACCTGCTATCAAGGCTTCCTACTCAGCCTCATTATTGGAAGCTTTGAATTGGAATCGCAAGGCATATTCCATGTCAATCTCGTCTGGGGTTTTCAAAACAATCCCTACCCCACAACCTGTTGTGCAAGATGACCCATCTACATATAATCTCCATGTAGGTAACTCGTCTTCAAATTTTTTATCTGACAGAGTTCCTCAGTGAAATATCTGCTGTTTCCTTTCATCCTCCCCTGGTATTTTTCGCTCCTCGTCGACCATCTCTTCTCGCCCTTTTACCAACCGGAGTTGGTCTGGGTTTGAATTTGATGATCTTTCTACATCCACAAGTCCTTTTACCAACCGGAGTTGATCTGGACTTATGTCTGTTGATCCTGTAACATCCACAGGTTGGTCAGCGAGCAACTTTTGTTCCTCGGGGGTATCAGGATATGTAAATTCTGCTATAAAGTCTGCTACAGCCTGCCCTTTTAATGATGATCTGGGTTCATACACAATATCATATTCACCGAGCTCTATTGCCCAATACATCAATATCCCTGATTTTTCTGGCTTATGAAGGGCTTGTCTCAATGGCGTGTCGGTATACACGATGATGGTATGGGCCTGGAAATAAGGCCTCATTCTTCTACTTGCTTCAATTAATGCCAATGTCAATTTTTCCAGCTTTGGGTACCTGATCTCTGCTCCTCGGAAAGCCTTACTTGTGTAATAAATTGGCTTCTGGACTCCATTCTCCAATCTGATCAATGCCGAGCTGACTGCATTCTCTGATACTGCCAGGTATAAGTACAATTTCTCTCCCATTACTGGTCTGGATAACAATGGAGGTGTTCCCAAATATTTCTTCAAGTCTTGAAAGGCTTTCTCACAATCATCATTCCACTCGAAAGTTTTTCGAAGCGTTTTGAAGAATGGGAGGCATCTATCAGTTGCTCGAGATACAAATCTGTTGAGCGCTGCAACTCTTCCTGTAAGACTCTGTACTTCTTTCTTCGTCGTTGGAGATCGCAACCCTAAAAGAGCTTTGATCTTTGCTGGATTTGCCTCAATGCCTCGTTGGTTGACGATGTACCCGAGGAACATTCCTTCTCGTACTCCAAAAGTTCACTTCGTCGGGTTGAGCTTCATTTGGTATTTATCCAGTTGATCAAAGGTCTGAGCTAAGTCAACAAGATGATCAGCAGCTTTTTTGCTCTTTGTCAGCATATCGTCGACATAGACTTCCATATTGCAACTGATTTGTTCGGCAAAAACCTTGTTCATCAGCCGCTGATATGTCGCACCTGCATTTTTCAAACCAAAAGGCATAACATTATAACAATAAATTCCCCTGGGGGTAATAAAAGAAGTGCTTTCCCTGTCTTCAGGTTTCATTTTGATCTGGTTGTAACCAGAGTAAGCATCCATGAAGCTGAGCAGCTCGTGTCCCGAGGTAGCATCCACTAGTTGGTCAATTCTGGGCAATGGGAAATGATCCTTTGGGCAGGCCATGTTGAGATCAGTGAAATCAACACACATTCTCCATTTATTGTTTTTTTTCTTTACCATCACCACATTTGCTAACCAGTCTGGATATTTCACATCTTCAATAAATTGGGCTTTCTGGAGCTTCTCGACCTCCTCTTGTATAGCCTAATTCTTCTCAGGACTAAATACTCTTCTTCTCTGCTTTACAGGCTTAATCTCCTTATTCGCATTGAGCTCGTGACATAAGAAGTTTGGATCTATTCCTGGCATGTCTTCATGACTCCACGCAAAAGTTTTCTTCCTGTTTCTCAAGAAAGTTATTAACTCCTGTTTTATTGAAGCATCTAACGACGAACCTATCTGGGTTACTCGTTCAGGATGCTCGTCGTCCAGAATAACATTTTCTGTAGATTCCACCACCCGTCCTTTTACAAGTTGGGATTCATCTCTGGGATCAAGTGTTTCAATTTCTGTACCTTCCTCCACCTAGTAGGTGGTAGTCTTTTTCCTTGACTCTTCAAGCTCCTCTTGCTCGGCAGACGAATAATAACATTCTCGATCTACTTTCTGATCACCTTTCACAACTCCCACTCCAAAATCTGTAGGGAATTTTAATCACTAATGTACTGTAGATGGAACTGCTTCGAACTTCTTCAAACCAACTCTTCCCATGATGATGTTGTAAGCTGACTGCACATTCTTATCCATCACAAAAAAGCGTATTTTTTCTGTTCGACAAGCAGGCCAAGTTCTAATGAATATATCCAACTTGATCGTCCCAAGTGGAAAGACTTTCTCGCCAACAAAACCCAATAGAGGTCTGTGATAAGGTTCCAATTGAGATAATTTCAAATTTAAACTGTCAAAGCATGAATAATACATGATGTCTGCCGAACTACCATTATCTACCAGCACCCTTGAAATCACTACTTCTTTCATCCTCATTTTGATCACCAAAGGGTCTTCGTGAGGGTAAAGAACACCTGCCAGGTCGTTTTTTGAAAAACCGATGACCAGCTTCTCGTTATTGAAACGAGTTATGTAATCTCTAGTACTCTCACCAGATTTTTGTCTAACACTTAACAAGTGTGCTACTCTTTTTACTGGCTTTGCTCCAAAACAGAAATTACCGATGAACAACTCGGCCAACTGAAAGAAAGTTGAAATCTTACCCCGAGGAAGATTGTTGTACCATATCTGGGCAGGTCCAGTAAGAGTTCCTGAGAATGCTCTACATCTCATCTCGTCGGGGACAGCATAGATATCGGCGGCAGCTTGATATTGCTCTATATGAAGAACAGGATCTGTCTTTCCATCATATTTGGGGGTCACTACTGGTGCTTTAAACTTCGACGGGGTAGGAAAACCCACAATGGCCTGGACAAAAGGTGTCCCTTGAACAAAAGTTCGTTGTAAGGGATTCTTCGCCTTAGCCATTTCTCCCAATCTATCCTCCAAGCGCTGAATGGAACCCTTCCACGCATCGTTTCCTTCCTCGGGCTTATTAGTTCGAGCAATTGATTGTTCTGATGTGGCCTCTTGAGATTTATCTTGATGAGCAACTGGTCGTCATTGTGCTGATCCTTCTCTTAGATCTGATGGTCGTCGAAAACTCCTCGACATGGTCTTATGTGAACTCATATTCCTCCTAGGGCCTAATCGACTGAAAGGAGATACCCTACTCAGTCTTCCAAGGCACTGGGTATTTCTGGAGAGAGAGTGATGCGTTGATCAGTATCTGTAGCCCTTATTGATGAAGTTCACCCAGGTTGATAAGAGAAATCATCAGATTCCTCATTACGATATGACTCAGTACGCCTGGATCGTGAAGAATGTAAGTAGGTTTGCCTCTGACTACTTCGCTGTCCGGAACGCGCAGGTGCACCGCCATGAAGGGTCTGTATGATTTGTCGCATTGTTTCCTGTATGGCGGTTTGTCCTTGAGCCAGATTCGTTATAATCCCAGCCATATCTGGAGGTGCAGAGGGATTTGTAGGATTTCCAGCATTTCCAGCGTTTCGATTTCTGGATTCCGGATTATCTGCCATTGATGATGAATGAATTTTGGTGAAAAATGATAATAACAATCGTTCCCACAGACGGCGCCAATCTGTTGATGTAAAAAACTAGATTACTCTAATTATTCAATCACAGATAAATAAATGAGATAAAGAATTTTAAAGTGGTTTAGCCTTATATGAATGGCCTACATCCACTGTTATGTTATTGCTGAGTGTTTGGGAATTCTCGATTACAAGTTCTATCAAGAAATTCCGGTCCCCTTGAATGAGGGTGATACAAGGTATTTATAGCCCTTAGGCTGTACATGAAAGGGTGATACATTAAATGATATACATATGAAAGGGTAACTCATTTAATGCTCTTCAAGCGTGTGCGTCAAGATGATAAGCATTCAATGAATAGTTGAACTGTTGATTATCTGGCAATCAATGCTGTGGTCGAGATGCAGCTCGAACCGCCTTAGTTGCTCATCGTCCAATAGTTCCTCGGAGTACTGGAGTTCCTCGAAGGACAAGAGTTCCTCGGAGGGCTGGTGTTTCTCGGAAGACAGGCGTTCCTCGGAGTACACCTGTTGCTCGGAGTGAGTATGTTGGTCGGGGGCATGATCTTCCTCGTTGCTATTGTGCCACGTAGATTGACACGTGTCTTCTTATTATTCGACCACATTAGCATACTAATTTTGGTATCAACAGTAATTATCAGAATGAAAACTTATGAGAAAGTTATGTTAAAATAAACTTTTAAGATTAATAGTACGGTAGGCGTGCACACTAGGTGAGAGGTGAGAATTTCTCAAGAGAGTGTCGCACACTAACATGGTTGTTTCATTAGCCGATAAGCATTTTAAATACTTGCTAAACTATTTTTAAACTGTTTTACACTCGGGCTCTGACCCGTTTCCTGTTATTTCTTTTCTTTTGCATATATATATGTATATATTACAGGTGCCCAGCCACAGGGGTGTCATGCTTAGATTCCTTGGAACGGACGCGCTGCAGCTTAGGTGGGAGTTGCAGGCCATTGCTTAGACGACCTCGTTGTTGACTCGACTCTTATTATAGTTCTGATTAGTTGGGGCATGTGTCGCCCGTTTCCTTATTTAGTTGGATTGTCAGAGATTTTTATTCATTTATTTTTCAGTATTTGCTACTCTTTGGAATGTAATTTGTGCCAGGATGATTTCATTGTAGCTTGTAGACTTGGTATTGGTTTATCTGAATGGTTAAATTCTTGTATGTTTATTGCCATATTTAACATTTACACGATTCGTAAACTGTTAATTATTGAAAGGGTTTTCTTAATGGAATTTAAATAAAATAGAAATAAGGTTTAAATTATTTTGACACTTAGCTTAATTATGTAGGGTGTTTAAATTGGAAACTTTATTTTACGACAGTGATGCTAAGAATGAACCAACCGTTCACCTTGATTTTAATTTAATAAAGGACTAATCACCCAGTATTTAATTAGGTGGGGTGTCGCGGGTGGTATCAGAGCATCAGGTTCTAATGTCCTTTACGATCTGTACGACTTATTTCGCTTCCAGCTTAGTGTCCTTGATATAGAGCCCTATTTTTAGGACTGTTGTATTCTTATATTTACGTTTATGTCTTCAGCTATTTGAGATTGATAATAACTGTAGACTAATAAACTTCCTTCTCATTTCAGATGCCTTCTAGATGCGCACCCCGAGATAGGAATGCTCAGGCTGAGCAGCCAGCAACTCCGACTCATGGGATGATGAACGGAACTGAGGTAGCCGCTATTATTGCTCAGGCGGTGAATGTCGCATTAGCGGTAGTGTAGCAGGCTCCACCCCAGATTCAGGAAGTGGTGCCAGTACCATCACAATTGCCATCTGCATGGGAGCGAGTTAAGGATGCCTTTCAGAAGGCGCATCCCTTGGAGTTCTTAGGTAGTTCGGATATAGTAGTCGCCAGTTAATGGAAGAAAGATATCCAGAGGCATCTATGCATATATGAGTGCACTGACGTACAGAGACAGCCTTTGGCTTCCTTCAAGTTAGTGGGGACGCTTTGCAGTAGTGGGAGTCCACTACCACCTTGGAGGAGAGGGATATCATCACAATTCAGTCATTCTGGGCGCGGTTTGATCGTAACTAGTTTCCATCCATCGTGCAGACTGAGATGAGGCGAAAGTAACTAAATCTGAAGCAGGAGATTATGACTGTTGTTGAGTATGAGGAGTAGTTTACTAGACTTCTCACTATAGTACCAGATGAGTCATCCAATTGAGGAGAAGAAGATACCATTATTTGTACATAGATTAGTCTGGAGGATCCGTCAGCACTTCATCGGTAATCTATCATTGAGTACCTATACTAATGTACTCAACTCTTATTTGTTACACTGTCAGGATCACTGCTTCCATCTGCAGGGGAGAAAACGAGCAAGGGAGTCCAGCCAGCAGGGCAGAACAGGGGGCAGTAGTACTGGTGGGGCACCACCAGCCTAGGGGCAGACCCGTCACAGTGAGCAGAGTTCTCATCAGGGGGACCCTGCCAAGAGGTTCCGATCAGGTGACTCTAGACAAGGATTTAGGGTATTCAGACAGGGCCAGCCTAATCAGCATGGCCAACACCGTCAGTAGCAAGGAAAACAGCAGGGACATTACGGTCAACAACGTTTCCAGTAAGGCCAGCAAGGCCAGTGGCGGGGTGGTAATGGCCAACAGGTCCATGGTCAGTAGGGGCAGAGGGGAGGTAACTTCAGGGACAGATGTTTCGGATGTGGCAAGAATGGACACAAGTGCCAGGATTACCCAGAGGGAGATAGGGCCCCATAGCAGCAGGGTGCCCGTAATTTTCCGCAGAAGCACTCTTCCCAGCCTCCCTCCCAGTGCCATCTCAGGTTCCAGCCAAACCCGCCATCCCAGCATCTCCAGTTCAGTAGGGGCAACAACAGTACGAATGTGTCTATAACGTCCACCAAGTAGCAGCACCTCAGGCACCACCCACGATTGAGGGTACGTTTCCTATCCATGTCACTATGGGTCGGGTTTTATTTGATACTGGGGTGTCGCATTATTTTATAACTACTCATTTTGCATGGGCCTTAGGGTTATTAGACATGGCAGAGAGCACTGTAACATGCGTAGACTCACCACTAGGGAATGGGTCTTTGATTTTCTTCATATGTCGGGGTGTAGGAGTAGAGATTGGTAGCTTAATTTTACCGGTAGACATGCTAGTCTTAGAGATGCATGAGAACGACATTATTATTGGCATGGATTGGGTCGCTGCGTATAGAGCCATGATAGATTGTTTCGGTGGGAGTATTATCTTTTCCATTCCGAGGCAGGAGATGGTTTTGGTGGCGATGCCTCGCCCAGAGGGAGGATTTTCCACCCATTTTTACTATATAGAGGAGGATACCTCTAAGGAGATTGTGATTAGATTTGATTCCATTCATTCGTGAGTATTCTAATGTATTTCAGGAGATACCATGCCTACCCCCCAGCCGAGAGATAGATTTCATCATAGACTTGATGCTAGGCACTTGGCCGATAGCACGTTCACCGTACTGTATGGCTCCAACAAAGATAAGGGAGTTACGGGATCAGATAGAGCTGTTGTTAGGTCAGGGCTTCATTCGCAGGATCACCTCACCTTGGGGCGCTCTAGTGTTGTTTATGAAGAAGAGAGATAGTTCACTAAGGTTATACGTGGATTACCGAGAGCAAAATAAGGTCACGATACGGAAGAAATATCCATTGCCTCGAATCGATGACATGTTCGGCCAGTTGAGGGGAGTAACCTTCTTTTTAAAGATAGATTTGAGATCGAGATACCATCAACTACAGATTAGGGAGCATGATGTGTCGAAGACTTCTTTCTTAATAAGATATGGGTCCTATGAGTTCAGAGTCATGCCGTTTCCTCTGATAAATACTCCACCGTATTCATGGACTTGATGAACTGAGTGTTCAGAGAGTTCTTGGATCAGTTTATTATCGTTTTCATAGATGACATCCAGATATATTCACACACTGAGGAGGAGCATGCCGAGCACTTTAGACATGTTCTTCAGACTCTACGAGAGCATCAACTATATGCAAAGTATGAGAAGTTTGGATTTTGATTACGGGAGGTACAATTTTTGGGGCATGTCAGAGTTGGGAATAACGGTTGACCCGAGTAAGGTGTCGGCAGTGAGGGAGTGGGGACAACCCATGACATCGACGGAAGTGCGTAGTTTCTTGGGGTTAGCCGGGTACTACAGGAGATTCATTTGAGGCTTTTTGAAGATTGTGGGTCCGTTGACGAATCTGACTCGCAAGAGAATTTTGTATATTTGGGATGATGCTTGTCAATTGGCTTTTGATGAGCTGAAAGATAAGTTGACTTTGGCGCCAGTTCTTGCTTTGCCCAAGCGGGGAGTAGAGTATCTGGTGTACACTGACACCTCTTTATGTGTACTCGGGGGAGTACTTCAGCAAGAGGAGAAGGCTATAGCTTTTGCCTCTCGCAAGCTAAAGCCTCACAAAAATAATTACCCCACCCATGACCTAGAGATAACAATGGTCATTTTTGCATTGAGGATTTAGAGACATTACTTGCTGGGGGAGAAGTTTTGCTTGCTCATATAAACCAAGTCACTGCAGTACTTGTTCACTCAGAGAGAGCTGAATATGCGTCAGCGCAGATGGTTGGAGTTTGTGAAAGACTACCAGTTCGAGATACAGTACCATCCAGGAAAGTCTAACGTGGTTACTGATGCGTTAAGCCGTAGACCGGTGGGTGATGTAGCGAACGTTTAGAAAGCGAAGTGGAAAGAGTTAGGTCACCAGGACGCGGTAGCCCGTTCCTTTGTATCTGTCATGACAGTCACACTAGAGTTTGTTACGAGTGTTATAAAGGCACAGTCAGCGTATTCATTTTGTCAGGAACAGATTGTACGACTTTTAGCTGAGGGTGCTGAGTCCTATTCAGTAAGTACTGATGGAGGTTTGAGGTTTAATGGGAGATTAGTGGTCCCAGAAGGAGAAGACTTAGTCATGCAGTGATGAAATAGTCTCACGGGTCTATATTTGTGGTACATCCCGGAGGGGATAAGATGTACCAGGATATGAGGTGACAGTACTGGTGGAGTGGGATGAAGAAGGACATTGCCGAGTTCGTATCCAAGTGTTTTACTTGGCAAATGGTAAAGGTAGACCACCAGAAACCGTCGGGATTACTTAATCCATTGGAGATACCTACGTGGAAGTGGGAGAGTATTTCCATGGACTTCATTACTGGGCTACCTACATCACAGCGGGGTCACGACTCCATATATGTTATAGTGGATCGATTGACCAAGGTAGCTCATTTCTTGGTAGTACAGATAGACTATACCACGAGACAGTATGCAAAGTTGTTCATTGTTGAGGTTGTTAGGCTACATGGGGTGCCCCTGGATATCATGTCTGACCGAGACAAGATCTTTGTGTCGCGCTTCTGGAAGAGCTTTCAGGAGGCCATGGTACAGAGTTGATATTGAGTTCAGCTTATCACCCATAGACAGATGGACAGACAAAGCGCACCAATCAGATATTGGAGGATATGCTACGCGTGTGTGTCCTTGATTTTGGAGGAGGATGGGAGTCGTATCTTCCACTGGTGGAGTTTGCTTATAATAACTCCTACCAGTTCACGATCGGCATGGCCCCATTTGAGACATTGTATGGCAGGCCTTATCATTCTCCTGCTTGTTGGCTAGAGGTGGGGGACAACAAATTACTCGGACCAGAGGTGATTCAGGAAACTTCAGCTAGGATTGAGCTTATCAGAAGTCGCATTCGGGTAGCCCAGGACAGGTAGAAAAGCTACGCTAATGCAAAATAATTTTTCCTAGAGTTTAACGTGGGGGACCAAGTATTACTGCGTGTGTCTCCAATGAGAGGAGTGATGGGATTTGGAAAGAAGAGGAAGTTGGATCTGAGGTACGTGGGACCATTTCCCATTATCGAGAGGATTGAGCTGGTGGCATACAGATTGGGGTTGCCAGAGCATTTGCACCGCATTCACGATATGTTCCACATCTCGTCGTTGAGATGATACCTTCGGGATGACATGGCCAATACTCACATCGTGATAGAGGAGATTGATTTACAACCCGATAGCTCTTACAAGGAGAGACCAATGGCCATTCTAGACCATAGCAAGAGGAAATTAAGGTCGAAGGTAGTTCCACTTGTACGGGTCCAGTGGGAGCATCATAATGTGGAGGAATCCATTTGGGAGCGCGAGGTAGATATGCACGAGAAATATCTAGAATTATTTTTACCAGGTATGCCTTATTTTTTGAATTTCGGGATGAAATTCCGCTATTATGGGGGAAGTATGTAATACCCCGTATTTTTATAACCTTTAAAATTTGGGGATTTATTAAATTTAAATTGAGATATTAATTTAATATTAATCTGGAAATTATTTTAAATATTTACCAGCGTGATGATAGTTAGTAATTATTGGGAATTTGTTGAATATTACTTAATGGATAAAGTAATATGTATAATCGAATTTATGAAATTATCATGAGTGTATAATTTGATAATTGTGGAAATTAAATCGGGACCCGCCTGTATCGTGTCGGGATTAAATTATAATTATTTAAAGTGAATAAATTATAAGTCACCCGTATGGTCTTTTCGAGTGCGCCAATGTGTCTGGAAGGGTCGAGATAGTCAAAATAATGTACCCGGGAGTTTAGTTCGGGTCTCGGGGCATTTTTAAGTCTAATTGGCATCCCGGGAGGGTATTATAGACATTTTACATTTTTGGGCAATTAAACCCACGAATTTCCAAATGATATATCAACCTTTAGGAGTTATCTTCTAGGGCTAACAAACACAAAATCAAATAACGACCATTAGAGAAGGAGTTAGAGAGCTTTCCAAGCAACTCAAGGCCAAAGACTCACCCGTTTGCACCGCCACCACCACCACCAAAACGTAGATCGCGCGACGAGGAACACAACTATACCTCTTTCATCCACAAATTAGAAACCCAAATTCCAAGAAAGTATTTATCTTTCTTTATTTGTAGTTAATGTTTCAATCATGTTAGTCTAGGGTTGTTTAGAACATGCTTCATGGAAGAAATTATTATTTTGAGACTTAAAATCATATGTTGCAGAGGAAGTAGTCATATTCTGGACATTTAAACCACATGTAGAAGATAAGCCACGAATTTGTATCGATTTAGAATCAAGTAATCTGGAAAAGAATTAGAAGAATGGAAATTAAAGAAAAAATAGGGTTCTTGAAGTTTATGTGAATTTTACCCCATTAAATCGTTATACTTGATGAATTCGGACATATTTTACGTAGAGAATCATGTAGTTAGGTATATAGTACTTGTAGAATTTTTGTTTGGGAGTTTGGGGATTGTTAATGGAGATTTGGTTCAGATTGGAGAGGTAAACCCGTAACTGGACAATGGCAGGTTTCATCATAACTGCTTGATCGATCGATCGATCAAGAACATCGATCGATCGATCGACCCCTTACCTCGATCGATCGATCCCTCCTGGAAAACAACGTATTTTCTTCTTTAAGTTTAATCCGGTTAAAATGCGTAGGAACCCTTAAACATCATTGATAGAGCATAGTGAATTATAAAGAGGACCAGTAGGGCCTAGGTAGACCCCGTTGAGTGAAATTTAAGGTAGGAAGAAATTATGGGTTAACGGGGAGTTATTCACACATACGAAATCATGCTTACGTCTAATAAAAGATTGATACTCGTGAGTAAGTTAGACTAGAAGATAAGTGAGAGTGCCTACTGAAATTTTACTTAGGGAGATAGAATACTTCGAGAAATGAGAAGTAAGTATGAAGTAACTTATATGTGAGAATAAAAGTGACGGGTCTGTTATGCGAGCTAATCGAGCAAAATGTGCTACTAACGGATAATTATAATTATGGACCGTGGGCGCGCCAAATTTAGAAATGTGAGTGTATATATATATATATATATATATATATATATATATATATATATATATATATATATATATATATAATTGTGTAATTGTACATATATTATATATTTGTGTGAAAATCATTCCTGAGCTACTTGCTATCACGGGGGTTTTCGCGCCGGGACAGTCTTATCTCGATTGGGCCTTTATGGGGGATAACGACTTGTAACCTAGAAGATAGTATCCTTGATATAGGCTATTGAGTGATAGTCAGATGGTCCTAAGAGATATGAGGGTATGTGCTGACCTCTTAGTGACTTGGAACTATACTTCGCCTCCAATTGTATGTGTTTTATGTTAATACAGTTCGAGAGTGATTCCGAACTAGTATTTCCCTTAGTACGAGTGATACGGGGACTTGATAGATGAGTATACCAACACCATAGATTTTATGTGGGGTGCAGATAGTATATATATTATATGAGTGACTAATATATATATATATATATATATATATATTTATATATACACACACACACTTAAGTATGGGAACTTTCTACTGGGCATAAAAGTAGTTAAGTAATGAATAAATACTCCAACTTTATTATAGGTGTTTGAGAATTTTTTGACATCACTGGGTTATTTTAAATAACATAAGATATATGAGAGAGCTTAGTTTTTAGAAATTAATTATCTTAGCCACGGTAATTATCGGAATGAAACCTTATGGGAAAGTTATGTTAAAATAAACTTTTAAGATTAATAGTACGATAGCCGTGCACACTAGGTGAGAGGTGAGAATTTCTCAAGAGAGTGTTTCACACTAACATGGTTGTTTCATTAGCCGATAAGCGTTTTAAATAATTATTAAACTATTTTTAAACTATTTTACACTCGGGCTCTGACCCGTTTTCTGTTATTTCTTTTCTCTTTCATATATATGTATATATTACAGGTGCCCAGCCACAAGGGCGTCATGCTTAGATTCCTTGGAACGGACGCACTGTAGCTTAGGTGGGAGTTGTAGGACATTTCTTATACAATCCCGTTGATTGACTCCACTCTTATTATAGTTCTGATTAGTTAGGGCATGTGTCGCCTGTTTCCTTATTCAGTTAGATTATCAGAGATTTTTATTCATTTATTTTTCAGTATTTGGTACTCTTTGGGATGTAATTCGTATCAGGATGATTTCATTTTTAGCTTGTAGACTTGGTATTGGTTTATCTGAATTGATAAACTCTTGTGTGTTTATTGCCATCTTTAACATTTATATGATTCGTAAACTGTTAATTATTGAAAGGGTTTTTGATGGAATTTAAATAAAATAGAAATAAGGTTTAAATTGTTTTGACACTTAGCTTAATTATGTAGGGTGTTTAAATTGGAAACTTTATTTTGTGACAGTGATGCGAAGAATGAACCAACCATTCACCTTGATTTTAATATAATAAAGGACTAATCACCTGGTATTTAATTAGGCGGGATGTCACAGTTTATCAGTTTATTTGGAAGAGTATCATATGCAGCTATGGATTACCATATGCCTTTATCACTGATCATGGCACACAGTTTGACAATGATGAATTTGCTACTTCTTGTGCCCAGTCCAACGTCCAAAAAATCCAATCTGCTCCTGGCTATCCTCAAAGCAATGGCCAAACAGAGGTAACTAATATAACTTTACTGAACGGATTGAAGAAAAGGTTGGAAAATGCCAAAGGTAATTGGATCAATGAACTGCATTTTGTCCTGTGGGCTTACCGAACAACTTCTAAAATGGCTACTGGAGAAACTTCCTACCTATTAGCGTTTCGTACTGAAGCCAAAATTCTTGTCGAGCTAGGTTTACCTATGCATAGAGTTCTCAACTTCAATACCCCAGTCACTGATTTGATGAGAAGGCTGGATTTAGACATGCTGGATGAATTCTGTGAAGATGCAACTTTAAGGAATGCATCCTATCAACAAAGGACTGCACGTTTCTACAACAAGAGGGTCATGCCTAGCGACTTAAAAGAGGGTGATTATGTTTTGAAGAAAGTGATTCAAAAAAATAATAAACTGGAAGCCAATTGACATGGGTCTTATCATATTACTACAGTCGTCTGACGAGGTACATATTGAATTGAGACTTTGGAGGGGGGAGAATTCAAGAACCCATGGAATGCAGAACACTTGAGGAAATACTATCAATGATGTAATCATGATGTATTAACTTCATTTAAATGTTAATGAGAATGTGATTTCCCCAAAATTGTTATTTTTTTTGTCAGAGTACTAGTGTTATGCACTACATTATGCATGCAACAATGACAACAAAGGCACCAACAAAGTTGGTCACAAATACCAATAATGTCGGTCGGTAACAACAACTAACACCAAATTTGTTGGTCGGTATCTACAAAGGCCACCAACAAAGTTGGACAGTATCAATAAAGGCCACCGACAAAGTTAGTCGGTATCAATAAAGCCACCAACAAAGCTGGGTGCCAAACATATAAAACTACGCAAGGAAAATTTGTAAGTCCCAAATTCTTGGTTAACGAAGATCAGATGAATAATTTTCATCTAAACTGGGATAAAAGATGGACAAATGTTCCACCCACGCCTAGGAACCGAGGTAACTAATGCAATTACCTAAAAACTTTAGGTAGATTAGTAAAACCATGGTGATGCATTGGTAATTGATATTATACCCAGGATAAGCCTAAGGATATCAATAGAACCGGTGAAAAACTAAAGACTAACTAAAAGTTGTTCCATTCACAGTCGAAAACCAAAAAAACATTCATATATGCAAAGATTGACTAAAAGTTGATCCATTCGAAAAATAAGTTTTTCACTAAAATTAAATGATTACATATTGTTGCTTAAATATGAAAAAACAAAATACAAAGCCTTATTCTATAGGACGTTTTCCTTAAGCCTTAGAAACAGGATCCATGCCAGTTGGAGGATCATCCAAAGTAAAAGGGGAGTTAATGAAGTTAAAGTTATGAATCATCCTGGTGTTGCTGCTACTAAGACCATTAAGAAGACGAAGAGGTCGGACGATCTCTAGCTCATCATGTAGATCGTAATCTCTTAAGTATTTTGAAATCAAGCATTGAGGAATACGATGAACAGGAATCTAGTTAACATCTAGCTGAAATGGAGGATTATCAAGATGCAGCAATCTTGGATCTTGATAAGTCCTTGATAAGGTATTGTCACGGTCATTGACCATGACAAAAAAACATGCACTTTTTGTCACGGTCAATGACCGTGACAAGTCCTTGATAAGGTATTGTCATGGTTATTGAACGTGAGAAGACCATGACAACTATACTTGTCACGAACTTGTCACGGTCAATGACCGTGACAATCCTTATAATATTATCACGGTCAAGGACCTTGACACATCCGTGATAAATGTCCCAGTAAAAAATCCTTTCCCCTTCTTTTTTTCCCGGCCGATTCTTCCCTCCTTTTTTCTCTCTCTCTCTACGCTGCTCTCCCTCTCTCTCTCTCTCTCTCTCTACTTTCAGGTTACTTTCTCTCTCTAGCTCTCTATCTCTCTCTCTTCCATTTATATATATGCGTGTGTGTGTGTGTATATATGCGTGTGTGTGTGTGCATATATGTGCGTGTGTGTGGTGGGTGGGGTGTGGGGAAGGGGGTGGGGCAGGGTGGGGGGGGAGGGGGCAGGGATGAGGGGCTATTTGTATGTGTGTGTATGGTGTGTGTGTGCATGTGTGTAGTGGTGTGTGTGTGTACGTGAGTGTGTGGTGGGGGAAGGGGGTGGGGCAGGGTGGGGGAAGGGGTGGGGCAGGGTGAGGGGAGGGGGGAGAGGGCAGGGATGGGTAGGTGGGTGGTGGGGTAGGGGTGGGGGCTGCATGTGTGCGTGTGAATGTGCGCGCATGTGTGTGTGTATGTGCATGTGTGTGTATATGTGTGTGTAGTGTGCGTGTATGTGCGTGTTTGTGCATAATATCCTCTGTAAACGAATTGATTGGTTATTAATTTTTTTAGTAAATTAATATATGATTGCCCCTCATTGTAAATTAGTAAATTAATATATGATTAATTATGAAAGTAGGATTGCCCCTCATTGTAAATTAGTAAATTAATACTTGTATACTTTAATTGTTAGTTTAATTGATGAAAATAATTAATTGAGTAGATGAATTAGAAGGTGTACGGGATACACATTTGTTGTTGACATTGCTGTTGGATTATAGTGGATCGATGTTGTGTTGATTAGTTTTAAAAGTGGCATGACCACTGGATTATTGTCCATATGGGGGTGGGATTTTTTAACTTTTATTGAAAATTACTTTGTATATCGAACAGTATATATATATAGTATGATAATTAAATGAAACATACTTGAAATTACATATAGTGCGCATAGATACTATCCTTTTAGTTCTTATGCGTATGCATTCAATAGCCATTAGACCCATTCGAGAGTCATTACCCCTGTAATGATATCTCACGAATTGTTCCGTTTAGACAGTTTGGGACTGCATAATTTCTGTATAATATTCTTAGTGGCTTAAAGTTGTTACTTTTGGAGGAAGTTCTGCAGTCGTATCCTAATGTTCTCTGGGTACATACTAGATTGAAAACTGTGACTGTTACTTCATTTGATCAATTGAAATAACACTCACACTTGCCAATCTACGTCGTGTACTTGAAGAACTACGGGGATCTATTGCCAATTATTTTTCAAATCGTAATAATGTGCGGGAGCTGTTAAGTATATTACAGAAAAATGCGGTCTTGAATGGGATAGGACCACTCACCCTTTAGAGGAGATGGAGGAAATAGAAATTTCTATTATAAATGGAATTTGAATATAAATAAGACATAATTAAATGTGTAGTGTGCGTGTGTGTGGGCAGTAGGGATGAGGGTGGGGATGTTTCGGATTTTTAGTAATTGTACATATTATGAGCTAGATGTTGTTGTTTTGGAATTCAGAATTGAGGTGTTTGACAGTAACAATTCATTTTTATTTGTAGTAATTGTACATATTTGCATGTCTTCTTTTAATTCATTTTGATATGTACTAATAATATTTTTTAGAGAAAATGTCTCCTTCAAGTATTAAGGCGAGGACGATAATGCTTATTATGATGATGTCGTCTGGGCTCGGTGGTAGCGGAGGCGACGAGGGCTCCTCGCCCCCTAGGCTCCCCAAATATGGAAAATTGGGGATGGTCATCGAGAACAAGTCGGGGCTATTAGTGAGATCCCTCGAGCTGGTAAAGACGATCATCGGCCCAGGATACATTAGTTGGAAGGAGGTGCCATATGAGCTCAAGTTAGCTGTTTGGTTGGCACTACAAGTAATGTATTTATATTTATATTTATATTCATATGAATATTTCAACTTCAATTTCCATTTCATTTTATATTTATATTTATATTTATTTGCAACTAACATTGTATTTATTAGACAGGAACAATTCAGCCTGGATCCAAAGCTACGCGATTTCGTCTTGTAGCAGTTAAGGGAGCAACATAAGACGTGGAAGAAAAATATGTGGACCCGATACTTTGGAAAGACACAAGAGTCCATTACCCAAAGGCGTGAATCTGTCCCACCGAAGGAGCCGATCTCATTGGCACAATGGAAAATTTTCGTTGATAATGAGATCAGGGAGCGATAATTCTCATCTCGCCAATCAGGGAGGGAAAATCGGGAAAAAAAGACGGACGTGCACTACTCCGGCCGGACGTCTTAAGCCGAGGTTGATCATAGGATGATGGTAAGATTTAATTTTTCTATAACTACAGAAATATATTATTCTTCATTATTTTACTTTGTGGGGTCAATATTAATTTTACTTTATTTTATTTCAGGGGACAGGAAGTGTCCCTGAGGGTAGGCCACATAGGCTCAATACTTATGAGGATCTTCGGACGAAGAAGGGGAAGGACAAAGAGGTGTCCCTGAGCGTCGTGGCCATGATTGTAAGTAATCCGATAGTTTATTTTTTATTAATTACGTTATAATTTTTTAATTTACTTATTTTACTAATCATGTGCTTTTTTTCGTTTCAGGCAAAGCTTAAGGAAGCGCACGAGTCGCAGTCTGATACCGACAAGGCATCTTTGTCCACAGACGCACTCAGCCAAGTTCTTAGCTCTGATTGGAAGGGGAGGATAAGGGGGTGAGCTCGCGGGTTGCCAAATCTAGGATCATCAGATTGGAGACGAGCGACACCGAGTTGGCTCGAACGGTGGACTGGCATGACACGAAACTATCCCGTTTGGAGGCGAAATTCCAAGATATGTTTTCATTCATGAAGCGTTCGTTGGGCAGTGGAAAATGCAAGGGGAAAGGGAATAATAAGGTGGTGGGGGAGGAGGTACGGGAAGACGAGGTGCAGGATGATAGGGTTGTGGACCTCGCTGCTTCATCTCCGACACGTGCGGACTTTGATGATCCACTTCCCTATTTGGCTCCCTTCGACCGACCGATGTCGACACTTGGTTGGATGAGCATGTTTATACTAGACATATTTGATGGACAGTGGATAGGGCGGGGGTTGAGGGACCCGAATATCGTCCAGGGTGGACTAGTTCATGGACGTGAGCTTTAAGACATCGAGTCCAAGGTGCTCGTCATGCATGTGATATCCGTGAAGGAGAACTCCCCGTTGTGGTTACGCGAATAATGCGACACGATGTATATTAGTGGGTGTGTCCATTCGTATATCGTGTGGCCTACTCACCTCCTCGGATTTAACCTTACCAAAGACATGTAGTGACATTATTTGAATTGAATTGTATTGTATTATTTTTAAATTGGTACATTTGAATTATTTTTAAGTTGGTACATTTGAATTATATTTGGATTATGTCGTGATGCATATTGTCTCTATTTTGAATGTATATTTGAATTATCTCTATTTTATTTGGATATATAATGTTTGAACAGCTACAACGTTGCTATAACAGGTACATATATACTACTGGGAAGTGGCAGTGGCCATACTGCCCAACAGTTTTTTTTTCAATTCTGCCCAGAATTATCACGGTTATTGACCATGATAATTTTTTTTAACATTGTCATGGGTTTGTCACGGTCCTTGATCGTGACAAAACTTGTCACGCTCAAGGCCTGTGACACGACCGTGACAATTCTAACGAACTTGTCACGGTCAATGACCGTGACAAGTTCGTGACAAAAAAGTTGTCTCGCCCAGAATTGTCACGGTCATTGACCTTGACAAGTTGAACTTGTCAAGGTCAATGACCGTGACAATTCTGTGGATTTGGTGTAGTGGCTCCAGTGCAACAGCGCAGTGGATTCTTTATACTGTTCTTGAAGTTCTTCTATCATTTTATAGTAGGCAACATTATTTGTTACCACCCAATTAAGTAAGTACTTCAAATACTTGTAGGATTCTTTAACCCTCTCTGATAAGTCCGAATGACTAGGTTTGAAAAAATCATTGCACTTCCTCAGTAGCTCGGTATTATGGTAAGACAGTTGTTCCATCTTCGCTATAAACTAGCAAGAAGAAATAACCACCAATCAACAACAAGGATGACGAACATGTATAATCAACAAGAGACAAAAGGAAAGAAAGGTTCTTTTATTGATAACAAATAGTTTAAGTACAATCAAACTGAAGAAAAAGAAATAAAAAAGAAAAAGGGCAAATGCCGAACAACTTTAAACCTTCTCCTTATCCTTCTCAACCTTCTTTCCCTGCTCAGAAGAAGAGGCTACAAGCTGGAGTTGCTCAGTTTTATCGTCTGGAGGAATAGAAGACTTAGAAATTTTAGGTTGGTCTGCAGCAAATTCAACCACTAGGGAAGACCCTCCAGAGATAGATTCATCTTCAACCTCCTCCTCAATGGCTGGAGGAGGACCATAAACGTATCTCTGAAAAAGTTCAAAGCCTTCAGCTGTGTTCAACTCCTGAAGGGAAGCAACCCAATCATCTCTGAAGCATTTTTGTTTTGCATACTCAATTTGAGCAGTGGAAGTAGGAATGGATTTGTTCCAACCTTTATCCCACCCAGCACTGAAGGAGGCATTCATAACAGGCATTCTTTTAGATCTGGCAGAGGATACAAGCTCTTCAGTAGCCTTTACCCTGCGCTCAGCTTCCTCTGCCTTGTGCTCAACTTCCTCTTTCTTGCGCTCAGCTTCCTCTTTCTGGCACCAGCCTCGTTTGCATTGCGCTCCACTTCAAGGGAATTCTCATCAGACGTTTACCGAGAAGTCTCAGATATCTTCCATTTCTCTACCCAAGTATTCTTCTCAATCTCCAAGTCCTGCTGAGATTTGAGCAGAGACTTCTTCAAACTAGCTAAGGATTCATGCACCTTATTTGAAGAAGAAGAAGAAGAAGAAGACTTAATTGCATCATCCTTCTCCAGCATATTATTAAAGTGTACCAAGAATGTAAAATATGAAGATAAAAATGAGTATATGAGAAATATAAAAGACATCCAAACCAAGAAAATGGAAACTACTTACCGATGCAAGCATTTGAGCATCCAATTCAGAAACCCTCGATCGAGGGAGCATGACAATCACCTCCTGTGGTCTGGAAGAGTACCAAAATTGATCAACTTCCTAGCTAAACCAGGAGTAATAGTTGTTGGGGGAACAACATCAGAAGTGGGTAATTCAACCAAGGACAGTTGATCATTCAACTGGTTGACCTACTTTTCTACAAGCCCTCTCCTAAGTCTCCTCAAAGGAACGTCAACATCCTTGAGAGCTGCATCTTTAGGATTTGGGTCTTTGGGGGTTAGGGGCTTCATAACATCCCATGTTTTCTTTTTGTCTCCTTCAGCAGGTTCTTGGGATCTAGAAGTGCTACTGCTGAGGAGGTCAGGAAACTTCCTCTTCTTAATAATTTCAGATAGAGGAGTGTCTGAGTCAGCAGCAACCTCTTGATCAAGGTTAATCACCGGAACATGAGAAGTAGTAGGATCGAAAGTAAAGGAAGAAACAATTTTTTTTATTGAAGCAGATAGGAGGCATATCTAACGTGCTCCTCAGCAATTACCTTGTGAAGTTCCCAGATAAACTTCAATTCTTTCAAGTTTACTTCACTCTCTTTGGAGGACTTTCTTTTCTGTTCAACTGCAACTCAATTTATAAAGCAATAGTTAGTATGACATTTTATCAAATATAAACTGGGAAAAAATATTAAAACATAAAACAACCTATTTTGTTGCCAAAGAGAAGACATCTAGGTCCTTGATATTTAGCACCTCCAACTATAGGGACATATTGGCATTTTTTTACAATGACCCCATGATCAAAATAATCCCTATTAGAATTAGGGATATTAACTACTAAAGCTTTACTAACTGCCCTAGTTTTCAAATAAAAAGTGGTGTCGCTAGTTACCCATTTATAACAAAACATTATTTCTGGAATCCCTAAATGGGTTCCATAGATTTGATTTAACCTATAAACTCCATTCACAACTCTCCATGTGTTAGGAGCCACTCTTGCAGGTACAATGTCAAAAGATTGACAAAACTCCAGACACAGGGGATTAGGAGGAAATGTGAACCCACATTCAGCAATAAAGATGGAAGGGAACCAATGGCCCTTAGCAAGAAAGACAAAATTAGATGGAAAAGTGGGGTGTTCCAGTACAACCCAAGTTGGAATATTAAAATCGATTCTGAACTTATCAAGTGACTCGATAGAATAAACCATGATGAAGAAAAAAAAGTGAAAAAAAATTCTTACAAAAGTTTAAGGATTCAGCAAGAACCGAAGTCAAAAAAGAAAATGACCGCACGAAAGTTCAAAGAACACAACTGTAAAATCGGAAGTGAGAGATAGCAAATGATCAAAGTTTTATCGCTCTTTTTATAATACGCATCGAAAACTGGGAAAAGTAATGATTAAATCAAGGGACGGTTGGGTTTACAATGTCTAACAAGGGAAAAGATGAAGATACCCCAGAAATATTCGCTAAAATTTGAAATATTTACAAAATTGACATTCACGCTAAAAAATTATCAATTAAGTGGGTAAATTTCACAAGTATGGAAGGTCTGCAGCCAACTAAATAGCCCGAGCTACTGTCAAAGCATAATATTTTACACTTTTGCATCAGCTACAAGTATGAAATATTGGGGGCTTCTGTTGATACCAAAATTTACCACCCTACGTGGATCAATTACAAGCCATCACGTGTCATCCAATGTGGCACAAGTCCAAGTCAGATTGGTTCAAAAGCCCGACCAACAGGGAAGGCCGATCAACTAGGAAGCCTGACCAACAACTTGTGTTGCCAACAAAGTGACAACAGTCTTACGGCTTGTATTGACAATGAAGTGACAACATACATATATTTAATTCTCATTATGTATTGATGTAAATGCTTAACGAATGAAGGCATTCCATCCTTTCACATGACAACTATCAAGACCCTTCTTGGGCTATAAATACATTGTATCACCCTCATTTTAGAGGAGCCAGAAAAACAATTCAAGGAAATCAATATGTAATAGTGGACGTAGTCTATTGCATTGAGCCGAACCACTTTAAAAAAAATTGTGTCTTGTTTATTTAACTTATTTTATCTTTGATCGATTAATTTGGACTAGTCTAGTTTTTTGCATCAACAATAGGGATACATATATACACTCCTAATAAACTTAATCTACCATGATCATTACTTCTTATATGACTTTTTCTTAAATAAGTCACGAACAAGATGTAAAACTTCATGTATAAACACAATAAGCTTTACCCGACTAAGCTTTACCCGACCAAGTTAAAACACAGGAATACATATATATGTTTCTAAGACGATTCAGGAATATACAAATACATTCCTAAACACACTTGGTCGCCCTTGATAACTAATGTCAACACTTTAATCAAAACTTCTCACAACTTTACCTAAGCGCATTAGTAGAATCTAAATTCCTACAATTTCAGTTCAAATATTGAAGACGTCACTTTTTGAATAAGAAGATTACCTAGTTGGCCAGTCAATTAACTAATCATAAACTTAAAAAAAGTATAAAATTAAATGCATAAATAGAACATGTATTTAAGATAAAGTATTTTCATTTTCAACTAGCAAGGTGTTACAATCAAAGTTGAGTAAGTACAAAAACTAAGATTATTCTACTGGACGTTTCCCTTGGGCCTTGTCCATCCCAGCTAGAGGATTGTTAAGGGTATATGGAGAGTTTATATAGTTGAAATATCTTAACATTTGCCTATTACTTCTCCCTGTCAATCAAATGAGGTGGGCCAATTATTTCATGCTCACCGTGAAGGACATAATCCCCAAGATACTTAGTTATCAGATATTGAGGAATGTCATTAGGGGGAATTCATTTTGTGTCCAATTTGAATGGAGGCTTGTCATAATCCAAGAAGCCTGGATCATTTTAATGCCACAAGGTACTGTTCTGATCATACTTAAGCAGAGTTAGTACATTTGTCCATCCCCATTTATACCCCTAATGATTACTTTGAGCAAGGTGCTCATCCATGTGGGATAGGGCTTCATTATAACCCTCCATCCATACTTCCCTGGGCTGTTTATGGAATTGAAAGGTCAACCTCTCTACTTGGTTTTGAAGTCTCTTAATGACATTATCTTTGGCTATCAAATGAGTTCCATAGTCAGTAATAGCAATATCTTTGGCTTTCAGCTAGGTATACAAATCAACAATAACAGTATTCTTTGCTTTCAACTAGGAAGATTGGTCGACCAATGTTTTCTTAGTTCTTTCTTGATTTACTGTTGGTTCGACAACCACCCTATGCCTAGAAGTTTTCCCAGGTTTGGTTTTCTGTTGCAGTACTTTAAGTTCCTCCAGCATAAGTTCCACTAGCAATCTTGCATTTTCAGTCTCTAAAAAGGAAGCACCTTTATCAGGACCAGTGGTTGATGATTTTTTCAAGCTATTAAGCTCATTCCTCAAGGCATTATTTTCCTTCTCCAGCGTAGCAGTGATTTCTCGAGTATTCTCCATATCATGCATTAAAGATTATTCCTTCTTATTCAAAGCAGAAGTGATGTCTTGCATCTTTTTGTCAAAATCCCATTCTTCACTTAAAGCCTTATATTTATCTTCATAGTCAGCATGAAGTAAAGTTTTGGACTGATTGTGATCTTCTTGCAGCTACTTGATCATCTCATAGTAAGCAACATTATTAGCTACATCCCTATCCCATAAGAAATGAAGATGAATATATGACTCCTTAACTTGGTCGGATCCATTTGGGCCACGTAACCTAGTCAAATCTTCTTCAGTCAGGGGAACATGACCAAACTACTTCGCATATACAGGTCGGACTCAGCTAAAATTATAGCCTTTTTCCTAGCATCAAACTGAAATATCACAAATAAGAATATATATATATATATATATATATATATATATATATATAGAGAGAGAGAGAGAGAGGAAGGCTCACCTACATCATGATGTATACATCACACCATACATCGCACCTAGTTCTAGGTCCTAAGGAACCTTTTTTCTAAGTTTTTTATTTTTAGCTTGAAATTAATCTTCTAATCAACCCATATTAAAAAAATTAGGTCAAAATACACTTTGTAGCTATTTTAAAATATCCACAAAAAGATGCTAGCGCAGACCCTTATAAATAAGTTATTTTGAGTAATTTTTTAAAAATAGCTACAAAATGCATTTTGACCTAATTTTTTGAACGTGTGTTGATTGGAAGGTTAATTTCAAGAGAAAAATAAAAAATGAAAAAAATATTTTTTAGGGCGTACAACTAGGTGTGATGTATGGATGATGTATAGAGCATGATGTAGGTGAGCCATCTCCTATATATATATATATATATATATATATATATATATATATATATATATATATATATATATATATATATATATATATATATATATATATATATATATATATGAGTTGGGGAAGCAATTCAAGAGTGTCAAATAAAGCAGGTAATAAAACTTCATGGAAACCAAGAAAAGAGAAACAAGTACAATCAACAAAATGCAATAAACCAAAAGTATATATTTTCATTGATAAAATAAAGGTATTACATAGTGATGCTCCAATTATAAGGCATAAAGGAAGAGTCCAACAAGTCAGAAAACTACAGAAAAGCTAGACCTTATCCTTGTCTTGACGATTAACTTGACCATGAGGCATGTCATATTGGATAGTTGGGTCCAAGTCAGACTTAACAGGTGCCACAGAAGATTCCCCCGATCCTTCTTTATTATCAAACTATTCTTCTTAATTTGGAGGAGTGCCTGGGTCATGTCTCTGAAATAACTTCAAGTTTTTGGTTATGCCAACTTCCTTGAGTGCCACCGACCATCCATCCTTGAAAACTTTCTTCTTGACGTGCTCCATCTGGGCAGAGGCAACCAACACTGCTTTTTTCCAGCCCTTATTAAATGGGGTTTCCCTTATTTTCTTATTTTTGGCCTTCTATGCAGTAAGACCAGCAGTCAGACCTACTACCTTCTCCTTGGCAGTTATGAGAAGGGTCTGATTCTCCTAAAGTTTATTCTCGAACATTTTGGCCCTTTCCTCGGTTACCTTTAAATTATCCTAAACAGTCTTAACATTCTGCTCGAAACTGTTGGCCCTTTCATTGTCTTTCCTTAACTCTTATTCCAAAGATTTTTCCTTTGTCTCTAAAGTTTATCGGGAAGCTTCCAAATATTTCCTTAGACCTTCAAAGGCCTCTTAACTTCACTTGAGCAAGAACGTAATTGATCATCCCTCTCCATCAGTAGGTTAAAATCCACTAGAAACTTCAAAAGGAAAAAATCATGTCTGAAAAGGAGAAAATAAGATATTAAAGACAAGTAGTGAAGGGAAAAAGGTTACCAAAGCTAGATTCTAGCAAGCTCTCTCTGACATTCTTGATTAGGGCATGGGAATAATAGTTGTGCTATCAACTAGAAGAGTCCCAGATTTTATCAACCCTCTTGCCAGACCAGAATTGACAACCACAGAGAATGAACCCACAACCTCTAAATTAACCTGAATCTTCTTGACTAACTCCTGTTGATTGGTAGTAGTTTTTGGGACTACTTTTCCGAAAAACCTTTTTTTAACATCTTAAATTGAGGTGCAACAACTTCAATTTTCTCAGTACTAATAACCCAAGGCATCAGCTTAATAACTTTAGATGCCTTCTCGGTCACCTTGGACTTCTGGGCATTAACAGCTTTTACAGTCTTCTCGGTGTTCTTCTTGGTGGTAGGGGACAAGGCTTCAGACATGAAATTGGGGATTTTTTATCTTACCCATGATAGCTAGTGGGGAAATAAGAATAGTAGAATTGTCCAAAGATTCAAAAGATGAAGAAGTACAAAAATCCTTCGCAACTCTAGCAAACTCTTTAGCTGAAGAAGTGGAAATTGGTTCTTCCTCCAATTTGACAGGGGCTGAAGGTACTGTAATAGTGGGTCGGGCAATGAATGAAGTAACTGAACTCCTGTAATTAAGCAAATATGAGGTTGTTCTTGGATGTTCCTCACCAATCCTCTGATGAATTCTCCACAATAATTCAAGCTCCTTAGGTCTAATATATTTCTCCTTTAGACACTTTATTTTACTCTCCGCTGCATAAAAGGAGACAAGAAAGTTAGTAACATATCATCAACCAGGTAATATGTAAAAAGAGAAAAAAAATTATAACATATGCCACCTGGGTCCATCATATTCTTCCCCATTTTAAAGAGGAGCATGTTGCCAGTTCCTGACCACTACACCGTTGTCAAAGTAGCCCTTTCAAGAATCTGGTAAATTGACTACTAAGGCCCTATTGGAAAATCTGGTCTTCAAATAGCAAGTATTGTTGCTGGTAACCCATTTATAGAAGAATATTAACTTGAAAATACCAATGTAGGTCCCATGAATTGGGTTAAGCCTATGAACACCATTCACTATTCTCCACGTCTTAGGGGCCACCAAAGCAGGGAAAACATCAAAGTGTTGACAAAATTCAAGGAAAAAGTGATTGGGGAGGGGGGGAAGTAATGCCACATTCAGTTATAAATAGAGATGGGGTCCAATGACCTTCCACCAAGAACAAAACATCTACTAGAGGAATAGACATATTTAAATCTACCCAATCAAGGTTTTCTATTTCCTTCTTAAACTCCTCTAAAGAATCCCATGAACAATGTAAACCATGGTTAAATAGAGACAAAAATCAAAGAAGAGGAAAGAAGGCTTATAGAGGAAGGGATGGTAGAAGAAAGAAAGGTGAAAATGAGAGCAGAAAGAAAGCTTGGAAACACATAAAAGTTTGAAGTTTGAATGAGTTTTAACCGGCATAAGCTTCGTTTTTATAGCTTAACTTAAAAAAGGTGAAAATAATTATAAATTGTACCAACGATTAACATTCTGATGGCTCCACAGCTCCAAAGGTGGGAAAATACCAATATGCCCTTTGGCGTTTCATTAAACTTTGGGTTATTTACAAGAATGCCATTCTCAAGTGGTGTTGATAAAAATTTTACAAATAGAGGAAGTCGGGCTCCGACCAAACACTCAAATAATATGCCAAAAAATTTACTAGGTTAAATACTCCATACTTTCTTGTAAATATCAAGCATGAAGCATTGGGGGTTTTGTTGTATGTACAAATTATGTTCCTACGTGGACCAATGAAGAAGGCACATCTTCCATCCAACATGACCGACCAACTTACTTGATCGGCCACATAAACACTTATTCGGCAAGAAGGCTGACCAACATAAGAATGCCAACCAATTGGACCATAAACAGTTATTCGGATGGGATACCAATCAGCTATGAATTCCAAGATTTTTACTTATTATATATAGATGTAAATGCTTGGCAATATAAATGCATTCCATCTTTTGGGTTTCATACCCCTATAAATACAAACCAATCCCTTAGCTCAAGGGACAACTCGAATCACACGTATTCTTATCTTACTAAGCTCCTGTAAACCTTATTGAAGAACAACGACAGTGGATGTAGGCTATTTTACAACCAAACCACTCTGAAATCTCTATCTTTTGTGTGTGTGGCTTGAGTTATATCCATAATACTTATCTATGATTATAAAATTTGAATCAATCCATTTTTAGACATCAACACTTGTAAAAACATTTTTAACGTCGTATTTATTAAAAAAAAACTTTAAGTTTTCATTTATACATGACATAAATCTTTTTTATTTCGAATTTGTTTTTAATATAAATAAAAAAATGGTTGTAAAAACATTTTTAATGTTTTATTTGTAGAAAAAACTTATAGTTTATATCTAGAAATAACATAGAGTTTTTTAAGCTAAAATAAATAAAAATATGTATATATTTTTATATAAAACACGTATAGTTGTTTTAAAGTTTGTATTTATAAAAAAATAGTTTTTATATAATATAAGCATTTAAAAATGATACACAAATTTTATTTATGAAAAAAATTAACCTTTTATAATGTTTTCAAGATAAGATATTGAATTTATGATATATACAAATTTTATAATTATCATTATATTTGTTTATTTTACATCACACGTGCATCGCACAGGTTGTATATTAGTTGTTATAAAATATGTATTTAGTCAATGTCCATTGGTATTCCAAAGTTATTAAAGAGGCTATTGGGATTATGAGTATTAATTATTTTCGAACTTTCGAATTTTTCTATTTTCAATCCGCATTTTTTCGACTTTGCATCATTTTAAATTTGTTGAATTTTGAATTTTCAAAAATAAATTGGTGTAGAATAGGAAATCATTTATAAATTTTTGAATTTTTGAGTTTGCGATCACACTAATCCGATTTATCCAAAATATTTTTTGAAAAAATAATATATTTATTTACTTTAATATTTATTTACTTATCATTTTTACTACCCTTATTTTAATTTAATGTTTATTGTTTGTTTGTTTAATAAGGACCCTCCATTTAACACAATCTTAATCATTAATATATACCCACGGGCCATATATATACTAACTATAACTATGAGTCTAACCTAAATCACATACAAAAATAAATGGTTGCTTTTTCTCTCACTCTAACCCTCCTCCTTCTCTCTTCCAAGTCCTTTCAATCCAAACGACTCGATCTCCCTCCCTCGGCTCGATCTCTCTTCCTCAACTTGATTGGCAGCCGATCTCCCTCCTTCGGCCTATTATAATCAACGTTGGAATAATTTTATTTGGGTGAACTTTAGTTAAAGTGACTAAAGTTTATTTTCCTAAATAGTATTTCAAAGAGGATGTATTGCTTTGGGAATTTATTTATTGACATTGTTGTTGCTAGTTATTTGAATTGTTTTATATCTAGAGATAGAAAACACCCTTGATGTGACAAGATATATGATATGTTGGGAGAATTGGTGGTCAATATTAATTTATTTTGATGGTATAAATATGCACCATGAGATGAATTACTTGCTCATTACTCTCAAGTTGTCAGGTTCTTACGCAGATAACTAATTTTCCTTAAATTATATTTTTTAAATGATTGGTGACTCAATGGAATGTTGAGATTATTAATTTTACTTGCATTAGTTTGTTGTTTGGAATTGATCCTTTTTTTCCCTTACTGTTTCACAGGTTTGTTTTAAAAACTGAATGTAAGTGTATTATTTTTTATTTGATGAAATGTAGACAATCTAAGACTTTTTTGGTCTTGCATACTATTTTAAATTTCTAGTAAAGAATCTTGAAATTTTATAGTTTATTAATGTCTCCAACTCTTTGGAATTTAGTAGTTAGCCATAAAATTCAGGAATTTAACAATATGTTGTAATTTTTTAATGACGTGTCTATATCTCAATTATGGGGGAGAGTTCCACAATAGTCAATAGCACCCCTACTACGTAAAGTACCTAAAAAGAGTCAAAGGTGAGAGTCAAATCAGCTCTTCTGGAAAATCATGGAATTTGAGAGCTATGGATTTATTTTACCAAACAAATTGTATACGAAACGGAAATATATTTTGGTAAAGTTGATTGTGTCTTTTGTCATGCTACTATTAATGCACCTTCTTTGAGTGGAACAAATAAGTTGTGGATCTACATTAAAAAAAAATTCATTGAGTTTGAAAGGAAACTATGGTTTAAATGTACACCTAAATTAGAAAGGCAGACATGGTTAGCTTTAAAAATGATATTTACAATATTTTTCCAAAAAAAAAACTAATAATTTTGAATTTTTCTAGATTGTACTGAATAATAAAATTTCCAAAATATTTTGAATCAGCAGAATTGGGAAAAAACTATTTTTCGATTTTTTTTTCTTGTTTGAAAAGGATTTCAAAATTCTAAAAGTTTTTTGAACATCCCTATTCTGATTCGATCCAACCGAAACACACCTCTAATTGGGATTCCTTATTGTGTACTATAAATAGGGGTCATTCCCCTTAAGTATTGACATATCAATAAAATGATGACACTTTCTCCCTCTAAATTCTCTTTGTGTTCCACTTACTTTACAACATGTTATCATCATGAGTTAGTTCTCACGTAATTCTAGAAAATCAAATCGTTGAGATGAAATCATTAAGCATTTTTTTGCATCAATCTTTTACAAAAAAATATTAGAATTTTTTGAAGCCCATTTTGATTGTCGGTAATCTCACGAACCTCTATGCGGAGTTTTTGCTAGCCGAGAACTCAATCTATCTTATTCAATAAAAGCTACATGATTTGACAAGTAAATTTTCCACATCCATGGCTATATATAATTGAGTATGTAAATAATTATTTAATTACTTAATACGGGTATAATTGTTGTTCTTATTTGTATTATTATAACGGTTGTTCATCCATATCATAATCATGCTAGATAAAATAATAGTTGTTGGTTGTTTTTGTTTATATCTACAAAGTAAATTGATAGAATAATTATTTTTTCTTTCATGTTTCATAAATTAGTACAAGCAACGACAAGTAATTTTCATTGAACAATTGTTACTTTTGTTTGTATTATTGTATTAGTGGTTCCTCCATACAAAAGTTAAAATTATATACATATGTTATGGTCCATTTATTTTCATAGACTAAGACCACATTAATAATTATTTCGCACTTATAAGTATATATTTTAATATGTTATTATTTGGTGGAACTTTATCTCGACTTTGGTGTTTCAAAAATCAAAGAAAAATTAATCTTTATTAGTGCTCTATTCGTGATGAAATTTTGAAGAAATATTTCTTTAGTTATTTGTGAGAAGTAAATCAAAGTAAGTATTTTTATAAGTTCAAACGTTGCATATGCATTGTTCGAATGATAAATTTTTGAGAACTCCTTTATGACTGCTATGTTTGTTTACAAGTTATAAGAAAATTAAAATTTTAAGACGTAAGTTTCATGTTTGGCTATTTGGACCCGAAGTTCCTAATTATCATTCAATGTTGGGACTCGAAGTTCCTATATACTCATTTTAATTCGGGACCTGAAGTTCCCAAGTCATTTTAAATTGGGACTAAAAGTTCCCAATTAGTATTTAAATTTTGTTCCCGAAGTTTCAATAAAATATAATTTAAATCAAAACCTGAAGTTTTAATTATTTCTACAATAAGGGTAAGGACATAAATTCCCATAATGATCATTTATAGTTTGGACCAGAAGTTCTAAGCAATTTTACCCCTTATGAAATTTGAAGTTTGGATATAATTGGACAATGCATTTAAAGTCCCTAAATATTTAATGTTGTGATATGAATTTGTCCTTATTATTTACATCTGGGACCTGAAATTCCTCAATAATTATTCAAATATGAAAATTGAATTTTCTCCATTCAAATTTTGAAATGTGTAGTACCTAAATTATTTGGGCATAAAATTTCAAAGAAAATACATCACAATCAAACCTGGAGTTTTAATTATCTAATTGACATGATATAGACCAAGAGTCGTCTGATTATATTTATGATATGAAAATTCATTTCCATTATTGTGACCAAAAGTTCAAAAATTATTGTTTATATTTAAGATACAGTTTTTTCTAATTAATTTTTAAAATATGAGGCCGGAAGTTCTCATGGTATTCCAAGTTATTTGTATCTAAAGCTCCAATAAAAATATATCATAGTTAAAAAATGAAAGTTTTGATTATTCACGAGGCATGAATTTTGAAAGTTCTCAAATAACTATTTATGATTTGGGTTTGAAGCTCCAAATATACCATTTTTGTTGGGTTTAGTTTCAAAATAAATTAGACTTTTGAATATATCTTTTCAACTTTATGACTTTTCATTTTCTTTATTAAATGTAATACCTTTTTACATACTATTTTAATGGTTAGTATCTCTTTAACTATCCTATTATTGTTTCAACAATAAGCTTTTGACCTTTCGCTTCTTTTGAGTATTAAATTATCCTTAGAGTGGTACTTCATTTTAAACACTTTTCACATTATAACCATTTGTCATACAATAGAGTCTTAGGAGTGTTTAGATAATGTGAATGAAGACCCTCTTTTAGAAAGGAAAATTGTACTATAATGGGTTAAATTCGATATATATATATATATATATATATATATATATATATATATATATATATATATATATATATATATATATATATATATATGGGGTATATGTTTGGAAGATTCTCTAACATTTTTACTGTAAATAAATCTAGATTTTTGATACAAAAGGTAAATAATTCAATGTACTTTGACATAACAATATTGAGAACCTGAAGTTCCCATTACTTTTCTAAAAAATATTGATCATAAATAGTTTAGTAGCCATAATTATATATTAGAAACCTTAAGTTCCTTATTTCTGAGCCTAAAGTCTCTATCATATGACCCAAGAACATGAACTTTTAATACATTAGTTATGAACCATAAGTTCTAACTTTAATTGATCAATTATTTCTTCTTAAAATATACATCATGATTTAATATCCGTATAGTTAAGGGTATTTTGTGCTTAAAGCATAGTGATTAAATGATGATTTGTGTTTATCTGAATTCTTCAAAATATATGCGTTTTAGACGCGTATTTCTTTGGATTATTTTAAAAAAATATATATCCTGAAATATGAAATTATTTTAGCATTATTAAGTTTAAAGATTCATTACTACAAAAATTAAAGTTTTTGTTATCCATCCCATTCTTTGAATATCTGATAATTATTTGTTAAGAAATTAATTAAATACTTCCATTTGTTTAAGTTTTGTCATCAAACACCATAACATAAATTATTGTTATTCATATATATATATATATATATATATATATATATATATACACACACACACACACACACTCACTTCACAACCTATATTGAATGTTATAATTAACAATTGTGAACTATCATTATGTACTGACATTTGTCTAGCAGACAATGAATAACTCATATTATTATAAAAAAGAAGAAGTTTATCAGACTTTGTATATGAAGGAATGAGATTAATTGGTCACGTGACCGAACATGTGGCGAATTGCCAAGAGAAGGGATATAGAGTAATATACCCATAACGATTTGGATAAGATCATATTTAACAAGATCAGTAAAGATAGAGATAAGCACAAGTTTCCTACGGGCGTGAGACACTGGGACAATAAATAGGGACAATCTAACTAACATTAAAAATGAACTATAATTAGCATGCAATAGTCCGGACTCTCAGCTAGTAGCACTAGCACTCCGGTTATTTTCATCTCCATTCTTCAATAATAAAACACTCCCCTTTACCCCCGTGGAGGTAGGCCGATCTCAGGGTCGAACTATATAAATAGGTCTCCTTTTTGCATTCGTATTACTCGTTGGGGCATTCCTGATATTTCACTTAATATTATGGGAAATATCTCTTACACTTTGACGTCGTCTGTGGGAAACGAAGATCTCACCACTTTCAAAGTTATAAAAGGCTCAAAACTTCACTATAAGTGCAGAACGATCTCACCCCACCTAAGAAAGGAATCACATACAGTCCAAAATATGAATCATAAGGAGGGAACAAACTCCTATGTAAATTCCTCCTCTCTAATAACCTTCCAGATCCAGAGGACGCTCACTTCGCAGATTTGGACCCAGTCGGCGGCTTCGAACACTGCCGATCAACCGAGATGAAGGGAAAGTTGTTTCCCATTTAGACAGTATTTATGAGGAGAAACTAAATAGTAGTGATCAGGAGATCGCCCATCTAAGGCAACAGCTCAGCCAACAGTCAGAGGGTGATACCTCGAACTCACATATTTAGCCTCATCACATGAGAGAACCTCTCCAGCCATCTCTAAAATTCAGGGTAATACCTCAACTTTGTATACTCGGCATCACCACAGGAGGGGACCTAGCTCCCCCAAAAATCATCCCATTAGGGCTTCTCGTTTCGAGAGTCCCTATATAATTCATCACTCTTAATGTGATCATTCTCTTGGAAGGAACTCCATCAACCATAGGCATCACAGACCATGCCCGTTAGAGTTGGCCTAGAGTAAAAGTCTATCTCACTTTAAAAAATAATCAAATCAGATGAAGATGGATGAATCAAGGGGACTCATCCACTGAGATCTGGAGGGAAGGAAGAGCATAAACCTTGTGAGGACCCCCAAGGATTTAGCTAGGAAATCACTAGGGCATGGAGGATCCTCACCATTCACTGATCCAATAGAATCCTTTGAACCTACAAAAAACTTCTCAATATCAAAAGTCACAATGTATGAAAGGAAGACGGACCTAGCTCATCACATTAGGCATTATTGGCAGACTATATCCCTTTGGTTCCAACGCTACGCTTTGATACGCAAGGTGTTTTCAATAATCCTAGGTGAGATCGGCCTAAAATGGTTTAAAAACTATCCCCAGGTCATTATCCACCTCTAGGGAGCTCAACGAGCAGTTCACAGCCCAATTTATCACAAGCAGCAAGGTGGTCAACGAGGTAGATTCACTAATCTCCCTTAATGGAAATAAGAGAAAAACTCTCAGAAAGTACGCTCAGAGGTACTGGGAGCTATATAATGAAATCGACGATTGCAATGAACTGTTGGCAATTGCCTCCTTCAAGTTTGGTTTAGAACGGTTATATTATCTCTATCAGTCTTTGATAAAGAATCTAACATCTACAATGGAAAATCTTATGTCCAATATTTATAAATACGCCAAGGTAGAGGATAATCTCTTCAGCGTAGTCGCCTCGAATGACCAAAAGAAGAGTGAGCAAAAGAAGTCCCCTAAAGGGGGAAACCATCCATCATCAACTATGAAAGAAACCAAGAATGAAGCCTCTAAAAATATCCCCAAGCCTCAGGCATGCAAAAGTAGCCACAAGGAAATGGAAATAATCTTCAAAGAGCCTATTTTTAGGCTCCTTCATCAAATAAAAGACAATCCATTATTTGAAAGGCCTCCCAAGATGGTTGGTAAACCAAGTGCTAGGGATGTCAATCTCAGATGCAGCTATCACCAGGATAACGGTCACTTCACAAAAGACGAAAAGATCTACAAAAATCACCTAAAGGAACTCGTCCAAGCAGGGCATCTTATGGAGTACATCAACACACCAAAACTAAAGGCAGTAACCAAAAATTGGTGAACCTAAATTTAAATTGGCAGGGGAACAAAAAATTGTTCCTAATTGCATTATTTCTGCTATTCAAATGAGGAAATTATTGAGTAAGGGTTGTGAGGTTATATTTCATATGATCTTGACACTAAGAAGGGGATTTTACAATTGTCGATGTTCTTATTGTATGTGATTTTTCAGAGGAGTTTCCTAATGAGTTGCCTATTTTTGCTCCCGAGATAAAGGTTACATTTAGTATTGAGTTGGCACCAGGGTCAACCCCTATTTTTATGACACCATATAAAATGGCACTTACTGAGTTGAAAGAACTCAAAATTCAGTTGTAGGATTTACTTGATAGGGGGTTTATACAGCCTAGTGCATCTCCACAGGGTGCACCAATTTTGTTTGTAAAAAAGAAAAATGGTACTATGCATTTATGTATTAATTATAGGCAACTGAATAAAGCTACAATTCAGAACAAGTACCCTTTACCTCGTATATATGATTTATTTGATCAGTTGTAGGGTTCTAATGTGTATTCAAAAATAGACTTGCGATCACGTTATCATCAGGAGAGGGTGAAGGAGAGTGATATATTTAAAACTACTTTTCGTAATCGATATGGTAATTTTGAGTTTCTTGTGATGCCTTTTGGAGTGACTAATGCTCCAGTTGTATTTATGGATCTTATGAATCGGGTCGTGTATCCTTTTGTTGATTCATTTGTGATAGTTTTTAATGATGATATTTTGATTTATTCACGTGATATGTTTGAACATGAAACATATCTCAGAATTATTTTGAATGTGTTGAAAAATAGGCAATTGTATGCTAAGTTTAACAAATGTGAGTTTTGGCAATCACAAGTTTTATTTTTGGACCATGTTATTTACAGGGATAGTATATATGTTGATCTAAAGAAAGTAGAAGCTATTGTAAAATGGGAGAGGCACAATAATGTGACTGAGGTGAGGAGGTTTTTGGGTTTATTTGGGTATTATAGGAGGTTTTATTAAGGGATTTTCTTCAATTGCCTTACCAATGACTAAATTAACTAGGAAAGATGTTAAGTTTGAATGGAATTCTGATTGTGAAAATATTTTTGAAGAATTGAAGAAGAGGTTGGCAACTAAACTTGCCCCTACTATTCCACATGGTGGATATGGTTTTGTTATATATATCGATGCTCCATATGAGGGGTTAGTTTGTGTCTTTATGCAACATGGTAAGGTTATTGCTTATGCTTATAGGAAATTGCATACACATGAACGTAATTATCCTAACATGATTTGGAACTTACTTCTATTGTGTTTGCTTTGAAATTATGGCATCATTATTTATATGATGAAGTGTGTGAAATTTTTACTGGCCATCAAAGTCTTAAGAATTTATTTACTCAAAACGAGTTGAACTTGAGGCAGAGGCAATGGATGGAGTTAATTATAGATTATGATTGTAAAATACACTGCCATCCAGGGAAGGCGAATGTAGTTGCAGATGCTTTGAGTAGGAATACTTCAATCACGTTATCGTGCATTCAGTGTGCTAGAGTTGCTCACATTATGGAGTTGAGATTGATGGGAGTGCAACTGCAGCTAGCAGGTGGGGACAAACTCTTTGCTCATGTGAGCGTGAGGCCTTTGTTCTCTACCTGTATTCGAGATTTGCAATTTCAGGATCCATTTCTTGAGAAAAAATGACAAGATGTCAGGGATGGTAAGTCTGGTGATTTTTGTATTGTTAGTGATGGCACTTTATTGTATAAGAAATGATTATGTGTGCCTAATGTGGATGAATTAAAGGCAAAAATTTTAAATGAGGCTCATAATTCCATTGATACTATGCATCCTGGTAGTATTAGAATGTATAGGGATTTGAAGGAGCATTATTGGTGGAATAATATGAAGACGGAAATTGTTAATTTTGCCTAGATGCCTTATATGTCAGCAAGTGAAAGTGGAGCATCAAAAACTTATGGGTTTGGTTCAACCATTGCCAATACTAGAATGGAAATGGGATCATGTAATGATTGATTTTATGGTTAGGCTTCCTCGATCTCGAAGGGGTCAGATTCAATTTGGGTAGTGGTGGTTAGGTTAACCAAGTCAGCTCATTTTGTAGCAGTCAAGACTACGTATACGCTTGATAGGTATGCTAGATTGTATGTTGATAAAACTATTCGATTGCATGGAGCACCTGTATCTATTATTTCAAACAGGAACCCTAGTTTTACATCCATATTTTGGGATAGTGTGTAATATGCTATGGGTACTAACTTAAACTTTAGTACAACTTTTCATCCTTAAACAGATGGGCAGTCTAAGAGGACAATACAAATTTTGGAAGATATGCTTAGAGCATGTGTGCTTGATTTCAAAGGTAATTGGGACGAATATTTTCTTTTGATTGAATTTGCATATAACAATAGTTTTTATTCTATTATTAGTATGGCTCCATACGAAGCATTGTACGGTAGACGGTGTCGTACACTAGTATGTTGGGGTGAAGTTGGTGAAAGAAATATATAAGGTCCAAAGTAGATTGAAATCACCACTGAAAAAGTGAAGATTATTCAAGATAGAATGAGAACAACCCAAAGCAGACAACAAATTTATGCGGATACACGGCGGAAAGATTTGGATTTTCAGAAAGAGGATTATGTGTTTCTCCGGATTTCGCCATGGAAAGGGGTTATGATCTTTGAAAAGAAATGCAAGTTAAGTCCACACTACATTGGACCTTATAAAATGCTTGACAAAATTGGGATAGTTTCCTAAAGGCTAGCATTGCCACCGGAGTTAGCCCGATTACATGATGTTTTCCATATCTCTATATTGAGAAGGTATATAGAGGATCCTTCGCATGTATTGGTGGTGAAGCCTATTGAGTTGAAGGGGGTCAATAAACAAGAAGTAAAAATAAATTAAAATATTATTTAGGTTTCGATAGTTATAGCCGACCAAACTGTCCGACAATTACTGGAACACTTAACTAAAAGATTAAATAGAAGCAAGCGAGAATTATAAAAAGGATGATAAAATGATTCTTAACAAAAGGTTGAGGAGCATTCCCCCACCTCGGATGATCATAACACAAACGGTTCTTATGACTAAATCACAATCAAATGGAATAAGATGTTGTTCTCAATAATCCCGTATAAAAGGTGTCATCCCAACAATACGAGATGAAGGTTTGAACATACTATCGAATAAACGCATTGATGTTGGAGTTAAGTCTTAAAGACAACTCTTCGATGATAAGAAAGGTTAGAAGCCTATGAAAATCTAATATCAACGCATACACCCATTTATTGGATTCAAATATTAAACCGATCAAGAAGTGGAACCACCCAAGGTGTGTTTATGCTCCCAAACTAAGGAAACTAGTTACTCATAGAACTAACTATGCATACACATAACATGGGGTTAATCAAAAGGGGAAACCCCATTACAAAAGATAGCATTCAATACAAAACAAATATATTAATTTACCAACTAATGTCAATAGCTAACAAAGTACAACTAAAATGGAACTTGATAACTTACAAACAATGAAGTGGAAAATGGAAAGCAAGAAGAAATACACAAGCCCTAGGAGAGAGAAGAGAGAACAAACCCAACAAATATATATCTTCTCTTCTTTCACACGATTCCAAGCACACTTTAACAACTACAAACCACTTGCAATTTATAGTAAGTGGAAATAAACCACCAAACAAGATTGTTAAAAACCAAAACCAAAAATGGAAACCAAAATTACTAACTAAAGATTTGTAGATCTTATGAGGTCCGTCGACGAGGAGTCTGGGCTCAATTGATCGGGGCTTTCAAAATTCTCCTTCCTAGGTTCATAGGAAAAACTTGAAAAAATGATCGATCGAAGCTTTGAGGGCAGTCGACCAAGGCCTTGATTTTTAGGGTTTTTCCTCTCATCACATTCCACACAAAGGACCTTAAAGTAAATTGACCATAACTTTGTCTATAGGAATCGGATTGACAAGCTGTCAGTGGTTATTCAAACTTGACTCAGAGAGATACAACTTCCGTCGAGAGTTCGGGCACGAATCTCGATTGCAGAAATGACTAAATTTCCCCTGAAGTTGCGTAATGCGTTGTAACTTTCCAGAATAGCGCACACTTGCACTGTTTAGCATTCCAATCCCTACAAAAGATCAAATAAACCTTGAAAAACATATATATATATATATATATATATATATATACAGTTTGTGAGCTTAAATACGAGAATTAACAGACACAATTGTGCATGCATGCGTACGTAACGGGAGAAAATATGAAATATTCATGACTACTCACACCCCCTAACCTAGACATTTTTAGTCCCTAGTGATGAAACAAAACAAGAACCGACACACAAAGTGGTAAGAACAAAAAAAATATGTACACGGGAAAAGTTCCACTTTTGCGGGCACACGATTGCATTTAGCGAATGAAACAAGCCATTAAACCCTTAGGTTACTATAGTGGATGAGTGTTGTCTCATGAGAGTTTTTAGGGTTGAAGCCAAAAAATATCAAAGTTCCCTCAAAATACGCCCAATAACTAATATACCAAGCTCAACAACAACTATATATTTCAACTTATTATTAACAAAGCAAACAAGAATGTTGCTCAACAATCCAAAACCATTAACATTAAAAGAATATCTACATGGAATTAAAACCTCAATAATCCAAACAAGAGAGTGAAGAAAGCTTATTGAACACAATGTACAATATGAAAATACTTTCTCCATGTTTTTCTTTTCTTTTATTTTTCTTCACTCTTTCTCTTTCTGTTTTCTTTTCACTCTCACTTGCTTAATTGCACCACATAATTAAGAGCATCATTTAATCCCAAGTATAGCACTAAACAAAGGTATGTAAGGTGATATATCTGTGGTTTATGACTCCAATTTGGAGTTGGTTATGGGAATTTGGGTTTCGAAATGAAAGGTTATTATATAGTGTAAGGACAAAATTTTCAATTGAGTCTTAATGTAGTTTTTCACTAATTCCCGGAACAAAACACGTTTGAGTCATAGGTCGATTTTTCTTTGTCACGATCCCACACAGACTATGACGTGTCGAAGTTTAATTGAAGATCTTACGAAAAAGCGTTAAGGAATTAATTATGTCGAAGTTTAATTGGTGCAAGTTTATTCATGTTCAAAGTTTAATTGCATTCCGAGACCACTCAGGTATGAATGCATAATATTAATGGGACTCAAAAATAATTTTCATAAAGATAAGGATGTTATTTTTATTAAATAAATGTTTTCTAAAATGTTTTAAGTGTTTGAAACTATTTAGAGTTCGTTTTAACCTTAGAAGAACGAATTAGAATTGGTTTAAATTTGGACTCTAATCTCGCGCGTCGTTTAAGCGAGATGCCACATCGTTCGAGGGACATGTCATCTCATTCGCGTGACAGGTCACCTCATTCGCGCGACAAGCCGAGTCGTTCGAATAAACCACTTCCTTAAAAAAAATATTTGTAGGCATGCTTCCTTCAATTTTCGTAGAGTGTGCATTCTGCAAAAATAGTATACGAACCAGATAATTTCTGCACACATGTTTACAAAGATTTTTCAAGTTTAAAACATCCTTTGAGTTTCAAAAGATCCCAGTATAATTGGTATATGTTCTGTGATTTTGTTTGCACTAAGAAGAAGGTTCAATTGAAGAACAATTGTTGGTTTTGCGGTGAAGATTTGGTGGAGTCCAGTTTAAACATCGTAGACATTACAAGCCATATCGGTGGACACCGGGACATACGTGGACGCGTGTGTTGTGGACAGGCATCATGGAAGAAGGTTAATTTATGCGTGGGCACTGTTAGAGGAGTGGTTTAAGGTCAAAGAAGCATCAAGTCTAGTGGGTGGATCGAGTCGTTGAGTAAGACTAACGTCTGTCTTTGTAAAACCATATTCATAATGATTGTCTAGCTTGGGCCGTCCGAGGTTTTTTCTGTTTATGGTTTTCCCTGTACATCCGTCATTGTGAGTGTTCTTTACTTTATTTTACTTGTTTTAATCACTAGATGGATGTTCAGGATTGATCAAGTTAAAATTTGGTTAAGGTAGAATTTGTTCACAACTTGGTGCGTATTAAAAAATTGGAAAAAGTTTTTTTCACAAAATTGATTTTTTTTTGTCATCCTTAAAACACTTTCCGCATTAGAAATTAAAAGGGACCATCAAATTGGTATAAGAGCTAGAACCATATTTTTATTGTGTTTGATCCCATGTGTTTTTCGAGATGAATTTTTGAGGTTTTGAAAGTTTTCATGCACTTATTTTTTATAGCACAAATTATGTTTATTGGAAAATGCGAATGAGAAGTGCTTTAAAATCTATTGATGAGCGTGTTTATTTTGCTGTTGAAAAGGGTTGGACACCATCAGTCACACGAGAGGGTGAGGTCACTAGTTTGAAACCGTTGATTCATGGACTGATGCTGAACATAGGCCCTTAATGTACAACTCTAAAGGTCTGCACGTAATTTCCTCACATGTCACACCGAAAGAGTATAATAGAATTATGACTTGTAAAACTTCAAAAGAGGCTTGGGATACACTTGCACTTACTCACGAGGGCAGTAGCACGGTTAGGGCGTCTAAGTTACAAAACCTCACTACACAGTTTCAAATGATTAAAATATTAGATAGTGAGTCATTTGATGAGTTTTATGCTAGGTTGTCTAATATTCTCAACTCTTCGTTTAACTTAGGTGAGAGGATTATCAGCAACCGTGTCATAAAGAAAATTTTGAGATCTTTGTCGAGTAGGTTTGATGCAAAAGTGAATGTTTTAAACTCCTTAGGAATGCTTGATTCGACGAAACTTAAAGAGATTGTAGTCGACTTACAAACTTATGAACTCGATATGTTTACCTCCAATAAAGTGCCTAAGTAAGAAAAGGGCATTGCTTTAAAATCCCAAAACAATTCCACTTCCGGTTATGAGGATGTCGCCTTGTTGGATAAAAGATTCAAAAAAATTCTTATGTTTCAAAAGCAATCGAAAGATTCCAAAAAGTTTGAGAAATTCCAGAACAACAAGGTTGAATCCATCCCTAAAGATAAAAGTGATAAACTTAATAGGTTTGAGTCGGATAGGTATTTTGGGTGTGAGGGTTATGATCACAAAGTTGCCGAGTGTCCCACTAGACTTAAGAAAGAGGGTAAGAAATCGATTTCTTATAATACTACCTTAAGTGATAGTGATATGGAAGAGCGAGAGAGTTCCCCCAATGAGAGAAAGTTTGTTTCTTTCTTGGGACGTCATGTGAGCGACGATAATAAATCTTCCCACAAAGATTCTCATGTGCCTGACACTTTCGAGATCGTTGAATCCCAAGTGAGTGAGGGTGAATTGAGTGAGTATGAGGAGATTGATTTGAAAGAGTGGAAAGTTTATTTCAATGAGTTATATGCCGAGGTGGTGAAAGTGAAAAAAGCTAACTCTAAATTGAAAGCTAGATTGAATGAGCGTGACATAAAAAAATGATGCTTTGATTGAGGATCTTAGGGAACGGGAGAAGAAGCTTAGGGAGAAGCTTGGGTACGTTGAAAAATCTTCGTGATTTAATGGAGACTTTGAAAAAGGAGTTGCTAGAATTTGAGGAGTCTAGGCGTGTGCTTGAATTTAGGATTTGAGAGTTGGAGGAGAAGTTAAAAGACTCAAGTAAGGTTAAGTTTGACTTGGAATTTAGGTTGAAGAAGTTGGATAGGATGTTAGGCACTGTTCAAGTCAAAATTGTTGTTGTGGTATAGGCTATGACGATTGTGTTCCCATTCCCAACGCCAATACCAACCATGTGAGAGAGCCCACTAGGAACGTGAGGAGAGGTCTATATTTTGGTAATCATTCCACCATCTTTACACTTACACACATTGCGGTAGGAAAGGTCATCTTAGATGTTTTTGTTATGACCTTAGGAGTGCTCCTAGGAAGTTTAGGAATAAAGTTGTATCGGTTTCCAGAACCCCCACCCGTTATGTCACACCTACTTGGGTTAGGAAATCAGACTTAGAGGCTTTAGGACTAAAACTTCATAGTTCTCATTTGGTTGCACTTGATTCTTCCCATGCTAAATCTAAAGGCTGAGTGTGTTACCATGTGTATCATCTTGGATTATATTTTCATTTATTGAGTCTTATTTAAAAAAATACAAAAAGATTTATTTTTGAAAAAAATTGAGAAAATACAAAAAGATTTTACATTTATTTGGGTCAAAATATTTGAAAAAGCCACAAATATTTTCGGTATTTGTTTTTGAGTTTCCATGCTTGATGTGGCATATTGGTGTGCTTGGAGCCCCTTCCTTTCATTATCCATCTGGCTAGGACATTTGGTCATAATTATTGATACTTAGAATGATATTAACCATTGTATTATGGGGTCGTTTCGAAGTTGATATGCATTTTGATTCGACTTTTTTATATATGCCATCTTTGCACACATTCACGAGTTTATATAGATGTTTGACATCTCTTGCATATTTGAGTTTCCTGAGACGTTCTTATCTCAAATTTATCATTTATGCATAAATATACATAAGGAGGAGGTGTGCATGTAAGAATCGTTTACCGTGATGATTAAAAGTGAAAAATGATGCCTGTTTGCAAGAATGGGCGGCGAGAGTGTAAAATAGACTCGTCATGAAAGCCACCATTTATAAGAGCCCAAAAAAATTGAAAGGCAATAAAAAGATTCATATGCCAAATTTGGGCCAAAGTAGTTTATGTTTATTGAAAATATAATGATATATATTTGAGGGAGTTTGGATGGATAAATTAAACGGGTTTGCACCACGAATCCTAATGTTGAAAAATCGTGTCATGACGCTATTGTTTGTGGAATCATTAAAATTCCGCATTTGTGTGCATATTTGACTGTTAAGTTCATTAAGCTCACACTTTAAATGACAGATATGGCTAAAATAAAGTTTGATGATTTATCGCTATCAATTAGAGTTTCTTAATTGTTTCGATGTATTGGAATTGTGATTCATTTATTGCAGTTCATGCCCATACATTCCATGTTTCTGTTTGAGCACATTGATACTATGTTAGCATGTAACTTATTTTTTGGGCTGTGTTTTCTATTTTAGCTACTGAAAAGGCACTATTTTGGATTTATCAGGCCCTTCCTGATACTTTTTTATGGAAATTTTTTCACTGGGCAAAACTGTTTGACTTTCTGGGCATCCTGGTAAAGTTTCATTTTCTCGTTCGAGCGAGAATCGATTTCGTTCGAGCAACCCATGTGTGTCATGAAAAGTTGTTCTAACGACAAGCCTTCTCATTCGAGCGACAAGGAGTTTCTTTTTAGCAACCTGTTTGGTTTTCTGGTCTATTATGTTTCAATTCCCAGGGTTATTTGGTTATTTTTTTGGTACTGCTTGTTCTATTGAGATTCTATTATGCAGTTCACATTGATAGTTTACATATTTATAGTCGTGTTTCCTTCAGATTTCATAGAGTGTGCATTCTACAAAAATAGTATACAAACCAGAGATTTTCTACACACATGTTTACAAAGGTTTTTCAAGTTTAAAACATCTTTTGAGTTTCAAAAGATCCGAGTATCATTGGTATATGTTATGTGATCTTGTTTGCACTAACAAGAAGGTTCAATTGAAGAACAATTGTTGGTTTTACGGTGAAGATTCGGTGGAGTCTAGTTTCAACATCATAGACATTGCAAGCCATATCGATGGATACTGAGACATACGTGGATGTGTGTGTTGTGGATAGGCATCGTGGAAGAAGGTTACTTTCTACATGGGAACTGTGAGAGGAGTGGTTGAACATCAGAGGAGCGTCAAGTCTCGTAGGTGGATCGAGTCGTTGAGTAAGACTACCATTTGTCTTTGTAAAACCAAATTCATAGTGATTGTCTGGCTTAGGCCATCCGAGGTTTTTCCCATTTGTGATTTTCCTCGTACATCCGGCATTGTGAGTATTCTTTACTTTATTTGACTTGCTTTAATCACTAGATGGATGTTTAGGATTAATCAAGATAAAATGTGGTTAAGTTAGAATTTGTTCACAACATGGTGCGTATTAAAAAATTGGAAAAAGGTTTTTTCACATAAAATAGATTTTTTTTTGTCATCCTTAAAACTCTTTTCGCATTAGAAATTAAAAGGGACCATCATAGAGGCTCAGAGGGTTTGACTAGGGAAATACATAAGGCGAGGTCAAGGTCAATATAGGTGATATAACAAAGATGGCCTATGATCATTTTCTCGATTTTACGCAATTCTTCAGTCAAAATAACTTAAAAAATCTTTTTCACATGACAAAATTCATAATACGGTCAATTAATGAATGATGAATAAAGAAAAGTGAGATTAATAACAAATTTAACGTTTCAAGGAAGGAAGACTAGTGTATAAATACTCACAAATTAATAAAAGCACAAAGCTCACTTTTTTTTAGTGAACACAAAGCAACAAACAGATACCAAGTTATAATTGTCCTACCGAATCATTTATAAATATGCTCACGTGCTCATGGGTTTTCAAGGTTTAATTCATGCATTTATTCCCAATATTGAATAATTTGAGGACTAAAGTTTAATAACATGAAAGAAATAGAAAATGGATCATTTAATTAGCAATTGGGTGGGATAATTAATGAATTTATCATAGGAAATTGTGGCAAGAGGCCTTAGAAAGAGAAAAAAGAACAAAGAAAATAATTTTGGATTTTTTGGATTTTTAAATTTTTTTATAAAATAATAAATATACTCATAGCTCATGATGAATAAAAATAAATTGAGATGCCCAATCACACCCCCTTACTTGAAATACACATTGTCCTCAATGTAATTAAGACATTACGAAAAATAAAGGGATATAAAGAAATCACCCCAATTGGGAGCTATCTCCAAGGTAGTCAATGTGCGCCCTACACAAACATAGGAAAAACAAAAATATGTATAACAAGGATCAAGTTAAAATGAATCATGTCGTAAGTCACAATAGTATAAAGAGGTTGAAGTGAAAATACTATACAATTGATGGTGGACATTTGATTTTATGAAAGTGTACACCCATGAAAATCTAATATATCAACAACAACTAAATCATCATTCCAAATTTCATAATGTTTACAAAAACAACTTAATCAATTCAAAAATAAAATAAGGTTTCATCCCACAACCATCCCAATATAACCACATCAACACAAAAATGACACCCAAATAAATCCTGTCTAGAGACCGAAAGCACCAGAGGGTCCCAGGGCAGTCGGATCATATGGACTCCTGAAATGGGTCGAGAGCATCGCGTCTGGACCCTGATGATGCATGTAAAGATCTTTCATCATAGCCTGCATTATGAGGAACTCCTAGCACTTCTCGGCACAGTCCATGTCAAGGCAGGACTCCAATGTATCCCACCTAAACTGAGTCTCCTCCTACCTTTGATCCTAAAGTACCTCGAACGCCACAAAGTGGGCATCAAAAAATGTGGGAGTCTATTCGGTCTGCTGCTCTGTCCCCTATTCAGCTCTCTTCAGCTCCATCTCCTCTTATCGAAATGTTGTTATGTCCCATGTTCATCTCTCTTCAGCTCTATCTGCTCATCATCTTCCTCAATCATCACCCTCGGCCTCTTCTGGACCGTCGACTCCCTCTAAAAATGTCCCAAACATCTCCTGATATTATCTCTGATTAGGAGACTCTTGGGCTCCAAGATTCTATCAGTCAAAAGCTCTTGGTATTTGGGGAGACGACAGAGATGAGTGACCACCTCGAGTAAAGGAAGGGAAAAATTCCATGCCTTCTCCTTTGTTGCTAAGTACATCTTGTCCATAAAGTATGAATGTAGTTTAATGTCACCCAACTAATTGAGAAAAGAATAAAGGAAGACGACATGCTTGTGAGGAACCTCAGATCGGTTGCTTATCATAATTAAGTTGTGCACGTTGATATAGTAAAGCATCCTCGGTAAGTCTTACATGCAGGCCGACTTGGGACATTTTTTGGGTCCAAACCTCTCCCGGTGTTAGAAACTCGATAAACGTGTATAGGTCAAAATTAGCCTCATCAGACAGGATCATAAATGGGGCCTGGTCCTCCACATTGCCCATCCATCGGGACAAATATTTATGCCGAAAAGTGATCTGCACTCCCCGAACAAAGAACTCAAAAAATATTTTCTCCCATTTTATTAGATTAATGAGGCGTAGAACAACCGAACCATGTCCTCATTGATCGGTCTTTGTTGTGCGAGAAAGTTGTCCTAATTATACTTTTTAGCACTGTCATCGCATCTGGAGGAATGTGTTCCATTTTCTATGAAAGGTTATGGGCAAGTGGGCATTTCTGATTGGCAAAGTATGCCTCATACCACTGTTTCTCTTTTGGCTTCGAAACCCTTCAAAACCATTCGGAGGGTTGCATCGAGAATGGTTGTATTTTTCCACTTCACCCATGAATACCTGCAAAATAAAAATTATTACAACAATGCAATTAAAGAATAAATTTCATAATGATAAGGCGGAGACGAAATAATAACATCTGATACGTTGAAACGAGTGAAGTTCATGCAAGAATATGTCCAAAGTGATAAGTAAAAACAAGTTAGGCATTTAGACATACACTCGGTGTGCAAAGTGAAAAAAAAAGTGGTGCGGGTCAAATTTAAACCAACAAGAAGCCCCCCATTCATGGCAATGCCAAGAATACAAAACAATATATGCATATGAATGGGGTTTTAACAAAAACTCACAGTTAAAATGAGTTCACAATAATGGCACAACTTATGTAAAATATATCAACTCAAAACATCCCAATTTGCCACAAAAATCATATCAATTTTGTCAAAAAGTCACTCTCCTCATTAATCACCATCTAAATATCAAGAGTGCAAATATGTATTTAAGAATTTGCAAATTTTTGGGTCAACATCAACATATACTTGCACACTATCAATTAGCACAAAATTTCTACTCAAGAAAGTGTTCTTCAATCCCACATACACAATAAGCAATTAATCAACAACGAAAGATGTGTTTGTGTGTGTGTGTGTGTGCGAAGAAGTAGATATGAAGAACACATATTCAAAGATCAAGTTAATTTTTGCCTATTAATCCCACAAAGAACTAACCCTAGCATCATGAAAAATCCCAAAAAAAAAATTCTCAAAAATCCAAAAGTTAAGTTGAGAAACCATACCTTTGAAGTTGGATGGAAGGATAATGGGGTTGATTTGTGGTGGAATTAAATAAGAGGGACCTAGAGTTCGTTTTGGGGATTTTGGACGGGGAGAGAAGAGGAGAATGTGTGAGGGTTGTATTTAGTGAATGCCCAAATAAAGCGACTATAGATAAATACATGTTGCCCCCGGTCGACCGCAGTTGTTAAAAATTCGTTGGAACTAAGACAGTGTGCGATTAGAGGGGGTACCGATCGAACGCAGTCTGGGGACGTTCGACTGAGTTTTGGTAAATTTCCTTGGAACTAAGGTGGAGATTTTTGAACCATCATATCGGTCTACCGCGACTGGGGACTGTTGCCAGGGCCTTATTTTTCTCAGCATTTTTGTTTCTCTACTCTCCTATAGGAACAAGCAGCCAAATAAAAAATCCAAAAGGATGGGAGGCCTGGGGACGATAAAATATGTATATAGACATGTAATCAACTGCACAATTTCCACGAAATCGAAAAGAATTGAGGTAATCCAAAAAAAGGGCCCGAACTCACTGTGCTACACCCAACGAAGGGCCGAGAGGAGGTCCCCAGGGGGGATATTAGTGAGCTCGAGATTAAAACTTTTAAGGAAAGGCTTAAGCCTCTGCCCATTCACCTTAGGCGAGGTTTCGGTGCTCAGGTTCAAAATCTCGATGGCAACATGATCGTAAACCTTTTGTACAAATGAACGATCAGTTCCACCAGGATTGCAATTTCCCAAGAAAAAGGTGGAGGCAGGAATCATAGAGTAGGACTTTATGTCCCACCTCAAAGTTCTTATGCACTATCCTTTATTGTTAACGGCCTTGATTTTGGACTTGAAAATACGAGAGTTGTCGTATTGATTATTCCTCAACTTCTGAAGCTCATTGAGTTGGAACTTACGAAGGTCTCCACCTTTGGTAATGTATAAATTGAGCTTTTTGACAGCCTAATATGCTCGGTGCTCAAGATCTATCGAAAAATGACACGCTTTCCCATATACCAATCGATAATGGGACATCCCAAGGTGCGTCTTATAAGCCATTCGATACACTCAAAGTGCGTCAGTTAGCCTATACGACCAATCCTTGGTCAAAAGGTCTATAGTTTTTTCTAGAATCCCTTTCATCTTCCTATTGGCCAATTCTACTTGATCGTTTGTTTGTGGGTGATATGTTATGGCGACCTTATTGTTGACACCATATTGCGACATCAAGACACTAAATATATCGTTGCAGAAATGAACATATTGGTTGTTTATTATTGGCTTTGGTGTGACAAATCGAGCCAAGATGTTCACTTTGAGGAATTTCAACACCACTTTCACAATGTTCTTCCTAATAGGTAAAGGACCCATGAAGTCTATTCCCCAACAATAAAAAAACTTTAATTACAAGAGTATAGGCAAGATGAATCATGTTCCTTTTGGTAATCTTTCTAATCGATTGGCAACAGGCTCAAGTTTTGTAGCAATCTTTCCCATCTTTGAAGATCGTAGGCCAATAAAAATTGTTATGTACAACTTTGAAGGAGGTCTTTGAGGAAGAAAATTACCATCCACATGCTCCGTTGTTATAAAATAACAAGATACTCGAGATCTCATAATTTTGGATAAATTTGTGAATGATTTGGTCCGAATAATATTTAAAAATATCGGAGTCATCGATGAATAATGGCGGTGATAAAAATGAAATTTTGTCCTTGCCCTTGGCTAAAAATTGCGGTGGATGGACCTTGGTGATAAGGAGATTCACAATATCGGTATACCATGGCAATATCAAACGGCCATGAGTTGCTCGTTCAGGAAACACTATCAGATAGGGATGGGATCGATATGATCCTGATCGAACGTAAGTCAGGATTGGTGATATGTGACTAGTTTTCCACCCCCTTTTGTCTTTTATTAAGAGGTCTAACTCTGAAAGGAGGAGCACCCAAAGAATGAGCCTACTCTTAGCATCCTTCTTGGAAAGAAGGTACTTAAGAAAGGCATGATCGGTGAAGCAAACTATGGGCCATCCTACCAAATAAGCTCGAAATCTATCCTATGAGAATACAATGGCTAGTAATTCTTCCTCCGTAGTGGAATAGTTCATTTGCACGCTACCAAGTGTGCGACTAGCATAAAATATCATGTAAGGTTTTTTGTCCCTCCATTGACAAGGCACCGCCCCATGGCATAATCACCTGCATCACACATGAACTCGAATGGAAGGGTCTAATCGGGCAATTGCATGATAGGGGTCGTGGTCAACATGATCTTCAACTTATCAAATGATTCTTAGCATGCCTCACTCCACAGAAATGGAGCATATTTATAAACAAGGGCGCACATGGAGCGTGCAATCAAGCTAAAGTCTTTAATGAAACGTCAGTAAAAACCAACGGGGCCAAGAAAAGACCTCATATCCTTGAGGTTTTTAGGAGTGTGGAGGTTAGCGATAACATCAATCTTAGCCTTGTCGACTTGAATACCATCATTGGCGACAATATGGCCTAAGACGATCATCTGTGTTACCATGAAATGATACTTCTACCAATTGAGAATGAGGTTTTTCTCGATGCAACTATCTAGCACATTTTCAAGATTGGCTAGGAATCCCTCATAAGTATTAAAGAAGATACCGAAATCATCCATGAAAACGTCAACAATGTCTTCGACCATGTCACTAGAAATACTAAGCATGCACTATTAGAAAGCTTTCGGTGCATTATAATACCCAAAAGACATTCTTCAAAGGGCAAAAGTGTCGTACCAACACGTGAACATGATTTTTCCTGATCTTCAGAGGCTATATCAACTCGATTGTACCCTGAATAACCATTAAGAAAACAATAATACGTATGCTCAGCTACCCTTTCGAGAATTTGGTTAAGGGAAAGTGGTATTTCCTCGTGACTACATTACGACTTTGAATGTTGATGCAAACACGGTATTCGGTTGGAACGCGAGAGGGAAACAAGCCACACTTTGTATTCTGAATAACTGTGACACCCAAATTTTTAGGCACAACTTGTGTCAGGATATTGAAAATGGGGTATTTTATTCCCACATCCAATAGCTTTATAATCTATGCCATTACCACCTTGATCGTGGCCAGATTCAACTGCATTTTCATTTGATGGGTGGGCTTATCGTCCTCTTCCAATTAAATGATGTGAGTGAAAATCGAGGAATTGATCCCTTTCGAGTCGGAAATTCACCATCCTATAGAACTTTTATGCTTCCTCAACACCTCTAACGAGGCCTCCTCTTGACAATTATGAAGGTTTGCCGCTATAATCACCGAGAACGTGTTCTCACTACCTACAAAAACATACTTAATCTCATTTTGCAAGGTCTTGAGATCTATCTTGGGCATTAAAATATTCGATGGGAATGGAAAAGAGTCACATGGGGTTATTTATCAAAGTGGGATATCCATACTTAGTCTTTGATAACTCCCTCACTTTCATCATTTGTGAGTTCTCTTTCACCATCTCCCACTATGCTACCACCCTCGATATCATCCTTCACCTGCTCAAAGTACTCGAGGGAATTGCACATTTCCAATAACTCCCCGTTCAGTGAATAGAAATTTGCATCGAGGTCATCCTCATAGCCCACATCATTCATGAGAAAATTGTTATCCAAGGATTTTGCAATACACACCTCTAATGGATCTCTAAAATGAGAGAGGTCGAAATATTCTTGGACAAGAGTACAAATGAAAGCCACCATTTCAACCGCTTCCTCATTTTGTTCGCAACTTCAGGGTTGCTTAAGGAGGTTGAACACGTTGACTTCGACCGCCATATTACCAAAGGAGAGTTTCATCACCCCATTCCTACAATTACTGTTAGCATTAACGGTGGTGAGGAACGATCGGCCAAAAATTATTGGGATTTGAGAACCCCCTTTGAGTACGGGTTGGGTGTCCAAGATAATAAAATCTTTATTAAATTAGAAAGAATCAACTTGAATAATCACATCCTCTATGACTCCTCGCGGTATCCTAGTCGAACGATTGGCTAATTGTAAAGTGACGGGAGTCGGTTTAATCTATCCGAGCTTCAACTCGAGATACACATAATATGGAATCAAGTTCACACTCACCCCCAAATCTAGGAGGGCACGATCTATTCTAAAATCCCCAATTTTGCGCGAAATGGTGGGGCAACCTGGGTCCCTGAACTTTAGGGCAAGTGCATTGGTTATGATCGCACTAGCTTGCACGATCATGTACACCGTTTTGTGCACATTTTATCTTCGTTTAAATGTGCATAAGTCCTTCATAAACGTATTATACTTAGGCACATGCTCAATTTCCTTGAGGGGGAATATTCATGTTTACTTGCTTAAAAGTTTCAAGAAATCCCTCCTCGAAGGCCTAGTATTCTCTTTGAGCCTTTGTGGAAATGGGGCCAAAATGGGACAAATGTTATCCTTTAAAACTATAGGATCATCTCTCTTTTTGGGGATTTCATTGTCTACAGTAATGGGAATGTGCGATTGGGCATTCTTTGGAGAAATAGCTTTGCCTTAGGAATGACTGGGAATGGGTCATTTCGAGGAGGTCCTCTCAACATTATTACCAACCGTTTTGCCACTGCTAAGGGTGGCAATACCCTTCGCATGCTCGATATGAGACATGCTCAAATTGGAGCTCTAAACGCCCATTTGGCCTCTAGGATTGGGTTGAGGTTGCACTAAAAAAAGCGGTATCGTAACCCGTCAGAAGTTTTGGACCAATTCGACAAGAGAGGTTTTCATCTCTTGCATAGAACGTGCCATTTGAGAGATGAACTGTTCATGTTGGGTAACTTTCTGAACATTGGCGTATTTCTTCTCATTTTGCCTTCTTTACGGAGGCAAATATGAAGTGGGAAGTCCTGCGGGAGGATGTTGCGGTGATTGATATGGGGGTGGTTATAGTTTGAACTGCGTAGGCGGGGATGGAAACCGCCTTGAAACCTTTGAGGTGGGGGAGTTTGATCCTTTCAACTCATGAGAGGATATGTAGTCCTCCAAATTGGATTATAAGGGAGGGGGCAGGTAGTGGGGTAAAAGGGGGTATTGGAATATTGATTTTTATACTCCCCTATAGTGTTAACTTGCTCATGCAACTGGATCTTGATGTTAGGAAGAGATGGACACTCCTTCGTTTGATGGCCATTGTTGTCATATATGATGCACACAACCTCCTCCACAACGAAAACCTTTTGAACGGCTTCTATGGGTGTGGATTATTGTGTAAGTTGCAAAGCATCGATCCGATGACACAACTGGTCGTACTTGGTTTGCGTATCATGATTATCCTGTAGGATAGATACACCTTCGATTTTCCCTCGAGGTGTGGTATTTTATCAACTCGTGTGATAGAAAGGATTCATCATATCCCAACCATGAGAGGTATGTGAAACAAATTTAAAATGGACCTCAACTTCCTCACCACTCAAGTTAAGTAAGCTACCTTGACACATAGTTTTTACCGATTGTTTAGTCAGGGGTTTAGCCCACCATCGAAAATGGGAATCAATCGCATTTGGTCAAAGTTGTGGTGAAGGCAAGACTACTTCAAAGATTTGAAACATTCCCAACACTTGTCGAATATCTCATGATCACATCGTTGAAAATTTGAATTTGTTTCATAAGTGAATCAGTATTGTGTGTTGGAAATAATTCTTTTAAGAATATGTTTTGCAGTTGTTTCCAGTTCCCAATAGAATTGGTAGGAAGCATGATTAGCCAATATCTTGTTGTATCTTTAATGGAAAAAGAAAAAATCTTTAGTCGCACAAGATCGGGTGTGCAATTTTCGTCTGAAAATATGTTGCACACCTTTTCGAAGTCTCTAATGTGCTAATACAAGTTTTCAATCCCCATCCCGTGAAAGGATGGCAGTAGATTGATCATGACATTTTTAAAGTGGAAAGTTCTGTGATTAAAAGGTAGGGTTATACACCAGGGAGAAGTGACCGACTCTGGGGGGAGGTAGTCACCAAAAGATTAACGCATAGGAGCCATACACCGGGTTGGTGCATGATTATACTCCATTTGAGGCTCGAAGGATTGCACCGAGGGCGGTGCACTAGGAAAATATGATACGAATGGCAAATAAGTCTGAGAGGGCACCGTATTAAGCGTGTAACGATGCTGAGATGAAGTCTCAGTATTATTGAATGGATTATTTGATCCCTCCGAAGAACAAAGTGGTCGTATTCACCGGCAAGCCTTGGGTTCGAGTCATTGCTCATTTGTACAGAGAACCTATCCTTCCAAATAACAATAGCTCAATTAAATGAAACAGGGTTTATCAACAAATAATTAAATCAATATACATGTTACTAATAATTCCCCGGCAATGGCACCAAAAACTTAACTCGCTCAAAATATTGTATAGCGCAAGTGCACGCTAATCGCGAGAGTAGTATAAACCTAATAAGATCGGAGTCAATTTACACAGGTTTTCAAGAGTTATAGAGAACGAAAGCGAACCACAATTACTAGAACACTTAACTAAAAGATTAAATAGAAGCAAGCAAGATTTATAAAACGGATGGTAAAATGATTTTTAACAAAAGGTTAAGGAACATTCCCCCACTCAAATGATCACAACCCAAACGGTTCTTATGATTGAATCACAATAATATGGGAATAAGATGTTATTCTCAACAATCTCGCAAGAAAGGTGTCATCCTAACAATTGGAGATGAAGGTTTCAACATATAATCGAAAAAATGCGTTGATATTGGACTAATGTCTTAAAGAAAACTCTAACATGATAAGAAAGGTTAGAATCCTATAAAACTCCAATATCAACACATACACCCATTTATTGGATTCAAACATTACATTAATCAAGAAATGGAACCATCCAAGTTGGGGTTTTGCTCCCAACCTAAGGAAACTAGCTACTCATAGCACTAACTATGCATTCACACAATATGGGGTTAATTAAAAGGGGAAAAAACATTACAAAAGATAGCAGTAAATAGGAAACAACTATATTAATTAGCCAACAAATGTCATTAGACAACAAAGTACAACTAAAATGGAACTTGGTAACTTACAAATAGTGAAGTAGAAAATGGAAAGCAAGAAGAAATGCAGAAGCCCTAGGAGAGAGAAGAGAGAACAGATCCAACAAATATCTATTTTCTCTTCTTTCACATGACTTCAAGCACACTTGAACAACTACAAAACACTTTTTATTTATAGTAAGTGAAAATAAACCGCCAAATAAGATTATTAAAAACCAAAACCAAAAATGGAAACCAAAACTACTAACTAAAGATTCACAAATTTGAGGGGGGCGATCGACCCCGGGTGTCGGATCGGTTAGCTGGGGTTTAAAAAATTCTCCTTCCTTTGTTCATATGCAAAACCTGAAAAATCCATCGACTGTGGCTTTGGGGTCGGTTGATCGGGCCTTGATTTATAGGTCTTTTCCTCTTATCACATTCCACACAATGGACCTTAGAGTAAATTAACCGTAACTTGGTCGTTAGGAAGCGGATTGACGCATCGTCAGCGGCTACACGAAGTTGACTCGAAGAGCTAAAAATTCATGAAGAGTTCAAGCACGAAGATAAAACAAAAAATGACTAAATTGCTCCCAAAGTTGCGTAATGCATTATAACTTCCTCGAAAAGCGCACACTTGCACCGTTTGGTATTGCAATCCCAACAAAATCTCAAATAAAACTTACAGATCATATATATATCAAAACAAAAGGATATACAGTATGTGAGCTTAAATACGGGAACCGACAGACGCAATTGTGCATGCAAGCATAAGCAACAAGAGCAAATATGCAATATTCATGACTAATCAGAGACTTTATCTATGTGGAAAAACCACTTGCCATTGTGGATAGGAAGGAAAAAGTGTTGAAATCCAAAGTGATATCACTTGTGAAAGTTATGTGGATGACGCATTCCATAGAGGAAACTACCTAGGAGAGATAAGATAGCATGAAAATGCGTTATCCGTATTTGTTTGACTCGAGCAACCAAGGTATGTCAATTTCGAGGAAGAAATTTTTAAAGGAGTAAGAGTTATGAGAACACGATCATACTCATGACCTAAATTACCTCAATCATGATTATATAATATTTTAAATAATCTTTTATTGTTATAAAATATGTTATATTATTATCATTTAGTTTGATTTTACCTTTCATTACTGAGGATTTTTAAAAATTAGTGATAAACATCTAATTTTAAAGTTTCGATAGAGAATTTTAGGTTTGAGGCTCATTTTCACCCATTATGCATAATAATTTGATCTAAGAGTGAACTAAAAACATGTAACTCTATGAAATAGAATGTCAACGCAATAAAAAATGTGTAAAACAAATATATTAATAAAAAGATATAACAAAACTACGAACTAAGGGTAAAGTCGTCCATTATTTAAGTTGTTTTTTTTGTCTTTATTGTATCTAAATGTTATGTTTTGATTGTCTGGAGTGGGTGGCACCCTTAGGTCGACTTTGTAATATAAAATCATTATTTTTCCTTCACTTTTAACACACATTTCAGCCATAAGATAACTTTGGCTTGAAGAGAGAGAATTGTGAAGCTTAGGAAGAAAAGTGTGAGGAAAATTGGAAAATAAATCCATAAAAATCATATAAGAGTTACCAAGGTAATTCTATCCATAAATCTTGTTTATTATTTTGTATTGCTGATTGAAATGATAGAAATCATCAATTATTCACTAAAATTTCATGACTTGGTGTATATGTATGGATAGATACAAGTTTAAAGGAAGTTGAATGTGTAAACCCTTTATATTGCTTTGTTTAGAAACCTTGTGTATTCAAACTTCTATATCTTAATGTATACTTACTGAAATTCAGTAACTCTAATTGAAGATGAAACTAGACTTGTATATTCAAAGAATATACAAAAATTAGAATTTAAATCCTTGTGGTTAGACCTTGGAGATGGTTGGAAGTTGGTATATAGTTGTAGTTTTGATAATTTGTTTAGATATACCTTGAGTTTGATAAAAGCTTTAACAAAGAAAATATCCTCTAAAAATCATAAAACTTTAATTTTGTATTGACCAGTATGACCATATATATAATCATATAAAGTTATGGTGCAGAAAAATCATGAAAATTCTTGGAAGTTGACTGCATATTAGAGGAGCTTCTATAGCATATTTGTTATGTTATAAAGAAATGAGCATATCTTGCTCTAGGAGACTTGAAATGATGCATTTTATTTTGTATTGTAAACCTAATATGATAAGGATTGAATTACCAAGAAGAAATTAAAGTATGTTTGTGGTATTAAATGGAAACTTAGCAATTAAAATCATAAAATAAGGATGAGTATGCTAAGTATAAATTGATTATGTTTTCAACATATTTTCATATCTCCTTGTATTGATTAACTATGAGTAAATAATTTACATTATTGAATTGAAATGGTTGAATGTAATATTAGCTATGATTTGGATATGTTAAATATCTTAACATTAAATTAGATGGAACTTCATTTATGATAAATGATTTGAATAGGATCATATGATGCTTATGAATTGGGTTACAATTAAGTTATTCTTTGGATTATTATTATTCTTATGATGATATTAATATTGTAAGAATTATAGGAAGAGAAGAAGAACCGAATGAACAAGTACCAGACAAAGGCAAAGGAAAAGTTCATTAAGTTGTCAAGGTGAGTGTAGTTATGATTGTTTTATATACACAGATACGTGAATGATATGATGGATATGAATATAGCTCTAAGATAGGATTGGTTTGAGTACTTAGGTATTCAATATTTGTTTGGATATTAAGATATTCAGGATTGGTTTGGTCTTATGATCCAATATTTGAATTGAAAAAATATCCAATAATTTGTTTTGTCTTACGATAAGGATTTGTTGGAACTTTTGTTCCGGATTTGTTATTGCCATAATGGGCATGATTGTTTGGACTTTATATCCAAAGATTTGATATGAATTTAATATTTTTACAAGTAAGGAGTACCTCACTAAGCTTTATAGCTTAATATTTCTATGTTAACATTTTTCAGGTTTGTACATTGCCAGTTAGGACACCATATGATCCACTACACCAAAAAGGCTCAAATGCCACCCGTAACCCGACACCCTTATCACGGTCAAAGACCGTAACAACACAGTTGTCATAATTGTGTCACTATCAAAGACTATGACAACCTTGTAAAGTTATCACGGTGAAAGACCGTGACACGTCCTTGACAACATTAAAAAGAAAAACACCTAGCCGCTTCTGTTTTTTATTTCCCTCGTTTTGTTTCCCTCTTTTACTTCTCTCTCTAAACTGTCGTGATTCTCTCTTCTCAATAGGTATGTTTCTCTCTCTCTCTCTCTCTCTCTCTCTCTCTCTTTATTTCCTTTGTGTGTGTGTGAGAGAGAGAGAGAGTCAGTGTGTGTATATGAGTCAGTGTGTGTGTGTATGTGTATGTGGGTCAATGTGTGTGTGTGTATGTATATGGGTTAGTGTGTATGTTTGTATGTGTATATGGGTCAATGTGTGTGGGTGTGTGGGTGGGTCACTGTGTGTGGGGGGGTATCGATTTTGTTTTTTATAAAATTGAAATTGACAATGTAATTATGTGTGTGTTTTGGGATCACTTTGTGTGTGTGTGGTATTAATTTTTTTTTAATAAAATCGAAATTGGTAATGTAATTGTGTGTGTTTTGGGGTCACTCTGTGTGGGGGGGGAGGGTATTGAATTTTTTTTTTATGAAATTGAAATTGTGTGTGTGTTTTGGGGTCACTAATGTAATTGAAATTTAGTTTCTCTCTCTAATTACAGCAGCAATGGCCATCTCTCTCTTTCTCTCTCTCTCTCTCTCTCTCTATATATATATATATATATATATATATATACACACTAGGGTGTACCCGTGCCGATGGCACGACGATAAATTTTTTTCCGTGATATTTTATATTCGTACTGATTGTACAGCGATAAATTTGTTCCCATGTCGCTAGTAGTGGAAATATAAATGTTGTTGATTATCTCATTGTACACTTACGACATGGTTACAATTTTAATACGGTGAATTTGTGTCTTAAAAGCATCTAGTTTAGATTTATAATTAGTATTTTTTTATAACATTTTAAAATTTACTAAACCAAATTTTATAAACTTTACTGACATTGTGAGTTGCCCTTGTACTCTGATAACATAGGCGTGTCGCCCTTTTTGAAGCCTCGTGTAAATCCTTTTCTTAAAACAACTCACGACCTTGAACAGTAATATGTAAGACTCCTCATATTTTCTCCTTTGGCCTCTTATACCCCTATGTACTACATATACCATATATACATTTGTGTATAACTATAAACATAATTTTTTTATAAATATGATTTGTATTGTCATCCTTGAGAAAAATTATTATTCATGTTCACACGCCTATAGTTATTTCTTTGTAAAAACTCGGACACTCCCTTCGTCGGCTATGATGTATCGTTACCTTCTTGAATACCATTTTGCTAAAATGCAAGAAAACATATCAAAGAGTTGATTTGGTAAATAATTTTATGCATCAGTACATATATATGTTAAAACATAGAAGATTTGAGTAGTGACAGAAATAAGACACACGATAATAACATAATATGAATATAAAAATGTTCCAAATATTTCATAATAGTGATTAGGTCACGCAAAATAAGACACACGATAACATAATGCGAATTGACACGACGTTATAAGTTAATGTGTGGACCCTTAATACTTTTAGATCATATCAGCAAAAAATCAATAAAATACAACAATTAACAAATTGGGTTTGTGTTGACTCGCTTCAATTGTTTATGACCATTAAAATCCACCAAAATTGGTAAATAAAAATATTATTGAACGTGAATGTTTGGATATCTCATTCTTAGTAACCCATTGAATTACATACTTCATTTTTATGTCAATCTGGAGGAGAAAAGAATAATACCCACCATAAAAAATTATTAAAATCGAAATAATTTTTAACACTTTTCTACATAACATTGATATAGCCAATAAACAAAATATGGACGGTGTTATATAAGCCATATTCATAACTATCAACAGACAATGGGCAATGCTCTTGAACCCTAAAAATTCTCAACTACAATATAAACCCATAAAAAACGTTAATCCCCATAAAAAAAAGTCCATAATTTCGTCTTTGACCCTCTAAATTCTCAACAAATCTAAAAAAATACAAAACAAACATTAATGATGAAACCCATAAAGAAACGTTAATCAAAACCACAAAAAATATCTCACCACAAAACAGGCTTCGTGCTTAGTAAGCAGAGGGCCATCAGTGACCTCGGCATTCTAAACGACATCGCAAGACTCCTCACGCTTGGTGCTGCTTGTTTTGCTTTCCAAATTTCTCACAGTTTACTACAAACCTACCATAAACAATTTATAAATAAATAAAAGGTTTTTTGAGCGAAGGAGAGAGAGAAGTGACGTATGCATCGTGGAAGCGGAGAAGGGAGGATTGAGATTTGAAAAAAAAAAAGAAATAAACAAAGTCAGAAGTCAGTTGTTAATATTGCAATTTCTTCTTCAGCTCCTTTTACTCACTTGTCATTTTTTACCGATCAGGTTACCCAGTTGATGAGTGTTGTTGATTTTTTCAACCTTTCCAACTCATAAATCTCTAAAAGAACCAGTTGATGAGTGTTGTTCAATTTACAAAATCTGCTAACCCGGTTGAGTTCCAAACCAATACAAATATACAAATCCCCTGTGATGGTTATACACAAACCCGTAACCCGTAACCCGTCGAACCTGGTTGAATCCTAAACCAACACAGATGTACAAATCTTTGGCGATCTATATACGCAAACCCATTTATTATCAGTTTGAATCCCAAACCAACACATATATCCCAAACTCGGATAAAAAAATAGATATCCCAAACAACGTTCATGGAAAACACAAACCCGAGGATCGGAAAACACAAACTCGTTCAGAGGGTCATGAAATCTTCGAATATACACAAACCAAATGACAAATGGATCATTCATGGAAGTTTCTTATTAATGATTCTTTTAGAGGTTTATGAGTTGAAAAGGTTGAAAAAAAAGAAGAGAAATAGTTAGATTTGTATATACACATGGGTCTATGTTTGTATATACACATATCAGAAAACCCAGCAAAAACTACTTCGAAGTTGGGAAGAAAATTAAATTAAACCCATTAAAAAGGAAGGAATACATGAGAAAGATAAGACAATAAAAATATAAGATCTTTAAGCCTTCGAGATAAGCACACATAAAAAATTTTAACACTCTAAACCCACAAAAATATCAAAACCATAAAAAATATACAGCGGCTGAAACCCAGATCGTTCAATAGAGAGAGTACTAACAAAAAAAGTCTTGATGGTAGAAAGAGTTCTAACCGGTGGAGTATAAACCCAGATCGTTCTAACCGGAGGTTTCATTCGGCGGTGGAGAAGTAGGAGGTCGGCGGCGGTCCAGCTTGGGAAGGAGAGGGCTGGAGGTTCTGATGCTGGTGGAGGTCAGGGGAAAAGTGGTCGGCGAACGAAATGGGTTTATTTTGGAAAGTTTTGGAGTTGAAGGTTCGGAGGTGAAGGTGGGAGGTGAAGGTTCAAACTATTTTGGACAGTTTCCTTCTTCTCCACCGCCGAACGAAACCTCCCGCCAAATGGGCTTACCTTTTTCCCGTCCCTCTCTGGCCACCATTAGAGAAGCTCCAAGCTTCTGATTTCGGTATATATGAGATTTCTGTAGAAAAGTGGACAAAGTATATTTTGAAATGTGTTTGAAAGCCACCAGAAGTTCGGACTAAATGGGTTTGAGAGAGAAGTTACATACGAAATGGGTTTGGAAGCCCTCTTTTGAGGCTGAGGGTTTAAAAGGTTTATTTTGAAACCCATTTCAAACTGAGAAAGGATTTGAGTGTTTGAGAAAGGGTCTGCGTCTGGGATTGATGAGACATTTGAGAGGATCGAGGTAATGGTGAAGATTTTGGAAAATCGTGGGTTCAAGAAATGCAGCATGGCTTTAAAGATCGAGCGTGACACGTGAGTATATAGATACAAAACCTGTTTGTATAGGTCTTGTATACAAATTTATATGATGTGGCATGAATAGTAAAAACCCCCTCCTCCTTTATTATATATATATATATATATAGGGAGATGTTCAAAGGAGAACATAAAAGATGAACATATTAATGAATCTTAACAAAAAACACCTAACACCCATTCAATTTTAATTCCTATGTTACAATTGGTTCGCGCCAGCGGCAATGGACACGCGTGTGGCATGCAAATTTTTTAATACACGCGTATCCGTTGCCGCTATCGCTTGTCCCACGCGTGTTCGTTGCCGCTTGTGGGAACCAATTACAACATAGAAATTAAAATTGATTGGGTATTAAGTGCTTTTTGTTAAGGTTCATTAAAATGCTCTTCTTTTATGTTCACTTCTGAACCTCTACCTATATATATATATATATATATATACACACACACACATACAAATAGATATTGTTAAATTGTTTAGGATTCTTGAACTATTTTTTATGGTGGATTTGAACATTTAGATGGCCATTGAGTTCATTGACCCTAGGAATTTCTAATATATCGCATTATTATCTACATTGTTGTTTGGGATTCTTGAATTTTTGTTGACTGATGGATTTGAAAACTTAGATGGTCATTGAGTTGGTTGGCCCTAGGAATTGCTAACATTTAGGGTTGTGATTAAGTCAAATATAAATAAGTAATCATGCATTCACATGAACAAGTAACGAGGGTAAAAGGTAATAACGGGAATCGTAATAGATAGCCATTGTCTATCTATTGTGGTTATCGTTTCTATAATTTAGGAATGCATGTGTAAATTTACATTAAGTCAACTTGTTATATAACACTTGCTTTGAGGGGTGCATGCATGCATGTATTCTCATGTGAAAGCATGACATAACGATTCTGTAATACTTATAACTACTTTAAATTACATATAGTGCGCATAAATTCTAGCCTTATAGTTCTTATGAGTAAGCATTTAATATCCCTTAGACCCGTTCGAGATTCATTACCCCTGTAATGAGATCTCTCGAATTGTCCCATTTGGACAGTTTGGGATTGCATAATTTCTGTATAATAATATTCTTAGCAGCTTAAACTTGTTATTTTGGGGGGAAGTTCTGCTACCATATCTTAATGTTCTATGGGTACATACTAGATGATGCAATGTTAAGTGTTATTTTAATTGATAAATTGAAATAATACTTATACTTGTGAATCTATGTTTTGTACTTAGAGAACTATGGGAATATGCTGCCGAATTTTTCTCAAATTGGAACAATATGCATTTAGTTGTTAAGTATATTACAGAAATATGCGGTCTTGAATAAGATAGGATGACTCACCCTTTAGAGGAGATGGAATAAATAGGAATCATATTATTTTTATAATATAACACCGAAAGATGATATGTCAATCTTGTAGTATATTATTTAATGGGAACTAAATGCTCACACATTTGTTTATACTAATCCATGAATATACTCTTCATACCCATAATAGGTTATTATTGGTAGTAGCTGTGATGGGATATCCTAAATACAAAGAGTGGCTGGGTAAAACAAATAGACTAGGGGATGTGTTTTGCAGAGGTTCTAATGAATTTATGAAATACGCAAAGAGATGTAATAATGATGAAGAGTTCCCGTGTCTGCATGGTAAGTGTAAGAATGGTAAGGTGTTTGAGTGAAAAACAGTTGAACTACATTTGTTAAGATGGGGTATGCTAGATAGTTATCAATTTTAGATTTTTCACAGGGAATCGAAAGTTCCTTTTGCCCCCAAGCAACCTTCACAACAACCTTCAACAAGTAGGATATATGTACAAGGGAATGAGGACAATGTAGATCATAATATGATAGAGGATTTAGTTGATGACGCGTATGGAGTTCATGAAGTGGTAGAAAATGAGGTCACTGGTGATGTACAAGGTTCAGATGCTCATGAAGATATTGGGATAAACCTTGACGATGACTACCAAAGTTTAAAATTTAAGGCGACCAAGCCAATATACTCTGGCTGTGAGAACGATCAAATAACTTTACATGACATGGTTAGTTTGCATAGTTTAAAGACCCAATATGGTTTGTTTGGCAATAGCGTGAGAGGAATTTTGAATTGGGTGAAGGGCTTGCTACCCAAGCAAAATATGCTTCCAAATAGCTATCATACTATGAAGAACAATTTGAAAGGTTTGGGAATTAATTATAAATCAATTCATGTTTATGTGTATGACTGCATACTATACCAATAGGAGTATAAAAATCTCGATCGATGTCCGGTAGTCGATGAACCTAGATATGTCCAATCTACTGTCAAGGAAGGCGTGCGCTCAAAAGTGCCTCAAAAAGTATTGAAATATTTCCCCATTGGGCCTAGATTAAAGAAATTTTTTATAGTACCATGGATAGCGGAGGCAATGACTTGGCATGCTAGGGAAGAAGTAGGGTATAATCTCATGTGTCATCCTATTGATTCTATAGCTTGGAAGAGGATTTTGAGTATCCCAATTTTGCTCAAGAATAGCATAACATTCGTTTGGCAATATCAACAGATGTTTTCAATCCATCTGGAAATCTAAGCACCAATCAGAGTGTCTGATAGTGATCCTAGCCCAACTCAACCTCCCTCCTTCACAGTGTATGAGACCTGTATTTTTTATGTTGTCTTTGCTGATACCTGGGCCAAAGGTACCAAGTGAGGACATCAATGTCTACTTGGCTCCTTTGGTAGAAGAATTAAATGATTTGTGGGAAGAAGGTGGGAAAGCATTTGACTCTTTTAAAAAGAAGAGTTTATGCTAAAAGATATGTTGATGTGGGTTATTCATTATTTTTCAGCTTATGGGACATTATTCAGTTGTGTAATACATCATTATTTGGGGTGTCCCATCTGTGGAGAGGAGATTAAATATCTGTGTCTGACCGCTAGCTCAAAAAATTTATACCGTTGCCATACGAGGTTTTCACCCCCCACTCATTCTTTTATATTTTAGAAAGGTTCTAATTTTTTTACCGGGCAGGGTTGAACATAATCTACCTCCGGGAAAACTTTCAGGTTCAGAAATTGAAAGTAAATCTTGTGATTATGGCCCTCATATGCCAGGTAAGAATCCTAAATTTAATAATGTCAAGCATAAGAAGACCCCGATTGGGAAAAAAACTGAGACAAGAAAGGCATGGTCTAGGAGGTAAATTTTATTTTGACTTGCCTTATTGGAAGAATAACCCGATGCGTCGTGTATTGGATGTGATGCACGCAGAGAAGAATATCACTGGACTTATTATGGGCACATGCCTTGGGAGATTCATTCGAAGGATGGAGAAAATTCACGAAAAGACCTTAAATCGTTAAAACTTATGCCACAACTATGGTTGAAAGAAGATAGTAGGAGAATGACAATAATTCCCCCTGGTTCGTTTACTTTGACGAGTGGGGAAAGGAAGGTGCTTTTAGACACAATATATAATTTGAAGGTTCCATATAATTTTTCATCCAACTTGCAAAGGATTATGAATTATGTTACCCATGATTTACATAAATGTAAGTCCCACGATTGTCATGTGATCATGTAGTTTGGTTCTTTATCATTTAAGCACTATTTCTCCACGCACAAAGATTTGGATAGGGCTATTATGTGAATTAGTATTTGCTTCTCACTTTTATGTGAGCAGGCAGTCAATCGAGATCACATAGTGGCCACAAAATTGGTGGTGACTGAAGCGATGTATGTGTTGGAGAAGTACTTTCCCCCATCATTATTTGACATAAGTGTTCACTTATTGGTACACATATGCGACGAGGCACTTCTTTGCGGCCCAGTAAGATATCGATGGATGTATTTGTTTGAAAGATTGATGAATGTTTTCAAAGAAAACGTCAAGAATATACGTTACCTTGAAGGATCAATTTCAGAGGAATACATCACCATAGAGTCATTAAACAACACTCAAGAATATATGCCTAACCCGAGCAGCGTGGATGACAGTTATGAGTTCATTGATGGGGGTGGTATGTAAAACGAGTCAATTTAATGAGTTTACAACATGAACAAGTAGCTCGTTATCTATTTAACACACATGAAGAGGTCAAAGAATGGAAAAGTAAGTTTATATTATTTTAAATTTTACATTATTTTAATTTTTATACATGATCAATTTTGTAATACGTTTGTCACGATCGATGCATAAAATATGATGCGTGTGGGAACAATAAAAGACAAAAAAACAATGGCACAATAGTGAATTTAGGTTGTGGTTTTCTCAGGGGGTAATTATAATAAAAATGTCTCTTATTAAATGTCACATCATAAGAAAGCTTTACAACTAACCTAATTAATTTATCTATATTCTTAGCTCTTAAAGACGAGTGATGCGACATCAAGGTTTGCTCGTCTAGTCACTGGACATTTGTTGATGTTACAAGAGTACAAAAAGTATCGATTCAATGGTTACATATTCGGTGCATGAGTGTACAAGGAAAATACAAATGTACAGAACTCGGGCATTTCATATAAGGCTCTTACTTATTTTCGAGCAAGCGCAAAATATAAATGCCTCGTTGAAGCTAAAATGACTTACTATCGTGTAATTCGAAATATATTTGAATTGGAATATAGCAGCTTTAAAGAGGTTGTGTTGTACTGTGATTGGTTAAGAGATGAGGAAAAAAATGCTTATAAAGTTGATCCTGGCACCAATTCATTCATGATTGACTTGTCCAAGTTGAAGATAAACGAATACCTGAGTGATGAGTTGTTTGTTTATGCTTTTCAAAAGGTGAGGCAAGTGTTTTACTCAGAGTATATGAACAACGAGTCGTGGTCAATTGTCTTACATGCACCAAAGCGACTAAGCAATAGCGATGATGACTTGATTGCTCTTAACGAATATTAATCTATTTTTTATGATAACTCGAATTTGAAATAATTTTTAGATTTGTAATAAGTATTCCAATTATTTTTAATGACCTGTGGGTTTATTATTCAGGTGTTTTATTATTATCGGACGACAGTTTAATGCTTTTAATTCATGTATACTTTATCAGTTTACTACTTGTAATAATCGGTGGGTGTATTCTTCTAGTGCTTTGTTATTATCGAATTTTTTTATTTTTTGGTTAGTGAATATGTTAACTTGGATTTTAATTAAATTAAGCATTAATTCAAAGTCCATGACATGACCCGATATTAAAACAATATTTAGATTTATAATGTCATTAACTTGTATTCTTCTTGTTCTTTGTTATTATTGGATTTGAATCAAAATTAGTTTTTTGGTTAGTGAATATGATTTTTTTTTGGGTTAGTGAATATGTTAATTTGGATTTTAATAAATTTAAGCATTAATTCAAAGTCCATGACATGACTCGATATTGAAACAATATTTATAGATTTATAATGTCGTTAACTCGTACAATATTTTAATTCATTTGGATTTGATCATTTTCTCATATACATGTTTGTACTAATAACAACATTTTTTGCAGAAAATGTCTTCATCAGGGCATCGCGGTAGCCGAGGCAACGAAGGCTCCTCTGCCACTAGGCTCCCAAAATGGGGAAAATTGGGGTCCGTTGTCGATAACAAGATGACATTAGTGGCTAGATCCCTGGAGTTGCTGAAGGCGTTCATCAGCCTAGGGTACACTGATTGGGGAAGGTGCCAAATGATCTCAGGATGGCCATTGGGGGGGGGGGGACTACAGGTAGTGTATTTATATTTATATTTATATTTTATAATTTAAATACAACTAACACTTACTTTATTTTTGGTTTGTATTTGTTTGACATGATCAATTCGGCCTGCCCCCACATGTCAGTGACTCTACGTTGGAACAATTGAAAGATCAGTATAAGACGTGGAAGAAAAACATTGTGGGGACGTTACTTTGGGTTGACCCAGAGTCCATTATGAGAGTGCGTGACACCATCCCGTCGAAGGAGCCAATCTCTAAGTCACAGTGGCAGCAGTTTGTCGATAATAAGATCAAGGAACATCAATTGACATCTCGTCAATCAGGGAGGGAAAACCGAGAAAAAAAGGTGGGCGTGCAGTACTCCGGGAGGACGTCTTACACCGAGGTGGAGCACAGGATGGTAAGTTTTTGTTTTTCTTTAATTTTAGTTTTATGTTATTCGAATTTAGCATTGCTTTTCGTTATTTACTAATTCTGCATTATTTTATTTCAGGAGACGGGGAGTGTCCCTGGGGGTAGGCCACATAGACTCGATGCCTATATGGAAATCTAGACGAGGAAGGGAAAGGATAAGGAGGTATCCCCAAGCTTGGCATCCACGATTGTAAGTTATAATTGTTAATTTTTTTAATTACTTTATAATTTTTTTTATTAACTTAATTAACTAATCGTGTACTTTTTTTCGTTTTAGACAAAGCTTAAGGAAATGCATGAAAAGAAGTCTGATGTCGACAAAAAATCTTTGACTACGGAAGCACTCTGCCAAGTGCTCGGGGCAAATCACAAGAGGAGGACTAAGGGTGGGCTCTCGGGTGGAAAAGTCGAGGATCATCGAGATAGATACGAGCAACACCGGGTTATCTCATAAGGTGGACACCCATGACGATAAGCTAGAAAGGTTAGAGGCGACGGTCCTAGATATGTACGCCTTTATAAAGCGTCAGTGGGGGTCCACCTCAGTTAAAGGAACCTCTGATAAGGGTAAGGTAAAGTGGAAGGGGAATGAGGTAGATGAGGATGCCACTTCTCCATCGCTGATACACACGGATTCGTCGCCCTTATATGATCCATTTCCCATCTTGACCCTCGTCGAATAGCCTATGTTAACAATCGGTTCACTAAGCATATTTTTAATAGACATATATAGTGGCACGTCAATAGCGAGGGGGTTGAGGGACCCTAACACCCACACGAGTATGTTGGTTCATGGATGTGCCATGCAAGACTTTGAGGCAAAGGTTCGCGTCACTCATATTTTGACCGGAAGGAAAAATGAACCTTTGTGGTTGCAAGAATAATACGGCGTTCGACGAATTGATGGGTGTCTCAATTCATATGTTGTGTGGCCTTCCTTCCGCCTCCTAACTACTGTTGATCGTACTCCATGACATTATTTGTATTTATTTTATTTGGATATTGTATATTATTTGTATTTTTTATTTGGTTATGGATATTTACATGTTGATTTGGTTTTGGTTATGGATATTTGTATTTATTTGTATTGGTTATTGAATATTGAATGTTGCTTTATATATATCCTATTTGGACAGGTTAAAATTTTCTATAAAAGGTACTAATATACTGCTGGCAGTGGCAGTGGCCACACTGGCCAGCAGTTTTGTTTAAATCTACCCAGATTTATCATGGACCTTGATCGTGATAAGTCCGTGACAAAAGAAATCATGTCACGGTTAAAGTCCGTAATGGATTTTTATTTGTCGCGGACTTTGATCGTGATGAGTTTTCTTTTATTACAAACTCATCACGGTCAAAGTCCATGATAAATCTAACAAATTGATCACGAACTTTGACCGTGACAAGTCCGTAACAAATGTCGTTGTCACCCCCAAACTTTTCATGGTTATAGATCTTGAAAAGTGGGCAGTTTTGGGTATAGTGATTGGTGATTTTAAGAGTTGCATCCTTAAAAAGGGCAGTTTTGATATGGGAATGTTGTTATTGTCACATTGATGGTTTTACTACACCCATACATTGTATATATTTAGTTAGAGTGGGTTAATTTGATGATGGTACTAGTTAAATATAGTATTTTAAGTTCACTTAAATATGACTCCGATGTTAATTATGTTATGCTATAAAAAACGTGTTTAGGTTCATTGTGTACATTGTACATGATAATTACGAAATTCATTATAGATCATATGGTTGGATATTATGATTTAGTTATTGTAAAAGAAATTATTAGGATGGATTTAGGTTTAGGGTGTGACAATTATAGTATTTGGTCCAAAAGTACCATACTTGTACGTTATTAATAAATAGTTATACATAACACAATTCATGATACTGGATATTATAGTTGCAGTCAATATCTTGGTAAGAAATGATTATCATTGACTTGCAAAGCATGGGACTAATATCAACATTATGTGATACGCTCGTGGAATAATTGGTGTAATACTTTTAAAATCTAATGATCCACGTTAAGTTACTAATATACATGCAGAGTATTTACATAATCCTCACAAGGAACAATCAAAGAACTTATGACTTACCTCAAACCACATATGGTCAACTACAACTAATGATGGCAATGGTGTTATCATAGCTCAAACTCAAAAAGGCTACATCAAGGGAGACAAGACTAACACATTTCAGTTCTTATACATACAGGAACTTCATAAGAGTTATGCAACATATAGCCTAGGAAAAACTACCACACCTCCCTCCATGGTATCGGATAAGGCAAGCCAACTTTGTCCAGTCTCCACTTCCAACATCTTGCTAACTACTCTCCTCCATAACCACTTCATGTAATCCCCAGGGATGTGCCAAACTCTCCCAGCAGAATGATAGGGATGGGTCAACGGACGTCGACTCTCCCACAAAGAGCCAAGCCCCATGCACAGACGCTCTGTCACATCTTCTACCGGAAAGAAGTTTAGTATCCGAGGTGGCGCGATCTACTCCCATACAAATTGGCACAGAATTCACCAAGGGAAATAAAAAGAGGTCTGTCTGAGACCAACCAACCGGACATACGAGTATTCTCCTAGTTCCTGAATAGGTAGAAGTTGTCCCCCACCAAGGTACTGACCAGTAAAGATTTAGAGCCCCATGCTCCACGAACCAGCTCTCAATATCTAGGCCAATACTGATAAAATGGCATGAAAAGAAATTGGGTACAGTCGATAAAGGGTATTTCGGAGGAGTCACCAGGTGGAATCTTTCAGATAACCACATGAACAGCATCATAGGGCTACCCCTCAGAAAGTCAAAACGACCTTCTCGCAAGGAATCTAAGCCATTCAAAGTCTCCGCCAGTATCACAGTCGCAGGATTGCGATGGTAGGACATCCATTAGGTAATAGATGCAAGTTGTGGGTCCACCAACAGCTCCCCGGTCAACAGCAACAATTTTAAAACTAAGCCTGGTTTGACAGCTCCGGGATATCCAACATCACCAACCTCCTGCAAAGGCACAGACCACAACATCTTCGGAAGAGAAATCATACCTCCAGCCACCAGTGATCTGTCTTCCGAGGACGAAACACAAATAAGCCCGACCAATAACTCCCGGGGAGAACGGGAAAACTCGGGTAGAGCTGCAACAACACCGAGATTTGTCCCTAATATGGCAGAAAATTCCTCGTAGGTCAAACAGACTTCTTCCAAGCCAAAGAGAAATACATGATCTTCAGGGTTCCAGAATTGTATCGCCGCCATCAGCATGTTCCATTCTATGGGCCGATTACGCCATAAAGAAACTTGACGCATGTTGTAAGCATCGTAGTCAACATTATAGGAGAACATTGCCTCCAAAGTCTCGAGGTAGTTAGAAAACTCAACACTACCAGGGAGATCCATATCACATAACAAAAAATTAGGAATGTGGAGGTGTGAGGAAAACACTCCACTCTTACCCCTATTTTATACTTGAAAACCCCCACAAAAGACATAACCCCTATAGAAATCGGAGGAAATCCTGCCCCACAAGGTACTAAAGGCTGAAGAGGGTACCAATCAAAGCTTTGAATTGGTGGGACTAGACTGACCTGCCGATAAGAAGGCTAAGGTGCTTGCCGATCGGTAACCCCTTACTTTTAGAAATTTTCCTTTTTTCCTCTTTTGTCAAACTTCAGAAAACTCAAAATAAATTGATATTCTCAAGCAGAATTTCAAAAAATCCCCTTTCCATAAATTCTCATTTCAAATAAAACTTTCCTTAAAATCCCCAAAATATTTCTTTTTACGATCTCAACAACAAAGTAAAAAGCGCATGTGCATGCATTTATTCATCATTAACATAAGATAATAAAAAAAACTTCATTGCATTGCATAGATATTTATCTGTGTTACATCAATCTTGTAGGAAGAAAAGAAAAAAACAACGAGAATCAGCTCGAACCCACATTCTCCCTCTCTCTCCCTCACCTAATCTTCACCTCTCTCTCCTAAGAGCTTCCACCCCTGCGACGCGCTCTGTTTCCCCGACGGCGAGATCACGCACCACCTCTACCTAAACCATACTCCTCCTCGAATGAGGCAAAAGGCACCAAGAAATAAGGAACGGGAACTGCATCCCGAATATGGGAAGTCGCCGAAGACATCCTGTCCCTACTATACCTCAGCCAAGTGGTGGACACCGGAACGTGCTGCAAGAAAAGGCAAAATCAATATCAAGCAGAAAATATCAAAAAAAACCAAAAGGAAAGAAAAGAGAAGAGCAGAAAAGATATACCTCAGGACGAAGAACCTACTCTATCAAGCCCAACTCCTATGGATCCATCGCAAGAGGAAGATGCAGCATAGGCACTATCCCTCCATCATCCCGTTGGATATTATATGAAGGAGTGTGCAGCCGCACAAAGGGAACCTCCGAAGTTATTCCCATCGCAGATGTCGAAGGACCGCCACCATTTTGGGAGGACCCCACTAACTGACTCGAACCCGAAGGAGGGAAGGGCAGTGCATCATATATGCTGGGCGCCATGAGCCATCTCATCACAAATACGGCACAACCGTATTGGTGTATAGAAGGTAGGACTCGCCAATCATCACCGCGATCCTCGCATACTCCGACAACAGCCACTCCTGCCTCATAGACATAGGGGGCCTCGCAAGTGGCACCACCACCTCCCCCTAAGTAATCTGTCAGACCATCCTCTCCCCGAGATACCAAGAGTGGCCAAACTCATGCGCCGGCAAACGTCTCATATGTGCATTTACTCCAGTCAACCCCGTATCCTAAATGGTTATCCCCTAAGGGTAAAAGGTCACCTGAAAAATCCCCAACCGATATGAGTCAAATACAAAATCAGATTACACAAAGGTCTTAGACTAAAAAAGAAAGAAGTCTTACCATATCACTAGTCAGGCCATTCAAGACCTGACGCACAGCCTCTAGAGAGAGAGACCTCCTCGACTGCCGATTGGCCTTGCGCCATCAATGCAACCAGCAAAAATCCCCAATGGTCTTATCCTTCAAAGAGATCAGCTGGGTATTACACCCGACCACCTCATAGAACCACGTCTACCAAAAACAAGAATTCACAATCAAAAGAGATGCATATGGAAAATACGAATGTATGAAAGGAAAATGCACAAGATTAAAGAATACCTCAAGAAGATGCATGGCTCCAGTGAAAGACTACCGGCAGCATTAGCTGAATGCATCCAAGGAGAAATAAATGGTCGCCAAAGTCAGGCTCCCCCAATCATATAGGGGGATGTTTGAAAACATCCTCAGATATGGTAAAAACCATAAGTGGACAATGTCGTCGCTCGACGCCACCAGAAATCCCCCCAACACCAGTAAAATAAGCAATCGGGCCATCTTCCTCACATGCAGCCCATCCTCCACATCGATCACTCTGCCCAATAAAATATCCTTAGTAGCGACAGACGGGTGGAGTCCCCAAATACTATCCTCCCCACATCACCAAGCGTCGCGGGCACCGCCTTCGGCCTTACCCGCAAAGAGCGATCCACCTATATCTACTCTACTTCGCAATTCAACCCCAGTAGCTGCTGCACATCTATGGCAGTCACAGTCATCTCCCTAAAATAAAAATGAAAGGTGTGGATAGTGTCCCACCACCTCTCCCCCAGAGCGCATAAGACTGTCGTCGAATGAGGCATCTCATCTAGCACAGACGCTAACCTCCCAAAGCCTGTTGAGGATACCACCCAATGCACTACAGGTGGAAGATGCTCCCAGACATCCTTAAGCCACGTCGTCCCACGGGCACGTATATTCGACAAAGAAACATCATACTGCCAAAAGAGAAAAATCTTGTCAAAATCCAAGAAAAAGGGGAAAATCACCAAAAAAGAATGCCAAAAGTCATTTTACTTACATAATCGTCCGGGTTCACCACCCTCGAAGAGTGATGATGCGACGGCTCCCGCAGCAAGGTCCGCTCATCCTCAACCGACTCGAATGCGTCAAAAGAGTTCTCGCTCCCCAAAGCAAGAGGCACCTTGGCCCTCCACTCCACGTTTGCCCAGTCATCAACGGCCAACCATTCCTGGTGTACTGTATTGGTCACAAAAGCGGTAATGTTTTAGATTACAAAATGGTAAGATGATTCGCAAAAGAAAAGAGCAGAAAGAGAGAAGGCAAGAAGCTGTGAAAAATGAAAGAAATTCACCCCCTTTATATAGGATGCCAAGGGTCATGTCGATCGGCATTGACCCCCACCTACCGATCGGCACTGACCCTTTGCCTTCTTGAGGCAGCCCAAAAGTCCATGCCACTCCCAAATGGCACACTCCACACCATGCCGACCGACACCTCCCTTAAATTTTCGTATCAAAATTCCCAAAAAAATACTAGAATACCCTGAAAATCCTCAGAAAATTCCTAAAAATCCCGGAAAGGATTTAGAACATTTTCACAAAGAAAATTTCACACTCCCCCAAGAGGATCCCCTATTTCCTCAGCGGAACTCTCAAAATCCAAAAGAATCTCTCCCCGGAAATGTCCCCAGAGGACCTCCAAAATATCCAAAACTTCAGGATCGTATTCTATTTCCCAAAGGTCTAAAATTTCCTCGAGAAATAGGTTCAAACCCTGGACCACCTAATCGCTTCCCCAGTATCAGATTGGTTGTTCCCCTGGTAAAGTATCCAAAAGACACAAGGATTTCCCCAGCAATCATCTCCCCAGCTCAAATCAAAATCATGAGAATATTTTCCCGAAAGAGTTCCCCAAGAACATCTCAAACTTAAGCCCGCAGAATTGTCTTCGACCCGCAGAATTGGTCATCTCACCTTAAGCCCGTAAAGTTGGCTTCGACCCATAGAATTGGTCATCTCACCTTAAGCCCGCAGAATTGGTCATCTCACTTTAGGCCTGCAGAATTGGCTTCGACCAACAAAATTGGTCATTTCACCTGAAGCCCGCAGAATTGGTCATTTCATCTTAAGCTCACAAAATTGGCTTCGACCCGCAGAATTGGTCAAACCAACTTAAGCCCGCAGAATTGGATTCGACACGTAGAATTGGTCATCTCAAACTTAAGCCCACATAATTGGCTTCGTCCCAGAGAATCGTCCACCCTTATCCTTAAGCCCGCAGAATTGGCTTCGACCCGCATAATTGGTCATCTCAAACTTAAGCCCGTAGAATTGGCTTCGACCCGTAGAATCGGTCATCTCACCTTAAGCCCGCAAAATTGGCTTCGACCCGCAGAATTGGTCATCTCAAACTTAAGCCCGTAGAATTGGCTTCGACCAGAAGAATTGGTCATCTTAAACTTAAGCCTATAGAATTGGCTTCGACCCACAAAATTGGTCATCTCACCTTAAGCCCACGGAATTGGATTTGACCCGCAGAATTGGTCATCTCATCTTAAGCCCACAGAATTGGCTTCGACCCACAGAATTGTTCACCCCCAAGTCATCACAACCTAAGCCCTCAAAATTGGCTTCGACCCACAGAATTGGTCACCCTCATCATTACTGTAAGTCCTCAAAATTAACCTAAATCTTTAGGCATCACTTCCTTTAAGACCATCTCCAGCATGCCCCTTTAAGCCCACCGAATTGTCTTTAGCCCACAGAATCGGTCACCCTCCTCCCTAAATTGGCTTCGACCCGCAGAATCGACCACCTTTAAAAATCTGTTACTTAGGCCGTTCAATACAAGATTAAACTATTGAAGTAACTCCGAACTATTATTTGAAGAAACTCTTTTCTTTAAATCAAAACAGATTAACACAAGATGTGTTTAATAAAAATGTACAAGATATGATTAAGATTATGTAACTAGTTTTGAAAAACTAAACTAAAATAGTTTATATCAGCACACCCACAAGAATGAGATGAGAAGATATAGGAAGATTAAGTACACACAGTTTTTAACGTGGTAAAACCTCACCCAACTGACGAAACATCCACGGTGACTTATAAGTCACAAACCAAAAATTCCACTAAAACAAAATATATAAGTTACAAGATATTTAACACACATGCCAACAAATCAGACCTATAAAAGTTTAGAAATGTACCCACTTGTTTGATTTTGACTTCTCTGCAGTTCTGATGTTGATATTACTTTCTCAGCTTGCTAACTTCTCAACACTTTGTTTCAGTCTTTACATCGACTCTTGTTGTTTTCAAGATCTTATGCCCAACACTTTTATGTTGTAGTGTACCAAGTATTTGTGAAAGTGATCTAACACATGCATGCACACACGCACACTTATTTATACAAACAAGTCCTATCAAATTACATAACCGATCTATATGATGTGATTTTTAGTTTCTCTCTTCTTTTAGAAACAAAAGACTTTCTTTGATCTTTCAAATAAACCCATAATCCAAGGTTACCTTACTCGAAAGACAGTTCAAGTCTTAATCAATTTCTGAGGGTTTTGAAAATATTTTTGAAATTGAAAACCACTGATTATGATTCCAACTAGATCAGAAGTCTTGTTTTATAAGAACTAGAAATAGAAAATACATTTGTTGATTCTAGACTTGTGAAAAACATTTACAGAAAAATAATCAACAAGTAAAATTTCTCAAGATGAGAAACTAAAAATATAGATCTAAGTGAGATGTGACATAAAATAGCAAGATCTACAGTTTCTATAAATAAGAAATAGAGATCGAACCAAAACGTTTAAGTTGGTTACAAGAGCTGAAACACAGAGGATATAATCCACGAACAGGCTTTCAGCCCAACTCAAAAACAACTCTCAAACACTCAGGTTTGGTTTTGGTTTAAACTAATTTTGGAAATATGAGTTTAGGGTTTGAAATAGGGTTAGGACGATTTAGGGATTCTTTCTCTCTCTGGATTCTCTCTCTTTCTTTTCTCTCTCTCTCTCTTTCTCTCTCTCTCTCTCTATCTCTCAGTTTACGAACTGGCCAAAAGTCTCCAAATAATGGGACTAAGCCTCCTTATATAGTAGGCTAGGAAGGATAAAAAAGGTTGATGCAAATCTACAGGCTAAGATTTAGCCTTGGCCTTTTGACTTTGATCCAACGGTTTAACATCATCGTTGATTTAAACAAGTGTTGATTGGTCTAGAGAGGTTCACAGGGATTGGATAAAAATGCATGCAAGTCGTTGATTGAATTGATCCAAAGGCTGAGATCGATTACAAGATATGAGTCTACCAACAAACATGGATGAGGCCGATATAATGCTGACAAGTGTGAGGACCAGATGAACACTCACACGCGTGTTTTTAAAATAATTACACACGCACCCTGAAGTCTCAAGCGCATTCGGATCCTACCCAACCAAACATTTAGGAAAAATGTGATTTAATCAGTATTTACACAATGACCCCATAAGTTTATAAAACCAATTTTAATTTTTTAAAATACATTTGAAATATTTTTAAAATTTCCCCAAAAAATTATTAAAAACAAAGTTAAAGGGGAATTAACTCACACAAACATTTTATGCAATATATATGATATGTATGCAATCCTAATGTGTGTGGGTGATTAAGAATATACCTTCAAACAACAATCAAGAGGAATAAAGTTGAAGGTTCTGAGGTTCTTTGATATCTAGGTAAGGGACTCAATTTTGTCACTATTTCCAAACTTAGATGAGCACTTATACAATGTAGACTCAAGTGAGTTAAGAGTATAAGGTGCTTCAATCTCCCCCTTTAGAAATATGAGATAAAATCTCCTTTGAGTCATCTAGGACTCGTAGGGAAACAAAAGAATAAGAAAAACATATTCCTATACAAAGTTCTATCTACCCATATCCTGGAAATAGAAAATTACATAACTCAACTAATTACAAACCAATACCCTAATAACATCAAAGGTACAGATTCCTGTAAATAATACTAAGATCGAGCAGTTTAGAAATATGTACAAGAAAAAAAATGAAATCATAAGACTCAAATTTCTCCCTCATTTTGTCTCAAATGGACAAAGGGAAAAAATACATAAGCCACACGAGTTTATTCAACACAAACCATTCCTATCGATTTTCGCAAAGAATGAAATATATTGTAATCCAAAGGTTTTGTAAATATATGTGCAAGCTGCAAATCAGTAGGAAGATAATTAATTTCTAATTCCTTAGTCTCAACTAATTTGCGTATAAAATGATGTCTAATTTTTATATTCTTTGTTCGCTAGTGTTGAACAGGAATTTTAGAGATATTGATCGCACTTTGATTATCACAATAGAGATACAGTTGGTTTTCTTGAATGCCATAATCATTTATCATTAGCTTAAGCCAAAGTAATTGGGCACAGCAGCTACCATCTGCTACAATCAGCTATGTATTCAGATTCAACTGTGGATAAAGAAGTGCAATTTTGTTTCTTACTACTCCATCATACCAAATTGTTACCGATATAGTAACATGCCCCTGATGTGCTTTTACTATCATCAGTACACCCTGCCCAATCGGCATCAGTGTATCCTATTATAGTACTATGAGTATCATTGGTGTACTAAAGTCCCAAATTTAGAGTGCCTTTTATGTATTTAATGATTCTTTTTACACATACTAGGTGGCTCTCTTTAGGATTATTTTGATAACGGGCACACACGCAAAATACGTACATAATATCAGGACGCGAGGTAGTAAGGTATAGTTAACTTCCTATCATACTACGATATAAAGTAGGATCTATGGATTTTCCACTCTTATCTTTAGATAATTTAGTCGTAGTACTCATGGGAGTTTTAGCTTCTTTGGCACTTTCAAGACCAAATTTTTTGACATTCTAAAGCATATTTTAATTGCGACACATATAAACCTTCTGAATTATGTTTGACATGAAGACCTAGGAAAAATTGTAACTCCCCCATAAGAGACATTTGAAATTCTTTATGCATAATTTCATAAAAAGATTTAACTTCTGAGGGGGATGTTGATCCAAAAATGATATCGTCAGCATACACTTGAGCTATTATAATATCTTTGCCAAAATGTTTGACAAAAAGGGTTTGATCATTTCCACCTCTCTTAAAACCGTTGTCTAAGAGAAAGTTCGAAAGACACTCATACTAGGCTCTTGTCGCTTGCTTCAGACCATATAACGCCTTTTTAAGACGATAAACATGATTTGGATATTAAGGGTCAATGAACACTTTGGGTTGTTCAACATAGGTCTCTTCAGTCAGGATTCCATTAAGAAAGGCATATTTGACATCCATTTGGTAAAGCGTAAAATGCAAGTAACAAGCTATTGCAAAGAGAAGACGAACAGATTCTAGATGAGTAACTGGAGCAAATGTCTCGTCAAAATCTATTCCTTCAATCTGAGAATATCCTTGAGCCACTAATCTGGATTTGTTTCTAATGATTATCCCACTTTCATCAGATTTGTTTTTAAATATCCAACATGTGACAATAACTTTTTTATGATCAGGCCTGGGTACAAGATACCAAACATCATGAATGAAAAATTCAAGAAGTTCTTCCTGCGTGGAAGAAATCCACTGAGGGTCATTCAATGCCTCATTTACATTCTTTGTTTCCACAAGGGAAACAAAACATGCATAATGAGCATAGTTTATTAATTGAGATCTTGTATGTACAGGCTCATAAGGGTTACCAACAACGTTTTTATGGGATGATCTTTAGAAACCCAATTAAGTACTTCAGGTGTCTTAATTGGTAAAGAATCATCTATTTCTGGAAAGTCATTTTCTAGAACAATTCAAGACTCTTCCACAATAGTTGGTTCTCCAGTCTTACTCTCAACAGTAGTGTCACTTACAATGACGTGTATGGATTTCATTAAGGTTTTTATGCGAAGATTATAGACACGATATGCTCTACTATCAGGAAAATATCCTAGGAATATATCTTTATCTCCACGAGTCTCAAATTTGGATAAGTGTTATCTGTCTTTGCAGGCATAACAAGTACTACCAAAAGTTCTAAGGTATTTAAGATTGAGCTTCTTCCCATACCATAGTTCGTAAGGAGTTTGTTTATAATTCTTCCTAAGATAGACCCTATTAATGATGTGACACGCAGTACGAAATGATTCTACCCAAAAATATTAAGGTAAATATTTGGCATGGATCATAACACGTGCCATCTCTTGAAGGGTACGATTCTTTCGCTCAGCAATTCCATTTTGTTGAGGAGTCTTAGGAGCACTAAACTCATGTTTGTTACCATTATAGTCATAATAGTCTATAATACTAGTATCTTTGAATTCTCCACCTCGATCACTACGAATTCTATTTACTTGAGTGTCCTTCTCATTTTCAATCCGAAGTAGAATTTTTAAAAAAGTTTGGAAAGTGTCAGACTTTTATTTTAAGAAGGCCACCCAAGTAAATCTAGTGAAGTCATTAACCATAACAAGAATGTAACTGTGTCCACAGAGACTAACAGTTCGAGTGGGACCCATCAGGTCCATATGGATGAGCTCCAAGGGTTTTGAGGTAAGGATATCTTTAACTTTCTTATGAGGTGCCTTAATAATTTTTCCTTCCTGACATGATCTATAGACAATATTAGAGATAGGTTGATCTTTGGAATTCCTCTAACTATTTCTTGCGAAGATAATCTACTAAGGGTATCGTAATTTATGTGACCCATCCTATTATGCCATATTTCATTGTCATCCATTCTGGCAATGTTATAGACCTTAGTACTAGTCTGAACATTATAACAATTGTCGGGAGTCCTGTAAGTATTCACTTACCTTTTTCATTTAAAATTTTGTAATTATTCTTTGAAAAGGTGACAGTATGATTTGAGTCACAAAATTACGAGATACCAAGTAGATTAGCCACATGCATTCCTTTTTCTTTGAGTGTTCCTTTGCCAATGATTTTAGATGATACATCATCATCGAAAATAACTTTTCCTTCAGCAAAGCTGGTTTTGTCTAAAAGTTTTGTATCATCCCCAGTCATATGTTTTGAGCACCAAGAGTCTAAATACCAACCAGAAGAGGTGTGTTCAGCTTTTAAAGTAGTAATCACTATATTACACTTCATCTGGGGCAATAGTTCATCTTTTCAAACCCAAATAGCTCTTGTTTTTGCTTTGCGCATATTTTCTCTTATTTGATAAAACTTACGAGCATTAGATTTTCATTAATAAATGTTTTGCGCATGAGTTTAAATTTTATGGAAAATATCAGCATTCGGTTTAGGAAAGTATCTAAGAATCCTTCTTGCAAATTATCTTTTAAGTTTGGTCTTTCTCTTTCTATAGTTAGAGTTTTTGTCTGGTTGTCTAGGCAGAACATAATTGTTACGGCTTCTCCTAGAGTAGTTAAAGTTTTGGTATAAAGGAGTATTACAGACGGGACTAACTAAACGTCTAGAGTAGAAACCTTCAAAAGAATGTCCAAATATGTCACACTAAGAGCAAATACAGATTGCTTGAAGAAGGTATCTCCTTAGGAAAGTCTCTAAACATAGGTTTCATGGAATTTTTATTTTGAGCCTTGTTCCTAGGGAGTACAGTTTGAAACGCATAATCACTCTTCCTAATAGGAGGGTAGACATATTTAGCCTTAGGTGGACTTTCACACTTAGAATTACTTGATTCCCCAATATCCAACTTTTGTTATTTTTTATCAAACTCATCTTTTAGGTAATGAAAATCTGGGCAAGTTTCTACAGGTCTTTTGCATCCTGACACAAACTTGATTGATTCAAAGTTTTTTATTTGTGTCTTTAAATTTGGGCAAAATCCTATTCCAGTTTGATCATTAGAATTGGTTTTTGAATCAACAACAAAATCAGCAAAACAATTGGAATTATTTTCAAACTTAGCAATTGTTTTTAAAATAGCTGCTGTCTTTTCTTTGGCTTGTTCCAATTCTAATAATGTCCCTTTATATTTTTTTCTCCAGAGTTTCATTTTTTTCAATCAAATCTTTCAATTTTTGATCAAAATTTTGACTTCATTTTGACGAGTTAGACATTGGATAGTGTGTTCTTCAATGTTAAGTTTATCCATTAGACTTAGGTCTTCTAGTTTCTTAGTGAGATCTTTCACTATCTTCTCTAGTCTAGAACTTTTCTTAAGAGTTTTGGCATAAAGTTTGTGAACATTAGGGAGGTCTTCAGTGTCCGAGTCACTAAGTGTAGTATGTGAAGTGACCCCTAAGGATTCAATTCTTGAACTCACACACACATTGACATCGTTATTATCGCTTTCGCTTTGACTCACACACCATGCTGTAGAACTATTAATGTTCTCAAAAATTAAAGCATCTAAAACAGTAGCAGCATGATTCATAACAACAGAAGTAGAGCTACTAGAAGCATTCTCATACTTAGGCACACGCATATCATCATTATAGATTATCTTAGCAAAGAAAGACATGCAAGGATCAAAAAATTCAGATGACTCAGGTTCCTCGTTATCAGAGTCATTTGAATCATCCCATGTCTTGCAAATGTTGGCACTAGTATTTTTATTGGTCGTGTTCAAGTTAACTCTACAGTCTTGTGGTATGCGACCCAATTTTCCACATCTAAAACATTCAATATTCTTAAAGTATTTGTTAGGTCTCGTATGAATGTCCCTGTGATGTTTATCTTGACCTTTCTCAGGAGGTTTGTGATTAGACAGAGTTGGATAATTTGGCTTGCCTTGTCTGGTTTCCATTTTATTTATAAATTTCATAATTTTCTTAAACTTCTTTGACATCAAGGCAATCTGATTATCCAAACTATCTATATCACATTCATCATCAGAATTCTTATTGGGAATGCTAAGCTCAGGTCTTATTAGTTTAGAGGAGAAACTCGAATTGGAGCTAGTCTGTTTTCTATGGGACTGGGTTAATTATTTCTTGAATTATAGTTCCATTTCCACAGTTCTCAGCTTTACTACTAAGTAATTCAGGGGTGAGATTTTGATCACTCATTTCCTCAATAGCATATCTTTTGTTATCAAATTTCCGTTGTAATGACCTTAGAATTTTTGAGATAATTTCATTTCTATCATAAGTTATCCCATTAGAGTGTAATTTGGTCACAATGTCAATTAATTTCATGTAAAAGTCATCAAAAGATTCAGATTCTGACATGATTAAAGAGTTATACTGCTGGATAAGCATCTGTGTTTTAGCAGCCTTAACTCTAGTGTCACCTTCATGAGCAGTAACCAGAGTATCCCAGGCTTCCTTAGAAGTGGTACAAGATGAGATCCTTTTGAACTCATGTTCATTTATAGACATAAAGATAACCTTATTGCATTTGTTATTGTTTCGAGAAGCTTGCTTCTCTTCTTGAGTGAATTCACTTAATACTTTCTTAATCCTCTCATTACTTCCTTCAGTGGCTGGTTTTGTAGGATAACTATGTCTATTTTCAACAATATCCCGGACATCATCTCCCAAGGTTCCTTGTATGAAGGCAACCATCCTTACTATCCAGTAAGAAAAGTTATTTCCATCAAAGAGAGGAGGTCTGGTCAAGTTACCAAATCTTTAATTTTTCTCGGCCATTGTTTGATTTTAAGAAAACAATTTTAAAAACACAAGATCTTTTAAAAACAAACTTCCCAAGCTCTGATACCAATTGAAAATATGTTACTTAGGTCGTTTAATACAAGATTAAACTATTGAAGTAACTCTGAACTGTTTTTTGAAGAAACTCTTTTCTTTAAATCAAAACAGATTAACACAAGATGTGTTTAATAAAAATATACGAGATATGATTAAGATTATGTAACTAGTTTTGAAAAACAAAACTAAAACAATTTATATCAGTACACCCACAAGAATGAGATGTAGGAAGATTAAGCACACACAATTTTTAATGTGGTAAAACCTCACCCAACTGAGGAAAGATCCACGGTGACTTCTAAGTCACAAACCAAAAAATCCACTAAAACAAAATATATAAGTTACAAGATATTTAAAACACATGCAAACAAATCAGACCTATACAAGTTTATAAATGTACCCACTGGTTTGATTCTAACTTCTCAGCAGTTCTGATATTGATGTTGCTTTCTCAATTTGCTAACTTCTCAACACTTTATTTCAGTCTTGACGTCGACTCTTGTTGTTTTCAAGATCTTATGCCCAACACTTTTGTGTTGTACTGTGACAAGTGTTTGTGAAAGTGATCTAAGACATGCATGCACACACTCACATTTATTTACACAAACAAGTCCTATCAAATTACATAACAGATCTATATGGTGTGATTTTCATTTTCTCTTTTCTTTTAGAAACAAAAGACTTTCTTTGATCTTTAAAATAAACCCAGAATTTAAGGTTACCTTACTCAAAATACGGTTCAAGGTCTTAATCAATTTTTTAGGGTTTTGAAAATATTTTTGAAATTGAAAACCACCGATTACAAATCCAACTAGATCAGAAGTCTTGTTTCATAAGAACTAGAACACAAAATACATTTGTTGATTCTAGAGTTGTGAAAAACATTTACAGAAAAATAATCAACAAGTAAATTTCTCAAGATAAGAAACTAAAAATAAAGATCTAAGTGAGATGTGACATAAAATAGTAAGATCTACAGTTTCTATAAACAAGAAATAGAGATAAAACCAAAACTTCTAAGTTGGTAACAAGATCTGAAACACAGAGGATATAAACCACGAACATGCTTTCAACCCAACTCAAAAAAACTCTCAAACACTCAGGTTTGGTTTTGGTTTAAACTGAGTTTGGAAATATGAGTTTAGGGTTTGAAACAGGGTTAGGACGATTTAGGGTTTCTTTCTCTCTCTGGATTCTCTCTCTCTCTCTCTCTCTTTTCTCTCAGTTTACGAACTGACCAAAAGTCTCCAAATGCTGGGACTAAGCCTCCTTATATAATAGGCTAGGAAGGATCGAGAAGGTTGATGTAAATCTAAGGGCTGAGATTTAGTCTTGGCCTTTTGACTTTAATCCAAAGATTTAACATCACTGGTGATTTAAATAAGTGATGATTGGTCTAGAGAGGTTAACAAGGATTGGAGAAAAACGCATGCAGGTCGTTGATTAAACTGATCCAAAGGTTGAGATCGATTACAAGATATGAGTCTACCAACAAACACAGAGATGAGGCCGATATAATGCTGACAGGTGTAAGGCCCAGATGAAGACTCACACACGTGTTTTAAAAATAATTACACACGGACCCTAAAGTCTCAAACACATTTGGATCCTACCCAACCAAATATTTAGGCAAAATGTGATTGAATCAGTATTTACACAATGACCCCATAAATTTATAAAATCAATTTTAATTTCTTAAAAAACTTTTGAAAAATGTTTAAAAATTACCCAAAAAATTATTAAAAACAAAGTTAAAGGGGAATTAACTCACACAAACATTGTATGCAATATATATGATATGTATGCAATCCTAATGTGTGTGGGTGATTAAGAAAATACCTTTAAATAATAATCAAGAGGAATAAAGTAGAAGCATCTGAGGTTCTTTGGTATCTAGGGAAGGGACTCAATTTTGTCACTATATTCAAACTATATGAGCACTTATACAATGTAGACTCAAGTGAGTCAAGAGTATAAGGTGCTCCAACCCTCATTTTTAAGCCCTCAGAATTGGCTTCGACTCACAGAATCGGGCACCCTCATCTTCAGGCCCTCAGAATTAGTATCGACCCGCAGAATCGATCATCCTCATCCTTAGTTCCTCAGAATCGACCTCGACCCTCTGGTCATCCTCTTTCAAAGGCAACATGTGGTGTCTATTCGACGGCTTTTGTTTGTTCCAAACTCACCCATCGAGGGGCTCTGTAGACACCCCATTCTAATACCCCTTAACCTCTCCTTAGGTCCCTAGCACCTCCCTTCACCATTACAAACCCAAGCCATACCTCGAGTACTAACCTAAAGGCCATCGGGCACTCCCAGGCTCTGTTTGACCAAAATTCAAACTCTTTAACTTGAATAAGATAGAATTAATCTTTGAAGGGAACTGAATCCCCTTTCCAACAGTCCATCCCGTGCATAATTCTGACTTACGGTGGGGGACCAACGACCCATTTCCCCCGAAACTCGATCAGGAGGTCACCGGACGCTCTCATGCTCCGTTTGACAAAAGTCAACTCTTTAGATCGATCAAGACGGAATGAATCTTCGAAGGTCACTGAAACCCCTTTCCAACGGTCTGCCCCGTGCACGATTCTGACTTACGATACGGACGAATGATTCGTTTTACTCCAGAAGGTCACTAAACGCTTCCAAGCCCCGTTTGACCAAAGTCAACTCCCCGAATCGAGTTAAGCTCTTTGGAATGTCAAAGTAAATCTCCTAACCTTTACAACAGTCTGCCCCATGCGCGATTTTGACTTACCAGGCGGATGAACGATTCATTTGCGTCCGACGATTCCCCGTCCAAAGGACCTACGAGCACTTTTAAGCCATATTTGACCCAAAGTCAACTCCCGAACCTGGGAGCAGTCTAAAGGACTTTCTAAGGTCTCTAAAATACCTTTCCAACAGTTCACCCCATATGCGATTCGAATCAACGGTTTGCGCTCGACGATCGATTTTCTAAAGGAAGCTGAAAGACACTGCCAAACGGCAAGTTCCAAACCCTGCCTATTGGCAGTGTGCCTAAACACACCTACCAATTGGTAGGACTAGGGCTATTCATATCGATAATGCACTGTGCCTATAAAAATGAGGGCCTAACCTCATTCTAGGGAGGAAGATCAGAGATCCATCACTCTCAACAAGCTCAGAAAACCCCTCTCGAAGTCAGCATGATTTCCACATCCAAATCTCTTTCCAACCTTCACCTTTCATCACCTTCTTCATCAAACTTGGTGAATTAAGTATCCTCCATCATCACCCAAGTGTAATGGTTTCTCTCCAACATCCAAGACCAAGCTCAAGATCTTCAAGAAGGTCCAACTTTCTCAATTTCCTCTTTAAAGTCTCCTAAATTCGCATTAGTTTATTTTGTTATTTAGTACTTTAATTCTCTCATCTCACATATTTTGATATACTTTTTATTTAGTATTATTGCACATCTCTTATTTTCATATAAATAAAACCCAAAAAATAAGAAAAAGAGGATTTGCTCATAAATGTCGAACGGGAATTCTCACACTTTTCTTACAACTAAAACACTTTTTACCCATACACACACACATATAAGAGAAGTCTCTTATTGGATTTATGGGATAAATTCCACCCCTCGTTTTCATACGAACTACGTGGACTTTGATGCCTCTATAGGCTACGTAGGCATCTCGGGGTAAAACCCGAGACTCGAGTCCTTTTCCTACTTTTTTATATTTTTCCTATATTCTTTAAACTTAACTCTCTTAGACTCTCTATACATATATTTGTGCTTAGTGGAGTATTATTCTATATGCGTTATCGTTCCATTATAACGATCAACGCAAGGATAATCACATAAATCTTATTTTCTAATATTATTTTTTAGTAATATTTCTATGGATGACTCGCTTTATCTCTTCCATGATACAAGTCGATGATTCTTATCTCCACTACATATGCACATGCACACAAATCACGGGGAAATAAAGGAAAATAACAATAACCCATTAGAGATCGTAAGGGCGGAATGGGTGCCTAACACCTTTCCATTTCGTAACTTAGCCTCTGGACCCTTTTTTAATCAACTTTTGGTTTTGTATGTATCAGTATGTCTTTGGATGTTGTCTTTCAGGACGGCTCCCTTTTCTTTTGTCTATTTTGAGTAAAATAGACCGGCGACTCCATCTCTTTACATTTTTTACCTCATCACTGATGTCGATAGAAGCGCTCCCGAGAGGGATGCGCGGTACCAAGATCCTCTCTACGTAGAAGACCTCCCTCTTCTTTCATCTCTCCCACCACGAGGATCAGAAGGGATGGCCATAACGCACTTCAAAGAATTTCGAGCGTCAAAACAAGGTATCGTCTCTTTGATCAAAACCCTAACCGTACTGTCTCTTCGATCAAAATCCCAACACGATTCTCATTATCAATAAAAATTTGGTCCAACAACAACCTATAAATACCCTTAAATTTCAAAACAAATACACTTCATAGATGTTCAAGCGATCAAAACCCTAATTGTGGAAGTTCTTCCTAACATTTCACATTCTCAATCAAATTCTTCCAAACAACACTAATAAGTATGGATACATGCTTATATATATGTTCTTGAGTTTTGTACTTAATATTGTGACATACATTTGGTATATTTTGTATTCTTAGCATATTAGTTGTGATATCACCTTGTCCTTATGTATTTTGTGTTCTCATATGCATAAATTTATAGACATTAATCACGAACTGATGAAATCACATTCTTCTTCTTCATGGTATGAAAAAATACATTTGGTGCCTTGATTTTAAATGCAAAACACATTTTTTCATGTTACATTTTTGTATTTCATCATTGTACATTTCCTCCTGTATACATCATTTACTGAGGAGTGGGAATATATACATGATTGGAATATGTATATAGTTTTTGTATTTGTATAATTCTTATATTAATTGTGGTCTGCACCAGCGGAATTTATTTAGGACTGCATGTAGTAAATGAATTTACGTCCATCTACTTTGTGAATTTGAATTTGTATAACACTTTGTATTTGTACAATTCCTTTATTATTGCGTGCACTTTGTGAATTTTGTAATTGTATAACTCTTTGTATTTTTGCAAGCCCTTTATTATTGCGTGTACTTTGTCAATTTTACCTTTAAATTCATAAAGTACATGCAAGATTCACATTGATTTTATGAATTTAGGTGTTGTATTTGTACAAGTCCTGAATTTTGACTGTATAATGTGAATTTTGCTTGTACTTTGTGAATTTTGCCTGTACTTTTTGAAAGTACACACAAAATTTACAAATTACACGCACATTAAAATTGAATTTGTTCAATTCAAAATACGTGTACTTTCAAAATAATACATTTATTGTGGACTTCATGTACTTTATGAATTTAGGGGCTGGATCTTGCGTTTACTTTGTGAATTTTGCGTGTGATTTCAAAAAGTACACGCAAAATTCACAAAGTACACGCACATTGAATCTGAGTTTCTTCAATCCAATATGCGTGTACTTTTATGTTCTATACGTGTACTCTATGCAACGTATATGTCATATCCATATTTAATCAATCCTATGTTATTTTGATCCGCGCCATCGGCATTTGAATGATATTCCATGAGTTTTTAAGATGTATTATTGTTTAGGAATTATAACATCAAACATGTTCATCTATAAAATTATTGCTTGCATCTTTGAAGACCTTAACAATACAAAACATTTCACATTGACGGTCAATACTACTAATGATAATGAAATTCATTTTCTCCTTCGCATAAATAATAGAGCAAAAAATTTACTTGGTTTTTTCTACAACTATGAATATATTAAGTGCACTTTTGATGTGCAACAGCTTTAAGTGACTGAATCGAAAATGAAGGATTTAACAAAATGAATTGAGAAATATTGCTTAATAGGTTTTGAAAACGTTGGCGCTTTTAGCATGCAGCTCTTGTAACACTTCCTTTGTGAATATCTTATGAACAGAGAATCTCGGTTTTTTACGTGTCAAACCACATGTATTAGGTATTACCATGTAATAGACGATCTATATTACCCCCTTTAGCATCTATATTGTTGATACTCGTATGAAGTGTATATGAGAATATTACATGTACTTTTGTTAAATACGCATGCGTTTTATTATTTGAGTTCGTATTTTATTCGAATTCGCATGTATTTTATTTTTTTTACTTGTAATTTATCATTATAGGTTAGTAATTTAAATTTTGTTTTTAGATTAATAGAATGGGGATGAAGATGAGGGCAAGAAAAGGAAAGAACAACAAGAAGAGAAGTTCAGAAGAAAATCCTTTAAGCAATGCTAGTGTGGCTGTGGAATCTAGACATGGTGTGAATAAACACGACAATTATAGGTAGAATGTTGTTAGTTTTTTGCATGATTTTTCTGATATTAAAAAGAAAATAAACGATAGGCATAGTGAACGGCTTAATAAGACTCCATTTTGGGAGCTTTTCAATGCCTACTACAAAGGGGAAGTATTAGAAGCGCAGTATAAAAAAATCGAAAAAAATATTCTATCCATTATCAAGATGTACAAAAAGGAAACCAGTAGTTTTAAGATAAAGAGTAGGGTTGAAATAAGCCCAAGAGATATAAGTGAAATATTTGGGATCCCAATGTTTGAGGGGCAAGAATCAATAAATCTGAAAAAGAGATTGGCTACTTCTCAAAAACCTAAATTCATTGCCCGATACATCAAAGCTAAAAAAATTAGAAAGTTAAAAATATATAATGGTTTGAAGAAATCGGTAAAGTTGGACACAGATGAGGGCATTACTGATTTTGTAAAACTTATTTGTCTCCACTTCTTGACTGTGTTATATTTCTCCAACTCAAACTTCATATTAGGACAATTTTTTATGCCATTCATCAACAGTATTGATGACATGAATAAATATGATCGGGCATCTACCGTGCATGAGTTTCTCATCAATCACTCAACAAAACAACAAGTACAAAACCTAGCAAAGCAACTGGATGTGTCATTTCCGTATTGGTGAGCAAAACATACTAATTCAGTCCAAAAAATAATTGGATTTTTTTTTTAAAAACTTGACTTCACGTGTACATTATAAATATCACGTGTACTTTCAGTGTACACGTGGACCTTGGTAGTATTACATTTACCATGGTTATAATATCACTTGTACTTTCAAAGTACCACTGATATTTAAACCAATTCACGTGTGTACTTTATAAAAATCACGTGTACTTTGAAGGTAGACGTGATTTTTATAAAGTACATGTGATATTTATAAAGTATACATGTACTTTGTAAATATCAAAACTGTATTTTGAAAGTACATGTGATTTTTACAAAAATACACGTGTACTTTGTAAATATCACATGTCTACTCTGAATGTACATGTGATATTTACAAAGTACACTTGTACTTTTGTGATATTTGATAAACACCCAAAAGTGTACATTTTATACCCCAAATAGACGTATTTTAGTTACTAATTTTTGACAATTTGGGTCTTATGCACGTAAATGTTCAATATGCAGGCTTAATTGCAATTGCGGTGTCAAAAGTATTATTTCGAAGCAATTTGCAGCCAAATGGAGATAATAACCTAAACTAATTCACTCACACTCACTTAATTACCCTACAACTCACGACAAACAACCATCCCCAACCGATCATCTTCCCCACACCACACTCTATCTCCTCTTTCCACCATTAAAACCCAACTCGCTCTCACTCTAACCTCCATTGCCCATAGCAGCCATCCAGTGACCCTGCCCTTGTGCGACCCAGCTACCCCTTGAACCCGCGCCCAGCAACCCAAGATCCGCTGCTAACCCGCCATCCAATCCGACCCCCAGCCCAATCCGGCCTCTCTCTCTCTCACAGACCAACTCCGGCCAGTAGACCCACATCCTTACCCGAAACCCCCATCGCGACCCTGACCTGAGCCCCCTACCCGATCCAACCAACCCGATCGCAAACCCCATACCAGCCTCGGTCCCTCAAGTCGTAACCCATAACTAACCCGAATCCAATTAAGAACCCACCACACAAAGCCAAACCCATATGAGAGTCCACAATCGATTTTTTCCCATACCTTTTTTCGTCTAAATAAACCAAACAAGACCAAGTCAATTTAACCCACTTATTCTTTTTTCCATAAATACCCCCAATACCTTTTAACAAATTTGATTTTTATTCCCTCACCCAAAACACCCTCACACCTCACAACATATATGCACTTATGTGTGTCACCTAAAATACCCTCCTACACCATAACCACATGCACACCCCTATCCTATTTACCCCTAGCCTCCATGTGCACCATATAAATGTAAGACTTGGGCCATTTTCAATAGGATCTCAAATTTAATTTTTAAGCTTTGTGTCATAAAATTATCTCTATCCCTCTATGTTGAGTATTTGCATTTTTAGCAAATATCTTAGTATAGAGGTGTGTGGTGAAATTTATCTCTAGGATGAATTCCACCCCACCCATTTATAATGAATTTTTGCATTTTTAGCAATTATTTAAAATAAATTGATGTAGTTGAATTCATCCATTTTGAAGGGGCTTTTTCATATCAATTTTAGAGAGAGAAACACCATTTTTTAGTTTAGTTTTTTTTAGGTTAGAATTTATTTTAGTTTACTTTTTTTTAGATTAGTGAGAATCCATCTTTGATTGTTCTCTTATCTACTTTTATTTTAATTGCCTAGTTTATTTTATTTTCATGTTTAATATCATGTTAGGCTAAATGGGGTGAACCCTTATTTGATGATTATTTTAATTTAATTAGTTTGATTACTTGAAAATTCCCTTTGAATATCAATTTTAATCCCCCACCCTTAAATTTACGCCTCGAGAGAGGGTAAATTATTTTCGAGAGAAAATTAAAATTCTAAGTTATAATATCCATTTCAGATTCGAACTACAGATAGGGGTTTCTTAAGTGTGGTATTATTCCTTGAATTTCAACTCTAAAATTCATTTTCTAGATTTACATAAATTTTAATAAATCGATCCTAGCGGGTGATTAAATAAAAGGAGTGTTGATGTAAAAAATTAGATTATCTCTAATTAATCAATCGCAGATAAAATGAATAAATAAGAAAAAAGATTTTTAAAGTGGTTCAGCCTCAGGAAAATGGCCTACGTCCACTGTTTTTGTATTGCTGATTGTTTATTTGGAATCTCGATAATAGGTTTACCAAGAGATCCAAAGTCCTCTTCTAATGAGGAGGTTACAATGTATTTATAGCCTTGAGGTTGTACATGTGAAAGGATAATGCGCTGTTATCTAGTAGACATATACATCTGTACGATAATAATGAGCATTTAATGCGCAGTCGTCTTTTTGATTCTCTTGATTTGGATGCTTTGCACGCTAAGTAGCTCGGACCGCTTAAGCTGTTCGGACCGCTTAAGTTGCTCGGTACGCTTGAGTTGCTCGAAGCTCTGAGTTGCTCGGGGTGCCTAGGTTGCTTGGTACGCTTGAGCTGCTCAGAGGGTATGAGTTGCTCGTTGAAAGTATTCGTATTTACCATGTGGTTGACACGCATCTTCAAGTGATTGGTCCATGTCAACAGACTAAATTTGGTATCAACATAAGCCCCCAATGTTTCATAGTTTGAGGTTGAAGAAAAGTGTGGAATATTCTCTTGAAAACTGCTTAGATTATTGGTTTTTATGGATTTTAGGAAAATTTTCGTTGTATATAACTCCTTTTTGAGCGCATAGTATCAGGCTTCGTAAATATTTTGAATTTTCATGACCACTTCGATTTTTGTGCCCTTTTCTTCTTTTAGCCACCAAAAATGCAAACGTATTCCCTTGTAATCATTATCTTTCTCTATTCCCGAGATAAAGTATTTAAGCACGGCTGAAATCCTATCGTTTTTCACTTTTCAAATCTGTATCTTTGAACTCTTCATTTTCTCTCTATCTTGTGCCTTTGTTCTTTCTATCGTTCATTGTCAACTGATCTCTCTTTTTTCTGTAAGATTTTCTTCCCTCTCCTTTATTTACTTTGTTCATCATGGTTTATCTTGTTGAATCGCTGGACAAATTTCGGTCTGAATTTTCAATCCTTTCGTGGGTTATTTTGGAAGAACTTTCTGAACCTTCTGATTATTTTTCTTTGGCTGAGGGACATTGGTTCCCATGTATTTTTGTAGCCGAATGTGGCTTTTCTTTCCCGCCAAACTCCCTGTGTTTGGAGTTTTGCCAATATTTCGATATTGTACCTGCAAAAGTAGCTCCAAATACGTGGAGGGTAGTTAATGGCGTACATAAGTTAAATCAACTTCATGGGACTCGATTAGGGATTCCAGCGATTATGTATTGATATAGATGGGTTGTTAGTGATGCCACATTCTACTTAAAAACTAGGGTTTTTAGTAGAGCTTTAGTTGTCAATCTTCCTGATGCCAATAGGGACTATTTTGATCATGGGGTTGTGATGAAAAATTGGCAACACCCTCCATTAAATGGATATGATGTATACCAAGGTCCTAGGTGTCCACCTTATGGCAATGGGATAGGTTGTTTTTATTTTTTGAAATCTTATTTTCTTTGTGTTTGATAAAATGCATCACTGATATTTGTTTTTGTTTGTTACAGTTGACAGTAAAAGAAAACCTCCAAAAGAGACTGATGTTAATATAAAGCATTTAAAACTTATCTGGGGTTTGCATCAATCTGTTGTTGGGGAGCATATTAAATTTGCTTCTTACTTGTTGCAATACAAAAGCTACACCTCGTCTTTCATTGCTCATCCTCGTCCAGTGGTGGTTGATCTTGATCAGGTACCAGCCTATGAGACTAGTGTGGAAGGTTCTTCTTCTGAATCGAATATTCCTATCACTGGTCTAATAAAGAAGAGAAGAGCTCCTTCCTTTTTTGACAAGTCTACCTCTGCCACTATGGAGGCAAAGAAGAGTAAACAAGATGTCCCAGAGGAAGGGACAAAGACTATAGATGTACCCCCTCTCGCTGCTACCAAGAAGGCTGGCAAAAAGCCCCCTGTGCCTTCGAGTAAGACCATTGCTATCTCTCCTTCGAGTGATGTTGTTGTCATATCACCAATAAAGACAACATCTTTAGTTGAAAATGCTCCTGCTCCTCTGAGGAGATTAAAAACAAGTTCTTCTGAGAGACCTGCTGAACCTATCTCTCAACCTTCAAATGTTGAAGGTAGTGTTCTAGTTCTTGTTGCTCTGAGCTCTACTGTGAGCTTGGTAAGATCCTGAACTGTTCCAGAATCTCAAGGTGTTGAAGACACCTTTTCTCATGAGAAACTTACTACACTGGCTTCTCAACACATTTCTTCAGTAAGTATCTTTAGCTTGACCCCTTTATTTTTTAATACTATGTTCATATACTGACTTAAAGTTACTTCTTGTTTCAGTTGGTGACGTGTTTCAACAGCATTTTGAAGAAAGATGAAGCTATTAGGGCTTCTAGCTCCTCGGGTGGAGTAGAGGAAGCTTTTTTTGGGCTGACCCAATCTTTGAAAGATTCTCGTCAAAAGTATGAGGAAGATAAATGTGCTTGGGATAAGCAAGTTAAGTCCGTTGAGCTAGACAGAGATCAAGCTGTGAATATCGCCAAGGAATTAGAGAAGTAGTTGAAGGATTTTGAACAGAGCAACAAGGAGCTTGAGGTTAAGCTTAAGTCTGCTGAAGAGAAAGTTGTTAAACTTCAAAATGTTGAGAAACAGAAAACGGAGATGGAAGAAAAGCTGAAGTCTTCCGAGGAGCTCCTTAGGGAAAGGACCTCCTCGGAGAAGGCCAAAAGGAAAGCTGTAGTTAAAAAATCATTCAGTACTGGTTGGGACAAAGGCTGGAATAAGGCCCTAGCTGTGATGTCTTCTCAAATGGAGTATGCCAATGTCAAATACTTTAGAGATGGATGTGTATCAGCCTTAAAGGAGATGAAGGTTACTGAGAACTCTAAATTGTTCTAGCAGCATTGTCATGGACCTCCTCCCTCTTCTGGAGAAGAAGATGAAGATGAAGCAGCTTCAGATGAATCTTCCTTGATGACAGGAGAGAAGGTCCATGTTGTTGCTACTGCTCAATCCTTAGAGCAAGTCCAACCAGCCAGCACATCTACCGAGCAGCTGCCCTTGCCCTCTGAGCAACCAACCCCTTCATCCAAGCCATCCGAGGAAGTCATAGGAAATAAGGAGAAGGTGTAAAGTTGTTCGGGTAATTTGTTTTATTTCTTTTGTGGATGTTATCTTGAACTTTGTTTTCCCTTATCATGATGAATAAAATTTGAACTTCAGTTGTTCGTCTTAAACTTCTCTCTTTTTCTATTCGCACCCTTGTTGATTTTGTGTCTCATTTTGTCTTTACTAGTTTGTGGCCAGGATGGAACTTTTATCAGCTCATGATTCAGAGTTGATGAAGAAATGCAATGACTATTTCAAAGCTGGTCATGCTGATTTTACTGAGGCTCAAATCATTGATATTGAAAAGAGTGCGCTTGCGTTCAAGTAAGGAAGTTATTTAATTAAACACAGTTTTTACCACTTAAGTCCTAAACATGCATCTATATGTGATTAAATACGATGATGAAACATGCAACTACACGTATATGAGGAAAAATCCCCAACAGGGCAAAACCTTTTATTTTCGAAATAATTTTTGTAAGAGAACGGCTTACACCAGATTACAATGAAAATACAGTGACACAGAAATACCCTCGGGTGTCGGTTCTGTTGTCGGCGGCTGGAACAATCCCTTTCCAGTAGGGCAGCAGTGACGAAGAGAGTGGCTTCCTCACAAAGTACTCCAGATGAGTAAACAATCTTCTTGAAGGTTTAAAGATTCACAAACATATATGGGAATGGTTTTGTGAATCAAAAAGGTTTAGAAAACCTTAAAAGGTGAAGTCTTATTCTGGGCAGATTTCGCAGAATATTGAGATTGCAGAAAGACTTGAAAAAACGTGTAGAAGGAGATCATATATTTATACAAAAATCGAGGCGGTGGCTCGTTCGAACGAGATAGCCATGTCGCTCGAACGAAGGACAGAAGTCGTTCGAACGATATCGTGCGACATGCCTATCTCGCACGAACGACTTTTAAAGTCGCTCGAACGAGCTCGTCGATCGAGGCCATTCGCTTCTACACTTAGAAAAATTCTGCTTTTGATAAAAAATTAACCCAGACTTCAAAAATAATTTTCAAAAATATTTCCCAAATATTTATGCAAATATTTAAAACTCTAATATAACATTTTACTGATAGAGCATAGTGGAGTAGTGGGAATGAGCTGAGCAGCACGTTGCATGTAGCATGATGTACGTGAAGAAAGAGGATGCAATAAATTCGGATACAGGCCGTCGAGGGTGATCGTGTTGATGAGCCGAATGTGGCAGTATCAGATATATGAACTGTGATCTAGGAGAAAACAGAAAATTCCTAGATTCTACCCCGGACATTTATAGAATTATGTCCTTACAAATCTCCCCCTATGTCTATGTCGGTACATACATAAAAAATCTGAATTATGCAATCAAATGACTTATAAGATAATATCCCCATTAAACCGTCAAACTGAGAATACTAAATGACATGTCTCCCAAATCTTCAGCTCTTCAGAAACTTTCAAAGCTTTTCTCATCAGGGTGTGCAATCCATTAATGAACAATGATGTACTTACACACATGAGATAAAGCAAATACCCGTGACAAGCAACAGTTTGAAATATAATGATATGCAAAAATTGATGATCAATTAAGCTTAAGAAAATCATTCATAAATCAACCAAACACCAAAACAATTCTCCCTCATAATTCTTCTTCCCCTTTTTATGATGTCCCCAAATAGACAAATACGAGCAACTAAGGTGGTCCGAGCTGCATCTCGGCCACAGCATTGATTTCCAGATAATCAACAGTTCAACTATTCATTGAATGCTTATCATTGACGCACACGCTTAAAGGGCATTAAATGTATCATCCTTTCATATGTATATCATTTAATGTATCCGCCTTTCACATGATAGCCTAAGGGCTATAAATACATTGTATCACCCTCATTCAAGGGGACCGGATTTTCTTGATAGAATTACATATCGAGAACTCCAAAAACACTTGGCAATAACAGAAACAGTGGACGTAGGCCATTCTTATAAGGCTGAACCACTTTAAAATTCTTTGTCTCATTTATATTTATCTGTGATTAAATAATTAGAAGCAATCTAATTTTTTACATCAACAGATTGGCGCCGTCTGTGGGAAACGACTGTTGTTATCGTTTTTCACCAAAAATCATTCATCATCAATGACAGATAATCCGGAATCCAGCAATCGAAACGCTGGAAATGCTGGAAATCTTCCCAATCCCTCTACACCTCCAGATCTGGCTGGAATTATGACGAATCTGGGTCAAGGACAAACTGCCATGCAAGAGACAATGCGGCAACTCATACAAACTCTTCATGGCGGTGCACCTGCACATTCAGGCTAGAGAAGTGGTCAGAGACAAACCTATTTACTTTCTTCATGATCCAGGCGTACAGATGCGTATCGTAATGAGGAATCTGATGATTTCTCTTATCAACCTGGGCGAACTTCATCAATACGGGCCACAGATACTGATCAACGTATCACTCTCTCTCCAGAGAGACCCAGTGCCTTGGAAAGACTGAGCAGGGTGTCTCCTTTCAGTCGATTAGGCCCTAGGAGGAATAGGAGTCCACCTAAGACTATATCGAGGAGTTTCCGACAACCATCAGATCTAAGAGAGGGGTCAGCACAATCACGACCAGTTGCTCGTCAAGATAGATCTCAGGAGGCCACTTCAGAACAATCAATTGCTCGAACTAATAGGCCCGAGGAAGGAAATGATGCGTGGAAAGGGTCCATTCAGCGGTTGGAGGACAGATTGGGAGAAATGGCTAAGGCGAAGAATCCCCTACAACGAACTTTTGTTCAAGGGACACCTTTTGTCCAGGCCATTGTGGATTTTCCTACACCGTCAAAGTTTAAAGCCCCTGTGGTGACCCACAAATACGATGGAAAGACAGATCCTGTTCTTCACATAGAGCAATATCAAGCTGCTGCCGACATCTATGCTGTCCCCGACGAGATGAGATGCAGAGCATTCTCAGGAACTCTTACTGGATCTGCCTAGATATGGTATAACAATCTTCCTCGGGGTAAGATTTCAACTTTCTTTTAATTGGTCGAGTTGTTCATCGGCAATTTTTGTTTTGGAGCAAAGCCAGTAAAACGAGTAGCACACTTGTTAAGTGTTAGACAAAAATCTGGTGAGAGTACTAGAGATTATATAACTCGTTTTAATAACGAGAAGCTGGAAGTCATAGATTATGAAGAAAAGACAGCAATCACCGCCTTGATGAGTGGGTTGTTGCCTAACAAGTTGTATTACACTTTGGCGAAAGATCCACCTACAACTATGTCAGAGTTGATGGCAAAAGCGACCAAAATCATGAATGTCGAGGAGGCTATGACTGCGAAGAAGAATATGGATAAAGAAACCAAGGTGGAAGACGACAAATCTAAGAAGAAAGAGCATAAGGGCAATGACAAGCATTCCAAGAATAATAAGTCGTCATGGGAAGTCCTGAAGAAATTCGACAATTATACTCCTTTGAAAATGGGTATTAATCATGTCTTGGAAGAAATCAAGAATAACGAGGAAGTAAGGTGGCCAAAGAAGCTGAGGTCCGATCCTGATAAAAGAAATAGAGATAAATATTGCGAGTTTCATAAGGATCATGGTCATATGACTAAAAATTGCATAGCCCTCCAGAACGAGATTGAAACGCTCATTAGACGAGGAAAGTTGTCAAAGTATGTTGATCGTATAAATGATAGAGGAAATGAAGACCGAGCAAGAGAGAGATCTAGATCTCCTCGTCGGGCAGAAGAAAACAGGAAAAGAAATCATGAAGATGATACAGAGGATGACCCCGATCTTCCCAAAAGGCCAAGGCAACCAGAACGCGAGGTATTTTCAATACGTTTTGGAACATTTGATTGTAATGTTATTACAGGCGGAGATGCAGGAGGAGGAGATCTTACTGCAGAAAGAAAAGCTTACCTCGGTGAGGCTCATCTTGCTCATACATTCAACGGATAAATATGGCTGAGGAGGATCGCCCGAGGAAGATAAACAAAGAGAAGCTAGTTATTGGTTTTTCAAAAAACGACCTTGCAGGTGTTCTTTACCCTTACGATGACCCTTTGGTAATCAAAATGAGGATGAAGGAAGTAATGATTTCAAGGGTTCTCGTAGATAATGGCAGTTCGGCAGACATCATGTTCTACTCATGCTTTGACAGTTTAAATTTAAAATTATCTCAATTGGAGCCTTATCACAGACCTCTCCTGGGTTTTGCTGGCGAGAAGGTTTTTCCACTTGGGACGATCAAGTTGGATATATTCATTGGAACTTGGCCTGCTTGTCGAACAGAAAGAATGCGCTTTTTTGTGATGGATAAGAATGTGCAATCAGCTTACAACATCATCATGGGAAGAGTTGGTTTGAAGAAGTTCGAAGCAGTTCCATCTACAGTACATCAGTGCTTAAAATTCCCAATAAATTTTGGAGTAGGAGTTGTGAAAGGTGATCAAAAAGTAGCTCGGGAATGCTATTATTCATCTACCGAGCAAGAGGAACTTGAAGAGTTAAGGAAAAAGACTACTACCTACCAGGTGGATGAAGGTACAGAAATTGAAACACTGGCTCCTAGAGATGAATCCCAACTTGTAAAAGGACATGTGGTGGAATCTACAGAAAATGTTATTCTGGACGAGGAACACCCTGAACGAACAACTCAGATAGGTTCGTCGTTGGATGCTTCAATAAAACAGGAGTTGATAACTTTCTTGAGAAACAGAAAGAAAACTTTTGCATGGAGTCATGAAGACATGCCAGGAATAGATCCAAACTTCTTATGTCATGAGCTCAATGTGAATAAGGAGATCAAGCCTGTAAAGCAGAGAAGAAGAGTATTTAGTCCCGAGAAGAATCAAGCTATACAATAGGAGGTCGAGAAGATCCAGAAAGCCCAATTTATTGAAGATGTGAAATATCCAGATTGGTTAGCAAATGTGGTGATGGTAAAGAAGAAAAACAATAAGCGGAGATTGTGTGTTGATTTCATCGATTTCAACAAGGCATGCCCCAAGGATCACTTTCCATTGCCCAGAATTGATCAACTAGTGGATGCTACCTCGGGACACGAGCTGCTCAGCTTCATGGATGCTTACTCTGGCTATAATCAGATCAAAATGAAACCTAAAGACAGGGAAAGTACTTCTTTTATTACCCCTAGAGGAACTTATTGTTATAATGTTATGCCTTTTGGTTTGAAAAATGCAGGAACGACTTACCAGCGGCTGATGAACAAGGTTTTTGCCAAACAAATCAGTTGCAATATGGAAGTCTATGTCGATGATATGCTGACAAAGAGCAAGAAAGATGTTGATCATCTAGTTGACTTAGCTCAGACCTTTGATCAACTGGATAAATACCAAATGAAGCTCAACCCGATGAAGTGCACATTTGGAGTACGAGAAGGAATGTTCCTCGGGTACATTGTCAACCAACGAGGCATTGAGGCGAATCCAGAAAAGATCAAAGCTCTTTTAGGGTTGCGATCTCCAACGACGAAGAAAGAAGTGCAGAGTCTTACAGGACGAGTTGCAGCGCTCAACAGATTTGTATCTCGAGCAACTGATAGATGCCTCCCATTCTTCAAAACACTTCGGAAAACTTTCGAGTGGAATGATGAATGTGAAAAAGCCTTTCAAGACTTGAAGAAATATTTGGGAGCACCTTCATTGTTGTCCAGACCAGTAATGGGAGAAAAGTTATACTTATACCTGGCAGTATAGAGAATGAAGTCAGCTCGGCATTGATCAGAATGGAGAATGGAGTCCAGAGGCCAATTTATTACACAAATAAGGCTTTCCGAGGTGCAGAGATCAGATACTCAAAGCTGGAAAAATTGGCATTGGCATTAATTGAGGCAAGTAGAAGAATGAGGCCATATTTCCAGGCCCATACCATCGTCGTATATACCGACATGCCATTGATACAAGCCCTTCATAAGCTAGAAAAATCAGGGAGATTGATGTATTGGGCAATAGAGCTCCGTGAATATGATATTGTGTATGAACCCAGATCATCACTAAAAGGGCAGGCTGTAGCAGATTTTATAGCAGAATTTACTTATCCTGATACCCCCGAGGAGCAAAAGTTGCTCGCTGATCAACCTGTGGATGTTAGAGGATCAACAAACACAAGCTCAGACCAACTCCAGTTGGTAAAAGGGCGAGTGAATGTTAAAGAATCAACAGACATAAGCTCAGACCAACTCCGGTTGGTAAAAGGGCTTATGGATGTAGAAGGATCTTTAAATTCGAACTCAGACCAACTCCGGTTGGTAAAAGAGCGAGAAGAGATGGTCGACGAAGAGCGAGAAATACCAGGGGAGGATGAAAGGAAACAGCAAATATTTCACCGAGGAACTCTGTCAGATAAGAAATTTGAAGACGAGTTACCTACATGGAAATTATATGTAGATGGATCATCTTGCACAACAGGTTGTGGAGCAGGGATTGTTTTGAACACCCCAGACGAGATTGGCATGGAATATGCCTTGCGATTCCAATTCAAAGCCTCCAATAATGAGGCTGAGTATGAGGCCATAATAGCAGGTCTTAATTTAGCAAAGATTATGGAAGCACAACAAGTGATGGTATTCAGCGATTCTCAATTAATTGTGAATCAGATGATGGGAACATATGCAGTTAAAGGAGAATTAATGGTCAAGTATCATGCAAAGGTGATGGAGTTGTTGACAGAATTTGATGCCATTCAGTTGATCAGAATACTAAGAATGGAGAATGCACGAGCAGACTCACTGGCCCGACTAGCATCAGCTACTCGTACCGAGCTGCGAAAAATAATACCAATTGAAGTATTAGAAAGTCGGAGCATAGATGAAGACCTGACGATGAATATTATTACCCTTGATTTAGGACCATCTTGGATGGATCCCATCAGGGCATATATTGAGGAGGGAGAACTACCGGAGGATAAGCTCGCTGCCAAGAGATTGAAGTTTAAAGCTGCTCGGTATGTACTAACTAATGGTGTTTTGTATAGACGAGGAATTATGGCAGGTTTGCAAAGATGTGTACATCCCTCCGAGGTGAAAGAATTGATTGAAGATATCCATGAAGGGTCTTTTGGAGCCCATGTAGCAGGTCGGACACTTTTGCAAAGGATGATGATGCAAGGATACTACTGGCCAATGATGAGGGATGATTGTATAGCCTATGCTAAGAGATGTGATAAATGCCAACGTTTTTCCTCCATCCGACGAACTCCACAAGCATTATTGACACCCATAACTTCCCCTTGGCCATTTTCCATAAGGGGAATTGATTTGGTTGGACCACTGCCAATGACCCGAGGAAGATTCAAGTACCTCATCGTCGCAGTGGATTATTTTACTAAGTGGGTAGAAGCTGAGCCCCTTATTGATATGACATACGAGAAGGTGTACCAGTTCGTTTAGAAGAACATCATCTGCCGATATGGTCTCCCTCATGCCTTCATCACAGACCATGGAACATAATTTGATAACGAGGAGTTTGCCGCTTATTGTCATCAGTCAAACATTTTGAAGGTTCATTCAGCACCGGGCCATCCTCAAAGCAATGGGCAGACTGAGGTGACGAACAGAACATTACTAAATGGTTTGAAGAAGAGGCTAAGTGAGGCTAAAGCTAATTGGATTAATGAGCTATAGTCAGTATTGTGGGCTTACCGAACAACTCCCCGAGCAGCAACTGGAGAATCACCATACATGCTGGCGTTTGGAAGTGAGGCCGTAATACCTGCCGAGTTGGGTCTTCCAACACACAGAGTGCTGAATTTCAATTCCCCAGTCAGCGACTTAATGAGGAGATTAGATTTGGACATGCTCGAGGAGGTTAGAGAAGAGGCAACCATTAGGAATGCTGCTTACCAACAACGAACAGCCCTGTTCTACAACAAGAGGGTAAAAAAATGCGACTTAAAAGAAGAAGATTACGTGCTAAAGAAGGTCATTCAGAAGCACAATAATTTGGAAGCAAACTGGCATGGACCTTACCGAGTTACAGAAGTTGTTCGACCAGGAACTTATCTAATAGCAACTCTAGAAGGAGAGGAATTTAAGAATGCGTGGAATGCTGAACACCTACGCAAGTATTATCAGTGATGTAAAATGTAAAGCAGTTCCATCAATATGAATAAAATGATGAGATTTCGCCATCTTCTATCTTTTTATTGAAAGTTTTTCGGGGAATACTAGTGTGCAACACTACACTGCTCGGCAGTAAAAACAACACGATAGTTCAAGCTCAGATCAACTCCGATTGGTAAAAGGGCGAGAACAAACCATACTCCTTTGGTTAGGAGGCGTACACTAGCTCAGACCAACTCCGGTTGGTAAAAGGGCGAGTGGACATGATAGTTCGAACTCAGATTAACTCCGGTTGGTAAAAGGGCGAGAACAAACCATACTCCTTTGGTTAGGAGGCGTACACTAGCTCAGACCAACTCCGGTTGGTAAAATGGCGAGTGGATATGATAGTTCGAACTCAGATCAACTCCGGTTGGTAAAAGGGCGAGAACACGACATTCCTAAAAATACCAGCTCCGGTTGGTTAGGAAACCATACTCCTTTGGTTAGGAGGCTAACACTGGCTCAGACCAATTTTGGTAAAAGGGCAAGTGGACATGATAGTTCGAACTCAGATCAACTCCGGTTGGTAAAAGGGCGAGAACAACTTCAACATTCCTAAAAATGCCAATCTCGGGTGGTTAGGAAACCAAATATGCCAACTTATGTTGGTCGAAAGGTAAAACTATTCTAGAAAATACAAAATATTCCAAATTGTACCAAGTATGGTTGGTCGGGGATAAAAACCCACTAACTGTAGTTGGTCGACGGGGATAATTTATCGACCTTGGTTGGTCGGACACATTTTGTGAAAAAGACAAAAATTTACCAAGAATGGTTAGTCGGGGATAAAAACTCTCACTAACTATAATTGGTCGACAAGCACAATTTAACAACCTTGGTTGGTTGGAAAAATTTTAAACATTTTTATACTCATTACTTTATTATTAAGTGATCGAACAACATTACTAATACTTGTAATTTTTTACTAAGTTGGTCGATGAACCACACAATATTGTTATGCAAGCACAAATATAAAGTATTTGACAAATACAAGAGAATAGCAATACAGATTTGCAAACAAAAATGAAAGTCTTTCATAAAATTCAAAATAAATTACAAGTTACATTGATAATTACATGGATATGTATACTAATTGTTACATCAAAAATTCCTATTCTACTGGTTTTTTCCCTTCTGCTTTTGAAATAGGCTCCTCGCCAGCAGGAGGATCTTCTAGGCAAAGGGGAGAATTAATGAAGTTAAGATCTCGAAGCATTCTGACGTTCATTATTGAAGGTGTGTCCAATAGATGCTTGGGACGAGATACCTCGATCTGAGAATGAAGATTGTAGTCACCAAGGTATTTTGCAATTAAGCTCCGAGGAATGGCACGAGCTGGGATCCATTCCATGTCCAAATTATACGGTGGTACAGGCAAGTCAAGTACCCCAGGATCATAATAGTCCCACAAATAGTGTCCTTGTTCGAGCTTCAGTATGCCCAAAGCATTCAACCAGCCTTGTTTGTAGCCCTCATTATTGTCATTATGGATACGATCATCCAAATGGAATAGTGCTTCATTGTATCCAGCCATCCAGAACTCCCTGGGCTATTTGTGAAATTGAAATGTTGACCTTTCAAGCTTCTCGTGAAGACTCTGGATGAAAAGTTCATTAGTCTCCGACATTGATTTCTTTGAAGAGAGTTGTTGTTCCAGTTCTCTAATTTTCTTTGACATGTCGGACAAGGCTTGATTCTTTGCCATCAATTGGAATGCTTGGTTTTCCAATGCTAATTGAGTACGAGCTTCTTCAACAGTACGACGAAGCACTCTTGATCGTCCCCGAGCAAGTTGAGTATTTTGTTCCTCGACAACATTCTGATCAACTCTTCCTCGTCCACGAGAACCTCTTCCTCGTCCCCGGATAGCGGCAGAAGGCCCAGCTCTTCTCAAAGCCTCTAACTCTTCTCGCAACTTGGCATTTTCCACTTCTAAAAATGAGAATCCTTCATCGGTGACCGGTACCAAGGCAGTGGAAGATGAAGCAGCAGACCTCCGCTGAGCTAGTTCTTTTTGCAGATTGTTGTTTTCTTATTCCAATAGCTCAGCGATTTGCCTATGCCCTTCGACATCTGCTTTCAATGTTCTCTCTCTCACTTCATAGCCAGCAAGCATCTTGTCATAGCCTTTTTCAGCACGAAGTTGTTTGATTTTCTTCTCATATCCTTTGTGCAAAAGAGCTGAAGACTCTTTATACTGCTGCTAAAGTTCATCGAGAGTACCTTGCAAGTCTTCAATCATTTCGTAATAAGCCACATTATTGGCCACAACCCGGTCAAGTAAGCCCTTCAGGTACTGATAAGCTTCGACTGCTTGCTCTGAAGTATCATGACCAAGGATGTTGGCAACCTCTGATGCACTCAGTTCTGTGTGACCAGCCTTACAATATTCATGACATTGCTGCATCAACTTTGTATCATTAGCAGATAGCAGATCCATCCTGGCCAGAAACTAGCAGAGAAATAAAAAGTAATCATCAAAAAGAAGATCAAGACAGAATACAGATAGAAAAGAGACAATCGTATGGAAGAAAAGAACTCAAATTTTATTAGATCATAATGTAAAGTTATAAAGATCTTGGTTACACTTGAAAAAGAAGAAAAATAGAAAGAGAATACCGAACAACTTCACACCTTTTCCTTGTCTCCCAAGACTTTCTCGGGAGGCTGGGACGAGGAGCTCGTTTGCTCGGTTGGAACAATGAGTTGGTCGACTAAAGCTGGAACTTGTTCAGGAGGAGAAGGCAAAGATGAAAGCTCCTTGTCGGTAGGCTGAGTAAGGATTGGATCACCCACTACCATTGAAGATTCTTCAGAGGCAGCTTCGTCCTCTTCTTCATCTTCAATAATTAGGGGAGGACCATGAAGATGATGTTGAAACAGTTCTGAGTCCTCATTAATCTTCAACTCTTGCAGGGCAGCAACCCAACCATCTCGAAAGTATTTAAGACTCCCATATTGCACTTGGGTCATCATGGCTGCTACCCCCCTGTTCCATCCTTTGTCCCAACCAGTGCGGAAAGATTTTTTCACCGCCATTTTTCTTTTTATTTTTTCCGAGGAGAGCTTCTCGGATAAAAGATCCTCAGTGGCCTTCAATTTAGCTTCCACCTCCTCCTTCTGGCGATTAACTTCTCGCAGAAGGGTTAGCTCTTCCTCAGCCAGTTTAAACTTATTTTCAAGCTCCCCAAAGTTCGTGAGCTTCTCGGCATACTTCTTGTTCTCTTTCTCCAAATCCTTTACTTTATTTTCCAAACCCTTGGAAACTTCAACGAGCTGCACCTTCTCTGCCTCAACTGCAGCCAACTTCTTCTCCCAATCAGCCCTATCCTCGTCATACTTTGGACGGGAATCCTTCAAAGATTTGGTCAATCCCAAAAAAGCATCCTCCACTCCGGATGAGGAGCTAGAAGCCTTGATCGCTTCATCCTTCTTCACAATGGTGTTAAAGCAACTCACCAGCTGAAAAAAGGAGATAATGATAAGTCAGCACAGAGATACATGTATTGATGGAAAGAAAGAAAATTCAGAATATGAGGAACTTACTGAAGCAATGTGACGAGTAGCCAGGGAGGTAAGCACATCCCTAGACATATTTTCCTCAATTCCTTGGACTTCAGGAATAGTCCAAGTCTTCACCGAGCTCATAGCTTAACTCGGAGGAATAATAGTTGGAAGACCAGCTCCACTAACTTGGAGCTGAGGAAGGGTTTCGGCCAAAGTGATCGAGGAGGATTTCTTCAGTCTCCTCGGTGGCATTTCAACAGTTTCAACCAAAGAAGAGCTTTTGGTTGGGGAGATGGTGATCACTTCCACAGGTGCATCTTTCTTGCTCGGAGCCACTGGAGGCTTCTCGTCAGCCTTCTGAGGAGCAACAGAAGGGGCAGCATCTACTTTCTTTGTCCCCTTTGGGACATCAGTCTTGTTTCTTTTTCCATCTCCAGCAGAGGTAGTCTCCTCAAAGATAGCAGGAACTCTTCTTTTGCCCATTTTCTGACTCAGAGGAATGTGAGATTCTGGAGAAGAACCCTCAGGAACTGACACTGGATCACTAGTGCTGACCACAGGACGAGCAGTAAAGGATGATGTATAGCTCCTGTACTGCAACAAGTATGAAGCAGACCTGACGTGCTCGTCTGTAACTTTCTGATGCAAACTCCAGATATGTTTCAAATGCTTAATATTTACTTCTGATTCTTTTGGAGTTTTTCTTTTGCTGTCAACTGCAAACAAATACATATTGAAATGTCAATCACACATTTATTCAAACATAATGAAATCATAATTTCAGAAGAAAAATAAAATGAAAATAACCTATCCCATTGCCATATGGAGGGCATTTGGGACCTTCATATACTTCATCTCCAATTAAAGGGGCATGTTGCCAATTTTTGATAACTACCCCATGTTCAAAATAATCCCTATTAGCATCAGGGAGGTTAACTACTAAAGACCTATTCAAAAATCTAGTTTTTAAATAAAAAACATTATCTAGAACAGCCCATCTATAATAGTACATAATCTCAGGAATTCCTATACGGGTTCCGTGAGTTTGATTTAACCTATACACCCCATTAACTATTCTCCATGTGTTGGGGGCTGTTTTTGCAGGGACAATATCGAAATAATGACAAAACTCTAAGCACAAAGAGTTTGGTGGAAAATAAAATCCACATTCAGCAATAAAGAGGCTGGGGAACCAATGTCCCTCAGCCAAACGAAAGTAATTTGAAGGCTCAGAAAGATCCTCTAGAGTTACCCAAGATGGAATAGAAAAATCAGAACGGAATTTCTTAAGAGATTCAATAACATAAACCATGATGAATAAAAGAAATGAAGAAGAAGGAATAAGATCTTATAGGAAAAAGGAGATCTGTTGACAACAAACGAAGAAAGGGACGAACGCACAAGAGAGAGAAAGACTATGGAAAACTCGAAAGCAGAAATTGGAAAAGGTAGAAGACGATGGGATTGCCTATGAAGCTTAAATACTTTGCCTTGGTAAACGGCAAAAGAAATGATTACAAAAAGAAACTATTACGCTACCGGCGGCTAAAAGGACAAAAAGGTGCACGAAGATCAAAGCGCTTATAAAAATTCAAAAAGGCGGATTCTGCGAATTTGGAAGGACGGAGAAAATGCTCCTAAAAACCAGGAAAGTCATTTAATATTGCCATATACCGAGAAAGAATGTTCCATACTCCTCAAATTTCGAAATATGAAACATTGGGGGCTTCTGTTGATACCAAAATTAATATGCTGATATAGAAGAATCAGAAGAAGACATGTGTCGATCTACGTGGCACAATAGCAACGAGGAGGTTTATTTCCCCGACCAAGTCATACTCACTCCGAGCAGCAAGTGCACTCCGACCAACTCATACGCTCCGAGGAACTCCAACGCTCCGAGGAACTCCTGAACGACGAGCAACTAAGGTGGTCCGAGCTGCATCTCGGCCACAGCATTGATTGCCAGATAATCAACAGTTCAACTATTCATTGAATGCTTATCATTGACGCACACGCTTAAAGGGAATTAAATGTATCATCCTTTCATATGTATATCATTTAATGTATCACCCTTTCACATGACAGCCTAAGGGCTATAAATACATTGTATCACCCTCATTCAAGGGGACCGGATTTTCTTGATAGAATTACATATCGAGAACTCCAAAAACACTTGGCAATAACAGAAACAGTGGACGTAGGCCATTCTTACAAGGCTGAACCACTTTAAAATTCTTTGTCTCATTTATATTTATCTGTGATTAAATAATTAGAAGCAATCTAATTTTTTACATCAACACATAGTATACAACAAAGAATCACACCATGGAAGATCACAAAAACAACCAAGTCAATGATAGCAAAAATGAAGGGGTGTGGTCAGATTCGATAGGAAGATCAATGCGTACAAATATGACATATGTGCACGATGAATATCGGATACCCCTAACAAATGAACTCAAATAAACTCCAATTTTAATTAATCCTAAATTTTAGTTAAACCCTAAAACATGCATCTAGATGATTTATCCAATAAAATAAAGCATGCAGGATAAAACAAAGAATTTCAGGAAAAATCCCCCAAAGGGGCAAAACCTTTTATTTCACTATAATTTGTAAGAAAACGGCTTACACAGATTACAATGAAATAGGGTGACATACGAAATACCCGCAGGTGTCGGTTTCGATGTCTCGGCTGGAACTTTCCCTTTCCAGGAGGGAAGCAGTGAAGAAGAGAAACGGTTTCTCCACAAGATGTGAACTTTATAAGGACTCCCTCCACAATAGCACGCAGCTCTCCGGTTGTAGAGTTCTCCCCACAAAGATAAACAGTAGCAAGGTGTGTTATTCAACAACAAAACAATTCACTAAAGCATATGGACATAGGATACTAAAACAGAGGAACATGAGAAAAACTAGACAGGTCGGTCAAACGACGTATCCTGTCGCTTGAACGACAAGGCATATCGCGAGAAGCGACTTCGCGCGAGAAGAGATGTCGCTCAAACGACGTATAGTTCTCGCTCGAACGAGAAAAACAAATTTTCGCAGTTTGACCAGAAAGTCATACAGTTTTGCCCAGTGCAAAAATTTCGTGAAAACAGTACCTGAAAGGTGCAAACAGATCCAAAACAGTGCTAAAAGAGTAGCGAAACACAAAAATGCAACAAATAAATCAATGTGCGTTAAGTCAAAGTGAGCCATAACACTAGAAAGAATATTACCATGGTGTGACACTAGTGTATGACAAACATCTAACACAATCAACCAAAAGATCTCACACGGGGTGAATCACGTGCAAGTAAACGGGAATCGTGGACAAGTAAACCATAAGCCTCTAAATCCGATTTCTTGACCCAAATAGATGTGTAACGAGGTGTGCGGGTGTGGGGAATCGAATTTATTCTTCTATTAATCTTCCTAGGTCCATTTAAAAGCTTGTAACAAAAGCGCCTAAGATGACCTTGCCTACCGCAATGTGTGCAAGTGTAAATCGGGCGGTGTGTGTTACCTAAAGGTGGCCCTCTCCTCAAATTTCTCGGTTGCTCTCTCCGAATTTTCCTAGGTGGGTCTCTCCTAATGATCCTAGGAAGCACTCTCACGATGTTCCTAGGGGGATATTTCCTAACAACCTTAGGTGCCTCTTTCTTAACAATCCTAGGAGGCTCTCTCACACGTGTGGGAATGGGTGCAACATGTTTTTCAAGACCAATCCCACCCCTATCCTTTTTTTATCTCGAAGGTGCCTAAAATACTATCAAGTTTTTCAGACCTAGACTCCAAATCAAATTTCACTTTACTTGAATCTTTCAATTTCACCTCAAGTTCACCTATTCTAGATTCAAGTACACGTCTAGAATCCTCAAACTCTAAAAGCTTTTTTTTCATAGTCGCCATCAACCCTCTAAGACTATCTCTCTCACCCTCGACGTACTCAAGATTCTCTTTCAAAATTTCCTCACATGCCCTAAGTTCTTCAACTAAAACATCATTATTTTTTAAGGCACACTCTTTCAATTGAGCTTCAAGTTTCAAGTTTGCCTTTTTTGTGTTTAAACATTCAAAATACAAATTATTGTAGGCAACTTGCAACTCACTCAATTCTTCTTCTTCCTCCTCACTCTTTTCACCCTCACTCTCATCACTAATCACACGGATGGGAAGCTCTCGCCTAGAAGCATAAAAGACTTCTTCTTCCGAATCACTATCACTAAGGGTAGAAACATGAGATATCGGTTTATTCAATTTCTTCTTTAAATTTGTGGTACACTCATCTAACGTGTGACCAACACCCTCACAAGAAGGACACCTCTCAGATTCGTTTTCAACAGAAGATTTAAAACAAGAGTTCGTGTGAATTTTACAATTAACTTTTTCAAAAATTTGACATCGAAGATCATCAAAACAATCAAAAGCCATTTTTGTGAAAAATCAGGATCAAAACACAATAACTTAGTGCAACAGGCTCTGATACCAATTTGTAAAAAGTGTGCTTGCGTTCAAATAAGGAAGTTATTTAATTAAACACAGTTTTTACCACTTAAGTCCTAAACATGCATCTATATGTGATTAAATACGATGATGAAACATGCAAGAACACATATATGAGGAAAAATCTCCAACGGGGAAAACCTTTTATTTTCACAATAATTTTTGTAAGAGAACGGCTTACACCATATTACAATGAAAATACAGTGACACGGAAATACCCTCGAGTGTCGGTTCTGTTGTCGGCGGCTTGAACAATCCCTTTCCAGTAGGGCAGTAGTGACGAAGAGAGCGGTTTCCTCACAAAGTACTCCAGATGAGTAAACAATCTTCTTGAAGGTTTAAAGATTCATACACATATATGGGAATGGTTTTGTGAATCAAAAAGGTTTAGAAAACCTTAAAAGGTGAAGTCTTATTCTGGGCAGATTTCGCAGAATATTGAGATTGCAGAAAGACTTGAAAAAACGTGTAGAAGGAAATCATATATTTATACAAAAATCGAGGCGGTGGCTCGTTCGAACGAGATAGCCATGTCGCTCGAACGAAGGACAGAAGTCGTTCAAATGATATCGCGCGACATGCCTATCTCGCGCGAACGACTTTCAAAGTCGCTCGAACAAGCTCGTCGATCGAGGCCATTCGCTTCTACACTTAGAAAAATTCTGCTTTTGATAAAAAAATAACCCAGACTTCAAAATTAATTTTCAAAAATATTTCCCAAATATTTAAAACTCTAATATAACATTTTACTAGTTGAGCGTAGTGGAGTAGTGGGAATGAGCTGAGCAGCACATTGCATGTAGCATGATGTACGTGAAGAAAGCGGATGCAATAAATTCGGATACAGGCCGTCGAGGGTGATCGTGTTGATGAGCCGAATGTAGCGGTATCAGATTTATGAACTGTGATCTAGGAGAAAACAGAAAATTCCTAGATTCTAACCCAGACATTTATAGAATTATGTCCTTACAGATATCCTTAGTTCAGATTCTTCTGAACGAGCAGTTGAAGCTTACCAATTCTTAAAGTGCTTACTTGATCGTACTGTGGCCAATAATGTGGCCTACTACGAAATGGTTGAAGACCTTCAAGGAACGATCGAGGAACTTTAACAACAATATAAAGAATCCACTACCCTTTTGCATCAGGGATACGAGAAAAAATATCAACAATTGAGTGCTGACAAAGGGTATGACAAATTCATCTCTGCTCATAAGAAGAAGGAGAGTGTTATGAAACTTGAAATAGAAGAGCATAGGCATATCGCCAAGTTGTTGGAGCAGGAGAACATTGCTTTGCAGTAGCAAATAAAACAACTCAAATTTGCTGCTTCTTCTTCGGGAGCCTTGGTCCCAGTAAATGATGATGGTTTTTCATTTTGGAAGTAGAAAATGCTAACTTAAGGGATGAGTTAGAAATATTAAAATGAGCTGGACCCTCCACATCTACTCGTGGACGAGCAAGATCTTCTCGTGGATGAGCAAGGGTTGGTCGGTTCACCATTGAAGAAGAGAAAACTTAGTCGAATTTAGTGAATCAAGTCGTTCAGTTGATGGCAAAGAACCAAGCCTTGGCAGAAATGTCTATAAAGATTCTGACCTTTATCGAACAACTCTCTAATCAAAGCTCTTCTTTGGAAAGTAAAGAAATTCTAGTGAAGAAACTCCACGAGAAACTTGAGAGGTTAACTTATCAGTTCCATAAGCATCCCAGGGAATTTTAAGTGACTAGGTATAACGAAGCTCTGTACCATCTCAATGCTCGGTTGCATCAGTCAAATAATGAGGGATATAAGCAGGGGTGGTTGAATGCCTTGGGTGTGATAAAATTGGAGAAGGGCCACTACTTATGGGATTATTATGATCTTAGAGTGCTCGATTTGCCCGTGCCTCCTTTTAATCTTGATATTAGTTGAATTCCTGCTCGTGCAATTCCTCAATGCTTGATTTCCAAGTATCTCGGTGATTACAGTCTTCATGCAAACTTTGAGATATCTCACCCAGAGTACTTTCTTAATTGGCCCTCCGTAATGAATGTTAGAATGCTGCGAGATGTAAACTTTATAAATTCTCCTTATGCATTAGATAATCCTCCAGCCGGGGTAGAACCTGTTTCAAAAGCAGAGATGAAGAAACCCAAAAAGTAGGATATTCTTATGTAATGAATCATACTTTTCACATCATATGTAATTTTACTTGATTTGAATGAAGAAATTTTTAGTCTTTTGCCATTTCATTTTCTTCTAAATAATTTGTAGAATGTCCTTGCTTGTTGGTTAGTAAATATATATGTATATACTATACTTATCCCATTTGTTATTTGATTATAGTGACTTGTCACTCTTTGGGCCTAAGCAGTGGAATGATTTGCATCCCATGTTCCTGCTTAGTTGTAGTAATATCGTATGGATTACCTTGTTTCCTAGATAGTGGATGCCCCAGGAGGTCATCCAGCTTCTTACCTAGTTTGGTACCAACCAACCAGAGTTGGTTGAATTGAATTCCTAACCAACCGTAGTTGGTGGTAATTGAATTGCCGACCAACCGGAGTTGGTGATATTAAGTTCCCGACCAACCGGAGTTGGTGGTATAAAGTTCTCGACCAACCAAAGTTGGTGGTAATTGAATTGTCGACCAACTGGAGTTGGTGGTATTAATTTCCCAACCAACCGGAGTTGGTGGTAATTGAATTGCCGACCAACCGGAGTTGGTGGTAATTGAATTTCCGACCAACCAGAGTTGGTGGTATTAAGTTCCTGACCAACCGGAGTTAGTGGTAATTAAATTGCCGATCAACCGAAGTTGGTGGTATTAAGTTCTCGACCAACCGGAGTTGGTGGTAATTGAATTTCTGACCAACCTAAGTTGGTGGTAATTGAATTGCCGACCAACCAGAGTTGGTGGTATTAATTTCCTGACCAACCGGAGTTGGTGGTAATTGAATTTCCAACCAATTGGAGTTAATGGTATAGAGTTCCCGACCAACCGGAGTCAGTGGTAATTGAATTGTCGACCAACCGGAGTTGGTGGTAATTGAATTCCCGACCAATCGGAGTTGGTGGTAATTGAATTGCCAACCAACCAAAGTTGGTGGTATAGAGTTCTCGACCAACCGGAGTTGGTGGTATTTGAATTGTTGACTAACCGGAGTTGATGGTTAGTGGTATGTTGCTCTGAATTTGTATTTGTGTAGTGTGTAGCACTAATATTCCGAAAAAATTTCAATTACTGATAATACTTGCGTAGATGTTCTGCATTCCATGCATTCTTGAATTCTTCTCCTTCTAAAGTTCCAATCTTGTATGTCACTGGACTAACAACTTATGTTACTCTCTAGGGTCCGCGCCAGTTTGCTTCCAGTTTGTGATGCTTTTGGATCACTTTCTTCAGCACATAATCCCCTTCCTTCAAATCACACTTCTTCACTCTTTTGTTGTAGAACAAAGTTGTTCGTTGTTGATATGCTTCATTACTGATTGTTGCTTCTTCCCTAACTTCTTCAAGCATATCCAGGTCTAATATTCTCATCAAGTCACTGATAGGAGAATTGAAATTAAGCACCTTATGCGTAGGTAGACCCAATTCATCAGGTATGACAGCCTCACTCCCAAATGCCAACATATATGGGGACTCTCCCATTGCTTTTCATGGTGTGGTGAGATAAGCCCACAACACAGAATGTAGCTCGTTAATCTAATTTGCCTTTGCATCATCCAGTCATTTTTTCAAACCATTCAGTAGCGTTCTGTTTGTCACCTCAGTTTTCCCATTGCTCTGGGGATGGTCTGGTGCAAAGTGGATCTTCGGTATATTGGATTGATGACAATATATAGCAAACTCCTCGTTATCAAACTGGGTTCCATGGTCAGTAATGAATGCATGTGGAAGACCATATCTGCAAATAATATTTTTCCAAATAAATTGATAGACTTTGTCGTATGTCATATCAATGAGAGGCTCAGCTTCCACCCATTTACTAAAATAATCCACAGCAATCACGAGGTATTTGAATCTTCCCCTAGTCGTTCGAAGTGGCCCGACCAAGTCTATCCCCCACATGGCGAATGGACAAGGGGACGTGATGGGCGTTAATAATTCTTGGGGAGTTCTTCGGATGGAGGAGAACCGTTGGTATTAATGCACTTCTTGGCATAAGCTACACAATCAGCTCTCACTGTTGGCCAAGAATACCCCTGCATTGTTATTCTTTGCAAAGGCGTCTGACTTGCTACATGGGCTCCACAAGACCCTTCGTGGACCTCTTCGATAAAAAATTTCACTTCGGCGGGATGAACACATCTTTGTAGCCCTGCTATAACTCCTCGTCTATATAAAATGCCACTGGTCAATACATAACGAGCAGCTTTAAACTTCAGTTTCTTAGCTGTGAGTTTGTCAGTTGGCAAAGCCCCCTCTTCAATATAGGCCCTGATGGGGTCCATCCAAGATGGTCCCAAGTTAAGGGCAATGAAGTTCATCATCAAATATTCATCTATGCTCCGACCAGCCATTATTTCTATTGGAATTGTTCTTCGTAGCTCGGTGCGTATGGCTGATGCTAACCGAGCTAGGGTGTCTGCTCTTGCATTCTCTAATCTCGGTATTCTAATCAACTGAACTGCACTAAAACTCGATACAACCTTCATTGCTTTTGCATGATACTTGATCATTAACTCTCCTTTTACTGAATACACCCCCAAAATTTGATTTACGAATAACTGGGAATCACTGAATACAATGACATGTTATGCCTTTATGGTTTTGGCCAAACTTAGACCCACAATCATAGCTTCATATTCGGCCTCATTATTAAAAGCCTTAAATTGAAAACGCAGAGCATACTCCATATCAATCTTATTTGGACTGTTTAAAATAATTCATGCTCCACTGCCTGTAGTGCACGAAGAGTCATCCACATATAAATTTCACACGGGTACTTCATTATCAAAATCTTGGTCAGACAGAGATCCTCAGTGGAATATTTTATGCTTCCTTTTGTCTTCCCCCAACACTTCTTACTGCTCGTTGATTATCTTCTCTTGATCGTTCAAGGATGGAGGTTGGTCGGGGGTTAAATTTGATAATCCCGTAATACCCACGGGTTGGTCTGTAGTAAACTCCTGTACTTCGGAGGTATCAGATTGAGTAAACTCTGTGATAAAATCCTCTACTGTCTGCCCCTTAAGTGATGATCTCGTCTTATACAATATATCATATTCACCAAGTTCTACCGCACACTACATCAATTTTCCTAATTTTTGTGGTTTGTGCAGAGCCTGGCTCAATGGCATATCAGTATACACCATTAAAGTATGGGCTTGGAAGTATGGCATCATCCTTTTGCTCGCTTCGATTAGTGACAGTGCCAACTTCTCCAACTTTGGATATTTGATTTCTGCTCCTCGGAATGCCTTGGTGGTGTAGTAGACTGGTTTCTGCACTCCATCTTCCACTCTTATCAACAACGAGCTAACTGTATTCTCATAAACTTCTAGATATAAGTATAGTCTTTCTCCCATCACTGGTCTAGATAATAATGAAGGTGTCCCCAGATATTTCTTCAATTCTTGAAAGACCTCCTCGCATTCATTATTCCACTCAAAAGTTTTTCGGAGTGTTTTGAAGAATGGGAGACATCTGTCTGTTGCTCGTGACACAAGTCTATTAAGTGTTGCAACTCGCCCTGTGAGGCTTTGCACTTCCTTCTTCGTGGTTGGAGATCGCAGCTCCAATAGAGCCTTGATCTTTTCAGGGTTCGCGTCAATCCCTCGTTGGTTAACAATATATCCGAGAAACATACCTTCTCGTACTCTGAATATGCATTTGGTGGGATTCAACTTTATTTGATATTTCTCTAGTTGATTAAAGGTCTGACCTAGGTTAACGAGATGATCAACAGCTTTCTTGCTCTTCGTCAGCATATCGTTAACATAAACCTCCATGTTATGACTAATTTGCTCTGCAAACACCTTATTCATCATCCGCTGATATGTTGCACCTGCATTTTTAAGTCCAAAAGGCATAACATTATAGCAATAAGTTCCCCTTGGGGTGATAAAAGAGGTACTCTCCCTATCCTCAGGCTTTATTTTAATCTGGTTGTAACCAGAATAAGCATCTATAAAACTCAACAATTTATGCCCCGAGGTAGCATCCAACAGTTGATTGATTCATGGGAAAGGAAAATGATCCTTTGGGCATGCCTTATTAAGATCAGTGAAGTCTACATACATCCTCCACTTGTTATTTTTCTTCTTTACCATCACCACATTTGTTAGCCAATCAGGATATTTGACATCCTCAATAAAAAAGAATTTTTGTATCTTCTCTACTTCTTCCTGTATGGCTTGGTTCTTTTAAGGATTGAACACTATTCTTCGCTGTTTTACTGGCTTGATTTCCTTGTTCACGTTGAGCTCGTGACACAGGAAACTTGGGTCTATCCCTGGCATGCCTTCATGACTCCATGCAAAAGTTTGCTTTCTGCGCCTTAGAAATGCTATCAATTCCTATTTTATTGATACATCCAGTGATGCACCAATTTAAGTTGTTCATTCTGGATGCTCGTCGTCCAGAATGATATTTTCGATAGCCTCCATGACCTGGCCCTTCACGAGCTGAGACTCCTCTCTAGGGTCTAACGTTTCAATCTCTGCATCTTCTATTTCATCCACTTGATAGGTAGTAGTCTTCTTCCTGGATTCTTGACGTTCCTCCTGTTCAGCAGATGAATAGTAGCATTCCCGAGCTAGTTTCTGGTCGCCTTTTACAACTCCAACTCCAAAATTGGTTGGGAATTTTAAACATTAATGTATAGTAGATGGTACTGCCTCGAACTTCTTCAGTCCTACCCTTCCCATGATGATATTGTAAGCCGATTGAACATTTTTATCCATTACAAAGAAGCGTACTCTTTATGTTCGATAAGCAGGCCATGTACCAATAAGCATATCCAACTTGATCGTCCCAAGTGGAAAAACCTTTTCGCCAATAAAACTAAGGAGGGGCCTATGATAGGGCTCCAATTGGGCTAACTTCAGGTTCAAACTATCAAATCATGGGTAGAACATGATGTCTGCAGAGCTGCCATTGTCCACCAGCACTCGTGAAATCACCACTTCTTTCATTCTCATCTTGATCACCAATGGGTCATCGTGAGGATATAATACACCTGCCAGGTCATTTTTAGAGAAACCAATGACTAGTTTGTCCTTATTCACCTTCCTCGAGCGATCATCTTCAGCCAAATTTATTCGTTGTATGTACGAGCAAGCTTGAGTCTCATTGAGGTAAGCTTTCCTCTCCGCAGTAAGATCTCCACCTCCTGCATCTCCACCTGTAATAACATTACATTCAAATAATCCAAAATGGATTTAAAATACCTCACGCTCTGGTTGTCTTGGTCTCTTAGGAAGGTCGGGATCATCTTCTGGATCATCATCGTGGTCTCTCTTCTTATCTTCTTTTGCTCGACAAGGAGGTTTAGATCTTTGCCTTCCTTGGTCGCTGGTCTTCCCACCATTTTGACGATCAACATACTTAGCCAATTTTCCTCGTCTGATGAGTGCTTTAATTTCATTCTGGAGAGCTATGCAATATTTGGTCGTATGACCATGGTCTTTGTGGAATTCGTAATATTTGGACTTGTCCCTTCTGTCAGGATCTGCCTTCATTTTTATTGGCCAGGCTAGCTCCTCGCTGTCCTTGATTTCCTCTAGAATGTAATTTATATCTACCTTCAAAGGAGTACAATTTCCAAATTACCTCATCTGCTCTAGTGCTTGTTTTCCTTTCGACTGCCTGCTGCCACCATTATTCTTCTGATCCTTCTTCTCAGTTTTACCATCTTCTACCATGGTCTCCTTAGTATCTGCATTCTTCTTCGCAGCCATGGCCTCCTTGATATTCATGATTTTGGCTGCTTTTGCTATCAGTTCAGCCATGGTCCTAGGCGAATCTTTGGCTAAAGTGTACTGCAACTTATCTGGCAACAGTCCACTCATCAGGGCAGTAATGGCTATTTTCTCCTTATAATTAATTACTTTAAGTTTCTCATTATTGAAACGAGTAATATAGTCCCTGGTGCTTTCACTTGCCTTCTGTCTAACACTCAGCAAGTGTGCTACTCGTTTGACTGGTTTTGCTCCAAAATAGAAGTTACCAATAAAGAGCTCTGCCAGTTGAAAGAAAGTCGCAAAATTTCCCCGAAGAAGGTTATTGTACCATATCTGAGATGATCCGGTAAGAGTTACTGAAAATGCCCTGCATCTCATCTCATCTGGAACTGCATAGATATCAGCAACAGCTTGGTATTGTTCTATATGAAGGACAGTGTCAGTTTTTCCTTCATATTTTAGCGTCACCGTAGGAGCATTGAATTTTGATGGTGTGGGAAAATCCACAATTGCCTATACAAATGGTGTCCCTTGGACAAAAGTTCTTTGTAGAGGATTTTTGGCCTTATCCATTTCCTCTAATCTGTCCTCCAATCTTTGAATTGAGCCCTTCCATGCATCGTTTCCCACCTCGGGTCTATTTGTTCGAGAAACTAATCGCATTGAGTTTTCCTCTTGGGATAGAGTTGCTGGTCGTGATTGGGCGGAGCCTTCCCTTAGATTGGATGGTCGTGGAGAATTCCTCGACGCAGTCCTAGGAGGACTTATATTCCTCCTGGGGCCCAAATGATCAAAAAGAGAGACTCTACTCAACCTTTCTAGAGCGCTGGTCCTTTCTGGAGATAGAGTGATGTTTCATTGAGAATCTGTAGCTCGTACAGATGAAGTCCCGCCAGGTTGATAAGAAGGATCATCAGATCTCTCAGTACGATATGATTCGGTGCGTCTAGATTGAGATACCTCCGGGAATAGCGTTCGCCTAGTTTGTGAAGAGGGTAGACGGGTATTTCTTTGAACACTTCGTTGTCCTGATTGGGTCGGCACTCCGCCTTGAACAGTTTGTATAAGTTGACACATGGTTTCTTGCATGGTCGTTTGGCCTTGGGCTAAATTAGCCATTATGCCAGCCAGATATGGAACATTTAGGGGAGTAGATGGATTTAGAGGGATCCCAGCATTTCGATTACTGGATTTCGGATTATCGGCCATTGATGATGAATTGTTTTGGTGAAAAATGCTAAATACAGTCGTTTCCCACAGACGACGCAAATCTGTTGATGTAAAAAATTATATTATCTCTAATTAATCAATCACAGATAAAATGAATAAATAAGACAAAAGATTTTAAAAGTGGTTTAGCCTCAGGAAAATAGCCTACGTCCACTGTTTTTGTATTGCTGACTGTTTATTTGGAATCTCGATAATAGGTTTACCAAGAGATCCAAAGTCCCCTTCTAATGAGGAGGTTACAATGTATTTATAGCCTTGAGGTTGTACATGTGAAAGGACAATGTGCTGTTATCTAATAGACATATACATCTGTGCGATAATAATGAGCATTTAATGCGCAGTCATCTTTTTTATTCTCTTAATTTGGATGCTCTGCATGCTAAGTAGCTCGGACTGCTTAAGTTGTTCGGCCCGCTTAAGTTGCTCAGTACGCTTGAGTTGCTCGGAGCTCTGAGTTGCTCGGGGTGCCTAGGCTGCTCGGTACGCTTGAGCTGCTCGGAGTGTATGAGTTACTCGTTGAATGTATTCGTATTTGCCATGTGGTTGACACGCGTCTTCAAGTGATTGGTCCATGCCAGCAGACTAAATGTGGTATCAACAAGGAGTGTAGATCTATTTTCTAGAGTTGTGGAGGGTTAAACTTCATTTTTTAAAAGATTACTATTAAAATTACATTTGCAATGAGAGTTTATTTGAAATTTTGATATTAATTTGGGAGAATTCAATTAATTAAATTAATTAGTTAGAATAGCTAAAATTTGTGATGCGGTCACACTCCTTGATTGTTGCCGCATTTATTTACCCCACTTGATCTCTTATTTTTATGTTAGACTTTGTTTTTCATTTTAATCACTTTTTAGTTTGTCATTTAGTCTTCCATTTAGTTTAGCGTTATTTCACTTCATCTCACCCAAAAATTATTTTAATATTTGAAAAGCTAAAAAAATTAGAAAAAGTAAAAAGCAAAAAAAGAAAATAAAATTGAATTACAATTGAGTTTGTCTCTAACTTACCCCTTGATGTGGATTGATACCCTTACTTACCTCTACACTTTAGTTTGTTATATTTTTGTAGGTAATTGACGTTTTGATTAGAGGACTTTTAAGCAACGACGAAATATACCGAAAAGTTCTTTCTATCAATATTTACGAAGTACATGTGTACTTTGTAAATATCACATGTACTTTCAAATTACAGTTGTAATATTTACAAAGTACACTTGTAGTCTCACGTGTAGTTTATAAATATCACGTGTACTTTCAATTATGAATAACTATATAATATGATTGTTAATATCATTTTGTTTTTTGCATAGTATTGGGTATGTCAGAAGTTTGATATCTTGTCTCCCGTTGAAGAGAAGAAAGATAAGACACCAAAATTTCTTAGGTGGAACTTGTCATCATTGAAAGATTGATTTGATGTGGATGATATCGCTATAGCAAATTTGAACGAGACTATAAATAAACCAGCTAGTAAGGATAGTTCTGTGGAAAGTGAAGCTCGGTTTGAAGGGCCTAGTTACTCTTTGAACATTTCTAAAGGAATTCCTATACATACTGATTCATCGTCGAAAAAAGCTGCTGAAGAATTTGATGAGAATGAGCTTTCATCAGGTTGGAATATTCCCTTTAAAAACATTGTGAGACTTTGAAAAAGAAGGGAAATGATCAACCAAATGATACTAGGAATTTTGAAATATTTGAGAATATTGAGAATTATGAACCAGCGTATTCCGAAAATGAATAAAGGTTGAATTTGGAGGAACAAATTATTGCTTTGAAAAGGGAATTGTTGGAAAAAAATAGCCAACTATCTAAAGCAGCTAAAGACCTTGATTGTGCACTAAAGAAGGTGAATTCTTTGGAGGTGGAGAGTGCCAACCTTACTGTTATGAATGTACAGTTGTAGGTAGATAGTTGTGAACTTTTAGAAACACAAGAGGAAATAAAAAAGTTGAAGCTGAAAAATTCCCAACTTTTGAAAGAAAGCGAGTTACTAAATAAGTTTGAGGTGGAAAATGCCCAACTTGTTCAGTTAAACAATTCTTCGAATGAAAAATTTGTTAAAGCAAGACTGAGTGACACAAAAAAAATTAAACAATTGGAAGAATCATTAAAAAAACAGGCTGAATCATCAAGAATGTTGGAACAAACAAATGCATATCTGTGTCATAGTAATGAAAATCTAAAAAAAAGTAAGAGGATTGATAAGTACCCGAAAGTGTACATTTTATACCTCAAATAGACGTATTTTGGTTGCTAATTCTCAGAAAATTGGGTCTTATATATTTAGTTATTTAATGTGCAGGCTTGATCTCCGTTTGTGAAGTTCGACGCTTATTTCAAGGCAAATGTGCGATTTATGAAGCTAATTCCCCAATCGCGTACCTTACCCGACCCTAAACCCAGCCTAAACCTACACCGAATCCCATGTGTGTGTTGTGTTGATACTTTTATTAGTTTTTAGATTTTTAGTTTGACTTGTTTTTCATTTTTAGGTTTTAGTATTGATTTATTTAGAATTTTCTAGAATTTATTTTCAATTTATTTTTATTTTTTATATTTTATTAGTTTTTAATTTTTAATCTTTATTTTATTTTATTTTATTTTTATTAGGATTAGTTTTTAGGAATTTATTTTCTAGTTTTATTAGATTTTATCTTTATTTAGTTTTATTATATTAGGATTATATAATTTTTATAGATTTTTATTTTTATTTTTATTTTGTGTCTTTTATATTTTTTTATTTAGAATTTTAGTTTTTCTTGTTTTATTTGATTTTTAATTTGATTTTTATTTATTTTTAGGTTTAGGTTTTTTTTAGTTTAATAGGTTTATTGTTTTCTTTTCTTTTTAGTTTGATTTATTTTTAGTATGATTTTATTTTTAGTTTAAATTTTTTTTTTTTGAAGGATCCAAACAAATACATACACAAAATCCTCTTACACTCACCTACATCTAAATTAACCCCTCACACACACTCTACCATTCATACACGCTACCACACACCAACCTTCCTCACCATCTTCAACATCATCTCACTCTCTCTGCTGCCAACCATTAACCAACAACTTAATCTACCACATCTCTCATCCCCATACCCACTTTATCACGCTAATCACAACCTTCTACCCCTCAACCCGTCGATCAAACCGCCGACGTGCTCACCTCCGGCCTTAACCCGCCTGAACCCACGATCTTCCCCAAGTTCGAATCCTCCAAATCCAGCAATCCGAAAACCCGACCTGTTTAAAATGAAACCAGCACCTATACCCAACCACAACCCCAATCCAAAACCCATACCTTTAACCGGATCATTTCCACATGATCCCAGCTCTTGCAACCCAGATTCCACCACTATACCCCATTAGGAAGTATAACTGATTTTACCTTCGGTACAACACTAACCTCCATTTCCAATCCCCTCACATGTCATCTTAATTCTCCACTCAACCTCCAATTTTCAGTCCGAGACCCTAAAATCTGCAAACCCCATCTGCCAAATAAAAAAAATCAAATCTTAAACTTTTACCCCCTTTCCTAAACTACCCTTATCTATATCTTTCAATTTTACCCCTTGCCCCATTTGTGCCAATTAAAAAAGGAAGATACTCTCATTCATTTAGAGGACACTATTGGAGACTAGAGAGTGGAAGTAAGCTGAAAATAGAGTGCTAAGGATAAAAAAAAATTGTAGAGAGAGATTTATGAGTTTAGTGAGAGAAAATAGTGACAAAAATTTGTAACATCAAAAGAGATTTTGTGTTATATATTAATTCGTTGAATCTCTTCTTTCATACTCATATGAACTCATTAATTTATTTTATGTCTTGAAGTCCCATTATGGAGGGCTAATCTCCCATTTCAAGGGATGAAATGAAGCCCCCATGGAACTAAGTTGTCTAGTTTGTTAATATTATTTTTGTTTGATTTCCTTTGATTAGTAACTTTAATTACTACACTTGTTTTTTTCATTGTGAAATGGAAAACCATCCTTGAGAAAGGATTGAAGCTTGTGTTATAATTTTATTATTATGATTCAAACTAGAAATAGACTTTTTAAAATGATCAAAATTATAATATAAGTTTCTTATACTCTTGTCTTATTTTATTTAATTAAAATTAGTTGGGTAAATTTTCCCTACCGGGTGTTACACTTGATTAATTTTAATATATTTGGAATAGAGTTGTAGAAATTAAAAATTACTTTTCTAAAATGATATTTTCCTAATTCATTCGGATAATGAGAAGTAACTTTTGAATTAGTTGAATATTTTGGAAATCAATCAAACAAGAAATAGTTCAAACTAGATTAAATGTGTGAAATGGGGGTGAATTTACTTCTCTTGATTCTTCTTATTATTATTATCTCTCATTTAGTTATTTTTCACTCACATTTTCTTTCACACACCTTTTAGTATTTCTTTAGATTTTTCTCATAGTTTAGTTGATATCTTTCATTTAATTTAGTTATTTCACCATCACAAGAAAAAAAGTCATTTTAATATTAAAAAAAACATCATAAAAAAATAGAAAACAAAGAAAAGGTAAAAAAAATTCAAAAAAGATAAATAGCTAGTAAATTGGATTACATGGTTCTTCTTGTGTTTCATTCCATTAAGTTGGATTGACACCCTTACTTACCTCATACTAGTCTTGTAATATTTTTGTAGGTAATTGAAGGAAATTGTTGATTAGAAAGGCTTTGCAACAACGACACTTACACTTAGAAGAAAAATATTCTTTCTATCAAGGATATATTGCAAAATTTGAGAGATGGTGACATAGAAATGGGGACATTGAGGCAGAATCTTCGGAGTTAGAATTGAAAAGAACAACTCAACAGATACTTTTGATTAAGTTTCAAATGGAAAACATAATTATTCTATGGAGTACAAGAAGTTATTTTATAAAGTACACTTGCATTTTATAAAGTACACGCATATCACCCCAAAGTACACGTGGAATTATTTTTACATTTACGTGTATTTTAAAAAATTTCATGTGTACTTAGGCATTCTTTGGAAATAATGCAGACACTACACCAAAATGGTCAAATTATCACCTTTCAGCCGGCCACCCTTGTCACGGTCATTGACTGTGACAACAAACACGCGTTATGTATCACGGTTAATGACTGTGACAAGACCGTGACAATACTTTGTAACGGTCATTGACCATGACAATACTTATAATATTATCACGGTCAATGACCGTGACACGACCGTAACAAGTTTTGCAGCAAAAAAAGCCTACGCTTTCTTTTTTTCCCACTGATTTTGTTTTTCCCTCTCTTTCTCTCTCTAAGCGATTTCGAGGTCTCTCTCTCTCGCTCCAAGGTATGTTTTTTCCTCTCTTTCTCTTTCATTTCTATATGTGTGTATATATATGTGTGTATGTGTGTGTATATATGTGTGTATATTTATGTGTATATATGTGTGTGTATATATGTGTGTGGTGGTGTGTGGTGGGGGAAGGGGCAGGGTGTGGTGGGGGTGGGGTGGGTTGTGTGTGTGTGTGCAGGTGTGGTGGGGTGGGGTGAGGGGGGGGTGGGGTGGGGGAGGGGGAGGGGGAGGGGGCAGGGGGTGGGGTAGTGGGGGTGGGGTGGGGGTGTGTGTGCAGGTGTGTGCGTGTGTATGACGGGGGGAGGGGGGTGGTGAGGGTGGGGGTGTGGTGGGGGTGGGTGGGTATGTGGTGGGGCAATCTTAATAATTGTATAGCTTTAATTAATAAATGGTATAACTTTAATTATAATTTTAATTGTATAGTTTTAGATGAAAGTAAATTAATAATTAGTGCCCATTTCATATGAAAGTAGGATTTACCATCATTGTAAATTAGTAAATTAATAATTGTATACTTTAATTGTTAGTTTAATTGATGAAATTAATTAATTGAGTAGATGAATTAGAAGGAGTACGGGATACACATTTGTTGTTGACATTGCTGTTGGATTATTTTGTTTAGTAAATGTTGGGTTGGTTAGTTTTAAAAGTGGCATGACCACTGGATTATTGTCCATATGGGGGTGGGATTTTTCAACTTTTTTTTAAAATTACTTTGTATATCGAACAATATATATATAGTATGATAATTAAATGAAACATACTTGAAATTAAATATAGTGCGCATAGATACTAGCCTTCTAGTTCTTATGCGTACGCATTCAATAGCCCTTAGACCCGTTCGAGAGTCATTACCCCTGTAATGAGATCTCTCGAATTGTCCCGTTTGGACAGTTTGAGACTGTATAATTTCTGTATAATATTCTTAATGGCTTAAAGTTGTTACTTTTGGAGGAAGTTCTGCATTCGTATCTTAATGTTCTCTGGGTACATACTAGATTGACAAGTGTGACTGTTATTTCAATTAATCAATTGAAATAACACTCACACTTGCCAATCTATGTCGTGCACTTGGAGAACTACGGGGATATGCTGTCGAAATTTTTTCAAATCGTAACAATGTGCATGAGCTGTTAAGTATATTACAGAAAAATTCGGGAATGGGATAGGACCACTCACCCTTTAGGGGAGATGGAGGAAATAGAAATTTCTATTATAAATTGAATTTGAATATAAATAAGACATAATTAAATGAAACATACTATAAATCTAAGTTTTGTTTACCGTTAATAGGTGATTAGTTGTGGTAGCTATGATGGGATATCCGAAATACAAAGAGTGGATGGGTGAGACAAATAGAATCGGGGATGTCTTTCTCAGAGGTGCTAACGAATTTGTGAAATATGCAAAGAGATGTCATAATGATGAAGAGTTTTCGTGTGCTAGGTGTAAGAATGGTAAGGTGTTTGAGTGGAAAACAGTTGAACTACATTTGTTAAGATCGGTTATGAAAGATAGTTATCGATTTTGGAGTTTTCACGGTGAATTGAAAGTTCCTTTTGTCCCCGACCAACCTTCACAACAACCTTCAACAAGTAGAATAGATGTAGAAGGGGACGACGTAGATCATAATATGTTAGAGGATTTAGTTGATGATGCGTACGGAGTTTATGAAGCAGAGGAGAATGAGGTTACTGATGATGTAGAAGATTCAAGTGCTCGTAAAGATAACATGATAAAACTTGACGATGACTACCAAAGTTTAAAATTTAAGGCGACTCAACCGTTATACTCTAGCTGTGAGAAAGATAAAAAAAACTTTACATGCCATGTTTGGTTTGCACAGTTTGAAGACGCAGTACGGTTTTTATGGCAATAGCGTGACGAAAATTCTGAAATGGGTGAAGGGCTTATTACCCAAGGTGAATACACTTCCAAATAGCTATCCTGTTATGAAGAACAGTTTGAAAGGTTTGGGAATGAAGTATCAATCGATTCATGATTGTGTGTATGACTGCATACTATACCTAAAGGAGTATAAAAATCTCGATCGTTGGAAAAGTACTTTCCCCCAGCATTCTTTGACATAAGTGTTCACTTGTTGGTACACCTATGTGACGAGGCACTTCTTTATGGTCCAGTTAGATATCGGTGGATGTATCCGTTTGAAAGATTGATGAAAGTTTTTAAAGATTACGTCAAAAATACGCGATACATTGCAGGATCAATTGCAGAGGAATACATCACCGTGGAGTCATCAATATATACTCGGGAATATATGCCTGACTCGGCCAGCGTTGATGACACTGATGAGTTCGTCGATGATGGTGGTCATGTGATGGGAAAACGAGTGAAATTAACGAGTTTGCAACATGAACAAGTAGCTCGTTATCTATTTAACACACATGAAGATGTCGAAGAATGGAAAAAGTAAGTTTCAATTATTATAATGTTTAACATTATTTTAGATTATTTTATACATGATTAATTTTGTAATATGCAGAAAATATGAAGCCTGTGAGAATAATAAAAGACGAAAAACAATGGTACAATCAGACAACGAATTTAGGCTGTGGTTGCACAAGAGGTAATTATAATGAAAATAGTCGTTATATAACGTTACATTACACTCAAATTTTACCACTAATATAATTAATTTATCTATATTCTCAGCTCCTAAAGACGGGTGATGCGACATCAAGGCTTGCTCGTCTAGCCACTGGACCCTTGTTCGTGGCACAAGAGTATAAAAAGTATCGATTGAACGGTTACATTTTCGGCGCTAAAGTGTACGAGGAAAGTACAAATGTACAGAACTCGGGAATTTCATACAAGGCTCTTACTTTCTTTCGAGCGAGCACAAAAGATAAAAACCTCGTTGAAGCTGAAATGACTTACTATGGTGTAATCCAAAATATATTTGAATTGGATTATATAAGCTTCAAAGAGGTTGTATTTTACTGTGACTGGGTAAGAGTTGAGGATAAAAATATTATAAAGTTGATCCTGTCACCAATTTGATCATGGTTGACTTGTCCAAGTTGAAGAGCAACGACCACGTGAGCGATGAGTTGTTTGTTTGTGCATTTCAAAAGGTTAAGCAAGTGTTTTACTCAGAGTATATCAACAACGAGCCGTGGTCAGTTGTCTAACACGCGCCAAAGCGTCTAAAGAGCAGTGTAGATGACTTGGTTGCTCCTACCGAATATCAATCCATTTTTTATGATGACCCGAATTTGAAACAATTTTTTAATTTGTAATAAATATTCCAATTTGTACCGAAACATCCATTTTTAATGCTTTTAATTGATTTGCACTTTATCATTTTCACTCTTGTGTAGTGTGCATGTGTGGAGAGGAGATTAATACATAAATATTCCAACTACATCTAAGTTTTGTTTATACTAATCCATGAATATACGCTTCTTACCTTTAATAGGTGATTAGTACATAGTTATTTGGGGTGTCCTATTTGTGGAGAGGAGACTGAATCTCTTCGTCTATCCGAACACTAAGAAATGCCATAATCCTATGGAGTGATGTTCTGCAAATTCCTCCCAACCGTTGTGTAGCCAAACATCACCAGTTGAAGTTGTCAATTCCACTTTCCATACCCCACCACTTGGAACCTCTAGCAAAACATGGGAGACCATTGGAAGGTGGAATTGACAACTTCAACTGGTGATTTTTGGCTACACAATGGTTGGAAGGAATTTGCAGAGCATAACTCCATAGGATTATGGCATTTCTTAGTGTTCAGATATGAAGGGAATTATATTTGACATGATTGCCCGGGGTACATTAGCTGGAAGGAGGTGCCATATGATATCAAGCTAGCTGTTTGGGTGGCACTACAGGTAATGTATTTATATTTCTATTTATATGAATGTTTCAATTTCAATTTTGATTTTGATTTCGATTTATATTTATATTTATCTATATTTGCGGGGCGGATACTAATTTTACTTTATTTTATTTCAGGGGGCAGGGAGTTGCCCTGGGGGTAGGCCACATAGGCTCGATACTTATGTGGCTCTTCGGACGAGAAAGGAAGGATAAGGAGGTGTTCCCGAGCGTCGCGGTACAAAATCTCTTTTCCAGCTAAATAGTTTGTAAATTTGAGATAATTGATGGTGATGTTGTTTCTTCTTGAATAGTTTTTTATTTTGAATGTATATTTGCATTATCTCTAGTTTATTTGGATATATGATGTTTGAACAGGTACAACGTTGCTATAACAGGTATAAATATACAGCTGGGCAGTGGCAGTGGCCATACTGCCAAGCAGATTTTTTTTAAATTCTGCCCAGAATTGTCACGGTCAATGACCGTGATAATTTTTTAAAAAGGTCAAGGCTCTGTTACGGTTATTAACCGTGACTAAACGTGTCACGGTCAGGGACCGTGACACGACCGTGACAATTCTAACGAACTTGTCATGATCAATGACCGTGACAAGTCCATAATAAAAAAAAATTGTCTCGCTCCGAATTGTCACGGTCATTGACCGTGACAAGTTGAACTTGTCAAGGTCAATGACCGTGGCAATTAGGCAGATTTGGTGTAGTGAGAGTACAGGCATTTGTCATAGTTCGATAAAGTATACACTTAGTTTAATAAAGTATACCCATAGTTTAATCATGATCATCCATAGTTTGATAAAGTACACGCATAGTTTAATAAAGTACACGTATTATCAATTTATAAAGCCACAAATTCTCTTATTTTTTGACATTTTTTTATTATCATTGAGGTTTATTTCATATTTAATAGTTAAACATTATGTTTTCTTATATCCAGAAAACATAAAATAATATTCTCAATAAAAAGATAGAGGATTTGTCGTCCTCCATTCTAAAAAGGATGAAGAAATAATTTCAATTCAGAACTCAATGATTAGGAAAGTCCAAGAAAGAGTTGACAGGAAGAAAAATATTGATGAGGATTTTGTATATTCGCGTCTTATTTATGATTTGTCAAAAGGAGATGGGAATAAAAATCCTTCGAATGATGCTCCTGCTAAATTGCATCCGAAAGGAAGAAAGAGACAAACCAATAAGGCTTCTACTATTGTATAAAAAAAGAAAAAGGCAGAACAATAAAGAAAAGTCTTCTTCGATAGCAACACATGAAGTAGACCTTCAATCTACAAGTGTAAAAAACACCTTACAGAAGAAGCCTAAAATAAATTGAAAGAATCTTTGATAGAGGATAAGGATACAAGGTAAATCGTCTTATTTTTTTATTTTGATACTAACTTATTTTTATTTTGAAATGCACTTATTTTTATAGAGTACATGCATTTTTGTATTGAACTTTATGCGTATACTTTATTAAATACACGTAATATTTACAAAGTACACTCATCTTTTTATAAAGTACACGCATTGTTGTATTCATCTTTATGCCTGTACTTTATGAAGTACACGCATATTATTTAATGATCATAGATTATGTACATGTTTGAATTATTTTTCTAACATTATTTTCTGTCTTGAAATTCCATAATTGTTTGTTTGCAACAGAAGACTCGTCATTCTTTTACACCGAAGATATTAAAGAATTGCTGAAGGGCGAAGAAATATCAAACCATGTATGTAATCAAAGCATATTATAGTGATTATATTTTCATCTTTATATCCTTACCTTTTTAAATCTGTGAAATAGATAATTCAATGCTTCTCCCGTTTAATGGAGACAAAAATGAAGAAAAATGGGATTCGACCTACGTACTCTTTTAACTTATATGCGTGGGTAAGGAAAATAAAACCTAAAGTATTGCCCATCACTTTGAAATATATATTATCATATTGTATCTTACTAACAGATCTATTACTTTTGATAGGAATCCGTTCGAATTAATGATGATGATATGCAGAAAGAACAAATAGAAAAACACATTTTGGAATTTTTTGGAATTTCTCATATTCTGTTCATTCCGACGAGACATTCATTCGGATATGATAAAGGACATTTTACATTGTTAGTTATCTACAAAGAAGAAAATAAAGTTGTCCGTATGGACTCTCTCCGCTCGTTGGAAATCAATCAATCCTCATCATACTTTAACGAGGCCAATAAAATGGTTACGCTCCAAACTTATTTACATTACATGAAATTTTGTATTTTAAATATACTCATGGTTTTTTTCTCTTAACAATTTTCTTCTTTCAAATAAAAGTTGTACAAATTGAAGGACCAAGCACCAAAAATAAGTCAAAGAGGTACAATAAAAAGATACTTTGAAGGGATGAAAATTTAATATGCACTATCCCACAAGGAAAAAATAACAATTGACTAGCTCTTGAGTCGTGATGTAAATTTTGAACTACTCAAAGATAATGAATGTGCGAGACAAAATAATAGGTAAGATCAAACAATTTCGAATAAATACACGCATAATTCATCACGTTACATTTCAACAAATTTCATTTGCATTATGCTAACTGATATATTTATTTTATTTTATTTCAGTATTGACCGTGGGGTGTACTGTATATACTTTATGGAACAACTTGCCAAAAGAAATGCTCTCAAACCATCATTTGAAGATGACAAAATGCTCCAACAAAGAGCATATATATCTAATGAATTTTTTATTCCCTAATTGTTAATAGGAGGAAAAATAACTGTAAAGTTTTTTTGAAATGTTTTGTTAACACATGGTTGTAATTTTGTTTTTTGTATATTTTTATTTTTATTTTTTATTCAATGTAGTTCCATATAATTTCTAGTAAAAAAATGGTGCCGCTGACATGGACCATTCAACACGTAGGAATAAATATATTTGAACATGTAAAGTATAAGAATATCATACGTGTACTTTGTAATATTATACTTGTACTTTGCTTATTGGTCCATAACAAAAAAAGAATTCAAGACTACACGCAAACCGACCTGGCCCGAACCGAATCGAAACCGGCTGTTTTTTTAGCCCGGTTCGATTTGCGGTTTAAGGATTTAAAAAAACGACAATATCGGTTCGGTTGTCGGTTTATACAAAGAAAAAACCGATTCAAACCGAACCGAACCGACATCAATATTATATATTAAAAAACCCTTAAATATCTTTTATTTTTATATCCAAAAATCATTAACCAACCTCCAAAACTGACCCAAACCGAAAACCGACCTACAAAAAATCGGCCAAAACTGAAAATCGGTTAAAACCGAATCGAAATCGAATCGAACCGAAATCGATGTGAACTGAAACCGGTGATTTTTTTCATCATCGGTTCGGTTTCGGTCTGATTTTTTTCAGAACCGAACCGATCGGTTCGGTCTGAATTGCGGTTCAAAACCGAACCGAACCGACCCGTGCACACCACTAGGAAAGATGTTTAGGTTTGGGGATAGTCGCACACTTGTTTTATTGTTTCCCATTTAACTAGTTCAATGCATTTATAGTTAAAGGATATTTTTTTTTTTGTAGGAAATCAATTACACTTACACGTGTTGGCTTCTTAGGTTTACATTCAGAAGGTGACCGGTTAGTACACGAGAGATAAAAGTTTGGGTACCTCTGTTGGCACTCAAAGAATTCTTTTTACACTTCATTTCAATCAATCAATACATGCACATGTCATAACTGTCCTTTTGCACCTCTAATTAGGGGTGTGCACGGGTCGGTTCGGTTCGATTTTGAACCGCAATTCAGACCAAACCGATCGGTTCAGTTTTAGAAAAAATAAGATCGAAACCGAACCGACGATGAAAAAAAACGTCGATTTCAGTTCACATCGGTTTCGGTTCGGTTTTAACCGATTTTCAGTTTTGGCCGTTTTTTTGTAGGTCGGTTTTGGAGGTTGGTTAATGGTTTTTGGATATAAAATAAAAAATATTTAAGGGTTTTTTAATATATAATATTGATGTCGGTTCGGTTCGGTTTGAATCGATTTTTTATTTGTCTAAACCGACAACCGAACCGATATTGTCGATTTTTTAAATCCTTAAACCGCAAACCGAACCGAGCTAAAAAAAGCCCGACGATTTCGGTTCGGTTCGGTTCGGTTCAGTTCGGTCGGTTTTTTTTTGCACACCCCTACCTCTAATAGAAAATCTTTATTCATATGTGATATTGTATTGTGAATAAGTGTTATTAAATTTAAACAAATTTTCCTAAAGAGGAAAGGATATAATAACTCATCCTATATATTATAAATTTATAATATTTTCATATGAGAAAATATTATAAATGCGTTGAAAATAAAAAGGGCACGACATGACACTGAATCTTTTTTTTACCTAATAAAAATGACACGACATATCACGAAATAATTTTATTACCTTACACGAACACGATCCCGATTAAAAGCGGCACGTTACAAAATATATTATTTTTTTTAAACCAAGTACGAACGCGACCAAAATAAAACGAGACACGACACGTCACAAAAATAATTTTTTATCCTAGAATAATAATAAAAACTTGCTTTTATTTTTATTTTATCCCAGTTGTTTTTAATCTTTGAGGAGAAAAAACGGTGACAATCCCAAAACGGATTTTTCTTCCATTTTCAGTTTTTCTATTAAAAATTGTTTTTAGATATTTTTAATAGAAAAATGATAAAATTTCCAAAATATAAACTGTTCTCTATTAAAGCAAAGAAAAACAGTAAAAATATTTATTCTCGTATTTTTTCTTTAATATTTCGTGTTGTGTTATGTCATGTCGCGTTTTAGGTGAGTTATATTTATGTTTCGTAAAAAAATGATATTTTGTATCGTGTCATGTCACTTTGGTATGGGTCATGTTCATTATACGTAAAAATAATATTTTGACGTGTGTTGTTCCATGTTGTGTTAATTTTATTTTGTTCGAGTTCGTGTCAGGTAAAAAAATTAATATTTCATGTTGTATCTTGCCACTTTTATTAGGATTCCGTTCGTGTTTGGTTAAAAGTGACAAACATGAACACGATCTTTTTTTAACCAAACAACGAACACGATCCTAATAAAAGTGGCAAGATACAACACGGAATATTATTTTTTACTTGACACGAACTCGAACAAAATAAAATTAGCACAACATGGAATGATACGCCTCAAAATATTATTTTTACGTACAATGAACACGACCCATACAAAAGTGACATGGCACGATACGAAATATCATTTTTTTTACGAAACATAAATATAACCCGCATAAAACGCGACATGACATAACACAACACGAAATATTAAAGAAAAAATACGAGAATAAATATTTTTAATGTTTTTCTTTGCTTTAATAGAGAAAAAAATATTTTGGAAATTTTATCGTTTTTCTATTAAAAATATCTAAAAACAATTTTTAATAGAAAAACTGGAAATGAAAGAAAAACCCATTTTGGGATTGTCACCGTTTTTTCTGTTAAAAAATTAAAAACAACTGGGATAACATAAAAATAAAAATAGTTTTTTATTATTATTCTAGGATAAAAAATTATTTTTATTTTTATCGTGTCTCGTTTTATTTTGGTCGCGTTCGTATTTGGTTTTAAAAAATATATATATTTTGTAACATGTCGCTTTTAACCGGGGTCGTGTTCGTATTAGGTAAAAAATTATTTCGTAATGTGTTGTGTCATTTTTATTAGGTAAAAATCAGATTTTGTGTCATGTCGTGCCTTTTTTATTTTTAACGCATTCATAATATTTTATGATATGAAAATATTATAAATTTAATTTCTAGGTTGAGTTATTATATCCTTTTTTCTTTAGAAAAATTTGTCCAAAATTTATTAATACTTATTCACAACACAATATTACATATGAATAAAAGTTTTTTATTAGAGAGAAAAAACGATAGTTATGACATTTGTATATAATGATTAATTGCAATGAAGTGTCAAAAGAAATCCTGGAGTGTTACCATATAAGTTTTGTTCTTTAAACCGTAGAGCCTCTGACCGATTACACCTATTTAGCATAAGAAACCTGTTATGACCGTACAACTATAGGATTGCTGGAGAACTATTGTTTTGACAAGTTTAGTTCATTTAAAAGTTTAAAACTTTGGTTTTCTCCATTAAAGAATTGCCAGCTAGCCCACTATAGGTCTGGTATCTGGTTGCCTTTGTTTAGGTGCCAAGAATTTTTTGGCTCTTACTGCCCATTTTGTTTTATGCTTAGGTGCCTTTGCTATACGTTTTGGATAGTTGCCGACTATGCCTTAGCCGTTAGATCCCCTAGTCCCAATTTTGAACCGTAGGATCTTATTGAATATAGCTGTTAGAGTTGAGGTGAAAATTCGGGCATGAACACGACCCAACACCAAATTGGCTTGAAATTAAAATGACTTGTCGTGTTCGGGCCATATTTTTTTGACCCACTAGCGGGTCGTGTCGTGTTCTTGTAAAAAATATGACACGAAATTGGTCCATTTTAGCGCAATTGAAACACATTAAGAAAATAACTCAATTGTGTCCCAATTACAATCCAATTGTGTCCCAATTGGCCCAAATAAAAAACTCCATCTCGTGTAAAAAAAGAACCCATCTTCAAATAGCCCAACGGGTTATCGTGTCCGGTCGTGTCAATTGTGCCAAATTGGCACAATTTTTTTATCATGTTATTCGTGTCGGGTCGTGCTCGTGCTAGCAAAAAAAAAAAACGTTAGTGGATCGTGTCGTGTTCGTGCCAGATAAAATTGTGTCGTGTCATGTCGGGTGGAGCCAAACACGATCCATTAGCACGAATTGCCACCCCTATGTTAGAGCTCTTACATTTTTGTTACCAGTCCACTGATTTTTGGAAATGGCTTTATTCAAAATTATACCATCCATTTTCGAGTGTCTCCTAGTTTAGGGTTTTATTTACTTCGACTTAAATCCTAGGCATCCATTTTAACCCTTAGATTATTAATGTGATCTCATCCATTCTTTTTCATAAATTTTCTAGACTCTTCTATTAGACCGTATGTAAAATCACGTTGTCTTCATTTATTTGGTTAGACCATCCATAAGTCTAGAGTAAAAAACAAATAGGGTGTTCATATTTTTTTAGAGAGAAAATATAAAAAGTTCAGAAAAATAATATGAGAAAGAGAGTATTATATTTTTTTTCACATTCAAATTATGTGTTTTATTTATTATTTATTTTCTATTATATGTAAAAATTATACTCCCACGTGGACCATTGATGAATATAAACCTGTCATTCAACGTGGGCAACCAGCCTTCTTGATCGATTCTAGAAACACTTAGTCGGCTGGAATGCCGACCAACTCCAGATGGCCAACCAACAGGAATACCAATAGCTACTCGGATGGGGTGTCAACCAACACTGGATTCCAAGATTTTTATTTATTGTACACAGATATAAATGTCTGACAATATAAAGGCGTTCTGTATCTAGGATTTGTAAGGACTATAAATACAAACTATTCCCTTAGCTCAAGGGACAACTCGAATCGCTCAAATGCACACCATAGGGGTGTTCAGAAAATCGAATGAACTGGCAAACTGAACAAGACTGTCATAATTTTACCGATTTTTTTTTAATCGGTCCTATCCAGTTTTTTTTTACAGACCGGTCTAACCGGTCCGATCCTCGGTCTCCTTTAATAAATACCCGGTCTGGAACGACCCGAACTAGTTACTATAATATATATGTAATTAATTATATTTATATATATATATATTAGTAATAACATACGCACGCACACACAAGTTAGTAAGGGCCCTTACTAAAGGGTGCGGTCGTCAAAAATAAAAAAAAGAAAGGAAGGAAACAAAAGAAACGCCTAGATTTAAACTAACACACACGCACAACACACATTTGTTATTTTTGTATTTCTCTTCTCCTTCTCTGCTCTCTCTCTGTAACCGGCATGCGCCGCTGCTGCTACCCTAGATCTAAGCGGCGGGCGCCGCTGCTGCTACCCTCTCTATGCTCTGCGTTGCTACCCTCTGTTTGCTATGCACCGTCGTTGGCAGCGACTTCACTCAGGTATTTTAACACCCTTACACTCAGGTATTCCACTGGCAGCTCACCAATATTTGTCCATTTTACGACTGTGCTTGAGCTTAATAAGCTCTTTCAGTTTGTGCTTAAGAAGCTCCACTTCTTTAGCTAGATCGTCGTTCTTTTTCTTCATACCCTATGAACAAACAAAAATATTTACCAAACTTTTTTTTTGTTCTGTTTTTTTTTTGTGACACACACACACACATACATACACACTCTCTTATTAATTTCACACAATCAAATAAATATGTACTTGAAATATATATAAAATAAAATTAATGTAAAAAATGAAGGTGGGCTTTACAACTGTATTTTAAACTTGGAGTTAATCCATTTTTAGATATCAACAGATAGGCGTCGTCTGTGGGAACATGTGTCTGTCATCATTCTCCACCATTTGTTTCGTTTCTTTATCTCTAAAGAAATGAATGATCCTGAAAATAGTGCTCGAAATGAGGGCAACACCAGTATTCCATCTGCTCCCCCTAGTGCGGCGGACTTATATAGAGAATTCTTCTCAACCTTGCCAAAGGTCAAGAAGCCATGTAGGAATCTGTTAAGCAATTGGCTCGCACCTTGCAAGCAAGGTCCTGCAATTCAAAAAGGGATATACCATCACTACCATCAGTTAGACATGAAAGAAATTATCATTCTTGTTCTTCCACGATAGGTCATATCATCCTGACGCAACTTCTTCATTCCGATTAACGGATTACTATGATGGTGGATCTTTTTCCAAAGAAAGACTAAGTGTCTTAGAGAGGTTAAGCAGGGAGTCTGCTTTTGATCGGATAGACCCTCGAGTAACCAGAGGACATCATAGGGATTAGGATCCTCGTCACTAGGGGTGTTCGCGGTCCGGTCCGATTTTGAGGTATTTTTTGATCGGACCCCATTAATCGGTCCTAGAAAATTATGGACCCAGACTAGACCGAAATAATCGTTCTCGTACCTATTCGATTTTCAAGCGGTCCGGGATCGGTCTCGATCCTATTCGGTCCACATATAAAAAAATAACGCGTTTTTCGTAAAGACAATATATTTTATATAAAAAAAACAGCATGTTTTATATTAAAAAAACAGTACAAAATAACGCGTTTTAAACTATTTAAACTAGCAATAATTTTTCTAGTATATTTAGTAACTAATATAAATTAACAGCACTTTCTTAAACAAGATTTACAATTCCAGCAGAAGTGTCCGAGAAAAACCAAGTTCTACTGTTGAAGCTTTTGATTCCATCTTATCATTCAATTTGTAAATAAGTTAAAAGTAAATTTCAAGTAGGTATTCAATTAAAAAAATATTTAAGAAACCATTCTCTGTATGCCATTTGATTTTCTAATTATACTTGTAAATATATGTGTGTTAAATTCCCATCTACTATTGTTTGGCAAGATCAAAAAACAAATTGTATCCACAACATCTTACGCGTTTTTAACTTTTTTTAATCGAACAGCCTATTTTTTTTTTAATTTACGAACTTCACATGGAAATCGAATAAGCCTCTTCCTTCCTCAACTGCTATTATTTTATCATAACCCTTCATGATTTAAGATCTGGTAAATACACAGTATATTAAAACACCCACAATAATTTTAATTCACTTTACATTTTAAATAGATAAAGGTAAATCATTAAACGAATAAAAACACAACTTGTTGAAGTTGACATTTTTTCATTTGGCTCTCACAAAAAAACCAAAAGTAAATTCAAAGAAAGAACATACCTCAACATTTACAAAGAACATAGTTTAATCTGGATGAAAATCAAAATAACTTACTTGTCCTTAAGATTGGTTCAGTGGAGCTTAGGTAGCGCGGGTTGGGGGTTTAGGCCGTCGGGTCTAGATTGGAGATCGTGACAGGGGGTGGTGAGAGAGAAGAGAGGAGATGAAGAAGAGATATTTAGGGTTGGTGTTATTGATGTCGGCCTGCAGTATAGAGAGAGAGAGAGAGAGAGAGAGAGAGAGAGAGAGAGAATAACAGATGTTATGTTATGTTAGGGTTGGGTAAGAGGCTGATCGTGCGTGTGTATATTATGGGTAAAAAAATTATGTATATATTAGGCCAAGTTAGTAAATTATATATATATATATATAAAGTAGTTCGGTCTAGTCCAAACTCTCTTTTTAAGACCCAAGACCGAGATCGGACCGAATAATGCGGTCCTTCACATTTTAAGACCGAATTAATTTTTTTTGCAAAAGTGGGTCCGGTCCGATTTGATTTTTTCGTTCACTTTGGTCCATTCGGGTTCGGGCACACCCCAAGTCGTTAGAAATATAAGAAAGGTTCCCCAAGATTTAGGGTCATTATGAGGGGCACTATGTGTCACGACTCTGACCCAAAATAGTATTAGGGAACGAGTGTCTTGACATGCCACCAAGGCAACAAATATTCCGATTTAATTGTTTCCTTAAATAAATACAACGAAAATATTATCACATGGTTATGAATCGTAAAATACTGAAGTAAAGGAATTACGTCATCAGAGCTTTCTAAAGGAAACTTCATATATATTAAAAGTAACAAGTTACAACTTAAGAGAAAATTTAAACCTTATTACAAGAGAACCAGACATGCTCTAAATAAACATTTTACAAAAACAGCTCTAAAAGCTAAATCTTCAATATAGTCCATTTTCATTCCGTCCGTGAGCCTAAACGTTTCCTGAAAAATGGTTATTTATACAACATCAGCTAAAAGCCGAATGAGGTTCAATCTCGAGACATTCATGGGTTTTCAGAAAATAAATACCTATTCAAGTCAAAAGAGAAGGCATATACATATATGGATAGGAACTTGCAGTAAATAGATATATATTTAGAAATAAAATTATATATATCACAATTGGATACCTCAGAATAAGACGAATGCAACAAATCAAATGTGATATCTTCTTCTTTCAATCATATCATTTTTTATGGCCAAGTACACTCTATTACCGTATTCTTCTACTATATTATACCCCGGTAGTTGAGGGTCAATCGAACTAGTTCGTCACAACGCCTTATTTAAGGCACACCAGCGATAACCCAGCTGGGAAGGTCAGTTAGTAAAGAGGTCCCTTAGGCCGAATCATATTTTCAATATTCAATATCCTTTTCAATAATCATTTTAATCGGTATGTTTATATGGACAAATATAAACATATCACAATTGAATTAGTCATCGGTATCACATGAATTTTGAGAATAAAAGCAGTTCACAAAATATATATAGTTTGCATAATATCATATAATCAAAATACACAAGGAATGTCAGAGTACTCACCCAAAATGGAGGTCAAATTTACTGGTATTGAGTCTTCGATCACAAATTAATCTGATAAAGATTTAAGTACACGTTCTAAGGTCCAGTTTATACTATACTTTAATAATAACTTCTTCTTTTAAAGGATTACTGAATCCCCATTTGTCAACTTTTAAAACTCATTGATCATAATTGAAGAATTCAACTCATAGTCTTTCCTCATCAGTCGGTTCCCAGTAGAGATGGAGGGTCACAGAGGCACCACTTAGATACCATCTCATCTAGACAGAACATTTTCGGATTCATTCCCAGTAGAGATGGAGGGTTACAGGGGCACCACTTAAATACTATCTCATCTAGATAGAACTTCACCGGGCCTGACTTTGGAATTACTTAAATGGGATTCCATAATAACGAGTAATTTCTTTCAAAAGAATCATTTTTAAAAGCGTATAATTTCAAACAAGTTTATAAAATCAACTTGGATTTGTTCTAAATTTAAGTTTTGATTAGTGAATCCTTTAGTGTATTTTACCAGCATAACTACTAAGTAAAGCTATAAAACAATAAATTAAAACTATAAAGATGCATTATTACATTAAGATTACCTTAAGATGAATATCCCTAAGAACTTCTTCTTAAACTTTCTCACACTTTCTCTCACTATTTCTTTCTATAATTCTCAAGGAATTGGTGTGAGTTTCAAATGAGCAAAGGTCCTATTTATAGTTTTCCAAAGATATCACGGCATTGACACGTGCCCATGATGACCAAGCTTTTACAATGGGAGTCAGCGTTGACGTGTCGCATAACGAAGGCATCTTGCAGTCTTATTTCACTGGACTGTGGCACGTGTTTTAGCTTCTCCTGTAACGACGACACGTGTTTTAGCTTCTCCTCTAATGATGACACGTGTACGGTGGAGGTGTCAAAACCAAGCATGAGGTGTCGAGCACGAGGTGGAAAGGTATTAAGGGTATAAGGGTCATTTTGCACCTGAAGGGCATTTTAGTTATTTCACACCATATATTTTCAATATTTCATATAGGTCCCTAAAAATATTTTATTTACAAAAGGCCCCTTTTTATTTTTTATTCTGGTCCCTGAAACTTTCTTTATTAAAACTAAGTCCCTAAAGTTTCATAAAATTATATTTTCTACCCCAAAACTTATCACTTAGCTTAGGATGTGCCATAAAATCTCAATTTGACAAATTTTACCGTTGATTTTTCAAATTTAAAAATGGGCTTTGTCATATTAAGAACTCAGAATATCATATATGTAATAATATATCATTATTAGATAGTAAGTGTGACGAAATTGAAAGAAGACAATTATATATTGGCATAAGAAAATGGGGTCATTACATCCTACCCTCCTTATAAAAAGTTTGGTCCCCAAACTTTACTTACATTAATTTCCAAAAAGATACGGATATCGCTCTTTTATTTCATCTTCCCTCTCCCATGTTGCTTCTTTAACAGAATGATTCCGCCATAATACTTTGACTAGTGGAACAACCTTGGTTCGTAATATTTGATCTTTATGGTCCAAGATTTCCACTAGATGCTCAATGTATGTCAAATCTTCTCTAACTTGAAGAGGCTCATGACTTAAGATATGTGCTGGATCAGGGATACATTTCTTCATCATTGAAACATGAAACACATTATTCACACTCGAGAGTTCAGGGGGTAAGGCTATTCTATACGCAACAACACCTACCCTTTCAAGGATTTCAAAAGGCCCTATGTATCTTGGACTTAACTTTCCTTTCTTCCCAAATCGGATTACTCCCTTCGTTGGTGATACTCCTAAGAAAACATAGTCTCCTCTTTGGAATTCTAACGGTCGATGTCGATTGTCAACATAACTCTTTTGACGACTTTGAGCGATTTGAAGTCGGTTTTGTATCAATTTCACTTTCTCTGTTGTTATCTGAATCAATTCTGATCCCAATAATTTTCTTTCTCCAACTTCTACCCAACATGTAGGAGAACGACACCTTTTACCATAGAGTGCCTCATACGAAGCCATTTGAATACTTGCTTCATAACTATTATTATATGCAAATTCCACTAACGGTAAATGATCGTCCCAATTCCCCTTCAAATCAAGTACACATGCCCTAAGCCTATCCTCTAAGGTTTGGGTAGTTCTCTCAGATTGTCCGTCTGTTTGAGGATGAAAAGCGGTGCTGAAATTCAATTTTGTTCCCATGGCTACTTGTAGGCTTTTCCAAAAGTGAGACACGAATCTAGGGTCACGATTAGAAACAATTAAAACTGGGGTTCCATAAAGCTTAATAATTTCCCGTATATACAATTTAGCTAGCTTTTCTAAGGAATGTGTAATCTTAATGGCAAGAAAATGAGTAGATTTAGTTAACCTATCAATAATTACCCAAATGGAATCATTACCATTGGAACCCATTGGTAGCCCTGTCACAAAATCCATGGTAATATGTTCCCATTTCCACTCAGGGATTGGTAAAGGTTGTAATAATCCTGATGGCTTCTGATGTTCATCTTTTACTTCTTGACAGATCAAAAACTGAGATACAAACTCTGCTATCTCTCTTTTCATGTTATTCCACCAAAACACTTCTCGGAGATCTCTATACATCTTGGTATTTCCGGGATAAACTGTGAATCTCGAGTAATGACCTTCCTCCAAAATCTGCCTCTTTAGTTGGGCATCGCCCGGTATACACACTCTATTTCCAAACCTTAATATATCATCTCGTATCGTAAATTCAATTCTATTCCCTTCAATAAACTCTTCTTTAATCTTCTTTAGTTGTGGGTCATTTACTGTGCAACTTTAATTCTTTCCATCAACGTGGGTTGTATTTGTAAGTTTGCGATTATTCCTCATTCGCTATAAATATGTAAATCTATTTCCATACTTCTCAAATCTTTCAATAGAGCTTCCTGGCTGGTAATAAGACATGCTAAATTTGGTGTAGACTTTCTACTCAAAGCGTCGGTAACTATATTAGCTTCCCCGGGGTGATAGTGAATATTTACATCATAATCCTTCATCAATTCTAACCACCTCCTTTGTCTCATGTTCAATTCCTTCTGAGTAAAGATATATTTCAAACTCTTATGATCGGTATAAATCTCACAAGTCTTACCATACAAGTAATGTCTCCAAATCTTAAGAGCAAAAATTAACGCCGCTAATTCTAAGTCATGGGTTGGATAATTTTGCTCGTGTGGTTTTAACTGTCTCGCGGCATAAGCTAATACTTTTCCATTTTGCATTAGCACACATCCCAAACCATTTTTATAAGCATCACTATAAATCACAAATCCTCCTGTACTAGAAGGAATAGTCAAAATTGGGGCAGTTACTAATCGATTCTTAAGTTCTTGAAAATTATTCTCAACTTCCTCAGACCATTCATATTTCACCGTCTTTTGTGTTAACCTAGACAGAGGTTTGGCAATACTAGAAAATCCTTCAACAAATCTTCGATAATAACCTCCTTATCCTAGGAAACTACGAATCTCCATCACATTAGTTGGTCTTGGCCAATCTAGTATAACCTCGATCTTTTGAGGATCAACCGACACTCCCTCCTTGGATATGACATGTCCCAGAAAAGAAACACTAGGCAACCAAAATTCACACTTCTTTAATTTCACATATAATTTCTCTATCCTAAGGATTTGTAATACTATCTCCAAATGCTTCTCGTGTTCTTCAATACCTTTGGAATAAATAAGGATGTCATCAATGAAAACAACCACACACTGATCCAAATATTTCCTAAACACTTTATTCATCATATCCATAAAAGCGGCTGGTGCATTAGTTAATCCAAATGGCATCACAAGAAATTCATAGTGACCATATCTAGTACGAAAAGCTGATTTTGAAATATCCTCTTCCTTAATCTTCAATTGGTGATAGCCTGGCCTAAGGTCGATCTTCGAAAATACTTGCGCACCTTGTAGTTGGTAAAAAAAATCATCTATACGAGGTAAGGGGTATTTATTCTTAATGGTCACTTTATTTAGTTCACGATAATCTATACATAACCTTATCGTCACATCCTTCTTTTTAACAAAACACTGGAGCACCCCAAGGGGATATACTAGGTCTAATAAAACCCTTGTCTAACAAATCTTATAATTGAAATTTTAATTCCCTTAATTCTAAAGGTGCCATGCGATAAGGTAGTTTTGAGATTAGTGTAGTTCCAGGAACAAGGTCAATGGTAAATTCTACTTATCTACTAGGAGGTAGATTGGGCAAATCATCTGGAAAAACATCTGAAAAAAGCTTAGCTATAGGAATATCTTCTAAACTAGGCTCTTTTATTTGTAAATCAGTAACACTGTCAAGGAATCCTTGACATCCCTTCTTAAGAAAACTACAAGCTTGCATTGCAGAGATAATACGCATGCAGATAAAATGCTAGTTCCTTCAAAACTGAATTCTGGTTGGCTAGGAATTTGGAAAATAACTCTCTTCTTAAAACAATCCACCCTAGCATGATATGATTCTAACCAATCCATCCCCAAAATGACTTCAAAATCTCTTATGTCTAAAACTATCAAATCAGCGAATAGTTTATGACTACGGACATTTATAGGGCAAGACTTATATACTAATGTTCCTGTTAATAACTCACCCGAAGGAGTAGAAACGTGTATGATATGATTCAAGGATTCAGGAATATTAGGAAAGCGATTAACAAAATGCACAGACACGAATGAATGGGTAGAACCAGGATCTATTAAAACTTGAAAATTTTGTGCACATATAGAAAGTGTACCTGACACTACTGCATTAGAAGCCTTTGCATCGGAAAGATTAAAGACTCTACCTTGTCTTCCCTGATCCTTATTGTCATTAGAAGTCTTTGTTGTCGCCTTCCCTTTGTTAGGAAAATCTCGCATTTTATGTCCCTTTTGGCCACACCCAAAGAAACTCCCCGTCTCCAGGTAACACGATCGCCCTCTATGAATATTACCACAACATTGTCATTTATCAACATTAAAGCGTTTGTTTACTAAAGGTTGTCCTATATTAGGTATAGTCCTAAAGGGTTTGTTATTGGGGTTCTTTCCTCTTTGTTCTCCAAACTTCCTCTTCCCCTCTCTAACCTGATCATATTCTTCATTATCCTTCTCAGCTATTGTTGCCCTAGCCACCACGTCATTATATTATGTCAACTTTAGGATGGAAATTCGGCTACGAATATTCAACCTTAACCCACGTTCAAACTTTTTGGCCCTTAAAACACCGGTTATCACAACATGAGGTGCAAAACGGGATAACTCAGTAAACTTTGCCTCGTATTGACTAACCGTCATATTTCCTTGAACCAGACTCATGAAGTCAGCTGCTTTTTGGTCTTGCACCATTTCGGGAAAGTATTTCTCGTAGAAGATCACTAAGAAGTCATTCCAACCTATGGGATTATTCCTTTCCCCATGTATTCTCTTAGTCATTCTCCACCAATGTTCGGCTTCACCTTCTAACATGAATGTTCCAAATGAAACCCGTTGTTCATCTGTACACTTAAGAACATCGAACATTTTTTCCATTTGCATCACCCAATTTTCTGCTTCAGTGGGGTTAGGAGTACCTTTAAAAGACGGCTGATTGAACTTCTTGAACTGTTCAATAGTACAACTACTTTTTTCAAGACTCCTTAGTGCTCCATTATTCACCCGATGCTCCATAATTCTTGCTAGACTTTCAAATGCCTTGTATGCACCTTCCAGTCCTTCCATACTCGAACCACTAGTTCCTGGAGTAGATCTTGCCTTGGTCATTTTCTACAGTCATGGCCAAACGTAAGATGTATTATACTAGCCCAAGATTGTAATTTAGAAGAACAATGATATATAAATAATTATATATATTGTAATACATATGGAGGGTTATCACATAAGTCGGATATTTAATCCTGTATCTTATGTATGGAAACTTAAAATCTATAACATTCAAAACTTATGTTCAGTAGTTTACGGTTTAATAACCTATGCTCTGATACCACCTCTGTCACGACCCCGACCCAAAATAGTATTAGGGAATGAGTGTCTTCACATGCCACCAAGGCAACAAATATTTCGATTTAATTATTTCCTTAAATGAATGCAACAAAAATATTATCACATGGTTATGAATCGTAAAATACTGAAGTAAAGGAATTACGTCATCATTGCTTTCTAAAGGAAACTTCATATATATTAAAAGTAACAAGTTACAACTTAAGAGAAAATTTAAACCTTATTACAAGAGAGCCAGGCATGCTCTAAATAAACATTTCACAAAAAGAGCTCTAAAAGCTAAATCTTCAATATAGTCCATTTTCATTCCGTTCGTGAGCCTAAACATTTCCTGAAAAATGGTTATTTATACAACATCAGCTAAAAGCCGAATGAGGTTCAATCTCTAGACATTCCAGGGTTTTCAGAAAATAGATACCTATTCAAGTCAAAAGAGAAGGCATATACATATATGGATAGGAACTTGCAGTAAATAGATATATATTTTGAAATGAAAGTATATATATCAAAATTGGATAGCTCAGAATAAGACAAATGCAACAAATCAAATGTGATATCTTTTTCTTTCAATCATATCATTTTTCATGGCCAAGTACACTCTAGTACCGTATTCTTCTATCGTATTATACCCCGGTAGTTGAGGGTCAATCGAACTAGTTCATCACAACGCCTTATTTAGGGCACACCAGCGATAACCTAGCTGGGAAGGTCAGTCAGTAAAGAGGTCCCTTAGGCCGAATCATATTTTTAATATTCAATAACCTTTTCAATAATCATTTTAATCGGTATGTTTATATGGACAAATATAAACATATCACAATTGAATCAGTCATCGGTATCACATGAATTTTGAGAATAAAAGCAGTTCACAAAATATATATAGTTTGCATAATATCATATAATCAAAATACACAAGGAATGTGAGAGTACTCACCCAAAATGGAGGTCAGATTTACTGGTATTGAGTCTTCGATCACACGTTAATCTGATAAAGATTTAAGTACACGTTCTAAGGTCCAGTTTATACTATACTTTAATAATAACTTCTTCTTTTAAAGGATTACTGAATCCCCATTTGTCAACTTTTAAAACTCATTGATCGTAATTGAAGAATTCAATTCATAGTCTTTCCTCATCAGTCCGTTCCCAGTAGAGATGGAGGGTCACAGGGGCACCACTTAAATACCATCTCATCTAGACAGAACATTTCTGGATGCATTCCCAGTAGAGATGGAGGGTCATAGGGGCACCAATTAAATACCATCTCATCTAGACAGAACTTCACCGGGCCTAACTTTGGAATTACTTAAATTGGATTCCATAATAACGAGTAATTTCTTTCAAAGGAATCATTTTTAAAAGCGTATAATTTCAAACAAGTTTATAAAATCAACTTGGATTTGTTCTAAATTTTAAGTTTTGATTAGTGAATCCTTTAGTGTATTTTACTGGCATAACTACTAAGTAAAGCTATAAAATAATAAATTAAAACTATAAAGATGCATTATAACATTAAGATTACCTTAAGATGAATATCCCTAAGAACTTCTTCTTAAACTTTCTCACACTTTCTCTCACTATTTCTTTTTATAATTCTCAAGGAATTGGTGTGAGTTTCAAATGATTCCCAAAGGCCCTATTTATAGTTTTCCAAAGATATCACGGCATTGACACGTGTCCATGATGACCAAGCTTTTACAATGGGAGTCAGCGTTGACGTGTCGCTTAATGGAGGCATCTTGCAATCTTATTTCACTGGACTGCGACACGTGTTTTAGCTTCTCCTCTAATGACGACACGTGTTTTAGCATCTCCTCTAATGACAACACGTGTACGGTGGAGGTGTAAAAACCAAACATGAGGTGTCGAGCACGAGGTGGAAAGGTATTAAGGGTATAAGGGTCATTTTGCACTTGAAGGGCATTTTTGTAATTTCACACCATATATTTTCAATATTTCTTATAGGTCCCTAAAAATATTTTATTTACAAAAAGGCCCCTTTTTATTTTTCATTCTGGTCCCTGAAACTTTCTTTATTAAAACTAAGTCCCTAAAGTTTCATAAAATTATATTTTCTACCCCAAAACTTATCACTTAGCTTAGGATGTGCCATAAAATCTCAATTTGACCCATTTTACCGTTGATTTTTCAAATTTAAAAACTGGCTTTGTCATATTAAGAACTCGAAATATCATATGTATAATAATATATCATTATTAGATAGTAAGTGTGACGAAATTGAAAGAAGACAATTATATATTGGCAAAAGAAAATGGGGTCATTACACTATGCGTGCCGAGAAGACTTCTGAGGAGGAGAGTTCAGCACACAGGCACACCAAAGATGCTAAATCTACCTCAGTTAAGTCTAAACCAGAGGAGCATTCCTAGAAGGGGTCCATGCAACGGTTAGAAGATCGGCCATGTGACCAAAACAAGGAATCTATTACAAAGGAGTTTCATCAAATGATCACCTTTCATCCAGGCAATTATGGAATGCCCCACACCTTCCAAGTTCAAACCACCAGTGGTTACCCCAAAATATGATGGAAAAACTGATCCAATTTTGCACATAGAGCAATATCAAGCTGCTGTCGACATCTACTCAATGCCCGACGAGTTGAGATGAAGAGCTTTCTCCAGTTTTATCATAGGGCCAACCCAAATTTTGTATAATAATCTCCAAAGAGGTAAAATCGTTAGTTTTCTTCAGTTAGCTGAGTTGTTCATTGATAACTTTTGCTCTAGGGCTAAGATGATTAAGAGTGTCACTCCTCTCTTGATCATGCGATAAAATCCAGGATAAAGCACTAGTCATTTTAATAATGAAAAGTTGGAAGTGGTAGACTATGAGGAGAAAATAACTATTACAACACTTATGAGTGGGTTGATCACTAAAGATCTCTATTATGATTTAACAAAGAATCCACCTAAAACCATAATATAATTAATGGTTAAAGCTAGAAAAATTATGAATGTCGAGGAAGCCATGGGAACCAAGGAAGCTCTAGAGACCAAATGCGAAGGTCAGATTTTTTTTAATTCTTTTAAAAAGGATCAGAAAGATAAGAAGATGGATCGGATCAAGAAGTATGATGAATATACCCCACTTAATAAAAGTGTTCACCATATCCTGGAGGAGGAGATCAAAGGGAACAAAGACTTGAATTGGCCTGGAAAGTTGAAGACACCCCCTAACAAGAGGGATGAGTCAAAATATTATGACTTTCACAAGGATTATGGGAACAACACCAACAATTTCATGACATTAAAAAATGAGATTGAAAATCTTATTCAACGTGGAAAGTTGAGCAAGTCTATTGATCGAAATGGCAACATAAATGATCGAAAGAAATCTGAATCCCCATCCCGAGAAAGGGATGATAATAAAAGAGTAAGAAATGATGATTTTGAACAAGATCCAAACTTGCTGAAGAAGCTTGATGAGCCATAGGTGGAGGTCGGCATGATATCCTTTAGGTGCGATTTCATTACAGGTGGTGATGCTGGAGGAGGAAATGCCATAGTAGAAAAGGAAAGCTTATCTGAATGAAATCAAGGCCTGCCTAACTGTCAGATAAATTGATATGGCCGAATCTAGTGATAGTCAGCCGAGGAAAGTTAACAGAGATACGCTAGTGATTGGATTTTCCAAGAATGATCTGAGTGAGGTTCTTTTCCCTCACGATGATCCGTTAGTTATCACATGTAGAGTTCATCACTACAGAGTCTCAAGGATCTTAATTTCTAATATGAGCTCAGCTGATGTGATGTGATGTTCTGTAGCTATTTCGACAGCCTGGGACTGAAGATCAACAAGTTAGAACCATACAATAGACCTCTAATTAGATTTGTAGGAAAGAAAGTATACCATTAAGAACCATAAAGTTGGAAGTCTTGGTTGGTACCTAGATAGCGAGCATGAGAGAAAGAATTCGCTTATTTATGTTAAATAAAAATGTCCCATCAACTTATAATATCATCTTGGGAAGATTGAGAATCAAGTAGTTAGAGGTTGTGCCATCTATAGTGCACCAATGCATGAAGTTTTCAATAAATTATGGAGTCGGCATAGTAAATGGCAATCAGAAAGATGTCAAGGAATGTTATTATATATCAGCCGACCAACAAGAGATACAATTTAAGAGCGCAACCATTTTCCACATTGACATTCTAGATCCTTGGAAAGAAGAACAGTTGATAAAGGGCAAAGATATGAAAGAAACATAATTTATTCAGCTAGACGACGAAGAGCCAAAAAGAACCACCAGATCGATTATAGGTTGTTTCCTTCTCTTAAACATAAATTAATCAAGTTCCTTAGAGAAAGGAAAAATGTTTTCGCTTGGAGCCATGAAGTTATGCTTGGAATTGACCCGAACTTCATGTGCCATGAGCTTAATATTTATCCAGGTTCCAAGATAATCAAGAAAAAATGAAGAGTCTTTAGTAGCGAGAAGAATACAACAATCCAGGAGGAAGTGGATAAATTGCAGTGAGCACAGTTCATTGAAGATGTTATGTGTACCATAATTGACTGGCTAATGTTGTGATGGTCAAGAAGAAAAATGACAAGTGACAAAAAATAAATGGAAGTTATCTCTCTGATCACTTCAGTCAAAATAGTGAGGATTCCCAGGCTTGAGAATGCCCGAGCAGATGCTCTTGCTCGGCTTGCATCAGTAACTCCAACAGAACTCAAACGAACATTCTCAGTGGAGATTCTTTCCCTCATATGCATTGATGGGATGGATATCAGCGTCATATCTATGGAGTTTGGTCCCTCATGGATGGACCCAATTACAGAGTACGTTGAAAGAGGAACACTTCCATCCGACCAAAAGGAAGACAGGAAGATGAGGGATAAGGCAGACAGTTATATACTAGAAAACGGTGTCCTCTATAGGCAAGGATACATTATTTCCTTACTTCAATGTGTTCATCTAAATGAAGTGAATGATTCGATCAAAGAAGTACATGAAGTCTCATGTGGAGCACACACAGTTGGGAGATCCCTAAGGTAATGGATAGCAATGCAAGGTTACTACTGGCCAATGATGAAAGAAGATTGTGTTGCTTTCACCAAGAAGTGTGATAAATGCCAGAAGTTCGATACTATCCACAAAAGACCAGGAGCGAGCCTAACACCCATCACTTCTCCCTGGCCTTTTGCTATATGGGGAATGATATGACCGTAATGGCCCCCCATGCCATGAAAGGTTAAGACAATAGGACACTTCCTTTGAACAAAAAAGTCGCGGCCTTATACTTCTCTGACTGCACCTACTTCATCCACTGATCGCTAACTTGTCCCAGACATGCCGTGACATTTACAAATTAGCCTGCCTCAGGCTATAACACCTTCAGACCTGCTGCTGCCTAGGTTCAAACAGGTCGTAATCTTTACTCACGAAACTGTCGCCCCATCAAAGGGATTAATCTTCAGACTCATTCACATCTCACATAATCGGGACACATGATACAACTTACACATCTCTTATAAATAGAGGTTCTTACCTCAAGAGAAAGGGATCCAGATCTGGGACAATCACCCTTGGCGAAGCCCTGCCAAACTCTCTGCACAGCCCCAATACAACTTGGGGGCTCTTCACCTATCTTGTAGTCCTTTTTCCAGCCTGCCTGGAACTGCTGCAATCATGTATTCTCCTCTTGTAACTCTATTGTACGCCAGTCAAGGCTATGTTAATTTTTATTATGATATGTACATAATGAGAGTGGGGCAATAAAGTGGACGTAGGATCATTTTAATAGCCTAACCACTCTATATCCTGTGCTTTATCTCTCTTAACTTGCTTATATCTATTTTACACTTGACTTGTTTTAATGAGAATGACGTGTGTCTGATTTCTCGTATCATCAATTTGGCATCGTTTGTGGGAACCGAGGTATTTTTATCTTGTTTCTTTACATTTCGGGTTCCTAGCACCTTATTTCATTCATTGGGGGGGGGGGGGGGAGGGGGGGCTGATAACTCGCCTTTTGCGTATATGTGTCGTTGTGGGCAAAGACGATCAATCAAAAATCTCTTTTGGTACCTATAAACACACTGCAAATGTATATTGGCAAGTAAGGGTCAATATGCACTTTCTAATGTGGACAAGAGAAAGTTGAAAACGATGTATGAATTTTAAAACAATTTTAAAGGGATATTTATACTACTAATTGTGAACTAAAAATTAAAACTACACTAATAAATAAAGAAAATGGAAAAGTGAGCAAAATATGAGGAGAAAATAATTATGAGACAATTCAAGGGATTAAACTTCATCACTTAACCTATTTATTTTTATTAATTAGTTTGTCTATTTGAAATACCCTAAAACATATATAAATTCACTAATCAACTCTCGTTGCAAATGTGAAGTTACATATAGTCGTTTTAGAAGATAAATATTTAAAATTTCACATACTCATAAAAATAGGATTTAAACATTTTCTAATAAATAACCACCTAGGGAAAATTCACTAAAAGTATTTCAAATTATAAAAAATTGCATTGCTAGAGTAGAGAAATTCAAACTATAATACCATTCAAAAATTGTCTATCTCTATTTTAATTAATAAATAATTATTATAATGTGAATTTATGATTTTCTCTCGAAAATAATTCACCCTCTCTTGAGGCGTAAATATAAATTATAAATTTTTGATATTAATATTCAAAGGGGCATAATAAATAAACAAACCAAAAATAAAAATAACTAAGTTAAGGGTTCCATCTCATTCCTTGAATGGGGTATTTAGTCTCTCATTTTGATATTATTACATATAAAATGTTATAATGACACAACAAGAGGCATAAAAAAAATTAAAATAGAATCAGAAAAATAGTTGAACCAAATCTCCTTGAACTCAATAAATTTTTTTCAAACATGAACAATTAAGTGTACCCACAAATCTGAGTATTACAACACTGAAATTTAATACCAAGGAGCACTAAAAAAACTACACTAGTCTCTCTATTCTCTCTACACTGTTCGTTCAGGCCGATTTTTTTTGTGTGTCTTCTCCCCCTTTAAAATGAAGAGAATGTGTCCTTGAAATTAGAGATCACATGGGAGCATAAGGGTAGAGTTACTGTGCAGCCGATTGTTTCAGAAGTTGGGTGTTGTAGATAATGAATTTGATGTGCTTGTAGCTGAGATTGGAAAACTTTGGCAGATGTACTAACTGGGTTTGGGGTTTGCACAATGGGTATTGGGGGTAATTACATGTGAGTTATTCTTTATTTGGCTTTGGGTTTTTATGCAGGTAAAAATCATTTTTTTTGTTTGGATTTGTTGTTGAAGGTCTCGGTTAGTGCGATGTGGGTAACCGGGTTAATAGCAGATCCGGGGTTGGTGGATTCGGGTTTGGGTATAGTCGGAGCTTGGGTTTGAGAAGGTGTGGCCGGCCGGAACTGGGCAAGCTCGCCAGAGGTAGTAGTGGGTCGTCACCGGAGGTATGGGTTTGCTACTACCGGTTGATGGTTGGGAGGTTGCGTGCAAGCAGTGGTAATGGTGGCGGGTCGACGCAGGGACAGCTACTGGGCGGCGGCGGATCGCGGGGCTGGTTCGGGTCTGTTCGCCGACGGTGGGTAAATCAGGTGGGTCGCGTTTTAGTTCGGGTTTAGGCTGGAATGCAGGTATCCGGGTAAGGTGGTTTGTTGGGTGGTGTAGAATTGATGATGGAGGTGAGAGAGAGTGGAAGGTGGGTGTTTGTTGGGTGTTAATGGAGCTTGGAGAGAGTGTGAGAGATGGTGGGAGGTAAAAGATGGGTGAGGGAGGAATAAGGTGTGGTGAGTTCTAGGAAATGGTGTGTGTGGATTAGGGTGTAGGATAGATTAGTTGGGTTTGCGTGTATGGGGGTATAGGGTGTGTGTGTTTGTTGTGACCCTAAAAATAACACTAACTAAATTCGACAAAATTATAAATAAATCTAAAATAAAATCTAAAAATAAAATTCTACTCTAAAATTTAAAAGACACAAATAAAAAAAATGAAACTAAAAAAAAATAAAAATAAAAATCTATTAAGCTAAAAACTAAAATCCTAAAAAAAATGTAAAATCTAATAAATCTAAAAATAAATGAAATTCTAAAAAAAAACTAATCCTAATAAAATAAAAATAAAAACTAATAAAAATAAAGATAAAATAAAAATACACTAATAAAAGTAAAATATAAAAATAGAAAATAAACCTTAGAAATTCTAAAAAAATCTAAAATAAACTCTAAAAATAAAAACGACTCAAACTAAAAATCTAAAAAAAATTAAAAAGGCACAAACTAAACACACATGGGGTGCGGGGTAGGTTTAGGCTCGGGTAACATTACGGGAGAGGGAATTAGCTCCATTTTAACTACAAATTGTTTCGAAATATAGGTTTTGACATCGCAACTGCAATTAATCCTAAACATTGAACACTTAAGCATAAAAAACCTAAATTGTCGAGAATTAGCAACTAAAAATCATTTATTCGGGGAATAAAATGTACACTTTTGGGTGCTTATCACAACACTCCCAAACAGAGCGTTGCTAGTCCTCGAGCAATAAGATTGAGAGAAAGAGAAAGATATGAAACCAAAAGTGTACCACTTTCGCGGGCACTTACGATTGCACTTAGCATGTGCAACAAGCCTTTAAACCTATAGGCTTCCCTATAGGACGAGTTATGTCTCGTGAGGGTTTGCAGGGAATATACCCACAAAATTCTTTATTTGCAAAGTGACAGTCAATCTCTTATTAGACGTAGAATAATCGTACAATCCATCATGAGATAAATATTTTGAGAAATACAAGCTAGAAGAGTGAAAAAAATATTTAGCTAAGTAAATACACAAGGCACATCCTTCCTATAAGTCAATGTGTGTGGTGTGAATCCGTCAAAACGGGTCAAGTATCACAAGAGTAATTCATAGACTGCCTTTTTGGAATCAATGCTTCAACTTCAAATCTCATTAGATATATCTCTCTCAATCGAACTCTCGAGATTTGGGTAAGTGTATCGCTCTTATATGTGAGGAGGTGAGTAAATGTAAGCAAGGTCAAACGTCTCACACACACATAAGAAATAACGAACAATTTGAAAGAAAAGTGATCTCCTGAAAGAATGCTAATCACTATAGTGAGAACGTCGAGTTATTCACCACGTTGACTTTCATTTGCCCGAACACCTAGGGAAAATATGGATGATTATATGGGTGAGGGGAGATGAAATGGGAAAGATGGGATATGAGGTGTGGTATTATGGGATGGAAAGGTGATATGATGGATAGATGATGAATGTATGATGGATGTGATAGAAGAGTGTATAGCACTTGAAGAACAAATGTCTTTATTACATAAAAACTAAATACAAACTCTTCTTTTTTTTTCTCTTTTTTTTTCGATTTTTCTTTTCTTTTTCTTCCTTTTCTTTTCTTTTGTTATTTTTCTATATTTTTCTCTCTCTCTTTTTTGAATACTCTCAACACTGAAGACATTTTGTATTTGAAAAACACACTCTTTTTCTCAAAATGATGGATGATATATAAATGGAATGATAAATGGATGGTGTGGAGAAATATGTGGGAATATAGAAGAGCATGGGAATGCAATGGGTTAAGTGAATGGGTGAAAATCTAGTATTCGGGAAAAAATTCAAGACACATGTTTCTTACAACTCGAAAGTGATGTCGTTCTCAGTGATCAAGCCAAAAATTAAGAATAATAAGATCATACAACAATTAAAGTGCGGAACCAAAGAAAGTTGAATCAATTTGTGACTCGGAGATTGCGTAAAACTCTCTAAAAGGTGAAAGGCACAAATCTCACAAGGTTAAGTATCTACTAGTGATCCTTAAAGTTCTCTTGAGAATTATAGTACTCTTCAACTCTAAACCGTAGTGACCTGATAAGTGAGCAAATATTATTGAGTCTAGAAATTCATGGTGCAACATGCCTTGATATGTATTACATAAGCTATTTAGAAAAAATGAATTCTCTAGCTTGATTCCTAGACTTAAAAGATGGATGATAGAAAATTCACATCAATGAGTGAGATGAAAGAAACTGCACGAAAATTTTAAAAAATCAGGTTTAAAAATCAAAATTTTTCAAAAGAGGTACGATTTTGAAAAAATTTCCCACCCCCAAACAAAAAGGAACATCGTCCTCGATCTTAAGTAAAATGACTTTTAAAATTGAGAGCATAAGGTAGGAAAGAGATTACCAGAATCAACCGCTAATGAAGTGGACAGATGAATGCCAGAAGAACCTGAATAAATGAGAAGATAAAAAAAAATGTGTACAAGTCTATAAACATGATAAAGTGCTGGGTGGTGGGAAACACTACCCCAAAACAGGATGAGACTCGTACAAGAAACAGCGGGCTGCCTCCCGATAGCGCTATGTTTAACGTCTTCAGTCAGACCGAACCATTCTCACCCTAAAGATAAGAACGATGAAAGTGTTAGGCGACAGAAAAATTGGGTGATGATAATCACCCCCAAACAAGACTGAAGCGTCAATCTTGCTGGATAAAGGCTAAAAATGGCCAATGCACTTGTATAGCAAAGTGCATGATACGATGCAAAACATCGGTGGACCAAGGGCATGTGGGAAAAAGGGCAAAGGTTAGGGTGGAAAGGGTGAAGAGGTATCGGCCACGGGACTTGTTGAGCTTAAAAGTGAGGGAAACTAGGGCCCTATAAGCATAGCTCTCAAGCTGGATGGGGAGGCGAAATGGTGGGGAAAGTGGCATGGGGTGGGCTTCATAAAAATGACACGACCGTTCTATAAATGGGCGATGATAATGGTCACGCCTTGACACCCCAGGAAGCTGACGGGAAGAAAAATCAACACTATAAGGAAGTGGTGGGCATGGAGGAACAAGCTCGATGTCACGAAAGTGGAGAGTAGCACCATATATACTCTTATGGATGGCGGGATGGATGATAGGTGGAGGATGAAAGTAAGTACCTAGGTAAACATATATGAACTGTGGAGGTATAATGACTAGGTCCAAATAAGGTGGTGGGGTGGAAGGAACAATGGGAGGGTCAGGTGGAAAAAATGGTGTATCGAGTGGGATAAACGGTGGGGGAAGATGATTTATCTCTAGAGTAGGGGACATAAACTCATTTGGAGGGACATAATGATCCTTAAAATCCTCCTGAAGAGGGAGTGTGGTATCAAGTGATGGCGAGATCAGCTTATCCACCAATGTATCACCATCCGATGTGGTGAAAGGGTCTAATGAGGCATTAAGATCTAAGATATATGAATCAACATCAATATCAGACTCAAAACGAGCCAAACATCTCTGGAGAGAATCCATAGAAAGGGAGTGGGAACCAACTCCGATTCAATATCGGTGCATTGGGGGGAACTCGTAGCCATAGCTAACCTATCAGGAATGGGTGTCTCGAGGACACACTCAATGGGTGAAACAGGTATAAACTCGAGATTATTTTTGGATTCAATGGGAATGCGAACCTCAAAAGTTGGTTCTTTTGGATATGGTAGGGAAGGGATAACCTCAGCGTTAGGTTCTTTTGGATTATTAGGGTATGGATCAGTCTCACATTCAAGGGAAAATTCAACACAATTGTCAACTTGGGGCTCGGACCATGGAATGGTCTCCACTTATATATTCTTGGGGTGGTAGGTTTGGTCACACTCAAAATCAGTGGCACAAGACAACGCATCATTACTCCACACTGGATCAATAATGGGTGAAGATGAGGGAATATCCGACTCGGTCGTACACTCAAATTCATTTAAGCGTTGTTCAAGACTTTAAATAGTTTGAGTTTGAATTTGAGTTGCTTGATCTTTCTCAAGGATGAATTGTTGCAAGAGGCTTTCGAGAGAGGAGGTATAGGATGGTGGTGAAGTGATGGCGATTGGTGGCGGTTGGGGAGGTGGACACAACTCGCTACTAACATGTGAAAATGGAGAATACTCGTATGAAGTGTGGGATTGGGGCCAAGTTCATCATACACAAAAGGATCGCCTTCGTGATGGACAAATGGTTGATACTCATGGGGTGCGTAGTGAGGGAACTGATCGGGATGGGGTGCACAAGGTTGCCATGATAACCGTGGGAACATGTGAGGATCCACAACCTCGGGTTGGGATTCGTATTGTGTGGGAGGGTGATCAATCCTCTACGAATAGCTTGGTTGCTCACACCACTCGGGATTGGATATATCATGACAATAGGGCGAGGTTGGTTCCGAAACAGTGTCATATGGATACATATGTTCCATAGTGGGTTCGAATGGATAAGGAAGATATGGATACTCATGGGACAAGTGATCGACATGAAAGATATAGGTGCACTGCGAATATGGGAAATGACCAAAGTCGTTCCATGAAGGATTTTCTTCGGCCATGATCGAGTGGATAGGGGAGAAAAAGTTTTCTCCAAAAATATTTTTAGCTTTTTTTATTTTTTGAAAAAGAAAGAAAATATTTTTGGGTTTTTGAATTTTGTGAAAAAAGAAGGAAAATATTTTTGGGGTTTTGTTTTGGAATAAGAAAAGGATGAAAAAATATTTTTTGAATTTTTGAAAAGGGATAAAAGTGGACTCAGTATGAAACACACACTAACGGATCACACAAAAACCGACTACCAAAGGATTAGAATTAGACACGTACAAGCGAAGGAAAACCCTAACTATCACGTAACTAATTTTTATCTTTAATTAGGTGAATGGGTAGTCAAATTTTAATTGCTCCGCGGGTAAGAAACAACACGAAATCTTATACGTAGCCTTTGGAAAATTGTTCTCCTACTTGGCTTGCTAGTTGATTGATTTTAATTAAGTGATGGCACGGGTTAACAAGCAAGTGGAGTTGAGTGATTGGGTCGTGTGATGAAATACTTTCGTGTTTCAATGACCGGGTCTAGGTCTTAAGTTCATTAATTCATCAAACCATCCAAAATAAATGCAATGCGATAATAAAAATCACATAGGAGCAATTAAGCACACAAGAATGGGCTCTCTAACAGGAGATGCGCGAGTGATAAAGAAATATACCTCCTTCAGCTTTTACACACGCAGGGTGAAGACCGAGCTGAGTCAACCGGGGGGAAGTTCGCCTAACATTAGTCATCCTCGGGAGTCCTATGGACCCAAAATAAAGAGGCTTCTAATCCACTACAATGACACTCTCTCTCTATTTTGTCCCGTTTCCCTTTTCATTTATTTTAATTAATTATTACAAATAATTTGTGTCCAAAGCACCATGAATAAATGTACAAGGCTTCAATAATCCTAATACAAACAATCTATGAAAAATAAAGAATATATACAAATAAACAAATGTACAAGTCTTCAAAATTCTCCTCAACTCGAAAAATCGGCAACGGCACTTCGTGAAAAGTCAATCGCCAAAGTTTGAGCAAAGGTCCAACGCTTAAAAGGCCGACAACGACGCCATTTGATAACTGCTCTTATGCGTATATGCGTCGTTGTGGGCAAAGGCGGTCAATCAAAAATTCCTTTTGGTACATACAAACACACTAAAAATGTATATTGGCAAGTAAGGGGTCAATCCACGCTTTCTAATGTGGATAAAAGCAAGTTGAAAACGATGTATGATTTTAAAACAATTTTAAAGGGATATTTTTACTACTAATTGTGAACTAAAAATTAAAACTATACTAATAAATAAAGAAAATGATAAAATGAGCTAAATATGAGGAGAAAATAATTATGAGATAATTCAAGGGATTAAACTTCACCACTTCACCTATTTATTTTTATTAATTAGTTTGTCTATTTAAAATACCCCAAAACATATATGAATTCACTAATCAACTCTCGTTGCAAATGTGAAGTTACATATAGTCCTTTTAGAAGATTAATATTTAAAATTTCACATACACACAAAAATTAGATTTAAACATTTTCTAATAAATCACCCGCTAGGGAAAATTCACTAAAAGTATTTCAAATCATAAAAAATTACATTACTAGAGTAGATAAATTCAAACTATAATACCATTCAAAAATTGCCTATCTCTAGTTTAATTAATGAATAAATATTATAATATAAATTTACAATTTTCTCTCGAAAATAATTCACCCTCTCTCGAGGCGTAAATATAAATTGTAAAATTTTGATATTAATATTCAAAGGGGCATAATAAATAAACAAACCAAAAATAAAAATAACTAAGTTAAGGGTTCCATCTCACCCCTTGAATGAGGCATTTACCCTCTCATTTTGGTATTATTACATATAAAATGTAATAATGACACAACAACAGGCATAAAAAAAATTAAAATGGAATGAGAAAAATAGTTGAACCAAGTCTCCTTGAACTCAATAAAAAATTCCCAAACATGAACAATTAAGTGCACCCCCAAATCTAAGTATTACAACACTGAAATTTAATACCAACTAAAGATTTGTATTTCACAAAATATTTAGCCTCACTCAAGTCACTAAAAAAAATTATAAAATAAGAAAAATAAAATCTATATACAATCTACAACTAAAAATGAGATCCAAAGAATGGAGCACTAAAAAAAATTACATTGGTCTCTCTATTCTCTCTACACTGTCCGTTCAGAACGATTTTTTTGTGTGTCTTCTCCCCCTTTAAAATGAAGAAAAGTTCTCCTTGAAATTAGAGATCACATGGGAGCATAAGGGTAGAGGTACTGTGCAACTGATTATTTCAGAAATTGGGTGTTGTAGGTAATGAATTTGATGTGCCTATACCTAAGATTGAAAATCTTTAGCAGATGTACTAACTGGGTTTGGGGTTTGCACAATGGGTATTGGGGTAAAGACATGTGGGTTATTATTTATTTGGCTTTGGGTTTTTTTGCGGGTAAAAATCATTTTTTTTTGTTTGGGTTTGTTGTTGAAGGTTTCGGGTAGTGTGATGTGGGCAGCCGCATTAATAGCAGATCTGGGGTTGGTGGATTCGGGTTTGGCTATAGCCGGAGCTAGGGTTTAAGAAGGTGTGGCCGATCGGAACTGGGCAAGCTTGCCAGACGTAACAGTTGGTCATCGCCGGAGGTATGGGTTTGCTGCTACTGGGTTGATGGTTGGGAGGCTGTGTGGCAGTAGTGGAAATGGTGGTGGGTCGACGTGTAATACCCCGTAATTTTAAATGACTTTTAAAATGGGTTATATTTTAAATTAATGGATTAATTGGATTTTATTATTAATTAATTCATTTGAGTTTTATCCGGATGGTGGATATTAAAATGGATGATTCTGAATATTACTTAAAGATATTTAGGTAATATATGAATGTGATGTCATTGATATGACTGTATGATATAAATTCGGTAATTTATATTTTTAGTCAGACGCGGTATGGGACGTGTCGGGACTAGTTTATTAAATTAAAAAGGAAATTTATTTTCTACCGATCTAATAGTCATTTCGACTGCGTAGTTGCGTCCGGAAGGTTCGAAATAGTCAGAAAAGTCTATTTGGATGTTAATTTTGAGTCTCGGGTCATTTGGAAATGAATAGACAACCCGAAAGGGCATTTTGGTCATTTTTCTAGGAGGGTGAATAGTGATTTCGGATTTGGTACTATTATAAGTATTGGTAGATTAAGTGTATGGGGGTTATTCATCTCCTCTTCACAAATTAGAGAAGCCATCTTCCTAGAGAGAGTGTAAGGGTGCTTGGGAAGGGAAAAGCCTACTTGGGAAGGAGAAGAACAAGAACCAAGGTTCACCACCACCAACCACCACCGGAGTTTGACCGGAGAAGGGACAACCAACTGAGATATACTACACCAAAGGATCAGACCTACAGTAGAGGCAAGTGTTTGATAATTTCAACTTAAGTTCGTATATATTGTCCATGTTAGAATAATTATGAAAAGCGATGATTTTCTTGTTTGGAAGACATAATGGAGTTGTTATATGGATTTATAGAAACTGAAATAATATAGGAAGTAAACTTATATTGTAGGATGATATTAATCCATGAAATGATCATGAATATGTTGAAGAAAAATCTGAAAAATCATTGAAGTGTTCTTGAAGTTAACATGTTGATGATTTTCTGGAAATAAGGAGAGAAACATGCTTTTAATCCAATCCCTTGATGATTCTAGGATGTTTAGAGTATTGGAAATCGTTCATATATGTTGATATATCATGTAGAAATAATTATAACTCATTTTGGAGGTTAATATGAAGGTTTGAATGAGTGAAAATGGTGAAACCCGTAGTTGCAGAAAATGCAGAAAACCAGGCTTGGACCTGAGGGATCGATCGATCGACCCCTGCCTTTGATCGATCGACCTCCCCAGAATATGTAAAGTTGTTTCTTTTTAAATGTTGATTCTTATCCCAAACCTTTTGTGGATATTTGGTGATTATTATTTGGGTATTATGGGACTTGGAAAATATCAGTAAACCCTTGATAAGATTTGAATTGATTTGATTTGGATTCAAGTGATTAAAATGTTGAACATTATATCGAATGGAATTTCGGTTGCTAGATTCATTTGTTAAATTCTAAATGGAGATTTATGAGGATTAAAGATAGGACCAGTAGGGGTGATTGAATACAACACCTGGGTATCCTTAAGTTTACAAGAGGGTTTAATCCAAAGTGAAAGAAGATGTGTTTATAAGAGATTTGAAACTATCGATTTTAACCTTAAATAAAAAGGAGAACTAAACTCGTAGTAATTCGGGAGAAATGATGTTATGGAACAGTAGGATATTAGTGAATTCTTACTGAATATATGTTGAGGAAAAACCTATTTAAATATTGTGTATTGTGTGAGGGTAGCCTTAGGGTTACAAATTGAACATCAAGGACTGAGTTAAAGCTCAATATTGATTTCGCAAGGACGGAGTGTAATACAAGAGCGTAGTAGTGTGTCTCCCGGATAGAGATGGGAGTTTAGAACACATTTGGTTGAAAGAAGGTATGAGGTTATCCCGATCGCATAGTTGAAGTTGTCGGACCTCCTCGATCGACAAAGTTAAGTAGTAGTGTATTGGAGGGGTTCCTTGTTTTGATTTCGCTTTGCGAGACGCTCCGCGCATGAACCTTAACGACGTTAGGAGTGGAGATATGTTATAGGATGCGAGGATAATTAAATTATGAAGTAAATATATGATACTTGGAATTTAAAAGAGATATAATGCTACGTATGAGAAATATCTTAGGGTAGTGATAATTACCTTATTGATATTATATTATAGGTATGATAATACCTATTTGATTGATTGATGATTTATGTGTATGACATACCTAGCTTACTTGCTATAGGTGGGAGGTTTGCGCGTGAGGGAAGTCATATCCTGATGAATCCATGGGATCTTTGATTTGTCGCTCGACAACATAGGTCTATGAAAGACTTATCGGGGAGTTGATAAGTCCGCTGACTGTGGGTACGTAGGTATGTGCGTGACCCATGGATATGAGAACTATGTTCGCCTCCAATTTGTTTGTTGTTGTTTGTGGTTCGTGGAATCTTACCGAACCTTTAGTCCCCTATTCGGCGACCTGCGATAATGGGACATGATAGCAGAGTAATGCATTGCACCACAGCTGTGACTCGGGGTGCCGTATTATATATGAATATATATATAATGGATTAAATGATTGATTGGATATATACATTGTGGTTAAATCTATCTACGGTGATAATTGTAGATAACGGTGAATAGAGAAAGATAATGGAATTAAGTTAATAAATGTTTATGCTTATAGAATTGAAAAGCTTAACTCATGTTAATGAGAAACGATTCATATTAATGAGTAATGATTCATGTTAATGAGAAACGATTCATATTAATGAGTAATGATTCATGTTAATGAGAAACTAATCATATAAAGGAAAAATGTAAATGCATAATAATGTGACGTATGGTATGGGACATACGGGGAGTATGATATGGGAATGGAATTATAATATGGAGACTAGAAAAGAGGAACCACTTACTAGGAGGTTAGTAGGAAACGTTAAGTGTGCACTCTAGTTGAGAGGTGAGAATTGCAAGTGAGAGTTGGATCTAACATGTACATAATAAATGCTTTATTGCACTTGTTAAATACTTGTTGTTTTAAAAATCATCTACACATTCGGGCTCTGACCCGTTTCCTTGCATATTTTCTCTTTTATTGTATCTCTATATCAGGTGTCCAGCAACAGGGACGCCAACCTTAGCGGATTTTGACAAGCTATGGATTTATGGAGTTTTGCTTAGACGCCTATCTTCATTTGATTCACAGTATTCTTAGTTAGGGCATGTCGCCCAAAGGATTTCAGTTATCTTTTCTATCGAGGTCTAATACTATTGTATTCGGGTCTTTTTAATAGAGTTGTTATTGATGGGATTACTGTAATGGATTAATATTATTTGGGAATGTTTATTCCAATTGCATTTAAATTCTTTTGTGTTATTTATTGTGTTACTAGTTTTGTAGAATAAAATGTTTTGTGTTATTCTTAAACTAAAAATGGTTTTGTTGAAATTTAAATTTGGAAAGTTTTTAACACCAGCTTAATTGAGTATTGGGTGAGTTGTAAATGTTTTCGACAGTGATGCTAAAAATGAGCCAACTGTATATTCTGTTTTAATTTGGTATAGGACTGGCCACCTGGTATTTAATTAGGCGGGGTGTTACAGGTGGTATCAAAGCATCAGGTTCTAGTGTCCTTTAGGATCTGTATGGCTTACTGTGTTTTCAGCTTAGCGTTCTTTGATGTAGGGCCCTATGAGTAGGATTATTGCTTTTCTATTTACGCCTACAAAGGTATGATGACTGCGACCGAAGTTGCTGCAATTGTCGCTCAGGCAGTCAATGCAGCTTTAGCTGCTGTTCAACAGGCTCACGCACCGGCACCGGTTGTGCCACCCGCGCAAGGGCAAGTGTTTCCTAATGTATGGGAACGAGCGAGGGATGCCTTTCAGAAAGCGCACCCACCTGAGTTTTAGGGAGGATCAAATGTTGTGACTGTTAGCCAATGTAAGAAAGATATCCAATGACACTTGAGAATGATTGAATGCACTGAGGTTCAACGTCAAATACTAGCCACATTCAAGATAGTAGGGGCATCTTTGCAATGGTGGGAAGCTACGACCACTATGGAGGAGAGGGATATAATGACTATCCAAGACTTTTGGATACGGTTTGATGGGAAGTATTTTCCTTTCGCCATCCAGACAGAGATGAGGCGGAAGCTACTTGATTTGAAACTGGGAGAGAAAACTGTGGCGGAATATGAGGAAGAGTTTACGAGATTAACTAATTTGGTACCAGCTGAAGTACCTACTGAGGAGAGGAGAGTCCTAATGTTCACTGATGGGTTAAACTATAAAATTCGCCAACATTTATTGGGGAATCTTTCATTTTGTACGTATGGCAGATGAGGGCCATTGGACGGATAGCGGAGATCGTACTTAGGAGGTTATGAAGTATGTTTGAGTATGATGACCGTAGTCTAGGTCACCCCTATTATGAAAAAAAATAAATTGAGGAGAGTCATCAGTAGAAGTTCTTGAAATGCGTGAATTGTGTATATTCCCTAACGAAGGCAATTTATTGAAAGGATTGGGTATATAGTGGAGTGTGGTTAACTAGAACTGAAAATTTGGGGTAAAATTTTTCTTGACTCATCGGAGAAAAGTTATAATATTAGGATTCAACAACCATCACCCGCAAATGAGGGTATGTTTCCTATCTAAGGAAGTATGAGGCGTATTGATTTTTATAGTGATTGATATTGTGTGGGCAAAAGGGTTGTTAAACTTAGCCTATGGCATCGTTATTTACGTAGACTCACTGAGGGGTGTGGGACACCTATATATTACTTGTTATCACGTGGGTTTGATTTTTATGGGATTACATACCTTGGGCATGTTCGAGCGTGATGTGACTATCGGCATGCATTGACTTGTGGTATATGAGAGCATATGTCTGCATCTTGTATTCTATAAGAGAGTAGATGCGTAGACTCTATTTGAAATCGAAAAACCAAATTTTTATATAAATCAATAAACCTGATATTTTTTTTTATATAAACAAAATTTTTATATTATTAACTAAGGACCTTAGGAGTTTCGATGACCGACTACTTTAGGAAGTAGTGTATCGGGGTGGTTCCTTGTTTGGATTTCGCTTGCGAGACACCCCACGCATGAAACTAATAACTGTTGGGAGTCGAAATAAGTTAGGTCTTTCGCAAACAAGTTTATAACCTTTGCGAAAATTTAAATATTGAAAGCGGTACGAGAGGGTGTATGGGCGCCCTGGATGATTGGATTGTAGTATTTTTCATAATTGTGAAAAAGGTAAGTAATTGAGACTTCAGGATTTATTTGTTCACTACGAGAGGATCATTTTTCCCAAAGTTTGTCACGAGGACGGTATAGGGAAGATGGGGTAAAGTTTAAATTTGATTCAGTTGAAACTATATGGTGAGGCTTGGTGTATAACATCGATAGGAATTTTGTTAATGTACTGTATGGGCGGTACATCTTGGATTTCTTACGATGTGAGATTTATACTCGGAGTTGACCTTACCGGTATGACTTATATTCCTGAATTTCGGGACGAAATTCTGTTATAAGGGGGGAGTATGTAATACCCCGTAATTTTAAATGACTTTTAAAATGGGTTATATTTTAAATTAATGGATTAATTGGATTTTATTATTAATTAATTCATTTGGGTTTTATCCGGACGGTGGATATTAAAATGGATGATTCTGAATATTACTTAAAGATATTTAGGTAATATATGAATGTGATGTCATTGATATGACTGTATGATATAAATTCGGTAATTTATATTTTTAGTCAGACGCGGTATGGGACGTGTCGGGACTAGTTTATTAAATTAAAAAAGAAATTTATTTTCTACTGATCTAATAGTCATTTTGACTGCGTAGTTGCATCCGTAAGGTTCTAAATAGTCAGAAAAGTCTATTTGGATGTTAGTTTTGGGTCTCGGGTCATTTGGAAATGAATAGACAACCCGAAAGGGCATTTTGGTCATTTTTCTAGGGGGGATGAATAGTGATTTCGGATTTGGTACTATTATAAGTATTGGTAGATTAAGTGTATGGGGGTTATTCATCTCCTCTTCACAAATTAGAGAAGCCATCTTCCTAGAGAGAGTGTAAGGGTGCTTAGGAAGGGAAAAGCCTACTTGGGAAGGAGAAGAACAAGAACCAAGATTCACCACCACCAACCACCACCGGAGTTTGACCGGAGAAGGGACAACCAACTGAGATATACTACACCAAAGGATCATACCTACAGTAAAGGCAAGTGTTTGATAATTGCAACTTAAGATCGTATATTCTCCATGTTAGAATAATTATGAAAAGAGATGATTTTCTAGTTTGGAAGACATAATGGAGTTGTTATATGGATTTATAGAAACTGAAATAATATAGGAAGTAAACTTATATTGTAGGATGATATTAATCCACGAAATGATCATGAATATGTTGAATAAAAATCTGAAAAACCATTGAAGTGTTCTTGAAGTTAATATGTTGATGATTTTCTGGAAATAAGGAGAGAAACATGCTTTTAATCCAATCCCTTGATGATTCTAGGATGTTTAGAGTATTGGAAATCGTTCATATATGTTGATATATCATGTAGAAATAATTATAACTCATTTTGGAGGTTAATATGAAGGTTTGAATGAGTGAAAATGGTGAAACCCGTAGTTGCAGAAAATGCAGAAAACCAGGCTTGGACCTGAGGGATCGATCGATCGACCCCTGCCTTCGATCGATCGAGCTCCCCAGAATATGTAAAGTTGTTTCTTTTTAAATGTTGATTCTTATCCCAAACCTTTTGTGGATCTTTGGTGATTATTATTTGGATATTATGGGACTTGGAAAATATCAGTAAACCCTTGATAAGATTTGAATTGATTTGATTTGGATTCAAGTGATTAAAATGTTGAAAATTATATCGAATGGAATTTCGGTTGCTAGATTCATTTGTTAAATTCTAAATGGAGATTTATGAGGATTAAAGATAGGACCAGTAGGGGTGATTGAATATAACACCTAGGTATCCTTAAGTTTACAAGAGGGTTTAATCCAAAGTGAAAGAAGATGTGTTTATAAGAGATTTGAAACTATCGATTTTAACCTTAAATAAAAAGGAGAACTAAACTCGTAGTAATTCGGGAGAAATGATGTTATGGACCAGTAGGATATTAATGAATTCTTACTGAATATATGTTGAGGAAAAACCTATTTAAATATTGTGTATTGTGTGAGGGTAGCCTTAGGGTTACAAATTGAACATCAAGGACTGAGTTAAAGCTCAATATTGATTTCGCAAGGACGGAGTGTAATACAAGAGCGTAGTAGTGTGTCTCCCGGATAGAGATGGGAGTTTAGAACACATTTGGTTGAAAGAAGGTATGAGGTTATCCCGATCGCATAGTTGAAGTTGTCGGACCTCCTCGATCGACAAAGTTAAGTAGTAGTGTATTGGAGGGGTTCCTTGTTTTGATTTCGCTTTGCGAGATGCTCCGCGCATGAACCTTAACGACGTCGGGAGAGGAGAGATGTTATAGGATGCGAGGATAATTAAATTATGAAGTAAATATATGATACGTGGAATTTAAAAGAGATATAATGCTACGTATGAGAAATATCTTAGGGTAGTGATAATTACCTTATTGATATTATATTATAGGTATGATAATACCTATTTGATTGATTGATGATTTATGTGTATGACATACCTAGCTTACTTGCTATCGGTGGGAGGTTTGCGTGTGAGGGAAATCATATCCTGATGAATCCATGGGATCTTTGATTTGTCTCTCGAGAACATAGGTTTATAAAAGACTTATCGGGGAGTTGATAAGTCCGCTGACTGTGGGTACGTAGGTATGTGCGTGACCCATGGATACGAGAACTATGTTCGCCTACAATTTGTTTGTTGTTGTTTGTGGTTCGTGGAATCTTACCGAACCTTTAGTCCCCTATTCGGCGACCTGCGATGATGGGACATGATAGCAGAGTAATGCATTGCACCACAGCTGTGACTCGGGATGCCATATTATATATGAATATATATATAATGGATTAAATGATTGATTGGATATATACATTGTGGTTAAATCTATCTACGGTGATAATTGTAGATAACGGTGAATAGAGAAAGATAATGGAATTAAGTTAATGAATGTTTATGCTTATAGAATTGAAAATCTTAACTCATGTTAATGAGAAATGATTCATATTAATGAGTAATGATTCATGTTAATGAGAAACGATTCATATTAATGAGTAATGATTCATGTTAATGAGAAACTAATCATATAAAGGAGAAATGTAAATGCATAATAATGTGACGTATGGTATGGGAGATACGGGGAGTATGATATGGGAATGGAATTATAATATGGAGACTAGAAAAGAGGAACCACTTACTAGGAGGTTAATAGGAAACGTTAAGTGTGCACTCTAGTTGAGAGTTGAGAATTGCAAGTGAGAGTTGGATCTAATATGTACATAATAAATGCTTTATTGCACTTGTTAAATACTTGCTGTTTTAAAAATCATCTACACATTCGGGCTCTGACCCGTTTCCTTGCATATTTTATCTTCCATTGTATCTCTATATCAGGTGTCCAACAACAGGGACGCCAACCTTAGCGAATTTTGACAAGCTATGGATTTATGGAGTTTTGCTTAGACGCCTATCTTCATTTGATTCACAGTATTCTTAGTTAGGGCATGTCGCCCAAAGGATTTCAGTTATCTTTTCTATCGAGGTCAAATACTATTGTATTCGGGTCTTTTTAATACAGTTGTTATTGATGGGATTACTGTAAATGATTAATATTATTTGGGAATGTTTATTCCAATTGCATTTAAATTCTTTTATGTTATTTATTGTGTTACCAGTTTTGTAGAATAAAATGTGTTGTGTTATTCTTAAACTAAAAATGGTTTTGTTGAAATTCAAATTTGGAAAGTTTTTAACACCAGCTTAATTGAGTATTGGGTGAGTTGTAAATGTTTTCGACAGTGATGCTAAGAATGAGCCAACTGTATATTCTGTTTTAATTTGGAATGGGACTGGCCACCCGGTATTTAATTAGGCGAGGTGTTACACGACGCAGGGACAGCTACTAGGTGGCGGTGGATCGCGGGGCTGGTTCGGGTCTGTTCCCCGACGGTGGGTAAATCAGGTGTGTCGCGTTTTAGTTCGGGTCTAGGATGGAATGCAGGTATTCGGGTAAGGTGGTTTGTTGGGTGGTGTAGAATTGATGATGGAGGTGAGAGAGAGTGGAAGGTGGGTTTTTGTTGGGTGTTAATTGAGTTTGGAGAGAGAGTGAGAGATGGTGGGAGGTAAAAGATGGGTGAGGGAGGAATAGGGTGTGGTGAGGTGAGGTGTAGGAAATGGTGTGTCGCTTAGGGTGTAGGATAGATTAGTTGGGTTTAGGATAAGTGTATGTGGGTATAGAGTGTGTGTGTTTGTTGTGACCCTAAAAATAACACTAACTAAATCCTACAAAATTTTAAATAAATCTAAAATAAAATTCCACTCTAAAAATTAAAAGTAACAAATAAAATTAATGAAACTAAAAAGAAATAAAAATAAAAATATATTAAATTAAAAGGTAATAAAAATAAAGATAAAATAAAAATACACTAATAAAAATAAAATATAAAAATAGAAAATTAACCCTAGAAATTCTAAATAAATCTAAAATAAACTCTAAAATTAAAAACGACTCAAACTAAAAATCTAAAAACATTAAAAGGGCACAAAACTAAACACACATGGGGTGCGGGGTAGGTTTAGGTTCGGGTAAAGTTACGGGGGAGGGAAATAGCTCCATTTTAACTGCAAATTGTCTCGAAATATTGCTTTTGACACCGCAACTGCAAATAAGCCTACACATTGAACATTTAAGCATATAAGACCCAAATTGCTGAGAATTAGCAACTAAAAATCGTATATTCGGGGTTATAAAATGTACACTTTTGGGTGCTTATCAGGGCCCTCGGGTCATCATCCCATAGATGAGGTTTGGTTATTGAGCTTGTATTTCGCACATACACCCTTTGCTGGGTAGTGCTTATTTTCAAATCTGTTATTGGTCCACTTTTTCATAACCTAAGATCTGTTTTGTTTACCCCAATGATGCTACCTTACCTATAAAGTGTTGAAAGATATAAAAAGGCTACAACCATACAAATGTGGGTAGCTAGGGATGGGATTCTGCCCGTTCACTATTTTCTTAGCCTATGATCTAGGGTGTTTACCATAATTGCGACATTTTTAGAGCACTTGAAGACTGTTTTGTCCTTGGTATATTCTTAGTAGGCTCGTTGCATACATTTATATGGATTAAACCCAGCTTAGGGGTCCAATTTTGGAATCGCAAACCCACGGCTGCAGCAACAGGATGCGGCCTGACAAGTAAATTGCCTGAGTGTCGCAGCCTTTTCAATTGCGAATGCTGTATAACTTCATTTCATCATCTGGGAGAAGCAACATGGAAAAACTGTACTCAGACTTAACTCTAGTGAATCCTATCATGGATAGGCCACGATAGTAACTTTATATGTTCAACATGTTGCGGTCGAAGCAGATTGACAAAAAAATACAACCTTGTTACTATATTTGGTTATTTTTCGCACTCTTGATTTCTCACCATTGTTTAGTTCATCTGAGAGTATATCTGTAAAGACTAACATAGCAGAAATGGAAGGAAACTCCAGCCAAAGTTCTGAACAGAAAGATGAGATTGCTCAGCTGTACAACCACCTCAACCATCTGTACGACAATCATGCCTCACTTTAGACTCATCTGAACTTTCTGACTTAAAGGGTTCTTAAGTTGGAAGCTTCAGCACCAAAGGTCGTAGCCCCTGTAGTAATGGACTCAAAAATAGCTATCTTATAGGCTGCAGACAATAACCAAAAAAGGAAGATGAATAAACTGAAGCCAAAAAAGGCTTTGAGGTCTACACCCCACTGATTTACCAAATTGAATATATTTTCAATCTCATCAAAGAAGATAAATGGCTCAAGTGGCCTGAGAAGATGATGTATCCTTCCCACAAATGGAACCGAGTCCATTGGTGTGACTTTCACTGAGACCATGGCCATAACACTGAAAAATGCTTCGCGCTGAAAGATAAAATTAAAAGGCTTGTGAGGTAGGGGATATTACAGCAATTCCTGAAGACAACATGAGAGATGTGGCAGTTCTCAGAGCATCTGCGGTCGATTGACTAACAAGTCGTATGCCTCTTATCTGCCATACTTTTCGCTCCCTGTTTTTATTTTATCTTTGAAAATCTTTACTTAAAATGACATTGAATACATGAATTGGGCTTATTTTGCCATATCTTATTTCTCTTGTTTCATTATCTTTCATCTCATAAAGGCATTTGTCTTAAACATATTTCAAATAAAAATAATATATTATCTAGGGGATAACTACCTTAATTGGCTCACAAAGCCCCTCATGACGCCTAAACATATGAAAGAACATGATATTTAAAATTGTAAAGGCAGCTCTTGGGATGATTTGACTAACCACGGGGGCTACTAATGCTTGTTACTTGCTTTCGAATGCTCTTATTAGCCACGGGGGATACTAATGCCCGTTATTTGCTTTCGTATGCTCTTATTAGACACGGGGGCTACTAATGTCCATTATTTACTTTTGGATGCTCTTATTAGTCATGGGGCCTACAAATGCCCGTTACTTTCTTTCGGATGCTCTTATTAGCCACGGGGGCTACTAATGCCCATTATTTACTTCCAGATGCTCTTATTAGCCACGGTGGCTACTAATGCTCGTCAATTACTTCCGGAATGCTCCAACTAGCCAGGGATGGCTTGATATATATCCGATTATAGCTTGGGGAAGATTCATAATACCTAGCCTAGGGAGGCGTGACAATAACCTAATTAAAGCGACCGAGAGAAGGTGTGGACGAAACTTCATGGAATAAAAATAATCGATAAATGCCGCGGTAAAGGAAGTCGTTCATAAATTTCCCCCGTATTATACAAAGGACTTAACCTTTTGCGATGAATCCAACTATTCCGTAGCATAAAAGCTTATAGCACAGCTTCCTGTCAAACATGGATAAGCGTTGAAGATTTCAATAATATTCAACAGCGCAGAAGGCAAGGTGAAGACATAAAAATGGCTGCAGCCTAATATAAATAACAACTAGAGCTAATCATAAATGTCTGTAGCCCCACTGTATACAACCTACAATCAAGATCACAACAGGAGCGTGTTGGTATAACAAAGCGCAAATTATGGAAAGAGCGCGACATGAAGAATTTGCAAGGTTGAAATGACAAGGGGGCCAAGGACTTAATTTTCTTCAGATAATCGTACACCTATTCAATGAGAAGTTGTAGAAGAAGTTTCGTGAACCTGATTAAATCTACAAAGAATAAGTGGCTGCAGCCCAACAAAAAGTCATGATATCAACTCAAATACCACAATGCTAAAGTCACTTTATTTTGGCACCATGACTTGGGGGCTCATTGATGAGAAATGAAGAGCTAAGAGAAAAGCAAAGAAAAGGCAAAATCGCTGTAGCCCTGTTCAAGAATTCAGGCTTTATGAGAACTCGCTGCGGCCCCATGTTCCATATATTCATTTTTAAAGGGAATATAATCAAGTGAATATAAGGAGTCAAAACATTTAAAAATGAAACAAAGTAAAGCATTCATTAAAGCATTCAAGATGCAGAGGCAAAATAAGCATGCATACAAAAGTTAAGTATATTAATTATGGCTACAATTTGTAAAAAAGGGAGCAACCCTATTTAAGAGTTCAAATTCAAAGTTATAAAGGGCAGCAACCCTGTATACATAAACAGATGAAAAATTATAAAATTATAAAAATTACGAGCCTATGAGGATGCATCATCTTCTTCATCACTTTGAGCATGAACATCAGCGACGGTCTCAATTTCTTTGTCATCTACTGTGGCCTCTTACATCTGTTGCTTGGCCTTTGCCTCTGTCATGGCCCTAATATCTTCCACACATTAAGCATGCTCAGCATCACTGAGCTTCCAAGTGATAATTTTATCCTTAGATTCAGGGAAATTCTTGACAACCCTATGCATGAGCTCTTGGAAGCGCAGAGATAGGCTTTGTTACTCGTCAGGAAGAAGTCCTTGGATTTTTTATAAGCAGCTACAGCATCGTCCGCAACTTAATTTAAGGCCTCAACATGAGTCTCTTCCATCTGCTTTATGGCTGTAGCGTGATCATTATCCTTTTGTTAGAGCAAGGATGTGTTATGATGCTCCAAATGGCCATATTTTTGCTGAAGATGATTAAGTGCACGCTCAAAATTAGTGGCCTGTCTAGAAGCCTCCACAACTCTAACTTCAGAAGCTTGAAGGGATGTCGCAGTCGCGATAAATTTATGTTCGGCCTCATCCTTTGCCTTGATAGCAGTTTCCAAGTCCATCTTTGCCAATTCAAGGGCCATAATAGATGATTTTTTGCCTATCTGAAAGGAAGAGGACCTGGATTTTCCAAATTAGTCTTATAAACTGATGTCGCAACCTGATGCAGTTTATACAGGCCTTCATATTTGGCCATTTGAGACATAATGTTGTCCGCAACTCGAAATTATATAGACACAGTTAGTATAAATAAGTAACTATAGTTAAATTCAGTAAAGTGCTTACCCTCAACAGGCTGTCGATACCATACTCCTCCAAATGTTCATGGTTGTCATCCACAAGGTGATCCAAGTCAATGTTATCTGCTACCTTCCTTATCTTGTGGACCACCCTAGTTGTTGTGTCCCAGGAATATTGAGGATTTGGCATTCTTAATTGAGGCCGCGAACGACCATCAGGTTCCACACTTTGACGACTTTGAGGACGGGCAAGGTTGGCATTAATATCCATTAGCCTCCATAGAGGAGGATATGGAGTAGGAGTAACATGAGGGGGGCTACGACCACCTTGATTTTCCACCCCGGTTGGTATCAAACCTGCCGCAACTAACTGATCACTAATGTTATCATCAAATTGGCCCTCTCTTTCATTAGTCGTGACATCATCAGTATTCGTTGAGTCACGTGTAAGGGGCACGTTTCCCTCAGCTATGGTATTTGTTTGAGAAGTCGCCCCAGGTGCAGTAGTAGTATCACTAGGTGCAACCCCTTTTTCTGCCGCAGACTCTTTCCCTTACTGGTACCTCTTTCTAGTATTTCCCTTCTTGGAGGAGTTATTGAGGATAGTGGAATCCTCATTCATCTCAGCAAGCTAAGCAGCTAAAATTTCTCGGTCTATCTCCTCTCTCGAGAAATAAACAATGTATAGTCAAGTACTAGGTAACAGTCGTAGAAAAGTTGGGTTTGTAGGTGCATAGACCATTATCTTTTGCAATCATTCTCTTTGTAATGTCTTTGTTGGTGAAGTAGCCCTGTTAAAAAATGGATGCAGAAGTCACCAAGGTGCTAAAATTCTTCCCCTTACCTCTAATGGCTGCAACCCTCGCAACTCTTCTCTGTTGCCTACTATTAATGGGTATATTATCAGGGGCTGCACAAAAGTTAACATTAGTATCTTCCGCAGAAAACAGTATAAAAATCTTTGAAAGTGTAAAAACTAAAGAATGAGGTGCAATAAGATGTAGAGGCTGCGCCATATACTCACCTAAATTGGATGGCCGACCCCACTGCCGTGCCATCTTATGTTTTTCTCTCTCTCTAATTCTTCTGGATAAATTTCCCATCCCTCTCTAGAAATGTAGAAATAGTTTCCTTTCCAATTATTTACACTGGAAGGTCTCCCAGTATACAAAACCTCATCATTATTTCAAAGGGTAAAATAGTAATACCATACAAATTTGACAGAGTTCTCCTTTGGCTGGTAAAAGTGGAAGAACTCCACGGGAGTGATATCTCTATTGAACTTATCCTTCTAAAGTACCAGGGAGACAAATATAGCCCTCGAACCATTTGGGTCTAACTGGGTTGGTGCCAAGCTCATGGATCTGAAGGTTTTCCTGATGGTAACTGGCACAGTTAGCCGCAGTCCGTAGACAAAGGCATGCAGAGGAAAACATACCCCATCACTGGGAACTACAGAGCATGGTCTTTGTTTCGCAGTATGAGTTGAACAAATAACTCCAGCAGGAAACTCAAAGGTTGCAGCCAATTGATTGACCCACTCCTCGATCATAATGCAACAAACGTTCAAGGCTCCAGGAGCTCTCTTAACTCTATCAAACAGACTAGCTGACATATCTCTGGCCTTAGAAGGCCCAACTGCTACAGCTTCAACTTCAACGGGAGGATGGTTACTGGAATTGGTATCTTCCTCCATAGTCGCAGCCTGAATAGAACTTCTACAGGTTGTGGAGTTCACAAAATCAGAGTGAAGAATGACGCAGTTGGGACAACCTTTAAGTAGACAAGGTCTAATAACCTTGTAAAACGTGAGATTGTGTGATAATTGATTAAATTAATTCACAACTTTCTAATTTGGCACACTTATTTAATTACAGTCTATTTTTAAACCAAAGCAAAATATGTTCTTGAATGCTCTTCGATGGTGTAGCGGCATAATACAAAATAAATTGACAACGGACTTATAAAAATATGTCCTTACAAATACCCCCTATGTCTATGCCGGTACATACATAAAAAAACTGAATTATCAAAAACCAAAATGCCTATACAAATCTATCCTCCCATGAATAAATTTGCAAGTTCTCAAACATTTCTTTAAAAATCTTCGTCATCTCTCAAAGCTTTTATCATCACGGTGTGCAATTCAATAATCATGAATCTTCGTACCTACACACATGAGAAAAATAAAAAACCTTCGTGATGCATCGAGTTTGAAACGATATAAGAATAAAGCATTAATAAATCAAATCTCCCCCATAATGCAAAAACTCCCCCATAATATGATAATTCTTTCTCCCCCTTTTTATGATGTCCCCAAATAGGCAGATAAGAAGAAAAAATCAAAACATGGAGTGTCATGATAAAATTTTATAGCAAATATGAATCCATCAATGCGCATGCAAAGGAGAATCCCAAAAACATCCACAAACTATTTTCGAATTTTTCAAGTTTTTTCATATAAAAAAGAGATTCTAAAAATCACACCATGGATTTAAACTCAAGCAACCAAGTCATGGAAACGGAATGTATGGGTGTGAACACATTCGATAGGAAAATCAACTCAATCAATTATATGTGCACGGTGCATGTGTACTCCTAACGAATGAACACCAAAAGTATCCTTAGGTGTAAAAATTTATTGAATTTAGATGACATTGTCTTATACAAATCAACAAATCAAAGTCAAATGATTTCCACACCAATAACGTCCAAAACTATGTAGCGCTTTTTCAAGACTTTTAAGGACGTGCAAACCCGTTATAAAATCTCCAGCCAAACACCCTCATATATATTTTCTTTTAGAGGTGTTAAACTAAATTCTCAAACTTTGGAGAATTGGTGCAAAAACCAAAATGGCCCATATTTGGCATGAATTTCTTTTTATTGCCTTTAAATTTTTTCGGGCTCTTTTAAACCTCTTTGGACCCCGGATAATAAAATTCCTCAATTTTTAGGTCCAATTTAAACGGCAGCTTAATCGTAAAAAAAAAATCTTTCGTAGCCCTTCACCGTTTTCAAACAAAGCACAAAATCACACAAACGGCTCTTACATGCACACCTATCTTATCAAGTTTTATCGCGCTTGGTTCGTTTTAAGGACAGGATTGAAGTGAAAACACCCAACCAACATGTGATAAGACAAGCACAATAATCAAACAAATCCGTGCACATGTGCAATAAAGGAAATCATGAGTCAAACATAAGTAACACTTAATTACATCTTAATGACTCCAAACATTATAAAGCACATGGATGAATTGACCTATTATCTCAAAACACTATCAAACAGTCACATGAAAAAAATGGAATGATGTTGTGACTCGGTCATCCGAAGTGTTCATCCATAAAAGATGCAAACAAAATACAAAAATCTTTTTGGATTTTTTTTTAAAAAATTTATCAAAATAAAATCTTTTTGTATTTTTCAAAAATTTTCAAAACAAAAAAAATCTATACAAAAAGTACATGTCACAACGCTAGCAAAAATATATAAAAAAACATGACTAGCATATGGCAAACATGCAAAAACAATCATCTATATGATATGGCAAGAGAAGACTCATGTGCAAGCAAATGAGAATCAACTATTCTAAAATCTAGCGTAACCTAAAATGATTTCCTAACCCAAGCGGATGTAACACGTCGACACGGGGTTTTGGGAACAAATAAAGCACTAGACTTCGAATTCCTAGGACCTCTTCCAAGATAAAAATAAAATCTCCTAAGGTGACCTTTCCTAACACAATATGAACATGTGTAAACGAGTGGAACGACACCTAAAGTGTGATCTTTTCTAACATCCTTTCTTTTAGTTGACCCGTTAAAACAAATAATGGTTTTGGCTTTAGCATTAGAACCATGAGAACACGATGAGCTATTACCATCATTATCAAACCTACTTGAATCGTTTAAATCATTTTTCAACTTCAAAATATTTGATTCAAGCAAGGAATTAGACTCTTCCAAAGACAGTGATTTATTTTTCAAATTTTCAATTAAACTTAACAGTTTATCTCGCCCTCCCTCAATTAAAACAAACTTATCCCTAAGAGTATTTTCACATGCCGTAAAATCATCGATTAATTTTTTATCCTTGACGGCACAAACGGGAACCCTAGAATTTTTTAAATCCTCTAATTCCTTCTCTAAAACAAGGACTCTCTCGTCACTCTTCTTTTTGGAAATTTTCAAAGAATCAAAATCAATACACAAATTACCAAAATGCGCACGAAAAATATCATTTTGAGTTTGAAATGCTTGCAAATATTCAATCTTACTTTTAAAGAGAGAATTTTCTTTTTCCAAAACTTTAATTCTTTTGCAAAGTTTAAAATTCAAACTTTTTAATTTTTCAGCACGGTCATGAACTTTTTCAAAAATAGGCTCCTCATTAAATGGGCATTCCATTGAAAAATTGCGATTTTTCACAAAACTGATTTAAAAAAAAAATCAATCACATAATTTTACGGAAAAAGGAATACGCAATAAATTAGTGTAACCTGCTCTGATACCAATTTGAAAACGTGAGTAGTCAAATTGTATAAGGAAAAAAAACTTTAAAAATTAGGATCACTCGATAATTTAGAGTAACCCGCTTTGATACCAATTTGTAAAACGTGAGGCTGTGTGATAATTGATTAAATTAATTCACAACTTTGTAATTTGGCACACTTATTTAATTAGAGTCTATTTTTAAACCAAAGAAAAATATGTTCTTGAATGCTCTTCGACGGTCTAGTGGTATAAGACATAATAAATTGATAACGGACTTATAAAAATATGTCCTTACAATCCTTCAAAGGCTTCATAGAAGGAATATAAGGGGGAGGAGTGCCAAAGTGAGTTTTCTAGAAGTCTGCTAGAAACTCTTGGGGGTCCCAACTCATAGGGCTGTAGCAGGACCTGAAAAGTAGAAATTCTTCACCATTAGGATGCCGCAACCATTATGGTAAGAAAAACCTCAAATAGAGGCCGCGACATGTGTTATATGTTATACAGTTCAAACGACTCTGAAAGGCTGCATCCAATTATTCCAACTATAAACCTAAAGACTACAACAAGGGGGAATTATACTACCAAAGAATTTTCTAAAGCTACAAGTATTGACACATAGCCATAGTAAAATACGCAAGTCTCACTGCCTTCCGCGGCCAAATGTAAAAACAGGTTCGTATTGAACTATGGATTCCCAAAGATTTAAAACCTAGGGTTCTAGGGTTTTGATCAAAAACACCAGGAACATGTTGTTAATGATTCTTAGCCAAAAGTAAATTGTGAAACGAGGCCAAGGTGTATATTAAACCTAAGAAAACCAAGTTTCTAACCCAAATAGAAACCCAAAAATCATCTGTTGACACTAACTCAACAATTGGTAGCAACATTACATGTTGATTGGTAGTTTATATAAGAGAAATTATAGAAATTCAGCCAAATAAATTTGTTCAAACTTAGCTGTAAACAAGTTCAGGAGTCAAACCCTAGTTTCTAACCCAAGATGAGAAGTGGTGGAATTATATTCACAACAGTTCAAAATTTTCAATTCAAAATCTAATGGGTTTGCAATTCTAAATATTGAATTGAGTTCGCAAGCATGTGTAGAGGCAACAAATTACAAAAATATTATAGAAAACGGTGAAATTAGTTGAAAGGTTACTTGGGAATCGAAGAAACGTGAGGAAATAATGGTTGCTCAGCCTCAAACCACCACTAAACATGGTAAAAAAACTCAAAGGATGGATTGACAAAAGTTGGCTCACGATTTGCTCTTAAAATTTTGGAAAACGAAATAAAGGCCACGATCGGATCCATTTATATATGAGGGCACGAGAAGATGAAACGTCGCTTTGCAAAGTGATTGCAGAACATATATCATACCGCGACAGTCATGAAATTAAGTTGTAGCACCAAATCATCACCCCTTAGCACTACGGCTTAGGGGATTATTGATATGGCCAGAATGGTCCCCCATGCCATGGAAGGTTAAGACAATAGGACACTTCCTTTGAATAGAGATGTCACGGCCTTATACTTCTCTAACTGGACCTACTTCAGCCACTGGCCGCTGCCTTGTCCCAGACATGTCGTGACATTTACAGATTAGCCTGCCTTAGGCAATAACACATTTAGACTTGCTGTTGTCTGGGTTTGAATAAGACGCAAACCTTACTCACGGAACTGTCTCCCCATTAAAGGTATTACTCTTTAGATTCATTCACATGTCATGTGCTCAGGGCACATGAAACATCTTATATATCTCCTATAAGTAGAGGTTCTCACCTCAAAACAAAGGGATCCAGATTCGGGATAATCACCCTTGGCGAAGCCCTGTCAAACTCTCTACACAACCCCAATACAACTTGGGGGCTATTCACCTACCTTAGAGTCCTCTTCTCCGCCTACCCGGAACCACTATGATTATGTATTCTCCTCTCTTCAATATATTGCATGCCCGCCATGGCTATGTTAATTTGTATTATGACATGTATATAATGAGAGTGGGGCAACAAAGTGGACGTAGGCTCATTTTAATTGTCGAACCACTCTATATCCACTGTTTTGTCTCTCTTTACTTGATTATATCAATTTTACACTTTACTTGTTGGTATGATAATGACGTGTGTTCGATTTATCGTATCATCGGGGAATTGACTTGGTCAGACCACTACTGACCACCAAAGGAAGATTCAAGTACCTGATTGTAGCTAATGATTATTTTACCAAATTGGAGGAAGTTGAGCCACTGATCGACATGCCTTATAAAAGAGTGTTCCAGTTCAAATGGAAGCAGATCATTTTAAGATATGGCATTCCCTATGCCTTCATCTCTGACCATGGCACTCAGTTTAATAATGAAGAATTTGAGGAGTATTGTATTCGGTCAGGCATAAAAAAACTTCATTTAGCACCTGGGCATCCATAATGCAATGGCCAGACAAAAATCACCAAAAAAACCTTGTTATACGGGTTAAAGAAAAAGTTGGATGAAGCTAAAGGCAATTGGAGTAACGAACTCCACAATGTCCTTTGGGCATACAAAACTACTCCCAGAATGGCAATATGAGAAACTCCCTACATGTTAGCCTTTGGCACCGAGGCAGTAATTCCAGTGGAAATATGTTTGCGCACTCATAGGGTATTAAACTTTGATTCATCCAAGAGTGACCTCATGAGGAGACTAGATCTGGACATGATAGAAGAAGTTTGATAAGATGCTGCTATTCGAATGGCTGCCTATCAACAAAGAACTGCAAGGTTTTATAATCCAAGCACTACACCAAAACACTCTTTTAGTAACAAACTATTTTTATTACTAACATTATTATACCATTACTATTTATCATAAGAAAATACCGTTAGTAATCTAATATAAGTGTTGCTAGTATTAATTCAGTATTTTAAGAGTGATTTTTTTTTAGAAAATGGGTATTTTTCCAACTAAAATTCACCCTAAAACTCACCCCCCCACACACATACACGAAACCCCGCTCACACACACAATACTCCCAAACCCTTAAAATTTCTTCCCCCCTTCTTTATCAGATCTTACCACTTGCGATCTGACCAAGGCAGGTATTGTAGATCTCTGGCCACTTTCCTCTCCTATCTTATTTGCTCTATGACAGGTATTGTAGTCTAATTATTTATAATTTTGTTTGAGTGATTGCGTATATAAGATTAAAATATAAATTCTAATTTTGTTTGAGTGATTGCTTATATAAGATTAAAATATAATTTTGTTTGAGTGAAACTATTATGTTACTATATTTATTGATGCTATGTTGTTGATTTATGAAGAGGTGAAGGCTGACGAGGAGTATGATAAGACCGGGAAGATTCTTGACCCGACTGCTACCGATAACCCGAAGTTTCAGATCGTATTGGGGATTATTAGAGAGGGGTTAGGGGTTGATCCAAAGAGGTATCACAAGATGAAGAAAATATTGGTTGGGGTTTCAGAGGAGACTACCAGTGGTGTGAAGATGTTGTACCAGATACAGACCAATGGCTCTCTCTTATTTCCTTCTATCAATGTTAACGATTCTGTTACTATGAGCAAGGTGCCATTTTTTTAATTTTTCTCATCTATAATTTAGGGTTCCATAGAGTTACTTTACTAGGAAAATGAGTTATGCGTTATTGATTCGGAGCTGCAGAATTGAGATCTTATATTGGTCTTTGAATCTTTTTGTGTTCATTGAAAAAGAACACTTCAATTTTTTTATTTAATTACTAGCTTAATGTTATAGGTTTGTATATTGAAATTCTCACACCGAGGTGTTTATTAAATTCAGTGAGCTCTTTCTCAAATTTTTTTATTTTCGGATGATTTATATTATTTTGAACACAATTTAATTACGTGAATATAGAAAATAAATTTGAATTTATATAAAACAGGCTGCTCTATAGAGAAATTATTGGCAGACATTTAATAAGAATACGAAGTGGTCTTTTTATAATGTAGCCAATAATTTGTGTAAACTATGCACAAAAGTAGGGTCCATCAGTTGTATTTACACTACTATTCCAGTATCATATTACTGATGAGAATGAATAATATGCTTCTTTTAAAATCCTTAGCTTCATTATTTTCATCTTGTTTGAAAGGAAAGGGTATTCTATTACAGAAGATATTCATTTCTCAGTTTTTAACATTGCCTGTTTTTTCCTGATCCTGTTTGATAACTTGTATGGATGCCGATACTCATTTCATGATAGTCTCATGAGGGCCACGGATGTCATGATTGCTGGCAAAGTAGCCGTCGTATGTGTATACGGAGATGTCGAAAAAGGGTTGTGCTATTGCAATGAAGCAAGCCGGGGGCCATGTGATTGTCACTGAAATCGATCCAATTTGCACTCTTGAAGCCTAAATCTATCGAAATTGCAGCTGGTTCGACCCCATATTTGCCTTTTTTGTCCATTTACTCTCATGTTGACTTTTATTGCTATAAGGACATTGTCCGTCATAATTTAATATGTCGTATATCGCTACAAGTTGCTACAAGTCGTAGGATTGAGAAGCTTACATCTACAAAGACGAATCCGAATTTTGAGAAGACTTCAACATTCAATCCCAACAAGGATGAATTTGGTAAAATGTGTTTAAGTTTCATTTACATTTCACATTAAAAGAGTTGGGATATTTTTTTTTATAAAAGTTAAAATGATTTTTAGAATTTTTAATAAATGGTTTTTATTTTCAAAAATATTTTATCATAAAAGTTTTGGATAAACCTTTTCTGTTTTCATAAACAAGTTTTAGTTTTGAGGTTTCCAAAATATTCAAAAGTCTAAAATTTTGTTTGGATAAGTGTCTGTCGTTCAAACGACGTCACATCTCGTTCAAACGAGATGGAGTATCACTTGAACAACGTCGTACCTCGTTCGAACGACAAAGATTTTTACTGACACATCACCGCCTTGATTTTTATTATAAATAAGGGTGTCAGGCTTCTGATTTTCGTGTGGAGAAATACTGATTTTAAACAGAATACGATTTTGAGTGTTTTGGTTTATTCTCTAACCATTTGAGGGTTCATAATTTTTGTTTTACAATTTACAATCCCAATTTGTTTTGTGTGAGTTGTTTTGTGGAACCCGATATATAGTTTGCTATTATTCATACTTTGTGGAGAGATCTCTACAACTTAGAGCTGCGTGCTATTGTGGAGTGAGTTTCTACGGAGTTTTGTGACTACGTGTCATTAGGGAGTGCTGCGGTGGTCCTGGGTTGAAGACTGGACTGCAATTCATGTAGGTTCGCTGAGTGTGGACTATTGCTAACGACATCGACCGACGCCTGCGGATATCCGAGTGTCAAATTGTATTTCATTGTAATCCGTGTAAGTACCGATTTACAATTATAGTGAAATAAAAAGGTTTTGCCCTGAGGGAATTTTTCCTGAATTTTGTGTCACATATTTTATTTTTGATGGTTTGACACTGCACGCACGTTGCTATTTGAGTTTAAAGGCTGAATTGATTTGATTCATAAATTGACTCTAATTAAGTATGTGATTGGAATTTGCGCAACTATTTAAATCGGTATTGCACATAAAGGTCTTTTCAACTACTCATTTAGCAATGCTCTCTGTTCAACTAAGTAGAAGTGCTCTCTGTTTTTCATTGAAGTTACTTTAAGGTCAACTAAGTAGTAGTGCTCTATTTTTTGTTTTGATTACTTTATGAAATAAAAATGAGTTTTCTTGCTACTTTGCATAACACTTGACTATTTCTCAGGTGCATTTAGATACGTTGACTAGTTCTCTGGATATGTGATCACAGGAAAGCTCAATTACGGTTCTATTACCAACCTCCGCGGCATTCAAGTCCAAAGGTTCTTCCTTTGGTTCGACGTGGATCAGATGAAGGTTGATTTGTGGCCATCCAATTCTATTTATTGAGTTGTTGAGTTGAGTATATGTCTTCCAACAGTGTGTATCATGTTTTTAACATAAAATCAAATTGTTATCAAGTTAAGGGTGAAGCAAACATACCATACATCTGCTCATGGTACTATTGGGCTATAGAACAATTTTTTGGTGCTACAAAATATTTAACTTCAATTTATATATGGTCAGTTGGTTGCGTTCTTCACTAATGAATTGTCTGATTTAACATTAAGTTTGCCTTTGTCTAAGCAGGACTTATCCATTACAACATAAACTTATACATTTAAGCTACCTATTGTAGCCTCAACTCCACTACAGATGGTCTTACAATGTATTTGTCCCCCTATTGGATTTATCTTTATTTTTTTTGTGTGTTCTCCAGGGGATAAATTTTCTTGGTTTAGAGATGAAGAGTTCTCTCGTCAAGCTCTTGCTAATCTAAACCCTTACAATATAGAGTTGGTTACGGTATGAAAATATTAGATTTATGTAGTACTCAATACAACACATATTGTATTATTATGCCGCTTAATTATACGATAAGTTTTTTTTAATTATTTTTCTTGTCTCGTGCTGGAATGGCACTTGAAGAGCAAAATAGACCCAAAAATATATGATCCACCGAATAAAAAATTACCATAGAAATAATTGAACGAGAAATAAAAGGATGTATGATTGTTGACGAGGTTACGAAAAAACAATTATATTGTATCATCAAACACAACAACTTGTTTATGTAACGCGATAAACTCTAACGGAGAAACTATAATGGAGATAATGGTAGCATTTTGTCTTTAGCCCATTTCTTATTCTTTAATTTGGTGTGAATCGATTCAAAAGTATAATTGAAACAAAAGAAGCTGTTCATGTTGGATTACCATGATATGTTCTTGCCTTACGTACATAAGGTGAGAGTGATAAAAGGCACTACCATATACGGATCTCGAACCTTGTTCTTCCTCAACGACTGTTGCACACTAAGGCCTCTTGCCATTGAGATCACTCGGCACTTTTAGGCGACAAGCCGCAGTGGAAGGAAGTGTTTACACCTCAATGGGATGCCACCACTTGCTGGATGTGGAGGCTCGCCAATGCTCATGTTTGTTCCCATGACTCTGGTTATCACCAGCTTGTCATTCACTAGTGAGTACTCTAAACTGTACATGGGGTTTATTTATATATAATGTGTACATATATTTAGGGTGAGGGGTGTGAGTTTTAGAGTCCCAGTAGCTTGTAACCAAAAAAGGACGACCATGTTCACCTGCTTTATACTAGACACACTAGCACAATCAGTAAGTGTGTAACATTAGGAACAGTGATAGTTTTGTGACCAATTATACACGTCATAAGTTTTTATACTGAAATACGTAAAAGGAAACATATAAAAAAAAGCTAAGTTTAAGTTTCACTCGGTAGGGGGGCTATCTGACGTGGATTGCCCTCTCAACTTGGTATTATTTCCTTTTATTTTTAACTTTGATTTCTCAGTCTGTGTTTGATTCATTTAAATGAACACTTCATGTAATTTCAGGTTGAAATGTTGTTCTTAACATGTTACTGTATTGTTAGTTCTGTGATCCAACTAAGTGATCCTCCAAATCAATGTTACTTTTTGAAACAAAATTGTTGCTTAACGATTTTTAATTATTTTTGAAAATCGATACGAGTACAACCATTAGTTGAGACTGGTTGATAATTTTTAAGGTTAGTAGTAATGGCGTTAGAATGATGATCTACTTGTATATAATGAACCATAGCTAAAATTTATTTGGTTATTTTTCTCGTGATAGTGAACCATCTACTTGTATATAGTGAACCTTCCAATGAATCTATCGAAATTTTCAAAATCTGCTATCTTTCCATACTTTTTTAACATACGGAAAGGGTATGGTTTTAAAAACGATGGGATATTATGTATGGCTTTATGCTATATGGTAAGGGAGTTAGCATTATTGGAGGTAATTGATAAATAATTTATATTGTGGGAAAACAGTACTAGTGTGGGTTAAAATGGAGGTAACACGATGCGAATGTTGTTCTGCTATGTTATTGTGTTATTGATATATGCAGGGTTGTAAGAAGAAATTATATGTGGGAAATTTGGGCAATATGTTTGGATTTGTGTTTTTGTACAATATCAGGTAGATGAAGCTCCTGTTAGTAATATAAGTTAGAACTAGATAGGATGCTTAACAGATATCTCAGGATTAAGAAAAAGTGCTCCTTTAAATCTTATAATAACCGTTGCTATTATTATGAAGGTATGAAATTGATATTGTTCCAGATAAAAATGGTGCTATGAAATTGTTGAATAGTAGGAAAAGTTTCGCGAATTAGGAATTCTGAATGATCATAATTTTTTATACCATTTTCTTTTCAAGAAGTGTTTAGAGGTTGACATACTTGATTTATTGTGTATTTATCTCATTATGATATTTCTTGTGATTTCTCAACTAAGACTATTCTTCATGGAACAGTTGACAGCTTTTGAGGTATGGCTTGATCATGGAATCGAGCACAAGAAACTAGCTGGGAAATTGCCTACTGTATTTCAGGTTTGACTCTTTTATGGGTTCTCCTTACTAGTTGTGGGACCGTTATTTGGTCATCATTTCTATGTTGTGTTGACTTTCAACAAATTTTGTGCTATGTAGGTTCATGAAAGTTATTTTGGGGCAGATAAATTATTATTGATAACTTTGGTCACTAAATAAATGGCGAGGGTTTGATTCGAGAAAGGTTCGATATAAATTTGAGAAACCGACTTGTGTCGAGCAATCCAAACACGAGCAGGTGATATATTTTTTGACTCTCCTTGCTTATACTAGAGATATTTTTCTGGTGCATGAATAATTTGGGGAGTTCGTTAATAGTTTCTCATGCTTTCCAGATCACCGAAAATGGTGAGGACCTAACAACTCTCTCTCTATGTTTTTTTTAACTTTATGTATTGTATATTTATGTATTAATAGTTGGTGTTTTAAATTGTATGACATGTTGTAGTAGCCGTTCAAGAGGTATGTGGAGATCATGGATTTTCTCTTGTCAACTACGGGGAGGACTATGACAAGCTCGTTGTAATCGTCGACATCATCGATCAGAATAAGTTATGCTATCCCCCTATTTCTCTCCATTTTTTACATTTCACCTTCAAATTATTATCTTTACACTCTATCATACATATCACATATAGTCATTATTGTAGAGTTTCCATTCGTCTTGAATATTATTTTTTTAGTCAAATTGATCATTTATTAGTATGCTTGGTTTATAGTTGAAGTAGTTATGCTCATTAAGAATGAGTTATACATGTAAATCAATTGGACTTTAGTTATACATTTTCGTTAAACTGCATAACATTTATTAGCCCGTATAATAAGCTTCTCTCTTGATTTCACTAGAGTCGTGATCCTAGGAACTGATAGTTATACAATAACCGTGTCATATGGTCGTTTGTTGTATAACTACATGTTGATAGTATAACTAATATGATAATTTTATTTTGTTTGACAAAATGTCATTTTCGGATCCTCATCAAGTTTCCAGCATTGCTGGTTGCGACGTTGATGGCGATGATAACAGAACGGAAGTTGATAGTCAATAACAACGAACTTTTTTTATATTTCATTTGCTTCGTTATAATATAAAAACATCTCATGTTAGGATGATTGTATTAAGATGTTATATTGGATGCATTTTTGAAAATAATGTAACTTTTGTGGTGATTGTATTACGATGTGTCATTTGTTTAGTTTTAGGTTCTTTTGTAAATAAAGAGTGGAGGATTGTATAAAATGTAAATGATGAATATAATGCCCTTGTTTATGTGGATTATTTTTGTATATCTTCTTAGGATTTGAATAATGTGGTAAGAATAATTGAATTTGTTTAAATTGAGGATATTGGATCTTGAAAAATATATTTTTTAAAAATATGTATTAATATTACTAACGGACCTTTACCATTATAAAATCAGACACAAGTGTTATAAAAAAGGGTGTAATAAGGTTAAAACAGTAACACAAAAGTCTGTTACTAAATCAAAATTAATAACGGCAAAATGTTATTGATAATTTCATAATTAGTAATAGAATTTTACCGTTACTAATAGTAATGGTAAAATTATGTTACTAATTTCATGCCCCACTCCTTTTTTCAAACGGAAAAATTCCATTACTAATAATTTTAGTAACGGTAAAGTTGTGTTACTAAAGGCGCGTTTTAGTGTAGTGAAGGGTCAAGCCAACCAACCTGAATCAATGAGACCTGGTACTTAGGAAAGTAATATAGAAGAACAATAAGATGGAGCCTAACTTCCATGGTCCATACCGTATCTCGACAATTGTCCGACCATGAACTTATCTGCTGGAGACTTCGGAAGGGGAAAAATTCAAGAATCCTAGGAACACAGACCATCTGCGCAAGTATTATCAGTAATTCAGTTTAGAAATTTTGTCTTTAATGTAATTGTTTATTCAAGTTAATGAAATCTCAGTTGCTCTCCATCATAAATCCTTTTTGTGTTTTGTTTTTCGGATTATGGGGGCTACACCTGATTAATATGAGCGATTTTAATTCAAAGTTTTCAAAAAGTTTCCTCACTGAGAAGGGCATGGTTCAAATTTTTTCAACTTCAGAAAAGTTCCAAAAAGTTCCTCGCCAAAAGATGCTTGATTAAAACTTTTCCAACATCTGAAAAGTTATACTTCATGTATTATTTGCCTTCGACAAATCATGAACAAGAAGTCAGTAAAATTTCTTAATTAGATGTTTTACCGACCAGGTTAAAATAGTAGAATAATTATGCATTCCTAATACACTTGGTCGCCACTGATAACTAATTCTACAACTTAGAATAATAAAGCTATTTGCAATTTTATCTAAGTGCATTAGTCGAATCTAAGGCTGTATACATGATTCAAACATGAATAAAATATTACATAGTTGAGCAGATTATTTAATCCATAATCCGATCAACTAAAGTTTATACAATTTACTGATTCGAGGGAAATCGAGTGTTCATGTAAGGACAATGTCATTGATTTCGGTTCCCGCTCTACATGCAAAAACCTAAGCTACTTCTACACTTGCGAGGTAAGCACATCGGTAAGTCAGGTATCGTAAGAAATCCACAGGGAGTGATTGAATTTTAGATTTTAATTATTTAATTACATCAAGAATAAAAGTGTAAAATAAATAAAAGAAAAGGTGATGGTTGGGGAATGGCGATAAAATAAAAGAATAAGTTATGCTATACAAAAGTAAAGCGAGGATCAGGATCGCATCCTACCACACGGGCTAAACAACTAATCATCAAAATTCTGACTAGAAAGCTATTTAACCGAACATTTTAATTAAGCATAAACTTCACGCAAGAAGGAGTTTAACCCAAAGTCGCTTGAATAAACATTTAATAAAAAATGGTGACATGTGGATTAAATTCGTATTGTTGCTATAGACACTAAAGTTGCATGACTAATAAAGTTAAATGCATAACAATCCAACTTTAATACACGCAATTTCGATTAAACGCAATTTTACATGAAATCTAGTTTTCGAAGCTCGAGGCCCGTTAATGGAGGAACACAAACCCGACCCTATTTATCTAAGGGCTAAGCATGAATTAAAATAAATAACTAGATTAAAACAGTAAATAACTAAATTAAATTAATTATCTGGGCAAGGAAAAGGAAGAACATAACTATATTAAAGGAGAGGATAATGGAAAATTCAACTTACAACACCCAAAAGGGTCACACCAAATGAGGGAGAAGAATGAGATCTCCAAAACCTAACCCAAAATATCTATTAAAACTAAGTAGATCTCTTATTACAACAAAAATCCTATATATAGTAAGTTGGAAAAGAAATAAAGAAGAAAGAAAAGAAAAGGAAGAAAGTTGTCAAAAATATAGGGGATTGAGCGATCGACTCTGACAGTCGATTGATTGATGGTTCAGGGAAAAGCCCACTGTCTTCGAAGTAAGAAAAAATTTGAGGAGTCGATCAATCGATGCCTTCAGTCGATCGATCGATCCATCAGGTATGCAAACTCCACTGTTTTGATTTCTTTGTAATTCTCTTTCGCGAAAAGCCTCGTAACTTCTTCGTTTGAACTCGGAATCGCGCATCATTTTTGGCCACACGAAGCATGATCCAAGGAATACGACTTCCGTGAAGATGTTGGACCAGATGCCCAAACTCTGAAATGACTAAATTTCCCTTGCGCATGCGGAATTGTATGAAACTTGTCCGAAATGCGTACAAACTTCATACTAAGCATCTAAATACATACACAAGCTCAATTATCCCCTGCAAAACATATATATATATATATATATATATATATATAATAAAGTAGCAAAATTATGTATGTCATAAGTTTGCTTGATGATGTCATCTAAATTAGGTTTTTTTGCATTCTTTATTTGACCCTTAAAATTTTTAGGTTCCCTCTCATTTAACACACTCTAATTTATCCCCCCTTTTTTTCAAAATTCAAAAAGAGGGGTATAATAGAAATTTTCATCTTATCTCCCAAATACACGCCTCCTATTATACTTTTGTCCTACCTCATTACCCATATCTTTCTTCTCTCACAAATGCATCAGTAAAAAAAACTCTCATCCTCCAACCCACTCCTCCACCGGAGATAAATCACGTTTAAGGCACCTCACCCCCCAACTCGGTCTTCGTATCTCCGATGCCTCACTCCCCATCCGCACCCATTAGGTTCGAAACCACTTCCAAAACCTTAGCCTTAAGCTTCTACTTCAAAATTAGGTTTAGATTGTTTGATCCAAACAATTAGAGTAGCTCCCGCCACGATCTAAATCTCTGAAATCAAATGCATTTTTTCAACGGGAAATCAAACGCGTTGTGTGGACAAATGTTGTTCGAAACACGGGCCAGATCTAACACCACAACCAACAGCTATATCTTACGGAAGATGTTGTTATCGATTTCAAACAGGGGCCATATGTTGTTATTTTGAACAACAACATCTCAGATCTGAAATGTATGCTCTGTACATTGATGGAGTATTCCAGCTGCGTCGATGTATGCTCTGTATGCTTTGTATGTATGCATCAATGTATGCTCTGTATATATGCATAACCTATGTATGTATATTTGTTATTTTGAACAGTATCTGCGTCAATGTATGCTCTGTTCATCGATGGAGTATTCCAGCTGGCCAACGTTTCCTCAACTGTACATCGATGGGGAGTTCTTTGGAGGACGACACTATTGGAGACGACACTATGCTCAGTGAACGTGTGTTTTGTGAATCATCTCACTGAACTCAAGTGTTTTCTGTGTATTATGTAAGACCCAATATATCAAACATAAAGTTTGTCAAAATAAATGTATGCTCTGTACATATGTTATTTTGAACTCAGATCTGAAATAAGCGTTTTTCTCTCTTCAAAATACCTATGTACGCTCTATTTTGTATGGTCTATGCTTCTGCTTGGGAGATGTGGTGTGATGTAGATGGGATTTTTAGATTTTGGCATATGTATTGTGTACGCTTTATGCTTCTGCTATACGGTGATGTGTGGGTTACAGGCGGTTTTTAAAAATTTGTGGTTTGTTCTGCTATAATTTCAAGTTTTTCAAGTTTTTCTGTCCTCAAGATTTTCAAGTTTCATTTATATTGCGATTTTTGTGATGTTTTTCTTCAGGTATGGTCAAGTTTAATTTTGGAATTTGTATTCATGTGTTTGGTGGTGTGACTGAAGTGTACGAACTCTAAACATTGTATTCATGTAGTTTAATTTTGATTATGATTTTAATTTTGGACAGGTAAGGTAGTTATATATGAACTTGGTTTTTGTTAGAGCTGGATGGGTATGGTATGTCGTTGAGATGAGTGTGGGTCAGGTTATGGTTGTGAGTGGGTACGGGTATGATGAGAGAGAGGAGGGGGTGCCGGGTTAGGAGTGGGTTTAGGCTTGTTGGTTCTTAGGTTAGCCTGGGAAGGGGTCTGCGGGTTGGTGGGGGAGAGGGAAGGTGATAGAGGCTGGTTCATGTACTTTGGGTTGTTGTGGTTTTCACCTGCTAGAATGGCAGAAGTTAGGGGTTCACATGCTAGAATGGCAAAAGTTAGGGGATGGGTGGTTTACGATTTGGTGTGTGATGTTTGATTCTTTTAGTTTTCATTTTTCTATATATTATTTTTAACACTGTACTTATATTTTCATTAACGCAGGAGCTATTGCGATAGAGTGGTGATATGCTTACCGACATTTTACCGGATACAATTTTTTCCTTTTTTTTTTAAGTTTCTTATTTTTTTATTTTTAAAAACAGTTTATATATATATATAAAAATAGTTTTCTATTAATAAAAAAACAGTTTTTTTAAATAGTTTTTAACTATTTTCGTAAACTGTTTATAAAATGATTTTATAAAAAAAATTAAAATCAACGACACACAAATCCGATTAAATATGTGCACCGAATTAAAAAAAATTATAAAATGATTACAACAGATATTTTAAATGTTGTAAAATTAAAAAAAAAAGTTTAGAAATAAGGGGTGCTGTTGGCGCGGACCTTTTAAAATAAAAGAATATTGAATTATATTTTTAACAATTTTAAGAAATACAAAATTTGTTTTAAATGTTGTAAAATTTTAAAAAAAATCAGTTTAGAAATTAGGGTTGCCGCTGGCGCGCACTTTTAAAAATAAGAGAATATTGAATTACATTTTCAACAGTTTTAAGAAATACAAAATTTGTCTTAAATGTTGTAACAGTAAAAAAAAATAGTTTAAAAATAAGGGATGTTGCTGACGCGGATCTTTAAAAATAAGAGAATATTGAATTACATTTTCAACCGTTGTAACAAATACAAAATTTGTTTTAAATGTTGTAAAATTAAAAAAAAAAATCAGTTTAGAAATAAGGGGTGCTGCTGACGCGCACCTTTAAAAATAAGAGAATATTGGGTTACATTTTTAAACAGTTTTAAGAAATACAAAAATTATTTTAAATGTTGTTAAATTAAAAAAAAAAGTAAGTTTAACAATAAGGGGTGCTCCTGGCGCGAACCTTTAAAAATAAGATTATATTGGGTAAATGGGTGTTTGAAGGACTAAATGAGTTAAAAATAATATTAAAAAACATATCGTGCCATGTTGAACACACAGTTTGATTAGTGTCGTTAGCCCGGATCCACATCCAACAAATGATGTGCGCGCATGTGTGATTTGTATATATGAATGATGGACTTAAAAGTAATACATAGATAAGTTAAGTAAATTATTTTTGTTTATTTAAAATTTAATTTTATTAGTAAAAATTGTTTTTGCGTTTTCAAACTAATTCAATTTCGTAATTAATATTGAAGACAATTTTTTTACTAAAATTTCATTTATTATATTTTTAATTCGAATAATTTGTTTTTATTTATTACAAATTAGTGAAAATACTTTATCAAATTAATGAGCCTGTTTATTTAAATAGGTGACGTATGAGTCACTATTTTTTATTGTTGAAGTGTTTTTTATACCTTAAATAGGTGGATAGTCATAAACAAAAGATATTTTGTCCATTTTTTAAAATTTAACTTATTATGTTAGTTTTTCCCGAATATTGTCATGATTTTTTTAAAGAAGTTTGTTTCGTTCAACTATTTGTTCGATGAATTTAGACATTTTGAATATTGTACGGTTAATTGTTACTCCTTAAGTATGGTAAATAGTCCAATAAACAAAGAAGTCTATGTCCATTTGTTTTAGAATTGACATTTTGTTAATTTGAGGCACAATGTCAACTATTTGAACATTGCCGGACTATTTGTTATTTGTTAATCAGGGGGATTTGTTGTATAAATAAATGAAATTTTTGCCTTCTTGCAATTACGTACTAATTTCTTTTCGCCATTTTGCGATTATCAGCGTGCCTTCAGGCACGGGCATACCCTAGTGTATATATATATACAAATCCGTGGTTATCTAGTTAATGAGGATAAATATAGGGATTCAAATACCCGAGGGAGCTAATAACGCGTAGGTTAATGGGTGAAATACGCAATATTTGCGTCGTATCACACCCCCTAACTTACACATTGCTAGTCCCTAACAATGAAATAGGAAACAACGAGAACTACAAGTAAACCAAAGACAAGAGATAGTACAAAATGGGATAAACATATAAAGGCCACTTTCACGGGCGAACGATTGCATTTAGCAAATGCAATAAGCTGTTAAACCCCTAGGTTACCCTAGTGGATGAGTGGTGTCTCGTGAGGGTTTTCAGGGATGAAACCCAAAAACATCATATGGTTTTCTCAAAATTTTCCAAACCCAACATGCGACAAACTCAACAACATCGAAAAAGATTTCAAATACGTTATTAGCATATTGAACGAATTAAAGTTAAAGTCCGTTGTTATTAACAGGTTGAATGCACCTCATAGAATTGAAACCTTAAAAGTGTGTGTGTGTGTGTGTGGGGGGGGGGGGGGGGGGGAGTACATGCATAGTATGATTTGGCCAAAACTTAAATAAATCGGATAAACATTAAATCAAGCATATATTCAATCCTTACGGGCATTACGCTCATCAAATTAATTCATTCAAAACAGGGCGTAACACACGGAACATGCGGCCATAAAGAGTAAATGTAAATGGAAACTAGACCGCGCACATGTCACAAATGAAGAACGCTATATAGGAAATGAAAAACTTGTAATCTCAATGAAAGATATTTCTCATTAAAAGAGGCGAAATGCATTTTCACACATTATCAAAACTATTTGAACTTTTAAATTAAATTCACCCTAGGATCATATAGGACTTTATAGGGTTGTAATGTATGTTAGGGGTTAGGTACAATTCCGTACATATACGAAACAAAGGTATGTAAGGTAATATGTATGGTTTTAACTCCAATTTGGAGTTGGTTATGGGATATTGGGTAATGGAATGAAAGACTATATTTAGGCTCAAAGGGGCTGACTAGGGAAACATTTAAGGTGTGGTTAAGGCTAATATGGGTGATATAACAAAGATGGATTGTGATCATTTCCTAAAGTTTATACAATTCTCGAGTCAAAACAATTTCGAAAATCATGCTCAAGTAACACATTTCATAAATTAACTTAATTGATGAACGATCAAATGAAAGAATAGTGATATTACCGACGAATTCAACGTTTTCAAAGAGGAAATAATACTTTATACACTCACGAATGAAGGTAAGTCTCCAATCTCACTCGGTGTAAGTATATAAAATGCAACAAGAGATTACCGAGTTATAAAAATCTTAAACCAAATCAATAAAATAAGAAAGCGCATGTGCTCAAGGGATAAAGTTTAATTCATGAAGTTATTCATAATATCAATAATTTGAGGACTAAAGTCTAATAACTTCTAAAATCGAGAACATGCATCGTTGAGTTGTCTATTGGATCGGGCAATTATTGAGATTTATCAATGGAAACAAAGGCAAAAAGCCTGATAAAAGAGAAAAAAGAAAGAAAATGTTTTTGATTTTTTTTTAATTTTTAACAAAAGGCATACTTAGTAACTAACATGTGATAAAATCCATGAACAAAACAGAGAAATGGATAAAATATCCTATACCCCCTAACTTAAATGCTGCATTATCCTTAATGCGCATTAAGAACACAACACAAAGATAGGAAAATAATGATATTTCCCAAAATTAGAGCTATCTCCCATAAGCACAAGTCCAAATGAATCTACAAAACAAGTTATTACTAAGCAAATAAAAAAATTTTACCTAAATATTAAGTTAAAAGAAATTATATCGTAAGTCATAACAATATTGAGGGGCTGAATTGCAACTATTAGATAAATTGATGGTGAACATTTGATTTTATAAAAATGGAAGGTCGCACACATCAAAATCCAATAAACAACCACAACTACATTACGATTTCTCATTTCATAAGTTCAATACAAAACAACTTAATATAAGAAATAAAAGAAAAATGGAAAAAATTGCAATATAATAACCGCCCTAAAAATACAAAAATGACCCCACAACAGCAGCCTAGTGGCCGGAACCACTAGGATCATAAGGACTCTAAAATTGAGGTGGGAGCATCGCGTTCGGGTCATGCTGAAGCAAATATAAATCTCTCATCATGGCCTTCATCATGCGAAACTCCTACTGACTCTCTTCCCTATCCTGTCTCTACTCGGATCTATCCTACTGCTGCTCGGCTAGCTGCTGGTCTAGGTGGGACTCAAAAGTAGCCCACCTAAGATGGGTCTCCTCCCATCTCTGGTCCTGCAGTGACGCATATGCCTCAAGTGCTCGGCATTCTCCTCCTCAGTCTGTGAGTAAATCAAAATGTCATCTATGAAGATGATGACAAACTTATCTAAGAACTCTCTGAACACCCAGTTCATCAAGCCCATGAATACGACTGGAGCATTTGTCAGCCTAAATGACATGACTCTGAACTCATAGGACCCATATCTCGTCAAGAAAGCAGTCTTCGACACATCCTTTTCCCTAATCCGTAGTTGATGGTATCCCGACCTAAAATCTATCTATGAAAAGAAAGTAGCTCCTCTTAACTGGTCAAAAAATTATCGATTCGGGGCAACGAATACTTATTTCGTATCATGACTTTGTTCAACTCTCGGTAGTCCACACACAACCTTAACGAACCATCCCTTTTCTTCATAAATATAACGGGAGCACCTGAAGGCGATGTACTCCTATGGATGAAGCCCTGTCCCAATAACTGATCAATCGGATCCCATAACTCCCTCATCTCAGTTGGAGCCATACGGTACGGTGCACGGTCTATCGGCCGAGTGCCCGATATTAAATCTATAATGAACTCTATCTTTCGACTAGCCTGTAGTCCCCGTATATCTTGGAATATGTCAAAAAACTCGCGAACAACAGGAATCGAATTAATAGGAATTACTATCTCTTTAGAGGTCTCCTTCTATGTATAATATAAATGGGTGGACGATCCTCCCTCAGGGCGAGGCATCGCCACTAGAAACATGGAGATTTTTAGGCTTTTTTGGGACCCGTCGTTCGAACGATTTAGCAAGTCGTTTGAATGACTATGCTTCTCGTTCGAACGAAACTCCATCTCGTTCGAACGAGATGAAGTCTCTCTTTGTTTTGTCCAGACCCGTTACGTTTTATTGTTCACACTTCGTCTTCCTCAAAATTTCAGTCTTAAAACCTCTAAATTTCTCAACCCCAACACCAAAACAACAGTCCTAATTAATGTTCTAACATGTATAAATAATTTCCCTTAACTTTGAACCATTAATTCATCATAAATCAGTTATACAATCAAAATCTCCAACTTAACAATTTAAAACCCTAGTTCATCAAATTTCCATACAAGAATATCAATTTCAATTTCGTCCATCATCAATACTCATCAATTTGGGATTTCTAAACTATCTACAAGAGGGATTCATCCTACTTTAATCTCTAGATTTTAATAAATGCCATTAATCCTCCAATTTCATCAAAACTTATGAATCAAATAGTGAATATAATACACCTACACTAATATGAACATGCTTGTTGCTATATATTGCAATAATTAAACACTTGCCTTAATTTTAACAGTCTGATCCGTTGTTGATATGGGTATGGGTGCGTTCCTCGTCTCGCGATCTATACTTTGGTATAGTTTTTGGTGCGTGTTCTTGAGTTAGGCACCAAGAACTCCTATGGCTTCTTCTTCCTTCCTTTGTGCCTTTCTCTTTTCTCTCACGTAGGTTTAGAGCTGATAACTTCCCTCTAACTCGTGTACCTCCTTATTTAATTTCTTAATTTTCATCCTTAATATCACCCCAAAATTCCAAAGGACAACAATACCTCTATGGGGTGCCGGTTAGGCCTAAAACTACCCCGGGGTCCAAATAAAATGCCTGGGTAGAGTTTTCTAACAATCTTGATCCTTCCGGACTCAATGACGCACTCAAAATTACCATAGGAGTTATACAAAAATAATTTATCTTTTTTATTCCATGCAATTAGTCCTGACACGACTCACACGCGCATCCTGACTTAAATACCAAACTATCGTATTTATCACTCCGACAATTTATAATAAAATATATAATTACATATTACATATACCCACGGTAATAATCAATGATTTCCATCAATAAGTATTAACCCTTGGCATGCTAGTTAATAATTATTTTAAATTCGGATTAATTAATAATTAAATTTCCAGACTTTTTTAACTTAATTAATCCGATAATAATAATAAATCCCATAATTATTTAATATTATAAAAATGTGGGGTATTACACACTTCTCCCCTAATAACAAAATTTCGCCCCAAAATTCGAAAAGTAACCATACCTGGTTGGAATAAGTCTGCATATTTCTCGTGCATATCCTCCTCTTTCTCCCATGTAGACTCCTCTACTTTATGATGTTCCCACTGAACCCTCACTAGTGGAACTACCTTTGACCTCACTTTTATCTCTCTACGTTATTGGATATCCATAGGCGTCTCCTCATATGAACTGTCGGGCTGTAAATCAATCTCCTCAACCACAATGCGGGTGTGGGCCAATTCATCCCTAAGAAACCGCCTCAATGATGATATGTGGAACACATCGTGAATATGGTGCAAGTGTTCCGGTAACCCAAGTTTATATGCCACTATCCCAATCCTCTCAATAATGGGAAATGGTCCTACATATCTCAGAGCCAATATCACATTCTTCCCGAACCTTATCACCCCTTTCACAGGAGACACTCACAATAATATTTGATCCCACGGGTTGAACTCCCAGAAGAGCCTCTTTGTGTCGGCGTAGATTTTATGCATGTCCTGGGTTACTCGAATACGGTTCCTGATCATCTCAACCCTTGTTGACGCTTTCTGAATTACCTCTGGGCCGAGTAACTTTTTGTCCCCCACCTCTAGCCAATAAGTAGGAGAACGCCTACCGTACAACGCCTCGAATGGGGCCATGTCGATTGTAAACTGATAGGAGTTATTATAAGCGAACTCCACCAGTGGAAGATACGACTCCCAACCCCCTCCAAAGTCAAGGACACACATGCGCAACATGTCCTACAACATCTGATTGGTAAACTCAGTCTACTCATCTGTCTGTGGGTGGTAAGTTGTACTCAACCGCAGTTCAGTACCCATAGCCTCCTGAAAGCTCTTCCAGAAGCGTGATACAAAAGTTTTGTCTCTGTCAGACACGATGTTTCAAGGGCACCCCGTTCAGTCTCACTATCTCGGCAATAAATATCCGGGCATACTATTTCGTAGTGTAATCCGTCAGTACCAGCAGAAAATGATCTACCTATGTCAATTGATCCACCACCACCCATATAGAATTGTGACCCTGCTGTGAAGTAGGCAGCCCAGTGATGAAATCCATGGAAATGCTCTCCCATTTCCATGTAGGTATCTCCAGCGGCTGAAGTAAACCTTGCGGCCTCTGGTGGTCCACCTTTACCAGGTGGCACACTTGGACACGAACTCCGTAATGTCCTGCTTCATCCCACTCCAGCAGTACTGCCACCTCATATCCTGGTACATTTTATACCCTCCAGGATGTATCGCAAATCTGGATCCATGAGACTGTGTCATCACTGCATGACGTAAATCCTCTCCTTCTGGGACCACTAATCTCCCATTAAATCGTAATCCCCCATCTAAGCTCATTGAGTAGGACTCTGCTCCCTCTGCTAGAAGCCGTACAATCTGATCCTGGCAAAACAAATCAGCGGCCTGAGCGTGGATCACTCTCGTAACAATCTCTGGAGTGACTGACATGACGAACATAAAGGATCGAGCCACTACATCTTGGTGTCCCAATTCTTTCTATTTCTCCTTCCACACTTCTGCCACCTCACCTACTGATCTACGGCTCAACGCATCAACAATTACGTTAGACTTCCCCGGATGATACTGTATCTCAAACTGGTAATATTTCACAAAATCTATCCACATGTGCTGATGCATGTTCAACTCCCGCTGAGTGAGCAAGTATTGCAAGGACTTGTGATCTATGAACATGCAAAATCTATCCCCAAGCAAGCAGTGTCTCCAGATCTGTAGGGAAAACATGACTACTGCTAACTCCAAGTCGTGGGTGGGGTAATTCCTTTCGTGAGGCTTAAGGTTGCGAGAAGCATAAGCTATAGCATGTTCCTCCTGCTGAAGTACCGCACCAAGTCCCTGTAGAGAGGCATCAGTATACACCAAGTACTCCACTCCTGGCCTAGGTAAAGAAAGAACTGGCTCTAAAGTCAACTTATCCTTTAGCTCATTTAAAGCTAACTGGCAAGCATCATCCCAAATGAACTTCACCCCTTTGCAAGTTAAATTTATCAATGGCCCCTCAATCTTCAAGAACCCTCGGATGAATTTCCTGTAATACCCAACTAACCCCAAGAAGCTACGCACCTCCTTCGGTGTCGTGGGTTGTCCCCACTCCTTCACCACTGATACTTTGCTCAGGTCCACTGATATCCCCAATTCTGACATCATGTTCCCCAGAAACTGTTCCTCCTATAACCAGAATCCACACTTTTCACACTTGGCATATAACTGATGCCCTCATAGAGTCTGAAGAATCTGTCTCAAGTGCTCGGCATGCTCCTACTCAGTCTGTGAGTAAATCAGTATGTCATCTATGAAGATAATGACAAAATTATCTAAGAACTCTCTGAACACCCGTTTCATCAAGTCCATGAATATGGCTGGAGCATTTGTGAGCTTAAACGACATGACTCTAAACTCATAGGACCCATATCTCGTCAAGAAAGCAGTCTTCGACACATCCTGCTCCCTAATCAGTAGCTGATGGTATCCCGACCTCAAATATATCTTTGAGAAGAAAGCAACTCCTCTCAACTGGTTGAACAAATCATCAATTCGAGGCAACGGATAATTATTCTGTATCGTGACTTTGTTCAACTTTCGGTAGTCCACACACAACCTTAACGAACCATCCCTCTTCTTCACAAACATAACGGGAGCACCCTAAGGCGAGGTACTCCTACAGATGAAGCCCTATCCCAATAGCTTCTCAATATAATCCCGTAACTCCCTCATCTCAGCTGGAACCATATAGTACGGTGCACGGGCTATCATCCAAGTGCTCGACATGAAATATATAAAGAACTTTATCTCTCGGCTAGGCGATAGTCCTGGTATATCCTGGAATACGTCAAAAAACGCATGAACTACAGGAATCGAATCAATAAGAATTACTATCTCCTTAGAGGTCTCCTCCTCTATATAATATAAATGGGTGGATGATCCTCCCTCAGGGCGAGGCATCGCCACCAAAAACATATCCTGGCCCAGAATAGCAAAAATAAAACTCCTACTGAAACAATCTATAATAGATCTATACGTAGCAAGCCCATCCCTTCCAATAATGGCATCATGCTCGTGCATATATAGGACTAGCATATTGGCAGGCAAAATCAAACTCCCATTATCTATACCTACCCCTCGGCACATAAAGAAAATCAAAGACCCATTTCCCAGTGGTGAGTCTACACATGTCACTGTACTCTATGTTGTGTCTAATAACCCCGTGGGCCGTTCAAAGGTAGTGGCTATAAAATAGTGTGATTCCCCAGTATTAAATAAAACACCCCCCATAGTGCCATGGATAGGAAGCACACCCTCAATCGTGGGTGGTGCCCGCTGTGGTGCTTCCTGGTGGGCATTATAAACACGTCCATACTGTAACTATCCCTATTGAACCGAGGGTTCTGGTAAAGCTAGGACATGTGCTGCTGCTGGTAGGGAGGTGGGAAAGATGGGTCTTTAGAGCTCCTGCTGGGTTCCCTGTTGCTGGGGAAACCTGCCCTGTCGGGGAAATCCTGCTTCCTATGGTCACTCTTGCCACAAGAGAAACACCTGCCACTGATGTTATCTCATCACTGCCCCTATTGACCTCGGCCTTGCTAGCCATTTCTACCCCTCCACCGGACCTGGTGAACCTGCTGATGCCTATGTTGTCCCTGCTGTTGGCCCTAATGGCCCTGCTAATAACGAGGTTAGCTCTGCTGACTGGATTGGCCCTCCTTATAACCCCCATATCCCTGCCTAGAATCGCTAGATCAAAATTGTTTAGCAAGGTCCCCCTAGTGGGAAATCTACTCACTTTGACGGGTCTTCCCTTGAGCTGATGGTGCCCCACCGGCACTACTACCTCCTATCCAGCCCTATTGGTTGGACTCCCTTGCTCGTTTTCTCCCCTGCTGATGGAAACGATGGTCCTGGCAATATAATAGGGCAACGTTGAGTACATCAGTGAAAGTACCCAACGATAGATTACCTATGAGGTGCTGATGAATCCTCCAGGTCAATCCATCCATGAACATCAAAATTTTCTTTTCTTCCGTAGGTACCACATCTAGAACCATAGTAAGAAGCTTCGCGAATTCCTCCTTTTATTCTTCCACTGTCAAAGCCTCCTACTTCAGATTCAATAGTCTCCGCCTCATCTCTGTCTGCACTGCGGAGGGAATGTATTTTCGATCAAATCGCACCCAAAATCTCTGAATAGTCATATTATCCCTATCATCCAAGGTGGTAGTGGATTCCCACCACTGCAAAGCGTCCCCCACTAGCTTGTAGGAAGCCAGTAACTGCCTCTGAATGTCGGTACACTCATACTTGCAAAGATGCCTCTGGATATCTTTCTTCCATTGGCTCACTATGATGATGTCAGAACCGCCCCTGAGAACTCTGGGGGATGTGCCCTCTGGAAAACATCCCTGATTCTCTCCCATGCAGTGGGAAACTGAACCGGAACTGGCGCCACGACTCGTACTTGAGGTGGGGCCTATTACACCACCGCTCAAGCTACATTTACCGCCTAAGCAACAATGGCGGTGACGTTAGTTGCGTTAATCATTCCTTAAGCCTGAGCTTCTGGTTGCTCTGGCTGGGCATTTCTGTTTCTCGGGGCTCATCTTGGAGGCATCTAAAATGAAGTGGTATTTATTAGTCCATAATTATTAATAAATCTCAAATAGCTGAAGACGTAAACGTATAATTAAGAGTACAACAGTCCTAAAGATATGGCTCTATATCAAAGAATGCAAAGCGAAAAATATGTTAAGCCATACAGATACTAAAGGTCACTACAACCTAATGCTATGATACCACCTGTGACACCCCACTTAATTAAATATCGGGTGATTAGTCCTTTATTAAATTAAATCAAACTGTCTGGTTGGTTCATTCTTATCATCACCGTCGAAAAATAATTTTCATTATTAATCACCTAATAAATAATTAAGCTAAGTGTCAAAAACATTTTCCCAATTAATTATACTCAATTAATCCATTAATAAATTCCATGCTTGAAGATATAAGCCATTTCCATTTCACAAGAATAAATACTGAACATGAATCAAATACTAAAATAAATGAGACTGGAGAAAACATTCCAGTTCAAAGTCTTAAACCAATGAATCATTATACTCTCGAAATTTCTCTTTACCTCTTACGCAATTAACTCGATTATTCACACTCTCGAAATTTCCAAGGTTAATTCACTTATTCAATACTTAAGGTATTATCCTAGGAATGCTTCCCAAATACTTCTGCACTAAGCTAACCTCAGTAAATGGCAGTTTTCCTAACACAATTAAATGTGTAACATGATTTGAGGAAAAATGGAGATTTCTAGACTTTTCTGGGACCCGTCGTTCGAACGATTTAGCAGGTGGTTTGAACGACTCTGCTTCTCATTCGAATGAAACTCCATCTCGTTCGAATGAGATGAAGTCTACAAAACAATAATTAGTCAAAACAAATAGAATTGTAGTGCAATTAAAGGTTAGTGAGTGAAATAGTTAAAATGGTGTGTGCAAATGCGTTAATCCGAGAAAAAATATTCCACATTGTGACCAAAAGTGTCGAGATGTGACAACGAGTGAAAACCACCCAACTGTGCGCTAAAAATGGATTGAAAATTTTGTTTAGGCACTTTAGCAAACATTTGGCGTGCACAGTGTGGATAAGGGTTCATGAGGACCATTGAACCAACCAACAAGCCCCATTCATGAACAAACACTTTAAGCAATCAACAATAAGTGTTCATGAATGGAATAGATTCGCATTCAAGCACAAACAATTGTTGGAGCAATACAACTGGAGAAAACTCAGCGAAAACCCAAAATTTGTCAAAACATGCTTAAATGGTGGAAACATGACAAATAATCAACATAACATAAAAAATATATGTTAATATGGAATAATTTATACCTGATTTGTTGAGAAAAGGGTTGATTTGACTTGAGGAAGGGTAAGGGCACGGAAATAGGGGAAGGGAGAGTGTAAGGAGAAAGGAAATAAAAGAGAAGAGAAATAAGAAAAGAAGGGGCAGCGCCGGATATAACTGCTCGATCGATCGATCAATGCCAGGAGTCGATCGATTGATCCCCCTTAAAAAATTTCTCTGCATTACTGTTCACACAAAATGGGAATTGAATGGGATTAAGGATTAAGGGGAGGGGTAAATGAGGTATATATATATATATATATATATATATATATATATATATATATATATATATATATATATATATATATATATATATATATATATATATATATATATAATAACACAATATAAAAATAAAATAAAATAAATAAATACATATATATAAATATATAGAATCACTAACAATAAGAGGATAAAATATACAATGAGAGACACACACACACACACACAAAAATAAAAATGAAATAAAATAAAATAACAAGAACAAACAAGTGCAAATAAGTGCGAATGAATGTGTGCAAAATAAGAAAATCTTTTTGTGAGTAAACTCATTTTTTAGTTATTGTCACAACCATATGTCCGGGATGCACAATCACCGCAAATTCAAGTTCTTTGAACCTACAAAAAATGTTAGAACCAAGCATACCAAAAAACATAACAACAAAAACTTAACTAATAACAATAGACAAAATTAAAAAGAAATAAAAACTTAAAGAAAGGAAAAAGCTAATTATGTACAACCTACATTTTGGTCTTACAATTAACTATATACTATAAGTCTAAATATTTGAGGGTCCATCCAAAATACAATTTGAATTTGAAGGATCAACAATGGACCCTCCCGAACATGCATGCCTCCCGAAAGATGAGAATTCCGTTTGAACAACGGAAGGCATGCGGGTGGTGGAAAAAGTGAACCATCGTCAATTTGAAGTTTTGGGCAGAAGATAGGGGATTTTGATAACAGGGGGGAGAGGTACATTAGAGTTCTAAGAAAAATTGACTCATCTCCAAAGGTTTTTCAAATGGAATGGGATATGGTGCATACACGGGGATAACATCCATCGAAAACAAGTCCGGGTAAAGAGTCCTCATCGGTAAATGGTTCACAAGTGTTAATAATTTCTATCGACTCATAGGAATCAACCGATAATTCTAATGGTTCGATCATGAAAAATGAATATGGTGATGAAATAAATTCAATCTCAATCAACTCATCGTCAGAAGGATATTGAATTTAGGGTAGAAACATGCACACTCGATGAGAAATTCTTCGAAAAATTTAGGTGAAACACAAGTTTCCACCTCCTCGTTGTTTTGTGCATAAGAATTCATCTCATTGCAAACTGCTCCAAGTCTTGATCCAGCGCCATTTAGTCTTTCCAAGACTTGGGAGTAAAGAATAAAATTTGCTTCCAAAGTAATCTTCCTCGGCTCTAGATCCTCGGATTCCTCATTTGGTTGAAATTCTTCTTCACATTCATCGGAATAAGAATCATTATTGGATTCGAATAATGAATCCAACTCAAGCTCCCAATAACAATTTTCATTCCGATAATTGTTTTTAAGTCTTTCAATCTCAAGAAAATCTTCAAAATGAAAAACTTGAAAACAATCCCCAAAGTAAGAATCATTAGAATGACCGTAATAACTATAAAAAAAAACATGATTACCAAATTGTATATAGATGGAGAATCCGATGAAAAGGTGCTTGATCGAGAATAAACGTTTCCAAGCGCTCAAGTATGAAAATCCTACAAGAAAGGTTAAAAGAAAGAATACAAATACAAAAAAATAATACTAGGAAATAACAAAGCAACGACAATCTAAAACACACTCCCCGGCAACGGCGCCATTTTGATGCGAGTGAAACCGAGTGTTCATGTAGTCGTTGATTTCGACTCCCGCTCTACATGCAAAAACCTAAGCTACTACTTCACTTGCGAGGCAAGCACATCGGTAAGTCGGGTATCATAAGAAATCCACAGGGAGTAATTGAATTTTAGATTTTAATTGTTTAATTACTTCAGGAATAAAAGTGTAAAATAAATAAAAGAAAAGGTGATGGTTGGGAATGGTGACAAAAGAAAATAATAAGTTATACTATACAAAAGTAAATCAAGGATCGGGATCACATCCTACAACATGGGGTAAACAACTAATCATCAAACTTCCAGCTTGAAAGCTATTTAACTGAGAATTTTAATTAAGCATAAACTTCACGTAAGAAGGAATTTAACCCAAAGTTGCTTGAACAAACATTTAATAAAAAATGGTGACATGTGGATTAAATTCGGATTTTCTCTATAAACACTAAAGTTACGTGACAAATAAAATTAAACGCATAACAATCCAACTTTAATACATACGGTTTTGATTAAACGCAATTTTACACGAAATCTAGTTTTCGGAGCTCAAGGCCCGTCAATGGCAGAACACAACCCCGACCTTATTTATCTAAGGTCTAAGCATGAATTAAACTAAATAACTAGATTAAAATAGTAAATAACTAAATTAAATTAATTATATAGGTAAGGAAAAGGAAGGACATAACTATATTAAAGGAGAGGATAATGAAAATTTCAACTTACAACACCCAAAAGGGTCACATGAAATGAGGAAGAAGAATGAGATCTCCAAACCCTAACCCAAAATAACTATTAAAACTAAGTATATCTCTTATTACAACAAAAATCCTATATATAGTAAGTTGGAAAAGAAATAAAGAAGAAAGAAAAGAAAAGGAAGAAAGCTGTCAAAAATACAGGGGATCGATCGATTGACCCTGACAGTCGATCGATCGATGGTTCAGGAAAAAGCCCACTATCTTCAAAGTAAGACAAAATTTGAGGAGTCGATCAATCGATCCCTTTAGTCGATCGATCGATCCATCAGATATGCAAACTCCCTTGTTTTGATTTCTTTGTAATTGTCTTCCGCGAAAAGCCTTGAAACTTCTTCGTCCGGACTCGGAATCGCGCACCATACACGAAGCTTGCTCCGAGAACTACAACTTTTGTGAAGATGTTGGACCAAATTCCCAAACTTTAAAATGACTAAATTGCCCTTGCATGTGTAAAATTGTACGAAACTTATCCGAAATGCATCCAAACTTCATACTAAGCATCGAAACATCTACATAAGCTCAATTAACCCCTGCAAAACATATATCTATACAAATCCGAGGTTGTCTAGTTAACGAGAATAAATATAGGGATTAAGATACCCGAGAGGGCTAATAATGCGTAGGTTCACGAGTGAAATACACAATATTTGCGTCGTATCATTTTCCTAGTCGGTAAAAAGATTAATAACAACCATAAGCTTAAATAAAGTGAGTTAAACCAAAATTAACTTTATCTTATTGATGAAAATGCATTACAATATAAATAAATAAGCAAAGGGCAATACAAGAGAAATATGAATTTATTCAGCTGGGCGTTTTCCTTGGGCCTTGTTCGGCCCAGCATGAGGATCCAATGTATGTGGAGAATTTATTAATTTGAAGTCTCTCAGCATTTGCCTATTACTACTACTTGTCCTATCAAGCAAGTGAGGAGGTCAGACTATGCCATGCTCATCATGGAAACCATAATCCTCTAGATACTTAGTTATCTGGGATTTGGGAGTGGCATTGGGAGGAATTCATGTTGTGTCTAACTTGAATGGAGGCTTATCACAGTCTAAACACTATACCAAAAATAATAATCTGGCACGGTTTAAAACCTTGCCAGATCAAATCTGGCATGGTTTTGAACTGTGTCAGAATCAGGTGTTCCAAAATGGCCAGTTTTTTCTGGCACGGTTTAAAAGTGTTCTAGTTTTGACCAAACAAGAACACTTCTAGCACACTTTATAACCGTGTCAGAATTTAATATTTCTGGCACACTTTTGGCACAATTTATAATTGTGCCAGATTTATTACATTTTGGTACACTTTTGGCACGGTTTTGAACTATGCCAAATTTTTGGATCAAAGAAAAAAAATTAATTATAAATAATATTACCCCCAAAAAATCAACAACATTTCCACTATTTTTTGTACCTGTTTTAGAATAACAAAAATTCAATTATAATATAAAACCAGCATGGCGAAAATAGTACAACAACAATACAAATAGTCCACAACAACACTAATACACATACAATAAGCCCACTAAAAATTAATGGCTCAAATTCCCTTGATATAAAATTTATGTCAATACATATGAAATTCATCTCAATACAGGCACAACCATCGAACTTTCAATGAGTTCCAACTTATAAAACAAATAAACAAAAAAGAGTAATTAATTTTTATCATTTGACAAGATTGAAGGCCAATAACCTTTACGATCCTTTCGAAGAGATTCTTGCTTGCCAACATCTTGTTTGTGGAAACTCCATTGCTTTCGTTGATTAACTGATCATAGTCGGTCAAAGTAACAGTGTAAATGGCAAGGTCAACATCTTCGAACATTTCTAACCACTTGCAATAATCTCCAATTATACTTGAGTGAACTCTAACGAGTTGGTACATGCAGATGCAAAGTAAGGACTGGTATTAGAACTAAAATTCTGTGTATAGTCACAATGACTTGATCCTGAAAAAGACTACAACATGCATAAAATGTTGGTGAAATAATGAAAGTAGCAGGTAGGCATTTTACAGAACTAATTCCAAAGTTTCATGTTGATATAGATGTGAATTACATACCATTTGTAAACAGTTTACAAAATTTGGGCAGAGTTCCCTTGGTTTATAGGACTATCCACCCCGTTTAACAACTAAAAACTACTCAAACCACAACAATAGTAATATTATTTACTGAACCTCATATAAATAATTAGCTTGTAGATATGCAACAATCGCGCCCATTAGTCAAAGGCATACATTACACTGAGCAAATGATTTCTCAGTAGATATACATCAGTCTCCATTATTCACACGCCCAGATGATTTCTCGGATAACTTTTGAAGAAAGTCCAAATTTTTTTGACATAAGTCAAGTCAGATAAAATTTAATAAGGTGAAATAATCAGTAAACATATATTGAAATAAGGAGCATAAAACTTTGAATTGATATACGCGTAGAGGATACATCATATGGATCTCATAAACATATTACAATAACTAGTAGCCTGTTGCATCTCATAACTTTCTCTCAAAGATTGGCCATAGGGTGATCTGGAAAAATAAAAAGAAACATCGATTAATGATAAAAAAAATGCACAACATCCACCAGCAAAATAATGTAAATAACTTCAACAGTTAATTTATTTAATCGAAGAAAATTAAATGCACAATTACCTTGAATGAAAAAAGCTCCCCCATCTTATGATGGTCTGGCGCAACAGGATCCCAAATGTGACGTGACCGAAAGAAGAGACAATTTCATGGGTAAAATATATTAAACCGCAGTATGTAAACCATGTTCTACTATTCGAAAGCCCCCAAAATTAGTATAAAAACTGTCAAAAAATTATCTGAAGAATACAGGGGTGGGGTGAACAAAACATATTTAGAAGAATAAAAATTCAAAGTGATCAGTATATATATATATATATATATATATATATATATATATATATAGCAGCACTGTTGATATATACGATTGGCAATGGCATTTTTTACTCCCTTTTTTATCCTCGATGTGAGGTCAAATTCTTGGAGTAGAAGAATCCATCAAATCAGACACAGTGTTCTTATATTGGAGAAGGTGCTTAAGAGATAAATTCTATGTGAAACATATACTCGAGGATCCAACCAAGTATTCTCTAAACATGTCTAATAAAAAAATACTCTGCCTAAAAATTTCTTTTCAGTGGTGGATAAGTTCATTTGTGAACTATACAAAGTAGCGCTAACATAGTATATGACATGGGGTTTCTAATCCTTCATTTCCCCAACACTACCCATTGTGCCTTGCATAGTCTATCTCATCGCACATGAGCTCAAATGACAAGCTCCAATCTGGATGTTATCGGTACATTAGCCTTTTGAATATTGCACATGTGCATTATCCAATGTAAAATTAGCTGGCTGAATGTGCTAACAATGTTGCCTGCATTGATTCCCATCGAAAATATCATATTGCACATGTGCACTATCCAAAGTACGATTAGCTGGCTGAATGTGCTAACAATGCTTCCTGCATTGATTCCTATCGAAAACATCATCATGAAACTGTTGAGAACCCCCAAATAGCCTTCTCGTACCCCATACCAACTCATACCCCTGGATGACCTGTCAGATCCCTGTGACCAGGTACGAAGCCCAGTTATTTGTTACACATTAGTTCCCGAGATGGTCTTGTGGCACCAACAACATGGCTATTGTTTCTTTGCCATCCACTGGTGTTATGCTTCAAGTGAAGGACCTTACTAAGTTACCATTATGGTCGTGGCATTGGCCTTCGTCCCACTATTGTTGTTCTTAGAAATTCTTGAATTGAGACTCCATGTCAATCATCTTTTGAGTTGCGAAATTTATGTGAAGAAAACATATTTGTTATGTTTTGATAATCAAATCTCATTTGGTCTACCATCGGTACAATTCTTACAAAATCTAACAAAAGCCGTCAAATTCCAGCAGCTAGATAAAAATAATATCTAAACAATATCATGAATTCAAATATTATTAAAAGTCAAACTTCAGGGATATAGAACAACAGAACAAAGACAGGACTAGCAACAAAGGGATTATAAAATAGTATGTACAGTGTACTGAACAAAAAATAAAGGAAATGAGGCATAGCATGTATATAACAAACTGAAGGCACACATAACAAGGACGAATAAATAACAAAAAAGGAAAGTATATCATATGTGCAACATCATTAGCTAAATTGGAGCCGCACTGAATGAAAGTCTTCGAGTAAAGTTCTTCTTAGTATAATAAATTATACATAAATAGGAAGAACACCATATCCCCTTCTAGTAGCGTCGAGTAGGGTACGGGGGTGTGGCAGAGGGAGTAGCTAGCGTAGAGATGGTTTGGTGCGAGCAGGGGAGGGGAGGGAAGGAGAATGATTGGCGAGGTGCCATCGTGCATGTCGACATGTATACATGAGTACGAAATGCTAAATGTAAAATATAAATTTCAACTTTAAGCCCAACCCCAAATTGAGGGAATTGATAAAATGATAGCAACATATTGTGCATACATTTTACCAGTCATGAACGATTCCATTGAGTTCTAAAATAACAAGTGAAAAAGCATTGGATTATAAGTAATTTTTTGTTTAGTAGTGTTTACAAAATAATGGAATTCTTACAACTAAAATACCACGTCAATCCATAACTCTATTTTATAACAAAACAATGGAATCGGAATTCAAAACCCGTATTTCAATTCCGAAGCTTAAGATTAGGCTTGCCAAACACACCCTTATACTGTGTATGGGAACCTATGTTACATGCCATAAAAATGGAATTGGATCATTTTTAGTTCAGAATTACAAAAGTTTTCCAATTCCATTTCCATTGATTGAAGCGGAACTCAAAATTTTCCTATTCAAATAACAATGCTTCAAACATATTTATATTTGACTCTCACCATCACATATATCAAGTTAGTGTCAATTTTTTTATTATCATGTTCGCCGTGTACAATCAACATCATTGACTATAATAAATCAAGTTAAAGATCAAAAGAACAAAGGCTGAATAAATCAAATACCTTCAATCACTTCCCCATATTATCCAAATGCTTTTCTGAGACACATATCATCAGTGCTATATGAGAGATCTGTACAAGAAAATATAAAGTAGAATATCATACTGCTGGAAAAGAGATAGGGAAGAATTCACGCACCTCCAATGAAGATCTTAGGGAGGAGACATGCATCTTATTGCCTGGTGAAGTACTGAATTAGAGGCAGATAGCTCCCAACTAATGTGCTTGCTTCCTGCCTGTTTAAGTATATTGCTAATTTTATTGCAAAAGCCATCTTTGTATCTAGTATAAATAGGAAATTCAGATCCGGTGACATAGATCTTATTAAAAACAAATACAGTGAAGACAAAACTAGCCAAAGAATTCCTACATTATACAGTTGGCGCACATAAATCTAAGGAAAGAAAGAAAAAATGCACACAAATCAGATTCCAACATAAGTTTTTAACAACCATCAAACAAATTGGCTCAAAACCATTGATAGTTATAGCAAAAACAATATGACTACCTCAATTTGAAACCTATCTAGTGAGATATCTCAAAACCCTGGACTGGACATCCTGCAGACAACCTTATCACTCTTGCCCACATTTTATTCTCATTCTAATCCCTCCTATCTTCAATAAACTGGACCTACAACAAAATATGAGTGAGCATAATTGAGACTGCTGATAGGTTTGAGTAATCAACCTTATATATGAGGTTCGTAATGAAATACAACAGAAGCATTCACCAAAAGATCGATAATACAACAACTAGTCATTCAAGAGCTATATGCATTATCTACATACCACTGCAGGCACAAGAGTACGATCCCTAAGAGCTATATGCATTCCATCCATGTCATAACACCACAAATGCAAATATAATATTCATTCCATCAATAATAATATTTTATCACAACACCACAAACACAAATATAATATGTAAACTGTGACACCCCGCCTAATTAAATACCGGACGATCACTCCTTTATTAAATTAAAATCAAGGTGAACAGTTGGTTCATTCTTAGCATCACTGTCGTGAAAATAAATTTTTCCAAATTAACACCCTACTTAATTAAGCTAAGTGTCAAAACCATTTTTCAACATTATTAACCAATTTTATTTTTAAAGGAAAATTATTTATTTAATTATTAACAACATTTTCAATAAGAAAGAATCATACAACAATTATCCTGGAACATAATCCAATTGATTTAAACATTCAACATCCAAAATCCCAACATTTAAAACTTAATGTAAAACATACATGCTGAATAAATCCCAAAGTAACAGTACTAGAAATACTGAAATACAAATGTCCCAGCAGAACAGATAAATAGTGGAAAGGGCGACACATGCCCAATAACTGAGAATCATAGGAGTGGAATCAAATAAATGAAATCGTCTAAGCAAGTGGCCTGCAACTCTCACCTAAGCTGCAGCACGTTCTTTCCAAGGGATCCTAAGCAAGACGCCCCTATGGCTGGGCACCTGTAGTACATACATATATATATATAAGAGAGAGAGAGAGAGAGAGAGAGAGAGAGAGAGAGAGAGAGAGAAACGGGTCAGAGCCCGATAGTGTATATGATTTAAAAATTGTTTAACAAGTATTTAAATTGATACAGGCCAATGCAACGACATATTAGTGCGACACTCTCTTGAGAAATTCTCACCTCTCTTCTAATGTGCACTCCTATCGCACTAACCCTCCTAATGGTTTATCTCTATATCACGCTATCTTTCCCCAATGATTTAACTTATCTTAGGTTATTCGCAGGATTCAAAATTTAACGATACAATTGTTTGAAAAGAATATTTCAATTAATAACCAAAGTTCTCATTTTAACTTTATTAATCAATAAAGTTTTCCAGTGTCATATTATACTTTGTCAAAACAAGTATTTACAATTTGAGTCATCAACCATGTCCTACATATCAATTCACAGTAGGTAGTCCCAAATTTTAGAATTTCATATATATATATTAACTACTCGTAAAATATATATATACTATAACAACACCCCAAATAAAACTATGGTGCGGGCATACTCTACTATCCAAACCCCGTATCACTCATTTTAAGGGGAATACAAATTCGGAATCATGCTCGAATTGTATTAACACATACACAAACAATATTGAGGCGAAGTATAGATTCCAAGTCTCTAAGAGGTCAGTACATACCCTCACATCTCTTAGGACCGTCTGAACTATCGATTCGATAGCCTGTACCAAGTATATCTAGCTTCTAGGGTACAAGTCAATATCCCCCATAAAGGTCCCATCGAGATAAGACTGTCCCAGCGCGGTAACCTCAGGGATAGCAAGTAGCGCGGGCATGATTTTCACACATAGATAGCATATGTATACACAATCATATAACTGTACTAATATTAACATGTCAATATTGGGTATATTCTCAAATCCCATAGTTACGACTTTTATCCATATTATCATATTTTAGTAAACACTTATAACGGTTCGTTTATAACCTTGATTCGGTATTATTCCAACGTACCACACAACTGTCATGACTTTATTCTCCAAATTATAAAATTCAGTAGGTGTACACATTTGTCCCAAAGTAACTCTCTTACGTGTCTCTCTCTTTAAATCATAAATTCACCGACCCTTATGTAATTATCCCAAAATACAATCTTTGCCCGACATCAAGGGTCGTAAAATTTATTCACATGTCCTACTGGTCTTCCCTATCTCCCAAAATATTTTATTAAGGATGCCCAAGAATTATCTCACAATAAATTGAATTTAACACATTTAAAAAGGAAATAGGAGTCTGCCAGGAGGGGTCGATCGATCGAGGTCTGGGGCTCGATCGATCGAAGATCTGAGCTCGATCGATCGATCAAGCAGGTATTGCGATTTCTACAGAATTGCAGTTACGGGTTTCATCTTCTAACCTTCACCAAATCCATATTTTTCAATCCCAAACGTCACAAAAATTGTACTATTAACATTATATCATCCTAGTGGGTATTTCTAACGTGAAGCATGAGGATTTTTATAATTATACATGGATTAACAGCCCAAAATTTATTATAATTATCAAGAACCCTAGAATTCTCTTAAACATGGTTCTAACAAGTATTTCCAGAAATTTCCTTCTTGAAAACATCATAATTTCGTGGGTAATTCCTCTACATGGCAAGGGTTTCCAGAATTTTCATTTAAATCATAACTACATGCAATTCCTATCTCAAATCTTTGGTTTTCTTCCATAAAACTCATTCTAATTACTCCTAAACTAATATGAAAGATGCACCAATGAAATAAGCAAGATAAACACTTTCCTGGGATTTTCGACGTTCTGGTTTACGGATGATTTTGGTGTGGTTGCGTTCCCCGTCGCGCGAACTACGCGTTGGTGGTGACGGCGGTGCAATCGGAGGTGTTCTTGGCCTAGAACTCCTTGGAGAGCTTCTCCTCTTCCTCCCCAATGGTCGTCATTAGTATTTCATTGTTTTAACCCTAAAATATGACACTTTCCATATGATATAACCCTATAAAATCCGTAGGTTTAATTACCCATAATTACGAAATGTCCAAAACGCCCTCCCGGGGTACTAATTAGGCCTAAAAATGCCCCAAGATCCAAAATAAACCCCCGGGTACACTTTTCTGACTATCTCAACCCTTCCGGACGCATTGGCGCACTCAAAATGACCATACGAATAACTTATAAAATATTCACTTTTATTAATCCACATTTAGTCCCGACACGACACAGGCGCGTCCTGACTTAAATTTCCACAATTGTCATTTTATTCACACGTGACAATATTATAAAAATAAATCTCATATATTACTATACTCATCCAGTAATATGCAACAAATAATATATTCCCAATAATTACTAACTCTTGTCACGCTAGTAAATATTTAAAACCACATTTCGAATTAAAATTAAATTAATTTATCTCAATTAAATTTAATAAATCCTTAAATTTAATAGCCATGAAAATACGGGGTATTACATACTTCCCCCTAATAACGGAATTTCGTCCCGAAATTTGGAAAATAAGGCCTATCAGGTAGCACAATTCTGGATATCCTTGTTAGTACGCAAACTATCTACATAGTACGGCGCTCAATCACTATAGCTTTTTCCTCACAGCAACATTGTTTTACATTCTCATTGGAGACACTTCACATTGTGCTCCCACTCGACAATATTCGCATAGGTCACACCTATACGTTATAATTTCCTTATCTCACTATCATTAGGAGGCCTCACCTCACTACATGACAAACTACTCGTATTTATTCATACACAAGAATCCCATTCTGAGAAGATCATACGAACATTTGACCACTCATGACTGCCTAAAACAGTCGTGGAATTCCACCATAAATAACGGATATTTTCTCGACCGATCAAAAATTCTGATTATCTACTCTCCTCTAAACATACGGAAGGAGAATAGTCGAGGTTCTTCCATAACAAAACCTTAATAAGTACCTCGTACGCGATGAACAGGTACGAGTGCTTCTACAGAGCATACTTGGAATCATCGTACCAAGATTCCAAAATTTCCTTCATGTGGCTCCACTAATCTTTAATCACCATGCGCTTATTCCCTGGCTAAGGGTGATACATCCTACTCGAAACGAAATCTTATCTCCGATGGTTCCTGAAATCCCATTTCAAAGGTGGGATTCACCAATCTCATCCCGATTCAGAAATTTATACTACGCCGGACCATGCACTGGCGCGATCCTTCCTTTCAAAGGAAGTCTGGGGCATACTAGTTAATATTGTAAGCTAGCCCAAAGGAATATCAATCACTTCCTTCTCAGCGACTTAATTCACATGTTCGGGATAAACCCTTGATCTTGTTTTAAGGATGGAAACTCATCCAAGAACTTTATCGGCTTTACCGACCTCTTCCAAGTTCAGGAATTTTTGATAAACACAAAATTCTTTGGTTGATTCTCCTCTTTCAACCAAACCTTACCTATGGGCGGTGCATGTAGAGACTACTCACTACGTCTCGCTAAACATCAATTCTTCGCTTGAAATGTCTCACATTAAGTGACACGTAATACTCCCCTTCCTTCCTTGGAGTATGCCGAAAGTTTCGACCCGTGCTCTTCTCTCCACGAAGCGCACTTCTGGATCTCTAATACTATACTAACATCATTACTCTTTGTATGCGCAAGTCGCTCTCACACTTGACTAATAACAACTCCGCTCCGGGTGTGCTTCATAACAATTAAATTCTACTATATTCAAGGAATACCAATTTTTGAATGGCTTCCCACAACCTTCCAATCAATTTAGGACGTGCTATTCTAATTGCACACTTATGTATGGATTATCGCCCCTCATGTGACGTTTAATCCACTCTATCACTTCCACTTCGTTATACTAGTCCCACAAACATATATTTCACACGTCTATTACCACGTCCCTTCGACTCGGACTATTTTAACTATAATTAACCAAGATGCCCACATTTTTGCAACACTCCGACCGCCCTGGGAGAGCGAACGACGTGCTACTCATCTGTAGGACTAACTAAATTCAACGGAATAGAAGGAATAGGGCATTCAAATTCCATGACAATAAAAGATGAATAATAATTCTCAACCTTCCTTAGATAAGTACAACAATTTTCCCAAATAGGTACAACAACCAAAATAAATCACTAACGCTCTATTCATCAAAATAATTACAGGTCTTCTCTTTTGTATAATATAAAGTTTTTTCCAGATAATCCATGCTAAAAATCATTCCAACTCTTTATTCACCTTGTGTTCTGTACGCGTTTATGACATTTGGGTACTCTCAATCACCCTAGAAATCAAAATTCTTAAATTCTCCTTATCATCGTTCCACCCCTCAACTCGTGAGGATAACTTTCAATGCTTTCCTACCACAAAAATCTGGCTCCAATGACCTTAAAAAAAAATTCAACTTCCAACTTGCATATATAATTACTTGATCCTATTTCGACTAGGGTACCGACCTTATGGAATAGTGACCAAACGTCTCCCTATCTCCAACCTTACGCTAAGTTTCATGCGTGGGATGTCTCGCAAAGCGAAATCCAAACAAGGAACCCCCCCGATACACTACTACGTAGCATTGTCAGTTATCAAAATCCGTTAGGTCCTCCGTCTGTGGCATGTACCTCTTTATTCCGTCTCTTGATAGAAAAGTTACAATTTCTCCCGTAATTATGCTTAACAAAGAATGTTTCACTAATTGCACTATTGTTTAGTATAGGTTGGTGGTAATAGAATTTCATAAACCTCGAATACATACACTCAGAATTCTCGAAATTCCTTTCCCTAATAATAGGGGTATAAATATTAACTCTCACATCTCTAAAGGATAAATATAACAATGCACTTTTCCTATCACTAAGTCCGGAGTGCTAAACATAATACTGAGTCAAATCTTTTCGCTCAATGGTAAATCCCGATACATACGGAATTATACTGACAAAGTCTATACATACTTTGGCATCGAATATCTTGAGCCCTCTATCTCCTCCGAAGTCTCTAGGGTGTGAGTCCAACCTTCTTACAGGTAAAGCTCACCACAACAAAACATGCTGCACTAATGCAACTACTCCGATAGCCTTGTAATAAATGCCCACTATCGTACTAACCATTTCTATAACATTTTAACAAAGATAATATCATACTCGTGTATCGCATCACTACAACGAGTAACCTCAATAAAGTATGAAACACTGTTAATATACTTATTCATCCTCCGCGGATAGCACTAAAGAAAAATCTCGCTACACTAGGGAAAAATATTCACATAATCGTAACATTTGTAATTATATGCATTAAGCTCGTCTCACATGCTAATCTAGCAATGAACAAAATATGGTGACTCGCTCGTGTCACACAAACTCGCCGCATCCTCTAAGGATACAACTTATAATTACATCATGGCAATCGTCTTGACTGCACAAATAGTTTTCGGACGTAACACGTCTGCCCAATCCAAAACAAAATTATTTTAATCGTTGCCTTACTAGGAACAGTATTCCTGTCCTTTTTCTCATTTTGGAACATATTATCATGAGCGATCTCACTCCGCCCAAAATACCTCAACACATAATCTACTTACCACCTGTCCTACTAACCAGGTTATCATTTTCCTTCTCTCGGACGTTAGTAAATTCGATTCCTGTTAGCCATCCCGGTGCTTCTCTTAGCTTTTTAGGCCATAAAGATCATGTTACTGTCTATAATAGTACTTACTGAATTTACCATCACTTGGTAAGAATTTAACTATCTGAAGCATTTTAAATGGTTTTCCTGATGTGTATCCACATCCTTTTGTGGTGTTATACCACCACCGTTGTATTCAGTATTTTCCTCGACTAAATTCTTCGATTTCTTTAACTTCCCCCATAAGGAAGCGTTATCATCTATCTTGACAAAATGTGACAATGTCAACCTCTGAATCGGTCGTCCATCAGAATTACCTCTTTGAGTGTTATCAACTGTTACTACGTGTCGATTTCCCACTCGGAGTTATTTTCCCCCGCTTGTACCTACAACTTTCGATACAAAATTCGCCAACGGTTAAGATTCATATACACGAATGGACCCCTGACATGCCCTTTCTCGATGAGTTCAGAACCACATTTGCTTCTAATCCTGAACAGTTCATCACTGTACCTAAGGTTCTCCTATAGGCATAGCATTCCATTTACAAAATTGATGGTTGACTCCAACCATTATAACTTCGTCCCGAAAGCCAAGAAAATTTTCTCTAAATTTTCACTTTTCGTTTTCCACACTCCGTCCTATATTTAAGCCTTTGGATACTTTACCGCCTTTGTTAAACACATACAATTTTCGCATTTTTAAAATTTCCCACTGACAGTCTCTACACGTTGGGTAGATTTACCCTCGCACCTCATTTGACTATAATAGCATTTGAAAATCATTGCTGCACCTTAGTCGCCTTTCTAGTCGTGGCTTCTCGTGCCATAATGGAGGTGAACTCGACTACGGTCATCATCCTCGGATATATTTCATAATCTCAACTGAGCCCTGCCTCCTGATGTACGCTTAACGGTCCTCTTCTGACATCCGTCATCGCTCGACACACGCACACATCCGATCGAAATTTGAATTCACTAGTGTATACACATTATAGTAGGAGAACGAAATATCGTCAAAGGAATCGACAATCCTACACATAGGACTCTATAACAAACAAAGCAACGCTGAAAGCATAATAAGCCGTACAGATCCTAAGGACACTAGAACCTGATGCTCTGATACCACCTGTGACACCCCGCCTAATTAAATACCGGGCGATCACTCCTTTATTAAATTAAAATCAAGGTGAACAGTTGGTTCATTCTTAGCATCACTGTCGTGAAAATAAAATTTTCAAAATTAACACCCTACTTAATTAAGCTAAGTGTCAAAACCATTTTTGAACATTATTAACCAATTTTATTTTTAAAGGAAAATTATTTATTTAATTAGTAACAACATTTTCAATAAGAAAGAATCATACAACAATTATCCTGGAACATAATCCAATTGATTTAAACATTCAACATCCAAAATCCCAACATTTAAAACTTAATGTAAAACATACATGCTGAATAAATCCCAAAGTAACAGTACTAGAAATACTGAAATACAAATGTCCCAGCAGAACAGATAAATAGTGGAAAGGGCGACACATGCCCAATAACTGAGAATCATAGGAGTGGAATCAAATAAATGAAATCATCTAAGCAAGTGGCCTGCAACTCCCACCTAAGCTGCAGCACGTTCCTTCCAAGGGATCCTAAGCAAGACGCCCCTGTGGTTGGGCACCTGTAGTACATACATATATATACAAGAGAGAGAGAGAGAGAAACGGGTCAGAGCCCGATAGTGTATATGATTTAAAAATTGTCTAGCAAGTATTTAAATTGATAGAGGCCAATGCAACGACATATTAGTGCGACACTCTCTTGAGAAATTCTTACCTCTCTTCTAATGTGCACTCCTATCGCACTAACCCTCCTAATGGTTTATCTCATATATATCACGCTATCTTTCCCCAATGATTTAACTTATCTTAGGTTATTCGCAGGATTCAAAATTTAACGATACAATTGTTTGAAAAGAATATTTCAATTAATAACCAAAGTTCTCATTTTAACTTTATTAATCAATAAAGTTTTCCAGTGTCATATTATAATTTCTCAAAACAAGTATTTACAATTTGAGTCAACAACCATGGCCTACATATCAATTCACAGTAGGTAGTCCCAAATTTCAGAATTTCATATATATATTAACTACTCGTAAAATATATATATTCCATAACAGCACCCCAAATAAAACTATGGTGCGGGCATACTCTACTATCCAAAACCCGTATCACTCATTTTAAGGGGAATACAAATTCAAAATCACTCTCGAATTGTATTAATACATACAAAAACAATATTGAGGCGAAGTATGGATTCCAAGTCTCTAAGAGGTCAGTACATACCCTCACGTCTCTTAGGACCGTCTGAACTATCGATTCGATAGCCTGTACCAAGGATATCTAGCTTCTAAGGTACAAGTAAATATCACCCATAAAGGTCCCATTGAGATAATACTGTCCCAGCGCGGTAACCTCAGGGATAGCATGTAGCGTGAGCATGATTTTCACACATAGATAGCATATGTATACACAATCATATAACTATACTAATATTACCATGTCAATATTGGGTATATTCTTAAATCCCATAGTTACGACTTTTATCCATATTATCATATTTTAGTAAACACTTATAACGGTTCGTTTCTAACCTTGATTCGGTATTATTCCAACGTATCACACAACTCTCATGACTTTATTCTCCAAATTATAAAATTCAGTAGGTGTACACATTTGTCCCAAAGTAACTCTCTTACGTGTCTCTCTCTTTAAATCATAAATTCACCGACCCTTATCTAATTATCCCAAAATACAATCTTTGCCCAATATCAAGTGTCCCAAAATTTATTCTCATGTCCTACTGGCCTTCCCTATCTCCCAAAATATTTTATTAAGGATGCCCAAGAATTATCTCACAATAAATTGAATTTAACTCATTTAAAAAGGAAATAGGAGTCTGCCAGGAGGGTTCGATCGATCGAGGTCTGGGGCTCGATCGATCGAACCTTCGATCGATCGAAGATCTGGGCTCGATAGATCGATCAAGCAGGTATTGCGATTTCTGCAGAATTGCAGTTACGGGTTTCATTTTCTAACCTTCACAAAATCCATATTTTTCAATCCCAAACGTTACAAAAATTGTACTATTAATATTATATCATCCTACTGGGTATTTCTAACGTGAAGCATGAGGATTTCATTCATTATACATGGATTAACAGCCTAAAATTTATTATAATTATCAAGAACCCTAGAATTCTCTTAAACATGGTTCTAACAAGTATTTCCAGAAATTTACTTCTTGAAAACATCATAATTTCGTGGGTAATTCCTCTACATGGCAAGGGTTTCCAAAATTTTCATTTAAATCATAACTACATGCAATTCCTATCTCAAATATTTGGTTTTCTTCCATAAAACTCATTCTAATTACTCCTAAACTAATATGATAGATGCACCAACGAAATAAGCAATATAAACACTTTCTTGGCATTTTTGACATTCTGGTTTGCGGATGATTTTGGTGCGGTTGCGTTCCCCGTCGCGCGATCTACGCGTTGGTGGTGACGGCGGTGCAATCGGAGGTGTTCTTGGCCTAGAACTCCTTGGAGAGCTTCTCATCTTCCTCCCCAATGGTCATCATTAGTATTTCATTGTTTTAACCCTAAAAGATGACACTTTCCATCTGATATAACCCTATAAAATCCGTAGGTTTAATTACCCATAATTGCGAAATGTCCAAAACTCCCTCCCGGGGTACTAATTAGGCCTAAAAATGCCCCGAGACCCAAACTAAACCCCCGGGTACACTTTTCTGACTATCTCGACCCTTCCGGATGAGTTGGCACACTCAAAAGGACCATAAGAACAACTTATAAAATATTCACTTTTATTAATCCACATTTAGTCCCGATACGACTCAGGCGGGTCCTGACTTAAATTTCCACATTTGTCATTTTATTCACACGTGACAATACTATAAAAATAAATCTCATATATTACTATACTCATCCAGTAATATGCAACAAATAATATATTCTCAATAATTACTAACTCTTGTCACGCTAGTAAATATTTAAAACAACATTTCGGATTAAAATTAAATTAATTTATCTCAATTAAATTTAATAAATCCTTAAATTTAAAAGCCATGAATATACGGGGTATTACATAAACAAGCAAAAAAAAGATAGCAATTATATTTTCAGAAGCGATAGTTACATAAAAAGTTACAAAATTTGGTGCAATACAACAAAAGTTACAAAATTTGGTGCAATACCACTAATTAGCACCAAGACAACTATTCGTCGGTGTCACCAATGGGAGGACAAAGGTCGTCGAGCCAATACATAATTCCATTTTCACCAATATCTCCCAAGTTCTTGTAGTGAGCTTGTTTTCCAACCCAAAATGGATACTCGGGCACTTTGATGTCATCAAGTAAAACTCGCACTTCATTATTTCTCAACATAAGGAAGTGAACGGTGGAGACGGCTCCTAGTTGCATTTTCCTCCCATAACCAACAAGTTCACATGTGTGGGATAGTATTTTTCATTCAATTAGAGAGGTAAAATTTGGAACCTCGAATGCAGGGGAGGAAAGAGAACACGAAGGAGTTCTAGTTTCTAAAGTAGGTAACTCCTGAACGTTGTGCCCAACACCTGAAAATTCCCCAGATTTGAAGTCAGTAATGAATTATGATAATGAGGGCTTCGTCCCCTCCATTTCACTCCTAAGGTCATTAATATGATCTTTCCAATTTCTCGTGTCCTCTTTCACCTCTTTAAGCATTTTTCTAGCAAGTGTCGACCCTAATATAGCGATGCTCGAAATTGTAGACCCAACACAACGAACACGTCTTCACGTATCTTTTTCAAAAATCTAAAAAATAGGCCCGGCATCTAGGGTCTCCTCCTGACCACTCTCTTTTTATACATCCATAAGAAATTGAATTTGGTCCTGTACAAAAATATATTAACATTAGGTTTGATGATAATGATATGATACTTTTTTAGGACAAAATGAACATTAAAAAATTTAAATTACCCCAAATGTTTTATCATGAGGGGCATAACCACCTCCTTTGACTATATGAGTCGCCAACAACAATTCAACATGGGTGGGTGCACGCCCATGCTTCTTTCTCCAATTCTCTGAAGCTCGAACATAACCATGATGACCTGTGTTATGAGTTTTATTTCCCATAAAAATATTTTTAGTCTCTTTGTTCTTTCTTCACAAAGTCTTTTGAACATCTAAAGCTTCATTATTGCAAAACACCTCCCAGTCCTCAGATTTGACATTTCGTGGCACTTTCCTTCCACTTTCTAAGTCACCATCCTTCAAATTAACCCTTAGGTTTGACTTGAACTTTTCCAAGAATCGTTCGCTTTTTTTTATAAACATAATCTTCTGACTTTGGCACACATCTGGAAACTCTTTCTACATTATATGAAGAAATAAAATTAAAACATCACATAATTGAATTTACTAACTATTTCATTCTTCGGAAAAGAAAAAAAATAGTATACCATGAATGATGACCAAACTGAGTTCTTATATCGCACATCCACATGTTTCCAACTCGTATTAAGAAATGGGAACATGTCTCCTTGCTAAGTCTCCCAACCTCGTTGAGAGAGTATGTGAATCTTCACCAACTGGAAGGCCGTGCTCATTAAATTTCAATTTCATAGCGGAGGAGTCATCACCTGCTCTCGAAGCACCAGAGAAACCTTAGAATGGGAGGTTGATATACGTGTCGCCCCACTTAGTTACGGTTGCAAAGTATCACCCATATGAGACTTTTATCTAGGAAAAAATGACTATTGGACACCAAAATAATCAGAATAAACATTAACATGAATATTACATGTTAAAATAACAATATAAAGAAGATTACGTGTTCAAATCGCAATATAAAGAAGATTACATGTTCAAACAATAGTAAACATAAAATTACAAGCTCAAATATCCATAAACAAACTATTAAATGTTTATAACAACAACAAACAAAATTAATAGAATATTACCCGTTCAAAATAACAAAAAATAGAATATTGCATATTCAAAAACAAGTTCAGAACTAAATCATTACACTAGAACACTTCATCGGTGTCCAAAATCTCAAGAAATTTATCATTTTCCTCGAGAATGGAGTCATACATCGTACGGTCAATATCAATCGCATCTATTTCTTTTTTCAGTCTCTTGGGAGAGTGTAAAACAACTGACCACCCATTCAGCTTTACATCTTGACAATAAAATACTTGACTTGCGTGAGATGCAAGGATGAACGGATCGTCTTGAATTGTATTTTTACTCATGATCTTACTAAGATTCACCATCATCAATTGTGAGGTGGGTTCAACTTCGCAATCATTCTTATCATCAACATCAACCCAATCACGATAAAAGACCGTATGTGTGAACTCAATGTAATTGAGGTCGAGTATTTGTCTAATAACTCCATAAAAGGTTGTCATACTTCCCTTCCTATTAAAGGCCTTAATGGACACACCGCTACACTAAAAGTTATGATTCTCTTCATGTGTAGAAGTACAAAATGTGTATCCATTGCATTGAAATTTCTCATAACTGGTAACCCTATGGAGCGGACCATCAGCATATGGAAAAATTCCCGTATCATTACTTCTTGAGGCCTGTAAGGAAATGATAATTTTTTAGAGTTTAATTAAAAACAATTACGATGGATAAATAAGTACACGTATAAATAAAGTCCTACCTCGTTCCTTAGCCAAGGGATGAAATCATCAATTCTATGCGTCGATGAAGTCTCAGTTACCACAAATTTTCTACAAGAAATTAGTTTTAAATTAAGAAATATCACAGTACAATCAATTAATATGAATTAACATAGAACTAAGTGTGTACCTTCTCCATTCATCAACACTGTCGTATTGAGATAAAACCCATCTTCGTACTTGCTCATATTATACATTATTTAAGATCAATTCTTTACTTTTACCTAATGCTTGTTGACATTCCGAGTCATCAAACTCATCATCAAAAAAATCCTCAAGATTCCTCTTATGAGATCCTTCACCTCTTTTCGATATGTACTCCATGGTTTACAAAGAAGCTTCATGTAATAAATATGCATTAGTAATGCTCCCTTCAATGTACCTCTTGTTTCGTGACCACTTTTTATATATTCCCATTTCTCTCTCAAATAACCACATTGACCGATATCTTGGCGGCCTAGTTGTCAAAGCTTCATCGGCTAAATGGTGCATGAGGTGGATCATCACCACCAAAAAGGTAGGAGGAAAATAAATTTCAAAGACACAAAGTGCCTCTACCAATGCATTTTTAGCCTTCAAAAGATGTTCCCTAAATATCACGTTGGCACACAACACGTTAAAAAATATGCTTATCCATTGTATAGCTTTAAACAAAAGGCTTATGATTCGGAAATGAATGCATAAGCAACGCAGGAAGCAACCGTTGCATAATGACGTGATAATCGTGGGACTTGAGATTGGTAAATCCAGGAGGATCGAGGTTAACATTGTTGCTGAAATTTGATGAAAATCCAATCGGTACCTTTAATCTTTTTAGTGTACAATAAAAGGCTGCTTTCTCTTACTTTTCTAAAGCGAAGGGTTCCTTTGGTATTTGCCTTTTATTACTACCTTCAACATCTTTCACCCATAATTTCCTTTTAAGATTCAAATGATCTTTCAACTCTTCACGGGATTTGAGCGTATCTTTATTTGACGAGTTTTTCACCGAGAGTATTGTACTTAAAAGAGTCTACACGACATTATTTTCAACATGCATAACATCTAAATTATATGTAATATCATGATCCTTCCAGTACTCTATGTCAAAGAAAATTGACCTTCTTGAAAAACCCTCGGTACCCGTTAGATTCTCATTGTCACCCTCACTTGGATAATCATTATCTTTCGTTACGACATCCTCCTTATCATTCCCCTTTCCCTTCGCATTTTCCTTTCCCTTTCCCTTTCCCTTCGCATTTTCCTTTCCCTTTCCCTTTCCCTTTCCCTTTCCCTTCCTCTTTCCCTTTCCCTTTTTGTCTCCCTCACCCTCTCCCTCTCTTTCAACACCTTCTCGAGCGATAAGTGACATTATCTGCTCAACTTCTACACTGCTTAACTTTCTTAGAGCCATAACATCCTTTATTTTACCATTAAATGTTTTCTTTGATGTATCAAACCTGTAAGGATGGTATTAAGGAAGGAACATATGAGATCGTTGGTAACAATATTTCATTGACTTAAGAAGATATTGAGAAGGTGTATTTGTAGAACAAACGGGACACCCATTGTGACCTTAAGTTGAACAGCCTAATAACATCCCATAAGCTGGAAAATCATGAATACCCTATATCAACATGGCTTTTAACTGAAATTGCTCATTTTTGTTCGCATCCCAAGCCTCAACTCTAGACCATAAGATCTTTAACTCATCGACCAACAGTTGCAGGAAGACGTCAATATTACTTGATGGTTACTTTGGCCCATGAATCAATATAGACAACATTGAAAGCTCAGTTTTCATACACATTGATGGAGGAGGGTTGAGAGGTTGAATTATCATTGGCCAACAACTATACTTATGGCCAAACATGTTATTCAGGCTGAAACCATTAGTTGTTATTGCAAGTCGAATATTGTGCGGATCTTTTGCCAAATATTTCCACATAATGTTTGAATTTACCCATTCTGCTGAATCTTGGGGATGACGCAAAAAGTCCATACAAGAGCTTGCACGAGCATGCCAAGTCATTTTCTCTGCTATCCATTTCATGGTATACAACCTTTTTAGCCTAGGGATTAAAGGGAAATGTCGCATTACCTTCTTAGGAACCCTAGAGTACTTTTTTTTCCATTAGTATTATGAATTTATACCCCGTCCTCATCTACAGAAGTAAACTTGTAGCATAAAGAACCAAATTTTATACATCTATTAGATTTTTCATGCCCTTTCCAAAATAACATACAGTTGTGAATGCATATATCATACTTAGCATAATCCATACCGAGATCTCTAACGATGTTTTTCATTTCGGTATAACTAGCTGTCAAGTTGTTCCCTTGAGGAAGTAGTTCATTTAACAATCTAAAAATTCCACCTGTAGCACCATCCGACAAATTGAATTGTGTTTTCAAATCATTCAACTTTATAAGAGCATACACAATTAGATTCACTAGGATCCGGTTCACCCATAAATATCTCACAAGAATCATTCACAAGATTATTCAAAATTAGAATATTGTGCACATCAGTGTGTTCTGTCGGTGTCAAAAACTGAGGTGGTGGTTGGACTTGATCAACAACTAATGTCTCACCATGAAAATTCCATAAGGTATAGTTCATGTTCATATCATATGTCATTAAATGAACGAATATATCATATATAACAACATGTCCTTTACCATTTCGACAACGTCTATAGGGACATGAATGTTTAGCATTCGAACTATTATTACGAACATAATGTAGAAACTCTAACACCCCATCTCTATACGTATCAGTCTCGATATTTTTTTTCGTTTAACCACTCTTTTCCAGACGACATCTTGATTAGTTTAAAGAACACATATGATAATATACACGCTTAATGTAGATATATTTAAGTCTTTATTCAAGTGTAAATATGTATATATTTTAGCTCCTATATTTCTCCCATCTCCTCTAAAGGGTAAGGATCCTATCCCATTCGAAAATGCATATTTTGTATTGCTCATAATGTCTTGTGCCATGTCCTAATTTGGAAAATTTTGCCAACATCTCCTTACAGTTTTTCAAGTACACAACTTAAATTAGGAGTGTTCATGTGTTACTTAAGTTTTTCAACCAAGAAAACATAAAACACTACATCAATCTAGTATTCACCCAAATAAGATAAAGAGTACCACCGAATTTTCCAAAATAGGACATGCATAAACATTATGTACAATACAAACTTTTGCATTTCCAAACTGTCCAAAAATGGGACAATTCAAGAGTTCTCATCACAGTCGTAATGAGACCTCTCGAACGGGTCTAGGGTTTTTCTATATGTGTAACATTATTATTGAATGTTTACCATTAATGTCTACCTACTATTTATATATTTTTTTTGCTTTTTCTTAAATTTTCAACACAAAATCTCATTTATCCATTTAATTAGTGGTGGTGTCTACTTACTATTTCAATTTGTTTTTTACATTATTATTGAATGTTGAACACTTAAATTTTCTTAAAACTCCATAAACCTATAAGAATCAAAACAAATATGCATTTTAAATAGAAGGTTAAGAACATAAAAACATAGATTACCACTAAAAGATCTCAAGCTTCGTCCAAAAATCAATGATTTTTTTTTTTGCATTACCAACATTCAATTTGTACCAAAAGATCACACATTAAAAAAACATAATAAATATTTAAAAATGTATATATAATACCCTAAGAATGCAAAACAAGAATCAAATCGCGGATTTCATAAACTCTGGGATCAAATATAATACCCTTCCAATAATACTTTCAACCCTAACCTTGGCACATTGTGAATACCTTTGCAGAGCAAATCAAGAAAATCAATCTTTATCCGCATGAAAAAAGAGGCATCTCTTAACATACAATATAACAATTAACAAGGTATAGCTAACACTATTAAAATGTGTTATGTATGTGTAGTTATCTTTCCACCTTTTTTAGTTTGACTTCCTTGCCATTGAACTAAATGGCACTGCAATATTAATGTGCTATTTATCAGAATAAATAAAGCCTATAAAATCAGCAAACCATTAATCCTCTCTTGGGTTCGATCTAAAATGGCCCAAAAATATGGTAATATAGTAGGTTGCAGAGAATAAATCTTTGTCTCCCATGTTAGCTGATAGCTTGAGCTTGACTTGTTAGGTTTAGAAAAATAAAAATGCTTTTAAAAATTACCTGATTAGATATCTGAGCAGAGAGGGAGAGAGCTGAGAGAAGGTAATGCGCTGATCGGAGAGAGAGAGAGAGGAGCCAAGAGAAGGAACGGGATGTGAAGGTGAGTGGGAATGAAATGTGGAGGCGAGAAAGTTTCTTTAATGATTTTTTTTAGGGTATTTTTATATTTTAGTAAGTGTACTCAATTTTGGCACACTTTAAAATAGTGCCAAATTTTGGCACTGTTTTAAAGTGTACTAGATTGTCATTAAACCGTGCCAGAATTTGGCACAGTTTTAAACTGTACCAGATTTTTAATATCAGGGTGTGCCAACTTACTATTTTTGGTGTAGTGAAGAAACCTAGGTCATTCCAATACCACAAGTTACTGTTCTGATCATACTTCAATAAAGTTAGCAAGTTGGTCCATCCCCATTTATAGCCTTCACAACTGCTCTAAGTAAGATAATCGCCCATGTAGGCAAGGCCTCATTGTATCCTCTATCCAGACTTTCCTGGGCTGTTTATGAAATTTAAATGTTAGCCTCCCCACCTGATTTTCAAGATTCTTAAGAACATTATCCTTGGACTTCAGTTGAGCAGTCTGGTTAGGAATGACATTATCTTTGGTTTTCAACTGGACAGCTTGGCCGACAAGGGTCTTTTTAGTTATTTCTTCCTCAACAGTTGGTTCAATAACTACCCTTTGCCTAGAAGTTAGCCTAAATTTAGTTTTTTTCTTTTGAAAGGTCTCCAGTTTTTCCAACAGTCTTGAATTTTCATTCTATGAAAAGGAAGATCCTTCATCGGGACTAATAGCAGTTGATCTCTTCAAGTTTTCCAGTTCATCCCTCAAGCCATTATTCTTTTTTTTTAACATGGCAACAACGGACCAAGCATTCTCCAAATCTTGTTTCAAAGAAAGTTCCTTCTTGTTCAAGGCAAAAGTGATATCACTTAGCTTGGTTTCAAAACCCCAACCTTCACTTAAAGCTTTATACTTCGCCTCATAGTTAGAATGAAGTAAGGCCAATGACAACTTGTGATCTTGTTGAGATTTCTCAATCATTTCATAATATGTGACATTGTTAGCAATAACTTTATCGAATAAGTAATGGAGATAGATATATAGCTCCTTCACTTGGTCGGATACGTATGGGCCGAGCAATCCATTTAAGTCTTCTTCATACATAGGAACATGAATAACTTTCAGAAGGTTTCTGCTCTGCCTAAGTAGGTTGGATTCAACATATATTATAGCCTTTTCTTAGCATCAAATTAGAAAGTTACAAATACACGAGTCTATAAAAATCCAAAGGATCAAACAACACAAGAAGTAAAGCAACATAGTTAAACAAAAACTGCAAGTCATTATGAGATATGGACAACAGTTGAAGATAAAAACTTGTTATTTCATTAATTAATAATTGAAGTACAAAAGAGGATACATCTTCAAGAAAGAAAAGACAAAGAAAAATAAAAAAAAGTAAAATTGTTAGACCTTCTCCTTATCTTTAGACTGATCTTTGGCAGTATCTAGTTGTTCGGCATTGGTACTGGGCATCATTGAGTACTCAAGGGGTAGTATGGAAGATTATCCTAACCCCTTCTCATCATAAAACTCCTCATCCAGGTTAGGAGGAGTACCAGGGTCATGCTTTGTGAATAACTTAGAACTTTCTTCTGTGCCAAGCACCTTGAGAGCTGCAGTATAACCTTATTTAAAGGACCATTTCTTAGCATTCTCAACCTGATCAGAGGAAAAACAAATGGCCTTTTCCCATCCCTTATCAAAGGTAACTTTGCCTTTGGCCTTTAAAGCAATCACCTTGCCCTCATCAGCTTGTGCCTTAGCTGTGGCATCTGACAGTTTGTCCTTAGCATCTTTGGCTCTACCTTTAACATCATTTAGTTTTTTCTCGATTGCTTCAGCTTTTTACTCGATAGCCTTTATCTTGACTTTAGCAACATTGGCCCTATCATTGGCCTTCTTCAACTCCTCTTCCCATAATTTTTTCACTGTCTCCAAAGCCTGATGGTAAGATGCCTAGGAATTCTTTAGACCTTCAAAGGCCTCCTTAACTTATCCAGGATAAGAATGCAGTTAGTCATCCTTTTACATTATCTGGTTAAAATTAACTAGGAACTGCGAAAAAAGGTAAAAGATCAGATATAAAAAAGAATTCATCATCATAAGGGAAGGGACAGATAAGTAAAGAAATTACTAATGCTAATTTATGGCAAGCTTTAAACCCCTATCCAGTCCAGGGTTAACATCAACAGAGGCTGACCTAATGTCAAGGTCAACCTACATTTTTCTCACTAAATCTTATTGGTCGGCGATCTTTTTCGCAACTAAGGATTGCTGCTCGACTGAATTTTTTTAGACCTATTTTGAAGGACCAGTCAAACCTTTTCTTAACCTCTTCAATTGGTTCTCCTCAGATTGAGTCTGATCAGCACCAATAGGCCTCTTGTCATTAGCCTTAGACTTCTTCTTGCCAACATCAGCAACTTTGGGGGTAAGAGATAGGGGACCACCCATCAAGTTAGGTATTTTCCACTTCATCATGTCTACTGAAGGAGAAAGAGGAATATCAGAAATGTCCAAAGACCCAGATAAGGAATAAGTTCTTCCTGGAATAATTTCAGCACCAGCAGACTTGGTGGCTGAGGAAGTTGGCACAAAATATTCCTCAAAATTGACAACAATAGATGGCAAACCAAGTGTAGGTCAGGCAATAAAGGAAGTGATAAAACTTTTATATTCCAGAGCAATGATGCAACCCGGGGATGTTCTTTTCCAATCTTCTGGTTCAAGCCCCATAAAAACTTAAGGTCATTGAGGTTGATTTCCCATTACTTGGGGAACCATTTCTTACTTTCCTTTTCATAAAAAAAAGCAAAGTTAGTTAGCATATATCCAAAATGCAAATCAAAAAAGAAAAAAACAACTACAGAGTTATAACCTATGCCACGTACTGATTGAGGACATCCGGGTCCAGTATAAGCCACTCTAGTTGGTAGAGGAGCATAATGCTAGTTCTTGACAATAATACCATATTACCAATAATCCTTATTGGAGTCAGGAAGATTTACTACTAAAGCCCTATTGACTTCCTAGTCTTTAAGTGGTAGGTACTCTCTCAAACAGTGACCCACTTTTAACAGAACATCAACTCAAAAACCCCAATATAGGTCCCATAAAGTTCATTTAACCTATGTACCCCATTCACAACCATCCATGTATTGGGGGCTACTCTGGTAGGAACTACATCGAAATATTGGCAAAATTGGAGAAAAATGGGATTTAGTGGAAAGGTGATACCACACTGAGCTATAAATAAGGTTAAGATCTAGTGACCCTCAGAAAGGGAATCAACATCAAGGGACCCCTAGGTATCTCTAAATCTACCCAACCTAGGCTTTTTCCCTTTTCTCTAAACTCATCAAAAGAATTCTCATCTACAATGTGAACCATGGTGAAAAAGAGAAAAAGATGATAAAACATAGGAAATGGAAAAGAAGTATTATAGTGAGTCAAAGACAATGGAAAAAAACTAAAGAAGAAAATGACAACAAATGATTGCACGAAATCTTGAAGGAAAAGATAGTGTTAAAGGTTCAGAAGGTATGAGGTAGTAAAAAAAAGGGAAACTTCTTACCTATTTATAGGTTGCCTCGGGAAATGTCAATAAAATGATTAACTAAACGAACCGTATAGCTACCGTCGGCTGCACGCTTCCTGAAGCATCAAAATATGACTGTGTCGTCTGGAGGTTAAAAAAAGTTTGAATTATTTAAAGAAATACCATTATCAAACAGTGACAACAGAACTTTTTACCAGTATGGGAGGTCGGCTACTGACCAAACACTCAAATAGAACACTAAGAAATTTTCTAGGCTATATACTCCACACTTTCATGCAAGCATTAAGCATGGAGCATTGGGGTATGTTGTTGTATGTAAAAATTATACTCCCACGTGTACCAATGATGAATGTACACCTGTCATCCAACGTGGCCGACCATCCTACTTGATCGGCCTAAAAAACACTTAGTCGGATGGATTACCAACCAACTCCAGAAGTCCAACCAACAGGAATACCAATAGCTACTCATATGGGATGCTAGCCAACACTGAATTCCAAGAGTTTTACTTATCGTACAAAAATGTAAACATCTGGCAATATAAAGGCGTTCCATCTCTAGGGTTTGTAAGGACTATAAATACAAACTACTCCCTTAGCTCAAGGGGCAACTCTAATCACTCAAATGCACACCATATTGAGCTAGTGTAAACCCTACTGAATAACAACAACAGTGGACGTAGGCCATTTTATAGCTGAACCACTCTAAAATTCTTATCTCTTGTGTGTGTGATTTAAGTTACTTCTCTTACTATTATATGTGATTATAAACTTGGACTTAGTCCATTTTTAGACACCAACACTCTTCATATTTAGTTTTTATACTAAAACTCTCAATGATCTTAAACAACACTTCATCTTAGAATTAGAGATTAGTTTCTTATGTTGTAGTATATAGTATTGTGTGTTTATTTGCTCAAATCTATTTAAAAAATAAACTAAACTCTCTTTGTTATTATATCCGAATTTTTATTGAATAATTTTTATGATATAATATTCTAATTTTGTGCGTTGTTGTATATATTATTTAAAATCATATTTCTCCCCAGATCTTAAATGCTAGTTGAATATGTTTTATATATCTGTTTTCTCTTATTATTGTGATTTAAGTTTTAATACTAATTCTATTTTGGGTTGTAAATTTTTAGAGAGAGAGAGAACACATATTTGTGATAATAAATATTTTTTTGTGTCTGTATATGTGTATCATACATTTACATTGAAAGAATGTTGTTATGATTTAAATAGTGATATATGTTTTATTCCTTCTTGATTATTACATATTGTCGTTTCATGCTTATAGTGGTAATTTTTCTATTATATCTAGGAGAAATATGTATTTAGACAAATTCATTTTTTATATTTCTTGAATATGTTTTTTTTAGAAGAAAAATTATCAAATTGATTTTTTAGGATTTATGCTTAATGTTTATATTTCTTGAAATATATGTGAACCAATATTGGAAAATCTATTTTGTAAGTTTTTTAAGAAAACTTTGTTTCTTGATATTTGTTTCTTGTTTTTCACATGTATTTTTTTGTAGATATTTGTATGAGTTGAGTTCTTGCATGTTGTGCATTTTAGAACATTTCGCTACACTATATATGTTACATTTTAACATTGGAATCTTTGGTTAATATGTGTCAACATATAACAAGACTAGAAAAGTTTAGTATAAGGTTGTTCAATATTTAGGTATATTTATTTTTTTGTTTGATCTTTGACTCTATATGTATTTATAAACACAATTCATTCTTAATGGATTTTTGTTTTGCTCCATAGAGGGAGTTGTGGATGTTTCTCCACCATATTCGAAGTTTTACCACATTAAAAAATCACGCATGTTATTCTTCATTGCCTCATCATCTTCTATGTGTGATTAGTAATATTATTTGCTCGATTTAGAATAATGCATCATAATGGATAATGACTTGAAATGTAATACAAAATTTATATAATAATCAGAATGTTAATTTGACATTAGAATAAATCATATTTAATTGTTATTTAATTTATGCATGTCTTAATATCTGATTAAGTCGAATAACATAATGTTTTTTTCATGATTTGAGTATAATTTATGTTATAAGAAAAACTAGTATGAAATTAAAGTGATTCAAATGGGAGACATAACAAATAATCAGATTTATAACATAAAATCATGATATCAAGAAAATACATGGATCATATTCAAGACGGTTAAATTTTTATATGTATGACCTCATGGATGAAAACATATTTTTTTAACTCCTCTAAATGTTCTTTTTATATGGTAATATTATGGTTTATGGCATGTTTGTATGCTTAAAATAGGGTCCCTTAAATTTGTAAGATTAGTAAAAATTTAGTGACCAAAAGCATTGGTTGAGGGAGAGTGAAAATCCTTGTCATGTTCTTTACTTAATGTTGTGCTGATCTTTTTAAATTTATGTCTATTATTGAACTATTTCCCTTAATAATGTTTAAGCTTGATTTTAAAGCTATAAGAATGTCCTTTATCGATTAATCTACCAATGAGTATATAAAAATGCAAAAGACACCTTTTAAAATTATTTTAATGTAGGAGTGACACTTGATTAAACCTATTTATATGTTTTGTAGTAGTTATATTTTTACTCTTCCCCATGCTATGATTTTATTCTCCGTTGTTTGTTTGAGATAAAAGGGGAAGAGAGTACATCATTCCTACTGGTATTGTTACTTGAATCATATTTATGGTATCCTATGTTTAATGATTTATCATTTTCTGAGATACCATACACTTGTTCTTGTAAGTTTGGTTTTTCAAGTTTTGCATATGAAATCACAAGAAGGCGTTAGGGTAATTGATGTATAGTTGAATCATGTATTTTTATTTTCAACGATTTGGGATTAGGAAGATTAGCAATTTTTGTGTAGGTCTTATGTTTTTATTTTTTTCATAAGAGTACCCATGATGTATTCAGAGGTTTTTATCACATATATCCAAAGGGGATATTAAAACACCCTAATTAGTTGACTTGCTTATGTAATACCCCATTATTTTGAGGGTTATTTACGAATATTATACAAAATTTCAGTAATATTATTATTTTATTAATCGGGGATAAAATAATTTATTTTGGTTTGAAATCGAATCAAACATTTAAATTTAAATTGTTTTTGCACATTTTATAATGGTTTAAATATGTAAAGTTGACAATTTTGAATTAAAGGGTATTATAGTAACATGCGTTAGCTTAGGCACCAAGCTAGGGTTTAAGAGAAGAGATATATAAGGAATATGATGGGTGATTATAAGGAAAGGGAGATGAAAAAGAGAGGCCAAAAATGAAATCCAAAGAGGCAAAAATGAGTAGCATGAGAAGAGTCAATTTGGAATGTTTAAATCTTATTTTTGAGTGCATTCGAACGAGATTTGAGAAAAATCCAAAACACATACCTGACTTAATTTTCCATCTAGAATCCAAATCTGAAGTCGGATTAGAGATTCGAATAATTTTTGGATCTGATTTTTTTGGGTTTTTAAAATAGGACTATTTGGGGTTATCTCGTGTTGAGGATATAACATGATTTGATTATTTTTTGCGAGAGGAACGTGATGGTGCGATTAGATTTTGAGGTTAATTTTTATGTGAAGATTCATGCAATGATGTTAAGGTATGGAGTTTTACACAATATAATCTTTAAATCTCTCAAGAGTTATTCCGTTTATTTCTTGTTTAATTGAACTCATATTTGAATTGTTAAATTCTTTGAAAAATGGAGAAATAATTGTTGAATTATTTTGATTCATGTGGCATCATTATATTGTTGTTGAGCAAATTTTCATGAGATTTTAATATGGCACGGATGTTGGGTACTTGCCAAAATTCTTGCTTCCCGGGGCTATGACTTGATAAAGCATATGCGGATGGGGTGAGGTCTAGTGACCCATTGATGTGTTGTTGAGAAATTTATTGATAAATGCTTGTGAGATTAATTTGAATATTTGTACTCGTGTTGTTACATTTTATTTACCGCTAATATATCCATTGAGCATCTTTCCTGTCGTATTGTGTACTTCCCCATCTTTTTTCTTAGTTGGCGGGTGAGCACGGATTTGAGTGATATGGACCAATTTGTATGATTTTAGCCTGGATATTTGGGAAAAATATTCGAGAATAAAATATGGAAGATTTTATTTAGTTTTGATGTATAGAGCATTTTATTCGTGATAGAGAGTTGTTTTATTTCGAGAGACTTTGTTGAATTTAATTTGAAGAATTGAGATTAATGGAATTTATTTTTATTGTGGGATTTTTAGATGCTCTATACCCTGTTATTTGTGGATTTAATTTAGTTTTTCGACTACCGCTCCGCTCTGTCCGGGGGGTGTTACAGCTTAAGTCTACACTATATGAGGGTTTTAATTGATTGAATATTTCTCCAAAATATATTTTTTTAAATTTAAGTTCACTCTATTTTTTACATCATGTATTCATATCTCAACTGTCCAAGTCTACTCAGAGACTCTAGACTCGATCAACGTTCATATCTGAATAAAGTGCAAAAATGTGAAAAGGTATAACACCAAGTGGATTGATATTTTTACACGTCTACACATTTTAAGAACACATGAATTGCATATTTGAATATATGTTTGAAGTTATTTTTAAAGTAAAATTGGATTAATTTTTTATTAAAATTAATTTCTGAATTTTTACATATTTTTTTGAATTTTATTTCAAATTTAAAACATTTTTAAACAATGATTTTGTTTATTAAAATGACATTTGTGCATGCCTTTAAACAAAAAGACTTTATGATTTCATACAATCACATATTCAGGTGTGTTTTTGTCCCTTGATAGAGGTTTAGATCCGAAGGTGTTAAGGAGTGATCCATTATAAAACATTAACCATCTAGTTGGATCAAACTATTCTATACCCACTAGTATACAACCCGCGTGATGCGCAGACGCAAACATATAGATATTATGAAGTCATAAATATGTACATTTAGCGTACTAGAAAGCTAATATATCTTACACAATTATAAAAAGGATAACGTAGACAAATATTTCAACAAATAATTAGTTATAATATGGATGTATATTTGTTTACAAATGCTTGTATAGGAAACAGATAAGGCGTAAATATTTGGCAATACCCTGTATTTTTGCGTATTTGAAATTTAATTAATTCGAAAATTAATTGGGAGAAGTACGTTTTAATTAAATTACACGAGTGTCGTAATTTAATGTGATTATATAATAAATGTGATTATTAAATATTAATCGAGAGATAGATACTGATTAATATTATGAAATAAAATTTACTAGTGTGAATAGTAAATAATTGATGATTATTGATTTACGTCATAGCGAGTGATATGGGCATATTTGATTTATCTCAATCGGGAGTCGCGTGTAGACTAAATTGGGGTCGAGATAGGAAATATATTAAAAAGTGACTCGGATGATGATTTCGAGGTCACTAATGGTTCCGAAAGGGTCTAAATAGTCAGAATAGTATACCCGGGGGTATATTTTGGGTCCCGGTGCAATTTTAGACCAAATCGGCACCTATTGAGGGCATTTTGGTCATTTGGCAAAAGGAGGTTTAGAGTCCTACGAAATTTACAACTCTATATCAGATGTTAAGAGGCATAAGATAGGGTTAGAAGCAAAAAAATCAAAGGAAGGCCATTAGAGAAGGAGGATAGACCATTCTCAAAGCTTAAGGAGGTATTCTTAAAGAATTGGGCCTTGTTCTTGCATCCCAATCATCTATGGAGTGAGGATTGGAAGAGAAGAGCATCAATCCATCATCACCACCACAAAATCATATCACACCTGTTAAGGTAAGTGTTTATATAGATAGTTTTTGAAGTTATAATACCCGTGTGTAGGGTTTTCAAAATAAACTTGATTTAATTATGATTCTTGGAAGAAAAAGAATGTATTTTGATGCATGATTGGGTAGGTTTGCATGTAGAATCATTTACAATCCGTAGAGAAGTAGCAATCATATGATAAGGACCTATCATTTCGAATTAAATAATAGTTTATGAATGAATGTATGGGAAGAACACAAAACTAGGATTTTTGAAGATGTTTTGGGTTTTGATTCATTCTTGATTTGATTCAATAAAGATTTGACATGTTTAGAATGTTAGCAATCACCCTAATGCATGTAGAGATGGTGAGGAATAATTGATTGTGATTTTATTGTAATATAATGTAAGTTTGGTGAATGAAAATTGTGAAAAAATGCATGAAGAAGACAAAGTAGCCCAACTGTACATTTTCAAATAGATTCGGCCTGGGACGAATCGATCCAGTTTACCAAAAAACTTGATTTTTCCCTTTTAAGCCTAGAATTCCTAAATCGTTGTCGTGAAAACCTTTAGGACCTTGTTAAATGATAACGGGAGACTTATTACATTACAGTAGGCTTGTGATAGGGGTATGTACTTGTCTTATTGAGAGGATTAAGACGAGATTGAATTGGGTGAAACTACATTGTAATTAATCTGAAAGACGGATAAAAAATTATGGGAATTTTGAAAGAATTGTATATAGACTAATAGGGAAAGTTATGCTTAAATACTGCAACGAATAAAGGGGTAACTAGGGCCCTTACAGTTGAGAGTAATACTCTAATTAATACGATGCAGATTCAAATTGTAAACTAATATGTACGATGAGTATTCGAGTGGTATATACTACGTAAGAATGATGATACCTAGGTTGTGTGAATACCTACTAAATAAGAGTATATATATATATATATATATATATATATATATATATATATATATATATATATATGTGTGTGTGTGTGTGTGTGTGTGTTATCATATCTATGTTGCCTTCTATCACGGAGGTTCCTGTGCAGTGGGAAATCCCAGCTTGACGATTCATGGGAGGTCTGGATTAGTACCCTAGGACACAGAACTTAGGGTGGCTCACTATGTGTTGTGTATTAGAGAGACTGGTAGGTCATTTGGGTACATTAGGTATGTGTGTAGCCTAAAGGATTAGAACTATCTTCGTCTCCATTGCTTGTGATTTGATTTTGGGTTCGAGGTGATATTTCGAACTAATGGTCTTAATGTAGTGAGTGATACATGACCTTGATAGCAGAGTATGACCTTTTATTAAATACGGTCATTATAAGAGACGTCGTAATGGTATAGATTAGTGTGTAAAACATATACAAATGAGAACATACTACTGGTGCATGAAAGTAGACCTGGTACCCTAAAAGTAAATTAAGTACAGAAGCGTAATTAAATGAGAAAGTGAAAACATGTAGGAATGTTAATTCCCTTATGTTTATGGTGGTCATTGGAGAGACACCATTATTAAATATATATCAATAAGAAAAATATATATACGTGAATGTTCTACTTACGTGTGACAGTAGACAGTTGGATAGTGTATATCTAAAAGAAAGGAATTAAGTAGTGAAACTTAATTAATTGGTGAAACATGAATATAATGAAATGGAAATTTCAACTCTTATAACGTGCGAGAAACGTTAATTATTGGGCAGTGTGCTATATAGGCGCCACAAGGATTTAAAAGTGTCGAAAGTTAGTTCGATACTTATGTATAGTTAACATGGGTAGAATGGCTAGGTGGGCTAAGTAGAAATCATTAGACGTGAACAATAGTTGAGAGGTGAGGAAACTCAAGAGTGTGTACGTGAAGCTAACATGCATAATAAATAACTGATTTTAAATTGTGATAAATGCTTGGTAAATATTTTCAAAACATTTTGAGTACTAACTCTTGTTGTCAAATATTTTTAAAACCTTTTAGGTGTCCAGCCATAGGGATTCCAAACTTGATTATTCTATTCCAGAGATGCGCTGCTGCGGCACATGTGGATGCATTCAAGGTTCAAACTAGATGCCTCGTTTCTTCATTCCTATATTAGAATTTCAGATTCAGTATTCCAGTTTAGGCGTGTTGGCCCTATCATTTACTTTTTATTTGATTGAGAAAGTTATTCAGTTTATGAGTATTATTGGATTACTATTTGGTTTGGGATATTTGTAGCCGATGGTTTATTTGGTAAGATTTTTTTTATTCATTCATTTTATTGTGCGTTGGTTTAGATATTATATGTGGTGTATGATTTATTTAGTTTTTTGGTTGGTTATTTATTGGTCTAATGAAAGATAAAACTTGGCACCATCTTTTGAATACTAAGTGGTTAGTAAAATTTGAAAAAGTTTTCGATAGTGATGCTAAGAATGAACCATATGTAAATCCCGTTTTAAATTAATAAAGACGTGATCACCCGGTATTTAATTAGGCAGAGTGTCACTGATGGTATCAGAGCATCAGGTTTTAGAGACCTTAGGGTCTGTGCCGCTTTTCACATTTTAGATTAGCGTTCTTTGATGTAGAGACTTATGATAGGATTGTTGTATTCCTCTACATATGCGACTTATGTTCTCCTGCTATTAAGTATAGTTGACGTGACTCAGTTACAAGTCCGATTGAGCTCCATACACCGAGCAATATGGAATGACAACCGAGGGACATTAGAAGGACTACAGAATGAGAGGAGAGGGAGAAGAAATAGATTATTTTAAGAACGAGGATTGTGAGCGAAGCCACCGCGATTATTATTCAGAGAGATGACGATAGGATAACCACTCAAGGACAGTAGTTTCTCCAAGCACTGTCATAGAGAACGACGAAATTATTTCAGACTCACCCACCGTAGTAGGTAGGGGGAGAGTCAGAAGGACTCTTTAGAAGAGACATACTTAAAGATTCGAGAAACAGAGGAAGTATGATGGACCAATGGATGAAGGTAATCCAAAGGCAATTGTGTAGAGTGGAATACAGCGACACCCATGACTAAATTTAAGACAAAATTATTGTGCTCATAGGAGCAACATTGTGATGAGATGAGTTATCAATTCCATATAAGGAAGTAAATATATACCGATCGTGGGAGAGAGTTAGATTGGAGTCTTGAAACTTATAACAAGTAGGCCGGATAGAGATCGATCATGAGAGAGACGATGAGCTGTTTAGAAAATTTTATACCTGACAAAGGGGGTACGGAGATTGATAAAAAGGGTATGTGAGATGATAATGGACTCGTGTGTAGAATACACAAATGTGGATGTGAAGTTCGGATAGGATGACTAGTGCCGATGTCATCAAAGTCGTACACTTATAGATTAATATCAATGCTTCCATCAGTAGGGAGCCAAGAAGGTTGGATAATCTAGTTGAAGAATAAGACTGGATTTAATAGTGATAGTGAAGCATCAAAGAAGGGTATACCTAGTAGGGTACCCATTCCAATGATTAAGAGTATTTAATTCCCACAAGGAGATGGTGAATTTAATCAGGGTCTTCAAGGCCAGCAACGAGTCCCATAGGGCCAGCGGAGCCAAATGGACTAAGGAGGTAGCAATTAGGGTCAAGGCTACCAGGTCCGTGATAAGGATCCTAGCATGTCTATGTAATACCCCGTATTTTTATGCTATATTAATTTGGGGATTTATTAAATTTAATGTGAATTAATTATTTAATATAAATCCGGAAATTAATTATGTTATAATTATTAATGTGATGAGAGTTAGTAATTATGGGAAATTTGTTAAATATTACTAATGAGCAAAGTAATATATAATATTGGTTATATTAAATGTCACGAGTGAATAAAATGACAATTTTGGAAATTTGAGTCGGGACGCGCCCGTGTCGCGTTGGGACTAAATATTGATGAATAAAAGTGAATATATTATAAGTTTCTCGTATGGTCGTTTTGAGTGCGACAAAGTGTCCGAAAGGGTCGAGATAGTCAGAAAAGTGTACTCGGAGGTTTAGTTTGGGTCTCGGGGCGTTTTTAGGCCTATTTAACACCCTGGGAGGGCATTTTGGTCATTTTACATTTTTGGGTAATTAAACCCACGAAATTTCAAGGGTTATATCAGATGTCTAAGGTTGTCTTCTAGGGTTAGAACAACCAAATACAAGTGACGGCCATAGGAGAGGGAAGGATAGAACTTTCAAAGCAATCCAAGGCCCAAAATCCATCCGTTTGCACCGCCACCACCACCAACGCGTAGATCGCGCGATGGGGAACGCAACCACACCAAAATTGTCCGTAAATCAGAATGCCGAAAATTCCAGGCAAGTGTTTGTCTTGCTTATTTTCGTGAATGCATCACTCATGTTAGTTTAGGGATGATTAGGATGAGTTTTATGGAAGAAAACCCAGATTTGAGATAGGAAATCGCATGTAGTAATGATTGGAATGTCATTCTGGAAACCCCTTAACATGTAGAGGATTAAATCACGAAAATTTGATGTTTTAGAAGAAGAAAATTCTGGAAAAGACTGATTAGAACCATGTTAAAGAGATTTCTAGGGTTCTTGAGATTTACATGAATTTTGTCCTGTTAATCCATGGTTATTAATGGAAATTTGCATGCTTTACGTAAAAGATGTATGGAATGGGTTTATACTATTAGTAGTATAAATTTCTGGGCGATTGGGAATGAAAAGTTTTGATTTGGATGGGGTTATGTGAGAAAACCCGTAACTGGTAATTGCAGAATTTGCCATACATGCTTGATCGATCGATCGAGCCAAGAGCTTCGATCGATCGAAGGTTCGATCGATCGAGCCCCAGACCTCGATCGATCGACCCCTTTTGGCAGGCTCATATTTCCCCTTTTTAAATTATTTGAATTCAATTTAATGAGAAATAATTCTTGGACACCCTTATTAAAATATTTTGGGAGATGAAGAAGACCAGTAGGACTTATAAATAATTACGGGACCTTTAAGGTAAGACGAGAGTTGTATTGTTGGGATATTTACATATAAGGGACGATGAAATTGTGTATTAAGGGGAGAGACGCGTAAGATAGTTACGTTGGAAATTAGGTGAGTACTTACTGAATTCTACGCTTAGGAGGATAAAGTCTATGAGTGTTACGTAATAAGTTGGTATGATCCCTCAAATTTAAGTAAGAAATGAATGATTATACGGGAGGACTAAATAACGAGAAATGAGGAAAAATGTCGTAATTATGGGATTTGTGATGTACCTAATTTGATATAATAATATTAGTATAGTTATATGACTGTGTTTATGCATATACTATCTATGTGCGAAAATCGTGACCGCGCTACTTGCTATCCCTGAGGTTACCGCGCTGGGACAGTCTTATCTTGATGGGACCTTTATGGGGGATATTGACTCGTACCCTAGAAGATAGATATCCTTGGTACAGGCTATCGAATCGATAGTTCAGACGGTCCTAAGAGACGTGGGGCATGTACTATCCTCTTAGAGACTTGGAATCTATGCTTCCCCTCAATATTGTTTGTGTATGTGTTAATACAGTTCGAGAGTGATTTCGAACTTGTATTTCCCTTAGTACGAGTAATACGGGGATTGGTTAGCAGAGTATGCATGCACCATAATTTTTATGTGGGGTGCTGTTAGAATATATATATTATACGAGAATTTATATATGAAATTATGAAATGTGGAACTTCCTATTGTGTTTATGGTAAGTAAGAAATGAATAATGAATTCAAATTGGAAACACTGGTTTAAAAAAAAAAGTATAATGGAACACTGGGAAACTTTATTAATAAATAAAGTTAAAATGAGAGTTTTGTTACTAAATGAAATTATCCCCTTAAAAAATTACGTTGTTCAGTTTTAAATCTTACGAGTAACCTAAGATAAGTTAAATCATTAGGAAGATTAGTGCGATATAAGATAAGATAAACCGTTGGGAAGGTTAGTGCGATAGGTGTGCACATTAGAAGAGATCTGAGAATTTCTCAAGAGAGTGTCGCACTAATATGTTGTTGCATTGGCCTGTAAACATTTTAAATACTTGCTAAATGAATTTTAAATCATCTACACTATCGGGCTCTGACCCATTTCTATTTCTCTTTCACTCTTGTATATATATGTATATATTACAGGTGCCCAGGGGCGTCTTGCATAGGATCCTTTGGAAGGAACGCGCTGCAGCTTCGGTGGGAGTTGCAGGCCTCTTGCTTAGACGACTTCATTCATTTGACTCCACTCCTAGCATAATCATTTAGTGGGGCATGTGTCGCCCTTTCCATTATTCAGTTGTTTATTTGGACATTGTGATTCAGTTATTTCTAGTATTGTCACTTTGGGATTTATTACTGTCTGGATGCTTTACTTTAAGTTTTAATGTTGGGATTTAGTTGTTGAATGTTCAAATTATTTGAATTATATGTTCCAGGATTATTGTGGTGTGATTCTTTAAATATTGAATTGTTGTAAATAATTAAATCTTTGCTCTTAAAAGAAAATTTGGAAAGTAATGTTAAAAAAATGGTTTTGACACTTAGCTTAATTAATTAGGGTGTTTAAATTGGAAAAGTTATTTTACGACAGTGATGCTAAGAATGAACCAACTGTTCACCTTGATTTTAATTTAATAAAGGAGTGATCATCCGATATTTAATTAGGAGGGGTGTCACAGTCTAGTGGGACCAGTGAGAGTGGAATGGCACAGGGAGGTGTCTCATGTGTAAGGAGTGAGAACACAAGTGTGAATCTTGTCCGTAGTGAGTTAGGGGACATGAACAAGATGCCCAGAAGGGGAAACAATTATTAGAATATTTTTGTCTTTCCGTTGGGCCGAGAGTGTTATGTCCAGGAATCACTTGAATTACCAGAGTAGTTGACAATTGAGGATATGAACTTTATCCCAGTGTGGATGGATTCTATTTTGCATAATATGATCGGGTCAAAGTGGTTTGTTAGCACTAAATTCACATGTGAAACAAGTTTAGTGGAAGTATTTTTAATGGTACTATAGTTGTACATAATTACCATTGGGTAACGAGGCTCTCTTTAGTTCCATCCGTAGGGGAGAAAATGTGGGCATAAAGATGATATTTACAATATGTGGTAGATTTCTCCTTATGAGGGTTATGGTAGGAGAGTATACTATTATCTTGTGTAGTGACTGGATACCAAGGGTTTGAACGATAGTAGACTGTATGTAAGACTATTGTGATCTCTATGCCAAAGAGAGATATTTTGTCTTGCGAGGCATCACCTGAAAGGGGGTTGGGCCTGCATATATATATTTTATTGTATCGTAGACTTCGGTGAGTATAGTTGTCTAGTTACATTTAATCCGAGTTCGTGGGGACTTTTACTGATGTAATTCAGGGTATATTGGGTTATTATTGAGCCGAGAGATTTAGCTCATTGTTATTTGTGCACTGAGAACTTAGTGATTATGAGAGCGTCGCATCGTGTGACGCCTTGAGAGTCATGAGTAGAGACGAACTGATTTATATACCAGAAGATAAAATTTGTGATATCCTAGTTATGTTATGTGGAACCACGGATTACGATGATCGACAAGGCCAGAGAATAGTGCATTGGGAAAAGTTATTTTGGCCTTTGTTGTGAGATGTTATACTCATAAGCATTAATAAATGTCAGGAGTGGGGAGACGTCATTGGATGCTAAGGCATCGATTTAAATGATAAATATTGAACAAGTGGGGAAAGCACCTTGGGCTGAGAGTTGTTACGAAATAGGGCTAGTGGTGCTGGGACGTGTCGCAAAAGAAGCACTAAGAAAACTTTTGCACCACCAATTGATAAGTGGGGAAATATCGGGAAGAAATAAAGGGTGATTTGTGAAGTAATCGGTAATACCAGTATGATATAGCCATACCAAGAGTGTGGGGGGCGAGTTTGAGGTAAATACGTTGCATATGTGACATTTGTGTAAATATGCACGGTTATAGGGTGTATGGGCACCCTGGTTAGGCGATTTGAAATTGTCCAGTACAAAGGAATGTGGAATTAAGTGTGTTGAATGTATTCTAGTGGGGAAGTTAGAAAAAAAAGTGGACATGAAGGATGGACTGAAATCCATTTGATAAAGGGGATAGTCCGACTATGTTTATTTTAAGGAGGACTATCAAAATTGGGGGAGTTGAAAGATGGTGAGAATAGTCTCACTTAGTCAAATGACTAGAGTAGTCTATGCATAATTAAGGTATTGAGTGGAACATAGTGGATTTGGCTCTAGATACAACATTTAGTGAGGGGAAAAGGTTGATTCGAAGTTATCAATCAGGATTGTAAATTTGATGGTCACAGTGACGGGATTGATAAATATGAGTGATGAAATTCACATTTGGGATATCCAATTTCAATTGGAAAAGAATAAATGAAAAGAAACAAGGAGTAGTCCATGATTGTTGTGAATTAGGATGAAACCTTTCAGTTCCACCTCTGATAGAACGTGTCAGGAGGTGATGAGAAAGAAGTTTCCTATCTTGCTAGATGTGTCAACCAAAATTCGATGGGTAGACTAAAAGCGATTTAAGTAGTAAGAGAAATCAAGAAATGTGTATTCAGGATTTATGAGTAATTAAGAGTATTAATTCAACTAGTAGAGTTACGTAAGATACCGCATAGAAGTTTATTATCTACGGGGAACCCTTTGGTGGATAAGGGGGTGGGGAATAACAAGTTTCTAGGACCCAAAGTGATTTATGGTCCATCAGTAAGAATTGAGTAAATTACGACTTTTACTGCAAGGCCAGAAACGTAATGAGAATTGCGTCATCGTGGGTTGAAGGTTGGAGGTCTGAAATGGGTGGTTAGGAAATTGTTATGGGTATTTACTTTGAGGATAGTCACATGTCCTACGGCATGGAAATTGGCACCCTAAAGGTGGGGGCTTTCTTAACATAGAGATATTAGAGACGACAAGGTATAAGCCGTCTTGTGGGATACTATATGGTCGGAGACCATCGAGATAGAGATTTATGACAAAGTGATGGTTCGGGTATATCCCATGAAGGGGGTCATGAGGTTAGGTAAGAAGGGAAGCTAGAGCTGAGATATGTGAGTCCATTCCCTATTATTGGTGGGATCGATAACATATAGATTGGAACTTACAGAGCATCTGCAGCGGATACACAATGTGTTCCATGTGGCATCGCTGAAGAAGTGTCGTAGGAGTGAGAGAGCCTTATGGAACATTACACTTGAGGAGATTGATTTGCATCAAGGCATGTCATATGAGTAGTGACCCATGGATATTCTGGATCGTAGTGAGCATAAGTTGCGGTCCAAGGTTGTCTCATTAGTGAAGTTCAGTAGGGACACCACAATATTGATGAGTCGACTTGGGAGAAGGAGGATGACATGCGAGGGAAGTATCTACCGTTATTCATCACAAGTATGTCCTAGTTTCGGGGACGAAATTCCATTGTAAGGGGGAAGTATGTAATACCCTGTATTTCTGCGTATTTGAAATTTAATTAATTCGAAAATTAATTGGGAGAAATACGTTTTAATTAAATTACACGAGTGATGTAATTTAATGTGATTATTAAATATTAATCGTGAGATAGACACTGATTAATATTATGAAATGAAATTTACTACGTGTGAATAGTAAATAATTGATGATTACTGATTTACGTCATAGCCAGTGATATGGGCGTATTTGATTGATCTCAACTGAGAGTCGTGTGTAGACTAAATTGGGGTCGAGATAGGAGATATATTTAGAGTGACTCTGATGATTTTGAGGTCATGGAGGGTTCCGAAAGGGTCGAAATATTTAGAATTGTATGCCCGGGGGTATAGTTTGGGTCCCGAGGCAATTTTAGACCAAACCGGCACCTATTGAGGGCATTTTGGTCATTTGACAAAAGGAGGTTTAGAGATCTACGAAATTTACAACTCTATACGAGATTTTAGGAGGCATAAGCTAGGGTTAGAAACACAAAAACCTAAGGAAGGCCATTAGAGAAGGAGGAGATACCATTCTCAAATCTTAAGGAAGTGTTCTTGAAGAATTGGACCTTGTTCGTGCATCCTAATCATCTAAAGAGCGAGGATTGGAAGAGAAGAACATAAACCATTATCACCACAACGGAATTAGATCACACCTTTTAAGGCAAGTGTTTATATATAATGTTTTTGAAATTATAATACCTATGTGTAGGGTTTTCAAAATAAATTTGATTTAATTATGATTCTTGGAAGAAAAAGAATGGATTTTGATGCATGATTGGGTAGGTTTGCATGTAGAATGATTTATATCTGTAGAGAATTATAAATCATATGATAAGGACCTATCATTTCAAATTAAATCAGAGTTTATGAATGAATGTATGGGAAGAACACAAAACTAGGATTTTTGAAGAAGTTTTGGGTGTTAATTCATTCTTGATTGGATTCTATGAAGATTGGCATGTTTAGAATGTTAGCAATCACCCTAATGCATGTAGAGATGGTGAGGAATAATTGGTTGTGATTTTCGTATAGTATAATGTAAGTTTGGTAAATGAAAACGGTGAAAAAATGCATGAAGAAGACAAAGTAGCCCAACTGTACATTTTCGAGTCGATTCGGGCTGGGGCGAATCGATTCGGTTTACCAGAAAACTTGATTTTTCCCTTTTAAGTCTAGAATTCCTAAATCATTATCATGAAAACCTTTAGGACCTTGTTAAATTATAATGGGGGACTTATTATATTACAGTAGGCTTATGATAGGGGTATGTACTAGTCTTATTGAGAGGATTAAGAAGGGTTTGAATTGGGTAAAAACACATCGTAATTAATCAAAAAGACGGATAAATAATTATGGGAATTTTGAAAGAATTGAATATAGAGTAGTAGGGTAAGCTAGGATTAACTGTTGCAATTAATAAGGGGGTAACTAAGGCCCTTAGAGTTGAGAGTAATACTCGAATTAATACGATAGAGAGACAAATCATAAAATAATAGGTACGGTGAGTATTCGAGTGATATATACTACGTACGGATGATGATACCTAGGTCGTGTGAATATATTTTTCTTATTGATATATATATATATATATATATATATATATATATTTGAATATTCTACTTACGTGTGACAGTAGACAGTCAGATAGTGTATAGATAAAATGAATGAATTAAGTAGTGAAACTTAATTAATTGATAAAATGAGAATAGAATTAAATTAAAATTTTAACTCTTATAACGTACGTGAAATGTTAATTATTGGGTAGCGTGCTATATGGGTGACACGGGGTTTAAACGTGTGGAAAGTTAGTTTGATACTTATGTCTAGTTAGCATCGGTAGAATGGCTAGGTGGTCATTAGGCGTGCACAATATTTTAGAGATGAGGAAACTCAAGAGAGTATATGTGAACCTAGCATATGTAATAAATAACTAATTTTAAATTGTGATAAATGCTTGCTAAATATTTTCAAAACTTTTTGAGTACGAACTCTTAGTGTCAAATATTTTCAAAACCTTTTAGGTGTCCAGCCACAAGGATGCCAGACTTGATTATTCTATTCTAAGGATGCGCTGCTGCGGCACATATGGATGCATGAAAAGTTCAGACTAGACTCCTCATTTCTTCATTCCTGTATTAGGATTTCAGATTCAGAATTTCAGTTTGGTCGTGTGTCCCCCAACATTTACTTTTAATTTGATTCAGACAATTATTTAGTTTATGAGTATTATTGGATTACTATTTGGGTTGGGATATTTGTTGATACAATCTGAATATACTTATGATAAATTATGCTTAAATCATGCTTAGCTTATGTGATATGAGTAATGTGTTATTAATATATATGATGTTAAGTTATTATGTTTAGTCTAATCCTACTTTTAGAAATCGTGAAATATCGAATTAGTTACAAATACAAAATTTTGAAGTTTCGGTTGGAATATTCAGGTTGGAAACTAGTTTGACCCTTATAAAATAACAGTTGACTTCGGTAAAAACTAGATCATTGTATATATATAAGTTAGGTTTGTAACATAATAAACGGTGTATTAAACGGAAGTCCGAGCAAGAAGTTATGCTTGAATTACGAAGCAAGGGCAAATTTGTCCATTCGTTAAATGATATTTCGTCTTATTAGTATAACAAATGGTGGATTTTGATTGGTTAAAGAAGGAGGTGGGTTTTCGTCGACTTTAATGGCTTGAAATAAGCTCCTCCTTTAGCATATTTCATCCATGGGAGAATTTTAGCCTAAGGAGAGAGAACCGTGAAGTTTGGAAAGAGAAAGGCGAGGAAAAGTTGGAGGAAAATTCATAGGAAATTAAATAAAAGTCCCTGAGGTAATTCTAACCACAAATCTGATTATATTTCTTGTATTACTTATTGAAAGGGCATAAATAATAGATTTTTTTTATAGAACTTTCATGTCTTGGTTTATATGTATAAATAATAGATGCAAGTTTACGCAAAAATTGAACGTGTAAACCCTCAAAATCTCTTCGGCTAGGAACCTTGTGTAGTCAAACTTCTATATCTTTTGTATACTTAATAAAATTGAGTAATTCTAATTGAAGATGAAAATAGACTCATTTATGTATAACATATACGAATATTATCTAAAAATACGTTGAAATGAATCTTGTGTTATAGTTGGAAGTTTGGGTATAAAATATGTCCCAAAATGGAAGTACGCATACCATATGTTCGATGTTTTGCCTGACATAGCAAATGAACTCTAAAAATTATTAAAATTTAATTTCGTATTATTAAATATGTTTATTGAGATTATGGGGAATATAATAGAAAGTTATGATGTAGATAAATTATGAAAATTCCTGGAAGTTCACTGAACGATTGATGAGCCTATAGGGCAGATTTGCTATGTATTGAAGAAATGGGCATAACTTGCTCTAGGAACCTAAAATGATGTTTCGTCTATTGTATTAGAAACCTAATATGATAATCATTGGATTAACAATGAGAAGTGAAAGCATGTTTAGTATATGATTTGGATATGTTAACTATCTTGACATGAATTTAGATGGAATTTCATTAATGATAAGTGATGTTAATGGAATCATATGATGCTTATGAATTGAGTTACATTTAAGTTACTCTTTGGATTGCTGATATTCTTATGATGTTACTAATATTGTAACAATGATATAAAGGGAAGAAGAACTGGTTGGACAAGTGCCAGACAAAGGAAAAGGGAAATCCTTTTAAATTACCAAAGTGAGTGTACTTATGATTATTTCATATAAATAAATACATGAATGAAATGATGATGTGAATATTGCCAATGGACAGACATATTATTGCCAACGAGTAGGATTGTTTGGATTTTATATCCACAGATTTTATATATATAACTAATATGTCATTGCAGGGAAAGAGAACCTCACTAATCTTAATGCTTATAGTTTGTAATTTAACGTTTTCAGGTTTGTATGCTTCCAGCTAGAATACCATATGATCAGAAACTTTTAGAGTTGCACCATTAGAAAGAGTTGGGGTTTACGTAATGGGATTTTGTCATTGTCGCACTGAAGATTTTACTACAATCACATTGTATATATTGAGTCAGCATGGGTTAAGTTGATAATTGTAATATTTAATCATAGATACTCTTAGTATTGTATGTCCGCCTAATCATGACTTTGATGTTGATTATGTTATGGCAAAAATAATAGTATTATGTTCATTATGCACATTAAACATGAAAATATTAATAAATGAATTACATTTCAAATGGAATGAAGATTATGATTTAATTATAATATAAATTAAATGGTTATAATGGAATTGGGTTTGGGGTGTGATAATTAGTGGTATCAGAGCGTCTGGGTTATTAATTCTGGACGTGTGTGATGGTTAGATGGCAGTTATTGATTTGATTTGATATTTATGTATTTTTTATGTACTAACCAATAATTTAGTATTATGAAATGTTTATGTTGGTTGTTAGAACTTTGTTTTATGACAGATAATTATAGATAGAACTTAGAAATGAACAACATAGAGAAAAGGGAGTAGCTTCTCATACATAGGATACCGAAATAGAGCAGAGTGTTATAGGAAGGTCCAGAGAGCATGAGTAACCTACAGAGATGCAGATAAATGCACAAGCAATGTTGAGGATGGAAGAACAACATGAAAGGAATATAGAATTAATGGCAGAACAATAGACGAGATATATGGAATCAAAGATTATGGCCAGGATTGAGAAAAAGTCAAGGAAGGAAATGAAAGATTCCATGCATGAAATATTTTTAAAGCTGATGCTCCAGAATATTCAGGGTCAGTTGAACCTACATAAGCTGAGATGTGGGTTAGAGATATAAAGACTATCTTTGTAATGATGAAAGTTTCAGATAACCAGAAGGTAAATCTGGCTGTGTTTATTCTGAAAAGAGAGGCCAAATATTGGTGGGAAGCTAGCAACCATTTGGTGCCCAGAACGGAAGGTACTGATGTTATTCTTAGGCTGAATTTATTAAAGCCTTGCATGTTAAGTATTTCCCTAAAGTTTATAGGAGGGAGAAGGTGAGGGAATTTATAAATTTGACCCAAAGGAAAATATCTGTGAGAGAGTATGAGGCTAAATTTACTGCGTTGTCAAGATTTGATACTAATTATGTGGAGGACGAAGAAGATAAATGTAGTAAGTTCCAAGATGGACTTATTTTTCCCATTCAAAACAGAGTGGATACTTATGAGTTAGAAGATAATGGTTCTAGTGAACAAAGCAACGATAACAAAAAGGCAAATGAACCAAGGGGTGACGAGTAAGGAGAGTTTTAAGAAAAGTAGATTCCACTCATCTCGATTTAAAGGAGGTGAGGGTGGAAGTGTTAAGGAAGAACCTCATAAATTTCAAAGAGGTGGTGGTGATAGAGGTGGAGGCCAGGGAGACTTGTTAGAGAAACCATGGGTGGAGGATCTTCGAGTTCAGTTAGAAAGTCAGGAAGAGGTGAGGCCTCGATAGGAGGTGTTACGTGTTTCATTTGTAAAGAACAAGGGAATTATAAATCTGAGTATCCCAAGTATAAAGGATTGGAATGATACCATTTTCATCAAGTGGGGCATGTTAAGAATAATTATCCGCATTTGGCAGAGACTCCAGCAGTGCCTAGTGAAGCAGTACGTAGAATGTTACCTTTAGGCAGTGGAGTGAGGAGTGTGGGCAGAGGACAAGCTAGTGGTTCCAGGGCAGGTGGACGAGTCTTTACGATGAAAGAGGATCATGTTACTCCGAATGTGGTGATAGACGGGGAGATTGTTAAGTAAGGGTTGTAAGGGTTTTATTTCATATGTTCTTGATACTAAGAAGGGGGACTTATAATTAGTTGATGTTCCTATTGTACGAGATTTCCCAAAGGTGTTTCCTAGTGAGTTGCCTAGGTTACCTCCAGAAAGAGATGTTGAATTTAGTATTGAATTATCACCAGGGACTGACCCTATTTCTATGGCGCCATTTGGAATGAAACCTATTGAGTTGAAAGAACTCAAGGTTCAATTGCAAGATTTACTTGATAGGGGATTTATACAACCTAGTGTATCTCTATGGGGTGCACCAGTTTTATTTGGGAAAAAGAAAGATTTTACTATACGTTTGTGTATTGATTATAGGCAACTGAATAAAGCTACAATTAAGAATAAATATCCTTTGACCCGTAGAGATGATTTGTTTAATCAGTTGCAGGGTGCTAAAGTGTTTTCAAAGATAGACTTACGATCAAGTTATCATTAGTTGAGGGTGAAGGAGAGTGATATTTCTAAAATTGCCTTTCGCACTCGGTATGGCCATTTTGAATTTCTTGTGATGCCTTTTGGAGTGACTAATGCTCCAACTGTATTTATGGATCTTATGAACTGGGTATTGCATCCTTTTGTTGATTCATTTATGATAGTTTTTATTGATGATATTCTGATTTATTCATGTGATATGGCTGAACATGAAAATCATCTCAGAAAATTTTTGAAAGTGTTGGAAAATAAGCAGTTGTATGCTAAGTTTAGCAAATGTGAATTTTGGCTATCACAAGTTGTATTTGTAGTCCATATTATTTCTGGAGATGGTATATGTGTTGATCCCAAGAAAGTAGCTACTTTATTGTGACTGAGGTGAGGAGTTTTCTGGATTTGGATGGGTATTATAAAAGGTTTATTAAGAGATTTTTTCCGATTGCCTTGTCAATGACTAAATTAACCCGGAAAGATGTTAAATTTGAATGCAATTCTAATTGTGAAAATATTTTTACAGAATTGAAAAAGAGGTTGGTAACTGCACCCGTTCTTACTATTCCACATGGTGGAGATGGTTTGTTATTTATTTCGATGCTTCACATCAGGGGATGGATTGTGTTTTTATGAAGTATGGTAAGGTTATTGCTTGTGCTTCTAGACAGTTGTGTGTACATGAACGAAATTATCCTACTCATGATTTAGAACTTGCTGCTATTGTATTTTCTTTGAAATTATGGGGTAATTATCTATATGGAGAAGTATGTGAAATTTTTACTGACCATCAGAGTCTTAAGTATTTATTTACTTAGAAGGAGTTGAATTTGAGGCAGAGGTGGTGGATGGAACTAATTAAAGATTATGATTGTATAATTGACTACCATCCAGGGAAGGCTAATGTACTCGCAAATGCTATGAGTACAAAGGCTTCGGGCAGGTTATCTTGTATTCGATGTGATTGAGTTGCTCACATTATGAACTTGAGATTGATGGGAGTGTAATTTCAGCTAGTAGACGGGGATAAATTCTTTGCTTATGTAAGCGTGAGGCCTTTGTTAGCTAAACGTATTTTTGATTTGCAAAGTCATAATCCTTTTCTTGAGAAGAAACGTCAAGATGTCCTAGATGGTAAGTTTGATGATTTTTGTGTTGTTAATGATGGTACTTTATTATATAAGCAACAATTATGAGTGCCTAATGTGGTTGGATTGAAAGCGAAAATTTTATATGAGGCTCATAATTACATTTATACTATGCATCCCGGTGGTACTAAAATTTATAGATATTTAAAGGAGCATTATTGGTGGAATAATATGAAGAAAGAAATAACTGATTTTGTTGCTAGATGCCTTATATGTCAGCAAGTGAAAGTGGAACATCAGAAACGTGCGGGTCTACTTCTATAAGGACACGAGTCTCTAATTGTGCCTTTATGTAGTGTTGGCTCAATTTCGGACAAAAACACTTGAGTCATAGGGTAGAGTCCTTGAACACCTATCTAGCCTATGACATGTGAAAGTTGAAGACATTGCGGCCTACTTTTCAAGAGAACATCATTGTCGAGTTTCAATGCCACATTTCAGCTCATTAACATCATATTTCAAGTCTTTAAAGGTATGAATGCTTTTATATATTTGTAGGAGACTTGGAATCTTATTTATTATGGGTGTAATTTCATTTTAAACGAATTTTATTTTCATAAAGTTATTGTAGAACTTTGGATAAAAAGCTTTTGGGCTTAAAATGTAAAATTGGACTTTCTGACATTTCGTTCGAAATTGTCGTTCGAACGAGAATGTCGTTTGAAGGAGAATTTCATTCGAACGAGTTTTGCCAATGAGGTTCCCTTTTGAACACTGACTTTTCAGGCGGGAACAGTTTTTGGCAATTTTTTTGGCATTTTCCCACTCTTTTGTCCCACTCTCTTTTGACAGTTTTTAAACCAACTTCGAGATAGAATTTCCTTAAGACTTTTGTAAAATCTTTGAGAGATTTTTGAGAGAAATATTTCAAAACAAAAGTCCCAGTTTTCATGTGTCAAAGTAAACTAGAAAATTCTCTCATACACATGTGTTTGCACCCATAAAATTGTTTAGTTTAGAATTCCTACGAATTTTGTAACATCTTTGAGAGATTTTTGAGAGCAACTATTTCAAAATAAGAGTCCCAGTTTTCGTGTGTCAAATTTAACTAGAAAATTCTCTCATACACATGTGTTTACACCCATAAAATTGTTTAGTTTAGAATTTCAACTATTTCTACACACACACACACACACACACACACACACACACACACACACACACATATATATATATATATATATATATATATACATATATATATATATTAGCTTGGAGTGATTGGCACTGGGTTCACTTTTCTACCCAAGAAGAAAAGAGTATGGGTCTTGTTTCTCTACCCCAGCAAAAGGAGAATCATTTCGATTTATGATACGGTGTTCCCACTCGAAGAAAAGCTTCGCGTGAGGATGACGGTGTCCAAGAGCCCTATCGGAGGAGTTTGATACTTTGGAGGAGTCCACGGTTATTCTCTAGGTGGAGGTTGAAGAGCGAAGGAGCGCGTTAAGGATTGGACGGACTCAAGTCAGTTTTTGTATGTCCTCTTGTGTTGAGTCTTTGTAAAAAAAACTAATATAATTAGTGAATTTGAGGCTAGGTCCGTCCAAGGTTTTTCCCATTTGGGTTTTCCTCGTACATCGACGCGTCGTGTGATATTTTTTATTTTTATCATGCTTGAAGCACTTAGAATTCATGCTTAGGTTAACAAGATAAAACTGGTTTATATATCACACGTATTTAATTTGGTGCTAAGATTAGTTTGGGTGCAATTTAAGTTAATTTAACCCAAGTCATATATTTAATTCTGTTTGACCTAATTTAGGAATATTTAAAATATTGGGTAGGCAAATTTTAGGACTTATGTTAAACTAATTTCAGGCTAAAAGTAAATTTCTCATATTTTACTTTAAGTGTTATTTTTAATTGGGAGAAAATCTAAAATTTGGTTTGAGTGAATTTTGTATGTGTGTATGTTCACCATTATTAACTTCTTTAGGTTTAATTTTAATTTAGTTTTTAGAAATTAAAATTTGTGTTTAATTTAAATTTTCACCTTTTAAAGAAAAGAAAATTAAAAAAAAAATTGGAAAATTAATTTGTTATTAGAAACCATCTTTATTCCGCACATATAGGAAATTAAGGTGAAAGAATTTTTAAAAATTCGGGGCCCTTCGTTTCCAACAAGAGGTATCAGAGCCGGAGCGCTAATTTATTGCATTAAGGTCTTTTTAAATATCTTTGGTTAAAAATGGATTTTTCCCCATTTTCTAAATTTCCAATTTTTGATGGTTCTAATTGCGTATATATTGGAAAGCACGTATGCGTTCGGCACTTAGGGCTATAGACAAAAGGGTTTGGCTGTCGGTAGTTACTTGCTGGTCCCCACCTACTTGCTTAATAGAGAATGGGCGTGTCCCCAAACCCATCGAGCGTTGGAGTGAGAATGCACTAAAACCTGCTAACTTTAATTCCTGAGGTTTAAATGCCTTATTTAGCGCGGTCAAACCATATGAATTTTGACGTATCATGACGTGTGAAACCGCTCAGGAGGCTTGGGATATCCTACAACTCACTCACTAGCGAACAAGTTTCGTAAAAGCTTCTAAACTCCAAAACCTCACCACTCAATTTGAAACCATCAAAATGGATGAAAAAGAAACATTCGATGAGTTTTATGCTAGACTCCGATATAGTAAATTTTTCATTTAATTTAGGAGAGAAAATACTCGACGACCGAGTTGTAAAGAAAATCCTTAGGTCCGTACCCGATAGATTTATCCCTTAGGTGACCGTGTTAAATTCTTTAACCACCTTACACTCAACCAAACTTGAGGAACTAGTAGGTGATTTGCAAACCTACGGACTAGATATGTTTCCCTCCAAAACCGAAAATAAAATAGAGAAGGGCATTACTTTGAAAGCCCGTAAGGAGGAAAAACAAGTTGTGGATGATGAGAGTGATAGTGACTCGGACGATATGGTTATTTTTTCTAGGAAGTTTCGTAAATTTCTTAAATTCAACAAAGGTAAATTTAACAATGAATTTAAGAAATTTGAAAAATCTAAGCATGACAAATCCGAAAAGATCCCTAAAACTTTTAATGAAAATTTAAATAGGGACGAGTCAAATAGGTGCTATGGTTGTGAGGTTTATGGACATAGGGTGAGAGAGTGCCCCACCAAACCAAGGAGAGAAGTCAAACAACCAATTTCCTATAATGCCACCGTTAGTGATGAGAGTGAAAAAGAAGGGGGACCCGATCCCCCTTTGAGCGCAAATTTATCGCGTTCATGGCTTGTCATGTTAGTGATGGAGAGAAATTATCCGACGATGACATATCAAATCATGACACTTCCTAGGACTTTATTTGTGAATCTCTAAAAGATGATGGTAGTGAGAGTGGAGAAGAGAGAGAGAATGAAAGTGAAAATGAGGTTGATGTGAGTGAACTTCAATTTTCAATTCAAGAATTATATGCCGAATCTATAAAATTAAAAATGGAAAATTTGAAGTTATAAGCGAGTTTAAAGGAGCGTGCCAAGGTTTTCGATGAGAGTGCGTTAGTTGATGACCTTAGGACACGAGAGAGAGCTCTTCGAGAGAAGCTTGAGTATGTAGAAGGTGAGAGAGATATCCTTTTAGGGCTTAATGGAATCCTTAAAAAATGAGCTTCTTGCATTTGAAGAGTGCAATGTTTTATTAGAAGCTCACATTTTAGATTTAAAAAATAAATTAAAAGACTCTAGTAAAATCAAATTTGATTTGGAGTGTCGTTCAGAGAAATTAGATAAAATATTAGGAACGGTCCAAATTAAAAATGACACGTGTGGTTTAGGCTTCGATACTTGTAATGAATCAACTCATAAAGCCAAAATCAATGTTTTTAGAGAATCATCGAGAAAAACCTCTAGAGATCAATCCTTAGGTACCACCTCTCGACGCATTTTTACTTGTTCACACTGTGGTCGAAAAGGTCATCTTAAGAAGTTTTGTTTTGATCTTAAAAGATTTTATAGAAAATCCTAACGTAAGGCAACTGAGGTAGCCAAGATTCCTATACCCCGAAATCGTTATTCGTCATTAGCTTGGGTTAGGAGATCCGACTTGGTAACTTTACAAAATAGAATTTTTGATTCTCATTTACTTTCACTTGATATCTCCCTTGCTAAATCCAAAGGTTAAATGTGTTAGATGTTTGCATACTCTAGCTTTTTTTGCTTAATATCATATATCCTTGCTAGTACTATGCTTGTTTAGTCTTTTTCTAGTCGTTGCTTTATTTCATATCACATGCTAGAAATTATGAGTTATTTATCTTTTGTATTTTATTCGTTTCATTTTAGTTTGCTTTAAATGAAAAATACAAAAAGATTTTCGTTTATCATTTGTATTTTATATTATGAGTTATTTAGGCTTAATAAAAAATACAAATGATTTTTGTTTATCTTTTGAGTAAATATTTTTATATTTATCTAAAATTTGGAAAAACTTAAAAAGATTTTATTTTTGTGTGTATTTAGGTTTTACAGACCTTTTGTGGCATATGTTTGTGTTTGAATCCTTCATACCACTACCATGTGACTAGAACTTTTGGTTAAAATTTTAATCCTTAAAATGTTATTTATCATGTTTACATGGAGTAGTTTAAGTTTGACTTGCTTAATGGATTCACTTTTATATGCCTTTTTCACACACATGCACGAGCTTTTTGAACCATAACACATGTTACATTTGAACTTTGTGAGGTGTTCTCCTACCAATCTAGTCATCTACATACTATGACCCAGGAGGACTAGTGCATGTTAAAATCCATTGCACATGAGAATTGAGAGATAGAAAATGATATATATATATATATATATATATATATAATATAACACCATATGGGGATGCCAAAATTTCATGTATGATATTTTTGACATTTCATGCCCATGCATGAAATGTCATGCTAAAAGTAGTTTTTTTTTTCTTAACTCTTTGTTTTCTTTTTTGTTTCTTTTTTTATGGGTTGGGTTTTATCACAGAGGCATTTTTTTAGGGCCTGGATTTTATCACGGGAGCAAATTTATCGACGTGCCCTCGGCATGGGTATCCGCTAGTATATATATATATATATATATATATATGTGTGTGTGTGTGTGTGTGTGTGTGTGTGTGTGTGTGTGTGTGTGTGTGTGTGCACGGGGAAGGGCTCCGAAAGGAAATATTTTTCTTTGCAAGTAAGCCACCGTTTGCTATGGACTTAAAAGAAATACGTGGTCCAAAGACCTAAAAGAATCTGGTATTAAAAGAAAAATATTTGACAAGGCCCATTTTGTTTTGTTATTATATTCATTCAATGGAAAAGAATTATATGATTATTTGAGGAAAATTGGATGGATTGTCAACGGTTAGCACATTGTCGTTTATCCTAGTTTTACTTTGAATGTCATTAACATGCTAGGCTTGTATGCATTGTGTTTGTTTGTTCATTAGTTCACTTTATCCTGTCACATAAGGGATAAATTCTAGTTGATAAAGTTTTATAATCAAATACGAACTACGTGAACATGTTTAAGTGATTGGGTTTTAAATTCATTAGTATCTAGTTCACACCCCTTTACTTTTGTTTCTATATCACACATTTATGCTATAAGAGTGTAGAAAACTCATATTATAATATTTTGTGTCATTTGTTTGTTTATATCTATATATGTGTACTTGCATATATTTTCTACCGAATGTGTATACATATATATGATATTTTATTTTTGTTTTCAGTCTTCGCCATTTTAGCTAGTCCACCTATGCTTTAATTCATAATTGGCATTTAAGTGGTTGCAAAATGTTTGTTTGATATCACATGCTTAGTCTCTTATGTTTCAAATTAATATAGTTTTGTTTGCATCATAGTTAGAATCCATTATTCTGGCTTGGATTAGTTATTGTCTATTGTTGCCCATATGCTTTCATATACTTAACACTTTATGCATCTTCGATGTACTTGTTTTCCCATATATATATATATATATATATATATATATATATATATATATATATATATATATATATATATCCCTTGTATAGTTTTTAGGGTTTTTTCTCTTACAGACAACATGATAAAAATGAGAACAAAAAATAAAAGGCAGAGTAATTTAGATACCACTACCTTTAAAAAAATTAAAACAGGTAGCTGAATGTTTTTAAAATGAAATTATAAGCCTCTTGAGAAAATAAAATATAGAGGGAAAAAAAGTAAAATAAAAGCCACAACAAAATGAGCAATAACCTACCAACTACAAACAAAAGACACAACCAAAGACGATGGTTAGATTCATGAACCTGTAAATTTATACTCAATCAAACTTAAATACTACATAAAAATGAAACCCCCTTACAAGTTTTATGTTTCAAGGTAAAAGTGTCGACCGAGTCTACAGTAAAAAACATTAAATCCATTCTGAATTTTCTTGGTCTTCGGTTGGTGAGTTAGATTTGTAGATAAAATCTACACAATATTAAGGTTCAAACAATACAAATCAATATTCATTGCGTTCGAAATCTAATCGTGTTCTTTACCGAAATGGTTATGGAGACGAAGGTGAAGAGGGTGACGGGATGGTGATTTATTGTAATATTATTGGAAACTACACCACGATTGTCCATGGAAAAAATATATATACATCCAGGCCCTAGCACCCATAAACGCAATTGGTGTGTAAAGTTTTCAGGTTTACGAATAGAGATTGAAAAAAAATGTTTCAGCAAGTCTATGTTTAGGTGGGTGTTGATTTGTGTGTATAACATTGAAGGGGCGAGAAAGAAATAATATATACTTCTAGCGTACACCATTAAAACCCCATTGGTGTGTAAAGATTTCAGGTTTACAAAGAGAGATTGGAAAAAAAATGTTTCAGCAAGGCTTTGTTTAGGTGGGTGTTGATTTGTGTGTATAACATTGAAGGGGTGAGAAATAAATAATATATACCTCTAGCGTACACTATTAAAACCCCATTGGTGTGTAAAGATTTCAGGTTTACGAAGAGAGATTGAAAAAAAATGTTTCAGCAAGGCTAAGTTTAGGTGGGTGTTGATTTGTGTGTATAACATTGAAGGGGCGAGAAAGAAATAATATATACCTCTAGCGTACACCATTAAAACCCCATTGAACAACATCTCACACCACTACCATCAGTATTCAGACAAAAAAATTCACTATGTAAAGCATTAGCAAAGTCCTTAAAGAAGAGAAAACTTACATCAAGAGAAGAACGGTGAGAGCTTTGGGTGAATTGATAGCCTTTTTTATAGGTTGATTGATTTTTACGGTGTGCGCTAGGGTTTTGCGGCAAAGAGAGTGGGTTTTCAGGCGAGTGTTTGGTAGCCTTTGATGGGTGCGATGGAAAGTGTATGATCCTTTTTTATATTTGTGCATGTTTGGGTTTTTGGCCATATGAAAAAATGAAAGTAGCGCGAACGCCAAAAAACTGAAAGGATTTTGTTTTAATTGTGGGAGTGGGCATTTAATCTATTGTGCTAGGAAAATATACAAGCCTATAGTCTTTTGATTTTATCAAGAAAGGAAATCGAAGTACGAATGACTCAAGAAAAGAGAATGGTTTCTAGAAGTGAATAAATGCTAAGTTAAAATTCGTTAAATGCTATTAGAACCTCTAATACTATTATATTATAGGTATAAATAGCATTTACCCCACGCAATGCGCGGGAGCTTTATAATTTTTTAAAAAATCTATTTAACTTTATGGTAATAAATATATAGTAAAGATAATTCAAGATATGAATATACTCCTGTGCAAAAAATATAAAAACTAAGTATAAACATATGATTTTTTATGGTTGGAGGGAATGATTTAAAAGAATAATAAATCATAAATTCTTAAAGTTCATATGAAAAAAAAGACAACCATTTTTTATTGAAAAAACAGATACATGAAAATATTTTTCTCTCTCTTAATCCACTAAATCAAAATCACAGAAAAATAGGTAGAATTAAATTTTATTTTAATTGCATAGAAATATAAAAATGAATTATATTAGACTTTTTATTTTAATTAACTACATAAAGACTAAGATATGTATCTGGGCTGCATATTTCTTACAAACAAAATACACTTATGGTATAGTAAATTTTACCAACAAATTTATTAATTACTACTAATATTAAGTCAAAATCTCCTAATGCAGCATTAATATCCCTCACTATATAAAGATTAGAGTCAATCCAACAACATTTTTAATAGGCACAATTAAAATTTAATTTAATTGTATACAATTAAAAAATAGATTATAGTAGATTCTGTATATTAATCAACTACATAAAGACTAATGTATGGATATGGATTGCATATTTGTCACAAATAAGATATACTTGAAGTATACTAAATTTTACACACATTTATTTAATTACTAACAATATTAAGTCAAAATATCTCACGTTTATTTAATTACTAATAATATTGAATCTTATATTGTGCCTTAAATACATGTGCTTAAAATGAGAGAGAGAGAAACATGGATATGAACCTTGCAATTTAAGGTTTGAGTAAATGATAATTTATTTTTCATAATGTGTTTTGCAAGACTGTTGAGATATTTTTGGATGTTTTGGGTTGTGTACTTTAGCTACTTGAAATTTGGAAGGGATAATGAAATAAAAATAGAACATCGAACATATGGGAATTTGTTTAACTTTCTTAGAAAATATTTTTTTTTTTGTAATCTGATCTCTTTTTTACTATCATATACAACGAAAACACTTTTTATTAATTTTTTTTATATAAACCTTGTTTATAAAACCCTTTTTTCAACATGTATTTATTTTATTTTTTATAAATATGTTATTAAATTTTTTATAAAACCTAGTTTTATAAGAATACTGTTTTAAAAAAAAGGTATGTCCAACTATTTTTTTTAAATAACGAAAGCAGTTTTTTAAATAACTTTAACACAATTTTATTTTTAATAAATGGATCTTTTTTTATTATTTTATATAACAACAATATTTTTTTTCTAATTTTTTCACATGACAGTTATTTGTAACTGAAGCACCTTATACTCTTGACTCAATTGAGTCTGCATTGTATAAGTGTTCATCTAGTTTGGAAATTGTGACAAAATTGTGTCTATCCTAGAAACCAAAGAACCTCAGAATTTGGCTTTCTATTTTATTCCTCTTGATTGATTGATCTACATAATTTTGCCAACACTCACATACAGTAGAATTTCATTCATACATTTCCTATTGCATATAATTGTGTGTATATATGTTGAGTGTATTTAAATCCCTAAACTTGTTTCTTAATATTATTTTGAGAATTTATAATCTTTTAAAATAAGGTTTTTATTAATTAAAATTTGTTTTTAAAAAAAGTTTTGGGGTCAATCTGCAATTATGTATTGGTGGTTATATTGGCTGAATATTTGCTTGGGAAGAAAATAAAGCGGCAGAGACTTCAGGGTGCGTTTGTAATTATGTTTAGACGCGCGTTTGTTTACCCATGTTTGCCCAACATATGTTGCATCCTTATTGGTGGCATTTGTGTTTCTTATATGAGAGTAAAACAGCGTATGATAACAGCCCTTGGATCGTTTTTATCAACGATCTGCATGCGCTCCTACATTATCCATGTGAACATTTTTTGAGCCAATTCAGGAGTGTTATAACCACCGCCTCTATTTAAACCATTGGATCAAAGTCAAACTTACAAGACCAGATCCTAGCCCTTGATCTTGGTCTGAGTTCTCGAATCTTCTCAGCCTCCTATAAAAGGACCCCTTCTCTCGGCCATCTAAGACTTTTGCCATTTCGTCCCTTCCAGACAGAGAAAAGAGATAAGAGAGAAGAGAGAGAAGAGAGAGAAACCAGAGTTAGGAAACCCTAACCCTAATTCGTCCAAAACTACTTTTAAACCTTAACCTCTTTCAAAACCAGTGTATACAAAACACAACCTTGAGTGTTTGAGAGATTTTGAGTGAGTGGTTTGTTAGTTTTGTTGCTGTAACCTCTTCGTTCCCAGATCTTGTTATCAACTTAAACATATTTTTAGATTTATGTTTCTTCTTTTATAGAAACCCAAGATCTAAGACTTTGCATGTTATATTACACATAGATCTACTTTTTAGTTTCTCATCTTGAGAAAATACTTGTTGATTTGGTTCTGTAAATGTTTTTAACTTTGAAATCAACAAAATCCTTTTCTATTTCTAGTTCTTTTGAAACAAGACCTTTGACCTAGTTTAGAATCGCACTTGGTGATTTTCAATCTCAAAAATATTTTCAAAACCTGAGATTGATTAATATCTTGATACGTCTTCTGAGCAAGATAGTCGTGGATTCTGGGATTATTGTAAAGGTCAAATAAGGTTAAGTTTTGTGAGAAGAGAGAAATAGAAAATCACAGCATATAGATCTTATATGTAATTTGTTAGGACTATTTGTATGATATAAGTGTGTGTGTGTGTGCATGCGTGCGTTATAAAGCACCTCCACAAACACTATCACCCTACCACACTAAAAGTGTTGGTAATAAGATCTTAAGAATAAGAGTCAACGTAAAGGACTTGAACAAATTGGAAGTTAGCAAAACTGGGAGAACAACATTAACAATCAGAACTATAGAGAAGTTATAAGGACACCAGTGGGTACATTACTAAACTTGTACATGTCTGATTTGTGTGCATGTTTGTTATATAGTTTGTATTTGTTTTAGAGAAATTTTTTATTTACTCCGTAGAGGGAGTCGTGGATGTTTCCTCAGTTGGGTGAGGTTTTACCACATAAAAAATCCTTGTTCTTAATCTTTCTACATCTCCTCACCTAATTCTTGGTTGTGCTGAGTTTAAAAGTTTTTAAAATGATTTATTAAACTTGTTAATAAATATTGAACAGATCTCGTACATATTATTTAAACACATCTTGTGATTGATTAGTTTTGATATTAAGGAAAAGAGTTTCTTAAAAAAACTATTCGGAGTTACTTAAATAGTTTAATTTTATATTAAATGGCTTTAGTAATAGATTTTCAATTGGTATCAGAGCTTTGTAAACTTCTTTTAAGAGATCCTGTGTTTCTGAAATTATTTTCTGAAAATCAAACATGGACGAGAAAAATGAAAGATTTGGTAACTTGACCAGACCTCCTATCTTTGATGGAACCAATTTTGCTTACTGGAAAGTAAGGATGATTGCTTTCATTCAAGGAACTTTGGGAGATGATGTCTGGGACATTGTTGAAAATGGATACATTTTTCCTACTAAACCAGTCACTGAAGGAAGTAATGAGAGGGTTAAGAAAGTATTAAGTGGGTTCACACAAGAAGAGAAGCAAGTTTCTCGCAACAATAACAAAGGAAAGAATGCCATATTTATGTCCATAAATGAACATGAGTTCAAAATAATTTCATCCTATACCACTTCTAAGGAAGCTCGGGACACTTTGGTTACTGCTCATGAAGGTGACACTAGAGTTAAGGCTGCTAAAACACAAATGCTTATTCAACAGTATAACTCTTAAATTATGTATGAATCTGAGTCATTTAATGACTTCTATATGAACTTGACTGATATTGTGACCAAACTGCATGCTAATGGGATAACATATGGCAGACATGAAATTGTATCTAAAATTTTGAGATCATTACCACAAAAATTTGACAACAAAAGATATGCTATTGAAGAAATGAGTGACCAAAATCTCACTCCTGAATTACTCAGTAGTAAACTAAGAACTGTGGAAATGGAATCAGAATTCAAGAAACAATTGACTCAGTCCAATAGGAAACAGACTAATCCAATCTGAGTTTTTCTTCTAAGTTGATTAAGCCTGAGCTTAGCATTCCTAATGATGTCTCTGATGAGGAATGCGATATAGAGAGTTTGGACAATCAGATTGCCTTAATGTCAAAACAGTTTAAGAAAATTATCAAGTTTAGAAACAACATGGCAAACAAACAAGGCAAGTCCAATTATCCAACTCACTCTAATCATAAAACTCATGAGAAAGGTCAAGACAAACCTCACAAGGACTTTCACACTAGACCTAACAGAGACCTTAAGAAGACTGAATGCTTTAGATGCAAAAAACTAGGACACATTGCTCAAGATTGTAGAGTTAACCTGAACACTCAAAATAAGCACACTAGGGCCAACATTTGCAAGACATGGGATGATTCAAGTGACTCTGAAAATGAGGAACCTGAGTCATCTAACGTTTTTGATCGATGCATGTCTTTCTTTGCCAAGATTATCTATAATGATGATATGCCTGTGCTTGTTAGTGAGGATGAGCCTAGTAATTCTACTTCTGTTATGTTGAATCATGCTGTTACTGGTTTAGATGCTTTAATTACTGAGAACATCGCTATTTCTACCATGGGGTGTGTGAGTCAAAGGGAAAGCAATAATGACGATGTCAATGGGTGTGTGAGTCCAAAAATTGAAGCCTTAGGGGTTACTTCACACACTACACTTAGTGACTCGGATAATGAAGACCTCCCTAATATTCACACACTCTATACGAAAAATCTCAAGAAAAGCACTAAACTAGAGAAGATTGTGAAAGATCTCACTAAGAAACTAGAAGATCTAAGTCTAATGGTTAAACTAAATGCTGAAGAGTATACTACCCAATGTCTTACTCATGAAAGTGAAATCAAAATGTTTGATCAAAAATTGAAAGACTTGACTGAAACAAATGAAACCTTGGAGAAAAAGTACAAAGGGATATTGTTAGAATTGGAACAAACAAAAGAAAAGACAACAACTATTTTCAAAAAAATTATAAAATTTGAAAATAACTCAAACTGTTTTGATGGATTTGTTACTGAATCAAAAACCAATTTTGATGATCGAACTGGAATAGGGTTTTGCCCCAATTTAAAGACACAAACAAAATCTTTTGAACCTACCAAGTTTGTGTCAGGAGGTAAAAGACCTATTGAAATCTGCCCAAACTTTCATTCTCTAAAAACTTAGTTCGACTCAAAACATCAAAATTTTGATATTGGGGAATCAAGTTACTCTAAACATAAAAGTTCACCAAAGGCTATATATATTTTCCCCTTCATTAGGAACAATGAATCTACATTCAAAACTCTTCTATCTAGGAATAAGGTTCAACCTCAAAATTTCTTAAAGCCAATATTTAGAGATTTTCCTAAGGAGACTCCTACCTTGAGAAACTTTTATTGTTCCTACTGCGATATATACGGACATTATTTTGATAGCTTCTACGCTAGAAGTATACTTAAACATGTTTGTAATCCTCATATCTATCATAACTTTAACTATTCTAGGAGAAGTCATAACAATTATGTTCTTCCTAGATAACCAGATAAAAACTCTAACTATAGGAAGAGAAAGACCAAACCTAAAAGAACACTTCCTAGAAGTAGTCCTAAACACTTTCCTAAGTCAAATGCTCATGTGTTTCATAAAATTCAAAATCATGCGCAAAATATTTTTCAGCAAAAATCCAATGCTCGCAACTTTTACCAATTGAGAGCAAATAAGCGTAAAATGAAAACGAATAAGATCTATTACCCAAGATGAAGTGTAATATTGTTATTACTGCCTTAAAAGCTGAACACACATCTTCTGGTTGGTATTTAGACTCTGGATGTTCCAAACACATGACTGGTGATGATACAAAACTTTTAAACAAAACTAGTTTTGCTGGAGGCAAAGTTATTTTTGGTGATGGAGTATCATCTCAGATTATTGGTAAAGGAACTCTCCAAGAAGAAGGACTTCCTGTTCTTGAAAATGTTCTTCTAGTTAAAGTTCTTAAGTCCAATCTACTTAGTATTTCACAATTTTGTGACTCAGATCATACTGTTAGCTTTTTAAAGAACAATTGCAAAATTTTAAATGAAAAAGGTGAATGCATAATTACAGGATTCAGGACTCCTGATAATTGTTATACTGTCATGAATAATTTTGAAAATCTATAATGTTGCCAGAATGGTTGACAATGAGATATGGCATAACAGGTTGGGTCACATAAATTACGATAATCTTAGTAGATTGACCTCTCAAGAAATAGTTAGAGGTGTTCCAAAAATCAAATCCATTTCTAATATTGTTTATGGTTCCTGTCAGGAAGGAAAAATTGTTAAGGCACCTCATAAGAAAGTCAAAGATGTCCTTACCTCTAACCCCTTAGAACTCATCCATATGTACCTAATGGGTCCCTCCCAAACTGTTAGTCTATGTGGACACAGTTACATTCTTGTTATGGTTGATGACTTCACTAGATTTACGTGGGTAGCCTTCTTAAAACAAAAGTCTGACACTTTTCAAACTTTCTTAAAAATACTTCTTCGGATTGAAAATGAGAAGGACACTCAAGTAAATAGAATTCGTAGTGATAAAGGTGGAGAATTCAAAGACACTGGTATAATAGAGTATTGTGACTATAATGGTTACAAACATGATTTTAGTGCTCCTAAGACTCCTCAACAAAACGGTATTGCTGAGAGAAAGAATCATACTCTTCAAGAGATGGCACGTGTTATGTTACATGCCAAGAATTTGCCTAAATATTTTTGGGTAGAATCTATTCGTAATGCATCTCATATTATCAATAGGGTCTATATTATAAATAATTCGAAATAAACGCCTTACGAGCTTTGGTACAAGAAAAAGCCCAATCTTAATTACCTTAGAACCTTTGGTAGTACTTGTTATGTGTGCAAAGACAGAGAACACTTGTCCAAATTTGAGAGCCGAGGAGATAAAGCTATCTTTTTAGGTTACTCGCCTAACAGTAGAGCCTACCGTGTTTATAATCTTCGCACTAAAACCATGATGGAATCCATAAATGTAATTGTAAGTGACACTACTGTAGAGAGTAAGATTACTGAATCAACTATTGTGGAAGAGCATACAAATGTTTTAGAAAATTATTCTCCAGAAATAGATGATTCATTACCTATTGAGACACCTGAAGTACCTTACTGGGTTTCTAAAGACCATCCCATGGATAACGTTGTTGGTAATTCTAGTGAGCCTGTGCGTACAAGATCTCAATTAAGAAACTATGCTCATTATGCATGTTTTGTTTCCCTTGTGGAACCAAAGAATGTAAATGAGGCATTGAATGACTCTCACTGGATTTCTGCTATGTATGAAGAACTTCTTCAATTTGTAATTCATGATGTTTGGTATCTTGTGCCTAGGCCTACACACAAAAAGGTTATTGGCACACGTTGGATATTTAAAAATAAATTTGATGAAAGTGGGATAATTATTAAAAACAAAGCTAGATTAGTTGCTCAAGGATATTCTCAAATTGAAGGAATAGATTTTAACGAAACTTTTGCTCCTATTACTCATTTAGAATCTGTTCGCCTTCTCTTTGCCATAGCTTTCCACTTGTATTTTACACTTTACCAAATGGATGTCAAATCTGCATTCCTTAATGGAATACTGACTGAGGAGACCTATGTAGAACAACCAAAAGGTTTTATTGACCCTCAATATCCAAATCATGTATTTCGTCTTAAAAAGGCTTTGTATGACCTAAAACAAGCGCCTAGAGCCTGGTATGATCGTCTTTCCAATTTTCTCTTAGATAAAGGTTTTAAGAGAGGAGGAAATGATCAAACTCTATTTGTTAAACATTTTGATAATAATATCATTATAGCTCAAGTTTATGTTGACGATATTATCTTTGGATCAACTTCTCCCTTAGAAGTAAAATCCTTTTCTGAAATTATGCATAAAGAGTTTCAAATGTCTCTTATGGGGGAGTTGCAATTTTTCTTAGGCCTCCAAGTCAAACAAAATTCTGAAGGATTATTTGTTTCGCAATCTAAATATTCATTCGAGATTGTCAAAAAATTCGGCCTTGAGAGTGCTAAAGATGCTAAAACTCCTATGAGTACTTCGATAAAACTATCTAAAGATGAATCTGAAAAATCTATAGATCTCACTCTATATCGTAGTATGATAGGAACCTTACTATACCTTACTGCCTCGCGTCCTGATATAATGTATGCTGTGTGTGTATGTGGACGTTATCAAAATAATCCTAAAGAGCGCTATCTATTTTCTGTTAAAAGAATTATTAAATATATAAAAGGCACTCTGAACCTAGGACTTTGTTACACTAGTGATACACCTAGCACTATAATTGGATACACTGATGCTGACTGGGCTGGGTGTACTGATGATAGTAAAAGCACATCAGGAGCATTTTATTATATTGGTAATAATTTGGTAGGATGGAGTAGTAAGAAACAGAACTGCACGTCTCTCTCAAATACTTAATCTGAATACATAGCCGCTGGAAGCTGTTGTGCTCAATTACTTTGGCTTAAACAAATGTTAAGTGATTATGGTATTCAAGAAAAACAATTTCATCTCTATTGTGATAATCAAAGCGCGATCGATATCTCTAAAAATCCTATTCAACACTCGCGAACAAAACACATAAAAATAAGACATCACTCTATACGCGAATTGGTTGAAACTAAGGAATTAGAAATCAATTATCTTCCTACTGATTTGAAACTCGCATATATGTTTACCAAACCTTTAGATTACAATCGATTTATTTCTTTGCGTAAATCTATAGGTATGGTATGTGCTGATTAATCTCTTTGATCTCTGTATTTTTTCCCTTTGTCTATTTGAGACAAAATGGGGGAGAAATTTGAGTCTCATATATACTAAACAGCTTGATCTTAGTGACTCATTGCAGGATTCTGTACAGTTATTCTCAACAGTTGTAATAGGGTAATCGATTGTAAATAGTTGAGTTATGTACTTTTGCCTTTTAGGAAATGGGTAGATAGAATTTTTTAGGAATATGTTTCCTTATTCTTGTTACCCTACGAGTCCTAGTTGACTCAAAGGAGATTTTGTCTCATATTTCCAAAGGGGGAGATTGAAGCACCTTATACTCTTGACTCAATTGAGTGTGCATTGTATAAGTGTTCATCTAGTTTGGAAATTGTGATAAAATTGTGTCTATCCTAGAAACCAAAGAATCTCATAATTTGAATTTCTATTTTAGTCCTCTTGATTGATTGATCTACATAATTTTACCAACACTCACACACAGTAGAATTGCATTCATACATTTCCTATTGCATATAATTGTGTGTATATATGTTGAGTGTGTTTAAATCCCTAAACTTGTTTTTTAATATTATTTTGGGAATTTATAATATTTTAAAATAAGGTTTTTAATAATGAAAATTTGTTTTTAAAAAAAGTTTTGGGGTCAATCTGCAATTATGTATTGGTGGTTATATTGGCTGAATGTTTGCTTGGGTAGAATCCAAAAGCGGCAGAGACTTCAGGGTGCGTTTGTAATTATGTTTAGGCGTGCGTTTGTTTACCCATGTTTGCCCAACATCTGTTGTATCCTTATTGGTTGCATTTGTGTTTCTTCTATGAGAGTAAAAGAGCGTATGATAACATCCCTTGGATCGTTTTTATCAACGATCTGCATGCGCTCCTACATCATCCATGTGAACCTTTTTTTAGCCAATTCAGGAGTGTTATAGAGGTGACCCCGTGCAATGCGGGTCGATGCGCAAAGACTTTATATGCGAAAGTAAACTTATTGTTGAGTAAACACCTTAAACCTACGAGTTTGTATGAATGATGCAAAAGGGACCAAATTAAACTTTTACTTAATTTGATTAACTTTTATGAAAATAATTTTAATTTTCAAAGTTAATTATAGTCGAAAACAGATTCAATTTTAGGCGCGTTTCTATTTATTTAGTCCTACCTTTTCGTGTGAGGTGAAATGTGAAAAATGTACAACACACAATATTTATTTAACGTCGCAAAAACCCTTCCCCGGGAAAAACGACGAACTCTTCTAGGAGTCACCTAAACTACTTCCACTAAAAATAATAAATGAACAAGTACGAGTTACAAACAACAAACTTAACAATTAAAGAAGAATGATCTAGCTATTACCCCACTCGACCAAGTCTCTACCCTGGTTGCTTATTCAGTTCTCTCTTTAACTTGTCCTCACTTGTTTTTGCGTTCTTCACTTCGTAGCCTCCCCTTTAACTTCCTTAAGCGCAGGTTGGCTCAGTGCCTATTATTTATTTTCTAGTGAAGTGACAGTGTCTGATGCAACAGACTATATATCACCTATATCTTTGCAAGTCTTATGTTATTCAAGTCATCTTGACTTTTAATACACCTTTGAAAAGCTTTCTTTTCTCTTTCTCAAATCTTTCTTTTCTCTTTCTTTAAATCTTTGAACACTAGACTTGTTCAGATATTACACAAACAAATATGTGTCTACGTGAATACGTGAGTGATTATATGTAAGTGATATGATATGAAACAATTTCTGAAAATTACTAACACAATTAAATAATCATGTTCACAGAATAATGACTTCAAATATATTCAATAAATTCAGAGACAGTCAAATATTCCCAATCTTGTTTTTCAGAAAACAACTATTAGATTAAATCAGATTTTAATCTAAAATCGTATCAAGACTATTTTCCCAAATATTTCAGATTAAATCGAAACAGTCTTAAACACACAAACAAATAACATTCAGTCAAGATATTAAATCTTCCACAAATCAGATCTCAAAAATCTTAGGTTTAACTTTCTAAACCTCACAGAGTGCAAATCTGAATATTACCAAAATATTTTCTGAAAAATCTGTTTTAAAACAAAACGTTTTAAAAGCATTCAAGATCTCACAATTAAGTCACAAGCAGAATATTCACACAAAAATTAAATTCGTGAATAGTGTGTGTTGTGTACAAATATTAGATCTAAAGACTAATCTAAATAATACACACAGACGACAGAACTCACTTACAAAAATAATGTACTCTTGAAAATTCGTAAGTGCAGATTTACAATGAGAGAAGTCCAATCTTCATTTTTGTTTTTGACAAAAATCAACACTTGAAGATGACACAAAAATATTTCTGGTTTAATCTCTCTCTCTCTCTCTCGAAATTTTGACAGAGTTCTGCTACAAAAATTATTTTCTCAGCTCTCTGAAAATGATACACAAAGGGTTCTATTTATAGAGTGCACAAGTGTGTGCAGATTGGCGTAAAAAGGAATCACATGGATCACCAAAAAAATACACACAACCGTAGATAAAAACAGATCTAAGGGCTCACAAATAAACACAAAGTATAGTGTTAAAAATGTGACACGTGTTGTGCAAGCTGTTACACACTAACAGATCCAAGAAATAAATCGTTTATTAAAACACAGTCGTTTTGAAAAACTAAACGCCAGCTGTAATGCACTAAAATGTTACCGTTGGAAATATACCCAGCGACGTCGTTTATAAACAAACGAAAACCATTTTAAAATATTACCGTGGGCTAAAATCGGTGGACAAAATTTGATGCCACGTCGTTGATTTAAAAACCAAGAAACCAGTCCTTTGTTATAATCAGGCTCTAGACAGAATAGCTCAAAATGGTACCAAAATGACAACAGGTAAGCACAGAGGTCACGACGTACAGGCCTAGGGGCGGTCAAGACGTCCATCAACTATCATGGGGACAGTTTTTAGACTTGCTATGAGATCTAGATTAGGCGCATGGTATTGGTCTACTGACAACATATAAACATAAATATAATACAAAAGTTATATCATGCATACATACCAACATATAGATATATTATATATAAAGAGATGGCACGCATGCATAGGCATATGCTAAGTTCTTTGGCCAAAACGTGTACAGCAAGGTATTAAACATACTTAAGGGACCACGCATACTATTCATAGACCAAAAATAATGCATACGGCATGTGATGTTTAAATAGATATCAGTTATGGCATTTAGGGCTACACATGAACAACACGCATACATTAAGCAACAACATACACACGCAAATGATGAAAAAAAAAACATTTTTAACTTCAAATATTTTATTCCAAAAATTTTATTAAAAGAAATATTTTGTGTCAAAATTTTAGTTTCACAAAAATATTTACTTTTATAAAAGCTTCGAATTAAAATATTGAACTAAAAAAAAACTTATTGTTAAGAAAAATAGGGCACAGAGAGAATTTTAGAGAGAGAAAGAGTTCTCATTAATTGGTGTCCAAAAAATGGGGGGGTCACCCCTTATTTATAGTACAAGTTAGTAGAGTTCTAATAGGAGTGGACATCCACTTAAATAGGATAAATACAATATTTATAACACTCCCCCTTGGATGTACACCATATCCACCATTCAATGATTATTGCCTCATTAAAACCTTACTAAGGAAAAACCCATTGGGAAAAAACCGTAGTGAAGGAAAAAGAGTACAATTTATTGTGACCATTGAGTCGGTGTTGGACGTGCTTAATGCTGCCTCGTTAAAACCTTTACTAGTAAAACCCAGTGGGATAAAATCTAGTTAAAGGAAAAAGAGTACAGCGCACAAATGTCCCAAATTACATGTTCTTGTATCCTCCCCCTAATAAGATGCCCCCTGATTGATATGTCCAATTTCACCGTTGGTGGAGCCGACGCATTCCAATCTCGTACACAAACTTCTGAAATGTTTCCTTTGGCAGTGACTTTGTGAAGAGATCAGCGAGGTTATTTCTTGAACGAACTTGCATGACTTCAATCTCATTTTTCTTCTGAAGCTCATGAGTGAAGAAAAACTTTGGTGAAATGTGCTTGGTTCTGTCTCCTTTGATGAATCCTTCTTTAATTTGTGATATACATGCTGCATTATCTTCATAGATAGTACTTGGAATATCTGTAATAGAAGATAATTGACAAGAACTACGGATATGCTGAATTAAAGATCTCAGCCATACACATTCACAACTAGCTTCATGAAGAGCTAAAATTTCAGAGTGATTAGAAGAAGTAGCTACTAAAGTTTGTTTAGTAGAACGCCAGGAAATAGTAGCATTACCACAAAGAAATACATAACATGTCTGAGATCGACCCTTATGAGGATCAGAGAGATATCCAGAATCTGCATAACCAACTAATTTGGAACTATTAGAGTTATATGAATAAAATAAACCCATGTCAGTGGTTCCACGTAGATATCTTAGGATATGTTTGATACTAGCCCAATGCCTTTTGGTTGGTTCAGAACTATATCTAGCAAGAAGATTCACAGAGAATGAAATATCCGGCCTAGTGCATTGCGCCAAGTACAATAATGCACCGATTGCACTTAAATAGGGTACTTCTGGACCAAATATTTCCTCATCTTTTTCTTTAGGACGGTATGGATCTTTCTTTATGTCCAAAGACCTAACAACCATGGGGGTACTTAGGGGATGCGCCTTATCCATATTAAAACGTTTTAATACATTTTCAGTATAATTAGACTGATGGACTAAAATCCCACTAGAATTTTTCTCGATCTGCAGGCCGAGACAAAATTTAGTTTTCCCAAGGTCTTTCATCTCAAATTCTTTTTTCAAATAGTTAGCAGTTGTTTTGAGCTCTTCTGGAGTTCCGATTAAATTTATGTCATCCACATAGACTGCTACTATTGCATATCCTTTTGAGGATTTATTTATAAATACACAAGGGCAAATTTGATTATTTTCATACCCTTCCTTAGATAAGTACTCACTAAGACGATTGTACCACATTCTTCCGGATTGCTTTAAACCGTACAATGAACGTCTCAGTCGTATCGAGTACGTACTCCTCGGCTTTCCTTCAGGCAAAGGAAATCCTTCAGGTATTTTTATGTATATTTCTGTGTCTAAGTCCCCATATAAATAAGCGGTCACAACATCCATGAGTCTCAAATCAAGATTTTCAGAGACCGCTAAGCTAATCAGATATCTGGAAGTTATACTATCCATAACAGGGGAGTATGTTTCCTCAAAATCAATCCCAGGTTTCTGTGAGAAACCTTGTGCCACAAGTCGTGCTTTATATCGAGTGATTTCATTCTTCTCGTTTCTTTTTCTTATAAAAACCCATCGATAACCTACCGGGTTAAAACCTTTTGGGGTTTGTACTATAGGTCCAAATACACCACGTTTATTTAGAGACTCGAGTTCTGCCTTGATGGCAATTTCCCATTTTGGCCAATCTACTCTTTTTCGACATTCATTTAGGGTACGTGGTTCAGTATCATTATCACTTCCCTTTGAAATTTGTGTAGCTACTGCATATAAAAAAATGTCATCAATGACAGTTTCTTTTCGATCCCACATTTCTCCCGAATATGTATAAAACATAGAGATCTCGTTATTATTATAAGGTACCTTTGCCTCTTCAGGGGCTTGTATAGTCACTTCAGTGACTTGTGTGTTTTCAGAAACAATAACCTCTTCAGGGGTTTCAGAGAAAGTGGATCTTTTATTCATAACCTCTTCGGGAGGGTGATTAGGGCATGATTTTTCATTTGATCTCCGCTTCCGGGGAGCAGAGTCTTTGGAACCTACAGGTCTTCCACGCTTCTGGCGTGCAACAGATTCATTTGCTGCTGATGTCAATGTTTGTCCCACTGGTACATCAATTCTTGCAGGCACATTTACAGCGGGTAAATGAGACTTGGTTACTTTTGCAGCATCATTTAATGCATCGGGTAATTTATTTGCAATTTTCTGAAGATGCAATATCCTTTTCACTTCATGCTCACATTGAGTAGTACGAGGGTCTAGATGAGACAAAGTGAAAGTGTTCCATGTTAATTCTCGTCGTTCTTCAGGAACGGACCATACTTCTGGTACGTTCTTTCCTCCCCCTAACGGCGGGAAGAGTGTCTCATCAAAATTATAATCTGCAAATCTAGCGGTAAATGTATCACCTGTCAGTGGCTCAATATAACGAATAATTGATGGCGAATCATAACCAACATATATTCCCAAAAGACGTTGGGGACCCATTTTGGTACGCTGGGGTGGAGGGATGGGTACATGCACTGCACAACCAAATTTGCGCAAGTGGAATATATTTAGTTGACATCCAGACACAAGTTGAAAAGGTGAAAAAGGGTGATAAGTCGTGGGTCTAAGCTTAATTAACTTAGCAGCGTGTAGGATGGCATGTCCCCAGGCGGAGACTGGGAGTTTAGACTGCATAAGCAAAGGTCGCGCAATAAGTTGCAAACGTTTAATCAAAGACTCAGCTAAACCATTTTGAGTGTGGACATGCGGGACTGGGTGCTCAACATCAATACCTTATGATAAACAATAGTCATCAAAAACTTGAGAAGTAAATTCTCCCGCATTATCTAAACGGATGGATTTAATGTGTTGATCAGGAAAATGTGCTCTAAGTTTTATGATTTGAGCAAGAAATTTGGCAAAGGCCAAATTACGAGTAGATAACAAACAAACATGTGACCAACGAGTGGACGCATCAATAAAAACCATAAAATATTTAAAAGGTCCACTAAAAGGGTGGATGGGTCCACAAATATCCCCTTGAATTCTTTGTAAAAAGGATGGTGACTCAGAGGCAATTTTGAGAAAAGATGGTTTAGTGATTAGTTTACCTTGAGAACAAGGGGTGCAAAAATGATCACTGGGTAAGGTAAGTTGTTTGTTTGTTAACGAGTGCCCGTATCAGTTGTTTATGATTCGACGTAACATGTTTGATCCAGGGTGACCCAATCGGTCATGCCATAATATTAAATTATAAGGATCATTGAGCTTCCGGCTCATGACAGTATGTGATTCTACAACATTAATTGTTGTATGGTATAACCCCATGGATAATGCAGGCAATTTCTCTAGTGTGAGCTTCTGTCTTCCAACACTAGATGTAATGCAAAGGAACTCTTTATTATCTTCATTACATGTTTCAATATGATACCCGTTCACTCTTATGTCCTTAAAGCTCAATAAATTTCTTCTGGAATTTCTTGAGTATATAGCATTATTTATGAATAAGTGGGTACCATTAGGTAACACCACGTGGGCTCTTCCGGAGCCTTCAATGATCTTAGCAGGACCAGCTATAGTGGAAACATTCGCTGTATTGTATACCAAGTTTGAGAAAAACTTCTAGTTTTTCAAAATGGTGTGGGTTGTCCCACTGTCTACCAGACAAGTATCATCGCTTGCGCTTACTTTCGGATCCATACCTTTAACATAATTAAACATAAATTGAAATTCAATCCACCAATCATATAAGCATAAAAAAAATGATCAAAACCATTTCATTAACTTCTAAAATCTCGAAATAAAGATATTAATTTCTCTAAGCTCTAAGGATAAACTACTAATGTCTCAATAGAAAAGATGAAGCAGATAAATAAATAAATAAATAAATCATAATCATTTAGGTCTTCAGGGCCGCCTGAGGTGGTTCTCCAAGCATGTTATCAAATGTCTCATCATCAATAGCATCTCCATCCTCATCTTCGAAAAAATCATTGAAATTGAGATCAGTATCGTCAAGTTTCCAACGGTCTTCAGGACCTTCCACAATGTTTGTCTCCACTTTCTTTTTCGAGGCCTGATATTTTTCAACAAATTTCTTGGACGAAAGGCAGGTACGTGTCCAATGCCCACTGCGGCCACATCTATGGCAAATATCATTTGGATTTTGTGGATTTGACTTCTGATTCCCTTTATTGCCGTGATTATTCCACTTCTGGTGGTTCTTAAATTTTGTATTTTTTCTAGGGCCATGATTATTGTAGCCACCTCTTCTGGAGTTGCCACGTCCCCGCCCTCATATTTCATTGGCCTCTTTCATTATTCTGAACAGAGTTAGCATTCACTTCAAGGAGTGCTACAGATCCAGTGGGTCTAGATGTGTGATTTTTCATCAGTAAGTCATTGTTCTGTTCAGCAACTAGGAGACATGAGATTAGTTCTGAGTACCTTTTAAACCCTCGCTCTCGATATTGTTGCTGCAGGAGCATATTCGAGGCGTGAAAAGTTGAGAATGTTTTATCTAACATATCTGCATCCTCTACCTTTTCTCCACATAGCTTTATTTTGGAGGTAATCTTGAACATAGCAGAATTATATTCAGACACAGTCTTGAAATCTTGAAATCTCAAGTTGAGCCATTCATGGCGTGCACCTGGAAGTATGACCGATTTTTGGTGGTCATAACGCTCCTTCAGGGAGTTCCATAAATCAAGAGGATCTTTCACTGTCAGGTACTCACTTTTCAAATCATTGTGTATGTGATGCCTAAGGAATATCAGGGCCTTAGCTTTGTCCTGCTGGGACATGGTATTTTCAAGTGTTATTGCATCACCAAGATTTTGAGCTTGAAGGTGGAGTTCAGCGTCTTGAGACCAATTCAGATAATTTATCCCAAAAATTTCAAGTGCTTCAAATTCAAGTTTAGAAATATTTGACATTTTTAAACTGTTCAATAAATAAATTATAATCAGAAATATGTAATGCATAATAAAGAAAAATTAATAATTCAATATTGATTGGAATATCATGTGTGTGATTAGGACTTTAAGCCCTTGATTTAATAATTAGAACTTCAGGTCCGTGCTATTTATTTGTTGGAACGTCAGATTAATACATAAAATAATTGAACTTCGGGTCAATTTTATTGAGTATAAGGACTTCATTTACCCTTTTGTGTCAAAACTTCAGGTTTGATGAGTATATATATATATATATATATATATATATATATATTTGGAACTTCAGGGCCAAATTATAAATTATTTGGGGACATTTAATGTCCCTAACTCTATAATAGAAATAATCAAAACTTCGGGTTTTGATCGAGGGTATATATTATTTTGGAACTTCAGGTCCAAATAACGATTCAACTCTCAAATTTAATGGTAATTGAGAACTTCAGGCCCCAATTACCGAAAATTTCAAGTCCCCAAAATCAAAACTTCAGGTTTGATTTTATGGCATATTTTATTATCATGTCCAAAAATTGAACATGAATTTCGAACTTCAATCCGCAAGAATTTAAATAAGAATTGAGAACTTCAGGCCCCAAAACTATTAATTATTGGAGAATTTCATATCTCAAAATATAATTAATTATTCACATGCTAATATGATAAATAATAATAATAATAATAATAATAATAATAATAATAATAATAATAATAATAATAATAATAATAATAATAATAATAATAATAATAATAATAATAATAATAATAATAATAATAAGTAATGAACACAAAAATGTGACATGGGCGGAGCAAAATTAAAATAACATATTATTTATGTTTTAGGTATGAAAGCAGTTGTTGCCCAAATTGAATCAAATAGGTACGATTATAAAAAGTTTCCATATTAATCAATCTAATTTTCTAATAAACATCATTCATGCTTACAAGGCTAATATCATATATAACTACGCCTATATGTGTAAGAACAAACTATAGCTTATAACTTTGTGTTTGTATGGTAGTGTGCAAGTTTGACTTTCTTATCATATAATATATATATATATATATATATATATATATATATGGACATGCCATGGTATATACATGTTTAAAAGGATTCTGTGTGAACTTTGTGAACTAAAGTAGCATATTCTTCAAATATAAGAGCAGCTTACATCACATACAACGTCATACACTGTCATGCATTACCAATACATACGCGGAAGAAGAAGAGAGAAAAAAATACATACCTCTTCTTTTGGTGATTGATACGGAACAAATATTCAAGAAGATATTGGTGAGATATCGTGCTGATAACGTGTTAAGAAAAATAGGGCACAGAGAGAATTTTAGAGAGAGAAAGAGTTCTCATTAATTGGTGTCTAACAAATGGGGGGGTCACCCCTTATTTATAGTACAAGTTAGTAGAGTCCTAATAGGAGTGGACATCCACTTAAATAGGATAAATACAATATCTATAACACTTATAACGAATATTGTGCGTTATCATAAGATATGACAACTGACATGCAAATGTAACGTGGTGTCGTGTCCTACGTGACAGAAATTTCTATGAGCCATAGAATCTGAAAATTACCTTTTTCTGAGAGGACGGTCTGAATGGAGTGCACATTTGATGTAGATGGACAAAGAGAGCTTTGAGTCGATATGGGGACACGCAATCCTAAATTATAAAAATATTTTGTCAAAATTCTAGTCCAACTAGATGAAGTCCTATATAGCTAAAGCACGAAAAACAAATCCTAGGTGTGCTCTATATAGGGCCTTCAAACTCCCCCATTGGACTAATTTTGACAAAACCCTTGAGTACATCAAATGATATACTAAGGAAAAATAACACCTCATATTTCCTATACAAAAAATATCTATATACCCACCCATCCTAGAAAAGAAAAAGACACAACACGGATCGGATGCGCGGTTAAGAAAACCTGCAAAACATAAATACACAATCTGCCAAGAAATCAAGTTAGTAGCATTTGCTCTACCAAAATATTAACATGACGGAATTAAATGTGCAGAAATTATAAGACATGATATGTATGAAAAATATCAACAACACAAGACTAGAATATGTACTCAATTCTCCCCCATTTTGTCTAAATTAGACAATGGTAAGAAAAAAATAAGTGTTTATAATCTGCAAAATAAGCGTCTCCTACATTAAACATGGCTTTAAGAGATACCGGTTATTAGTAGGTACCTTTATCCTAAAACCTCGGAGATCTAGTAATCAAAGTATGCAGTATAAACACAAACAAAATATTCAAGTACAATCTTTCCAATCAAATGTTGAAGTTACATGGAAGCAAGACTTATCATAAGGCATAGACAACATATCATCAAGCTGAAAATCACAAGCAATAGAAGGAACTACCCTAATTTGTTTGTGAGTTTTTGGAGCATTAAACTGGTACGAATATCCATTAGTGTCACAATACTTGGAAACTCCATTTTGAATAAACTTACCTCCCCCATCATTGAATAAATCTAAGGGTATAGTAGTATTTAAGTCCTTAACCTTCTCGTGAGGAGACATAATGATTTTCTTATTCTCGCAAGCGTCACATACATTAGTTGGGCATTTATTCGACTTTAAAAAATCCATTTGAGGTCTCAAGTCACAAGTCCTAATCCAAATAGGCAAAGTTTTCAAAGGTTTTTGTGCCTTTTGAAATTTAGGATAAAATTTATTTTTCGAAAATCTGTTCTTGTTAACATGAGGCCTAGACTTATTGAAGAAATGATTCCTATTAATATTAGTGCGCTGCCTAGGAAAATTTGTAAATCGCTTCACATTAGGGTTATGACTTTTAAAATGAGTACCTTTCTTGCGATTACCAAGGCATTCCCAGATTTGGTGACCAAAAACATCACACCTAGTACAAAATTTACTAGAAGTAGGTAGATCAGATTGGTAGTGTTTTTCCTCTACATGCTTGACAGATTCATTACAAATAAATGGTTTAGGAGCTCTATAGAGTCTCTTGGCCGGAGGGCAATATTTTGATGTAGATGCCTCAATAAAATTTTCAATGAAAGTATCAATGTCATTTTCAAAATCACTTTCAATTAAGACTTGTTTTCCTATATCCTTTTCAGACAACTTACTTTCCAACGGAAGAGCCATTTCTTCTTGGACTTTTACAAAGGGGACTGGTTTAGTAAAATCATCAGTCTTTGAAATAGGACCATCATAACCAAACCCTCTAGTATCACCCTTATATCGTTGTTCAGCAAGCAATTTGTCAAGGTCAAAAAATGTTATATCACGACTACGACACATTTTGAAAGCAGTTTCACAAACTTGTTTGGATTTTTCAACTTGCAAAAGCGCTTCATTATATTTTTCTTCAAAAGAAGACAATTTTTCATTTAAAGTCGTAATCTGAAATTTAAAATCAAGTGATTGTTTTTCAAAATCAGTTTTGACATTGTTCATTTCAATGGAATTTTGTTGAACAATCTTATATTGGTTCTCTAAGGTCTCACTAAGCATTTTAACCAAATTCGATAATTCTTGTCTATTCTGCAAAGTCCTCACATATAATTCCGAGTAATCATCATATCCGACAAAATTTTCATGCTCATTAGTGTCCGTGTGTGAATTGTTGCTATCATCAAATTCAGTATCACACAAGGCACGTTTAGCATCAAACGGAGCAGTTATTTCAAGCATAGAAGGCTGACTTGCTAATAAAGATTTAGCAGCATCAATTAAATCAAGCACATCATCCGATTCAGAATCAGAATGAGAATCATATTCGGAATCAGTCATTCCTGCTAAGTACACATCTTCACAACAATTATAAACTTTCCCAAAAAATTCAACGCAGTTTGATTCAGAATTCTCAAACCTAAGTAATTGACTTGAATCATCCATTAAAACAAGGTAAAAAGTGTTTAACAATAGTTTTTGAAAACGATCTTTAAAAGTCTAGCTCTGATACCACTTGAGGTGACCCCGTGCAATGCGGGTCGATGCGCAAAGACTTTATATGCGGAAGTAAACTTATTGTTGAGTAAACACCTTAAACCTACGAGATTATATGAATGATGCAAAAGGGACCAAATTAAACTTTTACTTAATTTGATTAACTTTTATGAAAATAATTTTAATTTTCAAAGTTAATTATAGTCCAAAACAGATTCAATTTTAGGCGAGTTTCTATTTATTTAGTCCTACCTTTTCGTGTGAGGTGAAATGCGAAAAATGTACAACACACAATATTTATTTAACGTCGCAAAAACCCTTCCCCGGGAAAAACGACGAACTCCTCTAGGAGTCACCTAAACTACTTCCACTAAAAACAATAAATGAACAGGTATGAGTTACAAACAACAAACTTAACAATTAAAGAAGAATGATCTAGCTATTACCCCACTCGACCAAGTCTCTACCCTGGTTGCTTATTCAGTTCTCTCTTTAACTTGTCCTCACTTGTTTTTGCGTTCTTCACTTCGTAGCCTCCCCTTTAACTTCCTTAAGCGCAGGTTGGCTCAGTGCCTATTATTTATTTTCTAGTGAAGTGACAGTGTGTGATGCAATAGACTATATATCACCTATATCTTTGCAAGTCTTGCGTTATTCAAGTCATCTTGACATTGAATACACCTTTGAAAAGCTTTCTTTTCTCTTTCTCAAATCTTTCTTTTCTCTTTCTTTAAATCTTTGAACACTAGACTTGTTCAGATATTACACAAACAAATATGTGTCTACGTGAATACGTGAGTGATTATATGTAAGTGATATGATACGAAACAATTTCTGAAAATCACTAACACAATCAAGTAATCATGTTCACAGGATAATGACTTCAAATATATTCAATAAATTCAGAGACAGTCAAATATTCCCAATCTTGTTTTTCAGAAAACAACTATTAGATTAAATCAGATTTTAATCTAAAGTCGTATTAAGACTATTTTCCCAAATATTTCAGATTAAATCGAAACAGTCTTAAACACACAAACAAATAATATCCAGTCAAGATATTAAATCTTCCACAAATCAGATCTCAAAAATCTTAGGTTTATCTTTCTAAACCTCAAACAATGCAAATCTGAATATTACCAAAATATTTTCTGAAAAATCTGTTTTAAAACAAAACGTTTTAAAAACATTCAAGATCTCACAATTAAGTCACAAGCAGAATATTCACACAAAAATTAAATTCGTGAATAGTGTGTGTTGTGTACAAATATTAGATCCAAAGACTAATCTAAATAATACACACAGATGACAGAACTCACTTACAAAAATAATGTACTCTTGAAAATTCGTAAGTGCAGATTTACAAGGAGAGAAGTCCAATCTTCATTTTTGTTTTTGACAAAAATCAACACTTGAAGATGACACAAAAATATTTCTAGTTTAATCTCTCTCTCTCTCTCTCTCTCGAAATTTTGACAGAGTTCTGCTACAAAAATTATTTTCTCAGCTCTCTGAAAATGATACACAAAGGGTTCTATTTATAGAGTGCACAAGTGTGTGCAGATTGGTGTAAAAAGGAATCACATGGATCACTAAAAAAATACACACAACCGTAGATAAAAACAGATCTAAGGGCTCACAAATAAACACAAAGTATAGTGTTAAAAATGTGACACGTGTTGTGCAAGCTGTTACACACTAACAGATCCAAGAAATAAATCGTTTATTAAAACACAGTCGTTTTGAAAAACTAAACGCCAGCTGTAACGCACTAAAATGTTACCGTTGGAAATATACCCAGCGACGTTGTTTATAAACAAACGAAAACCATTTTAAAATATTACCGTGGGCTAAAATCTGTGGACGAAATTTGATGCCACGTTGTTGATTTAAAAACCAAGAAACCAGTCCTTTGTTATAATCAGGCTCTAGACGGAATAGCTCAAAATGACAACAGGTAAGCACAGAGGTCACGACACACAGGCCTAGGGGCGGTCAAGACGTCCATCAACTATCATGGGGACAGTTTTTAGACTTGCTATGAAATCTAGATTAGGCGCATGGTATTGGTCTACTGACAACATATAAACATAGATATAATACAAAAGTTATATCATGCATACATACCGACATATATATATATATATATATATATAAAGAGATGGCACGCATGCATAGGCATAGGCTAAGTTCTTTGGCCAAAACATGTACAACAGGTATTAAACATACTTAGGGGACCACACATACTATTCATAGACCAAAAATAATGCATACGGCATGTGATGTTTAAATAGATATCAGTTATGGCATTTAGGGTTACACATGAACAACACGCATACATTAAGCAACAGCATACACACACAAATGATGAAAAAATAACATTTTTAACTTCAAATATTTTATTCCGAAAATTTTATTAAAAGAAATATTTTGTGCCAAAATTTTAGTTTCACAAAAATATTTATTTTTATAAAACCTTCAAATTAAAATATTGAACTCAAAAAAAACTTATGACGAATATTGTGCATTACCGTAAGATATGACAAATGACATGCAAATGTAAGGTGGTGTCGTGTCCTACGTGACAGAAATTTCTATGAGCCATAGAATCTGAAAATTACCTTTTTCTGAGAAAACGGTCTGAATGGAGTGCACATTTGATGTAGATGGACAAAGAGAGCTTTGAGTCGATATGGGGACACGCAATCCTAAATTACAAAAATATTTTGTCAAAATTCTAGTCCAACTAGATGAAGTCCTATATAGCTGAAGCACGAAAAACAAATCCTAGGTGTGCTCTATATAGGGCCTTCAGTTATAACCACCGCCTCTGTATAAACCATTGGATCAAAGTCAAACTTACAAGACAAGATCCTAGCCCTTGATCTTGGTCTGAGTTGTCTAATCTTCTCACCCTCCTATAAAAGGACCCCTTCTCTCAGCCATTTAAGACTTTTGCCATTTCATCCCTTCCAGACAGAGAAAAGAGAAGAGAGAGAAGAGAGAGAAACCAGAGTTAGGAAACCCTAACCCTAATTCATCCAAAACTACTTTCAAACCTTAACCTCTTTCAAAACCAGTGTATACAAAACACAACCTTGAGTGTTTGAGAGATTTTGAGTGAGTGGTTTGTTAGTTTTGTTGCTGTAACCTCTTCGTTCCCAGATCTTGTTATCAACTTAAACATATTTTTAGATCTATGTTTCTTCTTTTATAGAAACCCAAGATCTAAGACTTTGCATGTTATATTACACATAAATCTACTTTTTAGTTTCTCATCTTGAGAAAATACTTGTTGATTTGGTTCTGTAAATGTTTTTAACTTTGAAATCAACAAAATCCTTTTTTATTTCTAGTTCTTTTGAAACAAGACCTTTGACCTAGTTTAGAATCGCACTTGGTGATTTTCAATCTCAAAAATATTTTCAAAACCTGAGATTGATTAATATCTTGATACGTCTTCTGAGCAAGATAGTCGTGGATTCTGGGATTATTGTAAAGGTCAAATAAGGTTAAGTTTTGTGAGAAGAGAGAAATAGAAAATCACAGCATATAGATCTTATATGTAATTTGTTAGGACTATTTGTATGATAAGTGTGTGTGTGTGTGCATGCGTGCGTTATAAAGCACCTCCACAAACACTATCACCCTACCACACTAAAAGTGTTGGCAATAAGATCTCAAGAATAAGAGTCGACGTAAAGGACTTGAACAAATTGGAAGTTAGCAAACTGGGAGAACAACATCAACAATCAGAACTATAGAGAAGTAATAAGGACATCAGTGGATACATTACTAAACTTGTATAGGTCTGAGTTGTGAGCATGTTTGTTATATAGTTTGTTACTGTTATAATTTGTTATAAGTGCCAAGAATTTTTATCCTCCTATCACCCATTTTATTTTAGCTTAGTTGCCTTTGCTATAGGTCTTAAATGGTTGCGAGCTATTCCTTAGCCTTTAGACCCCCCAGTCCCATTTTTCAACCGTTGGATCTTATAGAATATAACCATTAGATCTTTTGCATTTTTATTACCTTATATAAAGGTGTCATTGAAACAGTTTTGGGAGTGAATAATGCTTGGCCAGAAGAAGTTATGAACCGTGAATGTGGATTAATCGAGATACGATTAATGCTAATCCGAACACCTCGTGGTATGATACAAAAAAAAACATTTACCAATCCACAGATTTTTGCAAATGGTTTCATTCAAAATTATACCGTCCATTTTCAAGTGTCTACTGGTTTAGGATATTACTAGCATGTAATTCGCGCGATGCCCGAACGTATTATAAAACTTGGTAAGAAAAAATGTGTATTGATAAAATTAAATATAAATGACCAATCCGGTTTACATTTCAACTACTATTCGTTTTAGTAGATAATTGAATAAAAAATGGAGACTATTCAAATCTCATTTAAGAAGCATAAAAATAAGTGTCTATCATAAACCATCAGCATTTACTTAGGTTAGTAAATGCTACTGAACCTTATTAGATGAAAAGCTTGATTCACCCAGTCATGGACCAAAAAATTATTCTACGACTTATGAGCCAAAAAATTAAAATATTACCGAACAAAAAATTCAGTAGAAATTTGAGGAAACACGGATTGAGTTTTAAATAACATGCATATATTTCAAGATATGGATTATCACAATATTATTCATGTTTTAGAATAATTATTTTAAACTCTCCCAAATATTAATAGCATTTAAACCCAATTCAAAACATATTAAAAGCCTTTGTATTTTTCCATAGCCTTCGTCTTCAACACTACCTATTACCAATTAAAATTCTTTGCTACAAAGCATCTTTTTCCCCAACCTCCAATCTGTTTTCAAATATTCACATTTGTTCCTTACGTTAATTTAAATCATAAAAACTATATAAAAAGAGAAGTTAAAGGTATAGTTTTCCTAAATCCAAAGATGATTTCCTTTCTATTTTGCTCCCTTCAAATGCTTGGCCCTACATTTTCACACTCCTATCGGATCAGCTAAATACACCTAGTCAAACATAACTAAGAAGATCCTACAGTAATACAAATAAAATTATATCCTATATACACCCTATCAAACATAACTAACTCTATATCATGAGTTCTTACCTTAGCGACATGACAAATGATTTGCACACTAAATCATGACATGAATAAAGAAATAAATGACTGTAAAATGAATAAAGGACTATAAAACTTCTCTCTCTACCATAGCAGACATCAAATTACTATCTAATTAAAATTCACCCATAAGATGATTTTCTTTTAAGGAATAGCATAACTATAGATAGGAAATAAAACATTTTAAATCCAACAAAGCCATGCTTTCCTTATTTCAGGACCTATATTAGATCGAAGGCAACCCCCTTCAGCATGGCATGTGCATGATCCACCTAAGAGGTTAGGTAATTGACTGAAGGGAGTTAAAAAGGATTATCAGATTATTTTTTTATAAACATCATAGTAGTATATTAAAATGCAAAAATCAAGGAATCTGATGAAACCAGGAGGAAAAAAAATCCATACATTGTGTCAATAGCTTCTAGTAGTTCGCCTATGAATTTATGTTTGAGAACCTGATTTCAAAACAAATGTCCTGTCAGTACGCTGAAAATCCCAAAATGGAATCCTCTATTCAGACTCGTCAGCGTAGTAATAATTGTTTAGTCGTAGTTTCCAATTGTTTTTGTTTCCTATAACAATATTTGAATTTGAATATATGTATATATAAAAGATAAGAAAATCAGATATGAATCAAGAAAGGTTCGGGAAGAAAGTAGAGCAATAATCCGGGATCATTTTGCTAAAATCGATCACTGAAAATTTACTGGTAGGCAAAAGTTATATCATTTTTTTATCTGGAAGCAGCAAATGATTATCTATTCTTTTGTATGACCAGGTTTTATATAATGTTGGGAAGGATAAAAGGTTGGGAAGGAGAAAGGGTATGGAGGGAGAATTAAAAAAAAAGGGAAACAAATGGAGACGTGTATTTCATAGAACTGAGAATAATAGATGTACTTGCATTAATGGGAATTTAAACCTCTAATACTATTGTATAAGAGGTATAATATAGATTTACTTTGGCTTAAATTTTACGCATCTGTTTTAATCCTTAGATCAATGATATATGATCTCAGCCATTCATTTCCACCCTTCTCGGCTATTTTATTATACCCTATATAAAGTCACATTCTCTTCATTTATTTGGTTAGGTCGGCTATAAGTCTAGAGTAAGAAACAAATAAGGGGTTCATTATTTCTTAGAGAGAAATATATATAGAGTGTATATATATATATATATATATATATATATATATATATATAGAGAGAGAGAGAGAGAGAGAGAGAGAGAGAGAGAGAGTATTTTTATTCATATTCAATTTATGTGTTTGATTTATTATTTACTCTTTATATATAGTTATTATGTTAAAACTCTCAATGATCTTAAGAAACACTTCATCTGAGAATTAAAGATTGATTTCTTGTGTTGTAGCAGATAATACTCCGCGTTTATTTGTTCAAATCTATTTTTCTTAAAAATTAAACTCTATTAGTTGTTAGATCTGAATTTTTGTTGAATACTGTTTGTGATCTAACAATATGATTTTGTGCCTTTTTGTATATATTGTTTAAAATCATATTTCTCTCCGAATCTTAAATGCTTGTTGAATATGTTTTATAGATCTGTTTTATTTTATTGTTGTTAGTTAAGTTTTAACGCTAGTTGCCATATTTTGGATTGTAAATTTTTAAAGAGAGAGAGAGAGAGAACACATAATTTGGAGAATAGATACTTTTTTTGTCTCCCCATATGAGTGTTATACATTTACATTGAAATAATGTTGTTATGATTTAAACAGTGATATATGTCTAATTCCTTTTGATTATTTTCTATTGTCGTTTTTTGTTTATAGTGGTAATTTATCTAATATGTTTAGGATAAAATTTTGTTTAGACACATGAATGTTTTATATTTCTTGAATATGTTTTTGTAAAAGAATAATGACCAATTCATTTTTTTTCAGATGTGTGCTTAATGTTTATATGTTTTGAAATATATGTGAATCGACATTGTGAATCAATATTTGAAAATCTATTTTGTAATTTTTTTAAGAAAACACAGTTGCTTGATATTTGCATACTTCTTTTGCAAATGTAATTATTATGTAACTATATGTGTGAGTTGATTTCTTGCATGTTGTGCATTTAAAAATATTTCACTACACTATATATATTACATTTTTATATTAGAATATTTAATTAATATTTGGAGGATAAATCTCTACTTGATCGTGGACTTCTAGAATGCAATTTCAACATACAACAATATATGAAAAATTACGTATGAGGTTTTGCTCTATTTAGTTATATTTTTTTTATGTTTGATCTTTATTTGTGTATATATTGTAAACTCGATTCATTCTTACTCAGTAGAGGGAGTCGTCGATGTTTCTCAACCATGTTTGGAGTTTTGGCATGTTAAAAAATTACGCATGTTATTATTCATTGCCTCATCCTCTTCTATGTATGGTTAGAAATATTATTAGAATAATGCATCATAATGGATAATGATTTGAAATGTAATATAAAATTTATATAATAATTAGAATGTTAGTTTGACATTAATATAAATCAGTATAATTTATGCATGTCTTAATATCTAATTAAGTCAAATAACATAAAAAAAAATTCATGATTTGAGTATATAAATATATTATAAGAAAAACTTGCATGAAATGAGAGTGTTTCTTATGGAATTTCAAAGATGAAATCTCTCCCCCAATAAATAGTGTCTCCAGATCCGAAGAGCAAAAACTAGTACAGCTAACCCTAGGTCATGGGTGGGGTAATTCCCTCATGAGGCTTAAGATTTCAAGACGCATAAATGGTCCTATCATCCCGCATCAATACACCTCTAAGTACATATAATGATGCATTCGAATAAACCATGAACCCCACCCCACCATGAGGTAAAGCTAGCACTGGAGCTGAGGTCAATTTGACCTTCAACTCGTCGAAAGATCGCTGGAAAAACTCGTCCCATTGAAAGGGAACCCCCTTCTTCATCAAGTTCATTAAAGGCCCAACTATGTTTGAAAAACCCTGAATGAATCGAGGATAATAGCTTGCCAATTCCAAAAAACTGAGCACCTCCGTAGGTGTCATGGGATGTGCCCACTCCATCACCATCGATACTTTAGTCGGGTTCAATGAGATCCCTGTCTCCAACATAATATGACCCACGAACTACACATCTTTCAACCAGAATCCAATCTTCTAAAAATTTAGCATAGAGTTGATGGTGTCATAACGTATGTACGACTATCCACAAATGCCCAACGTGCTCATCTGTAGTCGGAGAATAAATTAGGATTTCATTTATGATCACAATGACAAACTAATCAAAGAACTCCCAAAACACTTTGTTCATCAAGTCCATAATAATGGATCATTGGTTATCCCAAATGGCACAATCATAAACTCATACCACCCATATCTCATAAGAAACGCTACCTTTGGAACATCTTGCTCCCAAATCCTCAATTAATGGTACCCTGAACTCAAATCAATCTTCGAAAGGTATAAAGCACCAACCAACTAGTCAAACCTGTCATCAATATGGGGTAAAGGATACTTGTTCCATATGGTTACCTTTTTCAACTCTCGATAACCAATGCAAAATCTCAACGATCCATCCTTCTTACTTCATAAAACGGGTCAGAGCTCCGAAAGTGGTACTCCCCTGAATAAATTTCGTGGCCTAATAACTGTTAAATCTTCTCCCTCAGCTCTCTCATCTCTAATGGATCCATACGATAAGCTCGTTAGGCTATCAGTCTAGTTATCGGAGCTAAGTCAATCACAAACTCAGTCTCTCTACTCGATAGTAACCCCGAAATATCCTAGAACACATTAAAAAACTCATTAATAATCTAAATAAAGTCTAAAGACACAATGGATTCCTTAGATGTTTACTTTTCAATGTAGTAGAAATGTGCGCTCGATTTTCCCGCCTGGTGCAGTATCTCAACCAAGTACATCTCCTGCCTCGGAATGGAAAAGACAATGGTCTTCTAAAATAATTCATACAAGCGTGCTAAGTAGCTAACTAATCCATCCCTAGGATAACATTGTACTCAGACATATGCAAGCCTTATTTCTTTATCTTCTAATGATACATGCAGAGGCCAAGTGTAAATGAGCATATGATATTTTTGTAGTCTTCGTTAGCAATTTATGATTTAGAGAATTAGGAGTATATAATTTCATTATTAGGGGAATAATGTAATACCACCTATTTTGGGGAATTATTTAAATAATTATTTAATTGGAAATTAATATTTACTCAAGTGAATTAACGGTCAATTTATTGGGTTTAATGAGTTTGGATTATTAACCAAAATTTAAAATGAGAATTTTAAATAATCTATGGACAATGCATAAATTAAATTAACTCAGTTAAAATTAATTTAATATTTTGGGTTAGTACGTTTGGACGGGACTCTAGGGGTTCACAGAGGCCTGGAATGGTATTTTTAATGTTGCAAATAGGGTCCCGCAGGTAGCTATACATTTGGGCCATGTTTTAAGAGTATTCAGTTAGCGGTTTTAGGTTATTTGGGGGTCCTAAAGTGGCCCCATAATAGACTTGAAGATTTGGGGTTTTAAATAGGTTTATAATCGTCATTAAACATGATAATACATCATAATTAAAACCTTAAATTAAAGAGAAAATCTTTGGGACAAGAGGAAGGAATTCAAAGGGAATTAATTAAGAATCAAGAATTACTATCTTGCTTGCCGTGTTAATATGTAATCGATTTATGACTTTCATTGTTATGTATGAACCAATGAATTATAAGCATGTTGTTAAGGTTTATAATCTGATTTTTTATTCTAGATTTCACAACAGATTCGTCACGGTCTGGAATTGTGATAAATTCAGTCATAACTAGAAGCCATTACAGATTAAGTCACGACCTAGAGCCATTATAGATTCAGTTATGGCCTATATCCATTACAAATTAAGTCATGGCCATTACTCAGGAAAACGTGTAAAATAAGAGATTCTTGTATAAATGGTCACCGTCATGGCTAAAATCTATGACAAAGTTATTCTCACATTTGTCACTACCTAGGACCTTAATTGATTCAGAAACCTAATTCTTTCCTCTTGATTCTATCACGGCTTAAGAGCCTGACTAAATGTTTATTCACGTTTATGTTAAAACGCATGTTTAACTTCGAATCGTATGATTTATTGGTGAGAATACCCTTGATTAATATGTTGTGAATCATTATGTATTATAATTATTATTTATGTTATAGTTTATTAATCAAATAAATTCACAGGTTTATACTTAATATAAACATGTGAAATTATTTGATTAATAAACTATAACATAAATCAGAATTATAAAACATAATGATTCACAACTTATTAAGCGATGGTATAGATTGAACCAAGGGGGAAGGTTTACATTCGCATGTTGTCGATGGATTAAATTCACTTCATGAATTTTTATTTGTATGTTCATACTGAGGATAATATAGATTGTTTAACGCTCCCGATCTTTGAAATATTATAATGGTCAACCAATATACAAGAAAATAAGGGGGTTATTACAAGGATGCATAAATGAGGCCAATGAATAAAGAGAAGAGAGAGAAAAATAAAAGTATTTTGATGCGTTGAAATGAAAATATGTAAAGCGTTGTTAAATCGTTATGTGAAAGGTAGCTGGAATGAAAGGATATCCCACTACATCGTGTGCACTATCTATGCATACCCCTAGCCATGCAATTTACATGCACAAATTGCATAGGTGTACATAGTTGTTGCGCACGTTACCACTAGTCTAGTCATTATGTGGTGCGTGCCCCATTATATCCTTACCACCATGCAATGGGTGGCACATGTCATTTCTTACAACTATTTGGCTAGCCACATCACCCACATAAAATTGAGCTTACACTTGATGAATTTTGACTTGACTCAATTCTGGGGCCGAGGGAAAGAGATTAAATCATCCGACTAATGAAGAATTGACACGTCCATAGTTTTAATTATACTTTAAACTAAGGTTGGGTTTGTCTTTTCATTCGAATCTAAAGTCTGAATCTTAAATTTGAAGACTAAATCTGAATTCTAAAACCTTCTGAAAAATATATTTATTTTTATGTCTGAATGAACCTCTAATGGTTGTATTAAATAACACTCACTATTTAAATTTGTGTCCATAAGTAATGTTAACATCTTAAGATTTAAAAAATAAATATGCTTTAGTACCTCTTAAGTCTGAATGGTTTAGATTTATACAAAAGAGGAAAAAACAAATAGTACCTAATTTTTGTGACCGACTTAACTAATATACCTAATTGCTGGTAAACAAATCAAGGTCAATCCCTAAAATATTAACAAATAACTTAGGATAAATAATGATCAAGGAACCTGAATAATATGTGATTTATCCTCTGTAGTTGATAATCTTAATTTACTAAGTTGTTTACTCGAGATAGACTTTAAGTGTAGTAGAAATATAGAATGATTGTACTACTAAATTGTATATATGTAGGGCCCCCTCATAAACGCAGACAATGCCTATATACTAACCACATACATCTCTATTTCTTTAAAATTTTGTGCATTAAAATTAATCTTGGTGTATATATGGTCGTTGATTTCATTCTCGTGAACCTATCTTGTTGTAGATAAAACCCCACACATGCACATTTAAAATTTTATACCTTCAAAACTTTGGTAGACATTGAACTTTTACAAACCATATATTTCTATCTCACGTTATTATGCTGTTGATGCTGTTTTCCACATGTATTAATGCCAAAAAGGGTGTTGAAATGAGAGATTACTTGGGGACCTAAGCTGACCCTTGGATTGGGGCCTTCCTATGCATGCACACAAATCATGATAAATTTATAAAAAAAAATTAACCAGCTAGAGCAAAAATCAGATAGTATTTAGGGAAGAAAATAACACCTCTCATAATCCATGAACATATGAAAGTTAAAAAGAAAAACTTCTTACATTCCCTCCAATCTAACAAATCAGTTAAAGTATGAAATATAATAAAGGAGGTAGGGGTGCATAGAAAGTTAGGACTTCTACCTAGATAGCTCACTGATCGAGTTCTCTTGCATAGAAGATGAACGTGGCTAAGCGATTTACCAAGGCTGTGGGATGTAAAAATACACCGGTAGGGATCGTTATGCCTTAGAGGGAAGCATCCACGCAAGCGATGGTGGACGAAGTGGAAGCAAGAATGTCGACTTGTGCAACGCAAACATTGGTGAGAATCCAATGACCGAAAAACCTAAGAGTTCCTTTGCAAGGTTCGTCCATGGAGGGTGAGTTAGGGACTAAGATCAGGCCGAAAGGAATAGTCGATGGATAACAGGTGAATATTCCTGACCACTCAAACTTCTTCAACCCCACCATTCTAACCAATCACTAATGATTTGGATGGTGTTTTCTTCATTTTCATCTTTTTCATCATTTACCAAATTTTCAACTAAGTGTTTGTTTTTGTTGCTACTAAAATACCTTGATCCTTTTTGGAGATTGATTTTCTCAATGAACCAGCTCATAATTTTTTTGGGTGTATAGGAAATAAATACAACAAAAAGTATAAAAAAGTACATATTGCTAACTTTATATTTGATACAAATATAAGATTAATATATATATTCATTAAGATTAGGTTTTACTAACTAAAACTAGCTTTAGATTTATGGTTGTATAACATATAGAAATATATAGATTTTAAATGATGAATAAAAATTTTGAAAAATCCTTTTCTTTATATGTTTGTAAAAATTCAAATGTGGTTCGATTACTTTGTATATATTCACATATATGCGAAACACACACGATTTAAATTGAGAGAGAGAGAGAGAGAGAGAGAGAGAGAGAGAGAGAGAGAGACTACACGTCATTGTCGACTCGTCGCCGATTATTTCCTTCCAAAATTCAAATTGCAAAGTCGAAACCCTCCTTCTCCCCACCTTAACAAACATAGTTTTTGTAATAATGAAAGTGTAACCCTAATTCTAATTCTACATTGGTAGCTAATAAATGGTCAGTGGTTAAATTGGTCCTCGTGTACAAAATAAAATAAGAAGATACACGAGCATTGGTTTTGGTCCAAGTTAGTAGATAGTGGGACCTTTTCTATAAAAATATTTGGCTTATTGTGTATATACAGGGCCTTATAAAATTAAGGGCCCTAGTATACCAACTTGGGCCTCTTAGGTCCAAGGTGGACCGTAATAAATGCAATGTTTAACAACCTTTAAGTGTGCACAATTTAGTATATTTGTATAGATAAAAATTTAGTAAAATAAAATTATATGACGTTCATAATATACATATACTCTGTACACTAAATTATGAATTTAAAAATTTTGACTGTTCGTAATAGAGATTATGGTGATCCCCTCATCATATTTGTTGAATTATTAAAAATTGTGGGATCCTCGACACATGTGTACTGATGATTTTAATGTTTTAACCAATATAATGGGAGATTCATCTGATACATAACTTTCATCGAAGAGAGTCAACAAATTATAACTCCAAAATCCTAGGATAGTTTAAATATGAATATTTAAATGTGTGTTAAAAAAATGACTATTGTCTTGGTCCACTAAATTAAAGAATAACAAATTACTTTAATAAATACATATATGATGTGAAGTAAAAGGGACATATAGATAATTTAGAGGGAGAAAGTTTCTTGATTTTATTCTTGTGTAGATACTCAAGGGGTATGCCCCATATTTATAGTATAAAATAAAGTATTCCAATAGATCCTTTAATAATTATTGAATATCAGTGGGCATCCATTAAATACATATTTTATAACACCCCTCCTTGGATGTACATTATATCCACCATTCAATGATTGTTGTCTCTTTAAAACTTAATAGGGAAAAATCCAATGGAAAAAACCTAAGTAAAGGAAAAAGAGTACAATTTTTGTGATCATTGAATTGGAGTTGGACACGCTTAGTGTTGCCTTGTTAAAAACTTTAATTGAAAACCCCAATGGGAAAAAACCTTGTTTAAAGGAAAAGGAGTACAATGCATATATGTCCAAATATCATGTTCTTAGATTCTCCCTCAGATCAAATGCTCCCCCTGATTATGGAATTGCTCTTATCATTGAGTTTATGCATATCAGCCTCATACACAACCTTTTTAAGCGTTTCTTTAGCTTGGTGAATAGATTTGATAGGCTGTTACTTCAATTTAATTTTTCTTCATAAGCTCGACTTCCATAAGACTTGGGTGAATATGAATGAACATGTCACTGTATTGAATCTATTTAACTTCAATAACATAACTTTTCTGGATAATTTTGGTTAGGCCTTTACAGAAATCTGTATAAAAACGGATCGATCCGAATTTGCAAAAAATGAACCGATCCGGTCTTGTAGAAAAACAAACTGATCCAGTCGACTTCTACATCTTGAAACTACGTGTTCCCACTATTAATGACACTAAAACCTCTAAAAATCATCCCAAACACCAATACAACAATTCTAATCGATGTTCAGATATATTTATATGATTTCTAACAATCTAGGATCATTAAATCATGCATAACTCTTAGTAAATTTCGAAATCCCCAAATCACTTCATTAAACCCCAGTTCTTCAAATTGAAATTAAAGAATACCAAAATTTTCAAATTTGTTCATCATTATGAATTCTCAATTCGTGATTCCTAATCTACATACATGAAGAGTTCAACCTAATTATCTCCAGATTCTAATTAGTTACTCTAACTCTCCAATTACATCAAATAAACACCATACTTATATTCAAATTGAACCTACACTAACATGGGCTCCATTATTGATCTAAAATAAGCAATTTTAATCACTTTCCTCGAAAGTGAATGTGTGATCTGTTGGTGTAGTTGGTATGGTTCTGTTACGCGTTCTCCGATCTACGCGGTGGTGGTCTCGGTGGTGCAAGATGGTTGTTCTTGGCTTTAGACTCCTAGAATTTGCTCTCCCTCTTACTTTGTAACTCACCCTTGGATTTTTTGAATGATAACCCTAATCTCCCTCATGTAACTAATATAATACCTCTCCTAATTTCGTTGATAATTAATGTCCAAAAATAAAAATTACCAAAACGCCCTTTCAGGATGCTAGTTAGGCCTAAAATTGCCCGGGACCCAAACTAAACCCCCGGGCATAATTTTCTGACTATCTCGATCCTTCCGGACTCAGTGGCTCACTCGAAATGACCATTAGGATTACTTATAAATAATTTACATCTATTACATTAATTTAGTCCCGACATAACTGACACGCGCGTCTTGGCTTAATTACTGTAACTTTCGTATTTCTCACTCGCGATAATTTATATCACTTCACTATCATATCCACATTTATATATTACTTTATTCTCTCCATAATATTCAATAAATTTCTCACTAACAAATACTAACTCTTGTCTCGCTAGTTAATATTTATTTTAATCAGGATTAATTATCAATTAATTTCTCATATTTAATTTAATTAATCGCATATGTTAAAATCATAAAAATACGAGGTGTTACACTTTTTACTAGTGATATTTGAGATTTATGTGATACCCAACAAAATTCATAAATAGATTGATTGGTTCTAATATAAAAATCATTGGAGTAAAAAATAATTAGTAACATTGTCAGCATAACTAAATAAATAAACACGATATAAGTAAATACAATATGAGATAAATAAAATGCTGAATAAATTAAAACATCTTTGATACCATACAACTGACAATAGAATTAAACTCTAACTCTCTAATATGATATATCTCAATATCTCATTAACTCCGCATAATAAATACATCTCGTAAAAATCATTGACTCAAAAAATTTGAAATCATACAACTGACTGATAACTAAATATAAATAAATACAAGAATGTAAAGGAGCTACAATGCTCAACACCTACATCCTAAAAATAATTAAAAGAACCGGTGTTGGAGAAACTCCTCCAATGAGTAACTCAAGGTTATGACAACGGCTGTGACCTAAGACCTGTAAAAAGAGTTCAACAACGAGGATTAAACCTTGCAAGTCTATAGTGCTTAAGAATATAACTATATTTGGGACACAATAATAATAATTAAAACATTTTTCTTCCATATTAAGTTTATTTAAAGTTATATATGTTACCCCAACTAATCCCAATCCATATGAGGCCCATATAGTATAATTTCATCTCTTAATTAAATATTATTTATTTTTAAAAAATCTTAAGTTTGTATATTTAACTAAGAATTTCTTACCCTATGATAATCTCTTGCATAAACAATATCTCAAGTTATAATTTTAAATATGTATCATTTTTGTAACAGTCTTTAACATTCTCGAGTCATGGTTCAACATATTCGTCTCTAATATATTTTTCAATATTATTCATGAGTCAAAATACCATGGTAATACATCAAAACATAATCCAATACAATGATCTCAAGATACATACTAATAGAAATAACAAAATCTAAAACATCCACAGGTATACTTAACTCGCCTCAAATCACATGGGCCATTCTTAAGCCCGCATATAAAAATATGAAGGCATGTCCCTAATGCCTTTAAGGATCACTCGTGTATACTAAGTATAATTATAGGGTGTCCCAACTCTATAACCTCAAAGTATCATCACAAGGAAATCACTACATCATCACACCAAAAGTACGACCCCATACAAGCTTATACGAGAAGATTCCCCCCATTAGGAACTTACGAGATAACTATTTCATCATGTAGGATCTGAGTAAATAGAAACTAGGTAGAGCTTGTATCTATCATTGGGAATACCACGCGTGGTTAACATCGTAGGCCTCCCATAAAATTCCTCATAGTAGTCACCCGCGAGCACACACACCCTTGGTATGATTTCTCATAAGTCAAGCAAATCAGCACAAATCCTACTCAAATGGGCTTAAGATATGAAATCTCTTTTATTACAAGTTAATAAATATTTTAACTATAATCGTTTATATACAATACTAGATCGAAATCCTAAGTCTCAAAAGTCTAAGTATCGTCTCACACCTAATGTTCATAAGGATCATTCTAAATCAGCTACTACCCTACTCGATGGGTCATAAATATATTCTTAACTAACATAGGTTTTATACGATTTTTAGGCATCAACCGGTATTATTAACTAACATAGGTTTTATACCTAAAGGGTTTAACCGATTTTTAGGGATCACCGAGGGTTGTCAAATACGAGCCACCTAGTAACATCGTGCAAGAGGAACCTAGGAATTTGAGGAGAGATCCACCTAGGAATTTGAGGAGAGGTCCACCTTTAGGTAACACTCACCGCCCGATTTACACTTTCACCCATTGCGGTAGGCAAGGGCATCTTAGGTGTTTCTGCTATAAGCTTTTGAATGGACCTAGGAAACATAAAGAGAGAGTCACACTGGTTCCCAATACCCCCACCCCTCGTTACACATCGATTTGGGTTAGGAAATCGAATTTAGAGGTTTATGGTATAATTGTTCATGACTCTCATTTTCTTGCACGTGATTCACCCCATGTTAGGAGCTTTGGTTGATCCTATTTTTTTTTCATACACTAGTTGTGCGTATTGATATACTTTTGCTAGTGTTATGACTCATTTTTTAGTAGAGCACATTGACTTAGTTATTGAGTTTGCTATTTCGCTACTATTTTGACTATGTTTTGCATCTATCAGGCCCATCCTGGTACTGTTTTAGGGAAATTTTTGCACTGGGAAACACTATTTATCTTTCGGAGAAAAATTGTGAAAATTACTATTTTTTTCGTTCGAGCGAGATTAAATGTCGCGAGAAGCTATCGTTCAAACGACAAGAATTCTAGTTCGAACGACATTAATCTTTGTTCGAACGACATATATGGTTTTCTGCCCTTTTCTATTTATACTACCTTGTGTCCATCTGCTTCAATTTTTGGTACTGTTGGTTGCTTCTGGAACAGTTTATATGCAATTATTCTCAATTGTCATGCTTAATTACTTATACCGCATTGCTCGTTTAATCACACCTGCTTTGATTGATGATTATTTGTGTGGTTTATGTTTTCTAGCATAGGATAATTTATATGCTGATATTATGCCTATTGCTAGTATGTACCATGTTTGTATTTATGGTTTTCATTTATCATATATTTGAAAAAAATAAAAGATTTTCAATTTTGAAATTTTTTGAAAAAGTCAAAAAGAGTGTTGTATTTCGTTTTACACCATATATGAATGGACATTTAGGATGACCAAGTCACAATTTTATTCCATTTATCCATGTGACAATTTGATAGTGTTTTGAGATAATATATCATGTCATCTATGTGCTTTACAATGTTTGGAGTCATTGAGATGTTATTAGATAATACTTCCTACATGTTTGACTCATTATATCCTTTATTGCACACATGCATGAATTTGTTTGATTATTACACTTATCTATCACATGTTGTTCGAGTGTTTTCATCTCAGTCCTATCCTTAAAACGAACCAAGTGCAATAATACGAGAGTAATAGAAGTAGTGCATGTAAAAACCATTGCACTTAAGGAATTTATTTAAAAGGACCTAGAAAAGTGAGGATTTAAAATTATTTGGGGTCCAGTGAGGTTTAAAAGATCTCGCACAAAAAATTATGGCAATAAAAAGATGAAATATGCCAAATTTTGGGCCAATAGGTTTTCTCTAAGTTGAGAATTTAGTACCTCATTAGATATAAAAATTACAATATCCTTTGTAAGGGAAGTTTTGGTTGAAAAATAATTAATGGGTTTGCACGTCCTTTGAAAAATTCTCAAAACAACACTAAATAGTTTTGGACGTTATTGGTGTGAAAATCACTTAGGCTTTGATTTGTTGATTTGATTTAGTCGATATCACTTAAATTCAACAATTTTACACTTAAGGATATTTTTTATGTTCAATCGATAAGAGTACACATATGCATCGTGCATATATGATTGATTGAGTTTTATTACCTATTGAATTTTCTCACACGCATTCATTCCATATCCCCGACTTAGTTGTCTTAATATTTTTCATGGTGTGTTTATTTTTGTAAATTGTTTTTGTTTGAAAAAATTGAAAAACTCAAAAATTGTTTGTGGATCCTTTGAGTATATTCTCTACATGCGCGTAGTTTGATTCATATTTATGTTGTGTATCGTGACACTCCATGTTTATCTTTGTTTATTCTTTTCCTTGTCTATTTCGGACAAATAAAAAGGGGGATAACGAATTATGTGTCACCTTAGTATTTGCTTTATCTCATGTGTGTAGGTACGAAGATTGATGAGCATTATGTTGCCACCCTAATGAGAAAAGCTTTGAGATTTGAAGTTTTGATGTTGAAGACTTTTGAAGAAAAATTGAAAGACTTTCATTTTTAGTACCTTTTCACTTTTGGGTTCATGGGAGGGCATTAGATTTGTTTAGGCATTTGAGTTTGATAATTCGGATATTTTTATTTAGTACCGGCATAGACATGGGGGGAGATTTGTAAGGACGTGATTTTATAAATGTCCTCCATCAATTGAGTATGTTGTATACCGCTACAACCGTCGAAGAATTATTCAAGTCCATTCTAGCATCGAGACGGATCCGAATATCAAGCTTCTTCAACCATCATGACCAACAAGGACGGATTTGGTAAATTTTTGTAAGTTCCATTTACATTTTACATAAAAGTGTTGGGATATTTTTTTATAAAAGTTAATTTAATTTTTGAAAAGATTTTAATGTTTTTAATCATAAAAAGGTTTGGATAAATGCTCATAATCCCACGAATAGTTTTAAGGTTTGAGGATTTCAAGTTATGTAAGACTTTAAAATACCTTTTTAAAAGGAATCGGTGACGGTCGTTCAAACGACGTCACATCTCGTTCGAACGAGATGGAGTGTGGTTCGAATGATGTCTCTTGTCATTCGAACGACATGTATTTTTAGCCTACACGTCACCACCTTAGATTTTTTATAAATAAGGGCATCAGGCTACTGTCTTTCGAGTGGAGAAACACTGTTATTAAACAGAATACGATTTTGAGTGTTCTGGTTTATTCTCCAACATTTTAAGAGTTTAATCTCTTGTTTTACAATTCACAAATCCCAAATACTTTTGTGTGAGTTGTTTTGGAGCCCAATAACAGATCTTTGCTATTGTTCAATTCTTTGTAGAGAGGATAAATCTACACCGAACTGAGGTCATTAAGGAGTGATGCGGTATTCCTGGGCTGAAGATAGGACTGTGGTTCTTGTGGAGCTTCTGCGGTCATTCCATTGCTGACGAAATCGATCGACGCCAGCGGGTATTCGTATGTCACTTTTATTTTCACTGTAATTCGATTGTAAACTGTTCTTTTACAAATTGTAGTGAAAATAAAAAGGTTTTTGCCCTTCGGGGATTTTTTTTTCTAGAAATTGGTTTCCTTTACATGCTTATTGATTTAATGCTTTCAAATCACCTAGATGCATGTGTTAAGGTCTAGCTAAAATTTGGGTTTGATCAAAATTTGTTTATTTGAGAAGTTGCATTTATTCCGCTGTAGCAGACTCTTCAATTGCATTAAAGGCCTTTCATCTTCATTAGATTTTGTGAATTAAATATTTAACAATTTATTTAAAACATGATACTATAGGTAACCAAATCTTCTCATAAATATTACAAGTTATATTTTTTTACATTGTATGTCAAATCAAAATCAATTTTAATCCCGTTATGATTTTCTTGCTTTAGTTAACTTTTTTTTATAAAGATAAAGATATATATATTTACATACATGAGGTGGTCAAAATTTATAGTCAAGTAACATTTCCAACTTGACTTTAATTGAATTCATTTTAAATTTCACTCTAATTAAAATTAATTTTTTCAATTTAGGCCACGCCAAATGTAAACCTAATCTAATAACTGCTCAATTACTTCGAATGGAGTAACAAATGTCTATCATAAATTAAAAAAAGTATGTCAATTTATAAAAAATACAATACTAAAAGTTAATATAAACTCAGGTTATTACAAAGAGAGACTATGAAAATGTATATAAGTGTTTCTTGAATTATTCTATGTCAAATTATTTTATTTGTCATCTGGAAATATATCCTAAACAAACCTAGTGTATTAGATGCTTTATTTCCTTTTTTGCTTCCATTCACGTCTGAGAAGGGTTGCGTTCCACCTCTTCATCAGATTTAGAGACACTTGGTTTGACTTTTGGACCTTTTTGGATGTGGTATATGATCTTGACACAACTTATATTTCTTTTATTTTCCACATATATTATGGACTTGTTTTTTCCTTTAAAATATCACATTTTCACTACATATGTTAAAAAGGAGCATTAAGATATCACATTTTCCTACATATATGAACATATCGCAATTTTGATGATTGGAGCATCGTGAGATCTTGTAAGGGAACTCAAGTTAGGTATATGTTTTATCTCTTGTTATATTGTTATTTTAGTAATGGATGAGCTATAGCGTCATGATGTTTTTTCCATAGGTGAGGTTTTTCCTCGAATATCTTGGTGTTTTGATCAATTTTTCATTTACTCTCATTCACAATTTAACCTAATTTAACCAAATCTCATCTAATCATAAATTAACTCAATTTTTGATCTAATTGGATCTAGCTGTTAAAAAATTATCATGTTTTGAAATCAAAATACTTTTAACCTTAATTTTATTTATTATGTAACATTTTTCCCAAACTAAAACTTTATCCCATCATTTAAAGGATAAATATTTGATAATTTGCCTAAATGAGTGTGAGTTTGAATCTCATTGTGTCAATCGATCATTATTATTGAAATTCATTTTGATGTATGATATAATACCATTTAAATATGTTTTTGGATGTTTGAGCAAGTGTATGAAAGATCTCGGGACCATTTGAGTTTTAACAAATAAAGTTTAATTTATCAACATTTATACATATATCATATTCATTGCCCTCTAGGACATTAGCACATCGAATTCTATATTTTTGGGAAGAAGACTAAGAAGGATTATATTACCCCATCATGGGATCATACTAAAAAGTCTATTATCGAGAAATCGGTTGGTGGTCATGATACACAAGTGATGATGTTGAATTGATCATCACTTGTTCCCTAGAATACCTAGTCTTGACCAATTTGTAGTATGTTTCTCTTCACGATGACCAACACATATGGACCGTGGTTGACTTGATCAGTTAAATTTAAGAGGTTAGCTATGGTCTTAGTCGAGTTCTGATAATGTCAAATGATATGTTAACACTAAAAAATGCGCAAATAAACGTCATCTTAAGAAAGGCACATAGAACATTGTCTTGGTAATCTCTATTTTTTCATTTTAATTGATGGTTTTTTACCCGATTCATTATAATTAATAATTTTTTTAGTGGATATAATATTTATAAGATTCCATCAACAAGGAAATTAAGATGAATGAGCATAAAAATTCTTTGGTTGCAATCTTAGTAACAGTCATTAATAAGTGGTTATGATTAATATTAATCTACGAACCCTCACAAGGCAGACCTTGTATCCCAAAGACATCAGTAGGAGTGAAGGTCATCTCGCCTACTCCAAAATAGAAGGTATAAGTAGTGCCCCACCATCTCTCACCTAACGTAGTTAGGAGCATAAAGGATATTGATGTCTCATCAAGCGACTCAACCAAATGGGCTATACCAAATCATTAGCATCCTTAAATAGTGCCTCCTAGAATTTATTGATGCGAGTGGATCCGTGTGCCTCATCTTGGAAGATTTGACATCATTCTTGAAGTCAACAAAGATAAAATAAATAAGGCAACACTTTTAAGGCTCACAGCTAAATTAAGAATTTAATAGACTATTTTTTTTTTTTGCAAAAGCCTAAAAGCGTATATTACCTGGTAAGGGGTAAATAATCGTGCTGACATGTGCTCGTCCATGTGTGCTCATGCCATGTGCGCCTGTAATTCACTAGGGATCCAGAACATAATGGACTCTTTCAACATAACCACTTGAAACAGCTGATCAAGATAGATGATAATCCCGAGATATTAGGGTTAGCTATTAACGAAGCTTATGACTCTCCTAAGTTTCCTTATAAATGTAAACTCGCCCCATATGAGAGGGGAATGTATCATTGTAACATCGAGCAATACTACAACTGTAATGCCCTATAAAATCTATTAATAGGTTGATCAAATATAAAATAAATAATACAGGAGTCGATATAAATTAGTATCATCAAAGAAACTGAAAATAAAATAAGGAGTGTAAAGTAAATGACTGAAATAATAATCGAGTGGAAGCCCAACAATGGCTGATACTATCACTAACATAACTAAAGTCTCACACATAATAGTAAAATTGTCTCAAAATAATCCCAACATCTGAAGATAAAACTACAACAAAAATCTAACTCAATAGAATGTAAATAGTAGTAAAAAAGTGTGTACGCATACCCGTCACCTAGATTTTAAAATCGGCACCAAATGATGAAATTCAAATCGAAAGATCAGGGCTGATGAAGAAACGGTGGCCGAGGTCTTGAAAAGTGAAGTCTACAACAACTTTAATAGCTACTCGAAGTAGAATGAGACTATAATTAAATTTGGGTTACAATATCACTATGTATCTTCCTCTCGTCTTTTAGTTATTTTTAAGTTTATCCCAACTAAATATTACATGCATGTAAACCCAATGCCAAGTGAAACTCATGATTAGGCATTATTCATCTCAAATGAATATAACTAATGGATCCCAAATAACTCTACATTAAATATCTCATATTTATAAGTATATAAATAAATACAATCATAAAGTCTACTATCTACATAAGTATGGTCCCCGACACTTACAATATTGGGCTAAAATCAAGCCCACACATTAGGGGTGCACACGATTCGGGTTGGTTCGATTTCACTACTAAACAAGAACCAGAATCGGGGTGGTTCGGTTCCAGGATTTTATAACAAGAACTGAACCAAACCGAATAGCTGGTTCTTGGGTTGGTTAAGATCATTTCTCCGTTCTAATCACTTTTTGTATATTCTTTGAAAATTATCTTCAAACATCAAATGATGCAAATTATATTCACAAAAAAGAGAACAACATAGACGTTATTAAAATCCCAACATCACAGTAAAGAAATTGATTTTGGAACAAAAAATTCTCAACACTTAGATCTGAGGGTAATGATTTTGGACAAATCTGCGAGGGCAATACACTAAAGGAATATATGCCCTCATGGAGGTTACCATAGTAAAGTTGAAATCCCCACAGTTGAAAAAAAATTCGATCCATTTTTAAAACAAATATGTTAGTGTTTCTTTTTCTTCTTCGAACTGATTTCATTTTGTTTTTTATTTCGATCTGAAAAAAAATAAACACACGGATCTGATATTACAAACTGATGAACTGAATTCTTTGATCAGTTGGATATAGATCTGATTTTATACTCACGATTAATATCAATCTGATTTTTTTTAAGACAACCTCATGTTTTGAAGCAGATCTACGATTTGGGTTTACTGATCTATTTAAAAAAAATGGTGGATCCTTTATCTGGTTTAGGTTTACATATATTGAGTTTTCTCAACTCAATCTAATAGTGAAAAACCATCTGATAGTGGAAAATCTACACAACGAGTTTGAGATGGTTTTTGCAAGAGAGGGACCAGACAACAACTCGAATATTTTTGGGAGTATGAGTAAGGGTTATTAGTAAGTTAGTATATATATGGTGAGGGTTTATAATAAGTTAGTATATGACGGGTTTGGTTAAGATCGGTTTTCAGATTGGATTTTTATTTTTGGAGGGGGAACTGTGAACCGAACTTAAACATCGGATTTTTTTTTTGGAACCGGAACCGAACCATTAGTTCAAAAATCCAAACCGAACCGAACTAATGCCATCGGTTTGGTTTAATTTATCGGATTTTTGGTTTCATTGCACACCCCTACCGCACATAATGAAGGCCTATCATATCACCTTCGGGGATCACTCGTGCATGTTATGTATAATCTTAAGTTGTTTTACACCTAAGACCTCATCACTAGCAAAGAGATAAATCTATACGCCTTCCTTTAATTCGTATAGACTACCATACCCATGACAATACCATGATAAACTCTGTGAATTCCCCCTCGGGATACGAGTACATCAACATTAAGACCCGAGGTAAAATGACCAAGGTAAAGCCCATCTCTATCATTAGGGTACCATCGTGGTCGACATCATACACACCCCATAACATAATCCCTCCTAGTTCATCACCCATGATCACTTACGCATGGTATGCATTGCAGAAAAATACAAGAATAGTAAGCATAGGCATATAAGGTTTAAAAAGTCGTAATTTTAATTACTCTATCTATTAATCCTCATAAAGTTAGGAATATTACTCTAATACCAAAATACAAATATTCCAAACATTATTATCCAATTCCTTCCATATATATAATTGAATTAGAAACTACTTAACCAATTCCTAAGTCTCAAAATCCAACCAAACTAATGAGTCACCCATCCTTGGGTTAAACCAGAGGGGTTAATCGATTGGCTGATAGGGTCCGATCGATTGTCCCATATTACTTCTTCTTCCTTCTTACGAGATTTGGACCTCTAAAAGTCCATTAAAGTATACCAAGCTCCTCAAACTAGAATGCAATTCAACTTCCTTCACATACAGTTGCAATAACATCAAACCAAACTTATATCTATCAATTTTACTCACTTATATCATAATTAGAAGGTTAATTAAAAATATAAGTTAAGACCCTAATTCTATGTAGTCAATCTAGTTTCATTTAAATATACATCGATGTGATCAGTTAGCAGTGGGATTTTACGAAATTCATAGTACATGATCACTTCATAATCATTCCATAACAATTCCATTTCAAATTATTGAATAAATCATCCAAATTTCAAGTTATGAATTAATCTCATCTTTCTCTTAATTAAGTTAATTACCCAAATCAACTAATCAACCATATATTAGATGACATTTAGATTTCAATGAATATGAATATTATAACCTAAAAGTAATTAGAATCACTACTCTAATTAAACTTACCTCAATCAAAATTATGAAGAAATTGTGCCAAATCTTCTCAATTCCTCCTCTTCTCTTAAAGTCTTTATTTCTAGCCTTTAGGAAGTGTATCTAATTATGAAGTGGGGATTATGAAACCCTAATGACCTTCTAAAACCTTTTAATCCACGAAATTAGCTTAAATCCCTATATGGGCCTCATTTAAACGAGTTCAAAAACATTTCCAATAAGCCTAAAACATTGTCCAAGTCCTATACTAGTCCAATGGGCCTAAAACCCATACATTTAGACTAAAACGGACATTATATGCTTATCGAAACCGACCTGAAACAAAACATACTAAATTACAAAATTAACTCAAAAAATTTATTAAATTAGTCGGTACGAATCCGAAAGTCAATTATTTAATTATTTATTTATTTTAGTGCGACGTAACATTATAGGAAAATATTGCGTAATCATTGAAACCCAACATCGAGGGGATAATCCAAATAAGGAAACCCTCGATACCAAATCCCTGACCAATCCATTGTCATCCATAATACAAAGTCACATTAAAATATTTATTTAATGTTTTATCATTCATTCAATTCGATTTCTTATATAATTTATATAACGCATATAAACATACAGAGATAGTGACATCACATGTCACGACAAGCAAATAAGATAAAATAATTTCAAAATTTATTTAATAAATAATAATACGGGGTATTACAACAACTCTATTGATTTGAGATCTTAAGAAATAAAGAACATACCCAAACACCCCGTAGACGTAGGCATGTTGCCGAACGACGTACATCCTACGTTGTGTGTGTGATTTAATTATTCTATATTATATTCATTCTCGCTTGGCTTGTGTGCATTAAATAACATTACTTGTAGAACATTTTCACCTACAATTAGCGTCATCCGTGTGAACGATCTAAGTTCTTTGCCACAAGCCAATTTTCTGCGATGTCTCATTCACCAAACTAAGATCTCCAAAATCTCGATGACTATGAGGGTCATCACCAGCATATCCATGGGAACGAGGAGGTTCACCATTTGGACTATGACAATCATGATGACTAGGAGGGATGTCAGCCATCTTCTCCATCCCAGGGGGTCAGTTAAGAAATTGGAGAGTATTACCAATCTCTTGATGCACGTTATCGTTATCGGGGAGGAGAGGACAGTCGAGAGTGATGAGCTTGAGTGATCTAACCAGATCTTAAGGATCATTAACAACTATAAGAAATGTCTATATTAGGTATGGGTTGTTAATAGGCATCGACCTGAGAAAAATTTTATGCTTCAACGATTCACAAAGACGTTGGAAATAGAGGCCCAAAAGGATAAATGTAACTGTGGCCATAGGTCACGCACTTCTAGTCCTCAGGCGAGAAGATATAACAATTGAGGGAGGAGTGACCCATGACAAAAGGAAGATTATCCCCCATAGGAGATACCCAATAAATAAATCTCACTTCAATGAGCGACGAGAAGAGAGAGATCTCCGCAACTCAATCAAAAGAAAGGTAAAAAATATCCTACCCAACAGAGGACATAGACGATCAAGGAACTCTATAGATGAGCCTATTTTTATCAAATAAACTCTCCCTTAAGCTGGGATATAAAGGAGTTTGAGCCTTTTAACAATTCGCAGCTCCGTGATTCAAAGTCTATGAAGGAAAGATGGACCCACCGATAAGGTCAGGCAGTATCTCTAGGCGATGACAATGCGGAATACTAACGAGGGATAAATGTGTTGAATGTTTCCCTCTAGTCATGGGGACATTACTTATAAGTGGTTAGAGAAATTGCCATATTGGTTTATTGCATCCTTAAAGCATCTCAACAAGGCCTTTATGACCAGGTTCATTGCAAGCAGTACACATCCCAAACGAATGGACTCACTTCCCATATGAAGAAACAACTTTAAGAAAAGCTCTGTGAGTACACGAGAAGGTAATAAGAGGTGTATTATAAGGTGGAAGATTGTACTGAGAAGGTTATGATGGATTCCTTCAAGAACATACTTCATTATTCTCTTACTAAAAGGGAGGATATCACGATTGATAACCTCATAACAATGATTGATAAGTATGTCAAGGTTGAAGATATAGTGGCTGAAGTTGATCACGTCGGTGATCGACCAAAACAATATAATAATGGCGATAATTAAGGGATGAGAAAAACATGAGGGATTAAGCAAAATAAAAAATAAGACCAAGAAGAAGGTCCCCGAGAAATCATTCAAAGACATCAACATGGTCTTCTCTGAGCCGATTTATAAGATTTTTTACAAGATTAGAGGTAAAAAATATTTGAAGTTGCCTGAGAAGATGATAAGCGATTCTAAGAAAAAGGAATGTGACACTAAGTTGTGCATACCATAAGGATCACAACCAAAAGACTTCAAATTTCAAATCTTTAAAATCCTACCTTAAGGAACTATCTCAAGTAGGATACCTCAATGAGTTTGTCGAGAAGAAGGAGGGTCAGGCATAACTTGTGCGCGACTAGAGACCAGGCAATGTACAAGATGAAGACTTGGGCATGAGTTTACGATAATTCATGGGGTCTCAAATCCAATGCATGATCAGAAGCTAAATAATGTCCTTGATAAAGACTTGGGATATAAGTCCACACTCATTCATGGTTCCTTAAATCCAAGTCAATTCAAGGGAAACCCCCCTTAGAATGGAAATAAAAAAAAGCTCACAGCAGTAATGAAGGCTTTTCAGATCGACCCGGCCAAGACCGTTAGGAGAAAGCGTCAACGACCTGAGGAGATTGATTATTTGAAGAATATAATATTCACAAATGATGATCTGGTCAGAGTGAGGACTACTCACCACGATGCCCTAATAAATACCCTCAGAGTTTTCAACTATGATGTGGATAAATTACTGGTGGATAAAGGGAGTTCCTTAGAGGTGATGTATCTCAAAATGTTCAATCAGTTAAATTTGAAGATAGAAGACCTGCAAAAAGACAATATACCGCTAGTCGATTTCACAAGAATGATGACCTTACTCCTTAGGAAGGTTGTTCTCCTAGTTAGGGTAGGAGTGATTTCAAAACTCATCAAGCTACTCATGGTAGACATTGACTCTCCCTAAGACGCTATACTTGGCAAATGATGGTTTCATGCCATGAGGGCAGTAGCGTGTACTTACCATCAGAAGTTGAAATGCGCCACTAACAAGGGAATTATGGAGATCAGCGAGAATCGGACCTTAACATGATAGTGTTTTATAAATTTCATCCGACCAAAGAAGGAAAAGAAGAAAGAGAAAGTTATGGAGCCAGTAGAGGGATTTATGCCATCCAAATAACAACTAAAGTATGCGAAACTTGGCATTGAGGAAATTAGAGTCACCCCTATCGATCGGGTCATGAAGCCCCTTAAAGAAATGGTCTTTGATGACGACCAACCTAAGAAGAAGGTTTTTATCGGAAGCGCACTTACCCACGAAAAGAATGACGAGCTAATTGCATTCCTCAAAAGCAATTAAAATATCTTCACCTGAAAACTATATGATATACAAAGAATAGACTTGGAAGTCATGTGTTATAAGCTCCATGTGGATCCTCACATCAACCAGTGTCTCAAAAGGCGCGATAAAATTCCCTTGAGAATCAAGGGTAGTTAAATAGGAAATGGGTAAACTTCTAGAGGAACGGTCCATCAAGGAAGTTCAACTCCCCAAGTGAGCTGCCGATCAAAGATCATTTTAGTATTCCTCAGATCATCATAACGAATAACATGACCCAATTTATAAGCAACCTCTTTCAAAACTTTTGGACGAGCACAAAATTAGACACTACTGAGGTTCAGTGGGCTAGTCTCAGAGTGACAGGCAAGCAAAAGCTTCCAACAAAGTAGTCCTTGACGTAATAAAGAAGAGGTTAGAGAAAGCTAAAGGCGCACGGGTCAATCAACTCCCCCACATTCTCTGTGCATTTCAAAATATGCCCATGGGATCAACATGGGAAATATCCTTTGCTCTGGCCTATGGAGTGGAAGTCGCCATTCCATTAGAAATAGGCCTGCTAACCATAAAGTCCTCTTCATTCAACCAAGATCTAAACAATGATGCGATCAGGGAAGAGTTTGACCCAGCTTGTGAAAATAGAGAGTTAGCCCTTGTAAAGATTGCCTTCTACCAGTAATTGGCCAAGAAATACAACAAGGGAGTCAACTCAGGCCTAACTGAGAAGGTCCATTCAAAGTTACCAATAGAGGGAAGAAAAGTCCCCTGAGCATACAATTTGTAGGGAGTCTAACACTTGAAAACAATAGAGGGAAGAAAAGTCCCCTGAGCATGGAACATAACCAAACTTAAGAAGTTGTACTTTTGATTTTATATTTATTTTAGTTTTGAATTTATTTATCAAATATTCTTTTAGTTTCTTGTACATATTTCTTTATGTCAAGATTTTATCTCTATGTATTGTTCAAAGTGGTTGGCATTGAGTTATTTAATAAAGGAGATTGATTAGTTAAATGGATTATGTTTGGAATATTATCTATCAATGTTATGTTTATCTCCTTTTAAATGTCTTCTTCAAGACTAATTAATTGGTCGACCAAAAATCCTCACTAATTGATATGTTTGTACATGGACTAACGGATTGATCGACTGATGGTAGACTAGACTTGGAATGTTTTGATGATTAATAAAACATAAAAAATTGCTCACAACCGATGAAAGGCCTATTGGAAACGCTAGGCACTCATGACCAACAAGGTGAAGAAAATCCTAACTGTGAACGACCCCAAAAATAGGTGCTTTCTAGTTTTTGTGGATTAAAACCTAAGGCTTGATATGATGACATCACCTAAAAGGGGAGACCAAGGACCCCACAACGTAAAGGAAAGAAAAATGTGGAAATTTCCATTAATACTGAAGTTATTACAAGGAAATTGAGAAAATAAATAATTTACAATGAAAAGTAAATATGATTGGATTAGATGGGAGACCGAAGTGATTCGTCCATTGAAGTACTAACTCTAGCAGGCAAAATGTCCAAGGCATAAGGCAACATAGTAACAAATAAATTAGTAATTATTAATGGCATTCTAGGATTCATCCAGTCAACTAAGTTTAGAGGTTGATAAAGTCCATCATCTCTATCTAGGCCATAGTCGTCCAGATACTTCCTTAATAAGGTAACATGAATGGAATCCATTGGGACCCATGAAACATCAAGATTATAAGGAGGCTTCTACTGATTAAGACAACTGAGATCATGCCAGTACCACAATTCAGAATCCTTGGGAACTTTTGCAATTGCTAAGGCATTGAGTCAATCATTCTTATAACCAGTGTTTTGAGCATCATTCGAAGTTGAATCCATATTGAAAAAAGGCCTAATTGTATACGTCCATCCACACTTAGTGAGGTTGTTTATGGAATTAATACCTAAGTTGATCAAGCCTCTCAAACAAGTGTGTGACGATCGCCTCTTTGTCTTACAAAGAATTATTTATCCTTTCCAGTTCCTTCCCCAACCGACCATTCTCCTTCTCCAATGAAAAATACATGTTTTGGATGATCATATCGTTATCATCCAAAGCCTTTTATGCATTCTCCAACTCCTCTCTAAGATGGGCATTCTCCTGTTCAAATAATGAGGCCCCTTTTTTCAGCTTTCTTGATAGGTAAGGACTCTTCAACACTCCCAAGCTTATCTCGCATATCATTATTCTCTTTCTCTAAGAGTGCATCCACCTCTCTTGATCCAATGAGGTCGGCGTGCAGAATTTATTTTTTCCCATGCGAAGATTCAATATCGGTTAGATTCTTATCAAAATCTTTTTTTCTAGTTAGCTAAGCCAATTCCTTGTCAAACTTAGCCCTTAAGTTAAACAATGTTTCATTATGATTGGTCTAGGTGACATGAACCATATCGTGGTAGACTGCATTGTCCACTATAGCCTGATAAAAAATTTAATGAAAATTTGAGTAGGCTTCCATTAATCGTGCAGATGCATTAGGTCCTAATATCTAGTCGAGATCATTATCTTTGTCATAACTAGGAGCAAAAAGTTTCCCATGTCTTTCTTCAAAGTCGTGTTGAGTAGGGACAAGAGCTACAAGTCTTATATCGAACTGAAAAAGGCACAAGGACGAGTGGTCAATTATTTTAGCCAACTAGAAGAGAATAAATAGACAAGCTTAAAATAAATTTTGAATTCCATCAATAGATAATAAATTGAGAAACCCCATATAATGCAGAACAAATGTAAATAAGTACAATTATTTCTTAAAAAATTGTAAGGGTCATTCTCGTCGACCTTCGCTTTCTCAGCAGCCTGAACAAAAGGCATTGACTTTCAACTAATCAGCCCAACAGAAACAGCTTATTCATTGACCGAATCTAGATTAGCTCTTTTGGTATCCTGGTCTGCTTCGACCTACACCTGAGCAATCCTAGTAGTAGCAGCTTATCCGTCGACCTAACCTGCATCATTAATATCACCATCTTCCTTCTTCATTACAAGGGTAAAACCATCTTAGTGGTCGTTGAATAAATTGTTGTCCCCAATAATTTTGACCTTCATAAAGGCTTCATACCATCTACTTTTAAAGAACACAATTTTAGGTAAGAAATCTGCTATCCGGTTTTGGAAAAATCCATATCCTAGATGCGAGTATAAGCATCATCTTTAGCTGGCGCCACTCCAGCTAGGGTCTTATTAGACTTAACCTGGGCCTAGAATATGTAATACCCCGTATTTTTATGGCTTTTAATTATGAGATTTATTAAATAAAATTGCTTTTAATTATGGGATTAATTAAATTAATTTGGGATAATTAATTGGAAATCAATTCAGATTTAAATAACTAGCGAGACGAGAGTTAGTACTTAAATATGATGATAATGTTGAATATTGCTCAGTGATTATGGTAATATGTGATTATTGAATTTATTAAAATTATCGTGAGTTGAAAGTACGACAGTTTTGGAAATTAAGTTGGGACGCGTGTGTCAGTCGTGTCAGGACTTGATTTAATAGATTTAAAAGTAAATTATTTTTATGTCATTCGTATGATCATTTTGAGTGTGCTAACATGTCCGTAAGGGTCGAGATAGTCAGAAAACACTAGCCGGGGGTTTAGTTTGGGTCCTGGGCATTTTAGGCCTGATCGGCAGCCCGAGAGGGTATTTTAGTCATTTTGACTTTTTAAGGAAATATAACCCACGAATTTTAGACTTAAATTATCATCCAACACAATAACTCTTAGGGTTATCACAACCAAAAACCACCAACGATGGTTAGAGAGGAAGAGAGGAAAGTTTCCATTGGAGAAACCACCATTATAGGCTTTTGCACCACCGTCACCAGCACTGGATAGATCGAAAAGAGAGGATCATTCACGTACAATCTACTTCAAAGGATAAAAATCTTCATTACCAATAAAGTGATTTAACTTGCAATAATTTAGTGCATATATCATCCATGTTAGCTTAGAATTGGAGAATAACCTTGAATATTGATAACTGCATGGATTTGAAGAATTAAAATCGTAATCTGGGTAGGATTGCATGTAGTTAAAACTTCTTGCCATATATTAGATACGAAATCATGCTTCATGTGTAAGTAATTACGAAATTTAATCAGGATTTATGATGTTCTTGAAGAAATTTGGAAGAACTAGGTTTAGAGGAATAATTATGACTTTGGATCCAAGAAACTGTTGATTAAGGATGATTTAATGACTCTAATAATGTTAGAAATTATGTAAACATGTTGGTATGATGATTAGTGTACTTGGTTTAGAGTTTTGGATGTTAAAATGAAGAATTAGAGGTGTAAAAAGAGGAAACCCGTAATTATTTAAGAGAATCTGGGCAAATACCTGTTTGATCGATCGATCGATCGATCCTTTTCATCGATAGATCGACCCCTCCTGATTTTTGGTAATTATTTTCCCCTAAGGTTAAAGAAAATCCCAAGGCCGATGATGATTCTTAGGGTGATTAATTTGATATTGTGGGACTTAGTTAAGGTCAATAGAGTCTTAGTTATTTCTCGAAAAATGTTATAACTTATGGGATCGAATGTTATAATTACGAGCGATTACAGAGTGAGGACAGATTGAAATATTTCGATTTGGGATTGAAAGTGGAATGAAAGACAATATAAGGGTATTGTAAGGACATAAATTTCCAATTGAGTCCTTGTATTGTTTTGACTTAATTCCGTGAACAAAACTGTGTTTGTAATATGTCATAGGGAGAATTTTATTTTGTCACGATCCCACTTGGTCTATGACGTATTGAAGAAATTGAAGACGTTGCGGCAAATCTTTAAAGAAATAATCATGCCGATGTTTATTTGGTGCAAGTTTATTCGTCTTCAAAGTTAATTTCATTCCGAGATCACTCAGGTATGAATGCGTATAATTAATGGTGCTCGAAATTATTTTTATAAAAGATAAGGATGTATTTTTTATAAAGAAAATTATTTTTAAATGTTTTTAAAGTGTTTTAAAGGTTTAAATTTCGTTTTATGATGATAAGCTCGAAATAGAGTTTGACTAATTTGAATCTCTATGTTAAGAGACGTTTTTATCTGAAAGTCAAAGAAAGTCAAACTTACGCGCTGTCGCTCGAACGACATTGGATCTCGTTCGAACGAGATACAATGTCGCTCGAACGACATGCTAAGTCGTTCGAACGACACGTTTTTTGAGGCGGTGTTTAAATCCTATTTAAACAGTGTTTGCATCATAATTTCGTAGGTATGCTTTCTGGAAAAAGTTTTACGAACCACAACCTTGTTTGCACATATTTTCTAAGGTTTAAAAGTCTTAAACATATCCTTAGAGTTTGCAAAGATCCGAGTTATCATTCTTATATGTTTATGTGATCTTGCTGCACCAAAGTTGTTTGTTCTACACATTTAACACAAAGGGTTTTGCGGTGAAGAAGCGACGGACATCGTGTTCGACATCGTAGACGAATCAAAGCCATATCGGTGGACACCGAGACATATGTGGAGGCGTGTGTTGTGGACAGAGATAGTGGAAGATGGAATTTCTGCATGGGCACTATTGAAGAACGGTTGAAGATCAGAAGGAGGGTCAAGACCTGTGGGGATCGAGTCTTAGTGTAAGGCTAATCTGTCTTTGTAAAACCATTGTTCATAGTGATTGTCTCGCTTGGGCCGTCCGAGGTTGTTTTCCCGTTTTGGTTTTTTTCCTCATACATCCGGCGTTGTGAGTATTCTTTACTTTACTTTACTTGCTTTAATCTCTAGATGCATGTTTAGGATTAGTCAAGATAAAATTGGTTTAAAGTAAGAATTGGGATTTCAAAACTTGGTTTGGTGCATAATTAAAAGTTGGATCTTTTTCGGAGAAAAATTGGTTTTGTTTAAAACACACACATTTGGCACTCTTCAAATGGGTATCAGAGCTAGAAAACATTGTTTATTTGTTTTGTGATCTCGTGTGTTTGTTTATCTCTCCAGTGTTTGTTTTCTCTCGATGGATTCTCTAAGCATTAACGATCTACACCGTTTGAATTTAAAGTTTGCAAAACGTATTGATTTTTTGGAAAAAGAAAATTTCGATTTCAAAAATAAGATTGCATATTTGCAAACATTTCAAATTCAAAGAGATATTTGTCGTGAGCACTTTAGTTCCTTGTTTAAAGATTTTAATATACTAAAATTGGGAAAAAAGGAGAGTGATGATAGAGTCCTCATTTTAGAAAAAGAGTTAGAGGATTTGAGAAATTCTTGTGTTTGTGCCGTTGAGGAAAATATTTCGATTAATGATTTTGTGGCACGAGAAAAGGCTCTTAGGGATAAGTTTGCTCACATTGAGGGGGAGCGAGATAACCTTCTAGGGGCAATTGAAAATTTAAAGAAGGAGTCCCGAAAGTTTGAGGAGTCTAATCGTTTACTTGAGTCAAAAGTTTTGAAGTTAAAAATGATTTAAATGACTCGAGTAGTGATGGTAGCGGCTTTCGATTGTAAAAGACAAAACCATAGTTTGTTTTAGAGAGTCAACCACATCTGAGGGTATTAGAAAAGGTCAACCTAAAAGTCCCGCTCCTCGTCGTGTTTTTACATGTTCGCATTGTGGTTGGAAAGGTAACCTTAGGAGTTTTTGTTTTGATCTTAGAAAAGACCCTAGGAAGATTAAACATAGTGTCTCATTGGTTCCCGAAACCCATTGTGTTAGGTATACACCTGTTTGGGTTAGGAAATCCATTTTGTAGATGCTAAATGCTTTGTTGGTTGATTCTCAAATGCATACACATGATTCATCTCTTGCTATTTCTTATGGATAGTAGCTTGCATATTTTGTCATACGGTAGCCCTTGCATCATGATCTATAATTTTCTAGTGTCATGACATGTTTATCTCTTTGTATTATAATTTTCATTCGTTTGAGTCTTATTTGAAAATTACAAAAAGATTTTGTTTTTGAAGAAAACTCTTGAAAAGCCAAAAATATTTTCATTTTTTTTTTTGAGTATACATGTTTGATGTGGCATATTGGTTTGCTTGGACCCCCCCCCCCCCCCCATCGTTTCATTATCCATGTGGCTAGGACATTTGGTCATTATTTTCGATGCTTAGAATGATCTTAACCATTGTTTATATGGGGTTGTTTCGAAGTTGATATGCATCTTGATTAGACTTTGTATATATGCCAACATCGCACACATGCACGAGTTCATATGGATGTTTGACTTCTCTTGCATATTTGAGTTTGGTGAGGCGTTCTTATCTCAATCTTGTCATCTATGCGTAAGTAGACTTAAGGAGAAGTGTGCATGTAATAACCGTTTATCATGAGGATTTCAAATTGGTAAAAATGATGAGTGATTCACGGGAAAGGGCTGCGAGAGTTCAAAATTAACTCGTCATGAAAGCCACCGTTTAAAAGATCCCAAAAGAAAATGCAACATGCTAAGAAAAAGGGCCAATAAGATTTTCTCTAAGTTGAGAATGATGGTAACCTCAAAAGAACTTGAAAAAGTATGTTTACATGAGGATGTTTGGTTGGAGAAAATTTAAACGGGTTTGCACAACTAATCCTACTACTGAAACATTGCAATTTGACGCTATTGTTTGTAGAATCGTCTAAATTCTGGATTTGTGTGCATGTAGTATGTTTAGTTCATTAAGCTCACTCTTTAATTGTCATTTGGCTATGATAAAATTTGATGATTTATCGCTATCAATTAGAGCTTCTTGATCGTTTCGATGTGTTGGAATTGTGACTCATTTGTTGTAGTTTCACGCCCATACATTCCACGCCCATGTTTGAGCACATCAGTACTATGTTTGCATGTAACTCGCATTTTTAGTTTTTATGAGTTTTTGAGTTTTGTGCGAAAAGCTTACTGTTTTAGCACTATTTTGCATCTGTCAGGTCCTTCCTGGAATTTTTTTGTGGAAATTTTTTCACTGGGCAATACTTTATAATATTTCTAGGAAACTGGGAAATTTTGGCAGGTCGCGCGAAGTCGTTCAAACAACATCTCATGTCACGCGAACGACTTCTGTACTTCGTTCGAGCAGCTTCCTCATCTCGTTTGAGCGAAGTCCCTGGCTCGTTCGAACGACAGGCTGATAAATGGCTTCTGATTCGTTTGCAGTCCTCTGGTTTAATTTGATATATTTTTGGCTCTGCAGGAAGCATTTTTTGGATTAATTGGTATTATGCATATGAGACCATTTGTCACTTGATTTATTTGGTATACTCTATGTGTGATTCCTTGGCTTACTAGCTACTGATTTATCATTGATTGATCATATTTAGCTGGTGGTTTCATGATTATCTAGCGGTTTTCATTTTTTACAATTGGTATCAACTTGATTCTATTTGGTATCATATTCTCATGCTAGATATTTCATATTGGTTTATCTTTTCACCGGATTGTCTATTCGAGACAAAAAGGGGGAGAGATTTGGTATGTGATTTAGGGGGAGATTTGTTGAGCGCTTCTGTATGATTTGTTTCAAATTGGTAACAAATTGGTATCAAATAATTGCTCATATATTTCAAATGATTTGTTCTAATTAGAAATATAATTTGGTTTCATTTGTTCCTCCATACTTCACTTGGTATGTGTTTGTTTGTTTTATGTGTGTAGGTATGCTTCAGCGGTTTGAGATTTCAAGTCTACATCACATTCAGATAGTTCATGCCTGCCGGTGCTACATATACTAGTCCGTGTCCTGTAATTTTTTATTTTGGGTTTATGGGATGGGATTTAGGCGTCATACGGCTTAACGGCCCGGTTAGGCATTTCACTGGTTTAGTTTTGTCCCAGAATAGCCAAAGGGAGAGATTTGTAAGGACATAAATTTCCAATTGAGTCCCTGTATTGTTTTGACTTAATTCCGTGAACAAAACTGTGTTTGTAATATGTCATAGGGAGAATATTATTTTGTCACGATCCAACTTAGTCTATGACGTATTGAAGAAATTGAAGATGTTGCGGCAAAGCTTCAAAGAAATAATCATGCCGATGTTTTTTTGGTGCAAGTTTACTCGTCTTCAAAGTTAATTTCATTCCGAGATCATGCAGGTATGAATGCGTATAATTAATGGTGCTCGGAATTATTTTTATAAAAGATAAGGATGTATTTTTTATAAAGGAATTTTTTTTTAAATATTTTTAAAGTGTTTTAAAGGTTTAAATTTCGTTTTATGATGATAAGCTCGAAATAGAGTTTGACTAATTTGAATCTCTGTGTTAAGAGACGTTTTTATCTGAAAGTCAAAGAAAGTCAAACTTACGCGCTGTCGCTCGAAAGACATTGGATCTCGTTCGAACGAGATTCAATGTCGCTCGAATGACATGCTAAGTCGTTCGAATGACACATTTTTCGAGGCGATGTTTAAATCCTATTTAAACAGTGTTTGCATCATAATTTAGTAGGTGTGCTTTCTGGAAAAAAGTTTTACCAACCAAAACCTTGTTTGCACTTGTTGTCTAAGGTTTAAAAGTCTTAAACACATCCTTAGAGTTTGCAAAGATCCGAGTTATCATTCTTATATGTTTATGTGATCTTGCTGCACCAAAGTTGTTTATTCTACACATTGAACACAAAGGGTTTTGCGGTGAAGAAGCAACGGACATCGTGTTTGATATCGTAGACGAATCAAAGCCATATTGGAAGACACCGAGACATACGTGGAGGCGTGTATTATGGACAGAGATCGTGGAAGACGGAATTTCTGCATGGGAACTATTGAAGAACGGTTAAATATCAGAAGGAGTGTCAAGATCTGTGGGGATCGAGTCTGAGTGTAAGGCTAATATGTCTTTGTAAAACCATTGTTCATAGTGATTGTCTGGCTTGGGCCGTCCGAGGGTGTTTTCCCATTTTGGTTTTTTTCCTCGTACATCCGGCGTTGTGAGTATTCTTTACTTTACTTTACTTGCTTTAATCTCTAGATGCATGTTTAGGATTAATCAAGATAAAATTGGTTTAAAGTAAGAATTGGGATTTCAAAACATGGTTTGGTGCATAATTAAAAGTTAGATCTTTTTCGGAGAAAAATTGGTTTTGTTTAAAACACACACATTGGGCACTCTTCAGGTATGAACAGTAGTAGAGGGATTTTATATTTGTTGAGATAACATTTGAAACTAATAGGAGACCTAATAACCTTTTGGGATAGGTTTAGGTACTCAAATTGATACGGCGAGAGAGTTATCAAGTTACATGTATATTTACGTAGGATGTTCGGGATAAAATTACTACGTACCAGACTAAATAGATAGAATCTGTATATCTATACTGAAATATGATTTCTTAGATTGTGTGAATGTCTAGTGAATGGATTTCTTATGTGTATGACACACCTACCATACTTGCTATCACAGGAGTTTAGTTTTTTTTAAAAGGACCCTCTTATCCTTGTGTACCTTCGGGGGGATTTAGACAGGTAACTTAAGGACATAGGACTGTGAATGACTTATTTATGAGTTAATAAGTCAACTGACCATGGGAGCGTAGGTATGCGCGTGACCCATGGGTATGTGAACTATGTTCGCCTCCAATATGTGTGACTTGTATTCTGACGGTTCTTTAGTGATTCGGAACACGTGATCCTTACGTACGTGATGTACATGAATTTGATAGCAGAGTATACATGCACCGCAGCTTAGGGTAGGGGTGCCTTATATGTATATATTTACCTTGAGTTATTTATATATATACTTGTGACTGGTTCACTGTTGCTAAGTAGATGCAAATAACTACGATATTTGAATAGGCTATGAATGTGAGAACTTAATTAACACTTGAGATAAGTAATTTAATGAATGTGAATATGGGTTATGAATATAACTTGTTTGGGTGTTACAAGAATATACTCTATGTTAGAATGCGAAAGTAGGAGTGGTACAGACTAGTTTGTTAGCGACGTAACTAGGATGGGTTAAGGGAATACGTTAGGCGTGCACATTAGTTAAGAGGTGAGAAACTCATGTGAGAGTATGCAATTCACATGTTTATAATAGGTGTTGTTTAACTGTAATTTAAACACTCGCTAAAGTTTTAAATTGTTTTCACCTCGGCCTCTGACCCGTTTTCCTCCCAATCTATTTTGTTTTGTAAAAATATTTTTTAGGTGGCCAGCTACATGGACACCAACCATACGAGTTTCATTACATTGACGTGCTATAGCTGCTGTGGAAGTTACAGGATCTTGGTATTAGACGCCTCCACATTTTGTATTTGCTCCTACTCAGGATTACTCACCTGGTAGGGCATTTCGGCCATTTCCATTTAGAGATAGCATTCTCAGACTTTCAGTTTTATTTTAGATGTTGGTTTAATTATTCAGACTCTTATATCGGGACTTTATTTACTTTGGCATTATTATTGGAGTGTTTACTTCAGACTCAATTGATTTTTTTCATTGATTATTCATATGAGATTGTTTATACGATTGATGGGTAATGATTTAATTCTTGGTTATTTGTTAACTTAATTAATAAAATTTGGCATTCCTCTTTTTAAATAATAGGTGGCTAGTAATAAATTAAATGTTTTCGACAGTGATGCTACAACTGAACCAACTTCATATTCTGTATTAATTTCATAAAGGATTAGCTACCCGGTATTTAATTAGTCGGGGTGTCACAGGTGGTATCAGAGCATCAGGTTCTAGTGTCCTTTAGGATATATGCAGCTTATTATGCTTCCAGAGTAGATTTTTTTGATATAGAGCCCTTTGTTTAGGATTGTTGATTTCTTTGGTGAGGTTTCGTTCTCCTGCTATAATGTATATGATAGTGAATCTTATTTACATTGGGGTGTGTTCGTGTGTCGAACGATGCAGAGTGTCAGGTGAGGAGAGTTGGGCGGACAACAGGAAGCAAAGCTCAGTTGAGCTTATAAGGTATATTTAAGAATGATGATCGTTGTTGAGGTCACCCCTATTATGGCACGGAAGGCCAAAACCTTAAAGACGGCTAAGGCACAACATATGACTTCCAGGAACCACTATAGTAAAAAGTGGGGTCAAATTAGACTCACCTAGCTAGGTTGGAATGGGAGAGAGTCAGATGAAATATTGAAGAGAACCAGTAATGAAAATACTAGAAACGCGGAGATGGCGTGTGTTAGCAAAAATGGTAAAATATCCAAAGGTTTGGGCCTATGTCGGCGTACGAAAAATCAGGAGTGAAATTTTTGGGAAAATTTTACTTGGCTTGTAAGAGAAGAGTTACAATGGTGAGAGGCAACCACCACACTTAAAAGTGGAATGTTTTGTCAAAATAAGCAGCATACGTATGGCTTGGCCATAAGTTCCTTCATCAGATGTTCAGGATAAGACGCGAACGATGTTCTGAACTCATACAAGAGTGTCGAACAGAGGTCACTTTGTGAAAAGAAATCTTTGTGATATGAAATTTAATTAATCTGCAAACATTACACCAGATGAAGTAGGTGCAAGGAAGAAGAGGACATTGAAGAGGAATATCAATTTACAAGAGGAATTGTTAGCATTTCTGGGGAATTCTGCTTGGACGGTCAATGAAAATGGTAATAATGTCACGTTATGTTAATATGGAGGTAAACGTTTCCTTGTGTGGGGAGCTACAAGAATCGAAGAATTCAGATAGATTAGGACTGGGGGAAACGGTGTTGGTGAAGTACCACAAGGGGAGACCCATCAGGGGACCCGTTTAAATGATTTGGATAGCTGAATTGTTTACCGAGGGAAGGTGATTTCAGTAAGAGATGTTGAAACCAGTAGCGTGTTCCTTAGGGCCATCAAAAGCTAAGGAATAACAAAGTTAGTCATTAGAGTCGAGACTACTAACGTCCGAGAGAAGGACAACCTTTACATGGTCAATGTGACCAGATATGAGTGGAGTATGTGTAGAGGTATTTTGTGGGGAGTGAAATCCGTACGATAAAATTTTATGAAGCAGGTAGAGGAATAATGGTATGGTGCCTAGCAAGGGCAAGAGTTATTGAAATTTTTGATTTGGTATGGACAGGTATGTTAAGTCCAGGAACCATTTGAACAGCCAGGACGATTGGCAAGATAGAAGTATGAGTTATATCCTCAGATGATGATGCGTGTTATATGTGTCAGGATCGAGTTACTACATTTTTATTATTGCTATATTCGCATGAGAGACGAGTTTAATGAGTATCTCGACAATGTTATTATTTATGTGAATATTTTCTTCAATGTAGTGGGGTTACCTTTATTATTATCCGCGAAGCATGAATGGGTGTATCAATAGTGGTATATACTTTATTGAAATTACTCATTTTATTGTTGTGTTATACAAGTATGATATTATCCTATTTATGGTTTTATGATAATGATTAAATCGATTGTTTGCGGATTATTGCTAGTCCATCAGAGTTACTACCTTGGTGTAGAATGTTTTTATTATGGCAAGGCCCCATCTGCAAGAGGCCCAAACTTCCATTTATATATTTGTATATAGGTATATATATTGTTGAGACTTCGAAAAGTATAATGGTCTCGGATATTTATTCCCGGTATGTGAAGGGACTTTATTGATATTAATCGGAGTGTATTTGGTTTACTGTTCAGCAGAAAGATTTAGCGGGTTATTATAATTAACGTTAAGGATGTGGTAATAAGAATAGTGCATTGTTATATCACCTTTTAGAGACGTGGAAGTTAATACTCATAGTTGTATGCGTGGGGATAGGATTTTGAGAACCCCGATTATATTCACATGATGTTTACGGAATGTGATTACCATCAATGTTAAGAGACAGTGACTTTCGTAAGAAGTTCCTTGTTTAAGTGTAATTGTGAGAATAAATGTAACTTTGTTGTCAAGATATGGGAATATAGGGGTACCTGTTATGGACTGAGGGCCTAACGGATTCCGATAACCGACAATGCTAGGAAGTAGTGTATTAGGAGGGTTCCTTATTTGGATTTCGCTTTGCGAGACATCCAACGCATGAAACTTAGCGTAAGGTTGGTAGTGAGGAGATGTTTGGACATTCCTCCATGATTTGGGTACCTCGATCATTATGGAAGTATGTAGCTACAACTGGAAGTTTAAAAGGGTAAATTATGATATAAGGCCAGTAGAGCCAGTTGCTAGTGAGGAAATACTGATAATTTTGTTTTATTTTTGGTGGGTGAGGATGAAATGATGTTTAGGAGGATTTAAATTTCAAATTTGGGGGTGATTGAGAGCGCCAAAGTGGTATAGCCACGTTGCAAATGCAGGGACAATAAAGAGGTTGGAGTACTTATGAAGCGTATTTGATGTTTAAACCCATTTGCATGTTGTATAGGGTGTATGGACACCTTGGTTTGCTAGTGTCAGAATCGCCGAAAGAAGAGACAAATATGGGTGAAAATTTATGCTTGTAAGACTGATATTACAGAATAGTAGTGGTATAATGGATTAAGCATCGTGAGAAGGACGACAATCTATAGATTCATGTGCAATCAGAGTAGCACGTCCAAAATTGGTTAAAGGGCAGTGGGAAGCCATTTAAAAGGCGGTATCCCTTGAGAAGACAAATATTTTACTATTATGGGCGATTTGAAGCAGAGTCCCTCCCAATCGAAGGTTAAGGGTGGATTATGCGTAAATAGAGTGAGGATGTCAATAAGGTTTAAAGAGTTCAGATGCGCACAACATGGTGAATAGTGCACGGGCCGAAACATTTGGTATATGCTGAAGGAAGAAGAGGGTTATTAAGTACCACTTAATGGGAGGAGTTATAAGTGGTAGTCGGTGTTGAGAGGAACATAATTAGTAGTCCCCACGAGAACCACTTATAGATGGAAATTGGTTGGAGTAAGGGTATCAACCAGAAACTTGGTGTCGGGCCGACGATTCAAGTAGCGGAAGAGTCAAAATTGTAAATTTCTTTGATGGGTTGCAATCATAAAGATGAGTAATGAGTTCCTTCTAATGTGTGTAACAGATTGTCATGAAGGAAATAAATTGTTATATTTGTGGGTGATTTACACTATTAGATAATGACCGCGTCAGTATGAAGTCCTACCCAATATTAATCCGAACGAGGATGAAATACCCGAAACCCACCTTCGATATGGGGTATAAGGAAGTAGTGAGAATATTTTCATTTTGAGAAAGTTGGATAACCTATGGCCCGAGGAATAGATGCAAGGTGACTGACGACTAGTGGAACTGTATGAAAGTAATTTTGGATTCATTGTAATCATTTCATTTTTAGTAAGTGAAGTATAATATGGTAATGGGGAGAGGATATTACCTAATAGAAAATTGTGTGAAAACACCCGTACCTATTTATAGTGGACAAGGTGCGTATTGAGGTTTGTGTGGATAAACCTTATTATCCTCCCTCTGGATGCTTAGAGGTGAGCTGATTATCCGAGTTTTTGGTCAGTCAGAAGTTGGAGTCCGATAACTATAATAGGTTAACCACCAACCGTCTGAAGTGTCTTTCCCTTGGGTAAAAGTGACAGCGTTAGGAACAAGGATTCAAAGAATGGACAATAGTAGTCTGATGTTTTATGGTTGCTCCCAGGAGGGGAGTTTTGTGTTTAAATAAACGTAGAAGTTGATACGAAGTGAGGTGCGAACTCATAATAATATTGAGATAATACGACCAATGATGTGTAGGCTATTCTTATTCGAATGTTGTTTAGTAAGAGCACAACGTGAGGTGAAATTATTGAGGTGTAACCCTATAACTGATAAAGTGTCAAGATTGTTCAACGAGCTTGTTGTGAAGTGAGGGCTATAGTGATTGATCCTTTTTTTGTATTTTGTTTTGAGTACTGGAGGATACCTAATTTTTCCAGGTATGCCTATTTTTTTGAATTTCTGGACGAAATTCCATTATTAGGGGGGAAGTATGTAATACCCTGTATTTTTATGGCTTTTAATTATGAGATTAATTAAATAAAATTGCTTTTAATTATCGGATTAATTAAATTAATTTGGGATAATTAATTGGAAATTAATCCAGATTTAATTAACTAGTGAGACGAAATTTAGTATTTAAATATGATGATAATGTTGAATATTGCTGAGTGATTATGGTAATATGTGATTATTGAATTTATTAAAATTGTCGTGAGTTGAAAGTATGACAGTTTCGAAAATTAAGTTGGCACGCGCATGTCAGTCGTGTCAGGACCCGATTTAATGGATTTAAAAGTAAATTATTTTTATGTCATCCGTGTGATCCTTTTGAGTGCGCTAACGTGTCCGGAAGGGTCGAGATAGTCAGAAAACACTATCCGGGAGTTTAGTTTGGGTCCCGGGGCATTTTAGGCCTAACCGGCAGCCCAGGAGCGTATTTTTGTCATTTTGACTTTTTGAGGAAATATGACCCACGAATTCTAGACTTAAAATATCAACCAACACAATAACTCTTAGGGTTATCACAACCAAAAACCACCGACGACAGTTAGAGAGGAAGAGAGGAAAGTTTCCATAGGAGAAACCACCCTTAGAGGCTTTTGCACCACCGTCACCACCACCGAATAAATCAGAAAGAGAGGATCATTCTCGTACCATCTACTTCAAAGGATCAGAATCTTCATTTGTAGGCAAGTGATTTAACTTGCAATAATTTAGTGCATATATCACCCATGTTAGGTTAAAATTGGAGAATAACCTTGAATAATGATAATTGAATGGATTTGAAGAATTAAAATTGTAATCTGGGTAGGATTGCATGTAGTTAAAACTTCTTGCCATATATTAGATAAGAAATCATGCTTCATGTGTAAGGAATTATGAAATTTAATTCGGATTTATGACGTTCTTGAAGAAATTTGGAAGAACTAGGTTTAGAGGGATAATTATGACTTTGGATCCAAGAAACTCTTGATTGAGGATGATTTAATGACTCTAATAATGTTAGAAATTATGTAAACATGTTGGTATGATGATTAATATATTTGATTGAGAGTTTTGGATGTTGAAATGAAGAATTAGAGGTGTAAAAAGAGGAAACCCGTAACTATTTAAGATATTCTGGGTAAATACATGTTTGATTGATCGATAGACCCAAGAATGTCGATCAATCGATCCTTTTCGTTGATCGATCAACCCTTCCTGATTTTTGGTAATTATTTTCCTTTAAGCTTAAAGAAAATCCCAAGGCCAATGATGATTCTTAGGGTGATTAATTTGATATTGTGGGACTTATTTAAGGTCAGTAGAGTCTTAGTTATTTCCCGAAAAATGTTATAACTTATGGGATCGAACGTTATAATTACGAACGGTTACAGAGTGAGGACGGTTTGAAATCTTTCGATTCGGGACTGAAAGTGGAATGAAAGATAATATAAGGGTATAAATAGTAGCAGGGGGATTTTATATTTGCTGAGATAACATTTGAATCTAATAGGAGACCTAGTATCCTTTTGGGATAGGTTTAGGTACTCAAATTGATACGACGAGAAAGTTATCAAGTTACATGTATATTTACCTAGGATGTTCGAGATAAAATTACTACGTACGAGACTAAATAGATAGAATGTGTATATCTATATTGAAATATGATTTCTTAGATTCTGTGAATGTCTAGTGAATGGATTTCTTATGTGTTTGACATACCTACCATACTTGCTATCACGGGAGATTAGTTTTTTTTAAAAGGACCCTCTTATCCTTGTGTGCCTTCGGAGGGATTTAGACAGGTACCTTAAGGATACAGGACCGTGAATGACTTATTTGTGAGATGATAAGTCAGCTAACCACGGGAGCATAGGTATGTGCGTGGCCCATGGGTATGTAAACTATGTTCGCCTCCAATATGTGTGATTTGTATTATGACGATTTGTGAGTGATTCGAAACACGTGATCATTACGTATGTGATGTACATGGATTTGATAGCAGAGTATGCGTGCACTGCATCTTAGCCTAGGGGTGCCTTATATGTATATATAAACATAGAGTGATTTATATATATACTTATGACTGGTTCACTGTTGCTAAGTTGATGTGAATAACTATGATATTTGAATGGGCTAAGAATGTGAGAACTTAATTAACACTTGAGATAAGTAATTTAATGAATGTGAATATGGGTTATGAATATAACTTGTTTGGGTGTTACGAGAATATACTCTATATTAGAATGCGAAAGAAGGATTGGTACAGACTAGTTAGTTAGCGACATAACTAGGATGGGTTAAGGGAATACGTTCGGCATGCACATTAGTTAAGAGGTGAGAAACTCGTGTGAGAGTACGCAATTAACATGTTTATAATATATGTTGTTTAATTGTAATTTAAACACTTGCTAAAGTTTTAAACTGTTTTCACCTTGGCCTCTGACCCGCTTTCTTCCAAATCTATTTTGTTTTGTAAAATCATATTTTAGGTGCCCAGACACAGGGACACCAACCATAGGAGTTTCATTACATTGTCGTGTTGTAGCCGTTGTGGAAGTTACATGATCTTGGTATTAGACGCCTCCACATTTTATATTTGATTCTACTCAGGATTACTCATCTGGTAGGGCATGTCACCCATTTCCATTTAGAGATAGCATTCTCTGACTTTCAGTTTTATTTCAGATGTTGGTTTAATTATTCAGACTCTTGTATCGAGACTTTATTTACTTTGGCATTATTATTATTATTGGAGTGTTTACTTCAGGCTCAGTTGATTTCTTTTCGTTGATATTTAATTCTTGGTTATTTGTTAAGTTAATTAATAAAATTTGGCATCCCTTTTTTTAAATAATAGGTGGCTAGTAATAAATTAAATGTTTTCAACAGTGATGCTACAACTGAACCAACTTGATATTCGGTATTAATTTCATAAAGGAGTAACTACCCGGTATTTAATTAGTAGGGGTGTCACAGAATATGTCTTGTTCTTCTTGACGGTAACGACCAGATCAACAGACTACTTGACCTTCTTACGAAGAGCAACTTTCTCAACTTATAAGTTTGCAATCTTTTGATAAAGTTTTTCTTTCTCAGAAATTGTAGCTCGACGAACCGACCATGTAACCTCCAAAGACCTTTTCGTATCGCTCAAATCCACCTCAATATCCTGAGATTACATCTTAAGTATAATATCTCTCACCAACAACTGGTCGTAGTCGACCATAAACTACGAAAGGAGAAACATAGATCAATGAATTGCAAGTAAGGACTTAAAAAAGAAGATCATATGAGGAATCAACTTACGAGAGAAAATTTATGATTGGGCATTTCACCAATCGTTCATGGGATAAGTCAACAACAGTTGCCCTGTTAGTAAGAAAAGATGATGACCCGATTAAGTCCTGAGCAAAACCGGGGCGAGCAACGATATAATGGGCAACAAACTTTCCCCTATCAATAGTGTTATTCCCTCCAATAACTAGTGGGGTATAAGTATCATAATCCATCTTCAACATCTTAGAGAGAGGCTCATACTTCTTGGAAGGCGAGTCTCCAATGTCTAATGGGTTAATGGGGCCCACTGATCCATTTTTCGTACTCGTTGGATGAGAAAGATATTTATCCTTGCCCATCGGGCGAGCAGGGAGAGATTTTTTATCCATATTCGTAGTAATCTGATTCATCACCATTTTCCAAGGTTCCATGGTATAGGGAGAGAACTTGACAAAAGGAATAGTACAAACGTCCAAAGGTTCAAGTGAGGAAGATGTTCCCTCTTCCCAGTTAAAGCCTTTAGATGCAGAGGTTTTCGGGTCATCCAAATTAATGGGGATGACCAAAATATATTCGATCGAACTTGTAAATAAAGAGGTGGTTAAACTCTTATAACCAAGAAGAAAGGCAACTGACCTAGGGTGATCAATGATTCTAATCCTCTATTGAATAACCCAAACCTTTTTAAGGTCATCAAAATTAATGTTATGAGCGAGATGAGGCCTTTCCTTACTGTCCTCTGTTAAGAACAAAGAAAAACATTCAATGTAAGTTAAAATAAAGAGGAATGAACAAAATTAAAGACCCAAATGCGACATAACTTGTGCCTTACCCTCCCTGGGGGCATCTTGGCCGGTTATACTCTTCACCCTCAATAAGGGGGGAGCACTTCCAGTTCTTTATAATGACGATATAATCCCAACAATCTTTGTTGGAATTAGGCAAATTCACAACTAGGGAATGATTGGCCACCCTCGTCTTCAAATAGTAAATACCTTTGTGGGTCGTCGCCAATTGGTAGCAGTACCTAATGTCACTAATATCAATGTTGGCCCCATACAACTCGTTAATGCGGTGAATCCTATTAGTTATCCTCCAAGAATTTGTAGAGACAATGGATCGGACCACGTCAAAGAATTAACAAAACTCTAAAAAAAATTGATTTAGGGGAAAGGTTACTCTGCATTTAATTATAAATATCCAAGGCAACCAATGTCTTTCAGGAAGAGCACAAACCTCATATGGGCCCTCTGCAAGTTCAACGATACCCAATGGGGAATATGGTGGCCAAGTTTCAACCTTTTAATAGTGTTAAGACATTAACTCAGAAGGAATTAATAAAAGTAATTGAGAAATGAAAAAAAAAATGGAGTTAAGTGTGCTTACATCGAAACGAGATTAATGAACGTCCTTCTCTGAAACTCACTCATTTTGAAATGGAAGGGAAAGACAGGGAACAATTATTTTGTGGTTAAAACTGACCATGCATGTACCAAAAAATATAATCACTATGTGCGTGTGATGACTTAGAAGCGATGACCACATTTCCCCATGACTAAGTAAACAACTCATATTAATGAGCGTGCCCTTAGGTCACTTAACAACAACAAATTTTCAGTTTCTGGGGAATTTACAGAATTTCCACCCGACCAATAGAGGAAGACTTAAATTAACTATTAACCTCCAGCAAGAGGAGGAATCTTGCTACTCCAATAGATAGTGAAGACTTTTCAGACATCAATAGCCAAGCAGAGGTATACAATCCAATGACCTCAATGAGCCCCTGGACTTTGAGGGAAATTGTGGGGTTAAGAATCATGGTGATACGTGCTCAACACGTGTGCTTAGGCCACGTGCGCCTATAATTCACGAGGGATATAGAATATAATGGACTCATTCAATTTAATCACTTGCAACTACTAATCAAGATAGATGATAAGCCTGGACTATTAGTGATAACTATTAACGGATTTTGGGACTCTCCTAAGCTTACTTATAAATATAAACCCACCACATATGAGAGGGACATGTATCATTGTAATGTCGAGCAATATTAAAAATCTATCGATATTTGTTCTTAAACAATAAAGAATATACCCAAACACCCCCGTGGATGTAGGCACGTTGCCGAACCACCTATATCTTGCGTTGTGCGCGTGATTTCGTTATTCTTTGTTATATTCATTCTTTCTTGACTTATGTGTATTGAACTACATTACTTGTAGGAAATTACCACCTACACATAGCCTTTCGCTCCCCTAAAGTAAGAAGATCAATTATCCTAGGACTCCAAAAATAGCACCCTCAGGTTAGAAATAGCCTTTATCCTGTAACTTCTCTCTGTGCCCACTTGTTTAGCACTAGGGGACCATCACTTAATCCGAGCCCAGCCGTTCCCATGAGCAATAACTTCTTGGGCTATTTCTATAGTTGAATTTTTTTAAAGAGTGAGTATGGGGATTTTAAAAGAGAAAAATATGAGTTTGAGATGATTTTATCGTATTGCATTTTACGAGTTCCCCGGACAATTAAGTGAAATCAAGGTTTAAAATGAAAAATTATGGAAAATTATATTTAAATTGTTAATTTTATAAATATAGTATTTTTATATTTCTCTATTTCATATTTGAAGGTGTCGTAAAAATTTGGTGAAGATTATGGCAAGAAATAAAATGTGCCCCCAAGCCTAGTGGTAGGGAAAGGCCGAGGGGTAGTTCAAAGTCGTGGGATCAAAATTATAGGGTGCATTTTTGCCTCTGACCACTTATTTTATTTCTGGATTAAAATAAAATGACACAATTCATAAGGAATTAATATATATAATCCAGGTTAACCCCAAATTAACTTATTTATTCTTAATGCAAATAAAACTCGAATAAATTCAAAATTTTCTCTCTTCCCATTAATAATTTTTCTAAAAATATCACAAATTTTTTCGAATGGGTGGACGACATCTGAACTTAATTTATATTTAACTGTGAGAGTTTTTGTTTGCACACATGAAAGTCTTCATCTCACCCCTATAATGTTCCTTAGTATTAATCAATAACATATTATTTTTTCTTAAAATATCCTTTAAATATCATTCTCCTTACCCTTACTTTTAGCTATACTTGTTAATTAGTGGACGATCGACCATGATTTAGGACCCCATATGTCCTCTCTCTCTCCCCTATTTTATTAGATGCTTGGATGCTCACTTCATTTTCTATTTATCTCTTTAAATACTTATTTTGAACATATCCCTTTATAGAATCTATATTACAATAAATAAAGGAAATTCAATGGATTGAGGAGATGAAGATAGTTACATAGAGATTACTCAACTAACATATGCCATTTATTATGAAAAGAGAGGTGAAACATGGAGATGACTTAAATATAAAAGTAAATAGATAAGAGTTCTCAAATAAGAGTGAGTAAATGCATGGAGAGAGATTTGGGGTAAAAGGTTTGATATTAATGTGGAGTGGTGATACCTAACTACCTTAGATGAAGTTCAAAATTTATGACAAGATTCCGTACTATAATTATAATATATACATAAATTTGTCATCACAACATAACATCGACATTTATCTCTCCCACACGTTGACATGTGTATATTTTATTAAGTTATTTAGTAATTTTGTATTATATAGATTAATGTACACAGTTATATGTTCGGTCAATACATGCATTTGGTTGGTTCTTGCAATAGGAGGTTCATTTATAGAAGTCTAAATGGGACATGTTTATATTAAATGTAATAAATATATGTATTTGGGTAGATATTAAGAGTGCGCTATCTCGATCTTAATAGAATATTTCTATAATTAAGTGTCCCACACACATATCCAAAAATTGTCTTTTTATCCTAAGACAAGCATCTAGTTGATAAAACAAATAAATTAAAACATGCATTCAACCAAGGCAATTTAAGGAATAAAACCTTGCGGGTAAAATCTTTTATTTTCAGCACTTTAGAGAGTTGTAAGGACCAAATTTCCAAATGAGTCCATGTATTTCTTTGACTTATTATTGAAACAAAACATGTTTGAGTCATAGGTAGATTTTAATGTCCGATCCCACACAAACTAGGATGTGTTGAAGATTAAATGAAGACGTTGTGGCAAAGCTTCAAGGAATTAATTATACTGAAGTTTAATTTGTGTAAATTTCTCGTCTTCAAAGTTTAATTGCATTCCGAGATCACTCGGGTATGAATGAATACTGTTAATGAAACTCGGAATTTAATTTTACAAAAATAAGGATGTTATTTTTAAAATAAATGTTTTAAAAGTGTTTTACTTGTGTACACTTCGTTTAGAGATGATAAGGACAGATTAGAGATTGGTTTGGTTTGGATTCATCCTTAACTTAATTCCACTCAAGAAAAAGTTTTTTTAAGTTAAATTCGGGACCTGCAAAGTTATATCAGAGCTAGAAATACATTTTCATTATGTTTGATCCCTTTTTTGCTTGTAAGGATGAATTTTGGAAATTATGATAGTTTTTGCACTCCTACTTTTCATGGCTGTAATTATGCTTATTAAAAAATGCGAATGAGAAGTGTTTTAAAATCCATTAATGAGCGTGTCTGGTTAGCTGTTGAAAAAGATTGATCACCACCTGTCACACGAGAGGGTGAGGTCACCAGTTTGAAACCCGTTGAGTTATGGACTGAGACTGAACATAGGCTTGCACTGTATAACTCTAAAGGTCTGCACGCTATTTCCTCACATGTCAAACCTGAAAAGTATAAGAGCATCATGACTTGTGAAACATCGAAAGAAGCTTGGGATACACTGGTACTCACTCACGAGGGCACGGTCACGGTTAGGGCATCTAAGTTGCAAACTCTCACTACACAGTTTGAGACGATTAAGATGTTAGAGAGTGAGACGTTTGATAAGTTTAAGACTAGGTTATCCACGATTGTTAATGCGGCGTTTAACCTAGGTGATAAGATTCCCTCTAACCGAGTGATTAAGAAAATTTTAAGATCATTACCGAGTAGGTTTGATGCGAAAGTGACTGTTATGATTTCCCTTGGTATGCTTAACTCGTCAAAACTGGAAGAGATCATAGGTGACCTGTAAACCTATGAACTCAATATGTTTACCTCCAAGTAAGTGCCAAAGAAAGAAAAGGGAATTTCTTTGAAATCCCTGAAGGAGGAAACTAAAGTTTCGAATGACGATTTCGATTCTGACTTTGAGGATGTCATCTTGTTGGCAAGAAAGTTCAAGAAGTTTCTTAAATTCCAAAAGAAATCGAAAGATGATAAAAAGTTTGAGAAATTCAAGAACAACAAGGTAAATTCCACCTATAAGGATAAGTTTGAGAAGCCTAAGAGAGATGATGCACATCGTTGTTTTGGGTGTGAGGGATACGGTCACAAAGTAGCTGAGTGTCCCACTAAACTTAAGAAAGAGGGAAAGAATCTGATAGCATAAAATGGTACCTTAAGTGATAGTGAACCGGAAGAGGGAGAGAGTTCCCCCATTGAGCGTAACTTTGTTGCGTTTATGGCATGCAATGTGATCGATGACGATATATATTCCCCCGAGGATACTCATATGCATGAAACTTTCGAGGCTGTTGAGAGTACTTCCCGAGAGTGTGAGGGTGATGAGATCGAGGATGAGGAGATCGACGTAGGAGAGTTACAAGTTGCATTTCGAGAGTTATTTGAGGAGACGGTGAAGGTGAAAATGTCTAACTTGAAATTGCAAGATAAGTTGAATGAGTGTGCCATAGAAAATAATGATGCGTTAATTGAGGATCTTAGGGAACGAGAAAAGAAGCTTAGGGAGAAGCTAGAGTAAGTCGAGAAAGAGAGAGAGAAAGACTTAAAGGTTTGATGGAGGCTTTGAAAAATCAGTTGCTAGAGTTTGAGGAGTCTAAGCATCTACTTGAGTCTAGGATTAAGGAGTTGGAGGAGAGTTTGAGAGACTTGTCTAGAGTTAAGTTTGACTTGGAATCTAGGTCAGAGAAATTGGATAGAATGTTAGGCACCGTCCAAGTTAAGAGAGATAGGTTTGGTATAGGCTACGATGAGAGAGTTGTTCCCAACCCCAAATCCAATACCAATCGTGTGAGAGAGACCACTTGGAACATGAGGAGAGGTCGACATTTTGGTAATCATTCCCACCATTTTTACACGTGTTCCCACTATGGTAGGAAAGGTCACCTTAGATGTTTTTTCTATAGACTTAGTAATGCTCCTAGGAAGTTTAGGAAGAAAGCGTGCCGGTTCCCAAAACCCACATGCGTTATGATACATCTACTTGGGTTAGGAAATCAGAATTAAAGGCTTTAGAACTAAAACTTCATGGTCCTCATTTGGTTTCACTTGATTACTCTCATGCTAAACCTAAAGGATTATAGTGTTACGATGTTTGTCATATGCTAGTCTTTGCATTCATGATATATACTTTGATAGTATTATGACATGTTTATCATATTGTATTATATTTTTCATTTATTGCATCTTATTTGAAAATGCAAAAAGGGTTTTGGTTTTGAAATTTTTTGAGAAAAACATAAAAAGATTTTGCTTTTATTTGAGTCAAAATATTTTGAAAAAGCCAAAAAGATTTTCGATTTTGTTTTTGTGTCAAGAGTTAACATGTTTGATGTGTCATATTGGTGTACTTGAACCCCCTTCCTTACATTATCCATGTGGCTAGGACATTTGGTCATTATTACTGATGCTTAAAATGATCTTAACCACTGTATTATGGGTTGTTTCAAAGTTGATATGCATTTTAATTCGAATTTGTTTATAAGCCATAATTTCACACATGCGCGAGTTTATATGGATGTTTGACTACTCTTTCATATTTGAGTTTGGTGAGACGTTCTTATCTCGATCTTGTCATCTATGCGTAAGTAGACTTAAGGAGGGAATGTGCATGTAATAATCGTTTCCCGTGAGGATAATAATTGAAAAAATGATGAGTGTTCACGGGAAAGGGTTGTGAGAGTGTAAAATTGGCTTTTCGTGAAAGCCACCTTTTAAAAGAGCCCCGAAAAAAATCATAAGGCAATAAAAATAATCATATGCCAAAAATGGTCCAAATTAGTTTAGTTCATTAAAAAGAAAATATGAATATATTTGAGGGAGTTTGGATGGATTAAAAATTTAAACGGGTTTGCACAAAGAATCCTAACATTAAAAACCGTGTCATGACGCTATTGTTTGTAGAATTGTCAAAATTTCGAATTCGTGTGCATGTTTGTTTGTTTACTTCATTAAGCTCACACTTTAATGGCCACATATGGCTATGATAAAGTTCGATGATTAATTGCTTCAATTTGAGCTTTTTTATCGTTACGATGTGTTGGAATTATGATTCATTTGTTCTAATTCATGCCCATACATTCCATGTTCATGTTTGAGCACATCGGTACTATGTTAGCATGTTACTCAGATTTGTTTATTTTGAGTTTTCTTAGTTTAGCTAATGTTTTGCAGTTTTGAGCCCCTTCTAGTTAGAATTTTCAAGAAAATTTTTCACTGGGCAACACTGTTTAACATTCTGGGGAATCTATGAAAATTTAGTGATGTCGTTCTAATGACATCAATTTTCGTTCGAGAGACGTAACTTGTCGTTCAAGCGATGTCCTTGGCTCGTTCGAACGACTAGTTTACTAGTTTGACTTTTTTAGTTGACTTTTATTTTAGTACCATATTGCATACTGCTCATATTTTAGTACCGGTCTGCTTCTGGATATTCTGTTTATGTGGTCTTATTTTAGAGAGTTGATGTTTTACTGCATTGGTTAGTTTAATCACACCTGCATGGATTTGATATATAATTTGTGTGATTTTCATGTTTGCTAGCTACTAATTTGATATTGATTGATCATATTTAGCTAGTTGTTTCATGTTCATTTAGATATTTTTCAAGTTAATTGAATCAAATTGGTATCTTATTATGCTAGATGAGTCTATCTTTTCACCGGATTGTCTATTCGAGACAAAAAAAGGGAGAGATGTCTGTGATGTATGGGGAGTTTTGTGAGTATTGTGTGTTTGAACTTGATATCTTGATTTAATTGTTTTTTACAATTGCACATACTGATATCATGTTTACACAAAGTGATTTCATATTTACTCACATAACAAATGATTATGATTTGAGTTTTCATATTGATTTATATCATTTAATCCTCCATACTTCACTGGGTATTTGTCTGTTTCAAGTGTTTAGGTATGATTAAAGAGGATAGAGATTTCAAGTCTACATCACATTCAGACATTCAGAGACAGTTTCATGCTTGCTGGTCCATCATTTATATGTCTTATCACGTACTGATGATGTATTTTTACTTTTAGGTTTTATGGGATGGGATTTAGGCATCATACGGCTTAATGGCCCGGCTTAGGCATTTCACTGTTGGTTTTGTCCTGGAATAGTTAAAGGGGGATATTTGTAAGAACCAAATTTCTTATTGAGTCCATGTATAGTTTTAACCTATTCTAGGAACAAAACATGTTTGAGTCATATGTAGATTTTTATTGTCCGATCCGACACAAACTATGATGTGTCTAAGATTAATTGAAGACGTTGCGGCAAAGCTACAAGGAATTAATCATGTCGAAGTTTAATTGGTGCAAATTTACTTATATAACAAATGATTCTGATTTGAGTTTTCATATTGATTTATATCATTTGTTCCTACATACTTCAGTGGGTATTTGCCTGTTTTATGTGTGTAGGTATGCTTAAAGAGGTTCGAGATTTCAAGTCTACATCCCATTCAGACATTCAAAGAAATTTTCCTGATTGTCGATCCATCTTTTATAATTCTTATCATGTACTGATGATGTATTTTTACTTTTGGGTTTTATGGGATGAGATTTAGGCTTTATATAGCTTGACGACTCGGCTTAGGCATTTCACTGTTGGTTTTATCCCATAATAATCAAAGGGGGATATTTGTAAGGACCACATTTCTGATTGAGTCCATGTATATTTTTGACTTATTCTCAAAACAAAACATATTAGATTCATAGGTAGATTTTTATTGTCCGATCCCACACAGACTATGACGTGTCGAAGATTAATTGAAGACGTTGCAGCAAAGCTTTAAGGAATTAATTATACCGAAGTTTAATTGGTGCAAATTTCTCATATTTAAAGTTTAATTGCATTCCAAGATCACTCAGGTATGAATGCATAATGTTAATGAAACTCAGAATTTAATTTTACAAAGATAAGGATGTTATTTTTATAAGAAAATGTTTTTAAAATGTTTTAAAAGTGTTTTACTTGTGTACACTTCGTTTAGAGATGATAAGGACGGATTAGAGATTGGTTTGGTTTGGTTTTGATTCATCCACTTAATTTAGCTCAAGCAAAAGTTTTTTATAAGTTAAATTCGGTACCTGTAAGAGTTTATAAGACTATCGACTTACAGACTACTTAATACAAACCATAAGTATAATGCGCAATGTCTTCGTTGAATCTCCAGAGAATACTACTCGGTGAGGAACAGTCCACACGCAGTCTTCCACGCTCGATATACATCGATCAACCTTTGTCTTCAGCAATAATCCCCTCGAGAATCATAATGGTTTGCCATGAAGAAACTCTCTCCATAAGAGTTGTGTATGCAAGCATACAAAACTATAGGGTTTACACTGATTTACAAAAATATATTGTGGAGATGTGATTTGTGAATCATGAGATTATTTTAACTCAAAAGGTTAAAAACTTTTGCAAAATACATGCAGAAACAGTTCTAGCAAAAATCTTAATGAAGTTAAACAAAAAACAGGTATTTATAAGGCTAACACAAATTTCAAGGCGACGACATTCGTTTGAATGAAAACAAGGATCGTTCGAACGAGAACAGGAGATTGTTAGAACGAAATCCAAGGTCGTTCAAACCAAATGCTATCTCGTTTGAACCAGCTTTAAACGATATTAAAGCAAATCCAAACGGTATTCCCTCCTTCGATACACGTTTGATGTAAACTTCAAACGAGCCTTCGAAAGAAAAGGGTAACTCGTCGAACGATTATGCCTTCTCGTTATAACGATTAAACTCTTAATGACATTATACCTTCATAGTGTTGAGATCCTTGAAAGTTGGAGATGTTGGATGTTTGGACTTCGTGATAACTCGAGTCAAATGGTAATGGGATATGCCAAAAACTATGTAAGCCTAAGCTATTAAGCAAAGGAAGAAATTATTCTCTTAGAAATCTCCTCCTTTTGGCTATTCCGATATAAACATAAAATCAAAATCAAAATTACAATGAAATCCCCTAAGACAAAACAATATCCTAATACCCTCCCAAACCCTAAAATGGATAGGTACAAGAATAATGATGTATTTAAAATATGTCTTTCAATATCCACTTCTTCTTGGTCTTCTCTTGGGCACTTTGTCTTCATTGAATATAATCTTCCAAAAGTACCTATACACACAAAATAAAGAAAATATTTTGAGATGCATCGAGTTTGAAAAATAAAATAAAATACATACAATTCTCCTGTAATTTGTTCTCCCCGTTTTATTTTGTCCGAAATAGACAGGGATTATATACTAATCATGACAATGCAAAGCATCACAAATAATAATAAGATATCATCAAAAAAATATATAAAATGATAAATATGCAATGATAATCTCAAGGGCTCCGCCAACTATTTTTGAATTTTTTTTATTTTTTCAAATATAAAATTTTTACAAATATGACACACCATGAATTAACATAATAATAATACCCTAATCATGGAAACGGAGTGTAGGGATGTGAACATGTTTTATAGTTTAATCAACATTAACAAACATAATGTATGTGCAAAATGAATGAGATATCACTAACGAAAGATCTCAAAGTCTACCTTAGGTGTAAACATGGTGAACTCAAGTGAAATTGACTTAACCTAATCAACTAATCAAGATCGTAAGTTATTTTCATGCCAACAATACCCAAAACTATGTAATGCTTTATGAGATTTTTATAGGACGTGCAAACCCATTGATCTTCAACTTAACTCCCTTAAAATCTCACATATCGAATTTTTTTCCTCTCAATTGTTTTTAAATAAATTAATGCTCATATGTAGCGAAGCATAAATGTTCTTAGATATTCGCCTGACACTTCTGTTTTTATGTTGTTTAATCTTTTAGGCTCTTTTATTTGCATGTGATGTCTATTCACGTAAACTAAGCCTGTCTTTCGCAGCCCGACTCCATTGCTTAAAATATACCAAATTTACCAGAGAAATGATATTCTATTTTTCCAATACGGACAGTGGTTCTTACATGCACTACTTTTATTTTCTCATTTTTTTACATTTGGTTCATTTTAAAAGCAGGATTGGGATGAAAACACTACAATCGACACGTGATAGGTAAGAGCAATGCTCAAATAAGTTTGTGCTCATGTGCATTAAATGTGCAATGAGTTAAATATGTAACAAGTTGTCATCGTATAACATATTAATGAATCCACACATTATAGAGCTCATAAATGAAATGATGTTTCACTTTTCCTGAAAAAGCGAAAATCTTTTTGTATTTTTCAAAAAATTTCAAGAAAAGCAAAAATCTTTTTGTATTTTTCGAAAAATATAGCAAAATGAAAAATGAAAATACAATGATAGTGCAATCTAGTAATAGGCATGTAAAATATAAACATGAAAATCATCCTCTGCTAGAAACGAGTTTCAACCTCAATCATTAGGCCCGGAGAAGTTATCTAAAGGAGATGACATCCTATGAAAAACCTTCATTAAATCTTCTGAAGTCTTAACTAAATACTCTACTTGCTCTCGAAAACTCTCAAAATATCTCATATGATGTGCGGGAGCATGTAGAGTAACATGTATGGGAGTGCGTATGGGAACACATGTAGGCAGTCGTGTGGTAGCATAACGTGGAAGCTACCTATGAGACACCCCGAGCTTGGGTTAACCTCTCTCAAAACGTCTAGATCAAGATCACCTAGGTGGATTTGGTCAAGGACTATATGGATCTAACACAAACTCGGGAATCGAATCGGGTGCAACATAGGAAGTGGATGCACCATCATAACCTATTCTTAGACTCTTAATGTTACCTAAAGAGAGACCGAGAATCATCTTTCCCACCTTCTTATATGTGTCCTCTAAAGTAACCTTAATCTTCAGGGTACATTCGAGATCTCTCGACTTGGGATACACGGGCTTAAAGTTTCTCACGAGTCTCCAATGATTATTGAAGATCTCCCGTAAGACTATCCATATTATTGGTCAAATCGGTCTTTTTGGGGCCTAAAACGATCAACTGCTTGTATAAAGAAACCTTCACCTTCTCGAGTTGACTCGCCAACGCCTCACACACTCTCAAAACTTTCACCTCTCTCTCCAAATCTAACACCCTAAGAGAAAAATCCTTATTAATCTTTTTAGTCTTCAAAGTCTTGGTGTAAAGATCACTAAATGCCTTTTAGACATCCCCTTCTACCTCACTCAAAATCTCATCCTCACACTCACTATCTTCCGAATGAATCAAAACATCATTGAGGCTCTTATGCTTAGTTATATCATCATCGGCATGGAACAAATTAGAAATGCTAACGTGACTAGCCATGAATGCAACACATTGTTCATGTGGCGATTCTCCACCTGAATAAACCGACTCGATGTCACTATCGCTAAGAGTAGCTTTGTTTTCAATCTCTTTGACTTCTCCCTTTAGCCTAGTGGGACACTCATGTGCCTTGTGTTATTTCCTCTCGCACTCATAACACTTTGTATCTTTTGATTTCTCACTATTACTCTTGACCTCATTCTTATTTTTGTTTTATCGAAAATCTTTTTATTGGAAGAATTATTTTTTGAAAATTTGAGAAACTTTTTAAAAATATTCGCAAATAAGGCCAAGTCGTCAAAATCACAATCACCCTCAAATTCAGACTCACCAACTTTATCTTTTTTTTTTCTCTTAGTTTTAGTCTTTAAAGCTATCCCTATTTCCTTTGGTTTAATAGTTTTAGGGAACATATCGATCTCATAAGTCTGAAGTTCTCCTACAAGTTCTTCTAACCTAAAAGTGTCTAAAATTCCTTGTGAGTTAAGCACGGTGACCTTAGGAATAAAACGGACAGGGAGTGACCTCAAAAATATTTTTCAGAACTCTCGTCTCCGAAATTTTTTCACCCAAATTAAAACTAGAATTAATAATGTATGATAAACGCGTATAAAACTCATCGAATGACTCAAACTTTAACATAGTGATGGTAACAAATTGGGTGGTCAAATTTTGAAGTTTTGACGCTTTTACAGCGTTCGTACACTCGTGAGAGCTACAGTGTATCCCATGCTTCCTTAGACGTAGTGAACATCATGATTCGACAGAACTCATCAGGGGTGACGACTCCAAAAATAGCACTAAGTCCATGAGAATTAAAATTATTCCACTTAAATTCCTCATCAATCCAGGAAGAAACATGTTTGGGGACAATTACATTATCAATAGTGATAGTGGGAGGATTCCACCCTATTTCACAAACTAACTAGTCTCGCTCATCTATGGCTTTCAAGACAGATATCATCCTAGCTTTTCAGTAAGCATAATTTATACCATAAAAGAAGGACACTCTATGCTAAAAAAAATCATAAAATTTTGACTTTTCAAAGATAAATAATTTTTCAGAAAAAAATTGATATCAAAGAAAAAATAATTTTACAAAAAAGATCACGCAGTAATTTTATGCAACGGGCTATGATGCCAATTTGAGAGTGTACTATCTTGATATTAATGGAATATTTATATAATTAAGTGTCGAACACACAAATTCAATTTTTATCGCTTAATCCCAAAAGACAAGCATCTAGGTGATAAAACAGATAAATTAAAACATGCATACAACCAAGGCAATTTGAGGAAAAAAATCCTTGCGGGTAAAACCTTTTATTTTTAGCACTTTAAAGAGTTTATAAGACTAACGACTTACAGAATACTTGATACAAACCACAAGTATAATGCGTAGTGTCTTCGTGAAATCTCTAAAGAATACTACTCGGTGAGGAGCAGTCCACACGCGACCTTCCAAGCTCGGTATCCACCGATCAGTCTTTGTCTTCAACAATGATACCCTCGAGAATCACAATGGTCTTCCGTGAAGAAACTCTCTCCACAAGAGTTGTGTATGCAATGACACAAAACTATAGGGTTTAAACAGATTCATACAAATATATTTTGGGGATGTGATTTGTGAATTAATAAGGGGTTTTTAAACTTAAAAGGTTGAATTTTTTTTCAAAATATATGCAGAATCAATTCTGGCAAAAGTCTGAATGAAGTTAAACACAAAACATGTATTTATAAGGCGAACATAAATTTTGAGACGACGCCCTTTGTTTGAATGAAAACAAGGCTCGTTCGGATAAGAACACCAGGTCGTTCAAACGAAGGGTAAAGTTCATTCGAACGAAACGCTTTCTTATTTGAACCAGCTTTAAACGACATTAAAACGAAGTCAAACAGTACCCCCTCATTCGATACACGTTCAATATAAACTTCAAATGAGCCTTCAAATGAAAAGGTCAACTCGTTCGAACGAGAATGCCTTCTCGTTAGCACGATGCAAATTTAAAGACCTTATAGCATTATACCTTCATAGTGTGGAGATTCTTGAAAGTTGGAGATGTTGGATATTCGGACATCGTGATGGCTGAGTCAAATGGTAACGGGATATGACAAAAACAATGTAAGCCTGAGATATATAGCAATGACATAAATTATTCTCTTACAGATGAAACACCTTATATCTTTGATTCACTTGAGTCTACATTATATAGGCTCTTGTCTAGTTTGGAAGTAGTGACAAAATTAGAGTCATATCCTAGTCTACCAAAGAGCCTCAGACACTACATCAAAATTCCTCTAATGGTCTCAAAGGGAGTATACCAACACTGCACCTAGGGCTGCACATTTTTCTTGCATTTATATCATTTTAGGTGTGTGAGTATTATTCCCATTAAAATAAATATTTTAATAATTTTTCAGATTTTTTAAACAATTTTTAGGATTTTGTAAACATTTTAAAAATATTTAAAATTATGGTTTAAAAATGTTTTGGGCTAATTTGAAAAATCACTTTCTTCCTAAAAAAGTTGGTTGGGTAGAATTAGAAAGCGGCAACAACTTATGGGGTATTAAATTGGATTTTTCAAAGACCAAAAACACGCATTTTTGTAATCATCTGAGCCCTACACGTGTTTGCACCACAATGGTCCAGATTGTGTTTCTTTACTCTCACATAACTCAGATTTCTTGTCACCCCTTGGACCAATATAATCGATGGCTTGCATGTTGTTTTACTCAATCCAAGGCTCAACCTTTTTAACCAATTAGAACGCATTTAATTGCGGTGCATTTTTAACCCTTGAATTTACTTCGTGTAGCTAGACTTGATCTCAACCGTTGCTTTGTTTAAACGTTCCAGACCCTCCCATCCCTTAGTATAAATAAGGCCTTTGGGTTTAACATTTAAAGACTTTTGGTGAGTTTGAGATCGTGAGAAAAGATATATATATATATATATATATATATATATATATATATATATAGATAGATATATAGAGAGAGAGAGGGGGGGAAGAGAGATAAATTGTAAAACACAGCCAAACTTTGGCAAAATTTTCTCAAAAAAATTCCTTTGAGAGTTTGAGAGTCGTTTATGTCTAGAGATTCATTCCTCTCTAGTCTTAAATCTCTTTTCTAACTTGTCACGTAGTTGGATCTTGTTTTTTGTTTTAAAGAAAACGTACATATGACTTTTGTTGTGATATATCTCATTTAGATCTGGGTAGGTTGATTTCTTTTTCAAGAAATCATTATTTGTTGGTATATTTATACTCAAGTGTTCTTTTTAAACTTGTTACTAACAAATCCATATTATGTTTCAAGTTTTGAGAAAAACAGACTTTAGAATTTTTAAAGATCTTGAGACATTTACACTTTCAAGTTCGTATTTCACATTTTGTGAAATATAAGTGTAAATAAATAAAAAGAAAGTGGGCTCTTTTAAATAGGAAGGTTGTCACTCGATTTGTAAAAAATTAGAAGTCTAAGTTTTCAACAAACTGAGATTCAGAATCCTAAACTGATCTTAAACTAAATCTGTAATTTGTAGGATTATTTGTCTTTATAAGTGTGTGTGTGTGTTGATGCATGTGTTAGGCACAACACCACAATACACTTTTCACGCTAGAACACTAAAATAGGATTGGTTGAGAGATTTATGACTTTAGAGTCGACGTAAAGCTAAAAAGGAGCAGAAAGTAAAAAGCTAAGCGAACAGCAAGAACATCTTCATATCCTTCAATGAAGTCAAAATTACCTAATGGGGCTGGTATAAATTCTTGACGTAGATTAGGTTGGTTTGTTTGTTTAGTTTGTTAAATAGTTTGTAACCTGTTAACTCATTTTTAGTGGATTTTGTTTTTGAGGTGTAGAGTCCTCCATGGATGTTTCCCCTATTGGGTGGGGTTTTACCACGTTAAAAGACTTGTGTAAGTGCATGTTTATTCTTCCTCTCATCCCCTTCTGAATGCGTGCTGATTTAGAATTTACCTAGTTTTGTTTTTAAAAACTTGGTCACGTACCTGAAATATCTCGTTCATAACTTTTTATACATTTCTTGTGTTAATATTTGTTTTGTAAAAAAAAATGAGTTTCTCCAAGAAACTGTTCGGAGCCATTTAAATTGTCTTAAACCTTTTAAACCACTTAAGTGGAATTATATTTTTCAATTCGTATCAGAGCATTGGTATTATAAAATCTTTTTGATCTTGAGTTTTAGAAAAAAAAATTCAAAACAAAACAATGGACGAGAAATTTGAGAGATTAGATAACCTGTAGAGACCTCCACTCTTTGATGGAACCAACTTTCCTTACTAGAAAGTGAGGATGGTTACTTTCATCCAAGGTACGTTGGGAGACAATTTCTGGGATGCTGTTGAAAATGGATACACTTCTCCTACTAAACCAACCACAGAAGGAAGTACCGTGAGGATTAGAAAACTGCTAAGTGAATTCACCAAAGAAGAGAAAAATACTCCCTTAATAGTAAAGGCAAAAATTCCATATTCATGTCTATCAATGAACACAGATTCGAGAGGATATATATTTGTACTACCTCTAAAGAAGCATGGGACACCCTAGTGACTGCACATGAAGGAAATACACATGTTAAAGCTGCTAAAACCCAAATGTTAATACAACAGTACAACACTTTGGTCATGACTGAGATTGAGTCATTTGATGACTTCTATATTAGATTAACAGACATAGTGACTAAGATGCATGATAATGGAATTATATATGATAAGAACGAAATTGTTTCTAAAATTATAAGGTTACTTCCACAAAAATTTTATAACAAGCCCTATACCATTAAGGAGATGGATGACCCAAATTTAACACCTGAACTCCTTAGTAGAAAGCTAAGAACAATGGAAATGGAAATGGAGTTTAAGAAACAGTTAACTCAGTCCCAAAAGAAATATTTCAGCTCTAATCTTATCTTGTCCTCTAAGTTGACCAAACTTGAGTTTAATTTGACTGATATTGACTTAAATTGTGACGAGGACCATAATTTAGACAATTTGGATAATCACATTGCCTTAATGTCTAAACAGTTTAAGAAAATCTTAAAATTTCAAAATAAAGTTGAAAATAGATAAGGCAAACATGCTTATTCAAAGTTCTCTAATAATAGGCCTCATAAGAAAAAGACATGACAAACACTAGACTGATAACCAATAAAAAACCAGAAAAGACCTAAAAAATGTTGAGTGTTTTAGGTGTGGGAAATTAGGACATATGAAAAATGATTGTAGAGTTAGTTTAAATAAGAATAACAAAAATAATAGGGCTAATTTGTGCAAAACCTGGGATGACTTAAGTGAATCAAAAACTGATGAGCTTGAGTCATCTAATTCTTTTGACCCATGTATGCATTCTTTGCCAAAATCATTTACACTAAGAGCCTATGACTAGTACTGAATCTGATAGTAGTGTCTCTAATCATGTTATGCTGAAGATATTGTTCCAAATGGTTTATCTTATTTGTTACTTGAGAATGCTACTAGTAGTTCTAATGCCACGTGTGTGAGTCAAAGGGAACATTCTATTGACGATGAAAATGTGTGAGTGTGTCCTAAAAATGAATCGCTAGGGGACACTACAAACTGTACACTTAGTGACTCAGACAATGAGGACCTTCTAGATATTCACATACTATACACGAAAACCCTCAAGAAGAGTACTAATTTTTAAAAAGTAGTCAAGGAACTTACCCAGAAAATACAAGCCGTAAGATAAATGATCAAACATAATGCTGAAGAGTACACCTCTTAATGTCTAGATGATGAGAATGAGACTAAGAATTTTGCTCAAAAAATCGAGGAACTTTCTGAATCAAATGAAGTCTGTAAAATAAATATAAAGGGACGTTGTTAGAATTGGAACAAGCTAAAGAAAATACATCAATAGTCCTTAAAAAATGTAAAATTTGAAAATAACTCAAACTGTTTTGAAAACTTTATTGCTGAAAGTAAAACCAATTATGATGAAAAAACTAGAATAGGATTTTTCTGCAGTACTAACAAACAAACTAAAAAACTTAAAAATATTAAGTTTGTGTTCGGTGGTAGAAGACCTATTGAATCTTGTCCAGACTTCAAAGCCTTGAAAAATGATTTAGATCTGAAACAACAAAATATAGACATTGGTGAGGCCAGTACTTCTAAGCTTAATGTTGAACATAAGGCTAAATACGTTTTTCCTCCCATAAGAAAATGTGAATCATCTTTCCAACCCGTGCCCCCTAGAAATAAAGATAGAGTCCAACCTTTAAGCAAATCCATGTTTAACATCTTTCCTAAGGATACGCCTCCTACGAGCCATCTTTATTGCTCATATTGAGATTTTTATGGACATTCTGTTGATGGATGTTTTTCTAAACGTCTATATAAATCGGTCTTTAGTTCACCTCTTTATCATAACTTCAACTACTCTAGGAAAGGCATAAATAACTATATTCTTCCTTGGCAACCAGATAAGAACTCTAACCATCGTAATAGGAAGAAAAGATCTAGTAATAAACGATCATCAACAAAAGGAAACCCCAGATTCATGACTAAACCAAATGCTCATAAATTTAAGAAAAATCTATTTGCGCAAAAATATTTTAAAGAAAAGGCTAATGCTCACAAATTTTACCTTATTCGAGCTAATCAGCGTAAATATTTAAAAACGAGAGCAATTGGTTAGAAAGGATGAATTAATACCCCAGATGAAATATAATATTGTGATCAGTTCTTTAAAAGCTGAGCACACAGCATCTGGATGGTATTTGGATTCAGGATGTTCAAAACACATGACTGGGGATGATACCAAACTTTTAAATAAAACTAGCCTCTCCGAAAGTAAAGTTTTGTTTGGAGATGGAAATTAGCCCAGATCATTGGTAAAGGGACACTTCATGAAAAAGGTTTACCTACTTTACAAGATGCAATTGTAGTAAAAGGTCTAAAAGAAAATTTAATTAGTATATCACAATTTTGTGACTCTAACCATACTATCACATTTTGAAAGAACAAATGCAAAATTTTAAATGAAAATGGTAACTGCATTACTAAAGGCCTTCGTACTCCAGATAACTGTTACACAGTTAATCCAAGTAACGAGGTTTGTAAAATTTCCAGAATGGATGACAATGAGATTTGGCATAATAGGTTGGGTCACATAAATTTTGATAGCCTTGGTAAATTATGTTCTCAAGAAATAGTTAGAGGTCTTCCTAAGATAAAGCCTATATCGAACATTATTTGTGGGCTTTGCCAAGAAGGAAAAATGGCTAAGTTCGTATATAGGAAAGTTAAAGATGTATTAACTTCTAAACCTCTAGAACTCATCCATATGGACCTAATGGGTCCTGCTAGAACGATTAGTCTATTTGGCAATATCTACATCTTAGTGATGGTCGATGATTTTACCCTATTTACTTACATAGCTTTCCTTAAACAAAAGTCCGACACCTTTCAAAAATTTCTAAAAAATTCTTCTACATATTGAGAATGAAAAGGATAGTTAAGTAAATCATATCCGTAGTGATCGAGGTGGAGAATTTAAAGACTTAGGAGTAACTGAATATTGTACCTCTAATGGATATCAATACGAATTTAGCGCTCCTAAAACCCCTCAGAAAAATGGTATAGCTGAAAGAAAGAATATGACTATTCAAGAAATGGCACGAGATATGATTCATGATAAAAGAGTTCCTAAGTATTTTTGGGTAGAAGTTGTTAGGCCTACTTGTCACATTATAAACTGTGTCTACGTTAGAAAATATACCAAACAGACTCCTTACGAACTGTGGTACGACAAGAAACCTAACCTAAAATATTTTAGAACATTTGGCAGTGCTTTTTATATGTGTAAGGACATATAACATTTGTCCAAATTCGAAACCAGAGGTGATAAACACGTCTTCTTAGGTTACTCTCCCAATAGTAGAGCCTATTGTGTTTATAATCTTCGAACCAAAACCCTCATGGAATCCATTAATGTGATTGTTAGTGACACTAATGCTGAGTAAACCCATAAAACCAACTATCGTGGATGAGTCTAAAAATATTTTAAAATGTGACTCTCCAGAGACAGATGATCCCTTACCACTTGAGACCCCCGAAGTGCCTAACTGGGTTTTCAAATATCACCCCTTAGATAACGTGGTTGGTAACTTTACTGAGCCTGTTCGTATAAGATCCCAGCTACGTAATTTTTCTCATTATGCATGCTTTGTGTCCCTCATAGAACCAAATAATGTAAATGAAGCCCTAAGTGACTCATTGTGGATAAGTGTTATGCATGAGGAACTTCTTCAACTTTTCTCTCATGACATATGGTATCTTGTACCCAGAACAGAAAATAAAAAGGTTATTGTCACACGCTGGGTTTTAAAAAATAAAACAGATGAGACTAGGATGATCATTAGAAACAAGGATAGATTAGTTGCCCAGGGATACTCTCAGATTGAAGGAATAGATTTCGAGGAAAGATTTGCAATAGTAACTCACCTTGAATCTGTATGTCTACTCTTAGCAATAGCTTGCCATTTTAAATTCACGCTCTACCAAATGAATGTGAAATCTACGTTCCTTAATGGTATTCTAACTGAGGAAGTCTATGTAGAACAACCCAAAGGGTTTATTGACCCTCACCATCCGAATCATGCCTTTGGATTGAAAAAGGCCTTATATGGTCTAAAACAAGCACCTCGTTCTTGGTGTGATCGATTGTCTATGTTTTTATTAAATAACAACTTTAAGAGAGGTTGTAATGATCCAACTCTATTTGTCAAACATTTTGATAAAATTGTAGTTATAGCCCAAGTCTACGTGGATGATATCATCTTTGGATCTTTATCCTTAATAGAAGTTAAAAATTTCTCCGAAGTTATGCATGGAGAATTTCAAGTGTGTCTTATGGGGGAGTTGCAATTATTTTTAGGACTTCAAGTCAAACAGAAGGTTTATTTATTTCGCAATCCAAATATGCTTTAAAAATTGTTAAGAAATTCAGCCTAGAAAATGCAAAAGATTCTAGGACACCTATGAGTATGTCCGTAAAATTATCTAAGGATGAGCATGGGAAATCTATTGATCCCACTCTTTATCGTAGTATGATAGGAAGCTTACTATACCTAACTGCCTCACGTCCTAACATTATGTATGATGTGTGTGTATGCGCTAGATATCAGAATGCACCTAAAGAGAGCTATTTATAGTGTGTTAAGAGAATCATAAAATATGTTAAAGGTACTCTCAACATCAGACTTTGGTACACAAATGACACATCCACTTCTATAATTGGTTACACTGATGCTGATTGGACTGGGTGTTCCGATGATAGTAAAAGTATGTCAGGAGTCTGTTATTATATAGGAAATAATATGGTAGGATGGTCTCGTAAGAAACAAAACTGTACATTGTGATCTACCGCTGAATCAGAATACATTGCAACAGGAAGTTGTTATTCATAATTACTTTGGGTAAAAGAGATGTTAAAATATTATGACATAATTGAAGATAAGTTACATATTTATTGTGATAATCAAAGTGCAATTAATATTTCTAAAAATCCTTTGCAACATTCTCACACAAAACACATTAAGATTCGATATCACTTTATTAGTGAATTAGTAGAATCTAAGGAATTGGAAATTATGTATTTGCTCATAGATCTTCAATTAGTTGATTTGTTCACAAACCCTCTAGATAATATAAGATTTGAATCTCTTCGAAAATATATTGGCATGATAATTCTTGAGTAAATATTTGTCATTCCATAATATATCACTTGTCACACTCTTTCTTTTAATTGATCTTTGAGGATATAGGGTACAGTTGTTTAAAAAATGACAAAAGAAACCTCTTATATCTATTTTAGGTAGGAAATGATTGATGTGGCTCGTTGATGTTTATGCATTGATATATATTTCATGAATCTTTATTTTCTTATGAGTATTTTTTCCTACCCTTTGTCCATTTGAAACAAAATGGGGGAGAAATTTGAGTCCATCTGGATAAAATTTTTGTTCATTTCAACTAAAATACTAGATCTCAGCTATCTTATTTTTAGGAAATCATTACCTCATTCATATCAGAATTTTGTTAGGTATTGATCTATATTTAGTTGAGTAGTGTAATTTTCTTTTTCTGGGATATGGGGTAGATAGATTTTTTGTATAGGAATAGGATTTTCTATATTTTTTTTGTATCCCTACGAGTCATTAATGACTCAAAGGAGATTTTGTCTCATATTTCCAGAGGGGGAGATTGAACCACCTTATATCATTGACTCAATTGAGTCTACATTATATAGGCGCGTGTCTAGTTTGGAAATAGTGATAAAATTAAAGTCATATCCTAGTCTACCAAAGAGCCTCAGACACTACATCAAAACTCCTCTAATGGTATCAAAGGTAGTATACCAACACTGAACATAGGACTGCACATTTTTGTTGCATTTATATGATTTTAGGTGTGTGAGTATAAATTCTGATTAAAATAATTATTTTAATAATTTTTGGGATTTCTAAACAATTTTTAGGATTTTTTAAAACATTTTTAAAACATTTAAAATTATGGTTTATAAATGTTTTGGGCTAATTTAAAAAAATCACTTTCTTCCTAAAAAGTTTGTTGGGTAGAATCCGAAAGAGGTAAGAACTTTTGGGGTAGAAACTTGGATTTTTCAAACACCAAAAACACGCGTTTTTATGATCATTTGAGCCCTACACGTGTTTGCATTACAACTGTCAAGATTGTGTTTCTTTACTCTCACATAACTCATATTGATTATTAGCCCTTGGATGAATATAATCAATGACCTGGATGTTGTTTTACTTAATCCAAGGCTCAAACTTTCTAACCAATCAGGACGAGTTTAATTGCAGTGCGTTTGTAACCATTTGATTTACTTCGTGTAGCTAGACTTGATCTCAGCCATTGCTTTGGTTAAACGCTCCAGACCCTTCCATCCCTTAATATAAATATGGCCTTTGGGTTTAACATTTAAATACTTTTGGTGAGTTTGATATCGTGCGATGAGATAGATAGATAGATAGATAGATAGATAGATAGATAGATAGATAGATAGATAGATAGATAGATAGATAGATAGATAGATAGATAGATAGATAGATAGATAGATAGATAGATAGATAGAGAGAGAGAGAGAGATAGATTGTAAAACACAGCCAAACGCTGGCAAAATTTTCTCTGAAAAATTCCTTTGAGAGTTGAGAGTCATTTCTATTTTGAGATTCATTCCTCTCTAGTCTTAAATCTCTTTTCCAACTTGTCACGTAGTTGAATCTTGTTTTCTGTTTTATAGAAAACGTAAATCTTTTGTTATGATATATCTCACTTAGATCTACGTAAGTTGATTTCTTTTTCAAGAAATCATTATTTGTTGGTATCTTTAAACTCAAATGTTCTTTTTAAACTTGTTACCAACAAATCCATATTCTGTTTCAAGTTTTTGAGAAAAACAGACTTCAAAGCTTTTAAAGATCTTGAGACGTTTACACTTTCAAGTTCGTATTTCACATTTTGTGAAATAAAAGTGTAAATAAATAAATAAAAGTGTATAAGACCTTGGATCTTTTAAATAGCAAGGTTGTCACTCGATCTGTCAAAAATTAGAAGTCTAAGTTTTCAACAATCTGAGATTCAGAATCCTAAACTCATCTTAGACGAAATCAGTAATTTGTAGGATTATTTGTCTGTATAAGTGTGTGTGTGTTCATGCACGTGTTAGGCACAACACCACAATACACTTTTCACACTACAACAATAAAACAATGTTGGTTGAGAGATTTCTGACTTTAGCGTCGACGTAACACTAAAAAGGAGCAGAAGGTACAAAGCTGGGAGAACAACAAGAAAAAATTAAGATCCTTCAGAGAAGTCAGAATTACTTAATGGAACTGGTATAAATTCTTGACTTAGATTAGGTTTGGTTGTGTGTTTTTTTTGTTAAATAGTTTTTAACCTGTTAACTCGTTTTTAGTGGATTTTATTTTTGAGGTGTAGAGACCTATGTGGTTGTTTCCCAAATTGGGCGGGGTTTTACCACGTTAAAATACTTGTGTCCTTGCATATTTAATCTTCCTCTCATCCTCTTCCGATTGCGTGCTGATTTAGAATTTACTTAGTTTTGTTTTTCAAAACCTGCTCACTGTGACACCCCGACTAATTAAATACCGGGTAGCTACTCCTTTATTAAATTAATTCAAAATGCCAAGTTAGTTAAGTTAATAGCATCACTGTCGAAAACATTTAATGATTACTAACCACCTAGTATTTAAAAAGTAAGTTGTCAAATTTTAAATTAAATCTGATTAACATGCAATAAAAGAATTTTGAAAGGATAACATAACCATTCACCATAAAGAAGCAATAGAATAACCAACAAATAATAATAAGTCTGGAGGAAATACTCCTCACAACAATCCCACATCTGAAATAATAAAACAAGTCTGAATCCTGAATTAATTACAAACCAAAGTCTGAATAACTAAAATATAAAAAGTCTCTAATAGAAATGGGCAACATTCCCTACAAATGATGAAACTGAATATGGAGTCAAGACTAGAAAATGAGGCATCTAATATCAAGGCCCTGTAACTTCCACAACAGCTACAGCTCGTCACCTGAATAGAATTCCTATACATGGTGTCCTTGTGGCTGGGCACCTAAAAAGGTTTTTACAACAAGTAGATTTGAAAGCAAACGGGTCAGAGCTCGAAAGTGGAGAGTATTTTAAAAACAGCAAGTGTTTTAATAACATTAAAACAATGAATGCAAAATACATGTTAGGACATGCCCTCACATGAAATACTCACCTCTATACTAGTTGTGCACTCCTAACGTACTGTACCCATTCAAGTGATTGTCATATCTAACTAAACCGACATAAGTTCTAACCTTCCTACTCAATTCACAATATGAATTCCCAATGTTATCACATAAATAGATAGCTTTACTTAAACTCGGATTCTCAATTATCAGCATTTCCATTTACTGGAGATTATCCCCTTATTTATCTTCTCAAGGAGTTACTATAAATTATTCTCATAATTAAACATAACAATTCTGTTCATTTAACCGTATATCATTCACATCATAAATATACAATATAAGCACCCCGAGGCTAAGCTGCGGTGCACACATACTCTGCTATCCATCCCGGTACATCACGTACATAAGGATTACAAATTTCGAATCTCTCAGGAATTGTTAGAATAAGCACAACACACGAAAATGGAGGCGAACATAATTCAACATATCCATGGGTCACGTACATACCTACGCTCCATAGTCAGCTGACTTATTAACTCACCAATAAGTCATTCTAGCATTATGTTCTTAAGGTACCAATCTAAATTCGGGCACACAAAGATTAGATGGCCCTAAGCTAACGTAAACCTCCCGTGATAGCAAGTATGGTAAGTATGTCATACACATAAAATCATATACATATACTAAGCATGCACACATCTTAGTATTTACCATAATTTTTTAGTGGTATACTTCTCATTCTTATACCAATACACGTGTCCCCGGTTTATATATACACATCATCTATTATCCTCACGTCGTAATTAGTTATTCGCGTCCTAACCCACAATTACCATTTTGTTCAAATCATTCTTCCATATTTTACTCCCCAATATATCCCGAATATCCCAACTATATCAATTAGTCATCAAGGTAATGTTATCTCTACAATTAAACAAGGTTACGGGACACTAGAAATCAAACCAGGCCAAAAAAGGCCAATCTGTCAACTCGTTAGAAGTCTCGTTCGAACGAGGTCGTCGAACGAAATGGGCATCTAACGAGATCTCGTTCGAATGAAAGGCATCGAATGAACATCCCACTCATTAGAAGTCAAACTGTCAACTCGTTAGAAGCTCGCTCGACCTGGGCAGGCCTTCTAACGAGGTGACAGTTTCGAGCCCAGAATTTTCCTATCTCGTTTTTACCAATTTTCTTCACCTCTAATCTCATCTAAACATCATTCCAATAGTATTTCAAGGTTTCTAATCATTCTTAAACATACTTAGGTCGTATATTTACATATATATGGGATCAAATCATCCTGAACCGCATCTAATCATTAAATCTCCCCAATTTTTCCCAAACCTTATGAACATGAACCCTAGAAATTTAAAGTCTTCAATTTGCATAATTAAATCCGTTTTTGTAACATAAAAAGTAGTAATTCTTTTAGTTCAATCACCCAACAACAATTCTACATGCAAACCTATATCATAATCTGAATTTATAACTCCAAATTACATGGGTTTTTACAAGTCTCCCAATACAATGCAATTATATCAATTTCTAAGCATGGAAGAAGCATCCGCTTGAAATTAACGTAATTAAACCACTTGCCTTAGATAGTTCTCTGAATTTGGTGTTGGTGAATGGGTTGATTCTCCCCTTTCTCTATGGATTTCCTCCCAAGGTTGAAGATGGTGGTTTTCTCTTTGGGAACCTCTTCTAACTTCTCTCCCACTTCTTCCTATAACTCCCGTAGCCCTTTAGTTGGTTAAGTGCTGGTAATGGCTTAGTGGGTTACAAAATAACCTAATATTAAGTCCCAAAATTCGTTGGTTATTATTCCCAAAATTTCAAAATTACCAAAATACCCTTTTAAGTTGCCGGTATGGCCCGAAAATGCCCCGGGCCCAAACTAAACCCCCGGCTAGTGTTTTTGAGTATTTTGACCCTTCCGAACATGTTGGCGGGCTCAAAATAACCATACGGTTGATAAAACTAAAATTCACTTTTTAATTAACATAATTTCTTTCCCGACGCGCCTGACACGTGCGTCCCAACTAAATTTCCAAATTTTCGTATTTCAATCTCGCGACAATTTCAATATATTCAATATTCATTATAATCTAATAATACCCATTATAATCAAATACCAACTCACATCTCATTAGTATTTTATCCGGCTCAATTAATACCCATTTAATTCAATTAATCCCATAAATAAATATCACAAAAATACGGGGTATTACATACTTCCCCCCCCCCCCCCTAATAACAGAATTTTGTCCCGAAATTCGGAACTAGAAAGTACCTGATAAAAATAACTCTGGATAACGTTCGCGCATCTCATCCTCGCGCTCCCATGTGGACTCCTCGACATTATGATGTCGCCACTGAACACGCACTAACGGAACTATCTTTGACCGCAGTTTCCGCCCACTTCGGTCCAAAATAGCAATCGGGCTGGAGATCGATGTCCTCCAAAGAAATGTGAGAATGAGACAAATCATCTCTAAGATATTTCCTTAGCGAGGAAATATGAAACACATCATGAATCCTGTGTAAATGCTCCGGTAACCCAAGTCTATACGCAACAGACCCAATCCGCTCGATGATAGGAAATGGTCCAACGTATCTCGGTGCCAACTTCCCCTTCTTCCCAAATCGCATAATCCCCTTCATAGGAGATACTCTGAGTAAAACCTAGTCCCCCACTTGGAACTCCCTGAAGAACCTCTTAGCATCAGCATCGCTCTTATACCGATCCTGAGCTACCCGAATGCGACCTCATATAAATTTTATCCTCGTCGAAGTATCCTGAATTACTTCCGGCCCAAGTAGTTTGTTATCCCCCACCTCCAACCAACATGCTGGGGAACGACAAGGTCTACCGTACAACGCCTCAAATGGAGCCATGCCAATAGTGAACTGGTAGGAGTTGTTGTAAGAAAACTCCACCAGTGGAAGATACTGCTCCCATCCACCCCCGAAATCAATGATGCACATACGCAACATGTCCTCCAACATCTGATTTGTACGCTCGGTTAGCCCATCGGTCTGCGGATGATAAGCCGTACTCAACCGCAATTCCGTGCCCATGGCCTCCTGAAAACTCTCCAAAAATCGTGAAATAAATATCCTGTCTCTGTCAGACACGATATTTAGGGGCACACCGTGAAGTCTCACTATTTCTGTAATAAAGAGCTAGGCATACTGTCCCATAGTGTAGTCGGCCCTTATGGGTAGAAAATGAGCGACTTTGGTCAACCTGTCCATAATTACCCAAATGGAGTCGTGACCCCTCTGTGACGTAGGTAACCCCGTGATAAAGCCCATGGATATGCTCTCCCACATCCACATCGGGACCTCTAATGGTTGTAGAAGTCCGACCGATCTCTGATGATCCACTTTTACCAGCTGACAAGTGGCGCATTTAGAAACAAACATGGCAATATCTTTCTTCATCCCGCTCCACCAATACTGACGTCTCATGTCTTGGTACATTTTGTCCCCATCGAGATGTACCGCGAACCGTGAGCCGTGCGACTCTGCCATCACTTCGTGTCGCAATTCCTTCCCTTTTGGAATACCAGTCTCCCATTGAAGCATAATCCCCCGTCTGAGCTAACGGTATAGGACTCGGCTCCCTCTGCTAATAATCGAACTACCTGCTCCTGACAGAACGAGTCATCTGCTTGTGCCTTTACCACTCTCGTGACAATCTGCGGTGTAACAATCATCACCGACATGAATGATCGGTCCACTGCATCCTGGTGTCCCAACTCCTTCCACTTTGCCTTCCACACCCCTGCCACTTCATCTACTGGCCTACGACTCAACGCGTCTGCTACCACGTTAGCCTTCCCCGGGTGATATTGGATATCAAACTGATAGTCCTTCACAAACTCAAGCCACCTCCGTTGCCGCATATTCAATTCCTTCTACGTGAATAGGTACAGTAGGGACTTGTGGTCCGTGAACAATCGAAACTTCTCCCCCAAAAGTTAATGTCTCCAAATCCGAAGGGCAAATACCACTGCCTCTAACTCCAAGTCATGGGTGGGGTAATTCTTCTCGTGAGGCTTAAGCTTATGGGAAGCATAAGCTATGGCCTGACTCTCCTGCTGTAATACACCTCCAAGTCCTTGTAAGGACTCATCGGTGTAAACTAGATACTCAACTCCCGGTCTCGGCAATGCTAACACAGGTGCTGAGGTCAACTTGTCTTTTAACTCATCGAATGCCAACTGACAGACATCACTCCAAATGAATGGCACACCTTTACGAGTCAGATGTGTCAAAGGACCTGCTATCTTTGAGAAACTCCGAATGAACCTCATATAGTATCCTGCTAGGCCCAAGAAACTACGGATCTCAGTCGACATCGTGGGCTGTCCCCACTCCCTTACCGTGGATACCTTACCCGGATCAACAGATATTCCCCGATCGAAAATAATATGCCCCAAAAACTGAACCTCCTTCAGCCAAAACCCACACTTCTCATACTTTGCATACAGCTCGTTCTGACGTAGCGTCTGCAAAACCTGCCTCAAATGCTCGGTGTGCTCCTCCTCTGTCTGGGAGTAGACCAGAATGTCATTAATGAAGACAATGACGAACTGATCTAGGAACTCTCTGAACACCCTATTCATTAAGTCCATAAACACGGCTGGAGCATTGGTCAAACCAAAAGGCATAACCCGAAACTCGTAAGAACCATATCTCGTTAAGAAAGCAGTCTTCGAGACGTCCTCTTCCCTGATACGCAACTGATGGTATCCCGATCACAAATCAATCTTTGAGAAGAATGAAGCTCCTCTCAACTGGTCGAATAAGTCGTCGATTCGGGGCAACGGATACTTATTCCGTATCGTGACCTTATTCAACTCCTGATAATCTACACACAATCTCAACGATCTATCCCTCTTGTTTACAAATAACACAAGGGCACCCCACGGCGAAGTACTCCTCCGGATAAACCCCTGACCCAACAACTGCTCAATCTGAACCCGTAACTCTCTCATCTCAGCTGGAGCCATACGATAGGGTGCGCGGGCAATAGGCCGAGTGCCCGACGTCAAATCGATCACAAAATCTATCTCCCTACTCGGAGGTAGTCCAGGTGTATTGTGAAATACATCAGCGAACTCACTAACAACGGGTATCGAATCAAGTGGTATCACCACTTCCTTAGAGGTCTCCTCCTATATGTAGTACAAATGAGTGGACGATCCTCCCTCAGGGCAAGGCATCGCCACTAAAAACATCTCCTGCCCGGGAATGGCAAAGATAATACTCCTACTAAAATAGTCAATCATCGCTCGGTACATAACTAGCAAATCCATACCAATAATGGCATCATACTCGGTCATCTCTAACACTAACATATCAGTGGGTAAAGTAAACCTCCTGATCTCTATACCCATACCTCTACAAATAAGGGAAATCACAGAACCCCTACTCAACGGTGAATCTACACAAGTAATCGTACTCTCGGCGGTGTCTAACAACCCAATGGTGCGTGCAAATCTCATAGCAATAAAACAGTGTGTAGCCCCCGTGTCAAATAAAATACGCCCCATAGTTCCCTGAATAGAGAACACACCCTCAATGGCCGGTGGATTATGTGGAGCTGCGGCCTGCTGGAGCTGATATACTCTCCCATACTGAAGCTTCCCCTGCTGAACTGGGACCTCTGGAATGGGTGGTAATGCTGCCATCTGTGGTGGTGCCGGGAGGGCGGCGGGAAACATAGGCCTCTGCGGCTCCTGTCGAGTACCCTGCTGCTGCTGCTGCGGGGGCCTGCCCCTATCAGGGCAATCTTGACGTTTGTGGCCAATCTTACCACAAATGAAACACTTCCCCTGGAAGTTTCCCCCTCACTGTCCCTGCTGACCACGGCCCTGGTGACCGTTACCATTTCTGCCCTGGCCTTGCTGTCCCTGCTGAAACTGTTGTGGACCATTCTGCCCCTGCTGGCCCTGATGGCCGTTCGGACCCTGATGGTCCTGCCTAAAACCTCCCTGTCCATGTTTGAAATTCCCCGATCTGAACCTCTTATGATCCCCCTGCTGGGAACCCTGGTCACCCTGCCTCTGCCCCTGAGTAGATTGTGCCCCACTGGCACCATTTCCCCCTGTCCTGCCCTGATGGCTGGACTCTCCTGATCCCTTCCCCTCTGTCAAGTGAAAGCAGTGGTCCTGGAAATGGAGCACTACAGTGTTAACCACATCAGAGTAAGTGGCCAACGATAGATTCCCCAACAAGTGCTGACGGATCATCCAAGTCAATCCATCTGTAAACTTCTGAATCTTTTTCTCTTTTGTCGGTATCTCATCCGAGACAATATTCAGTAAATTAGTGAATTCGTCCTCATACTCGGCCACAGTCATTCCCTCCTGTCTAAGTTTCATCAACTTCCTCCTCATTTCCGTGTGAACAGCTGAAGGAAAATATTTGCGGTCGAACCGCACCCAAAACTCCTGTATAGTGAGAGTATCTCTCTCCTCCACAGTGGTAATAGACTCCCACCACTGCAATGCAGATCCCACTAGCTTGAAAGTAGCTAGTATCTGCCTCTGAACATTGGTGCACTCATACATCCTCAAGTGCCTCTGAATATCTTTCCTCCACTGACTAGATACCACAACATCAGAGCTACCTACGAACTCGGGAGGGTGTGCTTTCTGAAAAGCATCACGAACGCGTTCCCAAGCAGACGGGAATGCATGTGCCTGAATTGGCGCGGCTACTGGCGCTTGGGGTGGTGCCTGCTGTACAACGGCGAGAGCGGCATTTATCGCTTGGGCTACAATAGCTGCAACCTCGGCGACATTCATGGTGCCCTGTACTGGTGCTGGCTGTGGCTCGGGCTGTGCATCCCTAGGAACCCGTGGTGCACATCGTGGAGGCATCTGAAATAAGAGTAAAGTCTATAAGTTCGCAGTTATAAACTTAAAATAGCTGAAGAGTGAAGCATACATAAAGGAATACAACAGTCCTAAAATATAGGGCTCTACATCAAAGAAAGCTCAGCGGAAACATAATAAGCCGTACAGATCCTAAAGGACACTAGAACCTGATGCTCTGATAACACCTGTGACACCCCGACTAATTAAATACCGGGTAGCTACTCCTTTATTAAATTAATTCAAAATTCCAAGTTGGTTCAGTTAATAGCATCACTGTCGAAAACATTTAATGATTACTAACCACCTAGTATTTAAAAAGTAAGTTGTCAAATTTTAAATTAAATCTGATTAACATGCAATAAAAGAATTTTGAAAGGATAACATAACCATTCACCATAAAGAAGCAATAGAATAACCAACAAATAATAATAAGTCTAGAGGAAATACTCCTCACAACAATCCCACAACTGAAATAATAAAACAAGTCTGAATCCTGAATTAATTACAAACCAAAGTCTGAATAACTGAAATATAAAAAGTCTCTAATAGAAATGGGCGACATGCCCTACAAATGATGAAACTGAATATCGAGTCAAGACTAGAAAATGAGGCGTCTAATATCAAGTCCCTGTAACTTCCACAACACCTATAGCTCTTCACCTGAATAGAATTCCTATGCATGGTGTCCTTGTGGCTGGGCACCTAAAAAGGTTTTTACAAAAAGTAGATTTGAAAGCAAACGGGTCAGAGCCCGAAAGTGGAGAGTATTTTAAAAACAACAAGTGCTCTAATAACATTAAAACAATGAATGCAAAATACATGTTAGGACGTGCCCTCACATGAAATACTCACCTCTCTACTAGTTGTGCACTCCTAACGTACCATACCCATTCAAGTGATTCTCATATCTAACTAAACCGACATAAGTTCTAACCTTCCTACTAAATTCACAATATGAATTCCCAATGTTATCACTTAAATAGATAGCTTTACTTAAACTCGGATTCTCAATTATCAGCATTTCCATTTACTGGAGATTATCCCCTTATTTATCTTCTCAAGGAATTACTATAAATTATTCTCATAATTAAACATAACAATTCTGTTCATTTAACCGTATATCATTCACATCATAAATATACAATACAAGCACCCCAAGGCTAAGCTGCGGTGCACACATACTCTGCTATCCATCCCGGTACATCACGTACATAAGGATTACAAATTCCGAATCTCTCAGGAATTGTTAGAATAAGCACAACACACGAAAATGGAGGCGAACATAATTCAACATATACATGGGTCACGTACATACCTACGCTCCATAGTCAGCTGACTTATTAACTCACCAATAAGTCATTCTAGCATTATGTTCTTAAGGTACCAATCTAAATCCGGGCACACAAAGATTAGATGGCCCTAAGCGAACGTAAACCTCCCGTGATAGCAAGTATGGTAGGTATGTCATACACATAAAATCATATACATATACTAAGCATGCATACATCTTAGTAATTACCATAATTTATTAGTGGTATACTTCTCATTCTTATACCAATACACGTGTCCCCGGTTTATATATACACATTATCCATTATCCTCACGTCGTAATTAGTTATTCGCGTCCTAACCCACAATTACCATTTTGTTCAAATCATTCTTCCATATTTTACTCCCCAATATATCACGAATATCCCAACTATATCAATTAGTCATCAAGGTAATGTTATCTCTACAATTAAACAAGGTTACGGGACACTAGAAATCAAACTAGGCTAAAAAAGGCCAATCTGTCAACTCGTTAGATGTCTCGTTCGAACGAGAGGTCGTTCGAACGAGAGTTCGTTCGAACGAAATGGGCATCTAACGAGATCTCGTTCGAACGAAAGACATAGAAAGAACATCCCACTCGTTAGAAGTCAAACTGTCAACTCGTTAGAAGCTCGTTCGAACGAGCTCGTTCGAACGACCTGGGCAGGCCTTCTAACGAGGTGACAATTTCGAGCCCAGAATTTTCCTATCTCGTTTTTCCCAATTTTCTTCACCTCTAATCTCATCTAAACATCATTCCAACAGTAGTTCAAGGTTTCTAATCATTCTTAAACATACTTAGGTTGTATATTAGCATATATATGGGATCAAATCATTCTAAACCGCATCTAATCATTAAATCTCCCCAATTTTTCCCAAACCTTATGAACATGAACCCTAGAAATTTAAAGTCTTCAATTTGCATAATTAAATACGTTTTTGTAACATAAAATGTAGTAATTCTTTTAGTTCAATCACCCAACAACAATTCTACATGCAAACCTATATCATAATCTGAATTTATAACTCCAAATTACATGGGTTTTTACAAGTCTCCCAATACAATGCAATTATATCAATTTCTAAGCATGGAAGAATCATTCGCTTGAAATTAACGTAATTAAACCACTTGCCTTAGATAGTTATCTGAATTTGGTGTTGGTGAATGGGTTGATTCTCACCTTTCTCTATGGATTTCCTCCCAAGGTTGAAGATGGTGGTTTTCTCTTTGGGAACCTCTTCTAACTTCTCTCCCACTTCTTCCTATAACTCCCGTAGCCCTTTAGTTGGTTAAGTGCTGGTAATGGCTTAGTGGGTTACAAAATAACCTAATATTAAGTCCCAAATTCGTTGGTTATTATTCCCAAAATTTCAAAATTACCAAAATACCCTTTTAAGTTGCCGGTATGGCCCGAAAATGCCCCGGGACCCAACTAAACCCCCAGCTAGTGTTTTCTGACTATTTCGACCCTTCCGAACACGTTGGCGCGCTCAAAATAACCATACGGTTGATAAAACTAAAATTCACTTTTTAATTAACATAATTACTTTCCCGACGCGACTGACACGTGCGTCCCAACTAAATTTCCAAATTGCCGTCTTTCAGTCTCGCGATAATTTCAATATATTCAATATTCATTATAATCAAATAATACCCATTATAATCAAATACCAACTCACATCTCATTAGTATTTTATCCGGATTAATTCTCAATTAATACCCATTTAATTCAATTAATCCCATAAATAAATATCACAAAAAAACGGGGTATTACACTCACCTAACTGAAATATCTCGTTCATAACTTTTTATACACATCTTTTGTTAGTATTTGTTTTGTAAAAAAAAAGTAGTTTCTCAAACAAACAGTTCGGAGTCAGTTAAACTATCTCAAACCTTTTAAACAACTTAAGTGGCATTATATTTTTCAAAAGATACATTTTAGAGATCCTATAAATGTGCATGTAATGTTGGCATTTGAAGTGAAGTCATAAAAGATCAAAAATATTGTGTTAGTAGTGAAGAGAGGTTTTATCCTCATATTGAGTGTTATCTCTCAAATATTGAGTGTGTTAGTGTATTTTATTATCTCTTAAATATTTTTTATTTCATTTTTGGCAGTTATGTATTTGGATGAAGGGGTTTACAGCGGTGTTCTCAAGTTTAATGAATACTTTAACTATTTGAATGAAGGCGCTAATGAAAATTCTTTTCCTGTCTGAATTTTTATGGTGTGATGATTTAAAATGCTTTAGTAGGTTTATTGATTTGTATGTTTGCTTCACACATTAGTAGTGCACTATATTTACACTTGCAATTTTTTAGCTATAGATACTACTATGTTGTGCTAATTAGGTTTGTTAACCTATGTTTTGTATAAGTTTATAACGTCACATGTATTATTATAAAATGTTTAATCTTACATATTAAGATTTTGTAATCTATTTGGTGAGTTCATCATAAATGTACTTTTAAACATAACAGTCTCTTTCATAACAGTTTTTATATATTGATTTAATATTAATTTTCATTAAATCACTGACTGGGGTATTGAAGTTAAGAACTATATGTGTAGGTAAACCTAGCTCAACAGTAATTACGACTTCAGTGCCAAATGCCAATAGGTAGGGGGTTTCTCTAGTAGTTGTTCTGAAAGTTGTTCGGTAAGCCCACAGGACATAATGCAGTTCATTGATCCAATTTTATTTTGCATTTTCCAACCTTTTCTTCAGCCCATTCAGCAAAGTCCTATTAGTTACCTCGATTTGGTCATTGATTTGAGGATGGCCACGAGTGGAGTTGATTTTTTGGACATTGGACTGGGCACAAGAAGCAGCGAATTCATCGTTGTCTAACTTTGTTCCATGATCAGTTATAAAGGCATGGGGTAAGCCAAACCTGCATATAATACTCTTCCAAATAAACTGATAAACCTTTTCATAGGACATATCGATCAATGGATCATCTTCCACACTATTTCGATTGGTTGTTTGGAGTTGTTTTTTTTCCCTTGTTGATTATACATGTTCTCTATCTTTATTGTTGATTGGTGGTTATTTCTTCTTTCTAGTTATAAATAAGATGCAATAACCGTCTTCCCATGATACTGAGCTACTGAGGAAGTGCAATGCTTTTTTCAAAGCTGGTCATACAGATTTATCCGAAGAAGAAATCACTCAGTTTCTCGGTGTTGATGCATCAGGTTAAAGAATCCTATAAGTACTTAAAGCACTTACTTGATCGAGTGGTAGCAAATAATGTTGCCTACTATGAAATCATAGAGGAAATTCAAGAACAGTATAAAGAATCCATTGCGCTGATGCACCAAAGCTATAAGCAGAAATATCAAAGCTTAGGTGTAGGTTGAGGTTTTGATAGCTTCGTATCTATTTATAATAAAAAGGAAGATTTACTTAAGGTTGAAGTTGAAGAAACTAATACTGTTCCCAAACTCCTGGAAGATAAGAATAATAATTTGAGGGATGAAGTAAATCTTTTGAAGTCTACCTCAGGAGCTGTTGTTACTATTATAGATAAAGGTTATTCCTTTTTAGATGTTGAGAATGCAAAATTGAGAGATGAATTGGAGGCCTTAAAAAACATTAAGTCTGATTCTTCTTCCTAATCTAGAAATAGGCCTGGCCGAGGAACTACAGAGGAAACTAGTACCCAATAGGCCCTTGCCGACCAAGCTGCGCAGTTAAAAGCAAAAGACTGAGCTATTGCTAAAAACTCCCAAAAGATGTAAACCTTATCTGAACAACTATCCACCCAATCTTCCCAATTAGAGGTTAAGGATGGGGTACTGAAGAAGTTGGAATCACAAGTTCATAAATTAACCTTTTAATTCCATAAATAGCCAAGGGAATTTTAGATGGATGGGTATAATAAATCTTTGGGACATTTTGACGATAGACTTCAATAGGCCTAGAACGATTCCTACAAATGGGGTTGGATAAATGCTTTACTGTGATGAAGGTGGAAGGTAATAACTCTCTATGGGATTGGTACGATCCGGGATTGATGCATATTGACAATCCTCCATTCAAGTTAATTGTTAATTGTATACATGTTCACCGTATTCCCCGATGCTTGATTTCCAAGTACTTGGGAGATTACGAGCTATATGATGAATTAGATATCGTTCGTCCTCCTCATGTGCTTGACCATCCTAGTAGTAGCAATACCAGGATGCTTCAGGACCTGAACTTCATCAACTCTCATTTTACTTTGGATGATCCCCCAGCTGGCATGGATCTTATCTCTAAGGATGAAGGAAAGTGTCCTGTAGAATAGACTTTTGTATTTTATTTTTCCATGTTTAAACAACAATATGTAATCATTTAATTTTAATGAAAAGTTTATCTTATGAATGGATAAACTTTTAGTTAATATCTGAGTGTTTTCTTAGTCATTAACTATGAATGAATCAACTTTTTAGTTAATCTCTAGTTTTTCATCGGTTCTACTGATATCCTTAGGATTATCCTAAATTTTCTACCGAATACCAATGTTTCACCATGGTTCTACTAATGTACCTGAATTTTATGGTAATTGCATTAGTTACATTAGTTCCCAGGCATAAGTGGAACATTTGTCCGTCTTTTAGCCCAGTTTACATTAGTTCCCAGGCATAATTGTGGCCCCACTTTAGTTACATTCTTACTCATTGTAGACTTTACAGGATTAATATTTTTTGTGGAACTTGTGGGGGATGAAAATATGCCTCAAATAATAATCTGACACGTGACAAGGGGCCCCAAGATTGTTCTTAAGGGAGTTTGGTGGATCATCTACCTAATCATCGGTATATGACCGATTGAGCCAGTCTTGGCCTGCTACAGTGCCTATGGCACTACATTACTATTTTGACAACATAAAGACGATGAGATTCCAAGTGAGGATAAAAGACCGATCACGTTATAACAATAGTGTTTTATTATGATGTAAACTCTAATAATAGAGTCTTTATTCAGTTGTAACCTTTAATTATATATAAAATGGAGACCCCTCATTGTGTAAGGGGGATGAAAGACTAGAAAACACTCTTATGCTGAACCATGTTAATCTTGTGTCTCTCATAGTTATTCTTATGTTGTTCAACACTATTTTGGAGTATCCCCCTTTTGGGAGATTTCAGATCCCCTACAACAAGAATCATGGATCTCACAGTTTACATAGAGCTATGTTTTCGCTCATTTTTTATTTTATTTTCATATATGGTTAGCAAAGTGAGATCTTTAATTAATTAGTCTATTAAAATTTCTATTGCTACTGTTTCTTTTTCTGCATAACGTGTCAGAAAATTTTCCTAGGTTTCATATATTAATTTTTATGATTATAAATAAACAACATGTGGTGATTGCCAGGGGAATTGCAACCCTGGTGGTGGTTTAATTTATCGAGAAATTTCCCCCATATGGGATATACATGATTTTTATTTTTCTTCTTCTTGTCAAATAAAAAAACGAGGAAGTGATATATACCACACATTCATAACGATCATATACTGAAAATAAAAAGATATGAGTTCAGATTTGATTTTTCCATAAATAATATTGGTCGCAGATGTACACATCCTCTCTGTTAGGATGATTCAAGTAAACTACTCCCTTGCATCAAGAAGAATGTCTCCAAGATCCAGATGACCCCAAAATCGAATGTCTCCAATAGAAATTCGATAGAATGTTCAAAACATAGCCGACTCAGTATCCGTACTCTAATTTTCATGCCATCCATAAAAAATGAATCGGTATGACATCAAAATTATTGTGGTCAGTTCAATATTAGAAGACAAGTTAAATGATCCACTCAGCTATCATGACTTCATTCTTGGATCAATACCCATAATAGGAATCCATCTTCAACTTGATTTTATTGAAACCAAAGATCAGCTAGAACAAATGGTGATTCATACACCAACTTCACCAAACCCATAATCGATATATAAAGTGACATCCCATTTAAACCCAACACATAATTATCCGAACTCACCTCAAAGAAACTTCGCCCCCCCCCCCCGAAAATCGGTTTGCACTAGTCTATCACCGACCATCACGTATGTGAAAGTAACTATGATACTTGAATATCCATTTTCTAGCCAACCTCATAATCCCTTGGTCCCAAGTTGAAGAAATATTGAGGGTCCAACATCAGTTAACAAACAATCTAAAGTGGTTCAACAAGAAATTTCACTTATAAAGTAGCGAGTTATTAAGATTACGAACCAACTTCAAGTCAGAGAGCAATACAAACAAGCTTGGCTCCAGATCTCTCTCATCTTCGATATGTTATCTTATCAGGATGATCATGAATATATTATCAATGCAAATTTGCTCCATCATTAACCATCGAATCGAATGGACCTTCTCTCACCTCCAACTAAGCCCTAATAATCAAGTCTTGTTATAATTACCAATCCCTTAATTAGAATCTTTAACCAACCAACTCTCATGAATCAGACATGGCTAGGAAGGGTTATTTCTTCTAAAATGTCATAGAGGAGAGAAGGTGATAGAGAGAGAGGATGTTGATGGGTGCTCCTTATATGTAGGGGTGTAAACGGGTCGGGTCTGGGTATATCCAGATCCGATCCGGGTATATTTTTAACGGATCGGGTCTTACCCGATTACCCGACGGGTCTCAGAAAATGGATCCAGACCCGGATCCGTTAAGGACCCGGAGACCCGACCCGATTATATATATATATATAAAAAAAACTGTTTATATATATATATATATATATATATATATATATATATAAATAAAACTGTTTTTATATAAATATAACTTATATAAAAACAATATAAAAACTATTTTTATATATATATATATATAAGTTATATTTATATAAAAACAGTTTTTATATAAAATAAAACTGTTTTTATATACTTATATATTTTATATAAAAACAGTTTTATTTAAAAGCAGTTTTTATATAAAATAAAACTGTTTATATATATATATATATATATATATATATATATATATATATATATATATATATATATAAACAGTTTTATTGTATATAAAAACTGTTTTTTATATAAAACTGTTTTTATATAAATGTTTTTATATAAAATAAAACTGTTTATATATATATATATATATATATATAAACAGTTTTTTATAAAATATAACTTATATATATATATATATATATATAATATTATATATATATATATATTTATTATATTATATATATACACATTCGGGTCGGGTCCTTATCGGATCGGAGTCATGTATATCCAGATCCGATCCATTAACTAATCGGGTAATCGGGTAATCGGGTAATCGGATAATCGGGTCTATAAAATTTGCTCAGATCCGTTAATTTAGGTCGGGTCCGGATCGGGTCCGGGTCCAGACCCGGTCCATTGACAGCCCTACTTATATGTGAAGGGAACATTTTTCCTGTTGAGAGTTGATTTTTATAGTTGTAGCTATGCCCAATTACATCCATTAAATGACTTGGGCCCATCCTTTTAATGGGTTTCTACCCAAAAATAGAACAACTGGCATTTTTAAACCCATACACGTCGAGATGTTTTCTACACATGGACCCAAAACTCAATGCTAATCCATTGCCATCCTCATCAAATGTCTCTTTATCTAAACACAACATTAGTTTGTGTAACATATCTACTTAAACCCACATTGTAATAGATTAGGTCAGAGACATAACGTGTAAGACTTCAAAATTTTCCAACAACGGAAACCAATGGATGGATTTATTATCAGACCTCAATCATCAAAATTTTAGAGCTTGGTCAAGAAAACCATTTTCATTACAAGTTCTCGAATTAGCAACGCAATCAACACCACCCACAAAAAGGAGAAATAACCAAAATGTTATAATCAAATTGGGTAATTAACTTTCCTAGTTAGACTTCAAATTTTATTCTAAATTAGTTTGGATCATGGAACAACTAAATCAAATGAGGATACTGTGACAACCCGCCATCCGAAATAGGGGGTGGCTAACCCGATACTCCAAAATAACGGAATCATGGATGGAATCATTCTCAGCATCACAACAAAATAAGAAGTATACGGGATAACCACTCCTTATTTCAGAAAAACGGGTTGCCAAAAAATTTGATTTTTAAAGTTAATAAAAGAAAACAACTTAACAACCCAACAAGAGAAAGTGGAAATCCAGATGAAATTATATTACATACGCATAAATGTACAATAAGGGACCGAATATGCTGTCGGCCACAGACTCATACAAAAATATGAAACAAGTTCATTAAATTACATAATACACTACATCAATCAAGTGCAAAAGCTTGGGCCTCTCGCCCGAGTAAAAAGACCTGATCCTGACTAGAGTACAAGGATGACAACGTCTATTGCCAAATGCCCCGTAATACCCGCAAAGCATCACGGCTCGCCAAAGACACCGGGATAGGAATTCAAATCAGGCATCCTTGCGGTAGAGTACCTGAGCGGATACAAGATGCATGTACAACAAGAAATATGAACGGGTCAGGGCCGGATTCTATATGACTACCAGATGAATAAAAAGTATGACAGTTATGAATGTTAAATCATGATGAAAGAGAAATAAGAATCTACCTACACAATTTAAAGCATAAGCTAAGCAGGAAAAATAAAATGAGTAACATTAAACTAAAACTTTCGTCATATGCACCAATTATCTCATATATCTTTTCCTTAATAGGAAATATATATATTCACAATTTTTATGCTCTTTATGGCTTCTTTATATCACTTTTACATTTTGTAAAAATCCTTTCCTTATCAGGAAAATAATCATTTTCGAATGCTCTTTGTGGCATTTATATGTGCTCTTTGTGGCACTTCATTATGCTCTTTATGGCATATATAATCCATCAAGTCCCACTTGATTATGAATAGTTATATTTATATACATATAACGATTCTAAGACCGTCCGTCCGGGTTTTCCCACTCTGCGCGCCCCTAAATGACCATCATCTTCCAGGGCCTATCATAAGACAACCCGGGTACCTATAATGCAAAACGTCGAGAAACGGCCATGAGCCTGAGGGGTAGCCAAGACCACATCCGGAATCTCCTACCCAACGCATAAAAATATATATCAACACAAGATCACATGGCCTAGGACTATATCCACCCTGCATTCATTAGTCAGGGGGCTTCACCTCAACGCGCGAACTTCCCTTATGATGTCATTTAGAGAGGTGTGTTCAACCATTTTATTTACCATTTTCAAAATCAAGTAAATTATCATTTATCAAATTCATGATTAAGTAAATTATCATTTACCATCATCATTACCATAACCATTTCATTTCCATTTATGCGTATGTTTCATTTTATTTGAAACCATACTTATGTACATTATTTTAAATAATTCACCTTATTATCCGGAGCCATACGATAAATTATATCATTACTACAACCTCAAAGGAGTAAATAAACACTTCATTATCTCCAAACATTTTAGGGTGTTATTTTAAAACCCCAAGACTATCATCCTTCAAAGGAATGAATGAACTTTCAATTTATTCTCCCAACACACCTTTATGGAGTTATTATGAACCACCAAGGTTAAGATAGCTCAATTGAGCTTATAAAATCTCCCAAACATAACACTACATATCTTAGTTATATAATAATTAACTAGAAGAAAAGAATGCCCTATCATCAATAGGCATAACCCCGAAAAAGTCCCCACATAACCCATTCCTAATGTAGGGTAGACAACTAACTCATCTCACACTCTAAGACTCTAAGTTTACTTCATTCAAGAAGGTTCCAAGGTCCTAAACTTAAAGGAAAAGGAAAAGAATTGAGTTAAAAAAAAAACTCAAAAACAGCATGAATCCGAATCGATTCGCCCAAACAGCGAATCGGTTAGGACACAAGACCTGGGATTCTGCAACTACCTAATCGATTCGGCTTGGACCCGAATCGATTCGGTCCAAGCAGACCTGGGAGCTGCCCCTTAGCGAATCGATTCGCCCAGGGGGCCGAATCGATTCGGCCTAGAGAATTTGCCAAGAATGGCTTCGAGGGTTATAAACCCTAGATTTCCCCAAACTCCAATCTCTTCCATTTTTACCCACAACCAACATCATTAATCTACTTACATGATTATTAACTACTCTCAACTCAACTCAACAAAGCCTTTTCCCAATTATTTGGGGTCGGATACATGAATCCTATTTTTCCATTTCATTCTGTCCAGTGCAATATCTTCGGTTAAACCACATGATATCATGTCCTTTTTTATAATATACCGCCAAGTTAATTTAGGCCTACCTCTACCCCTTGGGTTACCATCAATACTAACTAAATCACTCTTCTTTACAGGAGCATCCATTGGTCTACGCTTGACGTGTCCAAACCATCTAAGTCGATTTTCTCTCAATTTATCTTCTATAGGAACTACTTTTACCGTTTCATGATTATTAACTACTATTATCCACAATTTCATAAAAACCAAGATTAGGGCTTAAACACCATAAATTCTATTTTTGGTCCATAAATACAAATACATAAATATCACACAATTTATTCATCTTAAATCACATATTAGCAAGTAGAAAACTTGCCTTAGGGTTGATATCTCAGATTTCTTTTTGGCAGAAGCAACAATCCATCTTCAATCTCTCTCTTTTCTCCATTTTTCTCTTCCTCTCTCTTTCTTTCTTTGTTTAAGACATAAAATGGGGAAATGAAATAAGGGGTAAGACTTAAAAATCGTGGCTTAAGTTTAAAGTCTCCAATCTAAAGTGGTTAATACCACATTAAAATGACTCCCAATACGCGTTTAAGTTAAAACCAGGTAAAAGTGCTCGAAACCCAAAAATGCAATATGTCACTTATTTTGACTGTCTCGCACCTTCCGGGACTAACTACGCCCTCTAAACTGGCATCCGATAATTTTATAAATTATTTCCAGTTCCAATTTTATTTAAACCATAATGTCATTTAAAATACATGACACTATAAAACATGCAACCTGATGATATTTACTTTCACATACAGTAAATATACATCAATTTAGTAAATATTAACTTCTAACTCATTAAATTAATATTTACTCCAGTTCCAACATTTTATATAATTACCTTATGCGGTAAATTAATATAAAATTAGCCTCCTAAAAGCGTGGGCTGTTACAGATATGAAGAATTCCTAACAAGTTTGGACACGCACACAGGGATGCGAAGCTCTAGATTTTTCTGATCACACTGGGATTTGAAATTCATTATTTACTGCTAAGAAAGAAAGAGAACATCTAAAACTCCACAAACTTGGGTTGTGTGAAGGTTCAAGAGAAATTGAGCCGAAATCCAACTTCGATGTTTTGAGCTGGTCCATCTTAGTTATTTTGTATATTTTTATTTTCCATCCAGGCCTATTATACATGAGGGATATTCTTAATGTTCACAACTAATGAGTGGTGAATTAAAATGGAGACCTAACAACATCAATAAATAACTACAATTGAGTACCCACTCAATAGTATTACAATAATAATAGGTTGAAAGAGATTCTATTACACTCAGATACATAGAATGGGGCCCCCAGAGAAATAAAGCATAAAGAAACCCACTAAAGTAGTGGTATGACTTAAACAAGTATTTCGCCTAAGAATCTTACATTAACCCACTCAAGTAGTTGTACATCTTAGAATAAATTGGTTGCCTACGAATTGATATCAAACCCACTCAAGAAGTTGTACGATATAGAAAAAGTTAGTCATTTGAGAATCTGATAAAAATACACCTAATAATTGGGTAATATAACTTATAAATTAAGTTTGTCGCCTATATTTATCATCAAAATCACTCAAGTAGTGGTAAGACATAGAATAAGTTGATGTCCTGAGAATCTGGAAAAAAAACACCAAAGAATTGGGTGGTATAACTAGGAAAAAAGTTTGCTGCCTACGTTTGGCATCAAACCCACTCAAATACTATTGTGATTTAGAACTAGTCGGTCATCTGAGAATCTGAAAAAAAATCTACCTAAGAATTAGGTGATAGAAAGTATACATAAGTTTGTCTCCTATGTTTGGCATCAAACCTGCTTAAGAAGTGGCACAACATAGAATAAGTCGATCTCTTGAAAATCTGGAAAAACTCCACTTAAAAATTGGGTGGTAGAACTTAGAAATAAGTTGGTCGTCGAGGTTTAATATCAAACCCATTCAAGTAGTGGTACGACTTATAACAAGTCATTTTCCAATGTTTGGAACTAAATCCACCTTAATATGGTGGCACATCCTAAGTTGGGATGGTCAACTTTGAACAAGAATAAACTCGTTGAAAAGTTTGGTGGTAAAACTCAAAAATGTGTCGAACGCCTGGGAACTAGCGTTAAAAACACTCTTGTAGTTGTACAATCTAGTAGCCCAGAAGGGGCATAAATACACCATTCACAATGGTATAATTTAAAGTAAGTCATTTTGTCTAAATTGAGCACAACCTTACGTATGAATAAAGCGTATGATCTAGAAAAAATCACTTTATCACGTTCAATTTAATGGGAAAAAGAACCAAGAATAGGCTTACTAGATGAAGGCGGATAAAATCAGCTTACAACGACCTCATTTGACCATTAACGGTCACGTTGGTCTACGACAACCATTATTATCCTGAGATAGCTGAATTCATCCTATTTCTACCTCATTCGACCTAATATGGTCAAATTCTTCTCTGAGTATCAATTTTTAGGGGAAAACTAATCATTCGTCAGAATAGTTATGTCATTTCGCACATAGAGCTAAAGAGAGAGGAAGAATTAACTGAAAATGGTGGGGGTAAGACATCCCTGCGTTTCTCTTCTTTACACTCAAATAAACCCACGTAACTCCCAACAAAACTATATAAAAACTCAACCCATCACTAAAATCCCGATTTTGGATCATCCGGACTCACCAAGAGTCGACACATCATCGATCTAACGGTCTAAAATGTGACATCACACAAGGAAATCTCGATTTAAAATTGTCTAAATAGGTCATTTGAACGATAATGGGACCTCGTGCAAATGGGAATGAGATCGCATTTGATCTCCCATCGGACGACCTTTTAGCGAGGTTGGAGCCTTATCCAGTTAAGGGTTATTGGATCATCATTAAATGTCCAGTTCGAATGAACTAGGCTTTTTGTTCAAACCAGCAGCAACCTAGTTCGAACGAAAAAAGAATCTCATTCAAATGACTTTTAAGCCCGTTCGATCTATCCAGATTTATCAAATCTCCAAATTCACCCACAAACTTCAAAGAATTACCAATAAGGACAGAAGAGTAAATCAATTATAAAAGTAAAGCCCATACTAATGATCCAATTCTCAAGGTTTCATATTATTACAACTTTTATGGGAAAAATAATAAAATATTACGCACAAATATTACACCCCTTGATCTGTTCTGCCCATTTACCCTTCATATAATCATAAGATTTTTCCTTGAGTCTGTAGGTATTAATATTTTTTTATCTATTCAACTTATTTGTTAGCTTCTCATTCAATTTTCCCTCCTGGGACTTATTCTCCAAGAAGTAGTTCCATAGGTTAATAGGCATTTCAATATTATGATAAAATTTGCCTTTCAGCCCTAAAATATTAGAACTCGTTGCCTCCTTGGTGTAAAAAGTTTTTTCGAAGGTTATTTCCATATGTTTTCAAAACATCAACTACCTTGAAAAGAACCTTTGGCTTCAAACTGGTTGGGAATAGAAGTGTTTTAAGTTTCTCCCAAATGTCATCCTTTCAAAAAAGGTCAACCTTTTTTGAGTTATCTGTGCCCCTGACGCGCACAATCATCTTTCATAGAGATAGGCAACGTCTTCTGAAAATATGAACATCGCCTTTATTACCTGTTTGATTATCCCCGCCAATGGAAAATCCAATTCACTTCTTAGGGTTAGCTTAGGATCCTTCGGCAATAGAAGTTAGTGGCGTCCGATTATTAGGTGTTTCTTGAGTTTGATGACTCGGATATGGAGTAGAATGAATCTATGCTGGATTAGAGTATTGATATCTAAGATGAATTAAGAATTGAGCTTATGGTGTAGTAGAGCATGCATTTTGTGGTGTTTCGCTATATTGTTGATTATTATCGTTTATGTTCGATATTTCCTATAATTAAAAAAAAATAACGGTGTTTGTAAGATGATACGATTTATGAATATATATATATATATATATATATATATATATATATTCTACTGCCACATCCCGTTATTTTTTTGGTAATGAATATAGAATACTATCGAACGTGTAGTCTTATGAGAGATCAACTCCACGATTTCTTAGGTAATTAAATTGTTCAATTTTCCTACTACCATATGTGTAAATTAGAGTTCCCTCAATACGGTGGGCAGCAATGAAAGATGTTTTAGTTCGGTCAAATTACATCCTCTCGTACTCTTATTTCCAGTAATTACTACTTTGACTATTTTTTCTAAGAAAATATATATATATAAAGAGTGAAGACACAGCATGTTATGACTCTAATTAATCTTTAAAAAATTATGGTTTTCCATCTGATCAATCAGAGACAACAATTTAAGTTCATTTTAATTTGATTAAACCTAAAATTACTATTTGTCCACTAATTGTGAAAGCCCTTCCACTAATTTATGTTCACCCAAACAACAACCATTTAAGGAAAGAGGGAACCCAACCACCACAATAAGTTAACAAAATGACTCTATTCTAAACATTTAGTCATAAAGATAATATATTCGTTAAAATAAATAATTAGTTAAAGGTTTATTATGAAGAATTAATAGAGTGGGCGTTTTAATTATCCATCACTTGTATCAAACCACGGACATTCAACACAAGCTACAACATAATCAACCCAAAAATCCAACATAAGTATATCTCGTACTTTTTCTAAATTATTTACTTCATTGATTTCCAACACAAGTTTATCCCGTTCAACATTACTAACCTAAGAATTTATATATCAACATTATTAACAATTATTAAACTTTGAAAAAATATCCCCCTGGTTTGTATCTAAATTCTTCTTGAAGATCCTTATACAACTCATATCTAGAACAAATATAAGACTATCACATAATAAATGCAGTGTTTACATCTAAATGTCGCACAATAAATTAGGTTTCACATGCAAATATTAGAGTGAACAATGGGTAACAAAATTTCAAGATGATGCGTATTTGAACACATATACTGTCACACACACACACACACACTAAAACCCTCTCTCACAAACTTAGTAAATACACGTACACACACAATGAAACACGCATGAAGTAAACACAAACACATACGTAACAAATAGAGGCTAAAGATGTACCTTTTTTAGAGGTTGGAAATGGACAAAAATGGAGGTCGGAGAGAGAGAAAAAGAGAGACTATCGTCGGTGATTGGAGAGAGAGGTGATTTTCGGTATTAGGGTGAAATGAATATTGGGTTCGAATTTTTTTATACCCCAATGTGTTCTGAAATCATGACCCATTCTTTGACTCATTAATGACTTAAACATAGTCACGGTTCTAGACTGTGACCCCCTATGTGGCCAATTGAAACTCGAGACATGGTCACAGTCCAAAATCGTGACCCATGTACTATGACCATTATAAAATGGATTTCTTCAAAACTTTATGATAGAAAGAAAAAAATTTAGCGCCACAATGGGTCATGGGGTGTCATAATTTTGGTCTATGACCCGTTAGTCATGGCTCTTGACCATGACCCTCATTAATGGTCACTGTATATTGTTACAGGTGGGTCATAGTTATAAACTATAACTAGCAGTGTGAGAAGATGAGTAAGAAACATGATGCCATAATAGTAAACGGGGGAGTCACAAATTGGGACCATGAACCCATTGGTCAGGGCTCTGAATTGTGACCACCCCATTAATGAAGCCACCCTAAACCCTGGTCACTTATTTGGTTATAATAAATAGCTAGGGGTCATGGTTTTGGATCGTGATCCCCTAGTCACGCTCCAAAACCATAACACATTTACTGTGACCATTTTTGGTTTTTAATGTAGTTATTCTTAGTTGTCAAACCACTTGGCATGGAGCTAGAAATCCCTAAAGCCTATGAGAACTATAAAAGTATATTTATACTCATTGTACCTCGATCTTTTGGTTCTCTATAATTGTATGACCAAAACACATTTTTACTATTGTTCAAGAGGTCTTCGAAAATCTTTATTAAACTCATGAAGGTATCATCCATATCATTAGCTCGATCTAAACACCTGAAATAAAGATATATTAGCTAGAGGACTTAAATTCACCTATTGGTAACATATTTTTTTCGAATTGAAAAGTCCACTAAATTTGCTTTTAGTTTTTTTAAATTGACAGATACATTATGAAATAATTTTTTTTCTTATTTAAAATTGCATCTTTTTGTATTTACAATATATTTGGTTTATAAGTTGGAAGCGAGAAAATTTTGGGTTTTGCAAAAATTTGTAAAATTGGGCAAACTCTATTTCAGTGCATGAATTTGGCCTTCAATTCAGCGAATCCTTACTATGTTGGTGGTGTCTTAGAAAGTTCTCTTATGGACATATAGTTGATTAAGGGCATGACTCAGTTTTCATTGATGGTGCTAAAATAGATTATGACCTCAACCTCACTAAATATTCTTCTTCAGAGTAGGAAGTAATCTTAAGTTAAAATTACTAGGGCACGGTTATATACCATGGTTTAATACCTCTGTCGAGGTACCTACATCCGCTTTTAAGTTGCTTTTTTGGTAATATAACTATGATCAGCTTCATACTTATGCTAAGGTGGTTCAAAAGGAATGTAAGGTATGTGTAATGAACAAAAATATATTACAAAGAAACTTATTGGATTTTTTAATTACTTTTAACACACTTAAGACTCAAGAGATTGAAACAAAGCAATAACACTTAAGTATGGCGTATAGAATCCAATATAAGAGTTTTAAGTGGTCTAAAATACTTTTCTAATTTTTAGTATAATTATCAACACTCTCATTAATGGATAATAACTTGAAATCTAATCCTTCAAACCTTCACAAATTGTTCCTTATATGCCTAACAACTGGGAGTAGTTAGGAGGTGACATTTGAAGCACGGGAGGCCATGGTTAAGCTCTATCGCTATATTATATTGTTTAAATGTTGGTGGAAAGGGTTTAAGTTTAGTGGTGATGGGTTTTGAGATAATTAAATGTCATTTAATGCTATAGAAAAAAAATGTTAAACGTGAGTGTGGGTTAGTAGAACAATGTTTATACTTTGTACCCAATCGTCTGACTGGTTTAGGAGCCTTTGCTTTATTATGTGTGATACCAATTGATTTAAATCACAAATTCACTTATTTAATTCGGTAACTCAGATTTAACAAAACCAAATTCAAATTAAAATCATCCCATGTGCATGCAAGTGAAAATAAAAATAAGCAAGCAAGTGACAGAGTAATTCAGGAAAAAATCCCGTCAGGGCAAAACCTTTTATACTAGAACTTTGACACGGTTACACGACCTTTGAATTATATACATCTTCCCTCAAGCATAATGCACGATGTCTATGTCAAACCTTCAAAGCTTCTGCTAGAACTTAGCAGTGGCTCACTCGCTGTCGTTCCAATTTGGACACGCAATCCAGACAGGCAGTCTTGATTCTTTGTATGATCTCCCGCCGCAATATCTCTCGACTCTCCAGGTATAGAGTTCTTCTCACAAAGGTTGAACTTTAGGCAAAGTATGGTTTGGGTTCCACAAAATAACTCACAAAAAAAACTCTCTGGGATTTTTGAATTGTTAAAAACAAATTTGAACCCACAAAATTGTGTTGGAGAAAAGATAAACTCTCAAAAACGTATTCTCATCAAAACAAAATTTTCTCCACACAAAATACATAACCTTGACACCTTATTTACAAAATATTTTAAGGTGATGACGTGTCATGTAAACAGTCTTGTCGTTCGAACGAACTGAAATGTCGTTCGAATGACGTCTAGTCTCGTTGGAACGAGATAGGATCTTGTTTCATCGACCTAGCACAAATCTCTAGATTCGATTTACAGAGTTTTAAAATATTTGGGGACTTAGAAAACAATACTCTTACGAATCTGAGAACAATTATTAAAAATATTTTATGATAAAAATATTTTTTGAAAAGATAAAAATCCATTTAAAATAATTGAAAAAATCATTTTTCATAAAAGGAAAAAATATTTTAATTTTTTATAAAAAATCCCAACATTTTTATTTTAAATGTAAATGAAACTTAACCAATTTACCAAGTTCGTCCTTTTTGGGCATGATTGTTGAAGTTGACTTGAAATTCGGATCGTCAATTGTAGATGTGCGCTTTCCAATACTTCTTCAAACTTGTAGCGGTATACGACATACTAAGTGTGATGGACTATGTCCTTACAAATCTCCCCTTATGTCTATGCCGGTACACAATAAAAACTATCTGAATTATCAAAATAAAAAATAACCTATACAAATCTAACCTCCCATAATCTCGAAAGTGGAAAGATAAACTGAACAAGTCTTCAATCAAACTTGGCTTCAACAATCAACTTTTCAAATCTCCAAGCTTTTCTCATCAGCGTGTGCAATCCAACGAATCTTCAATTGTACCTACTCACATCAGACAAAGCAAAAACCTCACGACGTATCGAGTATGAAATGATATAAATATAAAATATGTAAGCATAATCAAATCTCCCCCATACTTAAAACTCCCCCATAATATCATAACTCATTCTCCCCCTTTTTATTTGTCCAAAATAGATGAGGAAAGAATAAACACTATAGAGCACAGAGGGTGTCACGAGAAATAAACCAAAAATACTATTTTTGAAATTTTCATTTTTTCATAAAATAAAAAACAAAAAAAATATCACACACCATGAATTTTTACTAAGACAAACAATGCATGAAAATAGAATGAATGGGTGTGAACAAATTCAATAGAAAAATCAACTCAATCATATCATATGTTCAAGATGCATAAGTGTACTCCTGACGAATGAACATAAAAAATAGTTCTTTGGTGTAAAAATGTTGAATTTATATGACATCGTCTTAAATCAAAATCTACAACTCAAAGTCAACATGATTTTCACACCAATAACGTCCAAAACGATTTCATGCTTTTTCAAGATTTTTAAGGACGTGCAAAGACATTTTAATTCTCCAACGAAACTCCCTCATATTTATTTTCTTTGTGAGGTGATCTAAATTCTCAAACATTAGAGAATTGGTGAATAAACCTAATGGCCCATAATTGGCATATATTTCTTTTAATTTCCATGCAATATTTTTGGGCTCTTTTAAACCTCTTTGGACCTCGGATAATTAAAATTCCTCAAATTTTGAGGTCAAATTTAAACGGCGGCTTAATCGCAAAGGATAATGAGTACATTTTGTAGCTCTTCACCGTTTTTAAAATTCACACAAACTCACGGCAAACGGTAAAAAAAATGCACACCATTTATCTTGCTTTATCGCATTTGGTTCGTTTTAATAGACATAATTGAGATGAAAACACGTAACCAACATGTGATTTGATAAGAAAAAAGTCAAACAAATTCGTGCATGTGTGAATTAAAGGATAGAAGGAGTCAATCATGTAGGTAGTAACACTATATTAGCTCAAAGACTCCAAACTTTGTAAAGCACATGAATGACACAATCTATTGTCTCAAAACACTATCAAACACTCACATGGATATGGCATGAAGTTGCAACTTGGTCATCCTAAGTGTGCATTCATATAAGGTGTAAACAAAATTCAAAACTCTTTTTGAATTTTTTGAATTTTTTTCTAAAAAAAATCTTTTTGTATTTTTCAAACACTGTTCAGAAACAACCCAGTAGTACAAATAACATGTAGTAGAAAGAAACGAGTTCCGCAAAAAGAAAATTCAGGGGTAGTTCGAACGAGATGCCATGTCGTTCGAGCGAGATGCTATCTCGTTAGAAAGAGAAAATAAAAACTTTCCAGATTACACATAATGTTATGCAGCTTTGACTGATGGGAAAATTTCTCAGAAACAGTACCTGGACAGGGCGGACATTGCTAAACATTGCTAAAATGGTACCAAAAATAGGAAAAACAAACAAAAAATGTAAAACAAATGGTACATTATAGCAATAAGAAAAAATGTCATCATGTAAATCACCCTACGTTAACAAACATGTCTCGACCTAAACCAGAAAATGCGGTGGAGTTTTCCAAATACGATGACATCTTTCGAACCAACTCCATCAGATCATGTGTAGTCTTGACCAAAAACTTTACTTGCATGCGAATATATGCAAACTCTCTATCATTATGTGCAAGAAAAGTGTCATCAGTGGGTGCATGTGCGTGAACATGTGAAGTGGCATGATATGGCACGAAACCCAACTTAGAACAAAACTCCCTAAGGTGTCCTCTCTTCTTGCAGTGGGAGAAAACATAAACCGACCTAAGAAGTAATTTGTCAAAAATTTTGGAATGAGTTTTCCTAGACTAACATTCATGGGAATCACTCACCAAAGTGGAGATATGCTCGGGTGCATTAAAAGTAGTGGATGCACAGTCATGACCTTTTCCAACATACTCACCATCATTCAAAACGGGATAGGGAACCATCTTATCAATCTTCTCAGATGCATTCTCTAAAGAGACTTAGACCACCCGTGCTCATTCGAGATTATCCTCGAGATGGGATACACGTGTCGTCAGACTAGACACTGTGTTGCTCAAGTCATATTTTTCCTTTTTTAGCTAATCATTCTCTTCCTCTAACTCATAAATTAGAAGACCTAGATCGCTATTTGACCCTTTTGTTTTCATGGTCTCGGTAAACAACTCTCTCAAATCTTTTCGGAGCTCACTTTCATCTCCGTTCTCACCCTCACTCTCATATTCATTAGACTCATCGTTGACGCTCTCGTAGATGCTATCATCGTGGGACAAAATGGAGGTATTCACACGACTAGTAAAGGAAACAGTCATCCCTTGTCCTAAATATTTTTCGGACTCATCGTTCTCCTTTTTCTCTTCTCACTCATTATCACTTAGGGTAGCGGGCATGGCAACTTACTTGCCCTCTCTCCTAAGTCTAGTGGGACACTCAAATGACTTGTGCCCTTTCCTATCACACTCAAAACATCTTATCTTATCAAGTCTCTCCTCGCTCTCTTTTTCTTTCTTATCTCTTTCTTTGGCCTTGTCTTTCTTTTTGTATTTCTCCACAATGTTTTTATTGGGATTTCTTTGTTTTGAAAACTGGAGAATTTGTTTGAAATTTTTGGAAAGTAGTGCCATGTCAGAGTCATCACCAGATTCAAATTCACATACAATCACCTTCTTTTTGCTCTCTCTTCTTTTACTGGTTCTCGACTGTGTCCTAAGTGCAACCCCCTTAGGCTTAACAGTTTGGGGAAACATATCTAACTCGTAAGTATGAAGATCACCTACCAACTCTTCTAACTTAAGTGTGCTCAAATTCCCCATCAAGTTTAAAACAGTGAATTTTGGAATAAAACATTTTGGAAAAGATCTCAAAATCTTTTTCACAACCCGCGTGTTATCAATTGCCTCACCTAAATTAAAGCTAGTGTTGACTATGTCCGACAAACGTGCATTAAAATCGTCAAAAGTCTCAGACTCTGACATAGTGAGTGTCTGAAATTGGGTGGAAAGGTTTTGATAATTAGATTCTTTAACAGCAGTGGTACCCTCATGTGCCAATGTTAAAATATCCCATGTCTCTTTAGACGTGGTGCACGTCATAATTAGACGTAACTCTTTGGGAGTGATGGCTCCAGAGATAGCACTCAAACCACATGAATTAAAATTGGACAGTTGAAAATCGTCCTCATTCCTGTTTGACACAGGTTTTAAAGAGGTGATGTTCTCAACAGTAACTGTGGGAGGAGACCACCTATTTTCAACCAATAACCAAACGCGCTCATCTATAATTTTAAAGAAGATTTCATGAGATCTTTCCAATAGGCAAAATTATTGTCGTCAAAAGTAGGTACCCGATTATATAAGTGATCCATCAGAGTATATAACTTTTGATTTTGTAGAAAATAGGAATTCACAGTAAAATAGTGAAACCTTCTATGATACTAGTTTGTAAATGCGGTGTGATACCAATTGATTTAAATCGAAAATTCACTTATTTAATTAGGTAACTCTGATTTAACAAAACCAAATTCAAATTAAAATCAGCCCATGTGCGTGCAAGTGAAAATAAAAATAGGAAAGCAAGTGACAGAGGAAAAAAATCACCTCGGGGAAAAATTACTAGGGCGCGGTTATATACCATGGTTTAATACCTCTGTAGAGGTACCTACATCCGCTTTTAAGTTTCTTTTTGGGTAATATAACTATGATCAGCCTCATACTTAAGGTAAGGTGGTTCAAAAGGAATCTAAGGTCTTTGTAATGAGCAAAAATATATTACAAAGAAACTTATTGGATTTTTTAATTACTTTTAACACACATAAGACTCAAGAGACTGAAACAAAGCAATAACACCTAAGTATGGCGGATAGAGTCCGATATAAGAGTTTTAAGTGGTCTAAAATACTTTTCCAATTTTTAGTATAATCATCAACACTCTCATTAATGGATAATAACTTGAAATCTAATCCTTCTAACCTTCCCAAAGTGTTCCTTATATGCCTAGCTACTGGGAGTAGTTAGGAGGTGACATTTGAAGCACGGGAGGCCATGGTTAAGCTATATCGCTATATTATATTGTTTAAATGTTGGTGGAAAGGGTTGAAGGTTAGTGGTGATGGGTTTTGAGATAATTAAATGTCATTTAATGCTATAGAAAAAAATGTTAAATGTGAGTGTGGGTTAGTAGAACAATGTTTATACTTTTTACCAAATCGTCTGATTGGTTTAGGAGCCTTTGCCTCATTATGAGTGATACCAATTGATTTAAATCGCAAATTCACTTATTTATTTCGGTAACTCAGATTTAACAAAACCAAATCCAAATTAAAATCATCCCATGTGCGTGCAAATGAAAATAAAAATAAGCAAGCAAGTGACAAAGTAATTCAGGAAAAAATCCCGTTAGGGAAAAACCTTTTATATTCTAGAACTTTGACACGGTTACACCTTCCCTTAAGCATAATGCACGATGTTTGTGTCAAACCTTCAAAGCTCCAGCTAGAACTCAGCAGTGACTCACTCGCAGCCGTTCCAATTTGGACATGCAGTCCAGACACACGGTCTTGATTTTTTATAGGATCTCCCTCCACGAGAGCTCTCGGCTCTCCAGTTGTAGAGTTCTTCTCATAAAGGTTGAACTTTAGGCAAAGTATGGTTTGGGTTCCACAAAATAACTCACCAAAAAAACTCTCTGGGATTTTTGAATTGTGAAAAACAAATTTGGACCCACAAAATTGTGTTGGAGAAAAGGTAAACTCTCAAAAACATATTCTCATCAAAACAAAATTTGTTCACACGAAATAAAGAATCCTCACACCTTATTTATAAAATATTGTAAGGCGGTGACGTGTCAGGTAAAAAGACTTCTCGTTCGAACGAACTGTCAGTTCGTTCGAACGACGTCTGATCTTGTTCGAACGAGATAAGATCTCGTTTGAACGACCCCTCACAAATCTCTAGATTCGATTTATAGAGTTTTAAAATATTTAGGGACTTAGAAAAAAAATACTCTTACGAATATGAGAACTGTTATCAAAAAGATGTTATGATAAAAATGGTTTTGAAAAGATAAAAATCCATTTAAAATAATTCAAAAAATCATTTCTCATAAAAGGAAACAATATTTTCATTTTTTATAAAAAAATCCCAACATTCTATTTAAAATCTAAATAAAACTTGACCAATTTACCAAGTTCGTCCTTGTTGGGCATGATTGTTGAAGTTGACTTGAAATTCGGATCGTCGATTGTAGATCTGCGTTTTCTAATGCTTTGACAAAATTGTAGATATATACGACATACTAAGTGTGACGGACTATGTCATTACAATACCAGCTCCTTGTGAGGCCATGGTCTTATAGACCGTCAGTAATTGCACCACCGTTGAGGGATGGTCCACACCGTACAGATCATAAAAGTGCAACATGGTGCCGATCCAAAATCTTTGGTAATTCGGTATAAGTTAGGAAGGGTAAAGATTGGGTAAGGAAATAACATCGCAAAGGGGTTTCAAATTGGTAACTCTAGGACCAACTTAAAATCAAGGCTCGTAAAATCAAATTTCCACATTACGAGTGTTCGAGGAACGATCAGTTTCATTAGGAAGACGGATATATAAGGGCTTATGGTGGGCGAAGTGTTATCTCCACTCGTTAAAAATCTCATCGGTCATGCATCTTATAGCCTGATATGGTCCTAAGGGGTCTTCCCTCGAAGATCCAGCTTATGGGGGATTAGTGGAACCATACCTTTAAATGGTTTCTTGGGTCATATATGGGTGATTGGATCTTTTGGTGTTTGATGACGGGGCTCGTCTGGTAGACGCCTTCCATTAATTATGCTCAGTCCCAAAGGTGCCAAAAATTTCAACCAAATTATACCATTTGGTTATATGGGGAATTTAATGTAAAAGTTTGAACTAGGGGTTAAAAGGGGATTTTATATTAAGTGGTAAAAACCCGTTCGAATTCGATTGATGGGCATATTGCATAGTTATGGGGATTCGGTGAACAACATGCAGGTTTAACACGTGTAAGGTGGATTGTAACGCCCACGCGCACCTTGTGATCATGTGTATCATCAAACGTGCAATGATTATGATGCGTCATTTAAGCAATGTCATGCATTGGGATTGACTATAATCGAATCATAATTTCTTCATAGACTTTGATGGCATCATACAATCTCAAATAAATCACCATCAATTAAAGATAGACCAGCTGTCACATCCATTGTTGGTCATGACAAAAGAATAGGCAAGTGCACTTCTTGTTTGGGTACATACAAGACTCTTCGGCTCATTTTCATGAACACAAAGAGCATGTGGGTAGCTGATGAGGAGTATTTTTATTGGTGCAACACCGAATGAAGAAAACCATAGGTACAAGATGAATGAAACTTTGGGAAATCTATATACCAAGGAATGTAGCTCACCGATCGGGCAAATGGACAAACCTACATAACTACCAAGTCAAACATCCTCATTAGCCAAATGATCATTTAATCATTTGAACTCATAAGACTTTGTTAATAGGTTTTTTCTGTAAACAACCAACATCTTCCCTATTAATACGATCGGGATATGGGTGAATGAGGACCGTGGGAACATAAAGTCACCAGGGATGAATACGTGTAGTCATTAAATTCAAATTTCCTCAATGTTCATGCTACAAAATAGGAAGAACTTTGTCAAGGCTAAGTATATAAACCCTCGTAGAGTGTGAGAGGAGGGAAACTGGTGAATGGGATGGAATATCCCCTATAGTTGACAATAATATCTAAAAGTAGTAAAATACCTCCCCCTCCCCTTCCCCTCATGGACGTAGACTGAGACCGACCAAACCATGTATATATCATGTCAATTCTCATCTCATCTCTTTCTTTTGTCAAGCATTATATATTACCATTAATCTATTGTGTTATGTGCATGAGAGTTAAATTTTCACCTCAACCGTTTACAGCATGTCTTGTGTGAAATATGAGGTTACTTGTCTATGCGTCAAGCTTTTTCAAATGTGGAATTTGAAAAAATGTGTCATTTTGACCTTTGTGCATCTGAGGATTTTTTTATCGTGATTGTATTAGAAAATCATATGGTATATCTTCAAAATCATGAGTAATGATGTGTTACGACTGCAAATTTTGATAATGAGGGATAATATTTTTTTTACCAACATAGTTTGCCTCCTTCTTTTTCAGCCAAAAAATTCCACATATAGGAATTGTTTTAAAAAAAAGTCTAATAGATTTTGACTTGTCTAAACATGGCTAATTCTTAGGACATGATGACATAATTATTTTGGACATGATAGAAAAAATGTTTTAATCAATTCACATATTAAGATAGAATAAATGGTAATTGAAAGTTGCATCTTCAAGGAAAATGAGGTTTTTCATGATAAACATAAAAGTTTTATTTTTCAAATTTGTGTCTTCAATTTTTTCAATCAAAATGATTTATACATTCACTTTGTTCTATCACACTAATTATTCCTTATATGCTTATTTTAGTTTTACTTAAAAATGTGATAGACCTTTGAATGAATGTTTAAAGTAATTGTGTGTGTGTGTGTGTGTTGATCATTAATTCATTAATTTTGAAATCGTGCACCTTATTACATATAATTTCCTTGTGTATTCCATTTTCTTTTTTATCTGGAAAAATTGGGAGTTATGGGAACTTTGTGACGATGGAAGAAGTTCCTCTGTATAATTATGAACTTTGTTGCCAACAAAAACGTGTTCAATCTAGCGAACATGGGCTTTATTATTCGAAGGTATGTCATCATGAAAACTTTGCCTGCAATTCTACTTCCATGATTGGAAATTACAATCCCCAGGGCTTTCCTAAAGATCTTTATAAATCAAATACTTATCTCATCACAATTTGATCGATAATCTTGCTTAGTTATGGGTTAGAGTTGATTTCATCAGAAAATTTAATTTCTTTTAACTTCTAAGGTTGATATCATGCTTAGGATAGTTTTCATGTTATTGATTAAATTTTGGACTTAAATTCCACTACTTCTTCATTATGCTTTGATATATATGACCTTTGGGGGTTATCTTTTGTTTTTGGTGTCTTAGACCATACATAACACTATGGTCATATATGTAAGATAGGTTGATTAACGTGATGAACTAGTATTTTGTAAAAACAATGTTGTTGGTTGTTTTACCACCTCAATGTCAATAACCTAACTTTACTACACTTAAAGGGAGTGTAGATAAGTCAGGCAAGAAATTCACATCAAAATGGGCACTATAATTTAATAATATTACTTCTCAAATAAATTTGGAAAAGATGGTCTTTGTTTTACGATATTTAAACTACAATTATAACTAGGCAATAAGCAAATCAAATGAGCAGGTAATAAATAATATATTGATAATAATTTCCACAATCTTGGAATTACTTAGTATAAATGGCTATATGCATTTAAAGCACTTTTAAGGAGTTAAAAGTCACTTATTCGAACACACAAATGTTGAGTGTCACTCGCTAGAGAATCATGAATGCTTCAAAATGATCTTAGTGTCAACACTAATATAATGCAACAAACCCTCCCACACACCACACCATAATAAACCATCCATATAACATATGGTGGGTTCATTAATCTCAATCTAATTTAATTACCTATGAAGCATAATTAACATGGATACTATAAGTAAAAAAGAAAGATCATGAGTAAAATTAAATAAAATTACGAAGAACCTTAGTGCCGAGAACCTTTAGATGAGGGTTTCATAAAAATAGCAAAAGACCCCAACATGTTGAGCAAAAATACCCAATAAATCAGAAAGAGAGATATAATATTAATTAACTTTATGGCTAATCATCTAATCGTATGATCAAACAGTGCCTCTAACCTTACATATAATCCCATTTCCCCACATGCGGTAACCTAATCATTATACTGGGCTACACACCATGATTAACTGTACAACTAATAATTTCAATATATGAGGCATTTCAATTTAAAATTTTATAAATATTTATTCGGTGCTCCTAGTCTTTAAATAGTCAGTATGTCTATGAAGTATTTTGTAAAATGACTTTATATTTAATAAAGGGAGAGTCATACTTTGAAAATAAATTATGCACTTTATAAATTAGAATAATTTTGGTCATGGATATACAACTTGAACTTTATTTTTTTACACATAGTCCTTTTTTTCTCTATGGTTGATTTTATTTTCTTAAGAATAATAACTTTAACCTTAAGTAAGTAATTAAGTCATCTATTCCTTAGGTAAATGATGCAACTAGTGAGGTACTAACCAAGGCATGTCAATTGTTGGTTGAAAACTATTTCCAAACCCCCTCCTTGGCCTAGATTTTGCCTTTCCCGTCGCGAAATTCTGGAAAGGCTCCCTTTAATCGACGGTAAAGCCCTTAGAAAAAAATTACCGTCAGGTAAAATTGATCCCTATATGGTTTTAGGACAGACAACTTTTTTTTTATAAAAGTGATCCATATTCCTTTTGTCCTTGATATAAAAAAATTATTTCAGTTTCAACTCTTATTATGGTTTTATGACACTTTTTCTTTTTATAATTTTTTTCCTATTTTTTGTCCTTAATAATTCCATTTTTTCCTTTGCAAATTTAGTTCCTATATTTTTTAGCTGGAGGTGTTTTTTGAGAAACACATATGTGTATCATTCCAGTACAACACTCATTAACCCAAATAACCCAAATTATATTGGGTGACCGAACCCACGAAGAAATAAGAAATAGTAATCAAAAGAAGCACCAACAACCCAATCTTAGATAGTGAACCCTTTCGAGAAAATGATAGGGGTCTTTATTAATATATAAATCATCCTACCTATAAATCTAGTAGACCATCACAATGCATAGTTATATAGAGGTATGCAATCTCATTGAGGAGAATGTCACGGACTGCATATTTTTCCTAAGTTTCCCCAGATATAGGCTCCATTTACGTTCTTTGATTTTGTAAAATATTCTAGAATTCTATTGAATATTCTATCTATGTGTAGTAGGCACTGGAATGTTATGGAATTGTATAAAATAGTTTTGTATTTACTTGTATAGTTCTAGAATCATAAGGAAGGAGCAGGAATCTAAGATATTCTCCTAAATAATATTCTTGAGAGTTAATCTTGACCCTTGATGTAATTTGATCTCCACCATCCATTGAGGAGGTGGCTGTGTATAAATAGGTGGGGGTGCCATTTGCCCAAACCACAAAATCAAGCAAAGAACTTCAGTAACACGCATTATCTATTTAATAATTCTCTTTGTTCTTGAGTACTCTCTTTGGGTGAGTGAGTGTAGCCCTTGTAATTGAGAGTGAGGAGTTTGTGAGTGATCAGGGGAGTTTACACACAAGAGCTGCACGAGTTAAGAATTGAAATTGTAATCCCGTGATAGTTGTCCATTGTGCATCAACTTTAACCTATAAAATCATTCCCAATGAACTAGCCCTGTCAAGGATGTATTTCCAAGACATTGTAAAAGCCCAGTTCTGCTTTGACTTGCTTATTAAATATAAGAAGGGACACACTTATCAAATAAAATCCTACGAAGATAGTCCATTTATCATGTTGGATTTACTCGAAAATTGGCATTGCTAGGTAAATAATGCTAACGCAAAAATATTCCATATACTTAAACAACAAAGGCATTGCAATGGGCCTGGATTTCGTTGACAAATTCAGGTATGAAATTAATTTTTTCGTGCAACACAGAGTTGTATTAATTTCTCCTTATAATTAATTACTGAATACAATATTATCAATATAGTTCAATTATGACTAATTTGCGCTTTATTCATGAAGGAAACTATAACAATGGTAATTTGAGATGTGGGGTATTCTTGGGAGAAAAGGTAGTCAAATTTCAGAAAAGCTCCAAGTATGACTTGAAAAATAGTTTATTTTTTTATACACTTCATTTTTGCAAAAATATAACATGTATTTAATTATTTTAGCTCAGAAAATTGTTTTAAAATGACACTTATGGGATCTAAGACACCTTGTTAAGGAATGTGTGGAGAAACACAACGCAAGACTAGGAATCCCCCCCCCCCCCCCCCCCCCCCCCCGGAGAGGTTTTTAAATCCAAAAACTCCAATAACAATGTTAGTTTTGATTCATTTATTAAAAACTAAAATTAGTTCATACTAATATTTGACACCAGATTCAAGATGTAAACAAATTGTGGTCCACTAAAGAACTCGACTTATAATCATTTCGTTTGGATTTACTCTGCACGAGTTAGGGAAATGGTGTAAAGCAATTCAACAAATGCGCTCATTTTCATTTTGGTCTCATGTGTACTACTACAAAGACAACAATAAACTCCATACACACTTTTCATGGGAGGAAGCAACCATGTTCCTTTTCCTTCGGAACGTGCTCTCTCATAGGCAGCGTCATGATGAGCACCACATAACGAACGTATTTCTATATCACTATTTGAATTTTTTCATCGTATTACATGACAATTTGGAGAAATTGGTGATCAGAAGAACTCCTATTATTTGCAACAATTAAGTTTATTACCGTTTGTATCGAAATTACTAATTTATCATCTCTGTTGGTATGCATAATAACATTAAATGCATTTAATGGATGAGTCCAGTTAAAGACGTAGATTAAGTAATTATATATGAAATAATATGCTTCAATTTAGAACCATTAAATATACAGAGTAAACCCAACCCTTGACAACTGAAGATTGATAAACCCAACCCTCGGTAATTGAAGATTGATTTACTGTTACTCAATCATTCTAATTGGAAGCATTTCTCCAGCGCTCCTGTAAAAGGCTTGTGTTGCACTCGAGAAAGGAAAAGGTAATACATCCAAACACATCAAAGACCCACAAAGAGAAAATCCGATTTCCACTTTTAAGGTACAATCCAATAACGTCTGCTAGAGGGAGGAGATGTCCAATTTTTTGTTTCGGTTTGAATGAGTAAACTAAATGTCAATGAAAAAAGTTTATAAAATTATTATAGGGAGAAAATGAAAATATAAAAGCTATATATAGCGAAAATATTAGGTCATTACATGTAGCATTAAAAGTATGAAACACTAGGCTAGTGATCGTGTCATAAGTGAAATTTATAAAGTAATTTTGACGAGGAAAAATGTCTACAGCAGTTATCGAGGGACTAAGTTGGAGTTGAAGGTCATCGAATGGGAGGGGGACTATAGGAAATTGGAATATCATGTTGGAAGTGATATTTATAAAGTAATTTTGAAGGGGAAGAATGTTGGGGGCAGTTATCGAGGTCCTGACTTAGATTTTACTGGAATCCAAAGAGATGGGATGTCCCACATCCGTGCATCTAATGACGTAATTTTGATGGGGAAAAATGTCTGGACAAATTATCAAGGTTCTAACTTGGAGTTGACGCACATCAAATGAGAGGGGAACTATAGGAAATTGTAATATCATGTTGGAAGTGCAATTTATAAAGTAGTTTTGACGAGGAATAATTTATGGGGAAATTATCAAGGGCCTGACTTGGAGTTGACGAGTATTAAATGGGAAGGGATAGACCTCATCTATGCATTTAATGAATGTCTCATAGATTTTTCATGGTGAATGTGAGCTAGGTAAGCTAAAATGGACAGGTCACTGCTAATCTAACTAAGATCGGTGCTTGTTAGTAATAGTTTTGTCTAACAGATGTTTCTCGAAAAGTTCAATAGGTATGGTGTTATCCCTTCTTTAGAGAAAGAACCAAACAAGATCCTATTCTCTATCCCTTATGTAACAATCCCTATTTTCCACGTAAAGGTTTGCCAAACACAATACATCGAAGATGGCGATTATCTGACAATCTATATCATTATCAGCATTAAAACCATAATATGATATTTTAAAATTTTAAATCAATATGCACAATAAACCATTTAATTATTAATGGATAATAAATAAGTCCAACACCCAAATAGTTATAAAAAATCCATCACTAATATAACTGAACTCTAGAAGACCGAATAATAAACATCGGTCTTATGACCATACAATTTTTTAAATAATAAAATAACTGGAAGGGAAATAACAACCTAAACTAGAGTCAAATGATCTCGAATGACCAATGAGCAAGTGTGACTGCAAGTTTGAGCTCCTATCAGCTAGATTGTCCATGGGGAAAAGATATTTTATAATTTGGGTCAGGGCCCTAGAGCAGCAAGAATAATCTTACGAAATCAAAATGCAATTATGTAGTAATTCATAATATGGGATACCCATTGGAACTCGTATGAAGTAAGTATCTCAACCCTCATCTAAGTGCAGTACTATACGCATATCAACCCAAGTCCCCACTATGAAATTCGATAACTACACTAATAAAATTATATTTAATGCATACATCACAATGCACACCCTGAAGCTAACCATCTACACCTAAGCTTCCAGTCCAAAGAGTAACCAATACAATACTACCCATAAGAAATAACATAACATCCATTATGAATTTTGTAGTATTGAGTTATCATTTGTCTACCTCATTGACTATATGTGTGATTCTCAATTAAATTCTTGAATTATATACGTCCTTATATATATATATATATATAAATTCATCTACCTTTAGTGTCCCGTTCGTACTCTATTGGTAATTCTGGAGGAGTCCGATGTCCAAATGGACATCACAAAACACACACGAGTGCAACAGTTCCTACTTAGTACACATTGCACGATCTATACCCTAAATGGTGACAATGGATTCCATACATCCCACCTACCTCCTCGTAAGTGATGCTACCATGTAGAACCTAAAATAATTATTAACATAACACTTATCCCACTTGTGCCAACGCGTGCTACGGTCCTGAGGTGTATGCAACCCCAACCGATAGGCCATCCGCGAGCTTGGGTACGTTCACACAAATAAAAAATTACATTATTTAGCACATAATATGTATTGGTAATTGACCCAATAATTACCTCCAAGAAGTCTCATTAATCTCCAATTAATATTCTTTAAGAATCAACCATCTAGTTAATTGTAATTTTTCCTTAATTAATAAAATAGTGAAACAAATCTATTTTTAATTAATTATCCACTCACTGGAGGACCTCCCACATACTCGTCAGAATTCGTAAAAATCACCGGAACCTTTCCTTGGTCCTACATTGACCTGGGCTTAGAGACCGAATCGATTTTCCACTAGGGATGAATCGGTTCTCCCCTAGATCGAATCGGTTCGCTTTGAAGGCTGAATTGATTCATTTTCTCGAAGTATCTGTAATACCCCGTATTTTTATGATATATATTTATGGGATTAATTAAATTAAATGTGTATTAATTGGGAATTAATCCGGATAAAAAATACTAGCAAGATGCGAGTTGGTATTTGATTTTAATGAGTATTGATGGCTATATATGAATATGGAAATTATGAAATTTGTCGTGAGATTGAAATACGGCGATTTGAAATTTTGTTGAGACGCGTGTGACAGTCGCGTCAGGAATATTATTATTTAATGAAAAAGTGAATTTTAATTCTATTAACCGTATGGTCATTCTGAGTGCGCCAACGCGTCCGAAAGGGTCGAAATGGTCAGAAAACACTAGTCGGGGGTTTAGTTTGGGTCCCGGGGCATTTTTAGGCCATACCGACAACGTAAAAGGGTAGTTTGGTAATTTTGAATATTTGGGAATTAAAACCAACGAAAATTAGGAATTAAAAATCTGATTTGGTAATTACCCACTAAACCCACTAATAACCTAATGGGCTATGGGGGTTATTGGAATTAGTTCCAAAAAGTTTCCTAAGGCAAACCCTAGCCACTATTGTCACCTTGGAGAAGAAGACTTGTAGAGAGAGAGAGAGGAGAATTCTGCAGAGAGAGAGAGAATCATTCATCAATTCGACATCAAAATCAGAGATATACATAAGACAAGTGGTTTAATTTCATTAGTTGTAGAGAATGCTTCTTCCATGCGTAGGAAATTGATAAAATTGTATTTTTTTTGGAGATTGATGAAAACCCATTAAATTGGAATTAGAAACTTGTATTTTGATGAGGAATTGCATGTAGAATTGTATGTAGGTGATTAATCTAATGATAATATATTTTGGATGAAACAAAAACGGATTTAATTAGGTTCATTGGGGATTTAAGAATTTCTAGGGTTCATGTTCTTGAAATTGGGGGAAAATGTATAGATTTGATATTTGGATGATGTTTAGAATGAATTAACCCCACAAAACACGTTAGTATGTGACCTAAGTATGTTTAGGGACGATTAGAAACCTTGAACAATTGTTGGATTGATGTTTAGATGAGATTAGAGAGGAAGAAAAGATGGAAAACGAGAATAGGAAAATCTGGGCTCGAAACTGGCCTCTCGTTAGAAGACCTGCCCAGGTCGTTCGAACGAGCTCGTTCGAACGAGCTTCTAACGAGTTGACAGTTTGCCTTCTAACGAGAGGGATGTTCATTCGATGCCTTTCGTTCAAATGAGATCTCGTTAGATGCCCAGTTCGTTCCAACGAACTCTCGTTCGAACATCCTCGTTCGAACGAGACTTCTAACGAGCTGACAGTTTAGGCTTTTTGGCCTGTTTTGATTTCGCGTGTCCCGTAACCTTGGTTAATTGTAGAGATAACATTCCCTTGGTGATAAATTGATATATTTGCGACATTTGGGATATATTGAGGAGTAAAACCTAGAAGTGCAATTCGAATTGAATGGAAATCTTGGAATAGGACGTGAGTGACTATTACGATGCGAGAATTATTGACGGCTTAAATAATTGAATTAACCGGTTACTTATGAATTGTGCAACATTATAAGTCGGTACGAGAATGAGAAGTGTACCACAAATAAATTACGGTGATTACTAAGATGTGTGTATACTTAGTATATGTATATGATTTTATGTGTATGAAATACCTACCATACTTGCTATCACAGGAGGTTTACGTTCGCTTAGGGCTCTCTAATCCTTGTGTTGCCCGGATTTAGATTGGTACCTCGAGAACATAGGTCAGAGAAGGACTTATTGGGATGTTAATAAGACTACTGATCGTGGGAGCGTAGGTATGTGCGTGACCCATGTGATGTGACTGTGTTCGGCTCCATTGTTTGTGATTTGCTATTATCTGAGAACGATTCCTGAGAGATTCAAAATGCGTGATCCTAATGTACGTGATGTACCGGGATGGATAGCAGAGTATGTGTGCACTGCAGCTTGGTCTCGGGTGCTTGTATTGTATATTTATGGCGTGACTAATATACACTTAAATTAATGAGAATTTTCATGTTGGTATTGTGCGTATAAATACAAAAACGCTTTGAGTAACTATAAAGGGATAACCTGTAATGAATTGTATTGCTAATAATTGAGAACCTAAGTTCAATAAGCACTCCACTTATTTGATAATGCTAGAACGTATAATGGGAATTGAGTAGTAAGGGGTAGAACTTATTACGGTTTGGTTAGATATGTATGTCACTTAGATGGGTACGGTACGTTAGGAGTGCACAAAATAGTCGAGAGGTGAGTATTTCATGTGAGTGTACGTCCTAACATGTATTTTGCATTCATTGTTTTAATGTTATTAAAACACTTGCTGTTTTTAAAATAATCCCCACTTTCGGGCTCTGACCCGTTTGCTTTCAAATCTATTTTTGTAAAAACCATTTTAGGTGCCCAGCCACAAGGACACCATGCATAGGATTTTCATTCAGGTGACGAGCTGTAGCTGTTTGTGGAAGTTACAGGACTTTGCTAGTAGACGCTTCATCTATCTTGACTCTATATTCAGCTTTCATCAGTTGTAGGGCATGTCGCCCATTTCTATTAGAAACATTTCCTATTTCAAATTTTCAGACTTTTGGCATGTAATTAATTCAGGATACTTTGTTTTATTTAGTTCAGTTGTGGGATTGTTGTGAGGAGTTTTTCCTCCGGACTTATTATTATGTTATTGATTATTCTATTGTTTCGTTATGGTGAATGTTGTTATTATATCATTATTCTTTTTATTGCATGTTAATCAGAGTTAACTTAAAATTTGGCAACTCACTTTTTAAATACTAGGTGGTTAGTAATCATTAAAATGTTTTCGACAGTGATGCTATTAACTGGACCAACTTGGCATTTTGTATTAATTTAATAAAGGAGTAACTACCCGGTATTTAATTAGTCGGGGTGTCACAGGTGGTATCAGAGCATCAGGTTCTAGTGTCCTTTAGGATCTGTACGACTTATTATGTTTCCGCTGAGCTTTCCTTAATGTAGAGCCATATATTTTTGGACTGTTGCATTCTTTTGTATATGCTACGTTCTTCAGCTATTTTGAGTTTATAACTGCGAACTTATAAACTTTATTCTTATTTCAGATGCCTCCACGACGTGCACAACGGGTTCCCAGGGATGCAACGCCAGAACCACAACTCGCACCAGTTCAGGGCACGATGAATGCCGCCGAGGTTGCAGCCATTGTGGCCCAGGCGGTAAATGCCGCACTAACCATGGTTCAGCAGGCACCACCTCAGGCGCCAGTAGCTGCTCCATTTTAGGCACATGCATTCCCGTCTGCTTGGGAACGTGTACGTGATGCTTTTCAGAAAGCACACCCACCGGAGTTCGCAGGCAGCTCCGATGTTGTGGTTTCGAGTCAGTGGAGGAAGGACATTCAGCGGCACCTGAGGATGTATGAGTGCACCGATGTCCAGAAACAGATACTAGCTACCTTTAAGCTAGTGGGGTATGCACTGCATTGGTGGGAGTCTATTACCACCGTGGAGGAGAGAGATACACTCACTATACAGGAGTTTTGGGTGCGGTTTGACCGCAAGTACTTTCCGTCAGCTGTTCACACGAAAATGAGGAGGAAGTTGATGAATCTCAGACAGGAAGGTAAGACTGTGGCCGAGTATGAGGACGAATTCACAAATCTGTTGAATATTGTTCCTGATGAGATACCGACAGAAGAGAAGAAGATACAGAAATTTACAGATGGGTTGACTTGGAGGATCCGTCAGCATTTGTTGGGGAATCTATCGTTGGACACTTACTCTGATGTGGTTAACACTGTACTGTTACACTGCCAGGATCACCACTTTCACATGGCTGAGGGCAAGAGATCGGGAGAGTCCAGTCATCAGGGCAGGACTGGAGGACATGGTGCCAGTGGGGCACAATCTGTTCAGGGGCAGAGACAGGGTGACTAGGGTTCCCAGCAGGGGGATCACAAGAGGTTCAGATCGGGAAATTTCAGGCACGGACAGGGAGGCTTCCAGCAGGGCCATCAGGGTCCGAACGGCCATCAGAACCAGCAGGGTCAGAATGGTCAACAACAGTTTCAGCAGGGCTAGGGGAGAAACGGTAACGGCCACCAGGGTCGGGGGCAGCAGGGACAGAGAGGGGGGAACTTCCCGAGGAAGTGTTACGTTTATGGAAAGACTGGCCATAAACGCCAGGACTATCTTGATAGGGGCAGGGCCCCGCAGCAGCAGCAGGGTGCTCGATAGGAGCCGCAGAGACCCGTGTTTCCCGCCTCCCTCCCGGTGCCACCACAGATGGCAGCATTACCACCCATTCCAGCGGTCCCAGTTCAGCAAGGACAGCTGCAGTATGGGAGAGTATACCAGCTTCAGCAGGCAGCATCTCCACAGGCCCCACCCGCAATTGAGGGTATGTTTCCTATCCATGGCACTATGGGTCGGGTTTTGTTTGATACGGGGGCAACGCATTGTTTTATAGCTACCCATTTTGCGAAAGCCTTAGGGTTGTTAGCCACAACAGAGAGCACAGTGACGTGTGTAGACTCACCATTGGGGAGTGGGTCACTTATTTTCTTTATATGCCGGGGAGTGGGGGTAGAGATTGGTAGTTTGGTATTACCTGCAGACATGTTGGTATTAGATATGCATGAGCACGATGTGATTATTGGTATGGATTGGCTCGCAGCTTATAGAGCCATGATTGATTTCTTCGGTGGGAGCATTGTTTTTGCCATTCCGGGGCAAGAGATATTTGTAATGGCGATGCCTCGCCCAGAGGGAGGCTCGACCGCTCATTTGTATTACATAGAGGAGGATACCTCTAAGGAGGTTGTGATTCCTTTAGATTCGATCCCAGTTGTTAGGGAGTATTCCGATGTGTTTCAGGAGATACCAGGCCTACCCCCCAGTCGAGAGATAGATTTTGTCATATATTTATTACCAGATACGAGACCTATAGCACGCGCACCGTACCGTATGGCTCCGACAGAGATGCGAGAGATATGAGATCAGATTGAGCAGTTGTTGGGTCAGGGGTTTATACGGAGGAGTACTTCGTCGTGGGGTGCCCCTGTGTTGTTCATAAAGAAGAGGGATGGATCGTTGAGGTTATGTGTGGATTACCGAGAGTTGAATAAGTTCACGATACGGAATAAATATCCGTTACCCCGAATCGATGACTTATTCGACCAGTTGAGAGGAACTTCTTTCTTCTCGAAGATTGATTTGCGATCGGGATACCATAAGTTGCGTATCAGGGAAGTGGATGTCTCGAAGACTGCGTTCTTAATGAGATATGGTTCTTACGAGTTTCGGGCTATGCCTTTTGGCTTGACCAATGCTCCAGCAGTGTTTATGGACTTGATGAATAGGGTGTTCAGAGAGTTCCTTGATCAGTTCGTCATTATCTTTATTGATGATATTCTGGTTTACTCCCAGACAGAGGAGGAGCACGCAGAGCATTTGAGGCAGGTTTTGCAGACGCTACGTCAGAACGAGCTGTATGCAAAATATGAGAAGTGCGGGTTTTGGCTGAAGGAGGTCCAGTTTTTGGGACACATTATTTCCGACCGGGGGATATCTGTTGATCCGGGGAAGGTATTCGCGGTGAGAGAGTGGGGACAGCCCACGACACTGACTGAAATCCATAGTTTCTTGGGCCTAGCAGGATACTACAGGAGGTTCATTCGGGGATTTTCGAAGATAGCGGGTCCTTTGACACATCTGACTCGTAAGGGTGTGCCATTCATCTGGAGTGATGCCTGTCAGTTGACATTTGATGAGTTGAAGGATAAGTTGACCTCAGCACCTGTGTTAGCATTGCCGAGACCGAGAGTTGAGTATCTAGTTTACACCGATGCGTCCTTACAAGGACTTGGAGGTGTATTGTAGCAGGAGAGTCAGGCCATAGCTCATGCTTCCCGTAAGCTGAAGCCTCACGAGAAGAATTACCCCACTCATGACTTGGAGTTGGCGGCAGTTGTATTTGCCCTTCGAATCTGGAGACATTATCTTTTGGGGGAGAAATTTCGATTGTTCACAGACCACATGTCCCTACAGTACCTATTCACGCAGAAGGAATTGAATATGCGGCAGCGGAGGTGGCTTGAGTTTGTGAAGGACTATCATTTTGATATCCAATATCACCCGGGGAAGGCTAACGTGGTAGCAGACGCGTTGATCCGTAGGCCAGTAGATGAGGTGGTAGGGGTGTGGAAGGCCAAGTGGAAGGAGTTGGGACACCAGGATGCAGTGGCCTGATCATTCATGTCGATGATGATTGTTACACCACAGATTGTCAAGAGAGTGGTAAAGACACAAGCAGATGACTCGTTCTGTCAGGAGCAGATAGTTCGATTATTAGCAGAGGGAGTCGAGACCTATATTGTTAGCTCAGACGGGGGATTACGCTTCAATGGGAGATTGGTAGTTCCGGAAGGGGAGGAATTGCAACACGAGGTGATGGTAGAGTCGCACGGTTCACGGTTCGCGGTACATCCCGGTGGGGACAAAATGTACCAAGACGTGAGACCACAGTATTGGTGGAGCGGGATGAAGAGAGATATTGCCGTATTTGTTTCTAAATGCACCACTTGTCAGCTAGTAAAAGTGGATCATCAGAGACCGACAGGACTTCTACAGCCATTGGAGGTCCCGATGTGGATATGGGAGAGCATATCTATGGATTTTATCACGGGGTTGCCTACGACACAGAGGGGTCACAACTCCGTTTGGGTGATTGTGGACAGGTTGTCCAAAGTTGCTCATTTTCTACCCGTAAGGACAGACTACACTACGGGACAGTATGCCCAGCTCTTTATCTCAGAGATAGTGAGACTTCATGGTGTGCCCCTAAATATCGTGTCTGACAGAGACAAGATATTTGTTTCACAGTTTTGGGAGAGTTTTCAGGAGGCCATGGGCACGAAATTGCGGTTGAGTACGGCGTACCACCCGCAAACCGATGGGCAAACCGAGCGTACAAACCAGATGCTGGAGGACATGTTACGTATGTGCATCATTGATTTTGGGGGTGGATGGGAGCAGTATCTTCCACTTGTGGAGTTTGCTTACAACAACTCCTACCAGTTCACCATTGGCATGGATCCATTTGAGGTGTTGTATGGTAGTCCTTGTCGTTCCCCAGCATGTTGGTTGGAGGTGGGGTACAACAAACTACTTGGGCCGGAAGTGATTCAGGATACTTCGGCAAGGATAGAGCTGATACGGAGTCGCATTCGGATAGCTCAGGACAGGTAGAAGAGCTATGCTGATGCGAAGAGGTCCTTCTGGGAATTTGAAGTGGGGGACCAGGTTTTGCTCAGAGTATCTCCTATGAAGGGGATTATGAGTTTTGGGAAGAAAGGGAAGTTGGCACCGAGATATGTGGGACCATTTCCTATTATTGAGCGGATTGGACCAGTTGCGTATAGACTTGGGTTACTGGAGCATTTGCATCGGATTCACGATGTGTTTCATATTTCCTCGCTAAGGAAATATCTTAGAGACGATTTGGCTCATTCTCACATTTCTTTGGAGGACATCGATCTCCAGCCTGATAGCTCCTACGAGGAGGGGCCGATTGCTATTTTGGACCGAAGTGAGCGAAAACTGCGGTCAAATATAGTTTTGTTAGTGCCTGTTCAGTGGCGACATCATAATGTCGAGGAGTCCACATGGGAGCGCGAGGATGATATGCGCGAACGTTATCCAGAGTTAATCTTACCAGGTACTTTCTAGTTTCGAATTTCGGGACGAAATTCTGTTATTAGGGGGGAAGTATGTAATACCCCGTATTTTTATGATATATATTTATGGGATTAATTAAATTAAATGTGTATTAATTGGGAATTAATCCAGATAAAAAATACAAGCGAGATGCGAGTTGGTATTTGATTTTAATGAGTATTGATGGCTATATATGAATATGGAAATTATGAAATTTGTCGTGAGATTGAAATACGGTGATTTGGAATTTTGTTGAGACGCGTGTGACAGTCGCGTCAGGAATATTATTATTTAATTAAAAAGTGAATTTTAATTCTATTAACCGTATGGTCGTTATGAGTGCGCCAACGCGTCCGGAAGGGTCGAAATAGTCAGAAACACTAGCCGGGGGTTTAGTTTGGGTCCCGGGGCATTTTTAGGCCATACCGACAACGTAAAAGGGTAGTTTGGTAATTTTAAATTTTTGGGAATTAAAACCAACGAAAATTAGGAATTAAAAATCTGATTTGGTAATTACCCACTAAACCCACTAATAACCTAATGGGCTACGGGGGTTATTGGAATTAGTTCCAAAAAGTTTCCTAAGGCAAATCCTAGCCACCATTGTCACCTTGGAGAAGAAGACTTGTAGAGAGAGAGAGAGGAGAATTCTGCAGAGAGAGAGAGAAGCATTCATCAATTCGACATCAAAATCAGAGATATACATAAGGCAAGTGGTTTAATTTCATTAGTTGCAGAGAATGCTTCTTCCATGCGTAGGAAATTGATTAAATTGTATTTTTTTTTGGAGATTGATGAAAACCCATTAAATTGGAATTAGAAACTTGTATTTTGATGAGGAATTGCATGTAGAATTGTATGTAGGTGATTAATCTGATGATAATATATTTTGGATGAAACAAAAATGGATTTAATTAGGCTCATTGGGGATTTAAGAATTTCTAGGGTTCTTGTTCTTGAAATTGGGGAAAAATGTATAGATTTGATATTTGGATGATGTTTAGAATGAATTAACCCCACAAAACACGTTAGTATGTGACCTAAGTATGTTTAGGGACGATTAGAAACCTTGAACAATTGTTGGATTGATGTTTAGATGAGATTAGAGAGGAAGAAAAGATGGAAAAACGAGAATAGGAAAATCTGGGCTCGAAACTGGCCTCTCGTTAGAAGACCTGCCCAGGTCGTTCGAACGAGCTCGTTCGAACAAGCTTCTAACGAGTTGCCAGTTTGCCTTCTAACGACAGGGATGTTCATTCGATGCCTTTCGTTCGAACGAACTCTCGTTAGATGCTCAGTTCGTTCGAACGAACTCTCGTTCGAACAGCCTCGTTCGAACGAGACTTCTAACGAGCTGACAGTTTAGGCTTTTTGGCCTGTTTTGATTTCGCGTGTCCCGTAACCTTGGTTAATTGTAGAGATAACATTCCCTTGGTGATAAATTGATATAGTTGGGACATTTGGGATATATTGAGGAGTAAAACCTAGAAGTGCAATTCGAATTGAATGGAAATCTTGGAATAGGACGTGAGTGACTATTACGATGCGAGAATTATTGACGGCTTAAATAATTGAATTAACCGGTTACTTATGAATTGTGCAACATTATAAGTCGGTACGAGAATGAGAAGTGTACCACAAATAAATTACGGTGATTACTAAGATGTGTGTATACTTAGTATATGTATATGATTTTATGTGTATGACATACCTACCATACTTGCTATCACGGGAGGTTTACGTTCGCTTAGGGCTCTCTAATCCTTGTGTTTCCCGGATTTAGATTGGTACCTCAAGAACATAGGTCAGAGAAGGACATATTGGGATGTTAATAAGTCTGCTGATCGTGGGAGCGTAGGTATGTGCGTGACCCATGTGATGTGACTGTGTTCGGCTCCATTGTTTGTGATTTGCTATTATCTGAGAACGATTCCTGAGAGATTCGGAATGCGTGATCCTAATGTACGTGATGTATCGGGATGGATAGCAGAGTATGTGTGCACCGCAGCTTGGTCTCGGATGCTTGTATTGTATATTTATGGCGTGACTAATATACACTTAAATTAATGAGAATTTTTATGTTGGTATTGTGCGTATAAATACAGAAACGCTTTGAGTAACTATAAAGGGATAACCTGTAATGAATTGTATTGCTAATAATTGAGAACCTGAGTTCAATAGGAACTCTACTTATTTGATAATCCTAGAACGTATAATGGGAATTGAGTAGTAAGGGGTAGAACTTATTACGGTTTGGTTAGATATGTATGTCACTTATATGGGTACGGTACGTTAGGAGTGCACAAAATAGTCGAGAGGTGAGTACTTCATGTGAGTGTACGTCCTAACATGTATTTTGCATTCATTATTTTAATGTTATTAAAGCACTTGCTGTTTTTAAAATAATCCCCACTTTCGGGCTCTGACCCGTTTGCTTTCAAATCTATTTTTGTAAAAACCATTTTAGGTGCCCAGCCACAAGGACACCATGCATATGATTTTCATTCAGGTGACGAGCTGTAGCTGTTTGTGGAAGTTACAGGACTTTGCTAATAGACGCTTCATCTATCTTGACTCTATATTCAGCTTTCATCAGTTGTAGGGCATGTCGGGCATTTCTATTAGAAACATTTCCTATTTCAGATTTTCAGACTTTTGGCATGTAATTAATTCAGGATACTTTGTTTTATTTAGTTCAGTTGTGGGATTGTTGTGAGGAGTTTTTCCTCCGGACTTATTATTATGTTGTTGATTATTATATTGTTTCGTTATGATGAATGTTGTTATTCTATCATTATTCTTTTTATTGCATGTTAATCAGAGTTAACTTAAAATTTGGCAACTCACTTTTTAAATACTAGGTGGTTAGTAATCATTAAAATGTTTTCGACAGTGATGCTATTAACTGGATCAACTTGGCATTTTGTATTAATTTAATAAAGGAGTAGCTACCCGGTATTTAATTAGTCGGGGTGTCACAGTATCCCAAAAGTGTTGCAGTTTTCAATACGAGATTCATACTCCCAAAACCCAATTTCTTTCTACTATCTTACCCATGTATATTTTAATGAACATAGATTCTTCATAGTCTAATAACACTATTTAAATTGTTAATTGATCAAATTTAACATAGAATTATGCTCCCAGAAATCCCAAAAATTAACTTAATCATTAGAGTCCATCTAACCCAATTTTTTTATCAACTTTTCTATCTAACAATTCTCAGAATTAAGGGATCAACACCTGAACTATATTAACCAAATTATTAATCCCACAACATGAATTATAAGTTACAATTCCAAATTAATATTATACTAATTTCAGGGTTTGACACCAATGGTTTAATCCTTAGACATCATAGTTTCAGATTTGTCCTTCGTGATTCCTAAAGTTCATCCCAATTATTTAAATCATCAATTTGCCTAATTAACAAAAAAGTTGTTATGAGAAATACATAAATAAATTAATAAACAAATTGAAAATTGATTTAGAAAGAGAATTCTTGCCTTAAACTGTTGATTATGATCTCCTCCTCTTAGATCCTTATGCTTTCTTCCTTCTTCCTTCTATAGCCGTAAGCCCTTAGAACTTCTAGTTAATGACCGAGTATTTTTGAAAGTTTATCCTCGAAAAGGGATTTTATGTTTCGAAAAGAAAGGAAAATTAACCCCAAGATATATTGGACCTTTCACTATTTCCAAACGTGTTGGACCAGTAACCTACTAATTAGAATTACCAGAAGAATTATCCAATATTCATAATGTATTCCATATATCCCTATTACATTAGTATATTCTTGATCCCTCTCATACTATTACATGGCAAAAAAATTATGTCCAACAAAATAATGAATTTGAAGTATGCCGTATTCAAATTTTGGATCACCAAGTAAAACATCTTGGGAATAAAGAAATACCCTAAATAAAAGTACTTTGGGAATGTCAAAATCAACAAAAACCACATGGGAACTGGAACAGGCTATGAAAGTCTAATATCCTGATCTCTTCCTAGGAAAATTTGAGGATGATTTTTTTAACTAGGTAGACTCTAATATCCGTACTTGAATCAAGATACCTTAAGTTTCATTTTTATCCTTTCTAGAATGTATAAACTCAAAAGTATCCGAAAGAATGAGAAATTGCTTTACAAAACCAAAAACTTTGCGAATTACCCAAGTACCCTTGAAGTTTTAAATATTACAAAAATAACCCTGAACTTTTCAAAGACATATTCCTTGACATATCCTTAACCCCTAGACCTCAGCCTTACATAAAATTAAACCTTTAGACATCAAGTAATTAAAAATACAATTTTAAGCCCTTACATGTTTCTAAAATTATAAAAATGCCCCTAAACTTTATAAAAATAACATTTTATAATCCAAATAAGTGTATATACTTTCAATCAAGAATTAAAACCTAAACCAAACGTATTCACACATTCACCCTCCCCACATCAGCCTCCATCTAAGCTAATAAGTCCAAAAATACATGGTACGACCATTCACACATGTGAGGAACAAGATTTCATGATTTTGTCTTCTTGAAACCTGAAGGAATCCACCTCCAGACTATAATAATCAAACCTTCTTCTTCTACCTTATAAAATCCCGACGACCAGAGCCTCCGAAATCCACCTCTTCAGCTTATAAAAAATTCAAAATTTTCCTCTAAACCAAGTACCTTATCATTTTATGCATTATATTCCATTCTTTCAATACTAAATGTTTTCCATGTTTATATTATGTCTATATCAATCAAAATAGTAGGAAGTTTACTAGAAAAATATTCATTCTTTGAAGAAATTTTTAAAAACCTCCATGACTTTTGAGTGTAAATCAGTTTTGAAGCTTGGAAATGATTTCTTATGAGTTTAGTAAGTCTAATGCATAGCTCGTTTATAGAAAATCATCACTTTTAAGCTCAATTGCTCAAAGTTTTTTTTTTCAAAAAATTGAAAACTTCGAATTCTCTTCACACAGACCCCATCAGACCTTGAAACCAAAACCAAATCCTTCGTTAGGATAGAAAAAACAAAACTACATTCATAAGAACCTCTACCATATTCACTAGAGATTCGAAAGTTTAGTCAAAATTTTATAAAAACAGAGTTTTATAACTCGATATACATTGAACCTCAATCCATAAAATTTAAATATTTCGATTCCTTGTGAAAAATTAGGTTGGGTTGGTTCAAAAATCATCTCAAATGATTTAGAATTGAAGCAGTTATCTGAGTTCAAAGTTTTTCAAACCCATAAACTTTTTGACCTGATTCATGGACCAGGCGCGTGACCAAACCAAAAATCCTGAAATTTTTTTCAATTTTTTTATATCATTTTTCTAGAGAAAATGGTATAAGGTAATGCTCTATTTGGTCAAAACTAGCCACAGTTGTGAAAAAAATAGGGTTTTAGGTTGGAAATATTTTTCTTAAATTGCAAATTAACCCCTCCTAAATTTTTGCAACTTATGAAATTCAACCCCAAACTTTTTCTATAAGTACTTTGATGTATTTTAAGTTAAAAAGTCTTAAATTTCAAATTTGACCCTAAGCCTAATATTTTAAAGCCCCAAATTAATTAAAATTTAACCCCTTAAACTTTAACATACACACTTTTTTGTATAAATTGGCCAAAACCGACCTCAATTCTAGTAAATACTTATTCACACAAATATTTGTATACAGATACTCATATACCAACTCCTATCGACGTCCTCTTTTGATCTTTAAGCCGATCAAAAGTCCGTTTCAGTGGGGTTTTCACCTCTTTAGTAGTAAATTTTGCATATTTGTTAACTGTTATTGATATCATTGAATGATAGCCCAAATTTCATTCCAAGTATGTGTAGAAATTACCATACTCGTATGTTACTATATCATTGATTATTTTTACTATGATCAATTGAATCAATTTGAACTCTTCTCATCTAAAAACTAATATCATAAGAATTCATTTTAATGATTAAATGCACCTTATACTTTGTTCATTATTATTTATTTAAAAAACATCAGTTCACCTTACACTTTAATTGTGTACCTAGCCAACTATTTTGCAATAGTTTTAGATTATTTAATATTTAGTTTTACTGATGGCTTATTTAAATTCTATACCCCTTCGAAACCTGTTGTGTATGGGATTATCAGTTTTAATTTTTTGACTTTCTTATTAAAGTATACACACATTTGAATTATATACATAGTCCATCTTTTATTTATACAAATAAATGTTATAAAATTTGTAAATCTTGCTTAGCATATTTATGCTAATTCCTTTTTCCTCCAGATGGCCCAAGAAAAAGAGGATACTCTCTCTCCCCCGTGTGTGACACACTGTGACACCCCGCCTAATAAAATACCGGGTGATCAATCACGTACCAAATTAAAACAAGAGTCTCATATGGTTCATTCTTAGCATCACTGTCGAAAATCAATTTAATTACTAATATCCTATTAGGCTGGCGCCAAAAGTTTATTAACTAATCTTTTTAATCAAACAAACAAAGTAAAACCATCACACAACTTATAAATAAGACTGAAAATGAAATAAAATAACCGAACACTCGGTTTAACAATAATACAACCCAATCGAATTCTACAATAAAAGGATGTAAAAGAATAAATAAATGCAGTTGAGCTTTTGGCCCGAGTGATACTAAAATGCTTCCTATCTAGATCGCAAGAATAGAAGCGTCTAAAAGAAGCCAGCATGCATCCACAGCTACTGCAGCCAATGTCTGACTCGAAGGAATCATCATCCAGGCGTCCCTGTGTCTGGACACCTAAGTATATACATATCTAGCGAAAGAGAGGAAAATAGATAAACGGGTCAGAGCCCGAGTTGTGAAAATATTTTTCAAGTGCATAAATGCTTTATTTATGAAATATTTATATATTTTATCTCATATTTAAATTGGTATCGCACTCCCATGAGATACCCCTCACCCCTCCTCTAATAGTGCATAGCTATCGCGTTCCTATTAAATTACCTAGTTCAATACCCTGCCTAACTAAATCAGTTCCATAAAAACTCTAAAACTCCTAATTGATTCGAGTACTAAGGGCTAAACTTCTCCCCAGTCTCAACACTGTGCCATGTTCGTGCGTGGGGTGCCTCGCGAAGCAAAATCCAAATAAGGACCCCCCCTGATACACTACTACTTGGCAGTGTCGATCGTCGAGATCCATTAGAACCTCAGTACATAACGTATAAATACGTACTCATATAATTATATACATTATCATACTCACTTTCATACACATATCACAATACAAGTCCGGATAAAATCTCTCGGAATGACAATTAATCTTTATTCATTTTATCTCTCTACTATAGTTAGAGATATATAATATCTTGTTCTCATACACAAGTAATATACTATGCACACAAGTATAATAACCATCCCAATGATCTATAACTCGACGATGCAGTCTCAATGCTATCATCTACCAGGGAATCACTCGCATACCATCCTGGGTACCAACGGTCAAAATCTCACACCGCCTTGGTAAAAGCCAAATCACAACGTATGGGAAGCGGTAATAGTTCCTCCCTGAAAGTGAGACAAAACATACCCATCACATCTCACCCCTAATAAAAATCACAATATAAAAATGGACGCTATGACCTGGGGACTATACGCTCCCTGCTCCTCAAGTCAGGGGCCTCACCCACATCGTTCAACTTCCCATGATAGCATAGAGGGGGTATTCTTCACATAAATATATAAATACCATTCACACATAGATATATATACATATTCATATCATATTATATATATATATATATATATATATATATATACTGAAATCACATCGTATATAATGTACAGCTTTCCTCAAAGATATATAAATGGCCATCATTGCCAATCACACATAACGATGCCCAATAACCCCAAAGATTCTCTTCGATATAACATTTAAGTATTCACACACTCACGATACTAAATCCAAAATTATTCCCTCACTTGATATATAACTTGTACCTTATTCACTATTAAGGAATTATATAATCACTGAACTTACCAATTCATAATAATAAAATAAGTCGACCCTCAACTTATTTTAGCCCCATAAGTTTCTTATTACCTATATGATAGTGTGACACCCCGACTAATTAAATACCGGGTAGCTACTCCCTTATTAAATCAATACAAAATGCCAATTTGGTTCAGTTAATAGCATCACTGTCGAAAATATTTTAATAATTACTAACCACCTAGTATTTAAAAAAGTAAGTTGCCAAATTTTAATTTAAGTCTGATTAACATGCAATAAAAGAATAATGGAAGAACAACATAATCTATTCACCATAACGAAGTAATGAAATAACTAACAAATAATAATAAGTCCGGAGGAAAAACTCCTCACAACGATCCCACAACTGAAAGTAAAATGACAAGTCTGAATCCTGAATTAATTACATGCCCGAAGTCTGAATAACAGAAATAAATGAAAATGTCTCTAAAAGAAATGGGCGACATGCCCTACAAGTGATAAATGCTGAATATAGAGTCAAGATAGATGAAGCGTCTACAAGCAAAGTCCTGTAACTTCCACAAACAGCTACATCTCGTCACCTGAATGAGGATCCTAAGCATGGTGTCCTTGTGGCTGGGCACCTAAAATGGTTTTTACAAAAATAGATTTGAAAGCAAATGGGTCAGAGCCCGAAAGTGGAAATCATTTTAAAAACAGCAAGTGTTTTAATAACATTAAAACATTAAATGCAAAATACATGTTAGGACGTGCACTCACATGAAATTCTCACCTCTCGACTACATGTGCACTCCTAACGTACCGTACCCATCTAAATACATACATATCTAACCAAACCGTAATAAGTTCTACCCCTTACTACTCGATTCCCATATTACATTCTAGCGTTATCAAATCAATAGAGGGCTTTACTTAAACTCAGATTCTCAATTAGTAATACAATTTATTTCAGGTTATCCCTTTATGTTTTCTCAAAACGTTTCCATATTTATACACACAATAACACATGATAGTTCCCATTAATTAAGTGTATATTATTCACGTCATCAATATACAATATAAGCATCCCGAGACTAAGCTGCGGTGCACACATACTCTGCTATCCATCCCGGTACATCACGTACATAAGGATAACGCATTCCGAATCTCTCAGGAATCGTTCTCAGATAACAATAATCACAAACAATGGAGGTGAACACAGTCACATCACATGGGTCACGTACATACCTACGCTCCCACGATCAGTAGACTTATTAATATCCCAATAAGTCCTTCTCTGACCTATGTTCATCGAGGTACCAGTCTAAATCCGGGCAACACAAGGATTAGAGGGCCCTAAGTGAATGTAAACCTCCCGTGATAGCAAGTATGGTAGGTATGTCATACACATAAAAGCAATACATATACTAAGTACATACACATCTTAGTAATCACCATAATATATTGGTGGTACACTTCTCATTCGTATAGACATTTAATGCTACACAATTTATATGTTCCCGGTTAATATAATTATTTAGGCCGTAAATGTTCTCGCATCGTAATAGACACTCACATCCTAATTCATAATTCCCCTTAGGTTCAAACTACACTTCTAGGTTTTACTCCTCATTATATCCCAAACATCCCAAATATATCAATTAATCCACAAGGAAGTGTAATCTCTACATATAAGCAAGGTTACGGGACACTCGGGATCAAAACAGGCTAAAAAAGCCCAAACTGTCAGCTCGTTAGAAGTCTCATTCGAACGAGGCGGTTCGAACGAAAGTTCGTTCGAACGAACTGGGCCTTCTAACGAGATCTCGTTCGAATGAAAGTCATCGAACGAACATCCCTCTCGTTAGAAGTCAAACTGTCAACTCGTTAGAAGCTCGTTCGAACGACCTGGGCAGGTCTTCTAACGAGTGGCCAGATTCGAGCCCAGATTTTCCTTAACTCGTTTTTCCAACTTTTTTTCACCTCTAATCTCACCTAAATGTCATTCCAACAATGTTTCAAGGTATCTAATCCTTCCTAAACATGTTTCAATCGTATTACAACATTTATATGGGTTCAAATCACCCTAAACTACATCAAATTATCAAATCTCCAACATTTTTTTTCTAAATCTCAAGAACATGAACCCTAGAAAAATCAAGTCATTCGTAGACATAACTAAATCCGTTTTTATGATGTAAAAGATGTATTTTCATCTGACTAATCATCCTATCAACGTTCTACATGCAATTTCCTCAATAGATTCTTAAATCTCTACATCCAATAAAATGGGTTTTCATCATACTCCAAGAAAAATACAATTTATTTGAATTTCCTACGCATGGAAGAAGCATTCTCTATAAAATAATGAAATTAAACCACTTGCCTTATGTGTATCTCTTAATTTGATGACGAATTGATGAGTTTCTCTCTCTCTCTCTCTCTCTCTCTCTGTAGAATTCTCCTCTCTTCTCTCTCCCTCTACAAGCTCTTCTCTAATGGTGGCAATGGAGGCTAGGGTTTGTCTTAGGAACTTTTGGGGCTAATTCTAATAACCCCCGTAGCCCTCTAATTAGTTAATGGCTGGTAATGGGTTAGTGGGTCTTTTAATTTTCCATTTAAAACTCCTAAAATTCGTTAATAAAAAATCCCAAAATTCTAAAATTACCTAACTACCCTTATACGTTGCCGGTATGGCCTAAAAATGCCCCGGGACCCAAACTAAACCCCCGGCTAGTGTTTTCTGACTATTTCGACCCTTCCGGACGCGTTGGCGCACTCAAAATGACCATACGGTTTATAGAAATAAAATTCACTTTTTAATTATCATAATTATATTCCATGACGCGACTGTCACACGCGTCTCAACAAGATTTCCAAATTGATGTATTTCTATCTCACGACCAATCAATAATTCCATATTCATATATAGCCATATATACTCATTAATATCAAATACTAACTCGCATATCGCTAGTATTTTTATCCGGATTAATTTCCAATTAATACGCATTTAATTCAATTAATCCCATAAATAAATATCACAAAAATACGGGGTATTACAGATAGTCATCCACAAACATAACAGATAACCTCTCAACCTCTTTAGCCTATAACCCAAATTCCATCCTAATTACGTTCTAATATTTTCTCGAATGTCTCTCATCCCAAATCACTCATTAAACCCATACCCCGGATCATACTTTAAATTAACCCGAGGTTTTCTCTTACATTTAACAGTTTACTTACCCTCAAAACCATCATTTAGGAGTCCCGATATCATAACTATGATCCCCCATATGAAACCCTAAATTGAAATTTGATTCCCCGTACTCTTAAGGGAAGAAAACTAACAAATCTGGCCAAAGCGAATCGATTCGCCCTTATTGTGAATCGATTCGGGTGGGCGAATCGATTCTGGCCAAAGTGTTATGGAAGCAGGTCCTCAAAGGAGAATCGATTCAGTCTAAATCCGAATCGATTCGGCCTAAGGCAGCCTTACTGATCCCCTTTTGTGAATCGATTTATCCTGGACCCGAATCGATTCGCCATGTTCGAGCGACACTGTTTGGGCGATTTTTTTCAATCTCTAAAATACACAAATATCAACCTAATCTCCATTTTTGTGGTTTCTAATCTCAACCTATAATCCTATTATCATCCTAACACGGATTTATAACTAACACCTCAATTTAGTTATGGTATTAAACCATTTCTCTTAGGTTTAAACCTTAAAACCATAAAAACCCTAGTTTGACATTTCTCCCATTTCAATTAAATTTTACACTCCATTAACATTGTTTTAACACTAGAAATCATTTAGAGTTTACAATACATCAATTTGTAAACTCTTAATCAAGTTTTTCCCAAATCTATTTTAAGGGTTCTAACCCAAAATTTCATAATTTACCAATCATGATATCATATATACACACTAAATTAAATAAATCAAGTAAACACTTGCCTGGAGGATAAAATCCGATGACCTCGAGCCGAATCCTGCATAGTTTGGTCGGAATCCCCCTTTTCTTCCTCTTTCCTCTCTTTCTTTCTTCTCCTCTCCCTCTTCTTTTTTTCTTTCCTTTCTCCCACTCTCTCTTGCCTTATATATGAGAGAATAAGGGTTTATCCCTTTGAAACCCAAAAGTGACTCGTTTACTCAGTTATGAGTCCCTATTGATCCAAAAATTCTCGAAATCCAAACACTACTCCTAGATACTCTATTCTGACTATCTCATCCATTCTGAAACCAACTGCACACTCAAAATCTCCATTCGAGGTACTTGATCGCAAACCCCTAATTAAACCCAATACATCTCAATGCGGGTTTTCCAATTAAAATATTATCCTTTGTCGCTTTACCCAACCGCGACAAGTAATTAAAATGGTCCAACTCATTTACTTAATCCTGAAAGTAATTGCAACCCCCTTAAAAAATCATGTAACCCTCATAAATTCCAAAAATTATTTCTCCGAGAAATTCCTCAAATCTCCAAATTATAATCATTTATGAAATTTAAATTATCCATAAAAGTAGGGGGCATTACACACACAATATTCATCTGTATGCATATGTAAATGTTAGGGCAGAGAATAAACTAGATGAGAGTAAGGAGTGACACTTTTCTATTACCTACTTTGTAGTTCGTGCTGATAATAAAATGTAATTCACCCCCGCGGTGGTAATACACTATGTTATATAAAGTTTTAATGAAAAATGTTCTTTTATCTTCCTTAACTTTAATTCATTACTTTATATATAATCTCTTGTACATTAATTTAAAAAAGCAGAGTGTGACAGAACCCACCTCATTTAAATAGGATACTACGCCTCGTTCGAATGAAAATGCACCTCATTGGAACGAGGGCGTTCCAACGAGATTTTAGGGAATGATGGAAATAGGTGTGGTGGTTCTCCCTTGTTTAGATCAAGAACCCAACAATATTTTATTATCCACGCCTTAAAACAAAATGATTAAGGTTGATATATCGTTTCCCCATCATCCTGGTTGGTAGCATTTCTACAACACTCATGTAATATGATTTTGTTTCACTCAATAAAACAATTGACATGTCCCATGACCTTGAAATATTAGCCAATATATATAACAAAAATATATAAGGAAATTAGAATGATTTTTAAAATTAAGATATTAGATTACTAATTTGTTTTTGTTTTTTGAGTTTTACTTTGAAATTTCTCATTGAAAGTGGGCAAACCCCCTTTATTTGATTAAGGTATAATGAATTTGTTTTGAATATTTATTTATTGTTAATTTCATTATACATTGGGTAAAATGCACTTGCAAGTTTATCTTAAAACAACACCCACCCATTCTTTTTGTTTTTCATTTTGTAGATGAGCTTAATAGGTGGATGGAGCTAAAAGGCTTGACCAAAGGGTTTGGATATTTTATAGATGAATTTTAATGGACTCATATTTGGTACTACTTTTTTACTAATTTTATTAGTACTAAACTTGGAGGTTTTTTTATTTTTTATGAGCACTAAATTTGAATGATGCAGAACCAAAGGATACAAAATAGTATTTTTTTAATGCTAAAAAGGTTAATGTCTATATTTGGGTATGAATGATTTACAAAAATTTTTAAAGTTGTGCGCTATTATGAATGTAATAGTAATCTTTTGCATTTTGTGGTGTAAACACGATATATAACATACTCCAATTTGCAGGATGTCCCAATACCGCACACTTTTTGCGCAATTATGCACTGTTGCAGCGATTTTATGGGCTTCTTTGTAATTTTATGAACTTTAAAAAAGTAGGCTGTTTTTGGTAAAATGAATGGGGAATGAAATAATCAGACATATTTTATCCCTCCCCCCCCCCCCCCCCAAAAAAAAAAAAAAGAATCTATTCTGCCTCTTCCAAATTGAGCACTTTTTGTAAACATGAAACCCTAACCTACTTGAAAGGAAATTGCAAACCACCCATTCCTCGAACCAAAATGAAATTGTCGATGGCTAAGTAGACCTCGTTGGTGGTACTTACCTAGAGGATTGGGGGAATAGCTGAGATTTAAGGGAGGTAATTTGCGAGAAAATATGGTTTGATTATTATTATTATTATTATTATTATTGTTATTTTATTATTATTATTATTATGTGCATTCATGTGTGTCAATTCTACTGCGTTTTGCATCAAAGTGGTGTCATAGCTAGGTTCACTCTTGAATTTCCACAATCGTGTATGTATAGACGTCACGAGTTATGGAAAGAACTATGGGTAACCTATCATATGTCATGTACTCAACGACGATAAATGCTCTACAATCGGGCACTACAGTCGCGCCACCACAAGTTGTGAGAGGATTTGATTTTGCAACCCAATGTCAAAAGTTAAGTGGGAAAATATAGGTATTGAAGGCAAAGCGACAACAAGAATCTATCCGACATGTTCGACGGTTCAAAAAGATGGGATTTTGAATGCCGCTAGGCAGGTAAGGCCGGTAAAATCATCTAAGGCAAAAAAGTCCACCCAACATTGACATCATCCAACATCTAGCAACCAAAAACCCATTTCACCCTTGTTGGGGCAGTTTCGATAGTCCCCGATCATTTTTGACACCAAAAATCTCCTACAGGTGACAAAAAAGTGTTTTTTTCCAACTAGATCAGCCATGGATCCAGTCTCTGACTAGTAGCCATAACTCCCCCAGACCCCGAAACCCCTCATCCAGCTAAAACGATCCCCTCCGATCAACATTTCGGCGTAACATTAAAATTTTCGAAAAAGTCATCCCTCGCCTATTCACTTTAACCTATGTTGCATCTTCTCTGGTCCAAATCACTAGCCATATAGCCCCACAACAACACCCAAACATAAGGAGAACCCTAGGGTGCGCCCCGATGGGATGATCTGATGGTCATTATGTCTTGTCAACCTTCGTTGATAGTTTTCGGTAATAAAAAGTTGTCGACCAGGGTCCAGCAGGTTCTATGGTAGATGGGTTGAGAGAAGGAGGAGCTAGGGGGTCATTTAGGAGTTGGAAAATGCTTTGAGTCCCAAACAACTCCCCAAATCTTCCCCAAATCCTATGTGGACACCATATCATTCTTCCACTTGGCTGTCATCTATTGCCATGTGGTGAGGGTCCCGCCGGGGCACAAAGACCAATTCATTTTGGAGGAGATTTGGGGGAATTATTTGGGGTATGTAACATTACTCTTAGGAGTTTTGGAGAGAAAAGAAAGGAAATAAAAATTTTATTAGGAGAGAAAATAAAATAGGGGAAAGTTAATAAGAGAGAAAAGAAAGAAGAGAAGAGAAAGGAGTTTGGGAGAGGAAATATAATAACTTTCCTTCTTGTGTTTGGGAGTTTGGAAAGAAAATAATTTTTTTTAGGGAAAGAAGATACAATTCATTAAAAAAATTTCCTTTCTCTCCATTTCTTTCCAATTTGGAAAGAAAGTTTGTAGAGAAAGGAAGGGAAAGTTTTTTAAAAAATTTCATTTCATTTCATTCATTTTAAACTCCCAAATGAGTGAAAGACACTTTCTTTCCTACTTAAAGTCTCAAACGATAGAAAGGAAACACACCTGCCCTTTCTTTCCTTTCCTTTCTTTTCTCTCCAAAATAGAACTCACAAACAAGGCCCAAGTCTTGTAAAGAAACAGAGAAGCTAGGGTTTATTTGAATGAGATGGGTCTTTTAAGTGAAACGTTGGCTTTAAGGCTTTTGAAGAAGATTGGCTTCTCAACTGGGCTTTATTTGATTTTAACATAATTGTAAAAGACAAAAACGCTTTGGTTGGAGTTTAATGGCACAAAATTTGATATTTTTGGTATGAAAAAAATTGTGAAACCCTCAAATTTTAAAATGTTACAAATTTATTTTTTTGGGCCACAAAATTTTTCAGAATAATTACTTTTCACCTATTATAAGAAAAATATTTTGGGTGCTAAAGTTAAAAGCCCGATTTATTCTAAATATTTATATACTTGGCACAAGCGGCAACAAATTAATGTGAAACGCTGGAAGATTTAGAAGATCGTGGTATATGCTTGGACATATTTCATTCAACCCTTTAGCGCTCATGACGAGCTTTCTGAAGCAGGGGGAGTGATACATCCAGATTTTATTGAAAAGAGAAGTATTGTTTTTAGTTATTTCTATATTAGGTTATTTATTTTGATATTCTTTAGATAATTATTAAGATTTGTCTTCTAATTAGTTGTTTATTTTAATTAGGTTATTTAGTTATGTTTTTAATTACAAGACTTGCTCTCCGAATTTAGGATTAACTTAAAATAAGGCCTTTCTCCTTATGTTGTAATTATTATGGAGACTTTATGTTATTAACGAGATTTATGAGTGATAATTTGAGAGAAAATATGGCTTGATTATTATTTTTATTATTATTATTATTATTATTATTATTATTATTATTATTATTATTATTCATGTTTTTTGGAGACATGACACACACATGGTTTTTTAAACTCAACACGACACAAATTCGTGTTTTTTTTTAATAACCATATAAAAATGACATGATACGCACATGGTTTAAAAAACATGACTTAATTTCGTGTTTTTTTACACAAATAGTACATATAAAATAATGACACGACAAACATAATTGCTTATGTTGTGCATTTAATTAAGCACATATAGACATGATAACCCGATTAAAATGACCAAAAACGATAAAATGTAGAACATTACTCAAAATTTTGACACGAACATGACACAAAGTCGTGGGGAAAAAAACATGAAAACGATATATCATGTCAATTTTAGGTCATTTTGTGTCATGTTGTTACTATTTCAATTTTAAAATTTCCATCCCAATCAAGAGCAATTACTATTACATTTGGTGTATAACACTTCTTTATGGAGATGGTACACATTAAATAATTAAACATTTTTTTCGAAACATAAAAATTGCTATGATTTATATTTGAATTAAATAAATATATAGTAAAAGGTTTAATATATCCTTTTAGTAGAGATTCAATTGTCCTTCCTTTTGTTTGATTAAAATTTAATCCCTTTTTATAGAGATGCAATTATGCTTCCTATGGTTGGAGTCAAATGTGATCCCTATTCATTTTTTTATATCATTTCACTTAAAACTCTTTTTTAACAATTTTTGGATTCCTAACACTCAATTATCCCTAATTATATATGTATATTTCTTTCAATTTGTATTCTTATTAACTTAGTCCTTTAAAATAGTTTACATTTTGAGATGTTGGTTAATCCTATCAAATGTGTATTTTTAGCTAATTTAATTTAGTAAAACACCAATTCAAGAAGGACAAAGTGTTTCTTTGTAACAATCAAATTCTAATGCAACTGGGAGTACGTATAAATCTTTTAGGCACTTGGGAGTCATGTAAAAGTTGAAATACCGGTTGTATTTTCAGCTTAGTCATGAATCTGAAAAAATAAATGATGTATGCTATAGATAAATTCTCTCTTCGAGTAAATATATCACTTATGGGGGTGAGCTTATAGTTGATTTTGTGGAACTTTAAGATTTTTAGACTAATATTTTATTTTTATTTCTTCAAAAACAATCTCATCTTTATTAACTCATCAATAAATACAATTCATTCATAGAATTAGTAAATCACTCACTTGATACTATTTAAGAGATTAATTTTACTCCCTTTACACAAAGACCTCCAAGCGATTCCACATCATTATGCAGAGCTTGGCATCGATATAGATTGTATTGATTCTAATTAAGTTAGAATTATCATGATTAATTATAGTCTCAATAATGTTAATACAATCCATAGCTAACACCTCGATATGCACCACACCACTCATACTGAAAAGCTTCACCTTAATAGCTTAGTAGAGATGATGATCAACCTTATCACGTTATTACTTTTTAATCTCAAGTCCATCAACAATGATACCAGTAAAAGTATCAATTTTATCAAGTCAAATCGACAGTAAGGATATGCACCATATACCTACACTACGCACAATAAGAGTATAATAATTTGATGCAGCTTGTAATAGGAGACAAATAAGGCATCCCTTTTGTACCCAAGACTTAACACCAAGGATGTGCACATAATACATTAAAGTATTCTACTATTAGTTACAACACTTTATTGCATTTTGTGAACATTCTTAGTGCAAGTTCTTAGTTCACATATCATTTTTGAATAATGTCAGGGTATAAGATATAACACAAAAAGTTGCATAAAGTGATGTGGGGACTGTTAAAGCGATGTGGCAATGCAATAGAGTGTTGTGCATCACTTACTCCAAGATAGTGTACAACACTTTATTGTATTGCCATATGAGTTTGTGTAACTTTTTATGCAAGTTCTTTATACCTTTAGCATTTTCAATCATTTTTTATGAAGATGGTAATGTTATGTGTACCAAGACTTGACACCAAGGTTGTGTACCAAATGCATCAACGTGTTGTAAAAACCATTTTAAACTGTGGAAATTAGGTCAAATGTAAGAAATGATAATACATTGGCTGATTTTTAGATATTATGTTAGAAAATTTAAATCTTGGAGACATCGAGGTAAATTTTATACATCTATCTCTAATTTTTATCTCCAATTAGAAAAGTTTATTCGTCAAATGAGAATAAAAAAAATCATTAGTGGTGGCAAATAGGTCGCAAATATTAAATCAGCCCATATTAAACCATACATTTAAATATGGTGGCCTATATTTTTGAAAGGTATGAGTCAAATATAGAGCCCATATTCAAAAACTATGAGTTAAATATAAATCCCATTAACAAAAAATAGGAGTAAAAAATAGAGTCCACCTTTAGAAGTTATGAGTAAAATATATAATTTTTTTCCAAATTTACTTGGGATTGTAATACTTACATGGATTTAAAACAATGAGTTAGCCCAACTCATATTTGGTCCTCCCATATATGGACCAACCCATAATAATGTCATTACTAACAATAATGTTTCCAAAATAAAATAATTTTATATTTTAAAAATAGAAAGTAATACATAGTGTGAAGGTTTTGATCAAAGGATACATATATGGTTATGCATACAACTTCATATGTCATGAAAACTTTATCAACAACTACTTTATCATATATAGTTTCTAAAAATGAAAAAAGAGTACAATTTGTGGAGGTCTAGATAACTATAAAATAAAGATTTAAAAAACAAAGTAGTGGTTTAAGATTGAATCATTCTAAATAAGACCTATATTCAACTACATATTATAATTCATACCTAAGCAATTACTTGTGGGAATATGTTTTCTAATTGCATGTATATTTTATCCTTTCACTAGATAAAACAACTATTAATAAATGTAACCACCTAACAGTGAACAAATTGTTGTATCCCATATTTTAACAGGTTGAAATTATTATTTATTAAGTACTTAATAAAGTAATAAATGAAATTAATAATTCTAGTGGTGAATCGATTCAGGCAATGAAATTTTTATCTTTTCGATACGAACGTGGCCACCAGTTTTGTATTTTCTTTTATTTATTTTGAATTAGTTATGGATTTTCTACCGAAGGTTGTGCGAAGCCAAAATCTTTAGTTGGTGATTTGGGTATGTACTTTATTTTAGGCATGATTATATTTAGAATGATTATAAAACCTTGTGGAGACATTCTCTTAGTTAATGTGAATTCATAATTGATGAAATTGATGTTTACAAAGATTAGAAGTCGTTAATGGAGATTAAGAAAAACGATTATGGAATTTTAGGGAAGAAACCCATATTAAAAATTTTAAGACTTGGGCTTACTACCCGAATTGAATCGATTCAGCCTTCATGGTGAATCGATTCGACCCTAAAAGAAAATCAATTCGGCTCCTGGGCTTGGGTTAGGGTTGGATCGGGAAAATGTTTAGGTAATTTTTATGAACTCAAGCGAGTACGTGGGAGGTCATCCAAGTGAGTGGATATTTGATTAAAAATATCTTTGTGTCACTATTCATTATTTGGAGAATTTGGTAATTAACTAGATCGTTAATTCTTAAGGTAAAGTTATTATCTAGAGCTTGATGAAACATAACTATAGGGTAATTATAGGAATAATTACTTATACATATTATGTGCTATCAATATGTATCTATTATTTTTGTGAATATACCCGTGTTTGTGGATGGCCTATCAGTTGGGGTTGTGTACGTATTTAAGACCATAGCACACATCAGTACATGTGAGCTAGGCATTGTGTAGATCATTATTTTAGGTCCCGAGTGGTGACGTCACTTACGATGAGGTAGGTGGGATAGATGTAATACAATGTCATCGTCGGGGGTATGGACCTTGCAATGGTGTACTGCATAGGGACTGTCCTGCTAAGGTGTGTTTTGTTATGTCTATTTAGTGAGGGACTCGTCCGAAGTTACTGATAGAGAATGAACTGGACATTAATGGTAGATGCCCTTGTGTTTATATATATATATATAGGAGAAGGCTCACCTACATCATGTTCTATACATCACACGTGCATCACACCTAATTCTAGGCCCTAAATTTTTTTTTTCAAATTTTATATTTTTTCCTTGAAATTAACCTTCCAATAAATCCATTTGCAAAAAATTAGGTCAAAATACATTTTGTAGATATTTTTAAAAAATCCACAAAAAACTGCTAAAAATACCTTATTTATAAGGGTCTGCACCAGCAATTTTTTGTGAATTTTTTAAAAATAGCTACAAAATATATTTTGACCTAATTTTTTTGGAAGGTTAATTTCAAGGGAAAAATATAAAATTTGAAAAAAATGTTTTCTAGTGCCTAGAATTAGGTGTGATGTACGGTGTGATGTATAGTGCATGATGTAGGTGAGCCTTCCTCTCTCTCTCTCTCTCTCTCTCTCTCTCTCTCTCTCTCTCTCTCTATATATATATATATATATATATATACAGTCTATGGTGTAGACAACTGTTTGTAATACCCCGTAATTTTATGGCTTTTAATTATGAGATTTATTAAATGAAATTGCTTTTAATTGTGGGATTAATTAACTTAATTTGGGATAATTAATTCAAAATTAATTCGGATTTAAATAACTAGCGAGACGAGAGTTAGTATTTAAATATGATGATAATGTTGAATATTACTGAGTGATTATGGTAATATGTGATTATTGAATTTATTAAAATTGTCGTGAGTAGATAATACGACAGTTTCGGTAATTAAGTTGGGACGTGCATGTCAGTTGTGTCAGGACCAAATTTAATGGATTTAAAAGTATTTTATTTTTATGTCATCCATATGATCATTTTGAGTGCGTCAACGTGTTCGGAAGGGTGGAGATAGTCAGAAAACACTAGCCAGAGGTTTAGTTTGGGTCCTGGGGCATTTTAAGCCTAACCGGCAACCCGAGAGTGTATTTTAGTCATTCCTATTTTTGGTGAATTGTGACATATGAAATTTAGGTTTTATTTATCAACCAAGACTTGAGTACCTTAGGGTTTTCACAACCAAAAAGTATCATGGCAGTTAGAGAGGAAGAGAGGACAAATTCTAAGGGTTTCCATGGCTACAACCACCACTTAAAGGCTTTTGCACTGCCGTCACCACCACCGAATAAATCGAAAAGCAAGGATCATCCCCAAATCGTCTACTTCATTGGATCAGAATCTTCATTACCAGGTAAGTGGTTTAACTTGTAATAATTTAGCGCATATATCATCAATGTTAGGTTAGAATTGGAGAATAACCTTGAATAATGATAATTGAATGGATTTGAAGAATTGAAATCGTAATTAGGGTTGGTCTTGCATGTAGTTTAACGTTTGAGATAATAGCATCCACGAAATTTTGATTCCTGGGTAGAGAATTATAAAAATTGTAATGAATTATATAGTGTCCTTGAGGAAAAATAGGAAAACTAGGGATTTATATGAAAATTATGTGAATTGATCCAAGAAATTAATTTCCCATTTGGATTGGATGAGTTTAAAACGTTGGAAATTATGTATTTATGTTGGTATGATGTTAGGAATAGATATTTGGGAGTTTGGGACATTGTAGTAGAGAATTTGAGGGTTGAGTTTGATGAAACCCGTAGGCAAAATTATGCAGATTTGCAATACCTGCTTGATCGATCGATCAATCCTTTTTGTCGATCGATCGACCTCTCCTGATTTTTGACAATTGTTTTCCTTAAGGTTTAATGAAGATCCCAATGCCAATGATGATTCTTAAGGTGATTAATTTGATATTTTGGGACTTAGTTAAGGTCAGTAGGGTCTTAGTTGATGTCCGAAAAAATAGTTTACCTTATAGAATTGAATGTTATCGCTTACGAGGGACTACCGAGTGAGGTACAGTTAGAAATCATTCGAATTGAAACTATAATGGGAATGAATGATGATCTAAAGATAAGAACAGTACGGAGGGACTTTAAGTTACTGAGATAACATTAGAAAGTAATAAGAGACCTAGTAACCTTTTGGGATAGGTTTAGGTACTCAAATTGATACGACGAGAGAGTTATCAAGTTAAATATATATTACGTATAATGTTCATTGTAAACTTGCTACGTACGGGACTTACTATATGGAATGTGTGAATACCTATATTGAAATATGATTACTTAGGTTGTATGAATTCCTAGTGTATGGATTTCTTACGTGTACGACATACCTACCATACTTGTTATCATGGGAGGTTGGTTTTTGAAAAAGGACTATCTTATCTTTGTGTGCCTTCGGGGGGATTTAGATTGGTACCTTAAGTACATAGGACTGTGAATGACTTATTTGTGAGTTGATAAGTCAGCTGACCATGGGAGCATAGGTATGTTCATGACCCCATGGGTATGTGAACTATGTTTGCCTTCAATATGTGTGATTTGTATTAAGACGGTTCCTGAGTGATTCAAAACACGTGATCCTTATGTACGTGATATACATGGATTTGATAGCAGACTATGCGTTCACCACAGCTTAGCCAAGGGGTGCCTTATATGTATATATGTACTTAGATTGATTTATATATATACTTGTGACTGGTTCACTATTGCTTAGTAGATGTCAAGAACTAAGATATTTGAATGGGCTCAAAATGTGAGAATTTAATTTACATTTGAGATAAGTAATTTAATGAATGTTAAAATGGGTTATGAATATGACTTGTTTGGGTGTTATGAGTAGATACTCTATGTTAGAATGCGAAAGCAGGAGTGGTATAGACTAGTTAGTTAGCGTCATAACTAGGATGGGTTAAGGGAATACGTTAGGCGTGCATATTAGTTAAGAGGAGAGAAGCTCATGTGAGAGTGCGCAACTAACATGTTTACGATATGTGTTGTTTAATTGTAATTTAAACACTTGCTAAAGTTTTAAACTGTTTTCACCTCGGGCCCTGACCCGTTTTCCTCCAAATCTATTTTTATTTTGTAAAAACATTTTAGGTGCCCAGCCATAGGGACGCCAAGCATAGGAGTTCCATTCTGATGATGTGTTGTAGCTTCTATGGAAGGTACAGGATCTTAGTATTAGACGCCTTCATATTTATCCTTGGTTCCTTCAGAGTCATTTGTATCAGTTAGGGCATGTAGCCCATTCTTAATTAGAGGTTGTAGTTACAGACTTTCATTATTTCGGTTGTTGGTTTATTTATTCAGACTCTTATGTTGGGACTTTATTTACTTTGGCATTATTATTATTATTGGAGTATTTACTCCAGACTCAGTTGATTTCATTTCGTTGGTTATTCATATGAGATTGTTTGTGCGATTTATGGGTAATGATTTAATTCTTGGTTATTTGTTAACTTAATTAATAAAATTTGGCATCTCTCTTTTTAAATATTAGGTGGCTAGTAATTAACTAATTGTTTTTGACAATGATGCTAAGACTGAACCAACTTGATATTCTGTATTAATTTAATAAAGGAGTAGTTACCCGGTATTTAATTAGACAGGGTGTTACACTGTAAATTTAACATAATTCTATGTAAAATACATAATGTGTTGCGATTGTATTTCTATGGGGCAATATTTTGGAGTTAGCCTTTGGGACTGAGGTCAAATGTGTATATATTTCTCTCCTGATTATATGTGGGCTAGTTACATTCCTTTGTTGAGGTTATATAGTTGCGACCCATCCCTCATGGTAATTGGATAATGATTCGTTTAATTAAAAGACATTTAAACAAGTAGAACATTATGTTTATGAGGCTAAGAATACTTAATAAAAAAAATATAGGTGTGGACCTTGGAGTGAAATCATATTTAGTTTATTGGTAATGTTCCATGGTAGTTATTCATTACATGATATGTTTAATTCTTTAGAGATAGAGACTTCTAGATTAGGTAAGCCTTATATTGGTACATGTGCATAGTATTTAACTTAGGTGAGAGCTGATATACATTGCAAGTGAGAGATAATGGGGGGCATGTATTACGAATTGACTGCATTATTATTTATTAGTTTTAAAAGTTAATTCTTGCAACTTTAGGGCACTGGCCCAAATTATAAAATATTTTTACCTCCAAGTATTATTGTATAAATAGGTTAACAAGACTAGGTGGTCAGACTTACGTTTAGGATGCTTCGACTTTCTATTTATAGAGTCAGAGTCTCTGGTTCATTATACTTTTCGGCATATTCGGATTTACTTGGAAGGATTACCCTTGTACTTTAATTGTATTTCGGTTGGAATTTTGTAACTATATATAGTTTAGTTTTACTCTTTTATTCATTTGAATAATTGTAATCAGAAGTTTTTATATAGTGGATTCAGTTTTCACATTTTAGTATTTATGTCCATCATCTTTTATTAAACCCTTAGTTGTGTTGGCTTTAATTTACTATGGTTTTAGTTTAGATTAATTTTGAGAACGCTATAAATTGTTTTGACATCCCCGATATTTCATGTATTGATTGATTAACTGGGGTGGAAAATCGAGGGGTTTTACACATATACAAAAGGAAGAGAGATGCAGTTTTGCACACTATGAATTTCATTAAAAATAGTAGTATGAAATCATATACAATTGACATTATAATAATTAATAACAATGAGAGATCTAAAGATGATTAACGATTAACATTATTAAGTTTGTCAAAATTTTATTACCATCAAAAAAGTTATTAATCGTATATTTTTGGAAAAAATTTTGAACAAAGTTCCCAAATATATTTTCAAATTTTAAAATCAATACAAAATTACGGTACCCTATATACAAATTTCATGTTCCATATCATGTAGGTATAAGGACATTCAATTTTTTTAGATTATTTTATCGATACATATAGGTGACTTGCAATGAATGGAACATTCTTAATGAACCCGAACAGTCTAAAGGCATTTTTGCAGTTGACCTATATATATGTGTGTGTGTGTGTGTGTGTGTGAGAGAGAGAGAGAGAGAGAGAGAGAGAGAGAGAGAGAGAGAGAGAGAGAGATGAGAGAGAGATAATGTACAAATAAAACTATTTTTCTATAGGGAGAAAAAAGACACGTTGCCTCGTATCATTAAAGAGTTGTTTTAATAACATTTGAAAGATTTTTTAGGCTTTTAAGTGAACTAGCTCTTTTACAACCTATTGATAATCATATATATAAATATATATAATCAAGAGAAACTTTTCGTCTCGACTATCCAATTGTTGAAGTTGAATGTTGGGGTTTTATATCCGAGAGTTAAAAATTGTGCCTCGTGTGCACCTGCACTTGGGCATTACGCACGCTTCAATTAAACAAATGAGGAGCATGGGCAGAATGATAGTGTTTCCTCACCGCACTTATTCTAACCATGTTTCCAAGTGAAAAACTTTTGCATAGATCTCTATCTCTTGAGACACCCCGCCTAATTTAATCATGGGTGATCACTCCTTTATCAAAATAAACTGGAATCGCATATGGTTCATTCTTACCATCATTGTCGAAAACTATTTAAGCTACTAAGCACCTAATTAAATTAAGCCGGTGCCAAATTTTATTTTGTTATTAACTTAACAACATGCAAAAAAATTAAATTAACAAAACCATTCATACAATAATAATCTGAACAATCACATGACGGATATATAAAATAATATTACCGAATAAACTATCAGTTCCCAAAAATAAAAACTGACTACAAGTCTGAAATAATAAACTAAATCCATAATATCTAATAAATAAACTGAACTACCGAATCATCTGAAGGGTAAATATGCCCAAATAAAATACTGAATCAAGAACCTAGTCTAGGAATGAATAACTGAAACACCTGCACAAAGTCATGCAAGCCTCCATAATTCTATTGCTACGCTGTAACAACCCGTCCTTTTGGAGACAATTAAATCCCATAATTGAGTATAAATTGGAATTTGGAGAAATTATCGTGAATAGTGATTTTTGGGATTTTTGAGGATTAGATGACTATCGATGGGTGATATGTTTACTTTTGGGATTAAGTAAATGAATTGGAGTATTTTTATAATATGTCGCCGTTGGGTAAAGCGACAGAGGAAAATATTTTAATGGGAATACCGCGTTTAATTATTTTGGGTTAAAATAGTGATTTGCGGTCAAGTACCTCGAATGGAAATTTTGAGTGCGCCATGAGTCTCGAAATGTCCGAGATAGTCGGAAAAGAGTGTCCGATTGTCGAAATTGAGTTTCGGGGAATTTTAGAGTTAAAAGGGCTCGTAATTGAGTAAACGAGTCGTTTTTGGGTTTTAAGGGATTAAACCCTTTTTCTTTCTTTATAAAGAGGGAGAGAAGGATAAAAGAGAAAGAGAAGAAATAAAAGAGAGAGAAGAGAGATATGAAGGAAGAAAAAGGAGAGAAAAGGAAGATTCAGGCCAAACTCCGCCGGACTCGACTCGGGATATTCGGATTGTATCCACGAGGCAAGTGTTTACTTGCTTTATTTACTTTTTTCATAAATCTCATACCTTAGTTTTGTATTAACAAACCCTAAAGATTTTAGGTTGGGTTTTTGTGGATAAAACGGGTTTTCGGGAGTTAAAACGAATATACCCCTATAATTTCATAATTGGAGAAACATAGAAATTAATCGGAATAAATTGGTGGTTTAGGGTTCTAGGATGTTTAGAACCCTAAATATATGTGTATTTGTAGTTGGTTGAGGTTGTAGGACGTTGGCTGAGGCGACAAAAACTTGGGAGAAGCTTTAATGGCCGAAACCGTCTTGGAGAAAATGATGAATAGTGACCTGCGTCTTTCCGAATCGATTCGGCCTTAATGAGAATCGATTCGTCTCCTGGTGAAAAAAATATAAATTGTAGATATTTTCGATGCGGTCGCGTGGGCGCCAACCGCTTATTTTTCTGATTTTTTTTGGATTTATAGTGATTTTTCTATGAAAAGTTGTCCGAGATCGAAATCGTTAGTTAGAAATTAAGGATAGAACTTATTGGACATAAATATCAGGGGTTCTCAAATGGAGTGTTAGGACCTCTAAAGAACTTGAGGAGATATGAAAACTTTGGGTTTGTAGGAATAAATCCAAGTTATGATTTAAATGGAGATTGGGTTGAGTTTTGGGTATTTTGGAGATTGAAAAATTGCCCAAACAGTACCCCTCGAACAGGCCGAATCGATTCGGGTCTAGGCCGAATCGATTCACCTAGGGGGATATGTGATTCTGCAGTGGGACGAATCGATTCGGATTTAGACCGAATCGATTCCCCATTAAGGACCTGTTTGCATAACACTTTCTGAATCGATTCGGATTGGGGGCCGAATCGATTCGCCCACTCGAATCGATTCGCAATTGGGGCGAATCGATTCGCTTTGGTCAAATTTTCCAGTTTTCTCCCCTTAAGAGTATGGGGAGTTAAATTACAATTTGGGGTCTTATATGGGGGATCCTAGTTATGATATCGAGACTCCTAAATGATGGTTTTGAGGGTTAGTAAACCTTTAGATGAAAGAGAAGGCCTTGGATTGGTGTAAGGCATAATCCGGGGGACGAACATAGTTAACGTTCGGGATGAACAAAATTTGAGAGGGAGTTTGGATACCATCGAACCTAAGTATTTATGTAATTGAATGTATGTGAGGGAATACTTTGGGTTTAGTATCATGCATATATAAAGGCATGATTATGATTCTTTGAGAGAATCTTTGGGATTATTGTTCATTGCTAGATGTGATTGGAAATTATGGCCATTTATATATTCGAGGAGGAATATATGGTATGTATATACTATATGATTAAAGTATATATATGAAATATTATACAGATGTGTAGTATATAGTATATTCCTTGTGTATGAGAACAAGGTAATATATATATATATATATATACATGTCTATGAGAATAAATGATTTTGAAAATAAAATATGAATGTTTTCAAAATGGAAAAGAAATGATTTTCATATATAATAATTTATGGATACACACCTCTTTGAATCGCTATCATAAGGGAAGTTGCGTACGTATGGTGAAGCCCCCTGGTTAATGAATGCAGGGTGGATATAGTCCTATAGGCCATGTGAGCGATTATCGTGTGTTTCTGCGCTAATGAGGTGATTCTGGGTGTGGTCATGACTCTCCCGCAGGCATATGGCCGCTTCCCGACGTCTTACGTTGTAGGATCCCAAGTTTTCTTGATGATAGGCCCTATAAGATGATAGCCATTTAGGGGTACGCACAGTGGGGAAAACCGGACGGGCGGTCTTAGAACGCGTTATATTATATGTTAAAGCAATTTATGATAATAAATTGGCTTTAAGTACATTTCCTGGATGGAAGAAGGGAAATGGGATAAATGAATTGGCTTCGGAAACACTTCCTTGATGGAAGAAGGGAAATGGAAACATATGATATTAAAAGCATTTTTATGATAATAAAATTGTCTTTTAAATACATTTCCTGGATGTAAGAAGGGATATGGGATGTTATGAAATGGTAAAGCATTTTTATAATAATAAAACTTGCTTTAAATATATTTCCGGGATATAAGAAGGGAAATAGAAAGTTTTGAAATGTAAAAGTATTGGTAAACATTTTGTAGATAAATGTGAAGTAAACCTCAGTCCGGGAGATATTATTCGGATGTATATTGAATTATGTATATCAATGTAAGTATGTTATGTATGCCGTTGTATAGCATATACATATACATTAGTTTTGTACTACGGGCCTAATGGATCTCTACCATTAACCCTGCCAAGTAGTAGTGTATCGGGGGGGTTCCTTGTTTGGATTTCGCTTCACGAGACACCCCACGCACGAACTTAGTGCAGTGTTGAGAATGGAGAGAAGTTTAGCCCTTAGTACTCAGGATGTATAGGTTTCTAGTAGACAGGTAATTTAGACTAGTTAGGCGGGATAGCTTGACTAGGGTATTTTGTTAGGGTGCATTAAATGTGCACTAATAGAAGAGAGGTGAGGGGTATCTCATGGGAGTGAGATACCAAACTTAAATATAAGATAAAACCTTTTTCTAAAAATAAGGCATTTATGCACTTGCTAAATATGTTTCAAACTCGGGCTCTGACCCGTTTATCTACTTTTCCTTTCATATATATATATATATATATATATATATATATATATATATATATATAGGTGTCCAGACACAAGGACGCCTGGATGACACTTCCTTCGAGTCAGACGTCTGCTGCAACAGCTGTGGATGTGTGCAGGTTCTCGATAGACGCTTCTATTCTTTTACTCTAGATAGGAGGTACTGTATAAATATTCGGTCCAAGGGCCCAATTGCATTTATTTATTCTTTTAGCACACCATTCGATATGGTTGTATATTTTGACCGAGTGTTCGGTTATTTTATTTCATATTAGTTTCATTTACGCAAAACTATGTGGATGTTTTAATTTTGTAATTGTTTAAAAAGATTAGTTAAGTAAAATTTTGACGCCATCCTAATAGGTTATTAGTAATTAAATGGATTTTCGACAGTGATGCTAAGAATGATCCATATGAGACTCCTGTTTTAATTTGATATAGGAATGATCGCCCGGTATTTTATTAGCCGAGTTGTCACAGATGGTATCAGAGCATCAGGTTCTAGTGTCCTTAGGAATCTTTACGGACGTACTATGCTTTCAGCGTTGCTCTCGACTTTTTATAGAGCCTCAAGACTAGGATTGTTGATTTCTCTTGTGGGATTTCGTTCTCCTGTCATAGTATAAGATTATGTAAATCTTTTGCGCGCTCGTTCGAGAATCATGTGCGGGGATTGGATGGCGGCAGGAGGTGGGGCTTAGTTGGAGCTTTAAGGTTGAATCTCGTAGTGGAGTTTCCATTTAACGAAGAAGTTAAGAGGACTACGAAGATGATTGTAAGGAGCCGGGCAAAGTTATTGTTATAAGTTTCACCTCAGAAGGAAGAGGTATAATTGGCGTGGCTAGATAAAGTCGCGGTGTTTTGTTAGCCCTAGACTCGTGTGTGTAATTTGAGTTTTGTGGAGGTCTCGATAACATTATATGATGATGCTGAGATTTAGCACCACCGGATAAGTGGTAGTGAGCTCAAGCAGTAGCAGCCATGGCAGCCATAGAGATGCACAAGTGTATAGAAGGGGATGAGTATAAGAGGAAATTAGACAATGATGTATAGTGGTTCAGCCAAATTGGCCTACATCCACTGTAAGTGTGTGATCCACTAAGTATGGGCACTAATGGCCTTGGATACAATGCACATAACCCTCTCTCTCTCTCTCTACTGTGTGTGTACAAGCAGAGTTTTAGCTAGGGCTACTGTTCATGGATCGATCCCCTGTAGGGTTGTAGGTGACAAGTATATATAGGTCTTGGGGGGTGTAGTGTACCCCCCAAGTAAGCATGGTGCATGTGAATGATGATCTCACCAATCCCCTGTTGACACCTGTAGATGCCAAATGATGACATAATATTCCCTCACGTGAGGGGGTGATTCGGTTGTAACGGTCTTCCACGTGTCATCTGAGCCTCACGCGCACTGTTCCACGCATCTCCCAAACCACGCGCTGTCATGATGTCACCCTCGGCCTATGAGCCGAGGCCGAGGGCAAAGTTTCTTTCGGCAGTGAGGCTGGCTTGATTCTGGCCTCGTACCGTCGTACCCTCGTAGGGTCGTCCGGAGCCTGGGGAAGGGTCGGCCCCTCGTAGGGTCACCTGGAGCCTGGTGGAGGGTCGGCCCCTCGTAGGGTCGTCCGGAGCCTGGGGAAGGGTCGGCCCCTCGTAGGGTCGCCTGGAGCCTGGTGGAGGGTCGGCCCCTCGTAGGGTCGTCTGGAGCTTGGTGAAGGGTCGGCCCCTCTTAGGGTCGTCCGTTATGGAGGTAATCCTCATCTAAGCCGAGGATATAAACGGGTATATCAATCACCCCCCAGCCCTTAGCCATAGATGTCATTGAGATTGCTGAGGGATATTTGCTGCATTCGAGACACGTGTGATCAGTTAGGTGAGTGACACCTGTGCAGATACTCATTGCTGTTCCAGTTTCCAATGCAGGGCGGCTGTGCAGTGTGCTTGGGGCCTTGTGCCCTAATTATAGCTTTCTTTGGTAAATGGGTCCACTCATTACCAAAGTATTTAAGAGATTCTCAAATTCTCTCTCTTCATCTTCTTCTTCTTCGCGCCCAAGTCTATTCTCTCTCTAGAACCAGTTCCCATTGCCATTTCAGCCTCCGATTTCCCAGGTTTCAGCAGCGTTCTTGCCCTCTTCTCATCAGGTAACCTCTTTCACCACGCGTTTTCTTTTGCCTTCATTTCTGTTTATTTTTTAGGGTCGTAGGGCGACACTTTCTTTTGAGTTACCCCATAGCTTTTTCCGGTGTCTTCTCCGGTCACTGGTTCTTCGAACGTTCTTGACGAAAACCTTTGAGTTCTTTGTTTAATCCAAAGGTCAAACCTGGTCAATCCCCCAAGTGTTTGTGGTTGAATTAGCCAAGTCTAGTATAATTTCTCTAAGTGTAGGGTCTTCCCCTTAATGCTTAGGAGGCTTTACAACCTGGTGTCTGAATTCCCGTCCTTGAGAGAGAAGCTCTTTGCAGAGATCAGACGAATAGAGGAAGAGGAAGAGAGGAGACGAGGGGCCGACCCTAATTGGGTACGACCCATCTTTCCCATTCCTCTTGCCACCATAAGACCATCTGAACCCTCTGAGTCTTGTGGGTCGTCATCTCGTCCAGCCGACACTTCCAAATCAAGTGAAATGGACGAGAGAACCTCCTCTCCAACTGGTGCTGGAACGTCTGGTAGAAGGGACACGTCTGATCTTAGCCCTCCCCGAGAGGCCGAGGGTACGATCCCCTCTGAGGCTGTCCCTGTGACAACTCTTTCCCCCAATGCCTTCCAAGTGGCTTTTCCTCAGGGTCCTCCTGCAGGTGATGAGGACGAGGACGACGATACAGATGATGAGGTTGATACCTCCCATGCCTCGTCCTTTATCTCCTCTGTTAGGGATAGGGACCTTCTGATATGGAGGCATATTTACGGAGTGCCATCTGGGGTGACTATGAGGGCTCCCTCTGATACCGAGAGGGTTTTTGAGGGAGAAGAGGGAGAGATTGCAGTTTATGAGCAAATGTTTAAGGTAGGTGTTAGGCTTCCCTTCCATCCTGCTATTGTAGATATTCTGTCGGCTCTGGGCGTTTCCCCCTCTCAACTTCCACCCAACTCATGGAGGACGATTCTGGGTTATATCTCTTTGTGGAAAAACTCTTTCACTGATGAGCCCTCGTCCGGCGTGTTCTTGGCCTGCTACAATATCACCTCTTCATCTAAACAGCCCGGATACTATCATCTGGGAGCGAGAAGGTCTGAGAAGAAGCTGCTCCACGTGGCTCAAACTTCCAATCATGATTGGAAAAAAAGGTTCTTCTTCATATCTGGGGCATGGGAGAGCTCCACCGAGGCGTCCCCTTCTGCCGATGCTCCGAGGGTTCCTAATAGATGGTCTAACCCCTCCATGAAAGCTAGGTCAGACCCCAGACTTAGCTTGGAGGAGAGGGATATTGTTGAGTATCTGAGGGGACGAGGGAGAGAGGGTGAGATCCCAAAGTTCGAAGATTTGATGACCCCTCGCTTCCTTAAGGAAGCTGGTCTGAGGGTCGGCCCTCTGACAGAACTATGTGAGTTATACTGAACATTTTCCCTTCTTTACTTATTTCTGAAGTGTTCTCTTTTTATCTCTGAACTTTTCTGATTCGTCGTATCCTTTTCAGGTCGTCCTGCAGGCGTGTCAGATTATCTCTGGGATATGACTGCTCCAAGCCTTCTAGCTTGTCTGTCAAAGAAGAAGGGGAAGGAGCCTCAGCAAGCTCCTAAGAAGACAAGGGCCTCAGGGCCGACAGTTGTTGAGCCGACAGCTGTTAGCCACAAAAGGAAGGAGCCTGAGGCTCCAGTCGAGCCTCGTCCTGACCCTAAGACGAGGGCCAGGGCCGAGGCCTCTGAGGGGGCAACCTCTTCATCAAGCATGGGGGCCTTCTGGTCTCAGAGTCTGACCCATCTGAGGGCCGACCCCTCATCTCTTATTGCCAACCTGAGGGCAGCTAAGGCCTCGATGTTCTCTGCACCGTCGGCCTCTGACTTCGAGTTCTTGGCAAAGATGCCACCAGCCAAAGTGTACGACTACGGTCTACACTCCCTTTCTCAGGTATTGGTCTTGACCTTCTTTAATTTCACTAACTGTTCCCTCGGCCCTCTTTGATATTTCTTTATTTTTTCTTGCAGTCTGTCTGTGCCCTCACCTCAGCCACCAAGTGGATGGCTGAGAACCAGCAGAAATTCCACGAAGCTGAGAGGGCCATTCAACAAGAGATTGACCTACGGACAGAGTTGGACACTGCTAGGGCCGAGCTGGAGAGCGCAAGGACTGAGCACGCTAGAGTCCTTGATGAGCTGACGAAGCAACATGATGCCGATCTTCAGGCTAAGGACTTGTTGATCAAGGACAAGGACTTGTTGATCAAGGGCAAGGATGAGGCTCTGCTCAGCCTGGAGGCCCAGCATAAGACTGATCTGGAGGCAGCCATCAAGAAAGCTGAGGCTGATGCTGTGGAGGCGTACAAGACTTCAGATGAATTTCAGGGCTTCGGCCTTGAATATCTTGAGAGGGGGATCAGGACGGCCTGCCGATGGGTCGTCCTCAAATTTGGCGATGTCGTCTCCTCTGTTCGCCCATCACTGGAGGGTGTTCAATTGGACGACCCTCTAATTGCAGAGGCCCTCAACCAAGTGGAGTCGCAAGTCCAGATTGAAGGGGTCGGTACATCTGAAGATCATCCCATTGTTGAGGAGACCATTCCCATTGTTGAGGAGACCATTCCTATTGTTGAGGCCCAGCCCTCTGATGTCGTCCCCTAGGGTGGCTGCCTGTAGCCCATACCCTTATTTTTGTACTTTTTGTTCAAAGGCCTTGTAAAAACACTTGACACTTATATTTTATTAATACCAGTCTCTTCCATATTTGCTGTCTTCCTTATTTCGTTTTATTATGGCTTGCTCATTGTTGATGCTACTAACCCTTCCCTCGTCTTTTTTGAGGACCACTGTGGGGTCGTCCCCTAATGTGGCCTCATTATAGCCGAGGGTTCAAGTAACCAAATGACTTTTAAGTAATGTCTTCTCTCGTCTTTTTTGAGGGGAGTGGAGGGGTCGTCCCCTCCACTGGCCCTCATTATAGCCGAGGGTTCAACTTACCAATTTAATGGATTTTAATAATGTCTTCCCTCGTCTTTTTTGAGGAGAGTGGAGGGGTCGTCCCCTCCACTGGTCCCCATTATAGCCAAGGGTTCAACTAACCAAATTAATGGATTTTAATTTAGTCTTCCCTCGTCTTTTTTGAGGAGAGTGGAGGGGTCGTCCCCTCCACTGGCCCTCATTATAGCCGAGGGATCTACTAACCAAATTAATGGATTTTAATTTAGTCTTCCCTCGTCTTTTTTGAGGAGAGTGGAGGGGTCGTCCCCTCCACTGGTCCCCATTATAGCCGAGGGTTCAACTAACCAAATTAATGGATTTTAATATAGTCTTCCCTCGTCTTTTTTGAGGAGAGTGGAGGGGTCGTCCCCTCCACTGGCCCCCATTATAGCCGAGGGATCAACTAACCAAATTAATGGATTTTAATATAGTCTTCCCTCGTCTTTTTTGAGGAGAGTGGAGGGGTCGTCCCCTCCACTGGTCCTCATTATAGCCGAGGGATCAACTAACCAAATTAATGGATTTTAATATAGTCTTCCCTCGTCTTTTTTGAGGAGAGTGGAGGGGTCGTCCCCTCCACTGGTCCCCATTATAGCCGAGGGTTCAACTTCCCATGCATGCTAGGACTGACGATAGGATGAAGGAAACACTGATATTTCTCATTAACTTTCCAAGTGTTCTGTTGGACCAACCCTAATTATAATTATGGCCTTTCAAGACCTTACAACACTACTGATAGTATTTCTTCAAATGATATGCATTCCAGGGGTTTGAAAAAGGTTCCCCCTCTAAGTTTTCTAGCCTGTAGGTCCCTGGGACAACTTCATCGATGACCCTATATGGGCCATGCCAATTAGGATGGAGCTTGTTGGGTTTCTGCCAAGTCTTTTTAAGAACCAAGTCTCCCACTGCGATAGGCCTCTGTTTCACCCTTTGGTTGTAAAACCTTGCGGTCCTCTGCTGGTAGGAAGCTTGCCTTATCTCAGCATCCTCCCTTCTTTCCTCAATCAGGTCTAGGTCAAGTCTTCTCTCTTCCGTATTCCCCTGGGGGTCATACACTTGGACCCTATGAGTGGGAAACTCGACTTCGGTGGGAATGACTGCTTCTGACCCATAAGCTAACATGAATGGGGTCTCCCCAGTGGAGGTCCTTACTGTCGTCCTGTATGCCCATAACACTGCATATAACTCCTCGACCCATCTTCCTTTTGCTTCCTCAAGCCTCTTCTTAATCCCATCTAGGATTGTCCTGTTCGTAACTTCGGTTTGCCCATTGGCCTGAGGTCGGCCTGGGGTGGAGAAAAATTGTTTGATACTTACCCTCTCACAGTACTTCTGCAGAGAGGCATTCTTGAACTGGGTCCCGTTATCCGATATGAGGGTGTTGGGTAGACCATATCTGCATATCACGTTCTTCCAGATGAACTGGAAGGTCTTCTGCTCTGTAATCGTGACCATCGGTTCGGCCTCTACCCACTTTGAAAAGTAGTCAATTGCTACGATGAGGAACCGATAGTTATTGACTGCCCTCGGTAAGGGTCCTACCAGGTCAATCCCCCACACTGCGAACGGCCATGGGGATGTAATGGAGGTGAGAGGCTGATGGGGCTGGTGAGGGATGGTGGCAAATCTCTGGCATTTGTCACACTTCTTTACATATGCTGCGGCATCTTTCCCCAAGGTCGGCCACCAGTACCCCTGGGTGATTACCCTCTTCGCTAGGGATCTACCCCCAATGTGGCTTGAGCACGACCCTTCATGCACATCTTGTAAAATGGAAGGGACTTCTGAGGGATGCACACACCTAAGTAAGGGGAGCAGAAACCCCTTTTTGTACAAGGTGTCTCCGATGACAGTGAATTTTGCCGCCCTGTACCTCAGCTTCTTCCTTTCTTGCCTTGCTTCTGGCATCTCACCCTCTTTAATGTATCTGATAAGGGGGTCCATCCACGAAGTTTCTTGGGAAACACTTAGGCAATTGCTAGGTGTTCCCTCAGCGTTCTCAATAGTCGGTCGGAGCAAAATCTCTACTGGGACCGTCCTCCTGATGTCTGTTCTTGTTGCCGAGGCCAGCCTAGCAAGGGCATCAGCGCGGCCATTATCAAGCCTAGGTACCCTCCTTAATTTCACTTCTCTGAAGCCCTTCAGTAACGACCTCACCTTCTCGAGGTACCTAGCCATCCTTTCGTCCTTAGCCTCATAGGCTCCTAGTATCTGATTCACGACTAGCCTTGAATCACTATGGACCAAAATCTGGCCGACACTAAGAGACTTGGCCAAGGAGAGGCCTGCTACTAAGGCCTCATATTCAGCCTCGTTGTTGGAGGCTTTGAAGTTGAACCTTAGGGCGTATTCGATGTCTGTGCCATCGGGTGCTGACAGTATCAGCCCAGCACCACTTCCGCTATCACAGGAGGACCCATCAACGAAGAGGCTCCATGGAGTCTTTCCTTCTGAAAAATTTCCCTCAGAGAGGGACCCCTGTCTAAAGATGTATCTTCCATCTTCGTTTTCAGTCACTTTCCTTCTAGCTGTACTCGTCTCAACCATATCTGCGGGTGTGTCTTCTGTATCTGCCTTCCCGAGGGTCTCACCCTCGGCCTCATCATCTTCTCAGGTGAACTCAGCCACGAAGTCTGCCAATGCCTGCCCCTTAATGGCTGTCTTAGGCTGATACACAATATCGAACTCCCCTAGCTCTATAGCCCAGGTCATTAATCTTCCTGACTTCTCAGGCTTGTGTAGGACCTGCCTAAGAGGAGAGTCAGTAAGGATGACCATAGTATGGGATTGGAAGTACGGTTTCATCTTCCTTGAGGCATGGATCAAAGCATAGGCCAACTTCTCCATCCTCGGGTATCTTTGCTCTGCCCCCTGGAGTGCCTTGCTGTTGAAATATACGGGCTTCTGTATCCCGTCTTCGTCTCTTACGATTACTGCACTGATAGCGGACTCTGAGACAGCAAGGTACACGTAAAGTCTTTCACCCTGCACGGGTCGTGACAGCAGCAAGGGAGACCCTAAGTATGATTTTAGTTCCCTGAAAGCCTCATCACACTCTTTACTCCACTCGAAGGCCTTCCTGAGGATCTTGAAGAATGGTAGACACCTGTCTGTAGCCCTTGACACAAATCTGTTCAAGGCAGCCACTCTCCCTGTGAGCCTCTGAACGTCTTTAATGGACTTGGGGGTCTTCATCTCAATAAGGGCCTTTATCTTTTCAGGATTGGCCTCGATGCCTCTTTGATTGACAATGAACCCCAAGAACTTCCCCGCTCTGACCCCGAAGACACACTTGGCCGGATTGAGCTTCATTTTGTACTTGTCCATTGTATTAAAGGTCCTTTCCAGGTCTGCCACATGATCCTCTGCCTTCAGACTCTTAGTCAGCATGTCATCTACGTAAACCTCCATAGACTTCCCAATTTGGTCTTCGAACATTTTGTTTACGAGGCGCTGGTACGTTGCCCCCACATTTTTTAGGCCAAAGGGCATGACCCTATAACAGTATGTCCCCTTGTCAGTGATGAAGGCGGTCCTCTCCGAGTCCTCAGGGTTCATGAAAATCTGGTTATACCCTGAGTAGGCATCCATGAAACTCATGAGCTCATGGCCTGCGGTAGCGTCCACCATCTGGTCGATGCGGGGGAGAGGGAAGCTGTCTTTGGGACAATGCTTGTTGAGGTCTGTGAAGTCCACGCACATTCTCCACTTACCGTTGTCCTTTGGGACGATGACTGCATTGGACAGCCACTCAGGGTAGATGACCTCTCTGATAAATTCAGCGTCTTCTAATTTTTTAACCTCATCCCTGATGACCTCATACTTTTCTCTAGAGTAAATCCTCCTCTTCTGCTTTACCGGCTTCACTCCCTCTACCACATTGAGTTTGTGGCACATGATTTCAGGGTCGATCCCTGGCATATCTACATGACTCCACGCGAAGACGCTTCGCCTTCTCCTCAATAGTTTGATGAGGTCTTCCTTGATACTGGGCTTCAGAGACTTGCCAACTTGGACGGTTTTTCCCGGGTTATCCTCATCGAGGATGATGGGTTCTACCTCCTCCGCGGCCTCTCCTTTTTTGAGCTTCGTCTCATCCCTGGGGTCTAGGGTATCAATGTTGTAAGTGGCTGTAGCCCTCTTGTGTGCCTCCCTTTCTTCAGCGGAGTTATAGTAGCACTCCCTCGCTGTCGTCTGGTCTCCCTGAACCTCCCCCACCCCGTAAGGGGTAGGGAACTTAACCATCTGGTGGACTGTGGACGGCACAGCTTCAAACCCCTTGAGGGCCACACGTCCCAGTATGATGTTGTATGCCGAAAACACCTGCTCATCCAGCACAAAGAAACTGACCCTCTTGGTGAGCCATCTCGGCCATTCGCCTCCCATCCTGACGTCAGCCTCATATATTCCCAGGGGGTGAACCTTCTCCCCACTGAACCCAATCAATGGATGATGGTATGGGACAAGTCTGGCACGACTGAGGCCCAAGGCCTTGAAGCATGGCCAAAACATCACATCTGCGGATGAGCCCCCATCTACCAGGATCCTTGGCACCTCGCACCCGTGCACCCTGGTCGTGATGACGAGAGGGTCATCATGCGGGGCTAGGAGGCCTTTGAAGTCCATCCTTGAAAATCCCACTATCAAAGTGTCCATGTCAACCTTCTTCCTCTTTTCTGACTTGACCTCCAGGGAGGTTGCGTGTACCATCTTCGTCACTGCCTTAGCCTCCGCAACATGGGCCTTCCTGTCAGCGACCTCAGACCCTCCTCCTGCTAAACCCCCGGAGATCATTCCTACACCGAGCGAGATCATATTGAGCCTCTTGACAGGACCGTGGTCGTCTCTCGGCGGGAGGTCAGGGTCGTCCTCATCATCAGAGGGGTCGTCCCCTATTTTTTGAGGACCTTCTCTGCAGGCATCGACTCGCTTCTTTCTGGGGTCCTCCCCTCGTCCCCTCTTGAAGTCGGCTTTGTCGACGTACTTTCTGAGCTTCCCTTCCTTCAGCATCTTCTCAATCTCATCTTTCAGTGCAAAGCATTTGTCTGTTACGTGGCCGTGGTCTTGGTGAAATTCACACCACAGGTTCTTATTCCTCTTTCCGGGGGCTGCCCTCAGCTTTTCAGGCCACTTCAGCGTCCGGTCACTCTTTATCTCATTGAGGATCTGTTCACAGCTGACCGTCAGAGGGGTGTACCCCGCGAACTTATCATCCATGGTTCTCTTCTTCCCCTCTTTGTTCTTTTTGGGGTATTTACTCCCACTTGCACCTCCTCTTTCGTCCTCATATTTTGCAGCCATCGCCTCTTCGGCGTTCATCACCTTTCCTGCTGTTGACAACAGCTCGGCCATCGTCCTCGGAGGGTCTTCGGCAAGCTTCCATAATAGCTTCCCCTTTCGGAGCCCTCCAATCAGGGCTGTCATAGCTATGCTCTCCTCATAGTCTTCTACCTCCAGCTTCTCCTTATTGAATCTGGCTATATAGTCCCTCAGACTTTCACTCTTCCCCTGCTTAACATAGAGCAGGTGGGTGGTCTTCTTCTGTGTCCTCACCCCAAAGCAGAAATTATGGATGAACAGGTCTGCTAACTGCTTAAAGTTTCCAATGGAATTTTTTGGAAGAGACGTGTACCACACATGCGCAGCCCCTGTCAGGGTACCAGAGAAGGCACGACACCTCATCTCATCTGAGATAGAGTATATGTCTGCCGCCGACTGATACATCTCCACGTGGTGGACGGGGTTGGTGCTCCCATCATACCTTGGGGTGACCATAGGTGGCTTGAACTTTGACGGCGTGGGGAAGCTGACTATCTTTGCCACAAAGGGTGAGCCTATGGTGTATCCCCTCTGAAGAGGGTCTCGGCTCTTCAATATATCACCAATCTTATCCTCTAACCGCTGGATTGAGTCATTCCAGGGCCTCGCAGGGTCGGCCTGGCCGATGTTATCCCCTACCGCCTCTCCGAGGTGGTCGGAGGGTTCTGCTGCAGCAGGCCTGTGTCGACTGTTCACTTCCCTTTGGCCGTCATCTCGTCCTCGGGGTCGGCCATCGGCTGCCTCCCTCCTGGATCTTGCAGCACTCCTTGGCCTGGATAACTGTTCTCGTAGGTCATTTACTGGGCCTAGTCTCTCAAAGGCCGACCCCCTGCTCAAGCGATCAAAAGCAGAGCCTCTTGGACGATCATCAGGGTTTGGTCTCCCGCACTTTCCTCTACTGTCCTGGAGAGGTCGTACAGTATTGTTGGAGACCTCATACGGCTCCCAGCATTCTACTGGAGCCTCTTCCACCTCCAGATCGTCATACCTGTCCTCAGGGCAAGGGTTTCCTTGCCTCCCCAGGCGTAAACGCCGGGGGTCAGCAACGTCCCTACGCCGCTGAGGGGGTGGCAGGTCTTTACGTGGTGCCTGGGGTGGTCCCCTGGCCTCATGCTGTCCTGGAGCTGCTGCCGGAGTAATCATCTCAGGTGAGACCCCCGGTGGTCTCAGTATGTTCTGACTTAGAGCTGTGAACTGCTCCTGCATCATCCGCTGGCTGGCTGCCAGAGACTTTAGGGCTGCTGCCACATCAGCCATCTCAGACTGAGGCGGCGGCTGACTGGAACTGGGTCTTCCCCCCTCATCCGGCGGGGGAAGAGGTGGTGGTGGCATCTCAGGTGCCATGTGCTTGAGCTATGAAAAGTTGAACTGAAGAAAATACTGGTGAGCTTGGGAACCTTAGTGGGTCTCTTTCAATGGTGAAACACCTCCTCTCAGGGGGAGTGTTGGTTCACCACCAGAGTGCCCAGTGAGGTCAAGCTGTACAATGGAAGAGATGTCTTCTCGTTCCCACAGACGGCGCCAAACTGATGATGCTGAGATTTAGCACCACCGGATAAGTGGTAGTGAGCTCAAGCAGTAGCAGCCATGGCAGCCATAGAGATGCACAAGTGTATAGAAGGGGATGAGTATAAGAGGAAATTAGACAATGATGTATAGTGGTTCAGCCAAATTGGCCTACATCCACTGTGAGTGTGTGATCCACTAAGTATGGGCACTAATGGCCTTGGATACAATGCACATAACCCTCTCTCTCTCTCTCTCTACTGTGTGTGTACAAGCAGAGTTTTAGCTAGGGCTACTGTTCATGGATCGATCCCCTGTAGGGTTGTAGGTGACAAGTATATATAGGTCTTGGGGGGTGTAGTGTACCCCCCAAGTAAGCATGGTGCATGTGAATGATGATCTCACCAATCCCCTGTTGACACCTGTAGATGCCAAATGATGACATAATATTCCCTCACGTGAGGGGGTGATTCGGTTGTAACGGTCTTCCACGTGTCATCTGAGCCTCACGCGCACTGTTCCACGCGTCTCCCAAACCACGCGCTGTCATGATGTCACCCTCGGCCTATGAGCCGAGGCCGAGGGCAAAGTTTCTTTCGGCAGTGAGGCTGGCTTGATTCTGGCCTCGTACCGTCGTACCCTCGTAGGGTCGTCCGGAGCCTGGGGAAGGGTCGGCCCCTCGTAGGGTCGCCTGGAGCCTGGTGGAGGGTCGGCCCCTCGTAGGGTCGTCCGGAGCCTGGGGAAGGGTCGGCCCCTCGTAGGGTCGCCTGGAGCCTGGTGGAGGGTCGGCCCCTCGTAGGGTCGTCTGGAGCTTGGTGGAGGGTCGGCCCCTCGTAGGGTCGTCTGGAAATGGGGAGGCCAGCTGGGGTTTGGTGAAGGGTCGGCCCCTCTTAGGTTCGTCCGTTATGGAGGTAATCCTCATCTAAGCCGAAGATATAAACGGGTATATCATTATATAATGCATATCTATGTGTTTTCCACGGCAGCGAAGTTTTATTTTCCTTCATTCGTTATAAAGGCGGGTATTGATATTTTGAATATATATATATATATATATATATATATATATATATATATATATATATATATATATATATATATATATATTTGGCTTGTGATACTCGTTTTATATGTATTATACGAGTATGGTAATATGGTGAGAATAATATGTTATTGGTTGATCAGAGCGATAGCAGGCTAATGATGGCAAGACTATCGTGTCCATGGTTCCAGGATGGAACAGGTTGTTGCTGCGATATCTCGCCTAGATACAGGTTGAGCTCGCCGTTATTATTATGGGTAAATGGAACTTCGATGAGTAGATGTTTCATTATTATGATTTGAGTGCGTGGCGACCTTATAGATATGGTTTAAGGCCCGCAGGATTTATCGTTGAGCTGTAAGTTTAAACTCATTATTGATTGTGCAAGGACTTAGAGTTAGTGCGAGCGCTTCGTGGTGTGGCTCCTAGATAGAGTCGGGAGTCCAGACCACACTTGGTTGGAAGAGGGGATAGGATTATCCCGATTGCATATTCCGAAATAACGGACCTCAATGACCAACAAAGTTAAGTAGTAGTGTGTGGAGGGGTTCCTTGTTTGGATTTCGCTTTGCAAGACGCTCCACGCATGAACCTTAACGGCGTCGGGAGTGGAGAGATGTTATAGGATGGGAGGACGTTGGTTTTGTTGATAAGTCGTATAGTGTGGATGAGACACTATAGATTATGAGTCGTAGGATGACGGTATGCTTATGAAAATATTGTGTTATAGAAAGTACTAAAGTGGTCCTCTCACAAAAAAATGAGTGGGTGAAGTAGGACTTAGAGAAATTGGTTTGAGGATAATAGCCAGGCCTTAATGAAAAGGCAAATTTGGAGAAAATATGTTTTGGGTATGAGGTATGTAGTGATCTTACAGAGATTGAGCACTTCCATTAGTTATATTTCCTTTCATATGGGCGGAAGGATAAAATAGTAGAAATGCTTTCGTATGTTAGCGTGGGAGGATTTAGGACGTTCCGCTGGTGTGCCTTAGGTCGTTATATCTAAATGACCGACAACGCAAGGGAGTAGTATGACGGAAGGGTTCCTCATTTGGATGCCGCTTTTGCGAGACGTCCCACGCATGAAACCAAGCAAATGTCGGAAGTTGAGAGAGGCCTTGGGAACTAGGGATATGCTTTGGATTATACTCGTTTCGCGTAGGTGGGGTAACGCATAGACCGTAGCAGTATTAGGATGTAAGTTCAATAGAGTCAATGGCGCTAATGTGAGGAAAATATATATATATATATAATAAGGACCAATAGTTTTTTTTACTGTTCCATAAACTTATAACATAATTAATGGTTTGGATTTGAGCCACCAATGCAAAAATGGGGGGTTGAGATATTTTTTTCTATTTTCCTTTATCCCATCAAATCGGACCCACTTCATCGATTTCCACACCCTTTATCACGCTCTCTTCCTTTGTTCTTTCATAACGCCTTCCGTTTAGAGAAGAAGGCTCAATAAAATCAATTGTCTTTTCACACTCCTCACACTCACATCATTTCATCTGCTCCCATCTTCCTCACTCTTTCTCTCTCTCGCACGCTCCCTCTTTTACGAAGCCTGGTACCTTCTTTCTCTACTCATCATTCTTTTTTTTGTTTTAACTTAATTTATTGGTTTTTTATAGTCTCATGAATCCGTACAAATAGCATGGGGAAACATGGAACCCACAATTAAGACTTTCACTGGTGGGTTTTTAGGTATAACTCTCTCTGTTATACTTTATAATTTCTGATGTATTTTTGTGAGTTTCAAGTATATATATTGTGGTTTTTAGGTTTATATTATGTGGGTTTTCAGGTGTTGGTGTCACCATCCATTGCCACTGCTACCGAAGAAAACCCAGATCGGTTACTTGCTCCCATTATCTGATCCAAAGCAAACCCAGATTAGTTAACCATCCAAACTCTCTCTCGGTCAAAACCCAGATATGATCTGAAGCAAAAGACTCCCATTATTTGATCCTAAGCAAAACCAGATCTGTTAACCGAAACCCATAGATTTTGATGAGAAGAAATGATCACCGAGAGCCATAACAGAGCCTTCTTCAGCAAAGACAAACATGAATGTTGTGAGGAACTCATATACGGTGGCCCTCGTGGAGTCTGGGTGGGTAGCCACTTCTGCCTTCCCCAACGCATATCTCTGAGGCTACATCTTTTCTATCTTATGTTTTTCTTTCTACCCATCACCACACACATATACAACTCTTTTAACAACTCTAAGATGTTAAAAACTTCTTGACTTAGTTTCTAACCAAAACCCACAATTTTTTGTAATTTGATTTTTTTTATTTAAAAGATCTTTTTAGATTTTATTTTTAGTTTATATTTTCTTTTGATTGCTTTTAGATTTAAATCATATTTTTTTTATGAATGTGTTGATCCATAATTGTGTTAACCCAAATTAGTTTAAAGCAATCTGTGTTAACCCAATTTTTGCCCCCATATTAACCCAGTTTCAAAACATGGGGTAGCTGGGTGCCTAATTTAGTCATTTTTTTATGTTTTTTCCTAAAGAAAATTGTTGAAGATTTTCTGAAAAGCTATTGAAAATTAGAAGTTCTCTCACAATGGTATGATGTTCTCTATAAAAACAACTTTCTAGGTAATATGACTTATTTATCTCTCTCTCCCTCTTTTAGTTTTATCATTTATTTTTGTAGGGTTATATTTTTATGTATATGTATTCTGATTTTTCATTTAGTAGTTAATGTTTGATTTTGCAGGTTCTTTGATGTGGCTATAAGATTGCGAAGGTGCCAACGTTTTTTTATTTACTTTATTGATTTTATCAATTTAGTTCATAACTGTTTTTGTGCTAGAATTGTACGAGTAATTTGCTATTTTTCTATTTTCATTCATGAACTTAAAGTGTGCAATTTTTTTCGGGAACTTAACTAATTTGTTAATGTACTTTGGGTAGATGTTTTAGAATTGTGTAAATTTTTATATTTATTTTTTAACGTCATTTGTAATCAGGTTTTACCAATTATTTTTCTTTTTAAATTACTAAAATATGAATATTATAAAATTTAGTTGTAGTTCCACTAGGCGTGGACAGGTACAATGCATATTATAAGGAAGGAAACTCCAAAGTACAAGATCTCCATTTTTTTAGCTGATAACTTGGGCACTTTCCAACAAATATTACACTGCATTTCACAAACCTATGCCTAGAGAAAAGAAAGTTGATGGGGCTACTGTTGATAACTCACTTGGGATTGTTACCAACTCTCTCCCCACTCTGTCATTCAGCTGATGTCTAAGAAAACCCATACCAAGAGGAATAAAAAGTTAGTCGAACTATATACTTTAATCTATATATTAATTTTTCTTATTAAAATGGACATGAATAAAAAAAGTCATTATGTATTTTAAAAAAAGTTGACGTTGGTTATATTAAAAAAACTTGACATAGTTTTTAATATACACTCGACGAAACTTTTAGTATAAATTACATCTTTTTTGAATTTTGTTTTTTACAAATTTTTATAAAATATCACTTTTTTTAAAAGTGTATTTTTAATACTTTTTTTATATTTTTTTAATAAAAGAGAATTCTTTTAAAAAAAATCTATTTTTTTCTCTAAGAAAGTAATTTTTTACATTAATGCATTATTAATTTTTTTAGACTTTAATACACGACACGAATAATGTATCGAGTTTGTAAGTTTGTATTTATGTTTAAGTAATTGAGTCGTCTTTAGTGGATGATCCAATGTTCTTCATTATTTTTAAAATATTTAATTTTTGTACTTTTTTCACAATTATAATAATTATAAAATTTTGATCTATTTAAAATACCAACTCTTTTACATTTCTAACACAAGAAATTTTTTTGAAACGAACAGAACTCATTCATGAAAGAAATCCTTACATATATACCTCTCAAAAGTTTCAATTTCGAATCAATGTTTTGATTTTCCTTTCCTGTGTAAAATTTGCAACTACTCTATAACGATTAAAACTAATAAATTAGGAATAATAAATTACGAAAATAGTTTACCGTGCCATTATAATGTAATATACGAGGTGTAAGATGGACTATTATTATTGTTGCGAATCAAATTCGACGTATGGTCCAATCAATGACGTACACTTTTGAAAATTTGTATCGTGCCTTCAGGCACGGGCATACCTTAGTGTGCCTGTGTGTGTGTGTGTGTGTGTGTGCGTGCGTGTGTGTGTATATATATATTTATACACTTTTGAAAATTTGTATCGTGCCTTCAGGCACGGGTATACCCTAATGTTATATATATATTATATATATAAGGACCAATGGTGTTTTTACTATTCCATAAAATTATAACATAATTAATGGTTTGGATTTGTGCCACCAATGCAAAAATGGATGGTTGCGTTCTCTTTTTCTATTTTCCTTTATAACATCAAATCGGTCCGACATGATCGATTTCCACGCCTCTTATCACGCTCTCTGCCTTTGTACTTTCATAACACCCGTCGTTTAGAGCACAAGGCTTAATAAAAAAAATTATTTTCACACTCCTCACACTCACATCATTTCACCTGCTCCCATCTTCCTCACTCTTTCTCTCTCTCGCACGCTCCTTCTTTTACGAAGCCAGGTACCTTTTTTTTCTACTCATCATTCTTTTTTTGGTTTAACATAATTTATTATTTTTTTATAGTCTCTTGAATCCATCCAAATAGCATGGGGCAACATGGATCCCATAACCAAAACTTTCACTGGTGGGTTTTCTGGTATAACTCTCTCTATGATACTTAATAATTTCTGATGTATTTTGCGAATTTTCAAGTATATATATTGTGGTTTTTAGATTTATATTATGTGGGTTTTCAGGTATTGGTATCACCAGCCATTGTCACTACTACCGAAGCAAACCTAGATCGGTTACCTACTCCCATTATCCGATCCAAAGCAAACCCAGTTTAGTTATCCATCCAAACTCTCTCTCGGTCGAAACCCATATATGATTCGAAGCCAAAGACTCCCATTATTTATTTCGAAGAAAAACCAGATCTGTTAACCGAAATCCATAGATTTTGATGAGAAGAAATGATCACCGAGAGCCAAAACAGATCATTCTCCAGTAAAGACAAACGTAAAAGTTGCGAGGAACTCATATAAGGTGGTCCTCATGGAGTCTGGGTGGGGGGCCACTTCTGCCCTCCCAATGCATATCTCCGAGGCTGTATCTTTTTTTATCTTATGTTTTTCTTTCTACCCTTCACCACACACATATACAACTCTTTTAATAACTCTGAGATGCTAAAAACTTCTTGACTTGGTTTCTAACCGAAACCAACAAATTTTTGTAATTTGATTTTTTTATTTAAATGACCTTTTTAGATTTTATTTTTAGTTTATATTTTCTTTTGATTGCTTTTAGATTTAAATCGTATTTTTTTTATGAATGTGTTGATCCACAATTGTGTTAACCCAAATTAGTTTAAAGCAATTTGTGTTAACCCAATTTTTTACACCACATTAACCAAGTTTCAAAACATGGGGTAACTAGGTGCCTAATTTTGTCGTTTTTTATGTTTTTTTCCTAAAGAAAAATGTTGAAGATTTTCTAAAAAGCTATTGAAAATTAAAAGTTCTCTCACAATGGTATGATGTTCTCTATCAAAACAACTATATAGGTGATATGACTTATTTCTCTCTATCTCTCTCCCTCTTTTAGTTATATCATTTATTTTTGTAGGGTTATATTTTTATGTCTATGTATTCTGATTTTTCATTGAGTAGTTCATGTTTGATTTTGCAAGTTCTAGGCTATAAGATTGCAAAGGTGCCAACGCTTTTTGATTTACTTCACTAATTTTATCAATTTAGTTTATAAATGTTTTTGTGCTAGAATTATACGAGTAATTTGCTATTTTTCTATTTTCATTCATGAACTTAAAGTGTGCAATTTTTTTCGGGAACTTAACTAATTTGTTAATGAACTTTGGCTAGATGTTTTTGAATTGTTTAAATTTTTATATTTATTTTTTAACGTCATTTGTAATCAGGTTTTACCAATTATTTTTCTTTTTTAATTACTAAAATATGAATATTATAAAATTTAGTTGTAGTTCCACTAGGCGTGGACTGGTACAATGCATATTATAAGGAAGGAAACTCCAAAGTGCAAGATCTCCATTTTTTTAGCTGATAACTTGGGCACTTTCCAACAAATATTACACTGCATTTCATAAACCTATGCCTAGAGAAAAGAAAGTTGATGGGGCTACTGTTGATAACTCACTTGGGATTGTTACCAACTCTCTCCCCACTCTGTCATTCAGCTGATGTCTAAGCAAACCCATACCTAGAGAAAAAAAAAGTTAGTCGGATTATATACTTTGATATATATATTAATTTTTCTTATTAAAATGGACATGAATAAAAAAAATCATTATATATTTTAAAAAAAGTTGACGTTATTTATATTAAAAAAAAAACTTGACACATTTTTTAATATACCATCGACGAAACTTTTAGTATAAATTATATCTTTTTTGAAATTTGTTTTTTTACAAATTTTTATAAAATATCACTTTTTTTTAAAGGTGTGTTTTTTTTATACCTTTTTTTTTTATTTTTTTTGATAAAATAGAATTCTTTTAAAAAAAAATTATTTTTTTTCTAAGAAAGTAAGTTGTTACATTAATACATTATTAATTTCTTTAGACTTTAATACACGATACGAATAATATATCGAGTTTGTAAGTTTGTATTTATGTTTAAGTAATTGAGTCGTCTTTAGTGGATGATCCAATACTCTTCATTATTTTTAAAATATTTAATCTTTCTACTTTTTTCAAACTTTTAATAATTACAAAATTTTGATATATTTAAAATACCATCTCTTTTACATTTCTAACACAAGCTGAAATTTTGAAACGAACAGAACTCATTCATGAAAGAAAATCCTTACATATATACCTCTCAAAAGTTTCAATTTCGAATCAATGTTTTGATTTTCCTTCCTGTGTAAAATTTGCAACTACTCTATAACGATTAAAACTAATAAATTAGGAATAATATGAGAAGAGTGCGCTTGCGTTCAAATTAGGAAGTTATTTAATTAAATTCAGTTTTTATCAATTAAGTCCTACACATGCATCTAGGTGTCATTGATGATGATAAAATCAAGAAAGAACAATCAAACACACACAAATGAGGAAAAATCCCCCAAAGGGGCAAAACCTTTTATTTTCACTATAATTTTGTAAGAGAACGGCTTACACGGATTACAATGAAAATATGTGACACAGAAATACCCTTGGGTGTCGGTTTTGTTGTCGACGGCTGGAACTATCCCTTTCTAGTAGGGCAGCAATGAAGAAGAGAACGACTTCCTCACAAATTATTCCAGATGAGTAAAAGATCCTCTTGAAGGTTTAAAGATTCACACACATATATGGGAATGGTTTTGTGAATCAAAAAGGTTTAGAAAACCTTTAAAAGATGAAGTCTTATTCTGAACAGTTTTCACAGAATTTTGAAATGGCAGAAAGACTTGAAAAATGTGTAGAAGGAGAACGGATATTTATACGAAAATCAAGGCGGTGGCTCGTTCGAATGAGATAGCCATGTCGCTCGAACGAAGGACAGAAGTCGTTCGAATGAGATCGCGCGACATGCCTATCTCGCGCGAACAACATTCAAAGTCATTTGAGTGAGCTCGTCGTTCAAAGCACTTCGCTTCTACACTTAGAAAAAATTATGCTTTTGATAAAAAATTAATCCAGACTTCAAAAATAATTTTCAAAAAATAATTTTCAAAAAAAAATTCCCAAATATTTATGCTAATATTGAAAGCTCCAATAAACATTTTACCGATAAAGCGTAGTGGAGTAGTGGGAATGAGCTGAGCAGCACGTCACATGAAGCATGATGCACGTGAAGATAATGGACGCATTGAATTCGAATAAAGGCCGTCGAGGTTGATCGTGTTGACGTGCCGAATGAAGCGGTATCAGACATACAAACTGTGATCTAGGAGAAAACAGAAAATTCCTAGAATCTACCCCGGACATTTATAAAATTATGTCCTTACAAATCTCCCCCTATGTCTATGCCGGTACATACATAAAAAATCCTAATTATGCAATCAAATGACATACAAAATAATATCCCCATTAGACCCTCAAACTGAGAATACTAAATGACATGTCTTTAAAATCTTCAGCTTTTCAGAAACTTCCAAAGCTTTTCTCATCAGGGTGTGCAATCCAATAATGAACAATGTTGTACCTACACACATAAGATAAAGAAAATACCCATGACAAGCAATAGTTTGAAATATAATGATATGAAAAAATTGATGATCAATTAAGCTTAAGAAAATGATTCATAAATCAACCAAACACCAAAACAATTCTCCCCCATAATTCTTCTCCCCGTTTTTATGATGTCCCTAAATAGACAGAAATGAGAAGCATAAATGAATGCACATGGAGAATGACACACGAGAATAAACTACTATTTTTGTATTTTTCAAAATTGTTCACATATAGTATACAACAAAGAATCACACCATGAAAGAACACAAAAACAACCAAGTCGATGATAGCATAAATGTAGGGGTGTGATTAAATTCGATAGGAAAATCAATACATACAAATATGACATATGTGCACGATGAATATCGAATACTCCTAACGAATGAACTCAAACTCTTCCTTTGGTCTAAAAAAATGGTAATATGAGACACTGACTCAATCAAATCAACAAATCAAAGCTCAAAGTGATTTCCACACCAATAAGGTCCAAAACTATTTCCTACTTTTTCGGGACTTTCAAGGAAGTGCAAACCCGTTTATAGTCTCCAACCAAACTCCCTCAGATATATATTTTGAATAGAGGTGTTTTAAGTTCTCAAAATTTGGAGAATTGATGGTGAAACATAATGGCCCATATTTGGCATATATTGCTTTTTATTGCCTTTAATTTTTTCGGGCTCTTTTAACCTCTTTGGACCCCGAATAATAAAATTCCTCAATTTTTAGGTCCTTTTTAACGGTGGCTTAAAATCGTAAAGGCTAAATGAACCTTTCGCAGCCCTTCCCCGTTTTCAAATAAACACACAGTCTGACCAAAACGGTTTTTACATGCATTCCAATCTTGTCCAGTTTTATCACATATTGTTAGTTGTATAGACAGAATTGAGATGGAAACACTCAAGCCAATATGTGATAGACAAGTACAGTAGTCAAATAAAGTCGTGCATGTGTGCAATAAAGGAGATAGGAGTCAAACATGCAGAAAGATATCACTAATCACATCTCAAAGAATCCAAACAATGTAAAGCATATGGATGAAATGATGTAGCGTCTCAAATCTCTATCAAACAATCACATGGATAAATGGAATGAAATTGTGACTCGGCTATCTTAAATTCTCATCCATAAAAGGTGCAAATAAAATACAAAAATCTTTTTGTGCTTTTCTAAAAAATTTATAAAAACGAAAATCTTTTTGGATTTTTCAAAAAAATAAATAAATAGTTGTACAACAAAGAAATAATACATATAAAACAAACTAGCAATAGGAAGCATATGATATAAACATGAAAAACCATCATATCCTAGACATAGACCAACCCCTCAGTCAACTGTGCAAATCCCCAAAGACTTCCTAAGACTCTCAAATCTAAGGGCATCTAAAGGTTTCATGAAAATATCGGCTAACTGATGGTCGGTTGGTACGAAACTCAGTGATAGGACTTTCTCCTCAACTAACTGAAGTATAAAGTGCTCGCGTATCCTGATGTGTTTTGTGCGTGAATGTTGGACTGGATTGCGGGATATGTGTATCGCACTCGTGTTATCACAGGAAATAGTCATGGTGTCTTGTGAAATCCTATAATCCTCCAACATTTGCTTCATCCACAAGAGTTGCGTGCAACAACTCCCGGCGGCGATATACTCAGCCTCCGCGGTGGACAAAGAGACAAAATTTTTCTTCTTGCTCAGTGAGGAGACAAGAGCAGAACCAAAATAGAAACACCCACCAGAAGTGCTCCTATAACCATCTACATCCCCGGCCTAATCGGCATACGAATAGGCAGACAAACGGTCATCGGTATCAAAGGAATACCAAATACCGTATGAGAGAGTCCCACTCACGTATTTAATAATACCTTTTAGAGAAAGTAAATGTGACTCTTTAGGGGATGCCTGATATCGCGCACAGACTCCAACACTAAAGGATATGTCGGGACGACTGGCAGTCAAGTAGAGAAGACTACCTATCATACTCCGATACAAGGTTTTCTCTATGCCCTTGCCTGAAGTGTCCTTACTAAGATTGGTAGTGGTACTCATAGGTGTATGTGCATGCTTAACGGAGTCTAACCCAAATTTCTTCACTAAGTCTCTAGCATACCTAGATTGGGAGATGAACATCCCATTCTCCAGCTGACGAACCTAGAGACCTAGGAAGAAAGTAAGCTCACCAACCATGCTCATCTCAAACTCATTTTTCATCTCCTCCTCAAAGTGGTGAGCATGTTGAGAGCACGTGGATCCAAAGACTATATCGTCCACATAGACTTGGGCAACCAAAATAGCACTGTCATCTTTCCTGATGAACAACGTCATATCAACTCCCCCTCTCTTGAAGCCACAGGCTAAGAGATAGGAAGTAAGCCTCTCATACCAAGCACGGGGTGCTTGCTTCAAATCGTACAAGGCTTTCCTCAGATAGTAGACATACTCCGGGCGCTTAGGGTCTTCAAACCCTTTTGGTTGTTCCACGTAAACCTCCTCCTGTATAATGCCATTTAGAAAGGCACTCTTGACATCCATCTGATATATCTTGAAGCACAAATGATATGCGATGGCGAGTAGTAAGCGGACGGACTCAAGCCTCGCAACAGGAGAAAATGTCTCCCCAAAGTCTACACCTTCTATCTGTGTCTAGCCTTGAGCGACCAACCTAGACTTGTTTCTGATTATGGTACAATTTTCATCCATTTTATTTTTAAAAATCCATTTGGTACCTATCATATTAGTTTCACTAGGTCGGGGGACAAGTTCCCAGACATTATTCTTTTTAAACTGAAGCAACTCATCCTGCATAGCAGATATCCAGTGTTCATCCTTGAGTGCTTCTTTATGATTATTGGGCTCGACTTTGAACGTGTAGTAAAAATGGCTAACAATATTCTCGAGCTGAGCACGAGTCTTGACCCCTATAGTGGGATCACCAACAATGGCAGAAGGGTCATGACTCTTGCAAACCCAAGCAGGTGTGTCCCCTAACATGGGAGTAGGGTCAACAGAGTGTGAGTGAGGTACAAGTAAATTACTGCCAAAAACATCCTCATCCTCACACTGAAGCCTGGAATCAATAAACGATGAAGGTTCGTCATCTTGCACGGTGACGTTTATTGACTCCATAACCTTAGAGCTCTTTAGGTTAAAAACTCGGTAAGCTCTACTATTCGATAAATATCCTAACAGTATTCCCTCGTCGCTTCGGGAGTAAAACTTTCCTAATTGCTCTCTATCCCGTAGGATGTAGCATTTACTCCCAAAAACATGGAAATATGCAAGGTTGGGTTTCTTGCCAGTTCACAATTCATATGGCGTCTTAAGAGTGCATGGAAGAAGGTAAACCCTATTCACCGTGTGGCATGCAGTTGACACTGCCTCTGCCCAAAATCTCCTAGAAACCTTACGACCTAGAAGTATAGATCTAGCCATTTCCTGGATCGTCCTATTTTTTCTCTCAATAATCTCATTTTGCTGAGGAGTCTTCACAACATAAAACTCATGTTTGATCCCAATCCTATCACAGTAAAGATCTACCTTTGCTTCCTTAAATTCAGTGCCGTTGTCACTACGTATCTTGTTAATAGTGACTTCGTATTGATTTTGCAGGACACGACACTTGGTCGTTAAAAACTCCACAGCATCGGATTTCTTCCTCAGGAAACCTACAATCGAGTATCTGGAGAAATCATCCACCATCACAAGAATTTACCTCTTACCACCCAGACTCTCAGTACGAGTAGGACCCATAAGATCCATGTGAATAAGCTCAAGTACATGAGAGGTGGTAATGGAATGCAACTTCCTATGGGGGCTACGAATTTGTTTTCCCAACTGACAGGGTCCACAAACAGTCGAAGTTGGCTTTCCAAGTGATGGTAAGCCACATACTAGGTCCTTTTTAACTAGAAGAGTTAAATCTCTAATGTTCACGTGACCTAGACGTTGGTGCCAGAGATCCATAGGAGTGATCGTGGTGTTGTTGCAGACAAGTGAGGATGTGGGCTCAGTCCCATAGCAATTATCCTTTGTCCTCACCCCTCGCACTTAAAGTTTAGCTGCTTGATTATAAACATTATAGGCATCCCGGTTAAACTTTACGGCAAAGTCAGCATCGCATAGCTGGCTAATGCTGAGAAGGTTTGCTTTCAAACCTTTGACATACAAAACATTCTCTAGCTTAGGAAATCCTAGTAACTCTACAGTACCATGTCCTACAATGCTAGACTTTCTCCCATCTCCAAAGGTGACTCTTCCATCCTGATAATCCTCAAGAGACTTAAAAAATGAGGCATCACCTGTCACATGTTTGGAGCACCCACTATCAAAATACCACTGTGAGGTATTATGTGCTTGGAGAGCGACATGAACAACAAAGGCCTTTTTATCCTTCTTAGGTACCTAAGAAGTGGTAACCTTTTGTTTACCTTTGTTGTTGTTGGTTTTAGCCGGAATGTGAGAAGCATTCACTGACGGTAAAGACATCCGTCGGAATTCATCCATCAAACTCTGTGATGTGGCAGCTAAAAACTCAACTCGCTCTCTCAGACTGGTAAAATCATCAGTATGATGTGGTAGAGCAGTAGTACGTCGTGTCCGACCCATACTATAGCAAAACTCCCTGAGGTGGCCTTTTTTTTGCAATATGTACGAAAGAACACAGTAAAAGGCGGACCTTGGTTTATTTTTCTTGGTCGAACTCTCCTTCGAGGTTTTTGATGATGGCCATAAGGGTCGTAGTAAACTCAGGAACTGGTCCAGGTGTAATTTGGGACGTGGAAGCACCATCATAACTTATTCCTTGCCTATCACCAAAACCTTAAGCGGGGGCGAGGAACATCTTCCCAGATCTGTCCTCGATTTGTACGTTGACTTCCCGTGCTCTCTCCAGATCATGAGTAAGGTGGGCTACAAGAGCTTTAAGTTTCTTCCGAGTATCCACGGAGGAATGGAGCTCACTCGTAAGACTAGCCACTTGTTTAGTCAAGTCCCCTCTCTCTTTCTCAAAACATCATTCTCTCTCTCTAAGCAAACTCTCTTTCTCAACACAGGCAGACTCTCTCTCTCTTAAGGTAGTGCAGGTGGAGGACTCTCTCTCTCTCTCTCTCTCTCTCTCTCTCTCACTTTTCTTAAATATTCCTCTAACGTGGTGATCCTAAGAACTAATTCTTTGTTACGCTTTTTAGTTTTAAATGACTCAGAATAAAGCTCGGCGTAGGTGAGTTAAAGATCACTCTCGCTCTCACTTATGTCATCCTCCCCCTCACTCACATCGCTCTCACTGTCGAGGTGTCCCTGTGAAGAAGCATCCTCATCATCGTGAGAAGCACTAGAGGTACTCACATGACTAGCCATGAATGCGGTGAAGTTACACTCATGCGGTGACTCATCTCCAGAATCCACCAACTCGACCTCGCTATCGTCACTAAGGGTAGCATTAAGGACAACTTTGCCCTTTTCTCTATTCAGCCTAGTAGCACACTCAAAAGCTCTATGACCCCTACCATCGCACTCAAAGCATCTCTCACTTTCTTTCTTAGGAGGATCTTTAAAATATTTTTCATTTTTCTTTTCAAACTTATTTTTCTCAAATTTCTTTTTATCTTTAAAATTTTTATTTTTCTTGAATTTGAGAATTCTCTTGAAATTTTTAGCAAATAGGGCCAAATCATTTAAGTCAAAATCACACTCAGAATCTGATGTATCCGTCTTTCTTTTTCTAGATGACTCACCCCTCTTTATTGTCGACCCCTCACTCTTTCTCTCCCGGGCATTAATTGCAATTACCTTATCTTTAGACTTGACAGATTTAGGAAATATATAAATTTCATACGTTTGCAAGTCTCCTACAAGTTCTTCCAATTTAAGCGTATTTAAATTACCTATAGAATTTAACACAGCGACTTCACGGATAAAATGCTTAGGCAGTGATCTAAGAATCTTTTTAACAACTCTAGCATTAGGAATGTGTTCACCAAGATTAAAGCTAGTGTTAACAATATCAGACAGTCTAGCATAAAATTCATCAAAACATTCAGTTTCAAGCATGGTGATTGTTTTAAATTGAGTTGTTAAATTTTGCAGTTTCGACTCTTTCACAGCATTAGTACCTTCATGGGTAAGTTGCAAAACATCACATGCCTCTTTTGACGTGGTGAACGATATTATGCGTTTGAACTCATCAGGTGTGACAGACCCAGAAATGGCACTTAAACCCTTAGATTTAAAAGATGACCATTTAAACTCTTCTTCAGTCCATGTAGTGACAGGTTTTAAATTGGTCACATTTTCAAGCATGACGGAGGGAGGTGTCCACCCTCTTTCAACCAAAATCCAGACACGTTCATCAATGGCTTTTAATGCTGATCTCATGCGAGCTTTCCAATATGCATAGTTTGTCCCGCCAAAAACTGGCATTTTATTATATAACTTCTCGATTATGAACACACTCGTTTTCAAAAATCAATTTTTCCGAAAATTGATATCTTAAAAAATTTTGCAGAAAATTATACGGTACAGTTGTGTAACTAGCTCTGATACCAATTTGAGAAGAGTGCGCTTGCGTTCAAATAAGGAAGTTATTTAATTAAATTCAGTTTTTATCAATTAAGTCCTACACATGCATCTAGGTGTGATTGATGATGATAAAATCAAGCAAGAACAATCAAACACACATAAATGAGGAAAAATCCCCCAAAGGGACAAAACCTTTTATTTTCACTATAATTTTGTACGAGAACGGCTTACACAAATTACAATGAAAATATGTGACACAGAAATACCCTCGGGTGTCGGTGCTGTTGTCGGCGGCTGGAACTATCCCTTTCCAGTAGGGAAGCAATGGAGAAGAGGACGGTTTCCTCACAAATTACTCCAGATGAGTAAAAGATCCTCTTGAAGGTTTAAAGATTCACACACACATATATGGGAATGGTTTTGTGAATCAAAAAGGTTTATAAAACCTTTAAAAGATGAAGTCTTATTCTGGATAGTTTTCGCAGAATTTTGAGATTGTAGAAACACTTGAAAAATGTGTAGAAGGATAACGGATATTTATACGAAAACCGAGGCGGTGGCTCATTCGAATGAGATTACGATGTCGCTCAAAAGAAGGACATAAGTCGTTCGAACGAGATCGCGCGACATGCCTATCTCGTGCGAATGACATTCAAAGTCGTTTGAGCGAGCTCGTCGTTTGCTTTTGATAAAAAATTAATCCAGACTTCAAAAAAAAATTTCAAAAAAAATTTCCCAAATATTTATGCAAATATTTAAAGCTCCAATAAACATTTTACCGATAAAGCGTAGTGGAGTAGTGGGAATGAGTTGAGCAGCACGTCACATGAAGCATGATGCATGTGAAGATAATGGACGCATTGAATTTGGATAAAGGCCGTCGAGGTTGATCGTGTTGACGTGCCGAATGTAGTGGTATCAAACATACAAACTGTGATCTAGGAGAAAACAGAAAATTCCTAGATTCTACCCCAGACATTTGTAATTTATAATTTAATTTTAGTTTAATTGAAAATGAATATATATAGTTATTAAGTTGTTTATATAATGTGTGTGTGTGTGTATGAGCGAGAGAGAGTGTTTTTTTTTGTGTGTGTGAGAGAGAGAGAGAGAGACTAGAGGTCAAATGTCCTATCTAATAAAATCTATTAGAATTGACACCCAACGAAAAATACTGAAAACTATGGCACCCAATGAAGAATAAATGAGAATAAATATACCCCAAAATGAAAATAGCCTTAAAAAAATAAGGCTAATATACAAGTAATTATGACGAAGGCAAATAAAAAAGAAAAAAAAAAGATAAATACTTTCATTTTAGTAAGACCCTTCAATAATATTTTTTTAAATAAAATAATTTATCAATGCATATGAATTCATCAAATTAATTGAAGTGAAAATTTTCAGAAGTTATTTAGTAATGAAAACTTACAAATTTAAATGGAATAGCTCTTAATAAAAATAGAACCTCATGTTCTTGAAAAAGAAACATGCGAACAAATATGAATATATTCATGAGAAAATGTGAAGTGAACGATAGAAATTAGTGGTTGCTAAGTACTTCATAAGAATTACTCCTTAATACCGCCAAACTTTTAAAAGTGATTTTAGAGTAGTTATTGGAATTTCATTAACACCACCCAAGAAATTTAATGGCTAAGAAATATTAAACTATCGTTAATTAATGGATATTTTTACATATTAGTTCCGTTTACTAAGTATGTAGTTCAATAGGTTCTATCATCTTTTTTTCGCAGCAAGTCCTATGAAAAAAAAAAAATTCCTCCAATAGATCCTATTTATAAACATATTGTTGATGCAAAAAACTGGACCGAATCCCATTTTTATGATCACAGATAAATAGATGAAAGCAATCCAATCAAGTACATAAGAGACATAGATTTTTAAAGTGGTTCGGCTATGAATAAAGCCTATGTCCACTGTTATTTTATTCCCAGGGGTTTATAATAGCACAATATGGTGTTTCTTGGTTCTCTCGGATCTCTTCCTTTTGGCTAAGGGAGTACATGTATTTATAGTGATGGGAGATAAAGAGATTCATTGTATGTAGACATTTATGTCTACATTCAACGAATCTAATTGTTGAATTGCTTGGTATGCTATGTGTTGTCATCTATTAATACAGTATAAATGTACATTAAGGCTCATTAAATGCGTAGTTATCCTTTGATCTTCCTGGTTGGTATGGCGACCAACTCTCCTCGGGTGCCGACTAACTCTCCTCGGGTGCCGACTAACTCTCCTCGGGTGCCGACTAATTCTCCTCGGGTACTAACCAACTCTCCTCGGGTGCCGACTAACACTCCTCGGGTGCCGACCAATTCTCCTCGGATGCCGACCAACTCTCCTCGGGTGTCGAATATTGCCACGTAAGATGACATGTGTCCTTTTTTGATTGGTCCTCGTAGATGGAGAATTTTTGTGTTAACAGAAGACCCCAATGCTCCATTCTTGATGGTTTACTTGAAAGGATGGAGTATTTATTCTGGAGTGTTTCTCGGTGCTCGTGAAATTCTTTATCTACCTTCTTAATTTATTTAACATTAAGTGCATTATCTCCCGGACGACATATGATGCAGGCTGATCGATGGTTGCTAATCTTTCTTTTGAGGAACTCCGTGTGCTATGTATCACCCCTGGGAATTTAGATGCAGCCATGCCATAGTATGCATCTTGTAGCTTGTCATAATCTTCAAGTATGTTGATTGGTTTGCTAGCCGACCAACTCCCTCCTGTGCCTAGCAACTGAGTGCTAACTTCACGTGCTTGATTCTTCTGATTTATGATCCTCTGAATACTTTATTGAGTAACATACTAGATTTTGAACCCAACTCTTCAATCTGATTAGTACCAAGCTAGTGGTGGACTTCGAAACATTTTCATACAACTTCTTCTTCAATGTTGGTCGGGATAGTACTAGTAAAGATCTCAGTGCTGTAGATGCTAAATTTGACATCTGAACTTCAATAGTATGTGCATATTAACTCCTGAATATGTCTCCTGAACTTCTGAATGCACCTCCTGAACTTCTGAATACGCCTCCTGAATTTTAATATCAAAAATAATTCCTGAGCAAGAAAAATAACTCCTGAATGATGATTGGTCGGGGGCCTAATCGTGTGAGTTTGTGGAGTTAAATTTGATGCTCGACTGCATGATGTTATAAGAATGTGCCACCGAATGAACAAATATATCTATAATAGAAGCCCCCAAGTGTGGATTGTGAACTTTGAATGAGACTTATCAACCAACCAGAGTTGGATTTTGTCGACCAACCGGAGTTGGATTTGGTTCCCGACCAACCGTAGTTGGAAGAGATTTATCGACCAACCGGAGTTGGATTTTATCTACCAAACGAAGTTGGATTTTATCTACCAACCGGAGTTGGATTTTATTTACCAACCGGAGTTGGATTTTATCGACCAACCGGAGTTGGATTTTATTTCTTCCCAACCAACCGGAGTTGGTGGTAATTGATAATGAATGCTAGAAACTTTCTCGGAGCTAACCAACAGATTGTTGGGAATAAGATATAATAAATGCTGGAGACCTCCTGGGAGCTGACCAACAGATTGTTGGGAATAAGATATAATAAATGCTGGAGACCTCCTCGGAGTTGACCAACGGATTGTTGGGAATAAGATAATATAAATGCTGGAGACCTCCTTGGCGCTAATCAACAGATTGTTGGGAATAAAATATAATAAATGCTGGAGACCTCCTCAACAGATTGTTGGGAATAAAATATAATAAATGCTGGAGACCTCCTCAATAGATTGTTGGGAATAAGATATAATAAATGTAGGAGACCTCCTCGGTGCTGACCAACAGATTGTTGGGAATAAGATATAATAAATGTAGGAGACTTCCTCGGAGCTGAATATATATAGTGAGAAGAAATTTTCCGAGCTCCATGCTGAGATAAATATAAAATATGCATAGACATAAACAATGATTTAGAATAATAAAATGTCTTGCTGATCTGTCGAGGCAAAATTGCATAATGCCGAATAAGGATAATATTTTCCAGAATATAAGAAAATGGCCGAGTACTTTGTCGGGCCTGAATATAAATAAGAATTATCCGACCAACTATCTGTTGGGGGTGAAACACAACGAATGTTGTAATTCTCCTTAAAGCTGAATAAGTATCTTGTCGAGGCACAATTGCATAATTCCGAATAAGAATAATATTTTCCAGAACATAAGAATATGGCTGAGAACTTTGCTGGGTCTGCATATAAATAAGAATTAACCCGACCAACTATCCGTTGGGGGTGACATATAATAAATGTTATAGTTCTCCTCGGAGATGAATATGATAATAAGTATCTCGCCGAGTTCCATGTTGAGATGAATATAGAATATGAATCCCAAGGGATATATAGAATAATTTGTGCTGGAGCAGATATCATAGCAATAATAAAATCAATAGTTCCTCGCTGAGGTGAAATGATAATAGTTTTCAGATTGTTTCCGAGCATTCGTCGGCGTTGAGTCTTGTACCTGTAAAAATTAATATCTTGCTCTACCATATATGTAGGCTGAATTGATTAGTCATGAGAATAATTTACTCATCCAATCAATATATGATATGTATATGCTTGAGAAATAAAAATATTAATTTCAAAAAAATAAAATAATATATGTTGGCTGATATGTCGAGGCACAATTACCTGATGTCGAGCAATACTACTTTTTCAGAGGTTTACGAGAGCTTTCATCGGGATCGAATCTCGTTCCTATGAAATTTTAATAGGCTGCCCGAGCACCTGTCGAGACTAGAGAAAATCATTATTATCATGAGAATAATTATTTAGCCAAAAAAATATGCGATGTGTATCAGCATAAGGCAATAAAAATTTCAAAATATGAAATAATATGTTTTGTGCCAAATGTGTGTGAGATGGAGAAATTTTTATTAGATATGCGCCATAAATAAGACGTAGAGTTTTTTTGTAAAGTTATTTAATCTCCAACAACTAATCAGGTATAAGTTGCTGTTTGAAAATTATTTATCACTTGGTTTTAAAAATATTTTTGGGGTGATCAGAAGTTAAAAAAGACTTAAGCCCCTTGTTTGTCCCCGAGTTGAACTCGTGTTTAAAGAAATATCTGGGGTGCTTCGCATTTTTTAATATCCCAATATTCTACTGCTGCCGACAAACGGCATGGTTGTTGCCGACCAACACTAAAGGATATCTCAAGTTATAGAATATATGGTGCCGACCAAGAAGCAAATGGTCCCCGACCAACTGAGCAATTTTGCCGATCAACAAAAATGGTGTATTGACAGCACCGAACAATATTAGATGTCACCGACCAAAAAGTGGACGGTTGGATAGTTGCCGACCAGTAAATTGAACCCTCCGAACAAGACTGAGATGTCGCCGATCAAGAAATAGATGATCGTCAACCTGCAATTGGTTCCACCGAGCTACAATATGGGGCTCCAACCAATAATAAGATACCTCGTAGTTGGATAAAATTATTTCAACGTTGCTGATGGATCTTCACATCTTGTCTCCGACAAAAAAAATGGTCTGGTTAAGCTTCTCTTTAATAAAATATGGCCCAAGATGATGCCGACCAACAATATGGATGGCTGACCAAAATATCTCGAATCCTTAGATAAGAAAAATAACATTCGATATAAAATCTAAGCATTAAGAATGTTAATTAAATGAATACTCATCTAATCCACTAGATCGTGTGATTTCGACAAAGAAACCCTGTGATGTGATGAACGAGGGGCTAACATATCAAATTTGTGCCCAGAATCTTGATATGATCATGATTGTTTTACTGATCCTTTTTTTACGAGAGGTGGGTAATGATTTTTCTAGTGAGAGAAAATTATTTTTTATATTGATCCCTTCCTATTCCCTATTTAGAGAGATAAAAATATGTTGAATGATCGAAGTTATTACCAAATTTATATCAAAAATCAATCAATGAGACTTTATTGACATAGATGGAAGACGAACCAAATTAAGTATATAGTTCGTAAAAATGAATACAAAGAAAATCAAACTTGAAGAGAGAGAAAGTAGATATGGGTCATGATTTCCATGAGAAAACTTTTTATTGTCTTTAACCTTTTCCCATTCTCTGATTAAAAATATAATGGGAATTTGAATAGTCATCAAAGATCTTTCAAAAATTATTTCAAAATCAACAATGAAAATTATCAAATCTTATCATCGTCGTATATATTGGTATATGTAATCATTTAAAATATTTATTCCATGATATAAAATTGAAACTTGAGAATCAAGCAAAAAGTTATGATTTATGAAATCCATTATTTTTCAGATTTCTAAATAAGAATTAATCCAACAGTTATGATTTAAAAATCATGATATGCAACATTTTGCAGATAAAAATTGGGCAATTAATTTATATATATAAACATAAAAATCATGATTGAGTCAAAAGATGTATGTATAATTGATTATACGTAGAGAAAATAAAAACTTAGCTTTTGATTGAGAACAATGCATGTAACACGTTCCCACATACGGCGCCAATCTGTTGATGCAAAAAACTGGACCGAATCCCATTTTTATGATCACAGATAAATAGATGAAAGCAATCCAATCAAGTACATAAGAGACAAAGATTTTTAAAGTGGTTCGGCTATGAATAAAGCCTACGTCCACTGTTATTTTATTCCCAGGGGTTTATAATAGCACAATATGGTGTTTCTTGGTTCTCTCGGATCTCTTCCTTTTGGCTAAGGGAATACATGTATTTATAGTGATGGGAGATAAAGAGATTCATTGTATGTTGACATTTATGTCTACATTCAACGAATCTAATTGTTGAATTGCTTGGTATGCTATGTGTTGTCATCTATTAATACAGTATAAATGTACATTAAGGCTCATTAAATGCGTAGTTATCCTTTGATCTTCCTGGTTGGTATGCCGACCAACTCTCCTCGGGTGCCGACTAACTCTCCTCGGGTGCCGACCAACTCTCCTCGGGTGCCGACTAATTCTCCTCGGGTACTAACAAACTCTCCTCGGGTGCCGATTAACACTCCTCGGGTGCCGACCAATTCTCCTCGGATGCCGACCAACTCTCCTCGGGTGTCGAATATTGCCACGTAAGATGACATGTGTCCTTTTTTGATTGGTCCTCGTAGATGGAGAATTTTTGCGTTAACACCTATAGTGGATATTCACTACATCTAAAAGATGTTATGATATGACCAATTAGGAAATGTCTTATGTAAAAAGGACTTATTTGACAAGCTCTTACTAATTTGGCAGTCTCTTAATTAATTGTACGAGTCTATATATATGTTACTTATTTTTACGGAGATAAATGTAAATAAAATCCTTGAAAGTTAAGAACCTTAACACTTGGAGAGATACAAATGGCATTTAAGTGTTTTAAGATTTTACCGGGTCTTTAGAATTAGTCTTAATACTTGAGATAACTTAAGTTTTCTATTGGTACATAAGAGGCCTCCAAAATCTTAAGGCGGCCACAACTCCCCTTTGTCCAAACTTTGTTTCGTCTCTGCATTGAGTCAGTGTACTTTGTTTGTAGTGTGTACTTTGATTTTATGTTGAAACATCCTAGATGTGGTTAGCCAGTAGAGATTAGGGATTATCCCGTCCATACACGTATGTAAGGAGGATTTCAGATTGAGTTAGATTTGTTGGGTTAAGGGTTTTCATACCTGGGCCTTGCGTGGCCCTTTTTAGTCTTATGGGGCTTGGGCCCGGTTGCCTCTATACTTATATATATGTATATATGGCTTATTTTTTTGTATATATACTCTAACATTTTCCTAAAATAATAAAAATAAAGGATCATTTAGACTTTAATACCTTATAATACATTTTAATTTATAAATTAGACTTCGCTCAAAATCATTTGAAAATTTGTTAAGTTTAATAGCCATGTGGAATTTTAATTTGAAATGATTTTAAAAAACCCAAATATTCTCTTAAATTAAAAAAAAAATTTAAACCCCCCCAAAAAACACAAGACAAACATCTTATTCAACAACCCCTGACAACCCTATAACACCATCCCTACCCCCCCCCCCCCCCCCCAACACACACACTGTCACACACACACACACCACTAAAACACACACACGCACACATATACACACACAGGAAAACACGCACACAATAAACATACACATAGACACACATGCAAATGGAGGAGATAGAGGAAGAGATATGTGCATGTGTTGTGAGAGGAAGGTAGATGTCTAGAAATGGAGGACAGAGGAAGGGAGACTGGCACCGGAAGTTGGTGAGAGATGATTTTTTGTATAAGGGTGAATTGAAATCTTGGGATTCTTATTTTTTTTATACCCAAAATGGGGTCACGCCCTTAAACCGGACCCATTGTGTGACTCATTAATGACTTAAACATGGTCCTAATTCGCGACCGTGACTCCATGGGTGACCAATTAAAAACTCAAAAAATAATCACGATCTTAGATCGTGACCATGTACTGTGACCATTTGAAATGGATTTGGGGGTCACGGTTCTAAATCGTGATCAATGTTCATTGATATTGTCATGGGTAGGTCACAGTTGGGGAACGTGACAACCTTTGTGACGAAAAGGGTAAAAATTTTGGCACCATAATGGCTCATGGGGAGTCATGATTTTTGTCCGTGACTCCCTGGTCACGACTCATGACTGTGAACCTCAATCCCGATCATTGTATATGGTCATGGGTAGGTTCGATTATAGATCATGACCACTAGTGTGACCAAATGAGTGAGAAACTTGGCGCCATAATGGGTCATATTTGTGTCACATTTTTGGACCGTGACCCATTTGATTATGGCTCTTTACCGTGACCACCCCAGTAATGAGGTCAACCTAAACCTTGGTCACGAAAAATAGTTAAGGGTTACAATTTTGGACCGTAATCCCTAGTCACGGTCCAAAATCGTGACCCATTTATTGTGACTATTTTTTATTTTTGTTATAGTGGAGAATTATGGTTATCCACATCGAAGATGAGGCCTTTTTTTGTTAAAGCGTGAACGTTTATTAAGGATTGAGGAATGATTACGTTTTCTCTCGACACGAAAGTGTATGCAAATAGAATTTGAAGATTTCTTAGGATGTCACTAACACTCATTTCTAGACCAACCCCGAATTCAACAAAAAATAAGAATAATGAGTTTAAGGTAAACACAATATGTAGAGTGAGCATAAATCTATGTGTGGAAATTCAGGTATTATTTTCACTTCGTATAAGTATTAATAATATTAAGCTGACCTATTTAACATATGTTGTCAAAAGACATGACAGTATAGTGACATATTTATTGAGCATATTTAATCTAGATTACATACATAACGTGTATATCAGAAAATAATTTATTATGATGTTATTTCTCAACCATACATATCATTCACCTGCCCTTCTCATAAATGGAAAACTATTAAATTTAAATGGTAGCAAAAATAGGTAAAATACCATATAATTCTACAAGAATTTGTATTGTTAATATATGGATTTTGTCAATTGCAACCTAAACCATGACTATCTCATATGTGTGGTGTATCATAACCCAATCAGGCTAGTTGAGTGTTTGGATAAACCCATGATGCTAAAGGTAGTAGACTTGGGACTAGAGTGACCCATTAACTTCAGGGTTATCCTAATTTATCGTTATCCTAATATACTAATTTTCCTCATTTTATAAATATAACTCACAAGTGAAATTCTAATGCGGAGAACAAAATAATGTATCCTTCAATCTATCTCTATGGCCTGTTTGTCTTAAATCATCAGATTCGTCCGTAGATTTGTGATGTTAGTTTAGAGTACCTTGATTTCTTTGATAACCCGTATTTTCAATATTTATGGTGACGAGTCTTAAATATTAAAAATATGATAGTCAAACAAATTAAATAGGATTCTCAACTTGTAATATAAATGGAATCATTAAAATAGATATACAAATTTTTGGATAAATCATCCTTCACATTCACCATCCAAAATAAAACCAATAGTGAACACATTCGCTGAAACTTTAGTATGCCTAACCTAGCGGGACCAATAAATAAATAATGTCTCTTAAATCACAATCTTAACATGAAATAATGTAACTAGGATAAAAGGCAAGAAAACTCACATCTCTCTAAAATATTAGAATAGCCGCAATTGACTCAGTAGTTGATCCACAAAGACTACTATGTTGGAGTTGCAACATAAGATATTTATATTTCATTCAAAAATATGGGTTAAACCCACAAGAAGTATGGGTACGAGATCAGAAGTAGTAATGTATTTAAAATTAATATTATCATAGTTGTCTCATCCAAACAATCCTCGCATACGTAATGTATTCTTACTATAACTCAAACTACCAATATAAAATAATATAACAAATCTTATCCTCTTAAACCAATTAGTAATTCTACATAAATTCTATTTTGTCATCATACCTTATTTATAGACGCCACATAAATTTAATCACTGTATTCGGTTAACTCACACACTGTATGACTCATGCTGACTGACACCTTAGTAAAATATCCAAAATATTTGTCACCATATTCAGTGCACTAAAACACTAGACCACCTATACTTATGTGATGCCCACATAGATATCGTCATCGCAATTGTACCATGTTAGTAGAAACGTGATACCTTGCCTTTCTCTTACCATAGTGACACACATATAAAATAGTGCTTACGCTCAGGTACAAATCGTCCTAAGTAAATCATTCCAAATTAAATATGATACTCTTTATGTTAAAATATTAAAATGTTTATTCTTCCACCTACAAGATAGAGTGTATTTATATCATCCAACCATTACTTTTAGCATGTTTAGTATATTTCCACCATATATGATAATATCCAATTGTCCACAAAAGGGAAGATTATTTTATTTTTATGTTACAATATACATATATATATATATATATATATAAGAGATTAACATAATTGATAAATAATTAGTATAATTATAATATTTCTACTACTTTTTATTTATACCAAAATTCTAATTTACAAAATTTTTGTGAATATTATGCTAATAGTTGGTGTGGTGATAATAAATCTCAATACAAATGATAAGAAAATGCAATCACCAGAATAAATAAAGAACACAAAATAACTGCAATCACACACAACGCAAGATATACGTGGTTTGACAAAATGGCCTACATCCACGGTGGTGCTGTCTGATTTTTATTTCTGTTTACTCCGCGGGTGTGTTTACAAACTCGTGCCCTTTGCCCCGGGCTGAGGGTTTAATATATACATGTCATTTCTAGGAGAGTGGGGGTGTTGGACTCCTCCACGTTAGCCCATAACTCCTAGAATATTTCTTGAGAGATTTTAGGGGTTGAATGGATCATAGATGAATTAGTTATGCATGAGGCCTTTAGACTTTGGATCGGACTTAATCGGGCTACTCATCTGGGCCGGAGTGGTTAATCGAGGTACCCATAATTGCCCCTAAATTTTTTGGGTCACAATTTGGGCTCAATAATTTTACATAATAGCCTTAATGTCATTTTTGTGAATCGCATATCACTTTGGGATTGAAGAGTCTCTCTTGAGTAGATTCAGGCAGTAGATTTGCTTCGTTTCCTATGCGTCATGATTGGAGGGTTTAAACTAGTTTGGAGAAGCCATTTCCTGACATCGCTTCAAACTTCTTTGCATTCTCAAGATCTATTTAACTCCTTACTGTGCTTTCTCACTTCCAGGTCTCTTCTTTCGTCTTCGAGCTTCTTCCTTATCTTCTCATATTTTATGCTTGTGGCTTTGCATTGTCTCAAGCTGATTCTTACTTCGTAATTTCTTCAAACTCCTTCTCCTTTGTTTTTTGTTGGAATTTCTTCATTATCGATACTAGGGTTTCTCTTTTTTGATGGTAAAATAGGCAATAGGTCGATAACTGAGTTTAGGAAGTTCTACAATATTCCAAATTGGGTAGACATTGAATGTTCCCCTGTTCCTCATAATGTCAGGGACATTGAGGATGGTCACTGGATTCGTATTCTTCTTTTATCCCAGGGGGCCTTACTTTTCCCCCAAATCACTTATTTTGACATTTTTTTTAATTACTTCTATATAGTTCCTGCACAGTGCTCGCCAAATGTTTGGAAAACTGTCAATGGTTCACATAGAATTAATCAACTCTATGGCACTAATCTAGGTGTTGCTAAAATTTACTATTGCTATTCTTTTTTCGGAACAAGATCTGGTCTCCTTTATCTCAAAGCTAGGAGTCCTAACAGGGTATTGCTAGTAAATCTACCTGATTCCCACATGGACTACTGGCACGAGGTTTTTATTGCCAGAAATTGGCAGTTCCCTCCCCAAACTGAAGGGGCGAGGTACAGGGGACTTGAGATTCTATTTTATGGGGAGGAATATATAGGTAAGCATAACCCTTATTTTGCTCGTGGATTTTTTGTTATTGTACTGTCTTTCTTACATTTCCCTCTTCATCTTTTTCAGCAAAGACAAAGAACGTAGAGCCTTCTCTTCGCGTGATCCGAACTGCTGAGCTGGTCAAGGCTTGGAAGATCAGAGAACACTTGGGTGACGGTGAGCATCCGCGATCAACCGCATTCCTTTTGGAGTACAAGAACATTGGGTCCATCTTTATTACCCGACCTGTGGATAGTATTCCTCAACTAGATATCACAGAAGAGGTTGTTACTAACCCCATTCGATTGGACGAGTAAGAAAGCAGTTCTAGTGAAGAGAGTGAGGGAGCTGACAGGGGCAGAGCTGAGGGGGTGGTTATAGCGAGGAGAGTTTAAGCGACGAGGAATCTTCTAGTCCGAAGGAGGGATCTGAGGACTTAGAAAGCTTGAGCGAGGAAGACATGGCTCCCCCCCCAAAAAATTTATCCGATGAACATAATGTGCTTCTTGCTCGTAGGTTAAAGAAGAAAAAATCTGGGAGTGGGGATACTGTCATTGGCTCTCAAACTGCTGCTCATGAGAAGGAGAGGAAGAAAAAAGAGGATGCGTTGGTGAAAGAGAGAGAAAAAGAAAGAAGAAGGAGAGATAAGAAGTGAGAACCAAGGCAGGGTTGTCTTTGGTGCCCATATATACCTTGGCTAAGGAGGCTTCTGTTACCCTATCCCTCCAATTAGCTCCGACGATTGTCGAGAGAGCAGTTGTACCAGCTGATCATCAGAGGTTTATGGGGACTGACCAATTAGCCCTGAAGGCAAGTCAGGGGCTAGCCTTGGTAAGTCTATCTTTTTCTTCTCTATTTTCGCAGCTCTTCTTTTAATGTCTCTTTTATTAATGTTCTTTTTTATTTTTACAGTTCGTATCTGATTTCACCGTCCTCTATCACAGCCGTGATGAGTTGGTGAGGAAGAATACCGATCTAGAGGCAAGTTTGAAGGCTTCCAACATCACTCACAAGGCTTTCGACCATACCCTGGCCAAAGCTAACCAGGCAAAGGAGACGACATCCAAGGAGGTCGAGGAGCTGAGGCAGTCTTACGACTTGGTATGCATGAGCAAACTGGCGGTGGTTGAGGAGAATAAAATTCTTACTGAGAAGGTGAAATAGGTGGAATCCGAGGCTTCCACCCTTAAATATAGTTCGTATAATGCTGGATGGGTCACATCGTATGCCATATAATGCCGATATTATACGGCACCCGTAAAGATAGTTCTTATAATGTTGTATAATGCCGGATGGGTCGCAGGATGCTGATATTGAGCTCGGCTACATTAGTCGTCTCAACTTCAAGAAGGGATGGGATAAAGCCTTGATCGCTGCTGAGGTGGATATTAATTCCCCCCTCTTTAACGAGCATGAACCTATCCCCAAGCCTGTTGTGGAAGAAATTCCCCCTCCTACTGCCAATGATGGCGCTCCAACTGTTCAGACCACTTTTGCCGATGCTGCCCTTGATCAGGGGACGCTGACTGCTCTACATGAGGGGGCTGCACCTGGGACTGCTGCAGATAAGGAGAAGCAACCAGTGTCCTCAGAGAAGACTGAGGTGGAAAGCTCGTCTTCCTTACGGAGATTTTTGTATTACTTTTGTTTTCATTTCAGTTGTTCTTTCTTTTTGCTAATGTACTCGAACTTTGTTTTAATGAAATGTAATTATGCTCCCTTTCGCGTACTGATTCATTTATTCTTTATTGCTTGTATGGTTTATAGCTCATTAATGTTGAGGAATATATTCCTTCTTCCTCTCAACTAGGACAAATTCTGGGTCCTGATGCGAGAAATCAAGTTCGTCATGCTTTTTTAAGAATTTTCACAGCACTTAGGTCAAGGAACCAAGAGTATATGGATCAGTTAGATCTTGTTGCTAAGCTGAAGGACAGTATGCAAGAGATGGAGGAGGTCGGCACTTATGTTCAAGAAGAAGTGGATGCTCTGAAGGCCAAGCTTCTGGATGCCTCTGAAGTTAATCAAGTTGGAGAGGTACTTCAATAAGAGAATGATGCTTTAAGGAGAGAAGTCTCGTGACTTAGGGAGAATGTGCCGAGCATTGCCCCTCAGGTTCTGCGTGGTTCCTTTTCATCGGCTGGTCCGCGAGCTAATAATAATGATAGTGGCTCACCTAGGGAGATTGTCGAGCTTCGGGGTGATGTTCGTAGGGTGTATGTGATAGCTGTCGATCTTCAAAGAGATGTTACATCACTAAGGAACCTATTCAATAAAGTTCCTTGGTAGGTGTGGGCTGATGGTTATGATCAGGGTTGGACCGATTCCCCGATGAAGCTAAGGGAGGTCTAGGAGCTATCTTTCATTAGAGGATAGTTGAGTGCTCTTAGGGAGTTACAGGTCCTAGGAACTCTATCCTCTGGTTTTGTCATGAGATTTCCCCCTCAACATTGATGTCGAACCCATTCAGGAGGGATGATCAGTGGGTCCCTATAGATACCATCCCAAGGAAGCTCATGGAATCAGATTCAGATGAAGTCGAGGATGAATTAGCACCTCACCCAGATGATGATCGAAGAGCTTAAGTGGCTGACTTTCTTGCTCAGCGACCTAATCCTCATTAGGATTTACTTTATTCAACATCTGTAACTCTTTGTATATGTAATGATGTAATAAAATAGTTATGTTTTAGGCAATTTTCCAACTAAACATGTGTTGTGTATTTTTTACTTCATCGATTCCTTGTTCAAATATCTTGGGCTTTTTCAGTCGACTATATTTGACATAGGCAGAGTCAGTTTTTTGAGTGAGTATCTCCCTAGTCCAGTATGCTTTCATTATACCATTCTGCCTTACTTACCTTTTAGGTTGTGTCGTCACACTTCCTTAGGACTAATTGTGACAATGGTGAGGATACACCTGGCATTGGATGTTCCATCTGAGTAGGATTTTTCAGCCAAATAATATTGGCGACCAACCTGGGTTGGTCATATTGCCTAAGGGTCCCTTGTAGGGCTTCATATATTTCTAGGGGCAATGATAGGAGGTCATTCGTGTTTGATGACGAAGGCCTGAGGAGGGTTATCACATACTGACCCTGCTTTAATATATATCTCGTGATCTTAGTTTTATGCATTTAAGGGGGGAGCCTATAACTTGGAAAAGGTGCATGAATCATAACGTATTTCAACACTTCATAGAATGCCACCGACAAATTTTTTTTTATTAATCAGAGATGAATTGAAAATCTTAACATTGAAGTAAAAAATTAAAGGAGAAAAACTACAAGTAGAATTTCTTCAAGTTGGATGCATTCCAAGCTCGAGGTATCTCCCTTCCCTCTAGCGTTTCTAAGTGATAGGATCCTTGTAGGTCATCTCTTATCACATGGTCCCTCCCAATTTTGCCCTAGCTTGCCATTCGATGGTTTTACAGCACTGCCAAGAACTTTCCTTAGGATGTAGTCCCCAACTTGGAATGCTCTTGGATTGACCTTCTTGTTGTTGTGCCTTGCTAGCCGTTGCTGATAACTTGCTAGTTTCATTAGAGCCATATCTTTTCATTCTTTAGCTAGGTCAAGTTCAACGAGCAATGCTGCATCGTTCTGGCCTTGGTCGACCATCATGGATCTCATGGTAGGGGGGCCAGCTTCCAAGGGGATGATTGCCTCCATACCATATGTTAGTACGAATGGGGTTTCCCTAGTTGCTCGTTTTGTAGTACGAATGGGGTTTCCCTAGTTGCTCGTTGTGGGGTAGTGTGGTAAGCCCATAGGATGCGGGGTATTTTATTTACCCATGCCCCTTTGGCTCACTCCAAGAACTTCTTCAATCCATCAATCACTGTTTTGTTAGAAGCTTCGGCTTGTCCGTTGCTCTGAGGGTATTCCACAGAACTGAAGTACTGCCTGATCTCGTGGTCGCTACAAAAACCTTGAAAGAGGCCTCTTTAAAATCAGGTTTCGTTATCAGTGATAATGGTCTTAGAAATCCCAAAACGAGTGATAATGGTCCTCCATATGAATTTTATCATGTCTGCATCTCTAATGTTTGTCAAGGGCTCTGCCTCTATCCATTTGGTAAAGTAGTCTGTTGCGACTAACAGATACTTGTGATTACCGACTTCGGTAGGAAAGGGCCTACGATGTACATTCCCGATTGGGTTAAAGGCCATGGGCTGGTAAGTGCCTTCAGGTCATTGGATGGCTGGTGAACCATTGGAGCGTGAAGTTGGCATTTTTTGCATTTGCGAGCATAAACTCCAGCATCTTTCTTTATGTACGACCACCAGTAGCCTTCTTTCATTGCTCGGAAATCTAGCGACCTGCCCCCAATTTGACTCCCACAGATTCCCTCATGGAGTTCATGAAGAACTTGCTCGACGTCATTCAGGTGGATGCATTATAGGTAAGGACAAGTGAAAGATCTCTTATATAGTTTTCCCTCAGAAGATAAGTGAAAGAGAGCAACTTTAACTCTTATCTGATGAGCAGTCTTTTTATCGTCTGGTAGTGCACCATCCTTTAAATAATCCCTTAGGGGGTTAATCCAAATGGGGGTTGTCTCAATGTAGAGAACATATCCCACATTTTGCAGTTCGTCGATCTGGTTGATGCTTGGCTGGGCGAGGAAGTCAATCAAAATTGTTCTCTTCAAGTCAGAATTGATTTCTAAGCTTAAGGCTGCTAGGGCATCAACATGACTGTTTTGTCCTATGGGAAATTATTTCACGCTAACTTGTTTAAATTTGTCCATCAATTATTTTGCCTTGGCGAGGTAGGCCACCGTCCTCTAATCTCTAGTGTTGAATTCGCCACTTATCTGGTTGGATACCAACTGTGAGTTATCGAACACTTGGAGTTGCTTTGCTCCAAGCACTCGCGATTTCTGAACACTTGAACAGCTATGATTATTAGCTGGGATAATGTCAGTAACTTATGGCCTCTTTTCCTCATGAGACATGTCCCCCTGTTATCTATCTACCTACCATTACCTCTAGGTTTCAGTGGATTAATTAAGACATCATGTATATATGTCCACAACTGATCATACTTTGTTTTAAAGTAAGGATCCACCCAGGCATAAATATTGAAAAGAATATCATTTCTTCTTTTCCATAAGTGCCATCACATTGTGATAATTTTTGTTAGAGTTAAAGATAAGTCTTCTCTCTCCCTCGTTTCAGTGATCTTGTTAAACCAATTCAATAGAGAGTGCCCATCAGCACCATTAAAAAGACCATCCAAACCAGTTAGATACCAAAGACCCTTAACCCTTTTTCACCTTAGCATGATGTGTTCTATGGATTCAACTTCCCGTCTGCATATATTGAATAAAGGTGACGAGACACACTTTCTTCTAAACAAGTTAAGGGCAGCGGGGAGGCAATTTTTACACATTTTCCATGCAAAGTGTTTGAGGTTGGGGGTAAATGTAAGTCCCAGATTTTTTTCCAAAAGGTAGGGTTTGGAAGGAAAGAAGAAGATGGGTTTGATTGATTTTTTTGTTTAATGGTCTCCTTCCTAACCGCCTCAAATGTCCAATAACCTTCTTTAACTGAGTAAATCCCCTTTTGAGAGGGTAACCAAATCATCGAGTCTGGCCCATCTGTCTGGATGATAGGGATTTTCATGATAGAAAGAGCTTCATCCTCTGAAAATAACTCCTTTACTAACTCTACATTCCAAGCTTTGTTGTCAATAATGTCATCCACCCTATCAATCTCACAGTTTTTGGGTTTACACGATTGTAATCTACGATTAGTTAAGCCTAAGATCCGAGCATCATCCCAGATCTTGATCTCCCTCCTAGAACCAACCACCCACCCCACCTGGGTAGCTAGTAGAGCTCGACTCTCCAACAACCCACACCAAAATGGGGATGGTTTGGCTCCCTTTTTTTCATTTAAGAAAGAGTCATTAGGAAAGAAGATGCTTTTTAAGATTTTTTTTCCCAGAAAGCATTGGGGATTTTAACAAGTCTCCATGTCTGTTTGGCCAACATTGAAAGATTAAAGCTCCTAAATTTCTTAAAGCCAAGCCCACCCTTACTCTTATGGTCACAGAGGTCATCCCACTTCCTATATTTTTTTTTCCTTATCTTCGTCTTCTCCCCACCAGAATCTGCGAACAAGGGAGTCCAATTTATCACAAGTCTTGTTAGGGAGGAGAGCACATGACATAACGTAGGAGGTAATTGCTTGAGCTACAACTTTGATGAGGGTATCCCTTCCTCCAGGGAAGAGATATAAATTTTTCCACCCTTGAAGTGTATCTCTCAGCCTATCTTCTAGGTATTTAAATGTACTACTCTTGGCTCTTCCCCACACAGATGGGAATCCAAGATACTTTAACTTCGGGTCCAGCCTTGTAACTCCAAGAATATTTTGAACACATGCTACCGAGTGATCCTTTGTGTTAGATGAGAAAAAGTCTCCTGATTTGGCAAAGTTGATGCTTTGGCCGGATGCTTCTCCGTATGTTGTTAGAAGATTCAAAACATTCCTAACCTCTTGCTCATTCTCCTTGATGAACAAGATGGAGTCATCCGTAAAGAACAAGTGAGAAATGATAGGGTGGACTCTCTTAATAGCCACACCTGAAATAGTTCTATTTATGACTGTCTTGCTGATCATTCTAAAGAGAACATCCTGGATAATAAGAAATAGGTAGGGGATAGCCGGTCAGCTTGGCAAAGTCCTCTATCCAGGACAAAGGAACACATATCGCTTCCATTAGCCCGAATGGTGAACCTTACTGTTGAAATACATTGAACAATCCACCCAACCCATATCTCACTACATTCAAAATTCCTCATCACCTCCACTAAAAATCCCATTCCACTTTGTCATACGCTTTATTGAGGTCTAGGTTTAGTGCAACCGTTTCATGCTTCCGAGTTTATTTGAGATGGTGAAAAACTTTATCAACAATGATTACGCTGTCCTGAATTTGGTGATTAAGAACAAAGGCGACCTTGTTGGGGGTGATAATCTTCTTCAGCAATGGTTTCAATATATTAGCAAGGCACTTGAAAATGATCTTATATCTAAAGTTACAAAGGCTAATAGGACGATAGTGATTGAGGGATTGAGGGTGGTCCACTATAGGAATCAAAACAATATTAGTTTGGTTCATTTCTTTTAACGTGAAATCGCCAGCCAAAAAACCCCTATCCGCTTCAAGAACCTCATGGCCGATAATGTCCCATTATTGATGATAGAAGATTCCAGGAAAGCCATCCAGGCTCGGGGCGTTGAGGGCCCCCAACTATTTTACCACTTTATTGATTTCCACATCTGTAAACGGGGCACACAACTGCATGTTATCTCTTTCAGAGATAGTTCTTTCCACCACCTCAAGGGGGATTTGCATATTTCTACTCTTCTCGCTTTTGAATAAGTTTTCGAAGTGGGATAGGCAGGTCATTGTTAAATCTTCATCCTCATGGATTCTCTTGCCATTCGAGTCGAGAATACTAATCAAGTTATTTCTATTCCTTCTTTTTATGGTTGATGCATAAAAGAAGCACGTGTTTCGATCACCACGTTTCATCTAACCAACTCTAGATCTTTGGAGCCCAAAATTTTCCTCCCTAGCCCAAGTCTCATCCATCTCCTTCAAAAGGTGTTTCTCAAGGTCAACATTGTAGTTATCTCGTGATGCATTTTGGACCGCAAGAAGCTTGTCATTAAGCTCCTTAAGTTTGATCTTGTTATTGAAGAAATGTTCCCACCTCCAAGTTTTTAAATTTTGGCGCACCCTCTCCAACATTTTAGACACCCGAAAGATGCTAGATCCCACCGTTTCCATCCACCAGCCATCTTTAATGGCCTCCTCACAGAATGGGGCACAAATCCACATAGACTCAAATTTGAAGATGAATTTTTTAATTTTTTTAGGGGGAGATAAATAAAATGAGAGGGCAGTGATCAGACCCTCGAATAGACTCGTGCACAATATTTGCCTGTGGGATATGATGGAGAAAATCAAGATTAACTGAGGCTCTATCAAGTCTTTCTCTGATAAGGTCGGAAGCATCTCTCTTATTACTCCATGTGAATCTAGGCCCCTTGAAACCCACATCAATAAGGTTGCACCGGAATAACAGGTTATCATATTCCTCAAACTTTCTATTCGTATCTTCATTTCCCTTCCTTTTCCCCATAGTTTCCAATAATATTAAGGTCCCCAATAACCATCTGGGTTGATGCCTCCTCAAAAATGGATTGCTCCAAACCTTCCCAAAATAAAAATCTCCTTTTGTCATCAGTAGGGGAGTGGATAAAGGAGGACATGATAAGATGGTTATCCCCAATCCCGATTTTACAATAAATCCCCCATGAAGAGTATTTTTTGATTTGCAAAATATCACCATTCCACCATAATGCAAGACCTCCCAATTTCCCGATTGGGTCAACGTACAAAGAGGACTTCATCTTTATTTTCTTCCACATACACTCCATTTTTTTTAGTTTCCATTAGAAAGATAATGGAAGGACGATAGGAGCCTACGATCTCCTTCAACATAAGAACCATCCGGGATCATCCAACTCCCTGAAAGTTCCAGACCATAACTACCATTAGAACTATGGTTGTTTATGGTCATCCACCACCACCCATTCATCTTTAGCATCACCCTATAATTCTTCTATTACAATTGTATTCTGAATGAGAACTTCCACTAAATTCTCCTCTTCGAACACTGTGATGAGATTGAAACCTCTCTTAGTGAAATGGGGGTTTATGTGTTTCCATAAACAACCTCTCTTCTTTGAGTCACCACCTCTTCGATAACCCATTACAGGTTGACCCTCCTTCTCCACATTTTTCTATTTTTTTCGGTCACTTCCTCCAGGGGTCTCATCATCGTCAGCAAATGTGCATTTGAGGGATAGAGCTTCAATACTTTCAATAAGCTAGACCGGGACTTGTTTTTTTTTATAGAGGTTGACGCTGAGTTTTTCTGGTTCTTGGACTAGTTTGTTTTGGAGTTCAAAGATATAAGGGTGTACCACTATGGCACTTGTTAACTCAGCGTCTGTTTCAGAATTATCTGCAATGGTATATCTGGTTGAGGTGTGTAAACTGGTAGTGGTTGTTAGTGGGTTAGGGACGACACATTTATTGGGTTGGGTTTTGTCTTGTTGGTACATGAGGGTATTCTTTAGGGTAGGCCCATGGGTTTGTAGGGTTATGTGTTGGTTAAGTTTTGGGTCTGGCTCATTTTGTATGGGAACCTCCTTAGATAGTTTTTTACTACAATATACAAAGAAGTTGATTATCTTACCGGGTTTAGCTCGCATTGCAGGTTCCGGCTTGCTTTGAATCTCTGTTGTGGCTTTTTTATGGTGGCAGTCTTCAGCTATATGTCCAATCCGGCCACAATCGTAACAAAATGTACCCAGCCTCTCATATTTTAGTACTATCCATACTCTATCACCATGGTTGTCCCTAAAAAAGAACCCCTCCTTGAGCGGATGTTGCACTTGAATCTTGGCTCTAACCCTTAGGACATTTCTTCGTTTTTTTCATCATCGATTTTTGCTTTTGTTTCAATAAAACCACCCAACAGTGCTCCTATTTTCTAAAGGCTTATATTTTTTTAGGAGAGATATTATTTGGACCCACATTGGGCATGAGGTAAATTTGACGTCTCTGATGGGATTAGAGTCGTCAATGGACTCTAGAAGTAACATGTTGCCCATTATATTCCATGGTTCCTCCTTCAACACTTTTTTTCAATCTTCTTCTATGGAAAACATAAACATGAACGTGTTCTCCCCATCCATACATCTTAAAATCGTTCCTTGTTTGCTAAGGTTTCTGCAGAATAGAGCTCACAACTCTGTTGTTCATATTTATGTAGCTCGGAATCTTTCCCGCTAATGAGAATCCAACAGTTGTTATATTATCACAGTCTTCTAGGTCCAGAATATCCATGTTAAACAAGAGAGTTCGGATATAGAAATGCAGGTGGAGCTTAGGAGATGGGAGGGCAGAAATAGAGGGGGGTCAGTAGGCTAGGGGTGACTGGGGCATAAGAGGGTTATATGAATGAAGTGAGATGTGTAGACTCTCATTAGATACCCTAGACCATCATCTGAGTGGGGTGTAGGAAGGAGAGGTGTTCAAAATGAATAGAGGTATTAGGATAATTATGAAAGGTGTCTAGGGTTACGGTTCCGACTATTATTGGGTGGTAAGGCTGGAGGTCCAACGGGAGTTATGGTTGGTAGCCATCGTGTGCATAGATTTCTAAGGTAATATTCCTTCTCTATGGATATAGTGGACAAAACCACAGGTACACTCCCACTGAGGGGAGAGAAAAAGGCTTAGAGAGAGGAAATTCTGTCAAGCAACAGTCGACTGAATATAGGTTAAGATATGGGATTAAAATAGGTTCTATATCGATTGTAATAAAACCCTAAAATGTCTAGCACACTAAATCTGTAAATCTAACCTAAGAATTCTCCGCTGACATCACAACTTTTCAAATTTGAATTGAAAATGCAATTGTTAAAACTTCTTCACCATAATTTTATAATATAGTATGTATCTTAGAGTTAATAAAGGAGGTTATGACTTATTTTAACGGAGTGGAATCCTTTTCCTAAGCATTTTTGGGGGTATTTGAAATTTTAGGTTCTAAGATGTTTTCACGACGTCGTGTGGGTCTGTGATTCATTCCGTTGAGATAACATGGAAGTTTAGTTCTATTTTTTTAGGGAAAGTACTCTTAGTTCCCTCACAAACAAATTTTAAACTCTAAAGGAATTTTGAAATTTTTTAAACACTTAGGTCCACTAATTTTCTTCTTATAGAAGTCCACGCTAATGGCATAAAAATTGGACCTAATAGTAAATTTCCCTTTAATGTTTAAAAATTGTCATTAAGGCACCTAATTGTAAATTGCCCTTTTTTTCTAAAAAGAAACGAGTTGGCTCGGACCGAGCCCGTACCATTTTATACTCAACCCATATTTAGCCCGCCCATATTTGACATAGTCCACCCATTTGTCAGTTCTAGTTAACAGCAACTGACCCTCATCATACCCACCAAACATGATTTCTTCATCATCCATGTTAATACACAACAACATACTTTCACTCTTATGTATATCCCGTGGTTGTTTTATATCCATATCTACCTCCTATTTATTCTATCAAAAGATTTCTACCTTCTCAAATCGAAACCATCGAGCCTCCTTTAGAGCCAGCCTGAGTAACTATTGTCCCATTTTTAAAGAAGTCAATGTTTCTTATGAATGTTATTGTTTTCAAAATATTTATAAACGTCGTTAGCGGCGGGAAACTGTAGATATGCATTGTTGGCGGTGGTGGCGAGGGGAATTCGATGGCGTCTATATCTTCTCTTCTTCGTATGGAGGCTGGAGATTTGTTTAGGGTTTTGGAATAATCTTGTTTAATTTTTATTTATTTTTATTGTGCATGAAGAAATAAATGGCATTAATACAATGATTTATTACAGAAATTTACAAAAATTTCCACATAAGTGCAACGCAGGATGCTTTTTTTTGTAGCATACTATGAGGTGTCCGTCTCAGCTTACACACACCTCGACTAATCCACATTTGCGGCTCATGGATTTCACTGGCCAAACATTATTTTGACAGTGCCGAGGATCGAACTGGGGACCAAACCCAATCCACCGCTAAGACTGTCCCAGTGGCATCCTTATACCAGTGAGCCAAGAGGTTTGGTTTAATGCAAGATGTATAGTGAGCATTTTTGTTTACTATTTTGTTGAAAGTGATAAGGGAGTTAATGTTAAGTAAATTATAAACTCTAGGTCTAACATTACAAATATTGAAAAGACGGGTTTAATATTGAAAGTTGGGTTTAAACTTGCAACTAACCCTTAAAACAAAGAGAAAAAATATTTCATAAAGCATGAACTCATTAAGGAAAATGAAATATATGAAGATTAAAATCAGCCAATATAAATATAAGTCAGTTACAACTACCAAGTTTACTAATGAGTACAAACTCAAGTGATAAATCAGACACCTAATGATTTGGATGATGTATATATCGACCCAAAATTGAGGAATACATACTTCGACGTCAATATATCTTCCCATTTCCATGCATCTTTAGAATTTGACCCAGCTTGGTAACAATTAAAAGGAAAAAATGAATATTAGAATGGCTAATCAATTAAATATAAGAACACAAAAAGCAAATAAGAAGCCCAAATGCAAGAAATATATGGAACTTAATGACAGAAGAAAAGTTAACAGAATGACATATTTTATGGGTTTGAGGGTTCGGTTGTAATAAAATATAGAGTAAATTATCTTTTTGGTCACTAAACTATTGGGATTGTTTTTAAATGGTCCCTTATCTTATGTTTGACTCATCTTAATCCCTAAACTATGTCACTTATTACAAATAAGGGATTCCGTCCATTAGGCTGTTAAATGTAGACAGCAAAATAACAAATTCCTTTTTTATCCTCATTTTACACCATTTATAGCCCAGCAATAACATTTCCCACCCTCTGTTCTTAATTTTGGTGCCAATAATTCTATATCCCACCACTTGAAGTCACAACTAAAGAAAAAAAGGTGCTTTATTGCTATTGCGGCCATGTGGCTAAAAGAAGTACCTCGTGGACGCAACAGAATCCCTGTAGAACCTTTTTAGCGTGTCAAAGTCTACTGAACAAGGTGCCTGTGGATTTTTTATTTGGGGAAGACATACTAAACTTGGTTCTCAAGGTTGGAAGAGTTCGGAAGAGAGAGAAGCTGTTATGGATTATGTTGTTGTTGTGCGTGTTTGTAATTTGGGTTTTGTTTTATGGAAATGAGGGTGAGAAATCCAAGTGTGAAGTGAAATGATGAATGAAATGTATGTTTCATTGTAGCAAATTTTTTTATCAATGAATGAAATGCATACTTTGTTTCATTTAATGTCTATTATTGTAATTGTTTTCAATTAATGAATGAAAATGTTGCAAATGTGAAATCATAATCAATAGTACAGAAACAACCATATTCATTATCATAAAAGGATTTCAAACTATGCAATGTTAATTACAGTTCCAAATATGGAACATTAAACCAAAAAACATCCAAAACAGTTAGAAGAAACACTAAACCTTCAGTTGCATACAAAAAACATCAGTTCCAATTGCATCCACGTCAGTTGCATATAAAAATAGTTAAATCTAACACTAAAGCTTCAGGTAAACACACCCAAATCTTCACTTAAAACTATTTTTATCTCCGAGTTTGTTTATTTTTTGGGACAACCTTGTTCTTACTCTTTTTGGTTGTAACCTTTTTTGGACAACTCCTTACATTGTGGCCAAAGTAACCACACATGTTGAATTTAATCTTGATGCCATGATTTCCATGCTTAGTTCCAGTTGTATGAGTTTCACCTGCTTCTTTGTTCCCTTTTTTCCTTTGGTCTACCTGATTGTGCCTCAACATCTGGTGGTGTTAGTGGTTTCTTTGAGATGTAGGCCACAAGTCTTTACTATTTAATGGCATGAGTAGGTTTGCATATTGTTGGAGATACTCTTCTTTGGTGTAACACTCATCCACATAGCTTTTTGGTTTATCCCCTTTATATAAAATTTCCCCTAAACCATGAACACAAGGCAACCCACTCAACTGCCAGACCCTATAAGAGAAAGTCCTCTCCCTCAGATCAACAACAAACTGAACAAATGGACTTTTAACTTGGAACTAAGATCCTCCATTCTATTCACAAATAAATCCCACAAACTCTTTCAGTAAGTAACCTAGCTTTTCCTCGATTCTTGGACAAATTACACTTGGGTGTTTCACCATCTTATCTCTATTCACTTAAATTATTCTCACTATCAATTCCCTAATTGTTTCCATCATTGAGATAATAGTCTTATCCCTTGCATCAACTATGAAATTGTTAAAGACTTCAAAGTGGTTGTTTATAAGAATATCACATTTTGGTTATGTAGAGAAGTGGTACCTACTCCAATTATTTGGTGGTAGCATTGTATCCATCCATATGTATGAGTTTTCAGAAACCTTCTTCACTTGTTCCATGCATTGGCTGTAATATACTGATCTACTTGCTTTGGCACATTTCTAGAACAAATCTTTCAATTATTTTCCCCTAAAATCCTTCTTGAAATTGTTGTGGTGGTGCCTAACACAAAATCTTAGTTCACATTAGGGGACAACAAGTTAAAGAGATGGTACCAAACCTTGCAAGCATATAGAATATTAGTTACTTTGAATGTTTTGCATGAAAGTAAATAAATATTTTTCATGAAATAAAATTTATAGGTTTACCTTCTACTGATCACACATGAAAGTGAATTTATTTTCATTTTCCATCCCAACATCATCACACAACAACTCCAAAAACCACATCCAAGAACTCTTACACTCTTTCTCCACCACAGTAAGCAAATGGCCAAATGCCATTATTTGCATCTATACCAACAACTTCTAGTAGTTGACCAGGGTAGGGACCGTTTAAGAAGCGGCCATATAAACTAATAATAGGTCTATAAGCTTCAAGAAATCCTTTTTTAAGTGGACCCAAAGCACAATACATTCTCAGAAATTGAGGGATCTCATCTTCAATGCTAGCATCATTGACATTAATTTTAATGGTGGAATCAGGCATAGCCGTTTTCAATTCAGCACAATACCTCCATAGGTTTGCATATTGGTCTTTGGATCATCCCTTAATCAATATTTGAGATTTTTTCTTTGCCTTATATGCTTGGCTTCTTGACACCCCAACTTTAAGGTCCCTTTTAACAGTCTCCCAAATTTCATTTAGAGGTATTTCAGGGTTAGACTTAAATGTATCCAAGTACCTGTTTGATAACCATGAGGATGTAACTAACTTAGTGGTGTAGTATGCCTTTCTATTCTTGTGCACATCTATCAAAGTTTCACTTGAAATGTTTCTTCACCACTGATTTTTGAAGCATATATCCTCCATTTACACGATGAGGCACAATTATCTATAATCCTTCTTGTGCCATTATTTATGAACCTAATGTCCTTTTTGTTATGAATTGCATACTCTCTAACTGCTTGTCTAAACACATGAGTACTTGTAAACTTCTGGCCAAGTTCAAATTCAGGGTTTGCCATATCCTTTTCTGGATCAAACTCTGAAAATCTATATTTACAAGAATTACCTCCATCATCTTCATAAGAAGCCAAGATAATAAGCTCATCTAAGTCATCTATTTCAAACACAAATCCCAAGTTATCTTCATTCACTCCCACATCCTCATCCACAGGCATTTTTTGCATTTCCCATATTTTTATCCCCTCCTCTATCTTTATTGACTCCCACATCCTCATCCATAGCCAACATTTCTTTTCCCTTATTTTTATCCCCTCCTCTCTCTTCATTGAGTCCCACATCCTCATCCATAGCCAACCTTTCTTTTCCCTTACTTTTATCCCCTCTTCTTTCTTCAATATTCTATTATGTATCTTCTTCACATTCAGACCTAGGACCATCATGTTCAAATTATTCTACTTCTATTTCATCAAAAACTATCCCAAGTACCCTAGGATCAAAGCACAAATCATCTTTTGACATATCCATGTACAAATCAAGCTTCCTATATGTAGGAACCCACTTACACATTTCCAACACATCTATGTCACTTTCTATTTTGTACAAACCAAACCTTAAACCAAAATATGGATCCTTGTATCACAATTGGTTGGGATTATAAGATCCTAATTCCCTAAGCATTTCATACAAGTCTTGGAGTAATAGTCTATCTAGATCACAAAAATCAAAATGGTTGACAAGTCCATCAACATACGATTTGTTTGGTTCATCATCAAAACAGCCACCATGGTGCAACTCAACAGTGAAATAGGGCCCACTTTGATCTGTAACAACACATGAATAATGGAAAAAGGGTAAAAAAATATGCAATATTATGAGGCATGCACATATTGAAAAAAGGGGTTTTAATGAGGAAAAATGGGTTATTGCAGACAATAACTCTATTAGGTATAAAAATTACAAGAAAATTAGTGTTTTTGATGTATAAGATAACGATCACCTACAATGTCAAGCATAACAACTAAAAAAATCGTCTACTCCTAACTGAAAGACCAAAAACAGGGAATTTCACATACCATATAGCATGAGAGGGTAGATGAGAAAATCTTCAGGAAGAACAAAATGGAACTTCCACTCCATTTTGTCCACGAACGATTTCAATGTTGAGTTGAGCAGTAGAGAGTTGGGGATTTTTCATGTGGATGATCAGAGAATTCCAACCGTTTCAAACATTGGGGGTAAATATGGCAATGACCTTAGAAAATTGACATGTGAGAAGCACATGTTAATTTGTTGTCTATATTTAACAACCTAATGGACGGAATCCCTTATTTGGCACAAGTGACATAGTTTAGAGATTAAGATGAGTCAAACATAAGATAAGGGACCATTTAAAAACTATCCCAATAGTTCAGTGACAAAAATGGTAATTTAATCTAAAATATAAGAAGAAGAAAAAAACATCCTGAAAATCATAAAGGAACTCATCTATGACATGTGACTGAAAATTGAGTACATTCTCTAGCTTTTTGTTTCTTTTTGTTCTTATATGCAGTGGACCGGGTGGAAAATGCTAAAAGATCGAATGGCATTTGTGAAAATTAATATGTTGATGAATCAATATGATGTGAATTAGAAGTTATGGGATATTTTTAATATTTTTAAGATATTGTGCTACTTTTGTTATTTTCTTTTAGTTTCTTTATTTATTTGTATTTTGATTTTAGTAATTGTTTTCTTGGTATTTTGGGAATGAAGTAGTAAACTCTATTGATGGGATATTGATAATTAGAATCATAGCTTAGAGCCTAGGATACTCCTCCTATAAATACCCCTATTGTAGAGTCATTTGAGGGATTCTACCATTTTTTAGATTTAATAGAGAGAGTTGAGACGAGAGATATCTTCATCTTATTTTCCATTTGATGTTATTTATGTCAATTTAGATCAGAGCGATGTTGGCTCCACCCGTTGTAGTTGTTGTTGTTGTTGTTAAAAAACACAAAACAATCGTAGACAACGACAAATGTATTTTAAGGGGAAATATACCCCCGTAGAAGCTTGCATGGATCAATTCGAGAGGGTCTTGAACCACCTCTTAGTGAGACTTGACGATGTTGAGGCTCGCCTCCCTTCCACCACCACCCAAAATCGTAACCCTAACTCTAGCCACCACACTGCTTCAACGCACGCTTCTGCAACTATTTTCACCCCTCTCCCATGAAAAAAAGTTACCCCACCAATTTCTTACCCCATTTCCACCAATCCAGCAGTGGATGGAGGACTAACTAGAGGTGTCCACCCATTGGAAACCTACCCAAACCCAAGTCAACCCCAATCCGCGGCCAAGAGCACCTCTGGGTGGTCCGAACATACCCATCTTCAAGAAAGATTATCGAAAACCCCTCGGGTAACACAAATCTAAGCTAGAAACATCACTTGGATGCCAAAAATTTCTTGAAGACCCTTGAATCCATCAAATCCACCACAAACAAGCTTATTCCAGGAAGCGACCACCACGCGGTGGTCGACCCTTACCTAAGATCAATTGAAGACACCGAACACACCTCCCCTCCCCTAGTTGTGGCCAAATGAGTCCTCATCAAATCAACATCCACTAGAAAGCTAGTTTTTGACCTAGGAGGAAGCTTTTTACGGTTGGTTTGAGAGAACAAATATAGATTAAGAAGATCAAAGAGAAAAACAGAGGGATGGGGACTTCCTTAATGTTCAAAAAATTCATTTTGGCCCCCAAAAGTTTTTGTTTCTCCCTTCGGCGCTTTTTGGGAACTTTTCACATGAATCTCCAAATTTTGAAATCTCGAGGATGAGCTTAGTTTTAAGAGGGAGAGAATGATGCTAATTAGAATTTATGGGCTATTTTTAGGACTTTTTGGCATTTTTGATATTTTCTTTTAATTTCTTTATTTGGTTGTATTTTTCTTTTAGTAATTGTTTGCTTGGTATTTAGGTAAGGAAGTTGTAAACGCTATTAAGGGTATGTTGGTAATTATAATCGTAGCTTAGAGCCTAAGCTACTTTTCCCCTATAGATACCCCTATTGTATCCTCATTTGAGGCATTCTACCATTTTGAGATTCAATAGAGAGAGTTGAAATGAGAGATATCTTCATCTTATTTCCCATTGATGTTATTTACGTCACTATATTATTATTATTAACTGCTCTTTTTTTCTTAACATAACGTCTTTAAACACATTCCAACAAATAAAGATATAAAGACTTTTTAAAGGAAAGAGAAATGACTAACGATTAATAAAGTAACTATATTAATGTATAGGACATACCAATCCCATCAGGAACATTTTCGAAGTCCATGAATTTCTCTAGGTTCTCCTTACGAAAACTTACGATACCATCGACTGAAGCATGATCATGTTGAGGCTCCACAAGTAGACACTCAACTTAAAATGCGTATTCTTCTAAAGGACTCAAAAACTCTTCTTCCTCAACTAACGAAAAAAAAACTAAAAAGACAAGCTTCTGTAAATCAATGAAGGGGTAGAATTATCAGGTTGAGCATATTAATTTCTTACATTTTCCCATTATAATATGGGAATAAAATAAATTGTTGGAGCGATAAGGTGCTCTTGTATTTTTTTACAACACCTTTATATGTGGAGAAAGTACCAAGTGTAAACATCATGCAGTCCAAGTAACAAGTGCAAGAATGATAACTATAAACTGCACACACAAGAAACTAAAGAATGTATGTGGTTTCGACAATGTGAGTTTGCCACAAAAGTCTTTCTTATTAATTACTTAATTACAGAGATAATACAATTGTTACATTCGTCCCCCTAGTAGGAGATGTGAGGAAATCATTAATTATCCTTTGGGTTCCTTAATAGTTAATTCCTTCCCCAAAATGTGGTCATTGGTATTTTGGTTTTTTAATTCGAATGTGTTATTTCCTAACAAAATGGTTCACATTCCAAAATGAAATGGATATTAAAAGGAGTTAAAAATCCAATTAAATATCCACCTTGATGGACGATTGAGATTAATTGACCTTTAGAATTTATGCCCTCTCTCCACCTATAAATGGATGCCTTTCTTCCACCTAAAAGGTATCCAAGAAATAAACATATAAAGATTTATAGGCCAGGAGAGAGAAGACAAAATTCTCCATTGAAAGACTGCTAAGGTGGTTGGTCGATGGCAATCAGCAGAGATAAACAGCGACATCATATCCATGATGATGAAAGGAGGTATTACATTATACCTCTTTTCACATACCTATTAGGTGATAATTATGATGTTCACGATTTTAGGATTTATGTAAATAAATTGTTTTACATGTGGTATAAGAGTTGATGTTTAGGAACACATGATTTTCCAAAAAATAGGTTATATATGATTCATCTTATAACTGTTGATAAACTGTTGTTAATTGTATGTTTTTCATAACTATTAAAACAATTTATGTTTTCTAGTTTCTTCATAATTTGTTGAAATAGTATTGATTTATCTTCCATTTTTCATGACTATTAAAATAGTTTATTTTTCTGAGTAGGTAAATAGATGCTAATCAATCCAATGTAAAAAAGGCAAAGAAGAATGACAACATGTCCAAATTTTTTAAGAAACCTGAACACTTTAAAAAAGATTTCCCTAAACGTAAAGAATGGTTTGAAAATAAAGGTATCCCTAAGGGTTTCGTAAGTTTTTTTGAATCAAATCTTACTTATGTTTCTTCTAACACTTGGTGGATTGATTCTAGTGCTAACGTTCACATTTCTAATTCAATGCAGGGCTTACTTATGACCCAAACCACAAGCCTAAGTGAAAACTTTATGTTCATGAAAAAATGAAACAGAGTCCAAGCTGAAGCCATTGTCACTTATCGTCTCATTTTGAAGAATGGATATCGTTTAGATTTGTTTCAAACTCTTTATGTTCATTCTATTTTCAGTATTTTAGTTTCAATTAGTAAAGTTGATCAAGTTGTTTATTCAGTTCATCATGGATGTGGTTGCTTAATTTGTTTTGATCTCAAATCATATTGGTTATGGAATTTTAATTGATGGTCTTTATAAATTTCATCTTGATAGTTAATTTGATGAAAGTCATCTTAAACTGTGTTCTAATGTTGAAATAAAACGCAAGTCATCTAAAAATGATTCTTATTTCTTATGGAATAAAATGTTGGGACATATATCGAGTGATAGAATCAAGCGATTGGTAAAATATGGAATTCTTCCAAGTCTTTATTTTACCAATCATAGAGTGTCTGTGGATTGTATTAAAGGAAAAATAATAAAACACACAAAGAAAGGATCCACAAGAAGTAAACAGCTTTTTGAAATCATATATATAGATATTTGTGGGCCTTTTGACGTTCCAACATTTGTAGGGGAGAAGTATTTCATTACTTTTATCGATGATTATTCACGTTATTATTATCTATACTTATTTCATGACAAATCTCAGTCTATGGATGTTGTACAAGTGTTCATCACTGAAGTCAAAAGGCAACAAGATAGAAAAGTGAAGAACATAAGGTCGGATAGAGGTGGTGATTTTTATGGAAGGTATGCCGAAACAGGACAATATCCTAGACCATTTGCAAAACTTTTCCAAAAGCATGGAATTATCGCTGAATACACAACGCCTAGTTCTCCATTGAAAAATGGTGTAACTGAAAGGTGAAATCGTACATATATGGAACTCGTTAGGTCTATTATGAGTCATACTAATTTACCTACATCCTTGGGGATGGATGCTCTATGCACATCTATTTATATATTAAATTGAGTTCCTATCAAGGTATTTTCAAAGACACCCTTTGAACTGTGGAAAGGTTGGAAACCTGGTTTAAAACATATTATAATTTAGGGATGCCTAGCTGAGGCTAGAATTTATAACCCACATGAAAAGAAATTGGACTTCAAAATGATCAGTGGTTACTTTATAGGTTACCCATAGAGGTCCAAATGATATAGGTTTTACTGTCCTAACCATTGTACGAGAATTTTTTAAACGGATAATGCTAGATTCTATGAGAATGTCGAAATGAGTGGGATTACTAAAATTAATGATGTGATCATTCAGGAATTTAGGGTAAATATCCATTTGCCCTCAATTTAGCAAGTTATTAGGAATCCCCCTATTGTTGAACCTTTAGGAAATTAGGAACATCCAATAAATTATCAACAACTACATAATGAGATTATAATCAATGAACCTATTGATGAAGCACCTTAGAAATCAGCATTAAGGAGGTATCATCGTTAGAGGAGATCTGCTATTTCTGATGATTACATGCTTTACCAAGTGTTGATACCAAAATTAATATGCTGATGTGGACGACTAATATGAAGACACGTGTCAATCTACGTGGCACAATAGCAGCGAGGAAGTTCATTTCCCGACCAACCATGCTTCTTTCCGAGCAACGAGAATACACCGAGGAACTCTAGCGCGCCGAGGAAGTCTAGCGCTCCGAGGTACTCTAATGCTCCGAGGAACTCCTGATCAACGAGCAACTATGGCGGTCCGAGCTGCACCTCGGTCGTATCATTGATTGCCAGATAATCAACAGCTCAAATATTCATTGAATGCTTATATTCTTGACGCGCACGCTGCATTAAATGTATTACCCTTTCACATGTATACCATTTAATGTATCGAACCTTTCATGTACAGCCTCAAGGCTATAAATACCTTGTATCATCCTCATTCAAAAGGGACCGGAATTTCTTGAGAGAACTTGTAATCAAGAATTCTGCAAACACTCAGCAATACCATAACAGTGGACGTAGGCTTTATTCCTAGCCGAACCACTTTAAAAATCTTTGTCTTATTTATTTATCTGTGATTGAATAATTAGAGCAATCTAATTTTTTACATCAACAGATTGGCGCCGTCTGTGGGAAATGACTGTTACTATCGTTTTTCGCAAAAATCGTTTGTTATCAATGGCAGATAATCCAGAATCCAGTAATCGAAATGCTGGAAATGCTGGAAATCCTCCAAATCCATCTGCAACTCCAGATTTGGCTGGAATTGTGACAAATCTGGCTCAAGGACAAACCGCCATGCAAGAATCTATGAGGCAACTCATTCAAACTCTTCAAGGCGGTGCACCTACCTATTCAGGACAACGGAGTGATCGTGGGCAATCACGGTCCAGACGTACTGCGTCATATCGCAATGGGGAGTCTAATGATTCTTCTTATCAACCTGGGCGAACTTCATCGATACGGGCTACGGATACAAATCAACCTATATCTCTCTCTCCGGAGAGAACCAGCGCTTTGGAAAGATTAAGAAGGGAGTCTCCTTTCAGTCGGTTAGGACCAAGGAGAAACATGAGTCCATCTAGAGCTCCATCGAGAAGTGTTCGACCACCATCACGTTTGAGAGAAGGATCAACACAATCACGACCAGCTACTCGTCAAGATAAATCTCAGGAAGCTACATCAGAGCGATCAATTGCTCAGACTAAGCGGCCTGAGGAAGGAAATGAAGCATGGAAAGGTTATATTCAGCGGTTGGAGGATAGATTAGGAGAAATGGCTAAGGCAAGGAACCCCTTACAGAGAACTTTTGTTCAAGGGACACCTTTTGTGCAGTCCATTGTGGATTTTCCTACACCATCGAAATTCAAAGCACCTGTAGTGACTCCTAAGTATGATGGAAAAACAGATCCTGTACTTCATATAGAACAATATCAAGCTGCCGCCGACATATATGCCGTTCCCGACGAGATGAGGTGCAGAGCTTTCTCGGGAACTCTTACCGGATCTGCACAGATATGGTATAACAATCTTCCTCGGGGTAAGATTTCAACTTTTATTCAATTAGCCGAATTGTTCATTGGCAATTTTTGTTTTGGGGCAAAGCCAGTAAAGCGAGTAGCACATTTGTTAAGTGTTAGACAAAAATCAGGTGAAAGTACTAGAGATTACATAACTCGTTTTAATAACGAAAAGTTGGAAGTCGTAGATTACGAAGAAAAGACAGCAATCACTACTTTGATGAGTGGTTTGCTGCCTAATAAACTGTACTACACCTTGGCCAAAGATCCACCTAAAACTATGTCCGAGTTAATGGCAAAAGCAGCCAAAATTATGAATGTCGAGGAGGCTATGGCTGCGAAGAAGAATATGGATAAAGAAGTAAAAGTGGAGGTCGACAAGTCTAAGAAGAAAGATCAGAAAGGAAATGGTGGTGACAAGCATTACAGGAATAATAGGACAACGTTGGAAGTTCTAAAGAAGTACGATAATTATACCCCATTGAAAATGGGTATTAATCATGTTTTGGAAGAAATCAAGAATAACGAGGAAATCAGGTGGCCAGAGAAACTGAAGACAAATCCAGATCTGAGGAATAAGGCCAAATATTGCGAGTTTCATAAAGATCATGGCCATATAACCAAAAATTGTATAGCCCTTCAGAACGAGATCGAAACACTCATCCGAAGAGGAAAATTGTCAAAGTATGTAGATCGCAAGAGTGAGAGGAAGAATGATGATAGAACTAGAGAGAGATCTAGATCTCCTCGTCGTGCAGAGGAGAAAAAGAGGAGGGACCACGAAGAGGATCCAGATGATGACCCTGATCTTCCCAAGAAGCCAAGGCAGCCTGAACGAGAGGTATTCTCCATACGTTTTGGGTCATTTGATTGTAATGTTATTACAGGAGGAGATGCAGGGGGAGGAGACCTTACTGCAGAAAGAAAAGCTTACCTCGGAGAGGCTCAAGCTTGTTCATATATTCAGCGAATAAATCTGGCCGAGGATGATCGTCCGAGGAAGGTAAATAAAGAGAAGTTAGTGATTGGTTTTTCAAAAAACGACCTGCCAGGTGTTCTTTACCCTCATGATGATCCTTTGGTGATCAAAATGAGGATGAAGGATGTGGTCATTTCAAGGGTGTTAGTAGACAATGGTAGTTCGGCAGACATCATGTACTATTCATGCTTTGATAGCTTGAATTTAAAATTATCTCAATTGGAACCTTATCACAGACCCCTTTTGGGTTTTGCTGGCGAGAAAGTTTTTCCACTTGGGACGATCAAGTTGGATATACTCATTGGAACTTGGCCTGCTTGTCGAACAGAAAGAATACGCTTATTTGTGATGGGTAAGAATGTGCAGTCAGCCTACAACATCATCATGGGAAGAGTTGGATTGAAGAAATTCGAGGCAGTTCCATCTACAGTACATCAGTGTTTGAAATTCCCAACGAATTTTGGAGTAGGAATTATGAAAGGTGATCAAAAAGTAGCTCGGGAATGCTATTATTCGTCTGCCGAGCAAGAGGAACTTGAAGAGTCAAGGAAAAAGATAACTACTTACCAAGTGGAGGAAGGTACAAAAATTGAAACTCTTGACCCTAGGGATGAATCTCAACTCGTAAAAGGGCAGGTGGTGGAATCTACAGAAACTGTTATCCTGGACGACGAGCATCCTGAACGAGTAACTCAGATAGGATCGTCGTTGGACGTTTCAATAAAATAGGAGTTGATAACTTTCTTGAGAAACAGGAAGAATACTTTTGCTTGGAGTCATGAAGACATGCCAGGTATAGATCCAAACTTCTTATGTCATGAGCTCAATGTGAATAAGGAGATCAAACCTGTGAAGCAGAGAAGAAGAGTGTTTAGTCCCGAGAAGAACCAGGCCATACAAGAGGAGGTCGAGAAACTCCAGAAAGCCCAATTCATTGAAGATGTGAAATATCCAGATTGGTTGGCAAATGTGGTGATGGTAAAGAAGAAGAACAACAAATGGAGAATGTGTGTTGATTTCACTGATCTCAACAAGGCATGCCCAAAAGATCATTTTCCATTGCCCAGAATTGATCAACTAGTGGATGCTACCTCAGGACATGAGCTACTCAGCTTTATGGATGCTTATTCTGGCTACAATCAGATCAAAATGAAGCCAGAAGACAGGGAAAGTACTTCTTTTATTACCCCAAGGGGAACTTATTGTTATAATGTTATGCCTTTTGGTTTAAAAATGCAGGTGCAACATATCAGCGGCTGATGAACAAGGTTTTTGCCGAACAAATCAGTTGCAATATGGAAGTCTATGTCGACGACATGCTCACCAAAATCAAGAGAGCTACTGATCATCTAGTTGACTTAGGCCAAACCTTTGATCAACTGGACAAATACCAAATGAAGCTCAACCCGACGAAGTGTACCTTTGGAGTACGAGAAGGAATGTTCCTCGGATACATCGTCAATCAACGAGGTATTGAGGCAAATCCAGAAAAGATTAAAGCTCTTTTAGGGCTGCGATCCCCAACGACGAGGAAAGAAGTACAGAGTCTTACCGGACGAGTTGCAGCGCTCAACAGATTTGTATCCCGAGCAACTGATAAATGCCTCCCGTTCTTCAAAACACTGCGAAAAAGTTTTGAGTGGACTGATGAATGTGAGAAGGCCTTTCAAGATTTGAAGAAGTATTTGGGAGCCCCACCATTATTGTCTAGGCCAATAACTCGAGAGAAGCTGTACTTGTATTTGGCAGTATCAGAGAATGCAGTTAGCTCGGCGTTGATCAGATTGGAGAATGGAGTCCAGAAGCCAATTTATTACACAAGCAAGGCCTTCCGAGGTGCAGAAATCAGATACCCAAAGTTAGAAAAATTGGCACTGGCATTAATTGAAGCAAGTAGAAGAATGAGGCCATACTTCCAGGCCCATACCATCATAGTGTATACCGACATGCCATTAAGACAAGCCCTTCACAAGCCAGAAAAATCAGGAAGATTGATGTACTGGGCAATAGAGCTCGGTGAATATGATATTGTGTACGAACCCAAATCATCATTAAAGGGGCAAGCTGTAGCAGAGTTTATAGCAGAGTTCACATACCCTGATACCCCCGAGGAGCAAAAGGTACTTGCTAACTTACCTGTGGACGATACAGGATCAACAGACACAAATCCAGACCAACCAAGGTTGGTAAAAGGACTTGTGGATGTAGAAGAATCATCATATTCAAACCCAGACCAACTAAGGTTGGTAAAAGGGCGCGAACAGATGACCAATGAGGAACGAAAGATACCAGGGAATGAGGAAACAAAACAGCAGATATTTTACCGAGGAACTCTGACAAATAAGAAATTTGAAGACGAGGTACCTACATGGAGATTATATGTAGATGGATCATCTTGCACAGCTGGTTGTGGAGCAGGGATTATTTTAAACTCTCCAGATGATATTGACATGGAGTATGCCTTGAGATTCCAATTCAAAGCTTCCAATAATGAGGCTGAATATGAGGCTATGATAGCAGGTTTTCATTTGGCGAAAGTTATGGAGGCACGACAAGTAATTGTTTTCAGTGATTCTCAATTAATTGTGAATCAAATGATGGGAATATATGCAGTGAAGGGAGAGTTAATGGTGAAATACCATGCAAAGGTGATGGAGTTATTGACAGAATTTGATGCTATTCAATTGGTGAGGATACCGAGAATGGAGAATGCTAGAGCAGACGCATTGGCCCGACTAGCGTCAGCTACGCGCACCGAGCTGCGAAGAACAATACCAATTGAAGTATTAGAAAGTCGGAGCATAGAGGAAGATCTGACGGTGAAGATTATTACCCTTGATTTAGGACCATCTTGGATGGATCCTATCAGAGCATACATTGAAGAAGGAGAATTACCGGAGGACAAACTAGCTGCCAAGAAATTGAAGTATAAAGTTGCTCGGTATGTGTTAACTAATGGTGTTTTGTATAGACGAGGAATTATGGCAGGATTGCAGAGATGTGTGCATCCATCAGAAGTCAAAGAATTGATTGAAGAAATTCATGAAGGATCTTGTGGAGCTCATGTAGCAGGTCGGACACTTTTGCAAAGGGTAATGACACAGGGATATTACTGGCCGACGATGAGGGCTGATTGTATAGCCTATACTAAGAAGTGTGACAAGTGCCAACGTTTTTCCTCCATCCGAAGAACTCCACAAGCATTGTTGACACCCATAACTTCACCTTGGCCATTTGCCATGTGGGGGGTTGATCTGGTTGGACCACTGCCGATGACCCGAGGAAGGTTCAAGTATCTCGTCGTGGCAGTAGATTATTTTACTAAATGGGTGGAAGCTGAACCACTAATTGATATGACGTACGAGAAAGTATATCAGTTTATTTGGAAAAACATCATTTGTCGATATGGTCTCCCACATGCTTTCATTACAGACCATGGAACACAATTCGATAATGAAGAATTTGCTGCTTATTGTCATCAGTCAAACATTTTGAAGTATCATTCAGCACCAGGCCATCCCCAGAGCAATGGACAGACTGAAGTGACGAACAGAACATTACTGAATGGTTTGAAGAAAAGGTTAAGTGAAGCTAAAGCAAATTGGATTAATGAGCTCCAATCCGTACTATGGGATTACCGAACAACTCCCCGAGCAACAACTGGAGAATCACCATATATGTTGGCATTTGGAAGTGAAGTTGTGATACCTGCCGAGTTGGGTCTCCCAACTCATAGAGTGCTGAATTTCAACTCCCCGATCAGCGATTTGATGAGAAGACTGGATTTGGATATGCTCGAGGAGGTTAGAGAAGAGGCAGCCATTAGAAATGTTGCTTACCAATAACGTACAGCTCTGTTTTACAACAAAAGGGTGAAGAAATGTGATTTAAAAGAAGGGGATTATGTGCTAAAGAAAGTCATTCAGAAGCAAAATAAGTTGGAAGCAAACTGGCATGGACCTTACCGAGTTACAGAGGTTGTTCGTCCAGGAACCTACAGAATAGCAACTCTAGAGGGAGAAGAATTTAAGAATGCGTGGAATGCTGAACATTTACGCAAGTATTATCAGTAATGTAAAATGTAAAAGCATTTCCTTCATTATGAATAAAGCGAGGATGTTTCGCCATTTTCTTTCTGGTTGAAAGTTTTTCGTGGAATACTAGTGTAATACACTATGCACAAAAAGTGCTCTAAGGAGCCAAAAGCTCTAAGGAGCTAAAAAGTGCTCTAAGGAGCCAAAAGTGCTCTAAGGAGCCAAAAGCTCTAAGGAGCCAAAAAGTGCTCTAAGGAGCCAAAAAGTGCTCTAAGGAGCCAAAAGCTCTCTAAGGAGCCAAAAGTGCTCTAAGGAGCCAAAAAGCGCTCTAAGGAGCCAAAAAGCGCTCTAAGGAGCCAAAAGCTCTAAGGAGCTAAAAAGTTAGAAGAACCATTACCACTCCTTTGGTTAGGAGGTGTACACCAGCATGATCAACTACGGTTGGTAAAATAAAAATATATTCTCACATTACAACTTATGTTGGTCGAAAGATAACATTATTACAAAAAGTTTTTTGAAGAACAAAATATTCCAAAATACACCAAGTATAGTTGGTCGGGGATAAAGACCCAATAACTGTAGTTGGTCGACGAGGACAAATTATTGACCTTAGTTGGTCGGACGCATTTTTATATTCGAAATTGAACCAAGTATAGTTGGTCGGGGATAAAAACCCATCAACTGTAGTTGGTCGACAAACATTATTTATCCACCTTGGTTGGTTGGAAACAATTTGAACAATTTATATTCATTACTTTATTATTAAGTGATTGATCAACCTTGATACTTGTAAATTTTTATTATTAAGTTGGTTGATGAACAGCACGATATTGTTATCTTTTTAACAAATACATAGATACATATGCACAAATATAAAGGTGTTTGATAAACACAAGACAATAGCAAAATTGGCAAACAAAAAATGAAAGTCTTTTCATTAAAAATCTAGAATAAATTACAAGTTACATAAATGTATTAACTGTTACATTGAAAACCTATTCTATTGGTTTCTTTCCTTTATTTTTTGAAATAGGCTCCTCACCAGCAGGAGGATCCTCTAGACAAAGAGGAGAATTAATGAAATTAACATCCCTGAGCATTCTGACATTCATCACAGAAGGTGTATCCAAGAGATGCTCAGGACGAGACAATTCAACCTGAGAATGAAGGCTATAATCGCCAAGGTACTTTGAAATCAAGCTACGAGGAATGGAACGAGCTGGGATCCATGCCATGTCCAATTTGAAAGGCGGTACAGGCAGGTCTAATAATGATGGAGCATGATAATCCCATAAATAATGCCCTTGCTCCAATTTTAACACGCCCAGTGCGTTCAACCATCCTTGCTTGTAACCTTCATTGTTGGCATGTTCAATACGAGCATCCAGATGAACGAGAGCTTCATTATATCCTGCCATCCAGAATTCTCTGGGTTGTTTATGAAATTGAAAGGTTAATCTATCCAATTGCTCGAGAAGGTTTTTGGCAAAAAGATCCTTAGTATGAAGAGCAGACTTTGTCGCAGCCAGTTGATCTTCTAAAGATAAGTTTTTCTTGGACAATTCAGACAGAGCACGATCCTTAGCCTTCAGTTGGAACGCTTGAGTTTCCAGAGTAGATTGTGTGCGAGCCTCTTCAACGTTGCGACTAAGAACTCTTGATCGGCTCTGAGAAGCGACTGGGGAGTTTTGCTCCTCGGCAACATTTTGAGCAGCTCTTCCTCGCCCCCGAGAACCTCTTCCTCGTCCGCGAGCAGTCCCAGAAACTGCAGATCTTCTTAAATCATCCAGTTCTTGCCTTAATTTGGCATTTTCGACCTCTAAGAAAGAGAAACCTTCATCAGTAACGGGCACTAGAGCAGTGGAAGATGATGCTGCAGATTCATATTGAGCCAACTTTTTCTGTAAATTGTTATTCTCTTATTCCAGGATCTCGGCAATCTGCCTGCAAGCTTCAACTTCACCTTTTAAGGTGCTTTCCCTAATATCGTATCCAGCAATGATCTTCTTATGGCCTGTTTCAGAAGAGAGTTGCTGGTATCTATTTTCATAATACTCGTGCAACGAGGCCATTGTTACATTGTGTTGATTTTGAAGATCCTCTATGGAACCATGAAGTTCCTCGATCAGTTCGTAATACGCCATATTATTGGCCACAGATCTATCAAGCAAATCCTTCAGATACCGGTAAGCCTCAACTGCTTGTTCTGAGGCATCGTGACCAAGGATGTCGACAATCTCTGATACACTTAGGTCTGTATGACCAGCTTTATAATATCCATTACATTGTCGCATCAACTCAGTATCAGGAGCAGATATCAATTCCATTCTGGCCAAAAACTAATAAAGAAGAGGAAGCGGGAGTTAATAAATAAAAGCAGACAGAGTATCAATAAAGAAGAGGAACGAAGATGTATTTTATTAGATCATCAAAAGGTTACATTGTTCGATTACAAGAATTGAAGAAAAAGAAATGACACCGAACAACTTCACACCTTTTCCTTATCCCCCAAGACTTTCTCGGGAGGCTGGGACGAGGAGCTCGGTTGCTCGGTGGTATCAACGGGTTGATGAGCAGGAATCTTCTCGGCAGGAGGAGGCATAGAAGAAACGTCCTCGACTATAGAGGGTTGAGAAGCAGAGACTGGGTCACCCATAGCCATAAAAGACTCATCTGAGGCAGGCTCATCTTCTTCTTCTTCCACAATTGGTGGAGGAGGACCAGGGAGATGCTGTTGGAATAGCTCAGAATTGTCTTGGACCTTCAGCTCTTGCAGAGCAGCTACCCAGCCATCGTGGAAGTATTTCAACTTCCCATATTGGACTTGGGATGTCATTGCAGCTATCCCTCTCTCCCATCCTTTCTCCCAACCAGCACTGAAATGTTTCTTGATTGCGACCTTTCTCCTCAACTTCTCCGAGGAGCGCTTCACCTCCAATTCCTCTTTTTTTACCTTGATATCTCGCAGGGTAGATAACTCTTCCTCTGCCTTTTTCATCTGGCCATCATATTCCTGATGTTTAACCTCTAAACCTTTTACTTTCTCCTCCAAATTCTTCGAGGTTTCAGCCATTTTCACCTTCTCAGCTTCAGCCACAGCTAATTTCTTCTCCCAAACAGCTTTTTCGTCAACATACTGTTGACGAGATTCCTTTAAAGACTGGGTCAAACCCAATAGAGCATCCTCTACGCCTGACGAGGAGCTTGAAGCTTTGATAGCTTCATCCTTCTTCACAATATTCTTGAAACAGTTTACCAACTGAAAGATGAGAAAAATAGCAAAGTCAATACAAAATGAAAGCTTTCAGAGAAAGAAAGAAAAATCAGAAGTATAAGAAATTTACTGAAGCAAGGTGACGAGCAGCTAAGGATGTCAGCATATCCCTAGGAATTCTTTCATCAATACCATGGACCTCGGGTACAACCGAGCTCGTTGCAGAACTTGGAAGAATGATGTTTGGAACATCAGTACCACCAGCAGGTAGGGAGGAGGCAGTTTCAGCCAGAGTAACTGAGGATGATTTCCTCAACCTCCTCAACGGGAGTTCAGAACCTTCAACCAAAGAAGTCTTGGTCGGAGAGATTGTAATTACATCTACAGGAGCATTTTTCTTGCTCGTAACTACTGGGGGCTTCTCGCTAGCCTTAGAAGACCCAGCATCCACTTTCTTAGTCCCCTCTGGGATATCAGTTTTATTTTTCTTGGCCCCAGCAGCAGAAGTAACATCATCAAAGAGAGCAGGAGGAGCTCTTTTCTTACCCATCTTTTGACTTAAAGGAAGATGAGAATCTGAAGATGAACCTTCTGGAGTTGAAGCTGGTTCAACAGGGCGAGCAGTATAAGAGGTTGTGTAACTCTTATACTGTAGCAGATATGAGGATGACCTGATGTGTTCGTCTGCAATATTCTTGTGCAAACCCCAGATAAGTTTCAGATGCTTGATATTAACCTCTGATTCTTTTGGAGTTCTTCTTTTGCTATCAACTGCAAATAAATACATAATGAGTTATCAGTCATACATTTTGTCAAACATGATGAAAGCATAATTTCATAAATAAAATAAAATGAAAAATAAACCTATCCCATTGCCATATGGGGGACATCTGGGACCGTTGTATACTTCATTTCCAGCTAAAGGGGCATATTGCCAATTTTTTATAACCAACCCATGTTCAAAATAATCTCTATTTGAATCAGGGAGGTTAACTACAAGAGCCCTATTCAAAAACCTAGTTTTTAAATAATAAATATTATCTAGAGTGGCCCACTTATAGCAGTACATAATCTCAGGGATCCCAATACGAGTCCCATGAGTTAGATTTAATTTGTGTACCCCATTAATTATTCTCCATGAATTGGGGGCTATTTTTGCAGGGACAAGGTCAAAATATTGACAAAACTCAAGACACAATGGATTTGGTGGAAAGGAAAAACCACATTCAGCAATAAAAAGACTGGGGAACCAATGTCCCTTAGGCAATCGGAAGTAATCTAAAGGCTCAGAAAGAACCTCTAGAGTTACCCATGAAGGAATGGAAAAGTCAGAACGAAACTTTTCAACAGATTCTACAATATAAACCATATTGAATAAAAGAGATACAGAAGAAAGGAAGAAGATCTTACAGGAAGAAAGGAGGAATGTTGACAACGAACGAAAACAAGGATGAACGCACAAGAGAGAAGAAGAGAATAGAAAGCTTGAATGCAGAAAATTGGAAAACGTAGAAGACGGTATGATTACCCAAGAAGTTTAAATACTTTGCATTGGGAAGCGGCGAAAGAAATGATTACCAAAAAGAAACTGCTGAACTTCCGGCGGCTAAAAGGACAAAAACCGCACGGAGATCGAAGCGCTTATAAAAAATTCAAAAAAAGGGCGGAAGCTGGGAAATGAGAAGGAAATTTGAACACAATGTTCTTGAAACCCAGGAAAAGTCATTTAATATTGCCATATACCGAGAAAGAATGTTCCATACTCCTCAAAGTTTGAAATATGAAACATTGGGGGCTTCTGTTGATACCAAAATTAATATGCTGATGTGGACGACTAATATGAAGACACGTGTCAATCTACGTGGCACAATAGCAGCGAGGAAGTTCATTTCCTGACCAACCATGCTTCTTTCCGAGCAACGAGAATACACCGAGGAACTCTAGCGCGCCGAGGAAGTCTAGCGCTCCGAGGTACTCTAATGCTCCGAGGAACTCCTGATCAACGAGCAACTATGGCGGTCCGAGCTGCACCTCGGTCGTATCATTAATTGCCAGATAATCAACAGCTCAAATATTCATTTAATGCTTATATTCTTGACGCGCACGCTGCATTAAATGTATTACCCTTTCACATGTATACCATTTAATGTATCGAACCTTTCATGTACAGCCTCAAGGCTATAAATACCTTGTATCATTCTCATTCAAAGGGGACCGGAATTTCTTGAGAGAACTTGTAATCAAGAATTCTGCAAACACTCAGCAATACCATAACAGTGGACGTAGGCTTTATTCCTAGCCGAACCACTTTAAAAATCTTTGTCTTATTTATTTATCTGTGATTGAATAATTAGAGCAATCTAATTTTTTACATCAACACCAAGTACAATATGATTTTGGGATAACTAAAGATCCGATTTCGTATTTACAAGTCATTAAAAATGTTAATTTTAACAAATGGATTGATACCATGAAGGATGAACTAAAATCTATGGCTAAAAATCAAGCTTGGGACATTGTTCAATTACCAATAGGACACAAACCAGTAGGGTATAAGTGGGGTTTTAAGACAAAGCCTGACTACAATGGCAATATTGGATGACATAAAGCTCGACTTATAGCTAAAGGTTTTAATAAAAAAATAAGGTATCGACTATACTGATACTTTTTCCCCTGTGCCTAGAAAGGGTTCTCTTAGAATTATCATGGCATCGGTATCTCATTAAGACCTCGAGTTACATCAAATGGATGTGAAAATAACCTTTCTTAATGGAGACTTATAAGAGGAAGTCTATATGCATAAACTTGAAGGCTTCATCATCAAATGTCAGGGAGACATGGTCTGTAAACTTAAGAAATCAATATATGGAATGAAACAAGCTTCGAGGCAATAATATCTAAAGTTTGATGAAATCATTACGAACATTGGCTTCAATGAAAACTTAGTTGATCTATGAATATACCTCAAGATCCGTGGGAGTAAGTCCATATTTTTGGTACTGTATTTCGATGACATATTACTCTCCAACGGTGATCTTTGTCTATTACATGAGACTAAGAATCATCTCTTTAAGAATTTTGAAATTAATTATATGGGTGAGGCTTCCTATGTGATAGGAATTGATATATTCCATGGTAGGTCACTTGGAATTTTGGGAACGTCTCAGAAAGAATTTATTGACAAAGTTCTAAAGCGATTTGGCATGATGACATGTTATTCTAATGTTGTTCCACTGCACAATAGAGACAAGATTGATCTTAGGCAATGTTCGTAGAATGACTTGGAATGTAAAGAAATGGAAAAATATCCTTATGCTTCTCTTGGGGGAAGTTTGATATAGACACATGTTTGCAGCAAACCTGACGTTCGCCATGTTGTTGGCATGCTAGGTAGATTTCAGAGTAACCCAAGAATCGCTCATTGGAAAGCTCCAAAGAAAGTACTGAGATTCTTAAAGGGAATAAGGAATCACATCCTCACATATAGAAAATCATCTCATCTATAGATGGTTGGGTTTTCAGATTCAGATTTTGGTGGATGTCCTAACACTAGACATTGTACTCTTACTTATGTGTATCTTCTAGTTGGAGGTGTAATATCATGGAAAAGGCAGAAGTTTGAATTTATCTTCACATCTACTATGGAGGTTGAATTTGTGGCATATTGCAGAATTTTATGTCTGAGTTCGGAGCTTTGAGTTTTATTTCTAAGCCCTTAACTATTTATTGTGATAATGAGGCCGCAATCTTTTTTCTCCAAGCATGACAGGATATCTAAGGGATCCAAACACATATATCTTAAATATCTCTCACTAAAGGAAGATGTTAGAAGAGGAAAATCTATCATTAAACACACAGATCTCATGGTCACAAATATTATTAAAAAAGGACTATCGTCAAAGACATTTTAGAGACATACTGAAAGCATGGGTCTTAAAGATAGTTCCTAGTTATTCCTTTTCAGGAATTTATTATGCCTGTATTTGACATTTGTTGAGTTCTAAATAAAACTTCTACATCTATTCTATTATGTTTCATATTGTGTATACATATTATTAGTGGATGAACTATAACAAAAAATTATCTTCTTCAAGACATTATGGGACCATTATTTAAACTCCTGATTATGGCCTAGTTAAGAAGGTCGTCAATTACGTAGTACATGGAAGGAATCATGTTGCATAATTATATGCGACCACCATGACTCGCATTGACTACTAGACTCACCAAGGCACTTATAAAAACCAACTATTAAAGGATTTAGGATATAATACGCTCCTTATGATTCTTAATTAAAAATATTAATGGATTTTTGTAACGACCAAGTGGGAGACTGTGAGGAAATTATTAATTAACCTTTGGGTTCCTTAATAATTTTAATTCCTTCCCCGAAATGTGGTAATTGGTATTCTGTTTTTTTAATAGAATATGTTATTTCCTAACAACATGTTTTTTATTCCAAAACAAAATGGTTATTAAAAGTAGTTAAAATTATAATTAAATCTCTACCTTGATGGATGGTTAAGATTAATTGACCTTTGAAATTGAGGCCCTCTCTCCACCTATGAATAGATGACTTTATTCCATCTAAAAGGTATCCACGAAATACACATATAAAGGTTTATAGACAAGGAGAGAGAAGCCAAAATTCTCCGTTAAAAGACTTCTAAGGTGGTCAACCGACGACAGTCAACGACGACAAACAACGACATCATATCCATGATGATGAAAGGAGGTATTAAATTATCCCTCTTTTCACATAACTATTAGGTGATTATTATGTTGTTCACGATCTTAGGATTCATGTAAATAAACTGTTTTACAGGAGAAGCACTACTCTTCATACGAATCAATGAACATACTTGGTTGTGTTTACCTTTTTTTTCTACAATACCATTATTTATAAATAGGGGTGAGAATATCCCTCACCATGGCTTACAAACTAGAACCACTTTAAGAAACATATCTATTGAAAGGAATTATCATCTTATCTACCCCTGCTGATAAACTTATGGGTTGTTGCGTTTGAATTATGCATTTGTCATGGGTGTCAAGCCCTTAGGATGCTCCTTTTCTTGATGGATCTCATTTAATTAGCTGTAGTCCAATACCACCATGACCAAAAAAACTCCTCCCTCTCTTTTGTCACGACTAAAAAATCCACTCTTTCTGAAAAACCCTAAAAATTGCCCATCCATACAAAAAACTCTAAAATCCCCACAAACCCAACCAGTTTTCCCATTTAAAAAATTACAAGGTTGGATATAAAGGCTGAGGTTGGGGATTGGGTAGTGGAGTTGGGATTTGGGTTGAGGTTGGGCAGTGGGGGTGGCGCTCTCGAGATGCTGGGTTTATGAGTGTGTTGTGTGTGTGACACAGAGACAAAAAGAAGAGATAGGTGATTTTTTTTTACTTTACACTTTTGAGGGGTATTTTGGTAAACTCGTATATTTTAAAACTTGATTTATCTTTCCATAAAAAAACTAATGGTTTTTAACGGAATGTGTTTTTAAAACCGATCAGTAGTTAAAAGGGTAAAACGATACAAAAAAAAATAGTTCAAGTGAAATCTACTAATAGTTAATGGGGCATAGTTGTAGTTTAATCTTAAAAAAAATTGCAAAAAACATAGGAGTCACAAAAGGTGAAACAGGAGACAAATAGCAATAAGTAGAAAAATAAGGACCCCAAAGTTCATTAACGTTTAGTAAATAATCTCTGATGTGCCATTTTTGCAATTGGGCCAAGATAATGTATGACATTTTATATTTGAATCCTATTTTTTATGGGAGGGGTAGAATTTAGTCAAATGCCAGTGATTTATATATAAAATGATTTTAGGGAGGGGGAATATAATTAAATGATTGTTATTTATTTATAAAATGATTTTAGGGAAGGGGGAATTTAATCAAATGCCTAGATTTATTTAAAAGATGAGTTTTACTCCAACAACTTTTTAGAAAATTATATTTTTAAGTCTTTGTAGTGACTTTAGCACATTAATAATTAGTTTGACAATTGAGAGTGATGATATGGTAATGTCATGCCATGTTAGTTTCCGACAACCTCACCTGAAAACCCATAAAAATTGATAATACTCAACCCCAGTTGTCCCAATGTTCACAACTAATATTACTATTCCGTTTATAATGTAGTTAAATCTAGGGTGTGCACAAAATCAAACCACCAGCTTGGAGAGAAAAATAAGGTTTTCTAATTTAAACATTCCAATCTCGGTCCGGTCCAAAAACACCTTAAACCAAATATTTTGGTCCAGTCTAATAAAGACCAAGCTTGGACCAGGCCCATGCACACCCCGAAGTTACATCGAGTTCTTTGTTAGTTTTCAAAATAACGTGGGTTAAACTTAAAAATTAAATACAATATTATTTGGAACTTCTACCAACTAGTCCCGTTTCCTAACTATGTACTCCAATAAATTTTTTGATTTTTTTTAACCTCAAAAAACAATTTTGCTTTAATGGGTTGTAATACACCCAAATAATTAGGAAAATATTTTGTTGAGTTGGTAGTATTAAAAAATATTTAATACATGTACTAACAGGACCTATTGAGTAAATTTTATTTTGATATTAAGATGACTTATTTGTTTATCTCCCTCCCACATTATATTGAGGGACTAAACATTGTTTAAACCTATTTTTAGTTAAGAGACTCAATAATCAACTTCATCAACAATAAGTGACAAAATGTGTACTCCAAACTCAAAAGCTATCAAACTATGAATAATTCAGAATTAATCTCCACTCATACTAAATCAAATATACACACACATTATAATTACCAACATCAACATAAACACTTTATTGCACACACACACACGCGCGCGAAAAGTATTGATATTGAACACATTACAAAGATTCATGTTTGAATTATAATTTCGTAATGATCAAAAAGTAAAACTGCACATACACAACAGATACATGTTTGCACACACACACACACACACACACACACACACACACACACACACACACACACACACACACACACACACACACACATATATATATATATATATATATATATATATATATATATATATATATATATATATATATATATATATATATATATATATATATATATATGACCTGATTCATCATTGAGATAGTATGAGCGAGAGAGAGAAAAGGAGAGGGAAGCTTCGTGTATTAATATAAGACGAAATGGAAATGTTTTTTTTGAAAATGGCGTAATTTATGTTAGTCCGATTTTGTGCCACATGGTTTCGGACAGTCACTAATGTTTTGTTATTGTTGTACCTCAAGTACTGCACGTGACAGTTGTTTAGAATGTTTTCCTTTTAATACACCTCACTTAGTTTATTTTTTTCCTAATTAAAAAATAAAAAAGGTAGTTATGTATTTACACAAGTAGCTCTATTAATTTATCCACTTTGGGTAAATTTTAACACTTTTCATTTTATTATCTTAATATTGTTAATTAATCACTAATACAGTGTTGAAAAATGGCTTGGATCCACCCATCAACAATTAAGGCCTTTTTAAAAATGGTCAAGGTTAATTATATGGTTCGATTTAGAATTAATTCGGATATAATTGTTCAGGATTCGGGATTTAATTTACCATTTCATTTTTTTCAATGAATTTTTGTTTTGAAGCATATTAAGGTTGCAATTCGTTTTGGGATCAATTTGAGGTCTATGAAAGTCCTATTAAGATTTGGATTTGAGTTTATCATGACAAAATAGTGATCATCATCATTCTTGCCTTAATACTGTCCCTAACGATACATTGATGTTCGATTTTAATTCTGTTTGGCACTTTGGGGTCATGTTTAATTTCGATTTTGTTGGAAGTTCATGCTGATGTTCACTTTGAGGGTTAAATTTTAGATGGTGATGTTTTTATATCACAATTCAATTTGAGTTCGATTTCAAATTTTTAGTTTCGATTAAAATTATTTTTGTTAACAAATTCATGGTGTTGTTTGATTTGATTAACTATGGTATATGCAAATCAGGGTGGCATTTTATTTTATTCATGTGCTTTATCACTGATATTATTTTCTTACTTTTATATAGTGGTGTTAGAGGACGAGAATATGGTGATGGACGTGATATTAAAGTAAAAGATGGTGATAGTGGTGGTGGTGGTGATATCGATATTAGCGATTCAATATGCTATTTTTTTGTTTTTATCTTTCATTTCTTGTATATAAAAAAATAAAGGTCAAACCTAGTCATTTCAAAATTAGTTATATACTTATAATCTAAATCAGGAAGGAAAAGTGTATAGTGAGACCATTATATTCATTATTTTTATTTGAATTTTAGTACAATTAGATGTTACAGTAGTGCTCTTTTAGTAAATATATCATGATGTTAGCTATTTCACGACAAAAGTAAAAGTTCGGTGTTTAAACAGCTAAAAACAATTTTTTGAACAGAGTGAAAAATTGGTACAATCCATTGTGTATACATGTAATTAATCCAAAAAATTCCACCTCGTTAAATTATGGTCTACATAATCATCAAATTATTGATTAAACTATAAATAATAAAAATGGCTTTTCAATTTTTAAACGAGTCGTCAATCTCCGAATCGAGTTATAGTAATCCCTTTATAACAAGAGTCATCGAGTTTAATTTCAAAATTATGCTATCAATCCATGAGGCATTGCAACCACTACTATCATTTTTTCATAAATTCCTAGTTCCTATTTCATTTTGAAAATTTAACCAAACTACTGATTTTCAAATTATTAAAAAATTAATGTTTTAAAAATATTATGAATACTTCAATCATTTATGGGCAATTTACAATTAGGCCCCTTAGTAACAATTTTTAAACATTTAAGGACAATTTACAATTAGGTCCATTTGTTATGTTACTAGCGTGGACTTTTACAAGAAGAGAATTAGTTAGTGGACCTAAGTGTTTAAAATTTATCAAATTCCTTTATTGTTTAAAATTTATTTGTGAGGGACCTAAGAGTAATTTCCCCATAATTTGTTTATAATTTCAACTTTATTTCATTAATAAGAAAACGACAGGTTTTTATATTTATATCAACTTATAATGATTATTTCCTATTGAATTTTTTTTAACGTCAGGGTCTATAAGTACACAAACTCATATGTGAGCCAACATTCACACAAGGCCAAAATGATAATAAATTATGGAAGAATTATAGCCAAACACACAAAATAAGCACAAAATGTATGTAATGCTACAAATTTACTACATCCATGGAGGGGACATTTTATTTATATTATGATAATAGAATTTGAAAAGAGTTTTATGCTTTATCTTTCACATGACCAACCTAGGGGGAGGCAATTGAATTATATACATTTTGATATAAGGTTCCCATTTGAGGTGATCTCTCCCCCAAACACTTATTAAATAAATGATAATTTGTCTTATAAAACTTTTCTCACATGATCATAATTACCAGCTAAAGGAACATGGGTACCAATACTGGTGGGAGATTTTTATAAATGACAAAATACCTTTCCCAAAATTTCTCCCACGGTTGGGAGATTTTTGATGCATTGAGACTTGATATTGTTAAGGTTGTTTATCATTTCTCTCTGCTAAGGAATGGATGGTTTCTGGAGTCTACGTCTAATTGTTGCTCTGTAGTCGTGTTTAATGATGGTTTACCTTGGTAAGTTTGTAAATAAAAATGAATGCCAGTCTTCTCAACCGATTTATTTATTTTCTTAAAGTGTGAAAGTGAAGTGCAAAGCCCTTTATTATGAACATCACCTCTTCTTTTTTTAGTATATAAATTCCCTTACTATTTTTCTTTGTTGTTCTTGTATTTTATTTCAACTTGGTTCGATAATGGTGTATAAAATTAATGCCTCTACCACCAATAACTTAAAGTGTGTTACATCCCTGGTTGGGTTATTATCGAGTTGCCAAAAAGGATTTAACACTTATGGTTCAAAAAGGGAACCTATTTAGTATTTTATATGATAGTGGATGATGGATAAAAATTTCCCCAAACCCTATTTTCTTGTGTTTCTATGAATATTTGCGAGTCCTCCCATAACAAATTATCCCCCACAAATTTACGGCACTAACACGGGCCTTGACGAACCCAGTCCCGGCTACCGTGGTTTCTTATGAAGGAAAAACTCTATTAACTAACGGTTTGGATAAGTTCTACTAAATTTCCCTCTATTAAATAAGGATTAATAGCTCATGTGTATTGTCAAGAATTAGGAGCATTGCCCATTCAAAATAGATGACCCCCTTGTTCGGTGCCTAAGTTCCCTAGCATGGGGATGAAGATAGGTTGGAATAACCTCAGGATTTGCCTCACACGATATTTCATGCATTCATTTATTTGTTTTTTATGCTTGATTACTTGTTCGTATTTTTTTTCCACCTGAGTGTATGAAGCGAGAATCGTTACCTGCCAATGTTAAGTTTGTCGACTTGAAGAAAATTTGGTTAATAAATCAGAGATTAAGGGATGTCGATAATCCTAAATTTATCGCCATCCTGATTTCATACATTATTCCAATTACATTCACTACACCATATATCGTAAATTTTCATGGGCCACCCCAATGGGTCACAATCTAAATTCGTGACAATATTAAGGGTGAAAAAACTAGGGGTCATAGTCCAAATCCTTAGTCCATAGGAGAGAATGTGGATCACGATCCAAAACCATGACCACCATACCACGAGACGTTGCCATCCATACCCGTGACCCATAAGGGAGAATACGGGCAATGGTTCAAAGCCGTGACCATCATATCACTGGGGGCACAATCCAAAATCGTGATCCAAAATTTATCTTCAATTAAAAAAATGTATTTTTTAATTAAAATAAATTGAGTGTTATGGTTTTGGAGAGTGACCAACAATTTATTTCAATTTATAAAATTTATTTGGTCATGGTTTTGTACCGCGACCAAAAAAAATTTACAAAAAGTATTTTTCTGCAACCCTAAAAAACCAATACATTTTCAAACCTCTTTACATTTCCAAAAATAAATATTTAGCCAGTATGTAATAAAAGTTGGCTAACACATGCTTTCATGAATATGTAATAATATGGCATAAGATAACTAACCCATGTTTGTGTGAATATGTAATAAAATAGAACACATGCCTTTATTAATATGTACAAGACAAAAAAAATACAACACATGTTTGCATGATTAAGTACAACACAAATAAAAATATAACGAATGCTTACGTGAATATTTTCCAAATGCTCCTTATCCAATGAGGGTTACAAATAAAACTTCAAAATGTCCCAAGTGGTAAGTAACAAAATACTTGAGTACAAAAAATAACTTTAGAATGCATACATAGTAAAAAATGGCATCAAAGTCAATGTAGTTCGTAAGATGAATAAGGTTGGGGTCTAACTCATAATTTGAATCTAGGGTGGCTCTTTTGATTTATAAAAATATATGTCAAATGTGTTGAAAGTACAGAAATTATGAAAACACGCTAAATTGGAAAGTGTGGTATAAACCCTCTTTTTTAGTATTTCTATTTACAAAAATATATGTGAATGCATTTATGATAGTAAAAAGTGTGGTGTCCTATGACTATGTCATAATATTTTCAAGCCTAAGTCTAACTATTTGCAAGTTTTGGACATATTCTTGAACCAGGAGTTCCTTGACTACGAGGTCAGTTGCTACGTGTTACGTTGGTCCCGTGTAAAGTGTTCGTGCATCTTATGAGGCTATTTGGGGTTGTTTTTCATTTTCTCCTTTCAACGGCATGGTTTCAAGACTAAATCTAAATATTTGAATGTTTTGGTCATACTCTCAAATTGAGAGTCTGGTCATTACATGGTCAGTTGTTACATATTACGTTGGTCCTGTACGAGGTATTTGTGCCTCTTTCGGGGATGTTTTGCATTTTTTCCTTTCAATAACATGTTTTAATGTCCAAGTCTAACTATTTTCAAGTTTTGGTCATATTCTCGAACCGGGAGTTCCATGACGCTGATTTCGTGTCAGGTGTTCGGGCCTCTTACGTGACTACGCAATCTTCAGGGAGGATGCATTTGGGATGGAAATTCTCGAGGGGGAGGATAAGTGAATGTTTGAGGCATCTAATGGTGGTAACCCTGTTATTGACTTAGAAGTCTAACTAAACCATGGATTTCATTTGCCAGGAGTGCCATGTCTTTTTGAAGCTCTGGCACCTCTTTTTTCGTCATGGCACTTTCTTTTAATCCCCTCACCACCCCACCCCTTGTAAAAATCAAAATTTCCTTAAATTATAAAAGCTCTGATACCAATTGTAGAAACCATAATTTTCTTCAATATAAAATCTCTAATACCACTGCTAAAAATTGGAATTTTCCTTATTAAAGCCTAAAATTCCTTAAAAAATAGGATCACGTGATATCTTAGTGTAACCTGCTCTGATACCACTTGTAAGAGCGTAAGTTCTCGAAATATTCAAAATTTTAATTTCTTTCAAAATTAAATTATCACTTATAAAAACAAGACTTCAATTCAAGTTCTAAATTATGTAAATTAAACATGAATTTTGCCAAATTAATTATTCCGACTTGAATTATAGAAAACTAAAATTATCCAATTTAATTAAGCACCAATTAAACTACTTTTTGTGGTGAAACCAAATTTTATCTTGTTAAACCTAAGAATGTATCAAGATGAATTTTCAAGATAAAATAAACACAACCACAATGCCGCGATGTATGAGAAAATCCCATGATAGGAAAAACCCCGGACGACCCAGCCACAAGTCCACTAAGTACGGAATTATAAAAAGGACATTACAAAATAGTTACACAATGACTCGACGCCCTCTCAAGCCTTGACTCTCTTAATTCCTTTAATCTTTTCCTAGTGACAATGTAGGAGTCCACTCACGTCAATAAGTCCACTGATGGAGCAGTGCTATCGTTAAAAACACGGAGTCCATCGTATGTACACCACGAACACGAAATCCACGACAAGAGGATATCTATAGGAATGTACGGAACAAACACGGTGTGAAGCTATGATTTCAAATCATATATTATGTAGAAGCTTGGGTCATGAAAACAATTTGGGTGCAAACCTTGTGTTTTGTTTGAAAGTGAAGCAATTGGATTTTTTTTGGAAGAGTGTTTGCTCTAAAATATTGGAAAAATTCGATGAAAAAAGTTAACTCCTACACTACATGAATGGGTAGCAAAAGTAGTAGGAGGTTATGGAGAAAAACTTCTCAAAAAATAATTTTTTTTCACAAAAAAAATTATCCAACCGTTCCAACGAGTCTCAATCTTGTTCGAACGACATTCGAACGAGCTGTCATTGCACGCAAAACAAAATCTCATTAGAATTCATTCGAACGAGGTCGTTTGAATGAGGTTGTTAGAACGATATTTTAGACCATGAATCTAGATAATTTCGATACAAACGCGTTGCCACCATTTTCATATTTTTTCAAATTTTTTGAATTAGTTATGATTTTTCTACGCAAAGGTGTCTGAGAACAAAATATTTCGATAATATGAATTCAAAAAAAAGTTTTGACAAAAATTCTTACACCCAATAACAAATTTCCAAGTCTCAACATAATATAAGCATTCATACTTGAGAGATCCTTAGATAGTTGATGATGAACACAGGGCACGAAACACGACATAGGATGCAATCTTCTTGGATTTGGCTGCTACGTCTTCTACCATACCGTCATAGTCTTAAAAGGTCACAAATAAATTCTATCCTATGACTCAAAGAGTGTTGTTCAGAATTAATCCAGCATATACAAATTGACTCAATTGGAAATTTGCATGCGCTTTTTAGTGCGGTCACACCGGATGAGTTCCGTCGGATTATGATGTGTGAAACGTTTAAGGAGGCATGGAACATACTCCAACTCACCCATGAAGGTACAAGTGTTGTTAAGGCTTCTAAACTCCAAAACCTCGCCACTTAATTTGAAACCATTAAGATGTTAGAAAATAAGTCTTTTGATGATTATAGATTGTTCGATAATGTGAATTCATCTTTTAATTTGGGAGAGAAGATTCTCGACAACCGTGTCATAAGGAAAATTTTGAGGTCATTACCTGATAAAATTTAATCCAAAAGTGACTGTTTTAAATTCCTTAGGCACTTTAAACTCTACGAAACATGAAGAGCTTGGAGGTGATTTACAAACCTATAAACTCGACATGTTTAAGTCCAAGGATGTGAAGAATAAAGATAGGAATAGCTTTGAAAGCCCGAAAGGAGGAAACAAATGTTTCGGACGATGAGTTTGATATCGAATCCGATGATATAGCTTAGTTTTCTAGGAAGTTTAGAAATTTTCTTAAGTTTAATAAAGAGATGATTATAAGAAATTTGAAAAGTGTAGGTATAATAACGTCGAGAAATTCCCTAAAAATCATAACAACGATCTCAATAAGGTCGAGTCGAATAGTTGTTTTGGTTGTGAGGATTATGGCCATAGGGCAGCCTAGTGTCCTACTAAACTAAGGAAAGAGGGAAAAAATCAATTGCATACAATGCGACCCTAAGTGACAGTGAACCGAAATAGGAACCGATTCCCCTATTGAGCACAATTTTACTGCGTTCATGTCTAGTCATGCAAGCCATAGTGAAAAATATTTCGATAAAGATAACTTTGTACATGAAACTTTTGAGGCCATTGTTTGTGAATCCCATGTGTTTTATGGTAAAGTGAGTGAAGAAGAGAGTGAGAATGAAGAAAAGGAGAAAGAGAGTGAACTCCAAGTTACCTTTCGTGAGTTATAGACGGAATGTTTGAAATTGAAAATGGCTAACTTGAAGTTGGAAGCTAGGATGAGAGATCGCATCGTAGGAAATGATGAGAGTGTTTTAATTGAAGATCTTACAAAAAGTGGGAGAACTCTTAGAGAGAAGCTCCATTATGTTGAAGGTGAGAGAGATAGTATTCACGGTTTAATGGAGGTACGAAGAAAGAGCTTCCTAAGTTTGAAGAGACTAGGAGTTTACTTGAGTCTAGGATAGTGGAGCTTGAAGATAGATTGAGAGACTCAAGTCATGACAAATTTGATTTGGAGTGTAGGTCAAAAAAGTTAGATAAACATTTAGGAACCATCCAAATCAAAGATGAAAAGTGTGGTATTGGCTTCGATACTCAAAATGCTTCCACTAATAAAGTCAAAACCATGATTTTGAGATAATCGTCTAGGAATGCTAGAAAAGGTCAATCTTTTGGTAATACTTCTCACTGTGTTTTCACTTGCACATATTATGGTAGGAAGGGTCACCTTAGGAGGTTTTTTTTTTATTCGATAGCATCATTTTACACCTATGTGGGTAGGAGATCCGATTTGGAAACTTTACATGATAGACTTTATGATTCTCATTTGCTTGCATATGATAGTTCCCATACTACATCTAAAGGTTCATTGTGTAAGTTTTGTTTACATACATTAGTTATACTTCATAATATATTCTTGTTAGTTGTATATTTCTTAGTCATATTCTAGCCTATGCTTCATCATATATGTTTTGCTAGAATCTTAACAAGTTTATCTTTTGTATTTTGTTTTTGCATTAGTTAAGTGTTATTGAAAAATACAAAAAATATTTTTGTTTGTTCTTTGTGTTATGTTTGTCTTAATTTCTTTTTGAGAAATTGAAAACGCAAAAAGATTTTTTTTGTATTTTATTTTCACATATTTTATGTGGCATATCATTGTCTTTGAATCCTATATCATTCCCCGCTTCAATATGGCTAGAACTTTTGGTTATGAATTTTAATGCTTAAAGTGTTCTTTATCATGCTTGCATGGAGTAGTTTGACTTTGATTTGCTTAATGGATTCTCTTTTTATATGCCTCTCACAAACATGCACCAACACTTTTGAACGTTAACTTCACATGTATATTTGATCTTTGTAATATGTTCTCCCATCAATTTTGTCATCTATATATTTTATGACTATGGAGGATTTGTGCATGTAAGAACCGATGCCCGGATTGAGAAAAATTGATAAACATTTATCCAGTAAACTTTTGTTTAACAATGGAATCGAGCTGCAAAATTCAAGTTGACTTTCCGTACAACTCCAGAGCCTAAAACGTGAGTTATTGTACAAAGTAGCCACGGACAACATAGTTTAGCTTGATATGATCATTCAAAATAAAATAAAAGAAATATTATTTATGAGGGAGTTCGTATGGAAATATCAACGTGTTTGCACAATGATAATGAATCCTAGTTTTTCTTTGTCATGACTCCATTGATTTGTAGAATCATTAAAATGCTAGGCGTGTGTGCATTGTGCTTGTCTGTTTTTTGAGTTCACTTTATCTTATCACATGAGGTTAAATCGAAGTTTGATAAAGTTTTGTAATAAAATAGAACTCCTTGAACATATTTAAGTGATTGGGTTATAATTCTTTTGTCTCTAGTTCACACCCATTCATTCTGTTGACCACATGTTTATTTACATACATTTATGTCATATGAATGTGGAAAGATTATTTTGTTTAATGTCTTATGTGGAGTCTTTGCTTTTACATCTAATCCTTATATGATATTTATTCATATCAATATCTCTCTTGTTGTGATTTTTTATTAGTATCCCATGCTCATTTTAGTTCATTATAGTTAATATCATTTTGCTATCGCATCATAGTTGGTATATACTGTTCCTCATATGGATTAATTACTCTTGTGTTGCCAATAATTTTTTCGTGTCTCTTGTATCACTATACACCATTGCATCATATACTTGTTTTCTTATTATGTGTGACACCCCGCCTAATAAAACACCGGTTGATCAATCATATACCAAATTAAAACAGGAGTCTCATATGGTTCATTCTTAGCAACACTGTCGAAAACCAAATTAATTACTAATAACTTATTAGGCTGGCGTCAAAATTTTATTTAACTAATCTTTTTAACCAAACCAACTAAATAAATCATTCACACAATTTATAAGCAACAACTGAAATAAAATAAAATAATCGAACACTCGGTTTAACATAATACAACCAAATTGAATGCCGCACTAAAAGACGGTAAAAGAATAAATGAATATAATTGGGCTATCGGCCCGAAAGTGACCACAATGCTTCCTATATATATCACAAGAATAGAAGCATCAAAGATAAACCTGCATGCATCCACAGCTACTGTAGCGAACGTCTGACTCGAACGAATCATCATCCAAGCATCCCTATGTCTGGACACCTAATATATATACATACATAGCAAGAGAGGGAAAATAGATAAATGGGTTAGAGCCCGAGTTTAAAAATATTTAGCAAGTGCATAAATGGCATATTTAAAATTTTAAATCTCTCATATTTTAATTGGTATCGCACTCTCATGATATACACCTCACCCCTCTTCTAATAGTGCACACCTATTGCATACATTCTAAACAACCTAGTCAAGCTACCCCGCCTAACTAATTTGTTTCACCCAACTTCTAAAAGTCCTCATAAACCCGAGTACTAAGGACTAAACTTCTCCCCATTCCCAACATTGGGCTACGTTTCGTGCGTGGGGTGTCTCGCGAAGAAAAATCCAACCAAGGAACCCTCCCGATAACCTACTACCTGGCAATGTTGATCATCGAAATTCATTAGGCCCTCAGCACATAACGCATGAATAAAAACTCGTATATATATATATATATATATATATATATATATATATGTATATAGGTCTCACTAGAACCTATGATTCATACTCATATAAATCCGGATATAGATCTACCAGAAGGAGAATAACATCTTATTCATTTTACACCTTACTCAAGTCTCAATTATATGATATATCATCTTCATACACAAGCAATATACTATACGCAACAAGTATAATTATACCTATTACAATCATAAGTATAATAACCATCCCACCGAGCTATAACTCGAGGATGCAGTCTCATAGTGCCTATTCGCATCCAAGTTTACTCACTCAACCACGGTACCAAGACAGACTCACTCATGGTCATAGTAAAAATACACAACGGTGGAGGCGATCATGTTCCCTCCTAAATGTGGAATACAAACATTGCACTCGTATACATGACGATATGACCTACGGATATACTCTCCCTACTCCTCAAGCCGAGGAATTCACCCGCATCGTGCAACCTCCCTGGATAGCACTAGAGCAAATATATATATATGGTTATCCATCCCTATGCCCGGGGAAGCTTGTGGAACAGTCTCTAAAGTACAAATATACCAATCACACACAGATATATTTATTTTCGTACCACATCATATATATATAGTATCAACTTTCGTATATATAATATATATATCACTCCTCAATATATATATGGCTATAATTTCCAAACTCTTATAGCGATAGCCAATCACCCCAAATGTTCCCATTCGAAATAGTATATAAACATACATACACTTAAAATACTAAACCCATAAGTATTCTCTTACATAAAATATAACTCGCTCCTTAATCACTTTTAAGGATTATAATATAGACCCGAATATACCAATTCATAATAATCAAATAAGTATACTCTCGACTTATTTTAGTTCCATAGATATCTCATCACTTATAATAATAGTCGTCAATAGACGTATCGGATAACCACTCAATCATCTTTAGCCTATATCCTAAATTCCACCCTAGTCACCTCGTAGGATTTCCTCAAACATAATCGGAATATAAATACATTTTCTACGTGCACAATTATATAATATATATATATATATATATATATATATATATATATATATATATATATATATATATATATATATATATATATAATAAAGTATAAAACTTGTGTATGTCACAAGTTAGCACTATGATGTCATCAGATGAATTTTTTTTGCAGCACCTTTTTTACCCTTAAAAATTTATTTCTCCCCTCATTTTCCTTCTAAAATATTTCTAAGATTCAAATATAAAGGGTATATCAGTAATCTACACACGTGTAAAATCTAACGGCTGGGAATGCTTTGACATTGAAAAGATTCTTGGATAAAAGATGACACTTACACCTAACAGAACAAGACTCGAAGCAACTAATTTATTATCAGAGCACAAGGCTCGAGATGGATCCCTAAACCAATCTCCCCTCTCTTTCTTTTGAGACGCTCACTATTCCTCCATAGTCTCTCTCTCTCTCTCCTGCATTTTTCACACACCAGCGTCCCTCAACCTCCGATCTCAACAGATGTCTCGCTCTCTGTCTCCACCCACCATGACCTTCCTCATAAATCTTCGCTTCTCCGCCTCTCTGCCACCATACAACGGTTGAGTTTTCGTATTTATTCGGGGCTTCTATGTTTTATTTTCAATTCTTGAATTTTTGTATCTTGATATTTTTGGGCATAATCAATCGTGCGTGTTTAACGTTTCACACAGGAAATTAGTTTGGTATGTTTGTTGACAGTTAGAAATCAGTTTTTTTTTTGTCAATTTTGATATATACTTGCTTTTTCCTGTTGTTTTTCTCTTCGTTTTTAAGGTCAAAATCATTTGGTATGTTTGTTGACAACACATCTGGCTGAGATTCTGGGGTAGGTTTTAAGGTTAAAAGCATTACTTTTCTGTTTCTTTTCTCTTCGATTTTGATCACTCATCTCTTTTTATGTTTGTGATTCTTAGGTGTACTAATATTGTGCTTTGATTTTTGTTTTTGGACCCAGATATTGAGTGATAGAGAGGGAAACGATTGGGTTTTTTGGATACGAACTCTAGCTCTCCCTTCTTGTTTTTTTTTAAACGAACAACTCTACTTTGATATATTGGTGTTTGAAAAAATGGGTAATATCTCAACATCCATTTTGATTTATGGGATACTCATTTTGCATTTTTTTTTGGTTCAGAGTATATTTTGTAGCAGCTTTTGGTGTTTAACGGTGCCATTATAGGTGAGTTCATTTCTTATCTTGAAAGCACACTAAATGCGTCTCTATTTCTTCTTTTTTTTGATAAATGGGTCTCTATTTCAAACCTTGAAAACACACGGAATGGGTCCCTTATATTCAAATCAAGAGAAATGGATCTCTGTTTACAGGTCATGCCATACATGAGTAAACACCGTCCTGATGAAGATAGATCTGGCCACCGACTGGTTCAAAACCTGCTTGCTGTCTTATTTCATCTTCACTACCGTCGCTGCCTCGCTCGGGTATGGATTTTTTCTTTGAAGTTTTCATGTCGATGATGGGGGTGTACATAGAGGATAAGCAACGAAATACGGAAAAGTGAGTTCAAATGTCGTCGGGACTGCCTGAGACGATAACACAAGAACGGAGCATTGAAGTTGGTGAGCCGGTGGGTAAACTCCCTAGCCGACAAAGTCTCATATGGGTTTATTAAACAGATGGGAAGCTTGGGTGGCCAACATGTGGATGAGTCGGAAAGGTTGGAAATTAAACAAGTGAGGGACAACAAAATGGAATATAATATTGTATTTAGGTTTTGGTTGTGTTTGTACTCTCATTTTCCAGTGTGAAAGACACTATTATGAATTGGTAGGCCTCCAGTTGCTATGGAGAATTTTTTTTTGACTCTCATATATAATTCTTGACAAAAAATGTACGCTTCTTTGTACTTCTATGTATCTAAAGGAAACCACTTCTTTATTATGGAGTGTTTATTGTTGTTGTAATTTTTTTTAAAAACCCAATATTTTTTGTTTTCAACCCAACTTTTTTAGAAACCCAGTAGTTTTGTTTATTGTGCAGTGTTTGTTGTGTGTAGTGTTAATATGAGGATGTTGAGAAATTTGAAGTGAGAAGGAAATTAATTTGCACTTGAATTTGTACATATATGTGTTCACATTTTACTTTTTACTTATTTTATTTTGAGAGCAAAAGAAAACCTTAGTCAATGTTTTTAAATTGTTTAGAAAAGATTTTTCTACTTAAAAATAAATTATGTTGTAATGTAAAACTCTATGATTATAATTGTTTACCTTAGAGGCAACATTGATTTCCTTTCAATCTCGAACCTCGCTCTGATTGTTCTTTGAACTGACTATTGTTTTATATATAAACTAATTGTATAGATAATTTACACCTACAGATATTGTCTTATACTTTTTATAGATTATGTATTTTTAGGACTTAACATAATATTGATTATAGATATAAGATAACAAATATTTCGTTTTCATTTTTACTCACTATTTTCAAATTAAAGGGACACGTGGCATGTTGTAATTGGTTGACGTTTTATGAATATGGGTCCGCGTCAGCGATTTTATTAAAAAAAAAGGAACTAAAATTATAAATAAAATATTTATTGTTTTATTTTCAAAATATATACTACAATAAATCCTAAATTTACAAAGTTCCTACTTTTTATATATGATTTGTTCAATTTCTTAAAGTCAGTGGACTGAGATATCAATTTTTTGAGTCCCACATTGGTTGACTTAAGTTGATGGCTTACCAGAAAAGAGTTGGTATTTGTCATAATACCTTTCACTCGATTTTTCCGGATTATATATCTACTGCCTTATGTATAACCCCTTGGGCCCCGTGCGAATAATTTAGATTGTCTTTTGCAGGCATCACATTTGCCTAGAGCAGTGATTTGTCTTTACATCACGTCAATTACTTTTTGTTTTATTTATACTTTTTTCATATTTGAGATTTCATTTAAGATATATTTTTTTTATTTGGAGCCTCACGTTCGGGCCCTAAAGATGTTTTAATTCTGATGATAATTGTGTCTAACAAAAATATAGAACATTCCTTTTAAAGAAAAAATGGTCGGAACTTTTATTATAAATTATATTTTTTATAAACGATTAAAATAAACATGACTTGAAATAATATTTTACCTATCTCGAATTCAATCCAAGTAAAAGCGATAAAACATGAAATAATTTTTTTAACAAAATTTAAAGTTGACAAAAATAAACATGACTCAAAATAATATGACACGCCATGAAACAATATTTTTTTAACAAATCATGAATACTATATCAAGAAAAAGTGGCAATATACAAAATGTTTTTTATACACTAAAAAGGAATTAAGCCAAAATATACGCGACACGACATGAAATATTATTGTTTACTTATCTCGAACACGACCAAAGTAAAAGTGGCAGAACACAATATTTTTTTAATCAAATACAAACTTGACTAAAATAAACACGACACTACATGAATATTTTTTACCAATCACGAATACTACCACTACTATTTTGCGGAATAGTCATATAAACAATGGATATAATGGCTATTTTTTTAAATTACACTTTGTTTTGTCGGGGAACAAAATTTTCATCGTTTTGCGATTACGTATTTTGGAAAATTTTGCCACTTTGTTATTACGTATTTTTGAAATTTTTGTCGTGCCTTCAGGCACGGGCATACCCTAGTGTGTGTATATATATATATATATATATATATATATTTATATAATCGCCCATTGAACTACTACTCCGAGTGTTACTCGTCCCGAAAACCCCTAAATTAGTAAGTCCTGGATTTTACTTTCAACTAACCAAAGGTATACGCCTCACTCAATTAATAATTTAGAAGTCCCCACACTATTTTTAGGAACCCCAAATATTTAACTCCATAAATTATTTTCCTCAAAACCATACATTAAGTGCCACACCATTTTTGCACCTTCCTAGTCAAAATAATTTCACTTAAAGGGCTTGGTATGAATTTCCCTAGTGGGATATTTATTTCCTCCAATAAATAATCTAGAAATCATTAATTTAGGAAATTATCCCAGTTAAACAAAACAGGCCGAAATTGTCAAAATTTCTGACGGGTCGATCAATCGACCCTTGGTAGTCGATCGATGGATCGATCAGAGCAGCTTCTTCTCCGAGACTCTATTTCGGTCATTAACATACCTACAAGATTTTATTTCTTCTCCCAAACTTATTCAATCACAACCAAACTAACTATATATATTCAAGAAAAATAGGTTCCAATCATCCTAGAACCAATAATCAACAACTAATTGCTAGAAATCCCAATGTTTTCCTAATATGAGATTTTATCCGATTTCAATCATTTAACTTCCAAAAAACCCGTTTTGATTCAAGAAAACCCAAATCGAGAATATTTATAGTTTGTTATTACCAACTATAATATGAGATATATGCTCAAAAGAATAAAGCAAGTAAACACTTGCCTCGTGAATAAAATTCGATGACCTCGAGTCGAATCCCGCGGAGTTTGGCTCGAAATCCCCTTTCTTCCTTCCTCTCTTCTCTTCTTCCTTTTATATCTTACCTTTCTCTCTCTGAGGGCTGAAAATCAGAGAAATGGGGGTTATAAGGGTTTATAAATCTTATCCCTTATTGTACCCAAAATTGACTTGTATACTCAAATATGAGTACCTACTAGTCCAAAAATCCCTGGAACCTAAACACTGCCCCCGGATACTCTATTCTCACTATCTTGGCCATTCTGAAACCAACCGTGTACTCGAAATCTCCATCCAAGTCACTCAACTAAAATTCACTAATTAAACCCAATATATACGTGTGTTTTCCAAATAAAATATTATCCTTTGTCGCTTTACCCAACTGCAACATGTAGTAAAAATAATATAACTCATATAATTAGTCCCCAAAGTAAATGTAACACACATAGGAAATCATCTAACACTCATAAACTACAAAAATTATTATTCACAGTAATTCCTCAAATTCCAAATTACACCCATTTATGTAATTTAAATATCCATAAAAGTACGGGGTATTACATTCTCCCCCCTTACAACGGAATTTCATCCTCAAAATTCGGATACGATCGGTACTACCAACCTAGGATCACTAATCACACTACATCCTACTGCACAAAAGTTGAATGGTATTAACCTAATGTCACTCTACCATACACTCGTTCACAGTACCCATCTATCTCAAGGCTTATACTCTAATGCACTAACTTAACAACAAGTTTAACTAAATCTCTATATGCTACAACACTACCTCAGTTGTAAGGTTAACTCTAACAACGACACGTCGCACCTAGTGATTCTATAGATGCATATAAAAAAACAAGCCTATAATCACAGTTCTAACGTCTCAATCCCCTCATAATGACAACAATCTAAGCGTCCTGTCATCTATATCAGGACATCTAATTTCCGTCAAAAAGGAAATTACACTAAGGCTTGACTACTCCCATCAGTCTTATTGCTTAGCTTGGGCGTGCTACCTCTTATTGCGCCTATACAATTGGATTATCGCGTGCCTCCTACAACATTCCATCCAGCAAACTCCAATCTCATTTATAACTGCCCCAAAGCATATTCTTCAGCTTTATATAGTACGCCTCTTCTATTTCTGGTGGTATATAAAATCAACTTACCAAGGTGCGTATACACCTTATAATTCGTGATTATCTACACCACTAATGCAAACGTCATAGACGTAACACTCTCTCTAAAAATGATCATCACTTTCTTTTCGGCCTGGTGCCCCGAGTTACTCAAGATTCCCTTCTTCCTATTCCTGGAAGTCCAATCCTTCTTAAAGTCAATCTACCAATCTTCTCATGGTTAACTCACTACAATCTTCCTAAAACAGCGCCACATGCCCCACTGGCCTTACTTCCTAATTAACCCTAAGATCGATGTGTTTCCTACACACGTCAAATGAGTACTATTCTAACTATATCCCTAGTGTCCAAGACCTCTCTCAAATTCCAACATTCGCTCGGTTTCATGCATGGGACATCTCGCAAAGTGAAATCCAAACAAGGAACCCTCCTGTTACACTACTCCCTCTCATCGTCGGTATCCTACCTCGCTAACCTACTAACGCACTTCTACCACTATGTCCTTCCATTTTGGCGAAATGGAAAGTCTAACTAATCAGGGTGCCTATTCTCTTCAAAAGTGTTACAAACAACATAGCCAAAACGTATTTCCTCTGAATTTGCCTTATATTAAAGGCCTGGCTATAAGCCTTAACCCGATTTCCTTTACCTTGCCTCACACACATACTTGCTATGAGAGAAACATTTCCAGTGCTTTTCCGCAGCATATTTACTTCTATTATCCTTTAATCATCACATAACCCTCAGCTAATTTATCATCATAGCCCACATCCTTTCATCCCATAACATCTCTCCACTCCCGATGTCATTAAGGTTCATGCGTGGAGTGTCTCGCAAGCAAAATCCAAACAAGGATCCCCTCCTATACACTACTACTTAACTTTGTCGGTTGTGGAGGTCCGTTAGCTTCAATTATGCGATCGGAAAAATTCCACCCAATCTATCAATAGATTATTATTTGAACTCCTACTTATTTCTAGGATCCATACCACAAGGTGCTTGTACTAACACTAGGTACTTTGCGTGAACAATAACGAGCTTAAACTCACAGCTTAACAATAAATCATGTATACCTTAAATCATACCCATAAGGTCGCCACACACTAAAATCGAGAAAATGAAACATCTACTCATCGAGGTTCAATCTAAACGTATAATAAAGGCGAGCTCAATCTGTATCCAGGTGAGATATCGCACCAACAACGAGTTCCACCCTGGAACCGCGAATACGATAGCCCTACAATCATTGGACTGCTATCGCTCCGATCATCCACAAATACATTAGACTTACAATAGTACCATACTCGTATAATATGCACAAAATGAGAAGTACAACCCAGATATAAATTTAAAATACTAACACCCACTTTTCACAGCGAACGAAGGAAAATAAGACCCCACTACCGCGAAAAAACACATAGACATATCGTTTATAATATTATCGATACCGCCACAATGCTTAAATTACACACACGAATCCAGGGTTAACAAAATACCGCGACTATATCTAGCCACGCAAAACATACCTCCTTCAACCGAGGTGAAACTCATAACGATACTCTTACCAATTACCCTGACTGTTCCAATTGGCTCCCAGGCATAGTACACTTGACTTAACCAAACCAAAAATACTTTAATCAATGCCCCATCTCGGCACCCTATTCATGTCCATTAACTTCTAATGGTCAAGGACTAACCGTGTGGTTCTACATTCCACATTACAATCATTCCCCCTCTCTTGACACCCTTACCATATTAAGGTTATCAGTATCTCGAACTCTATAGACTCGATCCTGAAATTCACCTTCATAGTTACCTTAACTTCTTCGTCAAAATAAAACTCCACTACCGACCTCAACAACCTTGTTTCAATGAATCCCTAGGCATATTTCTACCTGTGGGGTCTCAATAAATACAAATAATTTCAGCCTTTACGCTTATTCTTAACTCTTCAACTCCTCTAACTCCACTCTTATGGAAGAAATTAACATTCCATGTATAAGAGGTACGATATCACCCTCACATATACAAGAAATTCGGGTAAAATCTCCATAAGCATTTTCAACACTTACGAGTGAGTCTATAATTCCACTGAAGGACTCTCTGTTCATTGTACCTACCTTATTTTGACACAAAGTCCACTTATCCATATCAATCTTTATTCACTGTCGACCTCTAACCAATCCTTATGTGAATAATTCAAGAAGTGCATTCTCTTAATTTCTGATAATTGAAGGAATTCGCGGTTAAATCCATCTGTAATATTCCTCTATGGGCAAAACATCATGCTCCCTCAAATATGGTGACCATCGTTCCCACCATTTTGACATTACTCTAATGAGTGAAAAAATTTCCCCAAATATTCACATTAGGGCATTCCTACACCCTGCTCTAAGCCAAAGCTTCTGAGCATTGTACTTCCACCGAATAAAGATACACTTCCTCTGCATGAATTAACTCCAATGTATGGTCCTTATCAAAGACCCCTTTCAAAAAACTTCCCCATTTACTTCACTAGGTAATTCAAATTAGCACCACTCTCTATACTATAGTCGTACGTAAATAAATATAACGACTATATTCTAGGAGTCTTTGCAGCAATTCATAAAAATGCCACAAAGGGAGTGACCTCGACTGCGGCCCGTATCCCTGATTTCAACTTATAGCTCCCACTAAGCCCTGCCTCTTGCTGCCCTCATAACGGCCTTCCTTGGTCGCCCTTCATCGATCAGTACACGAATCTTGAACGATCTCACAAAATATTTTCTATAATATTACATAATAACATGAGAATGAAATCTCACAAGTCGAATCAATAATCCTAATCATAAGGCTCTATATCAAAACGAAACCAACGCTGAAAGCGTAGTACGTCTGCACAGATTCCTAAGGACACTATAACCTGCTGCTCTGATACCATCTGTGACACCCCGCCTAATAAAATACCGGGTGATCAATACTATATCAAATTCAAACAAGAGTCTCATATGGTTCATTCTTAGCAACACTGTCGAAAACCAAATTAATTACTAATAACTTATTAGGCCGGCATCAAAATTTTATTTAACTAATCTTTTTAACCAAACCAACTAAATAAAATATTCACATAGTTTATAAGCAACAACTGAAATGAAATAAAAAAACTGAACACTTGGTCTAACATAATACAACCAAATCGAATGCCGCACTAAAAGGCAGTAAAAGAATAAATGAATATAATTGGGTTATCGGCCCGAATGTGACTACAATGCTTTCGATCTAGATCACAAGAATAGAAGCATCTAATATAAACCTGCATGCATCTACAGCTGCTGCAACAAACTTCTGACTCGAACGAATCATCATCCAGGCATCCCTGTGTTTGGACACCTAATATATATATATATCAAGAGAGGGAAAATAGAAAAATGGGTCAGAGCCCGAGTTTAAAAATATTTAGCAAGTGCATAAATTCCATATTTTAAAATATTAAATCTCTCATATTTTAATTGGTATCGCACTCTCATGATATACACCTCACCCCTCTTCTAATAGTGCACACCTATCGCATACATTCTAAACAACCTAGTCAAGCTACCCCGCCTAACTAATCTGTTTCACCCAACTTCTAAAAGTCCTCGTAAACTCGAGTATTAAGGACTAAACTTCTCCCCATTCTCAACATTGCGCTACGTTTCGTGCGTGGGGTGTCTCGCGAAACAAAATCAAATTAAGGAACCCTCCCCGATACACTACTACCTGACAATGTTGATCGTCGAGATTCATTAGGCCCTCAGCACATAACGCATATATATATATAGTTCTCACTATAACCTATGATTCATATTCATATAAATCCGGATTTAGATCTACCGTAAGGAGAACAACATCTTATACATCCTATTCATGTAACAATATTGTACGATTTACTTTCGAGAGAAGTGGAGGGGAGATAACAAACCGTTATATGAGGGAATTGTCAGAGTTTATATTTGAGATATAATTAATTGATCATCCTCTTGAGGGTGGAGTTTACTTTATCCAACTATAGTGACATTCCTATTTATCTTAATTAGAATGTTTTCTCGTGTTTAATGGGTGGGAGGAGCATTTCTCGAGGGTGATTAAGTCGTGTATGTCCAAAGTGACCTCTGATCACACTCCGATTATTCTAGAGTGTAGGGGGAGGAGGGGAGGGAGATCCCCTTTAGATACAAAAAATGTGGTTAAAGGAAGAGGACTTCGTGGAGAGTATAAATAAATGGTGGAAAATTTATGAGGTTGAGGCCAATGCTATTTGTAGATTGGCAATGAAGATGTCTCTTCTTAAAAGGGATATCACTTGGTGGAACAAATAGGTGTTTAGTAATGGAGGAGGACTTATTGAGAGGTATATGGAAGATATTTGGGACCTTGATGAAAATGAGGGGATGGGGGGCTTTCTGAGGTAGAGAAGTCACTAAGGGAGGAGAGAAAAGGGGAGATTGGGAGGTGGTTGATTCAAGAGGAAATTGGCTAGAGTAAAAAATAGAGGGTTCATTGGATTAAGGAAGGGGTTAGGAACACCAAAGTTTTTTATAAAACTGTAAACTCGCATCACCGGTCTAACCATATTTGGAATATTTATTGTGGGAAGAGGAGTTTATCGAGGGGAGTGATGTTAGGAGGGAGATTATTTAGTATTATAATATACTTTATATGTAAAAAGAATATTGGATACCCATGCTTGATGGGTTACCTATGGGGAGCATTTCAAGGGCCGGGGTGGATCATTTGGAGGGTTCATTCTCGAAGGAGGAGGTGGTGAAAGTTTTGAGATCGATGAGAGGTGATAAGGCTTCGAACCCCGATGGGTTCAATATGGACTTTTTCCAAAAATATTGGTTGGTTGTGAGAGAGGATGTGATGGTTGTGTTCTATAAGTTCCACGATAGGGGTTACTTTCATAGAAGCTTGAACTCCACATTGCTTATGCTGGTACCAAATAATGGGGGTTCGAGGGATTTGAGAGACTTTAGACCTATCAGTCTAGTTACTATGTTATAAGTTAATTTTGAAGGTGCTATCGTGCAGGCTTAGAAGGGTGATTGACCATTTTGGATACTCAAAATGCTTTTGTGGGTGGGAGATAGATTCTTGATTTGGTTCTTATGGAAAATAGGAATATTGTAGATAGGTTGAGAAGTGAAGAGATGAATATCATTTGCAAGATTAACATTGAGTATGCTTATGACCATGTGAACTAAGGGTTTCTGTTATATACTTGGAAGAGGATGATCTCTAGGGAGCAGTAGTGTAGGTGGATGAAGAGTTATATCTCCTCTATTACATTCCCAGTCTTAGTGAATGGAGTTCTTAAGGGTTTTTCCCTAGTTATTGGGGGCTTAGACAAGGGTATCCTCTCTCCCCACTCTTGTTTATTTTGGTCATGGAATATCTTTCTCGAATAATTGATCGTATGGCTAAGGTGTGTAGGATACGGGATTTTTTTATTGGACTTTCGAATTCCCTCGCTATCAAGTTTTCTCACCTCATGTTCATTGATGACACTATTATCTTTTGTGATGAAGCTATGTACCAATTCATATCGTTAAGACTTTTAATAATGCTCTTTGAGGATGTGTTGGGTATGAATATCAATGTCAGGGTGTATAATATGAAAGCAATAGGGAGTGTTGAGAATTTACGGGTTATGAGGGATGTTTTAGGGTGCCAGGTTGGTGCACTCCCCTGTACTTATTTGTGCCTCCCATTAGGGGAAATTTTAAATCCCCTTCTATCTTAAATCCAGTTCTCGTGAGGCTTAAGAGGAGGTTGCAAGGTTGGAATACTGGTTTTATCTCTAAAAGGGGAGGTTGAATATGATCAAAAGCATTTTATCGAGTTTACCCACTTATTTCATGTCAATATTGACTTTGTCGTGCTCAGTGCGTAAGTTGTTAGAGAAAATGATGAGGGATTTCCTATCGAGAGGTAATGATGTTAAATTCATATACTTTTTACTCGGATGGAAATATGTGTGAAAACTGTTGAAGGATAGGGGGTTGCAGGAGTGAAAATCTTTGATCAATTTAATAAATCTTTATTACACAAATGGTTGTATAGAATTCATCGAGAGGAAAATATATTATGGAGAAAATTTTTGGTGGCTAGTTGTGGGACTGCTCATTATGGGTGGGGGCCGGGGCTATGGGGCTTTACGCATGGGGTAGGGTTGTGGAGGGGTATAGTGAAGGGTTGGATGATTTCTCTCATCTCACATCTTTTCAGGTTGGGAGTAGGAATATGGTTTGGTTTTTGAAGGATAAATGGGGGAAGGATGGTTTGTTGGATAATCGTTTCTAGAGGATGTTCAACCTTGGGAGGGATAATGAGGATTTAGTGGAGGCTCATAGGTTAACAATCAAGGGATGGGCAGTGTGGAATCCTAATTTTAGAAGGGATTTTCATGATTGGGAGTTAAAGGAGGAGGAAGCTTTCTTTAAGTGGCTGTAGAAGGCCTTAGTTTCCATCAAGAGGGGTTGACTCCTTGAGATGGGCATTTTCGAAGGATGGAAGTTTCACGGTTAAGAAAATTTATACTCTTTCGCAAGGGAGTTTTTTTTTTATTTCCCATGGATGGAAGTGTGGAAGGTGAAGGCGTCTTCGAAGGTTACTTTATTTGTATGCTTGGAAGTCAGACAAGATATTTTAACCTTTGAAGGGTTGCATAAAATGGGGAAAAGAATATCGAGTAGATATTGGTTATGTAAGGACACAGAGGATTCGACTGATCATTTTCTTATACATTGTTAGGTGTTAAGGGGTTTATGAGATATATTATTCTCATTATGTCATATTAAGTGGGTTAGGCCCCATTCTTTTATGGGTGTGATGGAGGCTTGGAGGAGCCTGAAGGGTTTGAAGGGTGGAAGGAAGTTGTGGAGGATCGTTCCTTATTGCATTCTTTATATGGTGTGGAAAAGGAGGAATCAAATATGTTTTGATGGATTTAAACTTAGGCCCTCTAGAATTCGCTATAATTTTTTGAGTTCTCTCATTACCTAGCGTAAGCAGAGTAATAGAATGACACTTCCATTGGTCATTTATTTTTTGGAGGAGATCCAGAGGGGAGACTAGGGTAACAACCTCCATTTTGCACATAAATGTTGGCCATACACAATACGCCAAAGTAATAATTCATACCATTCTTAGCATCAAATTGTAAAAATGAAATTTTAATTTAAAACACACACACAATACAACCACATGAAGTAATAAATTGACAATTAAGAAGTGCTAACTCACATAAGTCATAAAACATCCATCCCAACATAACTAAAAAATAAATGACTAGAATAAAAAAAAATCAGTCTTATGTCCATACAATCTCAAAATAATAAAAAACGAGTGAAAAAAGGAGCTGAAAATTTTGCTTGAATCAAAGAGTTGAATCTGATACTAACCAAGTGCAAGTCTAATCCTCTGTTAGCCTTGCTGTTCTTGTCTAGGATAACCTCGGGGAAAACATTTTATAATTTCGTCCAACACCCTAAAATTGCAAGAGTTAACTTAAAAAATCAATAGATAATAATGCAACAATTCACATTGCATACTTCCCATCGACGTTCGAATGTAGTAAACATCTCACCTATCAACAAAGTGTAGTATTATATACATTTCCAGCCTAAGCCCAAATATGAAATCTGGTTTCCACACTAATGTAACAATATCAAGGGTAACTATCATACATATCAATCGGGAGATAAATATCTACACACATAATCTCAGTTCCAAGACTAACCCGCCACAATACTACCCTACAGAAAAATTCCATTCCATTACATTATGAATTTTACATAGCATTGTGTTTATTAACAATCGTGTGTACATTAACAGTTATCTACATAATTATATTACAATGATTTGTTCTTAATATATATATATATATACGACACACGAAGGCATCTACATTCGGCATCCATCTCATGCTCTATTCGTAACTCTGAAGGATACCCTCACCAAACAGACGTAAACAAAACACACATATGTGGGATAGTTACTACGTAGTACACCATCTCATGGACTATATTCCCAACTATGAAAATAAATCTTTCTATCCCACTTCTCTAACCACAAAGTAGTGTTACTGAACGTAGGACCTCAAATAACAATCTACACCACACCTAGCCCAATTATGCCGATGTGTACTACCAGTCTGACAACGTACGCAACCCCAAAAATTGGCTTCTATGAACGCAATTTTGTTCACACAGATAATATATACATACATATAACACATGATATTTACAAGTAATTATCCTTATAACTGTCATAACTAGATTTCATCGATCTCAAAATAATAATCCGTCTTAAGAATTAACTCTCAAGTTAATTATTAAATTCCCCCAATATTGGATCATGACACAAATCTATTTTTAATTAAATACCCCTTCGCTTAGGCAAACTCACACATACTCTCTTGGAATCATAAAAATCCCCCGAACGTTTCCACGATCTAACCCTGGACCATTTTCAGGAGCCGAATCGATTCTCCCCTTAGAGATGAATAGATTCACCTTGTCGTATCAATTCTCCCTGGTGACCGAATCGATTCATTTTTTCGCAGTAACCCATATCTCCTATTTTTTTCTATACGAGTTTCTTCCCTAAAATTCCATATTCTTTTTTAATGTTTAATTCACTTCAATTTAGATAACCATAACACTGTTATGGCAAAGAAAACATGTTAACTTCATTCTATACCGAATCTATGGATGATAACCCCCCATGAGATTGAGTAGTTGGATCTAAAATATCACAAGTTGACTGACCCTATCAAGTTCATAATTCATATCTAAAAATTCCATGAATAATGATATCAATACAAAATTTGAAATCAGTTATAAACATTAGACCTATCACATGGATTCTAGTAGTAGTTTCTCTAATCAAACGATATCGATTTCGGGTTCATCCCCAAGGTGTTTAATTATCAAACACAATTAATCATCAATTAATTCTAAACAGTCCTGGATTTAAATCCATCTATATTTTAATCTCCAATCAAGTTTATGACTCGAAATTTGTATGGGAGACACGAATATAAATCAACAAACATAGTATTAAAATTTCTACAAGAAAATTCTTCCCTTTTAGAGATGATATGAGCCTCCTACCTTGAATCTTTGTTCCTCTCTTATTTTCTAACTTTTGTAACTTCTTTTAGAGAGTCTAAGGATGCTAGGTTAACGTGGAAATTAATTTCTACCATCTTAATTAATTATCCTAATTTATTCGCCATGGCCAAATGTCTACAAATTACACTTTTATTGTTTCCAAAAATAAAAATAAATAAAATAAAGTAACCACAACAATGTATCATTTAATGTGAGTCTAACTTAAATGTGTAGAAGCAAAATCACCTATTTAAGTTAACCTACTTAAACCCTTTATACCGTATCTCCTCTTTTGTTTTATCTAAAAGTTTAGATTGACTTGGATTAAGTTTTGATAATTTTTCAGATATTTTATTAATATGGATCTTTTTTACATAAATTTGAAAAAAAGAATTGTATGAATCCTGAAAACTCCAAAAAGATCATGATTTAAAAATAAGCATAGTACTTTATAAGACTTTTTGATAATTGTTTAGATTTTCTAAATATCCATATATTTTTAATAATTCATGATAAATACCGAAAATAACGATGACATGAAAAATACTAGTATTGTATGTAACATAACCAGTAGTTTTTTGTATCATAGTCATGGATAGTGTTGTAAATATATGTATTTGATAACCACCTCCGCATCTCATAAACACCGTATAAACATGGGGGTACGGGCATTTAGTCCTGGCTAATTAATTTTTTTAGCATCCGATCCTATGAAAATGTCATTTAGTTGTAGGTATCATGTGTTGCATGTCAAATAGAACGTGGGAAAAAATAGAGAATTAATTTGACAATAATGCCCTATTACAAGCCGAAGAACAAAAATAGGAACTGAATGAAAGGAATAAAAACAACAAAACGAACTTCCACTACCCCACTTCTTATCAAACCGTCTTCCACTGCAAAATAGTTTACTTATTTAAACCAAAGTTTTGCATATCTATAAATAGATTTGCAAAATGCTAGTATAAAATAAAAGGTCAGTGTTTTTTAATGTAATTTTTTTCTTCTATATGTTAGAAAGGGAATTGTACCAAACTTAGTAAAATGTTTTGTTGAATGTCTATGCAACTTTTGGCCCTCAAATGGCTTCTTTTACTCAATTTTACACAATTTTTTCACACAATCTTGTTGAATGACTGTGCATATTATTTTGCCCTCAAAATGTATGAACTATTTCCTTAAGAAATGATATTAATTACATTTTTAGTTTCAAATTTGTGACCATACATTGTTGAATGCCTATGGTGTTTGTTTTCAATTTATGACCCGTGATATATCCTATTTCTATAATACAAGCTAGAGTCAAAGTTGCAGCGTCATTGCCCTCTGGAATTGTTTACACAGACTTTGAGAATCAACAAATTTTGGGGCATCACCATGATGTGTCACATATATATTAGCTCATGTTTCAGGCCCAACAATAATGAAACTCAAACATGAGCCAATACAGGTGAGACACATCAAGGTATCTTACTAAATGTGTCACATTTTAGTATTGGACTTTTATTACTGATTAATAGTTGTCTAACTCATCTCTTACTCGCCACTGTTTAGAATTATTCTTTCAAATTAATGGAACATCACTCAAATTCTTCCCTTGCAGTGCTTTCAACTATTCAATTTATAATAGACAAGTTGTTTATCTGAGTATCAATCTTATGGGGAATAAAAAAAAGAACATCCAGGTATACACAACAAAAATTACCCCAAATCATATGTCATATTTGTACAAATTATTAACTCAAATTAACAATGGTTGGATTGTAAAAATTAGTTTTACAATTATTTTTCAACAAAATTTTGATCTGAGATTTATTTGTAAAGAAGTTCGTACTCGGATTCAGCAAAAAAATTATGACTTAAGTTCAGTGCATGATTGTGCAAAGTAAGGGGTAGGCAACTTTTCAAAATTTTATTTTTTTTGTAGTTTAGTACATGTGTGAAATTAATCGAATACAGAGCCAAAACTGTAAACCTCAATACTATAAATTTTCAGTTTTAAATTAATCGATATGAAATTGTTGGAGATGAATGAATACTAAATGACCAAGTGTACACTGTGAGACTTGTTAGTTACTCAGACAGATTTTGGTTTTTGTTAAGAAATTATTTTAAAAGAATGAAAACACATCAGAAATTCTTAAACTACAAAATGAAAAAGTCCATCATTTAACTGTACATTGTCATATGTTTTTATTGCATAGTTAGTTCCTCCGTAAACAAATTCAATCAAGATATATAATGTAATCTATTTTAATTATTTTCTCTTGAGTGATACTTTCTTTTCAATAAACAATAACACACAACAGTATACTCATAATAGTGAGACACAATACTTTATAATGATTGAAATCATGATGCTATAAGGGGTATTAGACAAATGTTATATCAGTTACTACATTATAAATGCCTTTTCTAAATAACTACTCGAAACAAAACATTCAAACTAGTGAAACGTACATGATCAACTTATAGAATATAATTCTTGACTAATTCACGTTACATGCATACCTGTAAATATGTTAGTTAATTCAAATGACAAATGCAGATGGAAAACGGAGGTGGGATTGAGGTCAAATCGAGAACTAGGAGCGCCCGGTGGCCTATAGATCGATTTTCAGTAGTAAAATGGTTCATTCGTTCCAACTGTTATGCCTATTTATGCATGGGGCATACTATTGGAAAGGGTATTCAGAGCCTTTCGAAGATTCAAAGAGCTTTCACTCTGACAATAATGTGACCGGATTCAAATGGGGAACGAGAGCGCCCGATTGCCTCTAAATCGATACTCAGATTACAACCTCGGCTAAAAATCCTTTCCAACGGTCTTCCCTGTGTGCAAAAAGACATAATCGTTCTGATGAATGATTAGTTTTCCCCTTAAAATCGATCCAGAGGTCACCTAAAACTCTCGAGATTTGTTTGACCAAAGTCAACTCTTTCGCTCAAATGAGACTGAACGAATCTTCAAAGGGTACTGAATACCCTTTCCAATGGTTCACCCCATGCGTGATTCTGACTTACTGTACGAATGAATGATTCATTTTACTTCGAGAGGTCATCGGGATATTTCGGTCCCTGGTTGACCAAGGTTGACTTTTTGAACCGAGCAAATCCCTTTGGAATGTCAAAGTAAATCGCATATCCTTTCTAATGGTTTTCCCCGTTCATAATTCTGACTTATCGTTCGAATGAACGATCCATTTTTGTCTGACAATCTCCCTTCCATAGTATTGATGTGCGCTTCCGAGCCATATTTGACCCAAAGTCAACTCTCGGACCGACAGAGGTCAAAGGGGTCTTAAAGGTCTCTGAATTACCTTTATAACGGTATACCCCGTGCGCGATTTGGATAAATGGATTGCGTTCTATGATCGTTTTTGGGGAAATTTTCACAAGACTACCTATTGGCAGGTTCATTTCCCTGTCTATCGGCAGCATGTCAAGGGTTATCTACCATTTGGCAGGAGTAGGGCCGCGCCGATCGGCACCACCCCTGACCCTATAAATAGAGGGCATGGACTTACTCCTAATACACACCTTAGATCAATCAGCATCACTGAACTCAACAACATTCTCTCGTAATCAGCAAAGTTTCTTCATGTGAAATTCCATTCAAGTTTATATTCCCATTCTTTTCATACCCAATTTGGCAAAATCTCACTCTCTCTCATCCAACATTTATCTCACATTCAAGGGAGTTCATCTGAGATCAAAGATCAAGCTTCAAAGAAGGTCCAAATCCTTTCTTCTCTCTTTAAATTCCTTATTTTTTTGCATTAAATACATTATATTCATAATCAGTTTTACTTTAGTTCATACACATTAACATCTTAACTTTTTATTAGTATATTGCACATAATTTATTTTTTATAAAAAAAAACAAACAAAAAGAGGGTTATGCCCATAAATTTCGAACGGGATTATCCATCACCCTTTTTCAAACTAAAACCCATTTTCTACACACGCACATATAATAAAATCACGTTCGAATATATATGATAAACCCCACCTTATGTCATATGCGAACTGTGTAGACTTTGATGCGTTTATAGTATACATCCACGTCTTGGATTAAAACTCGAGATTCGAGTCAAATTTGCCAATTTTCCAAAATTCCCCAATTTCATATTTATCATATTCTTACATTACTATAAAAATTACATATTTAATCTTCGTTAGCATTTTATCCAATAGATATTATCGTTTCCACATAACAATCAATATCACGATAAACACTTAAAAATTGTATTTTATATAGAATATTTTGGGAACATTCCTATGGATGACCTCACTTTATCTCTTCTATGGTATGAGTCGCGTGATTCTAATCTCCATTACATAGACATGCACAGACACTTCACGGAGAAATAAGGAAATACAATTACTCAAGCCCATAAGTGACCGAAAGGGCGGAATGTGTTCCTAACACCTTCCCATTGCTAAACTTATCCCCCGAACCCTTCGAACTATTGGTTTTGTAAGCATTAGTTTGTCTTTTATGCCGCTCTCTCGAGGCAGCGACATGTTCTTCTGCCTGTTTTGTGCAAAATAGATGGCGACTCCATCTCTTTACATTTACCCTATACCGACGATAGTCGAAGCATTCCTAGAGGGCGATAGATCTTTTTTCATCCCCCATTTTTTTTCCCGACCCCATCCATGGGAGGAAGGAGATAGGGAGGAGAGAAAAAGGGAGGACATCACCGAAATTGGGATGGCCACAATGGCGACTCCTCTGGGGACATTTTTATGAGAGGACTAGACTTTGTTTGCATGGATGTTTTGTTTTCTTGTATGCGTATGCACCTATCTGTATATTCTCTTTTTCTCCTCTATTATTTCTTATACATATATACCTCACGCTTATATCACTACTCACTTACACACTTGTAGATACTCTCCATTTACACTTCACACCGTGTGCACCTAGGATCCCTTATATCCACATGTTGTACACACAACTTAGAATATCCATGCTTAGATGTAACCTAATACACACCTCCACTTATCACACTTGTATATATTGATGCTCACTCATACTTGTCACACACCACTTGTCGTTGATCCATGCTTAGGTTCACTACCACACACTCACTTTTAGATAGTTATACATCACTCACTCTCACATATCCATGCTTAGTATAGATTTACTTTTTGTACTTTTACATTATCCCCTACTTAGTATAAATGCTCATCAAATTAATATACTATCCCTATAATGTACTAATCAAGAATCATGGATTTTTTCACACTACATCACCAAAGAGCATTGTTATTAACCAAATTTTGTCTCGTAACTTAGGGGTCACTTCGTGATAGGCGTTGGTCCGACAGGTCGCAGTTAGCCTAAGTGATATGACTTTCACGTTCTATTGGACATGTACCTTCAACATTTATCAAACATTTCCCCACACATCTTACCCCTAGACCAAAGTTATGAAGGGAGGTATATCGCAAGGAACTCATTAATGTACGTCAAGTATATCGAATTCTCTCTCACACATATTGTCCCCATGAGGTATATAGTGAAGCAATTCACGTACACTCAGGGATATAAAATGGCGTGTCCACATGTATCGATTTCCCTCAAAAGCAAGACGTATATCGTGGAAGTCATGCTAAAGGAAGAACCCTTCTAATTAACCCAACAACTGCATATTCTCAGATAGGTGCCAAACCTAAGGAACTTATATTTAGTTTGGCGATTTCTACCAAAAAATAAGCCGAAATGACGGGTAGGTATGCCGCACAAATTTTTGCGCAATTTTTAAAATAGGACTCTACCTATGAGCCTCGTAACAAGTCCAACCATATTTTATACAGATTTTTCAAACCCAATTTTATCATGCTCGGGTTTCGTCTGACATTTCTTTTTGCATTTAGGTAAACCTAATACAAGTGAGAACATAATAAACATAATAATAATCATGCTGAGACCCGTCTCTTATTTTTTCCTTCTTTATTTATAAAAAAGTGTCAAAAATATTTTTCCCTCTTTTATCAAACTATCGAAAACATTTTCCATTCCTTATGCCAAAAATATTTTTTCTCCCCTTTTTTCTAAAAATATTTTGTCCTCTCTTTTCCAAAAAAATGTCAAAAAACATTTTCCTCCCTTTTCAAAGACACAGTTTTCCCCTTTCTCTTTCAAAAATAAATTTAAAGTTTCGCCTTCATAGGTCATTCACATACTCGGACCTTGGTCTGGCTCCCTATTGTCTTTGGTCTTCACTTGAACCGCCCAAGGCTCCGTCAATTCCCTCGCTACTTCCTACGAGTTTCATTCGCTTTCCATGGAGAACGCTGACCAAGCACCAAATGTGCAATCAAATTTGATGGCAGTTCTAGCTCAACTCATGACCAAGATTGATAACCTTCAAACCAAGGTTCATTAGATGCAATGAAACTGGGTCCCTATTCCCAAAGAGCCCGAGTTCCTCTTCCATCGCGCTATGGGTATGCCCGCACCTGGGACTATTTGGGTTCTTGAGGAATATTAGCACGCTCCACATGCTCCTCCTGCTAATGGGTCGTAGCTAGCTCAGCTCCCTATGTCGAATTTTACCCAACCAGGGTCTAACTTACCTGTGACCGTTGATCCAAAGGAGGAAGAATTGAATATGGTCAAGGAAGACCTCAGAATGTTAAGAAGGAAGTTTGACCAAGTTAGAATCTCTGGGAACTACATGGACTACACCCACATGTCTCCCTATCCTAAAGCAAGGGTGCCAAAAAAGTTCAAGATGCCCAACATTGAGAAATTCGGAGATAGTGGACCTTCAATTATTTATCTCCACGGTTAAGCCATGGCTCTCCTAGGTGCCTTCGAGGAAATTATGGCTGAAATGTTCCAACAGAATTTGAAGGACAATGCTCTCCACTGGTTCTTATCCCTTGAAGAGTCTAAAATCTATAGTTGGGAGTATGTTGACCACAAGTTCATGTCATAATACAAGTACAACGAATAATTGGAGGTTACCCACCTTGATTTAGAGCTACTCAAGTTCAATCCTGAGGAATCAATGAGTAATTTCATAGAAAGGTGGAGAGAGAAAGAAACCACCATGACCAACTGACCTCCTAAAGAGGATCAAGTCAGCATTATGAAGTGGCAATGGGATGATAGATTTACCCTCATTTTTGAGCCCTCTAAGAAGAATGAGTAGATATCGAAGAAGATCTTACCAAGATAGAAGTTGAATTAAAGAAACTGTCTGGATAGTTCACTCCCAGAAAGTATGAAAATCCTGCAAGTACTTCAGTCTCAACCATCAACAACATATTTCAACCTGCCACTTCGTGGGCAACAGAAAGACGCCCTAACCTAGTACATAAGGAATACACTGAGTTTCATGCTCCCCTCTCCAAACTTTATCAGTCCCTATTAAGCCGAAACCTTATCAATCCATTGAACCCTCGTCCCTTACCAAACCCACATCCCAAAAATTTCAAACCAAATGCCCATTTTGACTTTCACCAAACTTCCAGCCATACCACTGACTAGTGTTTCTACCTCCAAATTTTTATCCAAGGACTAATCGATCGGGGTACCATTGCACCACTAGTCAATCACAAATCAAACATTACCCATAATCCACTCCCAAATCAAAAAAATGCCATCTTCGTAGAAGAAGACCCATAATTTGAACCATCTACCCAGATCGTACCAAGTAAATCACCCATCATACCCATATAATCTCTTAAACCTCTCTAAGTGTCCCCATAGTTTCTCCTACACCCAATAAGTTTTTTTGATCAGGCCCTATCACTCCTTACCAGAGCATGCATCGTTGTCCATACCCATTCGGGAAGTAAAGATATTGAATTTTCAGAAGTATTGAACCAATTCCTAGAGTTTGGCATAACCCCCCCCCCCCCCCCCCCAGATGACCATTAATTTCCAGAGATTCAGTACACTATTTTTAGAAGCTCAAAAATGGGCCCGAGAGTAAGACAATTGGGTGGTACTAATCGATGAAGTCAGTCTAGATGATGTCGTCTGGAGCATGGCAGACTTATTTCAACATGGCGATGATATTTGCAGTATGTTCGAACTACTAGATACTTTGAAGCTATAGGGACACCTGGCCCCTTCACTTCTATATCTCCATTGAATGGGAAGATCTATACGAAGAGGGTGTGGAAGTTGTGAAATGTATTAACTTTTCATGGAAAGATGATGTCGTTTCCACCAGATGGGGGCGAATTCGATGATTCAAATAAAGAGCAAAGTCCAAAAAAGACTAGCCCAATAGGCAACATATGCAGGATGATATCATTTAAGGAGATACTAGGAGAAATTAATAAGGTGGTTGAACAACCTGAGATCAATGAGCAAATAGGATTTTTGTTTATCCCCCTCTTTTATTAACCACATGACTAGGTTAGGGAGGCATTACCAAGTCCCAAAACTACCACCATCAGCAACTGACAAAGGAATAGTTGTTGAAGATCTTCTTATACCCGAAATGACCCTCGAGGAAAGTAAGATCCTCGATCAATTAAAGAAGACCCAAGCTAACATCACTCTGTGGTGACTCTTTATGTCTTCCCAGTTACATAGAAATACCTTGATCAAGCTACTCACTAGACCTACTGTTCCTCCTTCCACCACTCCAGAAGAAGCAGTGAATCTGGTCAGATCCCTGACCTTTACTGGAATGCTCTCTTTATCTGAAGAAGAAATCCCTAAGATTGGGCCAAACCATAATTATGCTCTCAATATCTCTATCAAAGTCATGGGAAAAACTATCCCACTCTCTCCTGTCGATAATGGATTAATTCTTAATGTATGCCCATTGAGGACCCTTAATTATTTGGGACTGAAAGTAAGCGACCTTGCTCTATCTTCTGCCACTGTATATGCTTATGATAATACTCATCGAGAAGTAATGGGATCCGTAAATCTTGTAATAGGGGTTGGCCCTATAAATCCAATTATTAAATTCCAGGTCATCGACATCCTATATTGTTTTAATTTGTTGCTCGAACGACCGTGGCTCCAGAGTATCAAGTGTGTGTCTTCTTTCCTCAATCAGAAACTGAAGTTATTCGCCAATGGTCAAGTCATCACCATTTCGGGTGATGCTGATAATGTCGAGAATGCAAGCACTAGTAATCCAGTACTTAAGATATAACATGGGGAAAATGATATGGTTCTGTCAGGATTTTGAGTTGATCCACTTCTACTCCTAGCAAGGGTGATTTCAAGGATAGGGTTTGTCCGGAATACAACCCTCAAGAAAATATCAATATAATCCAGATGTTCAAAAACATGCACTTTATACCCAAACTAGGACAGGGATAAAGACAATAGGGGGTACGTGAACCCATTGTGTTGAAGAAAGCCTTTCCACCTTACAGTTTGGGCTATCAACTGTTAGCAGAAGAACTCAGAATCTGCCAACCTCGATTGAAAACAAGGCTAAAAAAAATCAAGACTATCTCGAAAGATTCCTTGAATGGAAGATTCATCAAAGAGGGTGAAGATTTCCCCTTTTGTGGCTTTCTTGAATCGTGGTATGATTATATGGATAAGAAGATAAAACCTGGGATGGAGATCTTTTTTCGAGACAGCTACTCATGGGTTGAGAGTTCCTAACATCATGTGCAACCACTCATTAAAGAGACCATAGCCGATACCAGAGTTTTTGAAGAAAGAAAACTTGCAGACATTGGGGAGGACACTATGCATAATCCACTCAAGTGTTACATCATCGGACCTATCCCGCCTGATCATTGATGGTAATGCACCCCTCCTCAACTACCATATTGCACCAGTTCGACCTGTTGAAATTCAACCTAACACAGATGTGTATCCCATTTCTTCTTCCCTTGTTGTTTCTCCTTACTCTGATGTAATCAATACCTTCTTTGATGAGGTTCTCAATGATGTTTTTCATATCAATGAAGTAAACAAAGATTTTGAGTATCTGTTATACCTTACATTAATTGTCTTGACTCTAATCAAATTCTTAATGATGAATGTTTTGCAAATGTAGAATTCTTAACTGATATTAATAAGGTTAATAACAAATAATGTAACCGTATTTAAGTTAATGAAGATGAAACTGTTGTTATTAATCTCGGTTTTAATAGCTAACTGCACAAAATTAGGATAAGGGACACCCTTGACGAGCATGAGTGCATGCAACTTGAGGAATTACTGAAAGAATTTGTGGATTTATTTGCATGGTCCTAGAATGATATGCCCGACATGGATCCTGAGATAAATCATCACGAGATTCCAAATCTCCCAGACTGCAAATCAATCATACATAAACTACGAAATCTCTGCACTGAATGATCGCTCAAGGTTAAGGAAGAAATGGTCAAACAGTTAAATGTGGGTTTCATTCCTGTGATCGAATATCCCACATGGCTAGCCAGTATCGTACTCGTGCCTACATAAGGAGGGAGGGTTAACATGTGTGTTGATTACCAAGACTTGAACAAGGCTCATCCAAAAGATGATTACATGTTACCCAATATCGACATGATTATGGACAACACAAACTAGTCACGGTCTCAAGTAATTCGCTGATGGGTTTATCGGATATAACCTGAACAAGATGTTCCCATATTATCAAGAGAAAAACTCATTCATCACCCCTTGGGGAACCTTTTGTTATACTATCATGCCATTTGGTCTAAAAAAAATGCAGGGGTTACCTACCAGAGGGCTGCCATAACTATCTTGCATAATCTGATACGCAAACAAGTCGAGGTCTATGTGGATGATATTATTATCAAGTCAAAGATAGGGGAAGTCCATGTTTCCACTCTCCAAAATTCTTCAAGCGACTACGATAGTACCATATGCAACTTAACCCACAAAAATGTGTCTTTGGCATTACCAAAGGTAAGCTCTTGGGATTCATGGTTAGTGAGAAGGGATAGAACTTCCAAACTGAAAACCATACTCAAGATGCCACCAACCTAAACAGAGAAGGAAGTTTGGGGATTCCTTAAAAAATTATAGTATATCAGTCGGTTCATTAACTAGTTGACTTCCATCTATGAACCCATCTTCAAACTCCTCTAAAAGTATTAAACCAAAGTCTTGGAATGAAGCTTGCCAAGAAGCCTTTGATCCAATCAAACAATACCTAACCCAACCTCCAGTACTTGTACCTCCGCAGCCTGGTCTTCCCCTACTCCTACATTTAATTGTAACTAACACTTCAACTGGGGCTTTTGTAGACTAGTACCTTGAAGAAACCAGGAAAGAGAGAACCATCTACTACGCTAGTTGCAAGTTCGCTGGATACAAAGTTAAATACATATCCTTGGAAAAAGCGTATGTCACCCTCGTCTGGGTCACCCAAAAATTATGGCAATACATGCTCTCCTTTTCCATCAAACTTGTGTCCCGAAGGAATCCTGTAAAGTACCTTCCTAAAAAACCTACCCTATTCATCCAAATGGCCGAATGGTTAATACGTTTAGCCGAGTTCAATATTGTTTATGTCACACATAAATCCATGAAAGTAAGAGTCATCTCTGATTACCTTGCTGACCACCCTATGGAGGAAACTGATGTCTAGATTTCTGAGTTCCTAGATAAGAATATCCTTTGAACCCCCCAAGAAGACATCCGATGGCAAATGTTATTTGACAGCGCCGCCAATAAGAAAGGATATGACATTGGGGAATTCCTAATTGTCGTAAAGCTGGATTTTTTCTACACCATTAACATGACTGAATATGAGGAATATTTTATAGGCCTCAAAGTTTCCCTTAAAAAAGGAATTCAATACCTAGATGTCTATGGGGATTTAATCCTCATTATTGGTCAAGTACTTAGAAGATGGAGAGTCAAGGATGAGAAACTCTTACCCTTACATTCCCACCTAGAAGATCTAGCCTCTTAGTTCCAAAAAATCACCTTCCACTACCAGCCTCTAGCAAAGAATAACCTAGTCGATGCCCTTGCAAACTTAGCCTCCATGGTTTACATACCCGAAGGAATAATAATGGCCCCCTTCCTAGTCCAAAAGTATGATAAACGAACCCATTGTTACCACATTAATCTCATTATAAAAGAAGATCTTGATATGGCCAACTATTGGTACTATGATATTTGGCACCTCCTCAAACATGGTAGGCACCCCTAAGGTTCTAACAAGAAAGATCGAGCAGCCCTTCGCAAACTGGTTGCCCAGTACATTGTCTACGACAAAACACTGTTCAAGAGAAACTTTGATGGGACCCATTTTCACTACGTCATGGGGGCTGACATTAAAGAGATGATGTAGAAAATCCACAATGGGGAGTGCGAACCCCACATGAATGGCCATATTCTTGCCAAGAAAATCATTCGATAGGGTTACTACTAGACTACTATGGTTCAAGATTGCACTGCCTATATTTGAAGATGTCTCAAATGCTAACAGTTTTCCAACCTTCAATATTTGCCTCTGCAGGAATTGTACAACATGACTTCTCCCTGGCCGTTCTCCACATGGGGCATCGACATCATAGGGAAGGTTACACCCAAAGCATCCAACGGGAATGAGTTCATCATAATTTCCATTGACTACTTCTCTAAATGGGTCGAAGCTGAATCATATGCTGTGTTGAATGCCAAGAAAGTGGCCAAGTTCACCAAGAAAAATATCATCTATCGATATGGGAACCCGTGGGAGCTAGTGTGTGATAATGTGCGGAAGTCATAAAAGTGGTCAACGAGTATGGGATTCAGAGGCACAAATCTTCTCCCTACCGACCTCAAAGAAATGGAGCGGTTGAAGCCTCTAATAAAAACCTTAAATCCATCATCAGAAAGACAATCGAAAGCTGTTTGGATGGGACCGATCGGATCCCTTACACCCTCTAGGGCTACCGCGCTTTAGTTTGAACCTCTAATGGGGATAACCCTTACTCTCTAGTTTATGACATGGAATAGGTCCTAACCATAGATTCGAAAATCCCTTCACAATGCCTCATGCTTAAAAGTAAAGTCAGCGAGGAAGACAGGCATCAGAGCCATCTTGACGAGCTGTCACTATTGGACAAAAGGAGGCTGAAAGCTCTATATCACATACAAGGGTACCATTACTGGATAACGTGATCATTAAATAAGAAATTCACGGACCATGGTGTCTGAAAAGGAGAATTATCCCTGTTATACCCCGCCTATTAAAATACCAGGTGGCCAGCCCGTGATCAAAATAAAGTGTCCGTCTCCTATGGCTCATTCTCAGCATCACTGCTGAAAACTTTTTAAAGTTACTAACCACCTAGTAATTTAATTATAATGGTGCAAAACTTTATCTTTCATTAATTAAAAACATGCGGAGGTAAATAAGGATTAAACCATTAATCACAAACTGATAAATAAATCCAACAGAGATGAATTATATAAATAATAGTAATCGTATCAACTATTGGTTCAACAATAAAATACAGCACTAAACTGAAACAATAACTGGAATAACAAGTTCAAATAAATAAATTGAATGCTAAAACTAAGGGCGACATGCCCAAATGAGTAATAGAGTAAAGATCCTACACTAGGAGTAAATGAACGAAGCGCCTATAAAAGTCATGAAACTTCCGCATGAGCTGCAACTGCGCATCCCTGGATAGAATAGTTGAACTAGGCATAACTGTGGCTGGACAGCTAAAAGGTTTTTAAAAAATTTTGAAACGGGTCAGAGCCCAAGTAAAACATTTTGAAAATATTTAGTAAGCAGTTAAATTGTTGTAATTAAATATACATGCACCCCCTTCATATTTAAGTTAGTGTCGCACTCACTTGAGGTATAACTCACCCCTCTTCTAATGTGCACACCTAACGCTTGCTTGTTAACTTTCCTAGTTAAGCTACCCCACTTAACTAGCTGTATTACACTTCTTTCTACATAGTATCTCGTTATACCCACCGGTGTCACCCATACAATACGTTACTGGAATCATTATATCAATTAGCCAATTATGAATTTCTCATTATATTTTTTTATCCTCCACTTACTAATGTTATTTTAGATGTCACTATCTTTCTTATCAACTAATTACACACCGTAGAATAGGTTATAATCATATATTTATCACTTCGTTACATATATACTAATACGACACCCCTGGGCTGAGTTGCGATGCATGTATATCACGCTATCATATCTCGATACATCATCTTCCAAGAACACATAGTAGAATAAAATTCCAGAATATATATTTATTATTCTAATTATTTATACACACACACACACACACACAAAATAGAACCCTTAGATGGAGACCTGCGGTGCATGCATACTCTGCTATCAAGTCTCGGCACATCAAGCACTATATAAAGGACTATTGGTTCAATATCTCACTTGAACCATCATCACAAATCACACATATCGGAGGCAAATATAGTTCCAAGCCTATGGGATACGCACATACTACGCACCCATATGACTTTCATCACTATCATTATCATAGAAAGCCCGTACCTAGGTTCTATATTTTGAGGCACAAGTAAAAGTCCCCCGAAAAGCTTATCAAGATATGACTGTCCTGATGTGAAAACCTCCCGTGATAGCAAGCAGCGTAGGTATGTCATACACATAAGAATTCATGCAATAGGTATAGACATAACCTATATATTTATATCATCAGTATTGGTACACACACGACTTATAATATATATCCCATACGTAGTATATGTACCTCCTGAATATTCTACGTAAAATTAAATTTCTATTATACTTCTGATTGTATCCTTCCGAGTATCCCCCACAACTCGAAGTGTACCAATTATCCTTCAAAATATTTCAAGTAGGCTATTCACTCGTATCCTACGGATCTAAGTCATACATTTAAAAGTACACCGATTAATCTATAATTTATTTAATTAGTGTCACCCAACTACAATAATCCGACTAACTCATTCGGTCAGTATCTTCAACAATTTGAATGATTTACACCAAGTCCCACAATTAGGCAAAACACCATTTATTAAATTCAATATTTGATAATTTATTATATAAATCTATAATAAATTAAACCGGCTACTCTGTGCCTAACTCCCGTCACACTAGCCTAAAAATATGTGAGTCATGACCCCAAATCTTAATTTTATAAGTATTAATTTACATTCGTATTTTTATTTCAAGATACTGAGGACATCTTAATCCAGACCGTGTCTTAATTTCATTCGAATTTTCCATTCAAATCCATGCATATATTTTCGAGTGTTGTTCATCGTAAACACTTTAAATCCATACCCTGAATTCATTACCATCCAATTTCAAGGTAAAAATAATGTTCCTTAATATTTTCCAGGGTCCTACACTCATCTACGGACATCCCTAAATAATACGGATTTGATTTCTAACTACATTTTTTAGTCTCAGATACCCTTTTGTAATAAATTCATAACCAATTAAAAAAAATCAGAAAAATATAAAACTGGCAGCCACACGTTCATAACGAAAAGCTCTATATCCATGTCCAAAAGCTAGGGTCATTTGAATGAGATATATGTCTTGTTCGAACGAGATATTAATCGCACTCAAACGGATTCCCAAACTGTTTGACGCAGCGCAGATCAGTTCTTCTTCTTCTTTAGGCCATTTTTTTCCATTAACGAACCTTCAAGTTTTACACCTTCAAATCACAACCTTATTTAATCATTCTCATCATATATTCACATTTAAAACGTGTTATAATCATCCCGTTAACCAGCTCAACATCATCGATTTCCAGGAAATGTCATCAATTCCAAAATTAGGTTCTTAGGGTTTTAATCAATCGTAAACCAAACATCAATTTCATAATCCAATTTAATTCATATCTATTACTGGGTTTCTCTTATAGTTTGAATTCTAATAACACTGAATGATCTTATAACATCAATTGAACCATCAATTGACACAACACATCCAATTCACCAAAAACCCATTTTCTTATAATAACCCACTCCAAAAAAAATGTATTTCTTTATTACAGCCCCTATGATATTGTAATAACCCTCACTTATGAGACCGTATTTTATGATAATTACTTAGTATAGTAATTAGAGACCAGTGTTGGGTTATGATTAGAATGATAAATTCAATGTAGAAAAGTTGATATTTATTATGAGGTTGCATACATATCATAATTATGGGAAAATATTGCTATGTCGTGCTTATTAATATCATCTGAATATAAAATGATATTTGACTTAATTATGAGACCGGAACCTAAATTGAATTTTAAAATGTCCAAATGATAATTTGGAGGTTGCAGTTGATTCCGGAACGTGCGGAATAGTCAAATAATGTACCATATTGTATTTTATAGTTTTAAGCATTTTTGACTGGTGGTGCTTTAATTATGCTATCGCGTATTATTTTACCGCACTTTTGGTTAATTATGTGGGCCATTTACCTTAAGCCACGACTTAAGTCTTCCAAGTCTCCTAATTTCCCCTAAGTTCATTCCTAACCTAAGAGAGTAAGAGAGAGGTAGAGAGAAAGCTTTGGAGATTGAGAGAGAGATTGCTTCTACACCAAAGAAATCTGCATATTTGCTGAATCAAGGCAAGTTTTTACTTGCAAATTGTTGTCTTGAGATAGATGATTGTGGTGATAATGGTGTATTAATCCTAGTGTAGCAAACTTAGGGTTTTATTGTGTGTTTTGGGTTTTGATTTATTCCCAAGATGATTCATGAGGTTTTAAGATGATAAATAGCATCATTGGTGTCTTATAGTGTTGGTATATGAGTTTGGTTTGGAGAAGATTGAGTTTGGGTAGAAGATGGAGTCCAAGACTCCATAGCCATTTCTTGGCAAAATCGCAGGCCCGAATCGATTCGGCCCTCTGACCGAATCGATTCGGCTAGGGGCAGTGCCCAGGTCTTGTTGACCGAATCGATTCGGCCTCCCATCCGAATCGATTCGGCATTTATGAAGAACCTCAACTTTTCTGGCCGAATCGATTCGGCCAAGGGGGCGAATCGATTCGGTTCCCCTGCATTTTTCCAACTTTTTCTTTTTTCATTTTAACCCCTTTTCTTTAGAATTTTTGACTAGGGACCTTCTTAAATGAAGTAAACATAGGGTTTAGAGTCCTAATTGAGTTGGGTCGACATCCTAGACTCGAAAGGGTTCATCTAGGGTTCTTTCAAGGGAGAATTAGAGTGAGGTTTAGGCATTACTTTTGTCTAGTAGTTTTTATAAGGGTCTAGAATATCTTAAAGTTAATTTGGAGACTCTATAATTCCATTTCGAGCTAGAATTGACGTGTTGGTTTATATTAAAGCCTAAAAGAGGCCTTGGAGATAACTTTGGAGTCCGAATTCCTTTTGAGGATGCTATGTCGGTACTATGTGTACTTAGTTCGGAATTAGCTTATTCATTTATTTAAAAATGGGGAAATTGATAAGGTAAATGATAATTTGCTTATTCATGTCATGGAAATTAATAAAATGAAGGATACACACCTCTCTAAATACCATCTTAAGGGAAGTCCGTGTGATAGGTGAAGCCCCCTGGCTATTGAATGCAGGGTGGATATAGTCCTAGGCCATATGAGCGTTTATTTTATTTTTCTGCGATGGGTAGGAGATATCGGGTGTGGTCTTGACTACCCCGCAGGCATATGGCCGCTTCCCGACGTTTTCGATAGGATCCCAGGTTGTCGTATGCTAGGCCCTGGAAGATGATGGTTATTTAGGGGCGCGCCCAATGGGGAAATCCGGACGGGCGGTCTTAGAATCGTTATATTTATATTTATAACTATTCTAATTATCGAGTTGGACTCGATGGAACATTTATGCCATAGAGCAAACTTATGCCGCAAGGAGCATGTTATTGAGATTAGTGCCCTATAGAGCACATGATGTCAATTATATTCCTGATAAGGAATGGAAAATGAATATTTGAATCGAAATATGATTAATGATGATAAAGGCTTTTAAGCACTTTTAATTCTGTCTTATTGTGAATCTCACTCTATGTAGTCCTTCACTAGTTTCAGTTCCTCATATGCTGTTAACATGCTAGACTATCATCCATGCTTAGTTGTGCATCATTGTCATACTTGTCATTTATCTATTGATCACATATACCCGGCCCTGACCGGTTTTCCTTTTCTTGTTGTGTATGTATATCTATATGATCCGTTCAGGTGTTCCGCCGCACGGTCGCCAGTAATGACTTTTCCTTCCCGCATGTTTTGAGGAGCCGTGACATTGTGCGGGTTTCACGGGATTTTGTGTAGACGCCTCCATTTATGTTTCTAGTTATGTTCAGTTTACTCGGGCTTGTTGCCCAAACATTTGTAATTGTATACTGACTTTATTATATAACACTTGGTACTATATGTAAGTTGTATGGATGGTTTTGACCAACGTCTCATTTGGTCTTTTGTATCTTTCGGGATTTCTTATATGCGCTTGTTGGGGGTTTCCACCCTCTATTTCTATTATGGGTTGTTGAAAATGTTATTCTTTTTTATTTCAAATCAAAGTTTTTGATAACCCGTTTTCTGGAATATAGAGTGGTTATTCCTTATCCTCGGTATATTGTTGTGATGCTGAGGATGATATTAGCCATGATTTCCTATTTTACCGGGGTATAGGGTTGGCCACCCTTTATTTCGGATAGCGGGTTGTCACAGATATGAATCGAAATACCGCAATTAAATTAAAAGAAAGCTTAACTACTTTCCTGGATAATTCGTAGTGTCTGATTGCTTTGTTCTAGACAAGTTTTGACGAAGAACACATCAATCTCTTCTTGGTTTAGCTCCCAAAAGCTCTACCACTTGACCCCTTTTTTCTCCTCTGTAACTAGGGTTTTCTTAATTGAGTTGTGTTTACCACCAACTCCTTAACTTAGGTTTTATTAGGTGAATCCTGAAATTAAGCCTATGATCCAAATTAAAATGATCCAAACACCCCCGTGTGAGCCTGGTTATGCCTAAAAATACCCCGAGACCCAATTACTACCTCCGGGTGCTGTTTTCTTACTATTTCGACCTTCTGGACTCAACTATGCACTCAGAATCGCCATCCGAGTTATTGAACTAAAATCTCCAATTTCAACCTCAAATTACGACACGTGTATTCTTATAAGAAATAACTCGAATTAATTTAAATCTTAATTCTCCAAATCAAATAATTCTTCCAAATTAAATAAATTCTCCAAATTATATAATTTCTTCAAATCATCAAGTTAGTTTAAATTCTAATTCGCCAAATTAAATAAACTATTTATCCTAAAAAATACGGGGTATTTCAGACTTCCCCTCTTACAAATGAATTTCGTCCTCGAAATCCAGATGAGTCTAAAACTCCAAGCCTCGAATACTTCCCTACTAACATGCCCTTAAGATCGCTACCCATATCTCTACCCCTTGTAATCGCTAATTATATTGGAATTTAAATTTATTACCCAGGGTGCCCATACACCCCGTACCCATGCTCATCAGCATGAAAGTCACCCGTCTCTACTAGCCTTAAATCGTAACATAACCTTAAACTCACAGTTATAACCACATATGTATATATTAACTAAGGTACCAAACTTATGTGCTAGCGAGCACACATCTCCCCACTTCCAACATTGAATTAAGTTTCATGTGTGGGATGTCTCGCAAAGTGAAATCCAAATAAGTAACCCCCCTTTACATTACTACTTAACATTGTTGGTTATTAAGATCTTCTAGGCCCTCAGTCCATATCACTTACCCCTTAATTTCCCGTATCCTAACATAAGGATATATTCTTCCACTCCCATGTTACAAAAGACATCATACAATACAACGCTCTTGCCTATCACTAGTTTTTTAGTGCAAATTAATCACGAACTATATCTCCCCACTCGATAATAAATATATCCACTCTGAATGCCATCAGTAAACATCCCTGCTCCTCGGGATTAAATATACACTACAATATTTTCTCATAACTTTATTATGCCACACAATAACATGGATACACTTATATATAGACTAGACCCTTTTTCAAGTGATAACTAACACAAGTAAATCATATCTCAAAACATCGAACACAAATTCTCATCATACTATATACTATAGTTCAAAAATCCCGGCATAAATACGACTAACGTATCGTACGTAACATACTTATCTCAAGTTCATGTATGCACTCTCTCAACATGGTTGTATCATATGGGTATTCTCGATTACCCCATAGTTTTCAATTTAATTCTTCTCGATATTGCCCCACCCATTAACTTGTGGTGCAAAGATTCTCTCAGTGCTTCCTTCGCAGCGGTACCTAAATCTCTTGGCTATATGTCGTAATAGCTCTCAACTTAAAGTGTTTCCTCTACACATTTGATAATTTAACATTTAAAACCGATGCACTAGCATCCAACAACTTCTCACTACTGCCAACGTTTATTAGGTTCTATGTGTATACCATCCTGCAACAAAGCCCAAAAGGTCTTTCCCCAATGCACTATTCCCTATCATTATCGATCATCAAAATATGTGGGTTCAAAGCATATATCTAAGATATCAGAATTTCTATCTCCCAACATATAAATGAAATCGTCTATGCCAGTGAATCTCAAGGCATCACGCGATGCTATACTTTCATGATCATTAAGTTCTCAGCACGTAAACAATAATGAGGTAAAACTCTCCACTTAATGGTGAACCAAATATACACTTAATCACATCAGTAAAAATCACTACGCACATGAATCCTATATAACTAGACAACTATACTCTCTCAAGTCTATATCCTAAAATCTCGTCATGAGCTCAACCCCCTCTTAGGTGAGACATCCCCAAAATATACATCCTACCACAGAATAGGGAACACGGTAGTCTTGCTGTAATCATCCTTCATCATACATCATCCCGTACCCAGGATAAAATTATACATTGAATATCTCCTTTCAAAATTATCTAACCTCATAAAATATGTCCACTCATTGTCCACACCTTCTCCCCTGTAGATGGAACTCAAAAGAGCCCAGTTACTCCATGGTAGATATACATATACTATAGTAATATTAAATATACCTTTACTAAACCATTTCTCATGCAAATCTAGTACTAACGAACTACAGGGACTCTCTCATGCTACACAAAGAAGACCACAAATTACTATAGGATGAAATTCATTTTTTCAATTGCCAATAGAACTTGTGGTTCAAATGATTCATGTACATAAGGCCCTTGTCCCATCCAAAACTTCTTATAACTGTTGTCCCTATCGGGCATCACATCCTTGTCCCCCAATTCGCTCCAGATAAGATCCACATATGTTTTCCTACTCTTTACACGTAAGACACCTTTTCATGTCATTCCCATTTCTATGGACTTAGTAGACTTGACCCTGATTGCAACCCTTGTTGTCCATATGGATCCATTGGCCCGATGGAACTTATTGTTGGCCTTAACGTCCCTGACTGAATCCCCCATCACCTGGTAGGAATTCTATTGATCTCAATCATTAAGATGGGTCCTCTACTAGGTATACCCTCCTGTGGTGCCTCACTAGGACTGTTAAATCTAGTTTTGCCCTTCGATTAGATTCTCCAACCTCTTGGCTCCCTTCTGAAATAAGTATTTAAATATACTTTATCTTTTTACTTAAACAACTGATGAGAGGATCTGCGATCATACCATACCCCAAATTCCTTGTTATTTATGGTATCTCTCCATAGTTATGGTGAGTGACTACCATTACTACAAAATTTCTCCTATGAGCAAAATTTTGCCTCTAATTTTTATCATGGGTGTCACTGCACTCCACCCTACTCAATTTCCTTTGGGCTATCTCTTTACATTGACCCATTACACTCCCCCACTTTCTCGAATCCTTATGAATGGCTTTTCAAAAGATTTCCTTTGACTCCACCATTCTTTGTCGAATACGTTGGGTGAGTCTAAAACTTGCACCACTGCTTTATACGACGATGCTTAGGCAAGCTACTGCACCCTATTGATTATCCCAATTCCATCTACTTGAATAATCACCATTGTGACTTCTATCGAGATCATCGTTTCCAAAATATTCCATGGCTTATGCTGAGCCTCTCCCACTGCAGTCCTTCTAACGGCCCTCATCGGTCGTCCAAAATTGTTCAGTGTACAAAGCCCAATCGAACTCGTATATGAATCACATCAACTATACTTAATAGCAGGAGAACGTAAGTCGCATACGTGAAGGAATACAACAATCCTATAATAAGGCTATTTATCAAAGACCGATACACTGAAACATAATAAGCAGCATAGATCCTACGGACTCTAGAACCTCATGCTCTAATACCATCTGTGACACCCCGAGTATTAAAATGCTAGGTGGCCAGCCCATGATCAAAATAAAATGTTTGTCACTGTCGAAAACTTTTTAAAGTTACTAACCACCTAGTAATTTAATTTGACTGGTGAAATTTTTTATCTTTCATTAATTAAAAACATGCGGAGGTAAATAAGGATTAAACCTTCAATCAGAAACTGATAAATAAATCCAACACAGATGAATAATATAAATAACATTAACCGAATTAACTATCGGTTCAATAATAAAATACAACAGTGGACTGAAATAATAACTGGAATACACAAGTTCAAATAAATAAACTGAATAATAAAACAGAGGGCGACATGCCCAAATGAGTACTGGAGTAAAAATCCTACAAAGCGTCTATAGCAAGTCCTGCAACTTCCACACGAGCTGCAGTTGGGCATCCCTAGATAGAATATTCGAACTGGGCATGGTTGTGGCTGGACACCTAAAAGGTTTTTAAACAAAATTTACACGGGTTAGAGCCCAAGTAAAACATTTTGAAAATATTTATCAAGTAGTTAAATTACAGTAATTAAATATGCATGAACCCTCTTCATATTTAAGTTAGTGTCGCACTCATTTGAGGTATAACCCACCCCACTGATAATGTGCACATCTAACGCTTGCCTGCTAACCTTCCTAGTTAAGCTACCCTTCCTAACTAGTTGTATAACACTTCTTTCTATATACTATCTTGTTGTGACCACCCGTATGGCCCATACAATATGTTACTGGATTATTTATATCAATTAGTCAATTATGAATTTCTCATTATATTTTTTCATCCTCCACCTACTAAGGTTATTTTAGATGTCACTATCTTTCTAATCAACTAATAACATACCGTAGAATAGGTTATAAGCATATATTTATCACTTCGTTACATATATACTAATACGACACCTATAGGCTGAGCTGCGTTGCATGTATATCATGCTATCATATCTCGATACATCATATACTAAGCACACGTAGTAGAATAAAATGCTAGTATATATATTTATTATTCTCTCTCTCTCTCTCTATATATATATATATATATATATATATATATATATATATATACACACACACACACACAAAATAGCACCCCTAGGCTGAGACCTGCGGTGCATGCATACTCTGCTATCAAGTCTCGGTACATCATGCACTACATAAAGAACTATTGGTTCAGTATCTCACTCGAACCATCATCACAAATCACACATATCAGAGACGAATATAGTTCCAAGCCTATGGGATACGCACATACTTATGCACCAATATGACCGTCATCACTATCACCATCACTATCACAAATAACCCGTACCTAGGTTCTATATTCGGAGGCAGAAGTCAAAAATCCTCCCCAAAGGATCATCAGGATATGACTGTCCCGATGTTAAACCTCTCGTAATAGCAAGAAATGTAGGTATGTCATAAACATAAGAATTCATTCAATAGGTATACATACAACCTATATATTTATATCATCAGTATAGGTACACACGACCTATAATATATAGATCCCATACGTAGTATATAAACCTCCTGAATATTCTACATATTATTAAATTTCTATTATACTTCTCATCGTATCGTTCCGAGTATCCCCCATTACTCGAAGTATACCAATTATCCTTCAAAATATTTCAGTAGGTAATTCACTCGTATCCTACTGATCTAAGTAATACATTTCAAATTACATCGATTAATCTAATCAATTTCACATTAATTAATTTATTAAAGTAGTGTCACCCAACTACAATACTCCAAATCACTCATTCGGTCAGTATCTTCAACCATTTACATCATTTACACCAAGCCCCTCTATTAGGTAAAAAACCACTTATTAAATTCAATATTCGATAATTTACTATATACATCTATAATAAATTAAATCGGCTACTCTCTGCCTATATCTCGTCGCACTAGCCTAAAAATATGCGAGTCACGACCCCGACTATTAATTTTATAAATATTAACTTGCATTCATATTTTTATTTTAAGATACTAAGAACATCTCAATCCAAACCGTATCCTAATTTCATCTGAATTTTACATTCAAATATGTTCATATATTTTCGAGTGTTGTTCATCCTAAACACTTTAAATCCATACCCCGAATTCATTCCCATCCAATTTCAAGGTAAAAATAATGTTCCTTAGTATTTTCAGGGTCCTACACTCATTTACAAATGTCCCTAAATAATACATATTTGATTTCCAACTAAAGTTTTCGATCTGAGACACCCTTTCGTAATAAATTCATAACTAATTAAAAAAAATCCGAAAAATATGAAACTGGTGGCCACGCGTTCGTAACGAAAAGATTTGTCTCCTTGCCTAAGAGCTAGGGTCATTTGAATGATATACATTTCTCATTCGAACGAGATATCAATCTCACTCTAATGATGTCCAATGTCACTCAAACGATTTCCTAAGTCGTTTGAAGCAGCGCTGATAACTTTTTCTTCTTCCTTTGGCCCCTTTCTGCTATTAACAAACCTTCAAGATGTACACCTTCAAATCACAACCTTATTTAATCATTCTCATCATATATTCACATTTAAAACATGTTATAATCATCTTGTTAACCATATTAACATCATCGATTTCCAAGAAATGTCATTAATTATAAAAATATGTTCTTAGGGTTTGAAACAATTGTAAACCAAACATCGATTTGGTAATCCAATTTAATTCATAACTACTACTGGGTTTCTGTTATAGTTTGAATTCCAATAAGACTAAAGGATCTTATAACATACATTGAACCATCAATTTACACAACACGTACAATTCGCCCCAAACCCATTTTCTTATAATAACCCACTCCCCAAAAAAACTCGAATTAATTTAAATCTTAATTCCCTAAATTAAATAAATTCTCCAAATTAAATAATTTCTCCAAATCATCAAGTTAATTTAAATTCTAATTCGCCAAATTAAATAAATTATTTGTCCTAAAAAAATATGGGTGTTACAATCCCTTAAAGAAATTGCACGGCACATCTGGGACCCCAGAGGGAAATTCAAGCCCAATTGGAGCGACCCCTACATCGTGGAGAAAATTCTGTCTGGCGGAGCTGCTATGCTCACTGATCTTTATGGAGAAGAAATGGATCATCCAGTCAACCTGGACCATCTCAAGAAATTTAACCCCTAGTCTGATATATCGACGCGCTACGACTCTTCTCATCTCCCTTCTATCCTAAAAATATAATATAAATAAAATAAAAAATTCTTCGTTTCTCTCTACTAAGAACTACATGGGGCCTAATCCTCTAAAAAAAACTTTTTCTTTTAAAAATGAAACACGAATTTTTTTTGAAACCCTCAGAGGTATGTAGGCATCTCACATGAGCACGACCCCTTCTTTTTCATAAAATGCGATTCTTTTCTTATCCCCGAGAATGATAGTTCATTTTAACATATACATGGGAAAAAGGATTATGTATGCCTCAACGATTGGTATAGATAATTCAAATGCAAAACGCATCAAGAGGCACAACTAGATTATTAAAACCTTTTTTATTTCATTATTAAGAAATTTTGATAAAATTACATCATCATAGGGAGTCAAACGACTTCCCTTGCCAGTCCACTCCAACCATCCAAAAGAAAAATAAAAACAAGACCCACTACACCTGAAACAACCCTTCCAAAATTATTCCCACAAAATAATCTAAATAACCTACATAACCAGAAACACCATACAAGAGATTCACAAATAAATCTCTCAGGGATTCTACCCGTAGCTACAGAGGAGTTGTCCTCATCACCATCCACATCCTGGGATCCCCAAACTTCCCCTGCCTGAATAGGGTGCCTCTGATACTTCATAGAAAGATAAGCTCGGACCAACCTAAGGAAAATCGCAGCACCTCTTTCCATGGTGTTGAAAATGGTGAACCACCTTTGCCCAGTATCCACAACTAGCATCTTGGCAACTACTTTTCTCCACAACCACTTCATGTAGTCTCCAAAAATATGTCAGACTCTACCAACAGACTGGGATGGATGGATCGATGGTTGGCGATTATCCCATAGAGAGCCCAGCTGCATCCGCATACACTATATCAAGTCCTCCACTATAAAGAAGTTCGTGTCTGTGGTGGAACAATTTGTTCCCACCCAAATTGGCACAGAAGTTTCCAGGGAAAATAGAAAGAGGTCTGCCTGAAGCCAACAAACTAAACATACTAGTATTCTCCTAGTTCCATAATGGGTAGCAACTCCCCCCACTAAGGCACTGACCAACGCAAGCCTCGAGACCCGTGACCCGTAAACTAATTTTCTCAACTCTCGATGTCCAGGTTTACACTGATAAAGTAGTGTGAAAAGAAGTTTGGCACAACTGGAAAAGGGTACTCTGGAGGGACCTCCATACAAAATCTCTCCGACAACCACATGAACAGCATTACGGGGCTACCCCTCAAGAAGTCGAAACGACCTTTCATCTAGGAATCCATACTGTTCAAAGTCTCCGAAAGTATCACCGTCGCACGATTATAATGGTACAATATCTAAGAAGCAATGGATGCTAGTTGTGGGTCCATTAGCAGTTCCCCAGTCACCAATAACAGTTTTGAAACTAATCCCAGAATGTTGGCTCCAACATAACTAGCATCACCAACATCCTGCAAATGGAGAGTTGGCAACACAGCAGGAAGAAAAATCATTCCTCCCGTAACCAGTGACCTAGCCGCTGAAGGCCAAATATGGAAAAGTCCCACTAACAGCTCCCTAGGGGATCTAGAAAATTCAAACAACGTCACCAAAAGAGTGGGATTTATCCCCAACATGGCAAAAAACTCTTTATAGTTCGAACATACCTCGTCCAACCCAAAGCGATGCACATGGTCTTCGGGATACTAGAACTCTAATGTTGCCATCATCATATTCCACTCTATGGGTCACTTGCGCCATAAAGAGACTCGATGCATGTTGAAAGCATCATAGTCAACATTATAGGAGCACATTGCCTCCAAGGTTTCAAGGTAGTTAGGAAATTCAACACTGCCAGGGAGAGCCATTTTGCAAAGTGCGTAAGAAGGATGTTAAAGAGAAGGAATGAGGAGGTGTGAAGCAAATGCCCCGCCCAATACATAAAAAACGTCAACCAAAGACAAAAACCTTGTAGAAATCCAAGAAAAACATACCCCGCCAAGTACCAAGGAATTGAAGAAAGTTCAATCAAAGCCTTGAATTGATTGGACTGGAATGACACGCCGATCGGTAACCCTCTATTTTTGGAAATTTACCTTTTTCCTTTTTAATCAAAACAAAAAAAATCAGCAAAAATAATTTCTTTTCTTAAAGAATTTCGAATTTCCTTCTCCTTAATCTTTTTACTTGTCTTGTTTTGAAATAAATTCTCTCTCAAATCATTTTTAATTCTTTTTACGGTCTCAACAGCAAAGTAAAGAGAGCATGTACATTAAGTCGCTAAAAACAAAAATTAAATCATGTTTCATTGATTTTGCAGGAAAAGAAAATACAACGGGACTTAGCTCGAATCCACGTACATATTCTCTCTCACACACACACCTACCTTCACCTACAACCTCTCTCTCTCTTTACCTCTCTTCTTTTTTCTCTCTCTGTCTAGGAGCCTCCTTCCCTATGGCACCCTCTCTTCCCCCTACGACTAGACGACGTACCTCCACTCCCCGAGCCAAACCCTTTCATAGACGAGGTAGACAAAACCAAACAAGAAGGAACCGGAATCGCATCCCGAATATGGGCGGTCACCGAAGATATCTAATCCCAAATATCCTTAACCTAGGTGGTTGATACTCGAATATGCTGGAAGAAAAATGAGAAAGATCAAATTAGCCAGTCTGAGGAAAAGAAAGAAATCAGAAAATCAAAAGACAAAGAGATGAAGAAGTATACCGCTGGCTGGAGAACCTCCTCTGTCAAAACCATCTCCTCCAGATCCATCGCATTAGAACGGTGCAGAAAATGCACCGACCTTCTATCAACCCACCGGATATTATATTGAGGAGGGTCCAACCGCACAAAAGTAACATCCAAAGTTGTTGTTGATACCAAAAATAACCCTCTTACTTAGACCAATCATAAATAGACATGTGTCATCCACAGTGAAAATAATCCTACTTAGTAAGGAGTAAATGCTGACCAAGGCCCAAAATGGTAACTGCGGTGACAATTATTATTCAACATAAAGAGATAAGAGAAGCATAATCACCAAGCAGAATAAGGGATATAAAATTCCAATAACACAACAAAAGATGTAAGTGGTTCATCAAAGGTGCCTACGTCCACGATGGTGCAGTCAGTATTATTTCTATATACTCTAGAGAGCGATTACAGAGAATACAATGTGTCCTTTTCCCCGGACCTAGGGTTTATTATATACATGTTCATTTCAGGGAGTGGGGGTGTTGGACTCCCCCACGTTTTCCTTCTTCTCCTAGAACCCCTCTTAATGGGAACATGGGAGGAGACTAAATCATAATCGGTTAGGATATAGGAGGTCTAGAATTTGGGCCGCCACAATTGGGCTACTCGTCCAGGCCCATCATTCTATTTTTGGGTACCCATAATTTCCCCTAAGTTTTTTGGGCCATACTTTGGGACCAAAAACTTTAAATGATTTATCATAATGGCTTATTTGTACACCGTGCAACTCTTCCCAAGGTTCGAGGACTGAGTTAAGGCGGCATTTGCTTTGTGGTCTGTGCATTATGATTAGTAGCACTCAAAAGCTATCTAGAGCAGTCATTTCTCGACCGTCGTTTCAACCTTCTCAGAACTCTTCCATTTTTTGTGAGCACTAGTGATTCATATTTTCCTCTCCCGGTCTCCATTCTTATTGCCTTCAATCTTTCTTGTCGTTTTGGCTCGTGATTCTTCATCGTTCGAGTCGAAATTTCATCTTGTAAGTTTCCTATGGCTTCTCTCTGTATTTTCTCTTTGAATTTGTAGTTTTTTAGGGTTTCCCAATGGCAAAGATCGGTAATAGGTCAGTGTCTGAGTTTAGGAAGTTTTATAATATCCCAGAGTGGGTAGAGATTGAGTGTGTCCCTCCCCCTAAAAATGTTAGAGAGATAAAGGGTTCCCATTGGATCCATGTCTTGATGCTTTCCCAAGGGGGACTTACTTTTCCTCCCAACAACCTATTCTTGCACTTCTTTGGTTATTTCAACATTGTTCATGCACAGTGTTCGCCCAATGTGTGGAAGATAATGAATGGTGTCCATAGAATAAATCAGTTATATGGTACCAAGTTAGGGCTCGTCGAGGTCTATTTTTGCTATTCTTTTTCTTGAACTAGTTCTGGTGTTCTCTTTCTCAAATCCAGGAGTCCTGACAGGGTATTAGTAGTAAACCTACCTGATTCCCATAAGGAATATTGGCAAGAGGGCTTCCTTGCTAGAAATTGGCAATTTTCTCCCCAGTCTGAGGGGTCGAGGTCTGATAGGTTCTCAGTTCCCTTTTATGGGAAAGAATACATAGGTAGACTTTGCTCTGTCCCTTCAATTTCTTTACTAATTTGTGATCTTTCTGACTTTTTCTATTTTTTCTTCAGCGAGGTCGAAGAATTTGGAACCTGCTCTCAGCAAGGTTCGTCTTTCTGAACTGGTTAAGACCTAGAATATCATGGATCCTTTAGCCGACGATAGGCATTCTCGATCTGTTGCTTTCTTGCTCGAATATAAAAACGCTGGTTCTAGTTTTATAGCGAGGCCAGTAGATAGTATCCCTGAATTTGATACCTCTGAAGAGACTGTTGCTGATCCTATTCAGTTGGACGAGGAAGAGAGTAGCTCTGAGAGTGATATCATAGGTGGTGTTGAAGGCAATTTTGGTGAGGGGAGCTCCAGTGGTGGTAGATCTTCTGATTCAGAGGAAGTTTCTGAAGCATGAGAATCTTCGAGCACGTCCAGCAGTTCAAGCGAGGAGATGGTTCCTCTAAGGAAAAACTTGATCCGAGATAATGATGACGATGATCATGTGCTCCTCGCTCAGAGGTCAAAGAAGCAGAAATCTAGTACTGGGGTTATAGCTACTGGCTCTCGGTCTTCTGCTCAGGAGCAGGAGAGGAAGAGGAAAGAGAAAGAACAGCTAAGAGAAAGAGAGAGAAATAAGGAAGATGAGAGAAAGAAGATGGAGTAGAAGAAAAGGATAGAGGATAAGAGGAGGATAAATAAAGAGAAAGATAAGGAGAGGAGAAGGATGGAATCGAGGATGAAGGCTGGGCAGGCCTTAGTCCCGGTGTCCGCATTGCCCGAGGGGGGCTCAGTTGCAATTTCTCCTTAATTGGCCCCCACGCTGCTCGAGAGGGAAGTTCTTCCTGCAGATCGCCAAAGGGCACTGGGGTATGATCAATTGGCCCTATAAGCTAGCTAGAGGCTAGCCTTGGTAAGATCTTTTCCTTTCTCTAATGTTTTGATGTGTTTTATCTGTTTCCCTTTCCTGATGTCTTCTTTATTTTTTTAGTTTGTGACTGACTTTGTCATGCTCTATCGTTCTCACGATGAGCTGGTGAGCAGAAAGAACGAGTTGGAGCAGCAGAATGCTACCTTAAAAGTGAGGGGTACTCAGGTGGAGGCTGATCTGAAGACTGCTGATGCTGCCCGAGCTTCTTCTGACCTGGCGGTTGTTAAAATTCTAACCAAGAGAGGGATGCGGCGATCAAAGGGCTAAATGAGATGAGGCAGGCATATGACTTGGTCTACTCGAGTAAGTTGGCCATCGCAAAGGAGAATAGGGTGCTGACTGAGCAGCTAAAGGAGAAAGAGTCCCAGGCAGTCACCATCAAGGAGGATTCATACAACTCCAAGTGGGCTGCCGCCTATGAAGATGCCGAGGTTTAGATAGGCTATATCAGCCGTCTGAACTTCAAGAAAGGCTGGAATAAGGCCTTCCTAGCTGTTGGAGTCGATGTTGACTCTCCTCTATTCGACGAGCATGACCCGGGCCCGAAGCCAACTGTGGATGAAGAAGCCCCTGCCCCAGCCATCGAAGGCGTTAATCCTGCCTCCCAGACAATTCCTGCCAAGGTCCTCCCTACTCAGGCGATAGAGGTTATCCCTGCTGAGGGGGATGCTTCAACTATTACAGATAAGGGGAAGCAGCCAAATAATTTTGGGCAGCCTGAGGTTGCTAGTTAATTTACTTTTAAGGTTACTTTTGTATCTTCTCTTGTAATTTTCCTTTTTGTTGCTCGATGTACTTTGACCCTTATTAATGAAATGAAAAGGTTTCTTCTCCCCAATGCACTGATTTATTTTTCTTTCTGTTGCCCTTTTTATTGCTTGTAGTCGATTGATGTTGATGATTATATACTAGCCACTTCTCAATTGGGAAGAATGCTTGGTCTTGATGTGAGCTCTGAAGTTCGTCACACCTTTGTGATGATTTGTAAGTCACTACGATTAAGGAATAAGTGCATCATAGAGCAGACTGAGCTTGTTGTCAAACTAAAGGACATGCTCTAAGAGATGGAAGAAGTTGGTGCCTCAGTTCAAGAGGAGGTGAATACATTAAGAGAGAAGCTTCTAGATGCTTCTGAGATGAACCAGGTTGGGGAGATCCTTCAACAGGGGAATGAATCTTTGAGGAGAGAGGTCTCGTGACTTAGGGAGCATGCACCGAGCACCGCTCCTGCCGTATTACGAGGTTCTTCCTCGTCACGAGCTGGAACTGGCCCGAGCGGCATTCCTCTTGTGCTGCGAGGCTCTACTTTTCCAACGGTTCTGCGAGCTGGTAGGAATACCAGGAGTTCATCTAGGGAAATGGAAAAGCTTCATGGTGATGTCCAGCGAGCGTATGTGATTGCTGCTGGCCTCCAGAGGGATGTCACCCGATTAAGTCACTTGTTTAAGAAAGGACCTCGATGAGTGTGGGCCGATGGTTACAATCAGGGTTGGCTATATGCTCCAACGAGGCTGATAGAGTTTGAAGAGATTGCTTTCATCAGGAGGTGGTTGAGTGCCTTGAGGGATCTGAAAGTTCCAAGGAAATCAATGCTCTGGTAACGGCATGAAATATCTCCTTCCACTCGAATGCCTAACCCCTTCCGGAAAGATGATCAGTGGATACTCATTGATGCCATCCCTCAGCAGCTATTGGAGTCGAATGTGAACGAAGTCGAGGAAGAGTTAGTTCCCCCTCCTGATGATGATTGAAGAGCTCAAGTGACTGATTATCTTGCTCGGGGGCCTCACCCTCACTAAGATTGTGTTAGTAGTAACTCTGTGCATTTTCTATTGAAGTGATGTAAAGTCGATGTTGTGCTCGCCGACTAAACATGTTTTGTACTTGCTGTAAATGTGATGAATTAATATAAAATTTATGTTTTGGGCAAATTTGTCGACTAAACAAGTGTCTTATATTTTCCACATCTTTGCTCAAAAATCTTGAGCCTATCTTAGCTGACTAGATTTGTATGTTTGCATTATCAATTCAGTGTCCTTCCAGTCCAGTATGCCAACGAGATACCATTTTGCCTCACAATACCTTTTAGGTTGTGTCGTCACACTCCCTTAGGCCTAAGTGTGGCAATTGGCGAGGACACACCTGGTTTTGGATGTTCTATCCGATCAGGATTTTTTTTCAACCAAACATTGTTTAGTGACCAATTTTGACTTGGCCATATTGCCTAAGGATCTCCTGTAGGGCTTCATATATTGTCAGGGGCAATGCTAAGAGGTCTTTTATATTTCATAATGAAAACCTGAGGAGGGTCATTTCCCTGCTATAGTGTAATGAGCAGTGTGCCTGTTACCTGGAAAAGGTGTGTGGGTTATAAAGTTTATACATTGTCACCTCGTAAAATGCAAATTAATTAATTGATACTTCGTAGAATGCAACTGTCAAATAACTTTTTATTAATGATAAGGAAATGAACTTCCAATTTCATAATTAAAGATAAAATAAAGAGTCTAGAAATAGAATTTTTTAAGGTTGGTCGCATTCCACACTCGGGGTATCTCTTTTCCTTCCATCGTTTCCAAGTGATAGGCTCCCTGCAGATCGTCTCTAGTTGTCTTGAATGGTCCTTCCCAGTTTGTCCCTAGCTTGCCGTCTGATAGTTTTGCTGCATTGCCTAGGACTTTCCTCAGGACATAGTCCCCAACTCGGAATGCCCTTGGGTTGACCTTCTTGTTGTAGTGCCTTGCGAGCTATTGCTGATAGCTCGCTAGTTTCATTAGGGCTAGCTCTCGGCGCTCATCGGCTAGGTCGAGCTCAGCGAGCAATGCTGCATCATTATGGCCCTAGTCGATAAGGCTGGACCTCATTGTTGGCAATCCTACCTCTAATGGCATGACTGCCTCCATTCCATACGTTAATGAAAATGGGGTTTCCCCCGTTGCTCATCGTGGAGTGGTGCGGTGGGCCCATAGAATATGCGGTAGTTCATTTACCCATCTGCCCTTGGCTCGCTCTAATCGTTTCTTCAATCTGTCGATCACTATTTGTTGGAGGACTCGGCTTGGCCATTACTCTAAGGATAGGCCACCGAGCTGTAATGGTGTCTGATTCCATGCTCGTCACATAAGCTTTTAAAGGAGCTGCTTTCAAACTGCATTCCATTATCAGTGATGATGGTTGGGATGCCAAAATGAGTGATTATGTTTTTCCATATGAATCTTATCATATCTGCATCTCGGATGTTCGTCAAAGGTTCTGCCTCGATCCATTTGGTGAAGTAGTCAGTTGCGACCAATAGATACTTGTGATTGCTGGCGGTGGTAGGAAGTGGTCATACAATATCCATTCCTCATTGAGCGAATGGCCATGGGCTTGATAGTGATTTTGGTCGCTAGCAGGTTGGTGGACCATAGGAGCGTGAAGTTGGCATTTTAGGTACTTGCGAACATACATCGCAGATTCCCTTTACATATATGGTCACCAATAGCCTTCCTTCATTGCGCGGAAAGCCAGAGATCTTCCTCTAATATGGCTTCCATAGATTCCCTCATGAAGCTCATGTAGAACCTGCTCGACATTCCTTGGGTGAACGCATTGAAGGTATGGACCGAAAAAGGATATCTTATATAGCTTGCCCTCTGATGATAAGTAAAAGCGAGCAGCTTTGACTCTTATCTGGTGAGCAATCATCTTGTCATCTGGGAGCGTTCCGTCCTTCAAATAGTTCCTTAAATGGTCCATCCAGCTGGGTGCTGACTCCACTTGGAGCATCTTCTCCACGTCTGACGATTTGCTGTTGCGGTTAATGCTCGAATGAGCGAGGAAATCGATGGGGATTGTTCTATTTAAGTCAGAATTGACTGCTAAACTCAGGGCTACTAGGGCGTCAACATGGCTATTTTGTCCTCTGGGAAACTGCTGGACATTGATTTCTTCGAAGCTATCCATTAGTCTTCTTACTAAGGTGAAGTAAGCTTCCATTCTTACGTCTTTTGCATTGTAGTCTCCACTTATCTGATTGGAGACTAATTGGGAATGGCCGAACACTTGTAAATGCTTTTCTCCCAAAGTGTGCGCCTTCTGGAGGTCGGCTATTAAAGCTTCGTATTCTGCTTCGTTATTAGAGGCTGCAAATCCAAGCCTGATTCCTTGTTCAAGGATTGTATCCTCTGGAGTAATGAGGACAATGCCTATTTCTGCCCCTTTTGAGTTGGAGGCTTCATCAACGAATAATTTCCAGATTCCTTCCATCACGGGGGTTCCCCCTTTTCTCTGTTGGTTGAGGTTGGTTGCAGGGCTGCTCGCCTGTGAATTCGGCTATGAAATCAGCAAGGACATGCCCCTTGATTGAGTTCCTTGGTTGAAATTAGATATCAAATCGTCCAAGCTCGACTGACCATTTAGACAGTCTGCCCGATAAATCTGCCTTCCTCAGGATTGCTTTAAGTGGGTGGGATGTAAGGATGATGATGGTGTGGGCTTAGAAATAGTGCTTCAGTTTCTTGAAGCCACTATTAGTGCAAATGCGAGCCTCTCCAGTGGTAGGTACCTCAGCTCAGCGTCTAGTAAGGTCTTGCTCGCGTAGTAAATGGGGTGCTGGACCCCTGTAATTTCGCACATTAATGCAGAGCTGATAGTGTGGTTGGAAACGGAGAGGTATAAGTACAAAGAATCTGTTATTTGTGGTATGACGAGCAGTGTTGGGGAGCTAAGGTAAACATTGAGCTCATCCAATGCCTGCGAGCAATCCGGGTTCCATTCTACCGTTTTGTTTCCCTTTAGAAGTTGGAAGAAAGGATTGCACTTCTCGGAAGACTTAGAGATAAAGTGATTTAAGGCAGCGAGCATACTGGTGATCTTCTGTACGTCTCATATAGTTCGAGGAGGTTGTACCCTGTTTATTGCATCGATCTGGCCTGGGTTAGCCTCCATGCCTCTCTTACTGACCAAGTACCCAAGAAATTTTCCTGACTGGACACCGAAAGAACACTTGCTCGCATTAAGTTTCATTCAGTACTTCCTGAGAATTTCGAAGGTGCTTGACAGGACTGAGAGGTGGTCTTCTTTCTTCCTGCTTTTAACGAGCATATCATCGATGTAGACCTCCATGGTGTCTGCCATCTGTTCCTTGAACATCTTGGTGACCAGTCGCTGGTAGGTTGCCCCTGCATTTTTAAGCCCGAAGGGCATGACCTTGTAGAAGTATAACCCAACTGTGGTGATGAATGTTGTTTTGTCCTGGTCTGGGGTATACAGAGGGATCTAATGATACCCTGAGTATGCGTCGAGAAAACTCCTTCTCTCGTGAGCTGTTGTGGCGTCTACCAGTTGATGAATTTTTGGGAAGGGGAAACTGTCTTTAGGGCATGCTCTATTGAGGTCAGTAAAGTTGATACAAACTCTCAACTTCCCGTTGCTTTTTGGAACCACTACTGGGTTGGATAACCATTTGGGGAATTGTACCTCCCGTATGGATCCTACATCCAACAGTTTTTCCACTTCTTTTTTTACGGCTTTTGCCTTTTCGGGTGAAGTTCGTCGTGCCTTCTGCGTGATTGGTTTGAAGGTGGGATCGACGTGCAGCTGATGATAAACCATACTAGGATCAATTCCGGGCAGCTCATATAGTTCCCATGCAAAGACGTTTATATTGTTTCTTAGCAGGGTCGTCAATTCCTTCTTCTCCTAATATGAGAGAGAAGCTCCAATCAAGAAGATCCTGCTGTCATTGCAATCTCTATCGGCGATTTCTTCCACGTCCTCGATGACACGTTCAGAGGGGAGGTGCCTGGTCTCCTCTACTACGGGTCTTCCATATTTTAATTGCTATTTCGAAGGTATCAGACCTCCTTGTTCTTCAACCTTCTCGCTCGACTTCTCGGCCTTCTTCTTTGATTTTGGGAGGATGGCTACTATGAAGCATCTTCTCGCCATCGCTTGATTGCCATGGATCTCCATTACTCCTCGCTCGGTCACATACTTGAGTTTCTGATGGTGGGTCGAGGAGACTGCCTTCATTGCGTATAGCCACCCTCTGCCAAGGATAGCCTGATATGGCGAGTCAATGTCGACCACCAGAAATTTGATCATTTTAGAAATGTTTCCTGCTCTTACTGGCAGCATGATCTTTCCCAAGGGCATAGTCATCTTTCCAGCGAAGCCAACCGAAGGGACAGTAGCTTCCTTTAGGTCGGCAATGCTTAATTTTAACTTTCTAAATAGGTCGAGATACATTACCTCGGACGAGCTTCCTTGATCGATGAGCAACTTGTCGACATCATAGTTTGCTATTTTGAGAGTAATGATTAAAGCATCATGATGTGGGGTTCTCACTCCCACCAAATCCTCATCTTAAATACGATATGCTTACTATAGTCGACGTCATCTGCTCGCCGAAACTTTCTTGACTGTGTTTTTGCTGGATCGATCAGAAAAGCTTGCATCACTGCTGTAAGCTTTTTTACCTCCATTCGAGCTGAATTTCCCTGAATCTTCTTTACGTCAGATACCCCATGAATTACTGTGAATTCATGTTCGGCATCGTCTTTAAGCACGCTATCGGGCCTTACTTCTCTATGGGCATCAACTTTCTCTGCTTTCTTTTCCACGAATTCGCTCAGATGCCCAGACTGAGCCAGCTCTTCGAGATAGGACTTAAGAGCCTTGCAATGCTCGGTTTTATGCCCTCCTTCTTTGTGAAAAGCGCATCTCAGCGCATTGTTTCTCTTCGGGGGATCTCCTCCCATCTTCCTAGGCCACTTGATGAATGGATCATCTTTGATTTTTGCAAGACTTTTATAAATTGGTTCTCTGAAGACTGTGTTTACCGCCTGAAATGCCTTTGACACATCATTGTTGCCTCCATTCTTGGAGCCATTCTTGCCCCCATTATTTCCTCCTTTCTTCTGGTTTTTCGTTTTGTCACTGCCCTTGGCAGTGAGCTTAACTCGACCGGTTTCCCCTGTGTTGGGCGGGTCACATCTTCTACCTTGGCGTATTTCTCGATGCGTGCCATTAGGTCGTCGATGGTCATGGCTTCTTTCTTCGTCAGTGGCTGGTACAAAAGGGAAGAGCTGGGTAGCCCAATTTTGAAAGTGGCCACTGCCACTTGCTCCGAGCAGTCCTCGATCTCGTTGAATAACTCCCAGTACCTTTTCGTGTAGTCTCGGAGGGTCTCTTGAGGCTTCTTTTTCATTTTCAGCAAAGCATCCATCCTTTTGGGATGGGAGCTACTGGTAATGAATCGGTCCGTAAAAAGCTTGTCCAGGGACTTGAAACTCTTGATGGACCGATGGGGGACCCTTTCGAACCATTTCTGTGCCACATCATGCAGGCTCGAGGGAAATATTCGGCACATTAGTGCGTCTCAATTCTTTTAGAGAGTCATGGCCTGCCGATACTGCCTGACGTGATCAATGGGGTCAGTCTTACCATCATAAATCTTGAACCTTGGAATAGCAAACTTTTTAGGGGCTTCCTCTTCTTATATTTCCCTCGAAAAAGGTGATTTCATCTGAGTTTTGAGAGCTCGCCTAGTAAGTTCTGTGGTCGATCTGGTACCGTGATGTGCAGGGTGTTAGTCCATCTCCCTTCGGACCAGACTTCGTATGTTTTTTTGCTGCAATCTGGGCTCTTGTGATTGCGAGCTAGTTGCATTTTCTCGAGCAGGTCATCCTCTGACTCGTTTCCCTCAGTTTTCTGGGATCCGCGCCTAGGGCTCCTTCCTCGGCTGCAAGACTTGCTCGCCTGAGGGCTAGGAGTGCGGTATGGACGTCTCTTGGTACCACGATAGAGTTCTTTCTCCATTCTTTCTAATCTTCTTTTGAGGCGAGTATTCTCAGCTTTGTGCTTCTGAGGAGATTCCCTTTGCTCGTGGAGCCTTGCCTCATATGCATCAATTAGTCGGGATATCTGTATGGACGTCGCTGGACCTTGGCTTTCTTCTGAGGCTGGCCTTTCTAAGCGAGCCATCTGATCTGAACGTCGAATTTTAAATCTAATCCTGCGAGGAGAAGGTGGTTCCGGGATATCCCCTGCCTGGGGAGCATTACTACTGTGACTAGACATTTTGAACTCTTTTCTGGGTGTGGGCTTTCTCAGGGAAGATAAGAGCTTCCTACAGACGACGCCAATTATGGTGACAATTATTATTCAACACAAAGAGATAAGAGAAGCACAATCACCAAGAAGACTAAGGGATATAAAATGCCAATCACACAACAAAAGATGTATGTGGTTCAGCAAAGGTGCCTACATCCACGGTGGTGTAGTCAATATTATTTCTATATACTCTAGAGAGCGATTGCAGAGAATACAATGTGTCCTTTGCCCCGACCTAGGGTTTATTATATACATGTTCATTTCAGGGAGTGGGGGTATTGGACTCCCCCACGTTTTCCATCTTCTCCTAGAACGCCTCTTAATGGGAATATGGGAGGAGACTAAATCATAATCGGTTAGGATATGGGGGGTCTGGACTTTGGGCCGCCACAATTGGGCTACTCGTCCAGGCCCATCATTCTATTTTCGGGTACCCACAGTAACCAACAATATGAATGTTGACCAATAGTTTAAGAAGACCGACCAGTAGTAGGAAGACATACAACATGGTCAAGTAAAATGCCAACAATACAATGCATTATGAAAAATATGTACTGATGTAAATGGCCTAATTTTTAAAGGCATTCCATCCTTTAACATTCCGACTCTTGATCCCCTTTGTAAGCTATAAATACATTGTAAACCCTTCAGTAAAAAGGGACTAGAGTACAACCTAAGTAAAGCACACAAAATAAAAGACAGTGGACGTAGTCTTTTCCTTTCAACCGAAAAACTTTAAAAATCCTACTTGTCTCTTTTATTTTACTTATTTATTAGTGATCAAAAAATCAGATCTATTCTAATTTTTTCCATCAATAGATTGGTGTCATCTTAGGGAACGTATTGCTAAATGTTTTCACTCATCTATTTACCAAACATGACTGATATTCCTGAGTCAAGTACCAGGAATGATGTCATCCCGCTTGTCCCTTCTGCTCCACCAACTAATAATGATTTGACTGGAATTTGGCTAGTCTCGCTAGAGGACAGGAGGCTATGCAAGACACCATAAGGTAGTTAGCACATACCCTGCAATCCAGGTCACCTTCCTTATCTGCTCGTGTAAATATGCCACCACTACCTCCAAGAAATAATAAACATATCCAGTCCAGGACTACTAGAGATACTTTATATCGCCTAGGTATAAGTTCTTTGCTCAGAATATCGGAGCCCTATGACGAACAGTCTTTTACTCCTGAAAGATTGAGTGCCTCAGAAAGGCTAAGCCGAGAATCTACCTTTGATCGTTTGGGACCCAGGGGTAATAGAAATATTCCTAGGGAATTATCGAGACATACTTGAAGACCAAACAGTCAACGTGAGGGCTCAGCCCAATCTAGATCAGATGCCTGAAGAACAACTCATACAAAGCAACATGCACAGGAGGAAAGTTCAGCATAAACAGTTGGTTGGAATAAAAAAGCTACAACACATAGATCTGACGTTAGTAAGAATGCATGGAAGGGTTCCATCCAGCGATTGGAAGATAGATTGGGAGAAATGGTTAAGGCCAAGAACCCTTTGTAGAGAAGATTTATGAAGGGATCTCCTTTCATACAAGCTATTGTGGATTCTTCCTCACCTTCAAAGTTTAAATATCCTGTAGTTAATCCTAAATATAATGGGAAAACTGGTCCCATCCTTTATATAAAGCAGTACCAGTCAATAGTTGACATCTATATCATCCCTGATGAAATGAGATGCAAGGCATTCTCAAGGACAATACCAGATTTGGTATAACAGTCTTCCTCGGGGCAGTTTTTTAGTTCTTATCAGCTTATTGAGCTATTCATTGGTAACTTTGGCTTTAGAGTTAAACCAGTGAGACGAGTGGCTCGCCTTCTCAATGTAAGGAAAAAGGTGGGAGGAAGTACTCGATATTACATCACTCATTTCAATAATGAAAAGTTAGAAGTTATTGATTACGAGGAAAAGATGACCATTATAGCCTTTATGAGTGGGTTGCTCCCTGAGAAGATCTACTACACACTTGCCAATGACCCTTCGAAGTCAATGACAGAGTTAATGGAAAAGGCTGCCAAAATCATGTATACCGAGGAGGCAATGGAAGCCAAGCAAAACTCAGAAGTAAAAGCTGAAGGTAAAATTGATAAAAAAAAGGGCACAAAGATCCCAAAGACAACATGGAATCAAAGCAAAAAGGGAATATAGACTGGCTTAAAAAGTATAATAATTATCTTCCCTTAGTAATGTGTATCCACCATGTTTTGGAGGAGATAAAGTGCAACAAGGATGTACGTTGGACTAAAAAGCTAAGCACATCTTCTACCAGGAGGGACATGTCGAATACTATGAATTTCACAGGGATTATGGACATACGATAGATCACTGTGTTGCTCTTCAGAATGAAATTGAAGCACTCATTCGAAGACAAAAGCTAGACAGGTTTGTTGATTGGCAGAACAATGATGGATCTTGGCATAGGTCAAAGTCTCCTTGCAAGCCCAGAGATAAGAAAAAGAGAACTCATGAAGATGATTAAAAGGATGATTCCAACCTGCCCAAGAAACCTAGACAACCAGAACGTGCGGTATTCATGGTGAGTTTTGGATCTTTTGATTATCGAATGATTACACGGGGAGATATAGGAGGAGGGGGCCATATTGTTGAAAAGAAAGGTTACCTCAATAAGGCCCAAGCTTGTTCCTATATCTAGAGGATTAACATAGCCAAAGAAGATAGACCAAAGAAGGTTAAAAAGGATAAGTTGGTGATTGGATTTTCTAAAACGACCTCTCAGGGGTGTTATACCCACATGATGATCCTTTAGTAGTCAAAGTTTGAAGGGAGGATATAATTATTTCTAGAGCATTGGTTGATAATGGTAGTTTGATGGATATCATATTTTACCCTTATTTTAACAGTCTAAACTTAAAGCTCGGCCAATTAGAACCTTATCATAGGCCTCTAATAGGTTTTTCTGGAAAAAAGGTATTTCCTCTCTGGATAATCAAATTGGAGGTGTTGATCGATACATGACCAGCAAGTAGAACAGAGAAGATACATTTCTTTGTAATGGACAAAAATTTTCATTCGGCCTACAATATGATTATGGGAAGAGTGGTATTGAAGAAATTTGAAGTTATGCCATCTACAGTTCATTAGTGTTTGAAGTTATCGACTAATTTTAGGGTAGACGTGGTAAAAGGTGACCAAAAAGTAGCCTATGAATGATACTACTCATCTGCCGAGCAAGAAGATCTGATAGAGATAAAGAGAAAAGCTACCACTTATCAAGTGGACAACTCTGAACCTAATAGAGAATCTAAGGTTGAAACCTTAGATCCCAGAGAGTAAACATAATTAATTAAAGGCCAAATATTGGAAGCAACAGAGAGCATTGTGTTAGGGGATGATAAGCCAGAGAAGACTACTCAAATAGGAACTGGTGACTTTCCTGAGGCAAATAAAGCATGTGTTTGCATGGAGTCATGAAGATATGCCCGGGATTAACCTTAACTTTCTCTACCATAAGCTCAATGTTAGCAAAGACGCTAATCCTGTGAAGCAAAGACGTAGGGTGTTTAGTCCCGAGAAGAACCAAGCAATTCAGGAGGAAGTTAAGAAGCTTTAAATAGCTGCATTAATTGTTGATGTGAAATACCTGATTGATTGGACAATGTTGTTATGGTCAAAAAGTGAAATAACAAGTGGAGAATGTGTAAGGAATTTACAAATTTGAATAAGGAATTCCCAAAGGATCATTTTTCTTTCCCACAAATTGATCAACTCATTGATACTACATCGGGACACGAGTTTCTAAGCTTCATGGATGCTTACTCTGGTTATAACCAGATTAAAATGAATCCTGAAGACAGGGAAATCACTTTTTTTTATTACTCCTCGGGGAAATTTATGCTATAATTTTATGCCATTTGGTTTGAAAAATGCCGGTGCTATTTACTAGAGATTGGTGAATAAAGTCTTTGAGGATCAAATATGCAAGAATATGGAAGTTTATGTAGATGACATGCTGACGAAGAGAAAAAAAGCATCCGACCACATTGCTGACCTCAACTAAACTTTTGACCAACTAGAGAAGCACCAAATGAAATTGAATCCAACCAAATATGTATTTGGTGTTCAGGAAGGAATTTCTCTCGGGTACATAGTAAACTAGAGGGGAATTGAAGAAAACCGAGATAAGATCAAAGCTTTAAAGGACATACAATACCCTACTTGCAAGAAGGATGTGCATAAGCTAACTAGGCGAGTAGCAGTCTTAATCGATTTGTGTCCCGAGCTACTAACTGGTGCTTGACATTCTTTAAAGTGTTTATAAAGAGCTTTGAATGGAACAACGAATGTGAAAAAGCTTTTCTGGAGTTGAAAAAGTACTTGGTATCACCCCCATTACTTTCCCAATCAATTTTGGAAGAAAGTTTGTATTTGTACTTAGTGGTTTTTGAATTGGCTGTAAGTTCTGCCTTGATTCGAGAAGAAAATGGAGTTCAAAAGATCGTCTATTACACAAGAAAGGCCTTCAGAGAAGCATAAATCAGATGTTCACACCTGGAGAAGTTAGCATAGTCATTAATTGAGGCTTACAGACGAATGAAACCCTATTTCCAAGCCATATAATTGTGGTGTACCCTGATATGCCTTTTGGGCAAGCCCGGCACAAACCAGAGAAATCTGGGAGATTGATATACTGGGAAGTTGAGTTAGGGGAGTATGATCTTGTGTATGAACCAAGGTCTTCTTTAAAAGGCCAGGTTGTGGCAGATTTCATTATTGAGTTCACTTATCCATAGGTTTCCAAGAAACTAGGAAGTTAGACAGAGCAAGACCTAGGAAGGGATAGTCCAACTAGGGTTATCGCCAACCTATCAGAATCTTCCATATTAGAGAAACGGCTCAAAGAAATCATTGTCAACCTACCGAAATCTTCCACCAGAGCACAGGAGATGTCTAAAAAGTATAATAAAATAAGGAGCAAAACATTCCATCATAGTATTTTGATAGACCAAACATTTGATAACAATCTCCCCATATGGAACTTGTATGTTGATGGATCCTCTTACACAATCGAAACTGGAGCAGGTATGATACTCAACAATCCCAATAGGCTAGTGATTGAACATAAATATTGTATATTTATTCCCTTAATTTCCGTGCATTTGTGAACCCGAATAATGTAACCTATATGGATTTGACGCACATTCATACTACTAATCTTCTTTGGCAAGTATTTCGTGTTTCGTGTTTCTCTTATTGGTTTTACAGGTTAATTATGCAAGCAGCGCAAAAGAGAAAGCGAGACAATGAAAGAAAAGCTAAGAAGGCAAGTTCAAGGTCATTTTGGTAATTTTGCAGTCAGATCCAGAAGGAAAAGTCAACTGGAAAGTTGAATAGCTCGGAACAACGAGAACACTGGAAGAAACGGCACCCAAATCCGAGCTACGGTTGACGAGTTATGACCAGTTGAAGTTGGAGAAAAATCCAAGGAAGAAAGGAAAGAAAGCTAAAAAAATTCTAAGTGTTGAATAAGCACCCCAAACCAGCAAGCATTCGCGAACCCAAGGGCGAACCGGTTTGGGGGGCAAACCGGTTAGGGGTACAGGCGAACCGGTTCGGGGTACCTGACGCGCGAAATTTCTCCTCCATTCTGATTGGCTCCCAAGAATTCTATTAGGTTAAAACTCTAAAAATAGAGTAGGGAACGTAGGTAGGAAAGTAAGAACAGCCGTTTGAGATAATTTTGAGTAGTTTTTGATAGAGAAAAAGGGAGCAAAACATATAAGAACAATACTTTGATTAATTGCTACAAGAACAAGACATTTCCGGGTTTGCTTTCAAGTTATACTTCACGCTTTCTTTTTATAATAATTAGTTATCTTGCATGGTAATTTTTTTGTATGATTTGAATGAATTTTTGAGTTCATAGTACTTCGTTACGTATATTGATCTAGTGTTATCATGAGTTTGTTTACATGCAACGTTAATATTTCATGCATCGTTCAGTTTAACATGTCCGGCTAGGTTTAGAAGGTTGGGATGCATGAACCCAACCTGAGGTGTTAGTGCATGTGTATAACGTTAATCCGATGAATTTAACGATTGATTTTGATCGTATTGCGTAATTGCATAACAATTGTGGATCTTTATATCTCGTTTACCTTTGGGTACTCGTGATGATTTAGAGTTCAATTTGAGTGCAATTATCGCGATACCGATTTACTCATCCTCAGATTAGGTATGACGCGGGCTTGAACCTCGTATACATAATGCTTGGAAGTACTAAATTCCAGGTCATATCAATCGGATAAATTTATGATTAACATTATCACCTCACTACACTAGGGTTGGGGGATTCTCTTTCCATCCTATTTTTCTCATTAGTTTAAATAAAAAGTTTTTGAAATCATCAGTCATTCTCCATTTCGGTAGATTAATTTAGTTGCATCTTTACTCATTTGCATTATCGCATTTAGCTGTAATCAATCTCAAAACCAATCATTTTTTCTTTTCCTTTCTAGAGTCAAAGTTAGGATTTCTCCGTCTAGTTCCGTCGTCACAACTCCGTTGTCCTTCTTCCCTATGGATTCGATACCCGACTTACCGGGATTATTACTTGAGCGACAGGCTTACACTTGAGCCTAGAGTGAACGCACTTCTGAGACACATTTTCAGTCGCATCAAGTTTTTGGCATCGTTGCCGGGGAATTAGGTAGACTTAGGATTAGATTGAGTCAATCCAAAGCTTTGACCAAAAATTTCAAAAATCCAAAAACATAAAAAATAAAAAAAAACGATTCACCATCATCTCTCCTAAACTTTAATAGAAAATTCTGAAACCACTCCCACACCCCATAATACTCCAACCAGCATTCACGAAAATCCACTTGTTGAGTATAATCCTGATAGTCCCCACAATCCAAACGCCCCACAGTTTTGGATCCCACCGCCCACACTGTCGCACTCAGTCTCTAGTAACACTCCATTCTCATTCGTAGGACACACCTACGAGCACACTTCAAGCACACCTAGTGAGAGCGTCGAGTCGATAAGTGAAGGAGAGATGTCACAACACGGCAGTGCACCCGCCGGTGAGGAAGAGCCTCCGTACCGCCCGTTGAGAGAATTCTTATATCCCGAGCGCACTGTCACTCCGGGATGCATTATACTCCCGTATAATGCCGGGCAGTTCCGTTTCAAAAATGGAATGGTCCAGATGCTACCGCATTACCACGGTATGGATTCTGAAAAGCCATACCTCCATATTAGGGAATTTGAGGACGTGTGCGATACTCTTAACGATCAAACTTGCACACAAGAAGTAATTCGCCTCAAACTTTTCCCCTTCTCGCTCAAAGATAAAGCTAAAGCCTGGTTATGGTCTCTACCTCCAAGCTTGATCCCATCCTGGAATGAGCTACAGTCGAAATTTCTCAAGAAATTCTTCCCACCACATCAAACAATCTCTATAAAGGCTCAAATTCAAGCATTCAGGCAACATGAAAATGAGCCATTCCATCGATGTTATGAACGTTTCAACGAGTTAGTTGCTTCATGCCCCCATCATGGATTTGATCCATCACAAATCATCTCTTTCATCTATAATGGGTTGAATCTTAACTCCAAACAACTTGTTGAAACTATGGGAAGCGGTCCGTTTATCGATCTAGATGCCCACGATGTTGATCTTCACATGAGGTATGTCGCCGAGACTACCCAATCCTGGGACACTTCTGATCCAAATACTCAAAATCGAAATAGACAAGCGACCACTGCTCTATCGGCGTCCGTCCTATTCCACGTAGATAAGAATTCTATGACGGATAGCCGATTGGAGACTCTTGAGAAAGGATTGCGAGACCTATGCGAGATATATGGAAAAGGACCAACTGGACCCATTCCGAACCCTATCGTGAAGGTGTGTGCGATTTATGAGGCGGGACATTCAACTGAGGAATGTCCGACGATACCCGCCTACGAAGTAATGTTGCAGGAGCAAGTTAGTGGTATAGGAGGCTTTAAGGGTAATTTAGGTGCCCCATACAGGAATTCATACAACCCTTCATGGAAAAATCATCCCGATTTTAGCTATGGGAAACAACATGCCGCAATGAACCCTCCTTCGCATGTTGCCCCTCTTCCACCACAACATTTTCAACAAGCCCCGCCCATGCAAGGACATGCGCAAGCACCGCCACCTCAAGGAAATTATATTCCACCACAGCGAAGAACTCTCGAGGATACCATGAATCAATTCATCGCAATCCAGACCGCAACCAATGCCAAATATGATCGTCTGATTGGCGACATAAATGCTAATCTGTCAAAAATACAATCCTCGTTGAGTGTCCAAGAGAAGGGCAAGTTTCCTGCCCAGGGCCAAAGACCTCTCCAAGGTCAAACTAGTGTTAGCTCGACACCCCATGACCATCCTGAGCAATGTAGCGCAATTACCACTCTACGTAGTGGGAGGGTAGTTGACTTTTCACCTCCCCCACGAGACGTACATAAAGACAAGGAGATTTCGCCCGGCACGAAAGAGGCCAAAGATGTCTCCTTAAATGAGAGCGACAAAGAAGACGCTAGTGAGGCCGAGGTAGTAGTGAAACCACCCTCCGCGGCACCGTTTCCTACCCTTTCTTGATGCCATCAAGCAAATTCTAGCTTATGGCAAAGTTATCAAAGATTTGTTGACGGTAAAAAGGAAGATGAAGGTAAAAAATAATGTCTTTCTAGCCCAGAACGTGAGCTCCATTCTACTAAATGATCTCCCGCCTAAATTCAAAGATCCGGGTGCACCCACTATATCCTGCATCATTGGAGATAATAAAATTGAGAAAGCCTTACTTAACTTGGGGGCAAGTGTAAACATACTCCCTTACTCCATTTATAGGCAACTTGATTTGGGCGACCTCAAGCCCATAAAGGTCACTCTCCAATTAGCGGATCGATCAGTGAAGATCCCACGAGGTATAGTCGAGGACGTGATCGTCCAAGTTGACACTTTCTACATCCCGGTAGATTTTGTCATTTGGGACACGGAGCCCTCCTTCAACTCGAGCAATCATGTTCCCATCATCCTTGGGCGCCTTTTCTTAGCGACGGCTAACGCAATCATCAATACTCGGAATGGGCGAATGCAACTCACCTTTGGGAACATGACCTTAGAGACAAACATCTTCCATGTCGCCCAACATACGGGGGGAGAAGATGACCTTCACGCGGTGAGCTTCATAGATGAGATCATAGGGGATTACTTTGAGGAAAATGATTGTGGAGATGCCCTAGGGTCCTGCTTAGTGTCGAGCCATGAGAATGAGGGGTCCCACAAGAGAGAGCCATTAGGGGTGTGGCCTTTTTCATCAAGTAATAGTGGTAGTTGTGACAATGAGAGAAAAGTGGGGGAGAGGTGTGTAGTGACCGCAATTGAAAGAGAGAGAGAGGGGTTAGAAGAGAGAAAACTGGTGGAGTTGGAGATCGAGCAAGTAAGAGAGGACGTAGGCACTACTCGAGAGAGAGAACTAGGAAACATGAGCATGGAAGATTTTGAAAGAGAATTCGGGCAGGTGGATGAAAGTATTACTATTGGAGGCCAATCCCTATTGGATTCAAGTAGTCACTTAGACGAAAGTGAATTGAAAGCAAAAATTGATGAATTCCTTCGTTGTGACAATCCACCCACAACACTAGAGGCCCCGAAGGCAAGTGAGGAGAAAAGTTGTGGTTTATCTGACTTAGAGCCCAACCCATGCATCTTAAAAATTGAACGAAACCTAGGTGTTCCCTCCGATTCGGTGCACGCAGATCACACTTTGAGCCAGCATCACGAGGATCCCTTTCCAGTTAGTCACGATGAGTCTCCCGGTCTATCCTTTATCTATGGGCGAGGTCCCAACTTGTTCCGATTGTTAGCTTATAATCCTAGGACGGGAGAGACAAGGAGAACATCAAACCCCGTGAGTGGGGTCGGGTGAGTTTGTGGAGAGATGAGAGGTCGTCGCACCCCTGACGCGTATGGGGTGATTATTGTCGTATTTTTGAGTCATGCATGAGTGTCATATAGTGTCTTGTTGCATTTTAATATTTGTTTATTTTATTTTTCCGCACTTTTCATTCGCCTTGAGTTAGATTTTTGTCCTTTTTGCTTGAGGACAATGCAAAAGTCTAAGTTAGGGGGGGTCACAAGTGCGTATTTCTAAAACTTCACAAATTTTCAAAAATGCCCAGAAATTTCCAAAAAAATCATAAAATTTTGAAAAATCCAAAAATATTTTTGTTCAAAATAAATAAAAATTGGAATTCAAAATTTTCAACAATATCATTAAAAGTCGAATTGGAGTCTCAAATTGTAAACATCCAACATACACAAAGCCGAAAGTGACCAAAGATGGAAATGGAGTGAAAATTGACGACTTAACGAACGAATGTGGAGATTAACAACCCCGGTGAGATTCGAGCCTATCACGTTTTGCGAGTTTTTAAATCAATCCGAGTTAATTGTTAACTCAAAGTTCTTTTTAGCGGTTAATAAGTTGTCAAGGATCTCAATCCTTTCATTTCGATCGGTTCTGAAAAATGTGTGCAATATTGCCTTGAAAAACGTGCCAAATTAGTCTCTAAACTTAAATTCACCTCGAAATGCATATGGTAACGCAATTGGCATTTTGGATAATGAAGTAGGCCCTCGTTTGTCACCCAAGATTTTGGCCAGAAAAAGTAGCAAAAAATCACCCTTTGCAACCCAAATTGAGCCGAATAATTTTCCCCTTCGTTTGACAACCCGAAAACCCAAAATAGCCCAGAATTGTGAAAAATGGAAAAATTCAGAATTTAGTCCAAAAGTGCATATAAAGGGGCAAGAAAAAAAATAGAATGCTCAACAAAAATAGCAAGAAAAGAAAAGTAGTGAAAACAAAAAAAAAATAGAAAAAGAAGAAAAAAATGAGCAATAGCCCGAAAAAAAAAAGCACAAATGGACATCATTAATGACTTTTCCAATTCCAACCTTCCATACCTCCTTCACATTAACCAATGCAACCTACAACCCGAAAAAGTCCTAACCGAGTCCAAATTGCGAAAATTGATTACCACGTGGAGAGTCAAGACACCAAAAGATAATATAAGAGGCTAAGTGAGTGAAATAGAGGCAATGTTCCCATTTTTAAAATCGTAATCCGTTGATGAGATCCTTTCACCATAAAGTTTCCATCTTTCTAATTGTATGCGTGAATTTGCTTCCCTTACATTTACTCTTTATATCACACATACCGAGAGAATAGACATAATCCGAGAGATTCGTTTGTGAGAGCGTTCCGTGAGAAATTGAAATCAAAACGAATTTTCGAATAAGTAACGTAATGATCAATCGGTGGAAATTAGCGGTTATATTTCTGGCTTCGCACACACACACTAAGGTTTGAGACTCGTAAATATGACTTGATGATGACTATTTTCTGGAAAGTTTGAATTACACAATTTTTGCATATTTTGAGATTTCTTTGAGTGGAATTTTGTGGGTATATTCTCTGCAAACCCTCACGAGACACCACTCGTCCTACTAGGGTAACCTAGAGTTTTAAAGGCTTGTTGCATACACTAAATGCAATCGCTTGACCGCGAAAAAGGCATTCTATCCCAATAAAATGTGGTTTTCAAGAGACAAGCCTTAACTAAGATTCTTTTACATTGCTCGGGACGCGCAAAGTTCTAAATTAGGGGATTGATATACTGGGAAGTTCAGTTAGTGGAGTATGATCTTGTGTATGAACCAAGGTCTTCTTTAAAAGGCCAGGTTGTGGCAGATTTCATTATTGAATTCACTTATCCATAGGTTTTCAAGAAACTAGGAAGTTAGACAGAGCAAGACCTAGGAAGGGATAGTCCAACTAGGGTTATCGCCAACCTATCGGAATCTTCCATATTAGAGAAACGGCTCGAAGAAATCATTGTCAACCTACCGAAATCTTCCACCAGAGCACAGGAGATGTCTAAAAAGTATAATAAAATAAGGAGCAAAACATTGCATCATAGTATTTTGACAGAGCAAACATTTGATAACAATCTCCCCATATGGAACTTGTATGTTGATGGATCCTCTTATACAATCGAAACTGGAGCAGGTATGATACTCAACAATCCCAATAGGATAGTGATTGGACATAAATATTGTATATGTATTCCCCTAATTTTCGTGCATTTGTGAACCCGAATAATGTAACCTATATGGATTTGATGCACATTCATGCTACTAATATTCTTTGGCAAGTATTTCGTGTTTCGTGTTTCTCTTATTGGTTTTACAGGTTAATTATGCAAGCAGCGCAAAAGAGAAAGCGAGACAATGAAAGAAAAGCTAAGAAGGCAAGTTCAAGGGCATTTTGGTAATTTTGCAGTCAGATCCAGAAGGAGGAGTCAACTGGAAAGTTGAAGAGCTCGGAACAAAGAGAACACTGGAAGAAACGACACCCAAATCCGAGCTACGGTTGACGAGTTATGACCAGTTCAAGTCGGAGAAAAATCCAAGGAAGAAAGGAAAGAAAGCTAAAAAAATTCTAAGTGTTGAATAAGCACCCCAAACCAGCAAGCATTAGCGAACCCAAGGGCGAACCGGTTTGGGGGGCGAACCGGTTCGGGGTACAGGCGAACCAGTTCGGGGTACCTGACGCGCGAAATTTCTCCTCCATTCTGATTGGATCCCAAGAATTCTATTAGGTTAAAACTCTAAAAATAGAGTAGGGAACGTAGGTAGGAAAGTAAGAACAGCCGTTTGAGATAATTTTGAGTAGTTTTGATAGAGAAAAAGGGAGCAAAACATATTGGAACATTACTTCGATTAATTTCTACAAGAACAAGACATTTCTGGGTTTGCTTTCAAGTTATACTTCACGCTTTCTTTTTATAATAATTAGTTATCTTGCATGGTAATTTTTCTGTATGATTTGAATGAATTTATGCGTTCATAGTACGTCGTTACGTATATTGATCTAGTGTTATCATGAGTTTGTTTGCATGCAACATTAATATTTCATGCATCATTCAGTTTAACATGTCCGGCTAGGTTTAGAAGGTTGGGATGCATGAACCCAACCTGAGGTGTTAGTGCATGTGTATAACGTTAATCCGATGAATTTAACGATTGATTTTGATCGTATTGCGTAATTGCATAACAATTGTGGATCTTTATATCTCGTTTACCTTTGGGTACTCGTGATGATTTAGAGTTCAATTTGAGTGCAATTATCGCGATACCGATTTACTCATCCTCAGATTAGGTATGACGCGGGCATGAACCTCTTATAAATAATTCTTGGGAGTACTAAATTACGGGTCAGATCAATCGGATAAATATATGATTAACATTATCACCGCACTACACTAGGGTTGGGGGATTGTCTTTCCATCCTATTTTTCTCATTAGTTAAATAAAAAGTTTTTGAAATCATCAGTCATTCTCTATTTCGGTAGATTAATTTATTTGCATCTTTACTCATTTGCATTATCGCATTTAGCTGTAATCAATCTCAAAACCAATCATTTTTTCCTTTCCTTTCTAGAGTCAAAGTTAGGATTTCTCCGTCTCGTTCCGTCGTCACAACTTCGTTGTCCTTCTTCCCTGTGGATTCGATACCCGACTTACCGGGATTATTACTTGAGCGACAGGCTTACACTTGAGCCTAGAGTGAACGCACTTCTGAGACACATTTTCAGTCGCGTCAGATAGATAATGAATAAGCTCTATGATTCCAATTTCAGGCCTCAAATAATAAAGCATAGTATAAAGCTCTCATTGTGGGCCTAAGTCTGGCTGAATCACTGAACGTCGTGCAAGTTGTGGCGTACAATGATTCTCAATTAGTGGTGAATAAAATATTGAGTTTTTATAGAGACAAGGAGAGATAATGACAAGATACTTGTCAAAAGCATTGGAAATTATAGCAAAGTTAAGTTGTTCGGATGAGCAGAATTCCAAGAATAGAGAATGCCCAAGCTAACGCACTTGTTTGGTTGGCATCATCAACTAGAATTGATCTCCAAAGAATTATTCCCAGTGAAATTCTAGTTAGCAAGAGTATTGATGAAGACTTGATGATTAATTTCATCACAGGGGATATGGGGCCATCTTGGATGTATCCTATCAAAACTTACATTGAAGAATTAGTCTTACCAATGGACCAAATCGAGGCCAAAAAATTAAAGTATAAAATAACAAGATATGTGATGGAGAAATGGGTACTTTACAGGAGACGATTGACAGCTAACCTGAAGTTTTTTATTCACCCAGCAGAGGTTCAAGACTTGATAGAGGAAGTCCTTAAAGGGTCTTGTGGAGATCATATAGCGGGCAAATCATTATTGCAGTGTATTAATACACAGTGATATTATTGGCTAACCATGAGATAAGATTGGACGACCTTTTCCAGGAAACGTGACAAGTGTCAAAGGTATTCCAACATTCGTAAAACTCCACAAGCTTCTCTAACTCCAATTACTTCACCATGGCCATTTTCTATGTTGGGGATAGATTTGTTAGGGCCACTGCCGACCACCCGAGGAAGATTTATATACTTGGTCGTAGTTGTGGACTACTTCACCAAACGGGTCGGAGCAGAACTATTGACAGATATGCCCTATAAAAAAGTTTATTAGTTCATCTGGAAAAACATTATTGGTGGATATGGTCTGCATTACGCTTTTATTACAAACCATGGCATATAGTTCGATAATAAGGAGTTTGCTTCCTGTTATGCCCAGTCAAAAATTCAAAAACTTCATTCTGGTCAAGGCCATCCTCAAAGAAATGGGCAAACCGAAGTCCCAAATAGGACTCTGCTCAATGGACTGAAGAAAAGACTTGACGACGCCAAGGGGAACTGGGTCAAAGAACTACACTCCATTCTATGGCATACCGAACAACTTAGAGGACTACCATAGCAGAATCCCCATATATGCTGGTATTTGGTACTGAAGTAGTAATACCAGTAAAATTAGGCCTCCCATCCTATAGAGTGTTAAACTTTAATTCTCCCGTTAGTGATTTAATGTGAAGATTGGATTTGGATATGCTGGAGGAAGTACATAAGGATGCTGCTTTAAGAAATGTTGCTTATCGATAGAGAACAACACATTTCTATAATAAAAGAATGAAGTCGACCAACTTGAAGGAAGGAGATTATGTTTTTAAGAAGGTAATCTAGAAGAACAATAAACTTAAGGCTAACTGGCAAGGGCCATATCGTATTTTAGCAATTATTCAACTTGGAACCTATAGAATTGAGACATTGGAGGGAGAAGAGTTCGAGAATCCATAGCATGCCGAGCATCTTAAGAAGTACTACCAGTGATGTAATGAAACAAATTGTACTCATGTTATTTCAGTATCAATAAAATAATGATTTCCTCCATTTTCTCCATCTTTTTTGGGAGTACTAGTGCCACGCACCACTATATACTTGATCGGTGACATTTGAAAGTCATATATGGTCAGAAAAACTTCAAAATTTGGTGGGAGCTCAGAAAAGATCCTTCGTAACAACAGCAACATAGTTGGTTAGAGATTATAAGAACACCCATTTAAGTAAAACTTGATCGACAGCAAATAAAAACCTAAGTAGAGAAAGATCTTAAGTCCTCAAGAAACTTGGCCAACGCAATTCAGGATAAAACAAGATATTATCCAACTGGGCAAAATGAAGGAAGAACGTTGTCAATATTTCTAAAAAGGAATGTAGACACATATTCCATATATGCCTAGTCCCCAGTGGTAACTAATTCAAAACCTAAAAATTTAGGTGCATTAGTAGAACTTATGGAAATACATGGGTAACTAGTGTTAAACTTGAATTTTAATCTAAGTGTACTGGTAGAACCTATGATCTCATTGGTAATTGATACGAAACTTGGGCAAAAGCTTAAGTGTGTCAATAGAACTAATGAAATGAAGAAGCCATTCACATTCAAAGATTGACAAGATAAGTTAATCAAATATTTCATTCATTTAAATAATCATTACATGATATTGCTTACAACTAAATTACAGGAATAAAATTTATTCTAAGGGACGCTTCCCCTCAGTCTTAGAAGAGCTTGCTGCTGGTTCCATGCCTGCTAGAGGATCATCTAATATATAAGGGGAATTGATAAAATTAAAGTCTTGAAGCATTCTTCTATTACTGTTTCTCGGTATATCTTGCAGATGAGGAGGACGAATAATCTCGAGCTCATTATGAATGCCATAGTCCCCTAAATATTTTGAAATCGGGCACTGGGAATTATGTTGACAGGAATCCAATAACATCTAGTTTGATAGGAGGATCTTCACAGATCAATAAGCCAGAATTATACCAGTTCCAAAGAGTGTTGTTTTGATCTACCTTCATAACTGTCAAGTAGTTGGTCAACCCCCATTTGTATCCTCATTCCGAGCTTGATTGAATTGCTCATCAAAATGACCAAGGGCTTCATTGTATCCCTTCGTCCAGATCTCCCTAGGCTGTTTATAAAATTGGAAAGTTATCCTCTCAACCTAGTGATGTAATTTTTTCAATACTCCATCTTTGGCTTATAAATGGGAAGACTGATTAGAAAGTTGATTGGCTTAGGTCTGAAGCTTCTGGGACATGTCAATAATGTCCAAATTATTAGTTTTCAATTGTAAAACCAGTTTAGAAAGTATTTTCTAGGTCCTAGCATCATCTGTAATAGCCCAGCTAGGTTTAAATTTTGCTCAGGAGGATAACGCAGACTTAGTTTTCTTCAGTGCTTCCACTTATTCCCTTAATTTGGCATTTTTAGTCTCCAGGAAAGAAACCCCATCAGCAGCAGCAACAGTAGTAGTAGAAGAATCAACCTTCAATGAGTTTAATTCCTCACTCAAGTTATTACTCTCTTCTTCCAACAACTTTGTAATGGTTCTAGGCTCCTCTATTTCACGATTAAGCAGAAATTCCTGCCTCCTGAAGAAAGATACAAACTTTTCCAACTTCTGTTCAAAACCCCAACCTTCATTCAGAGATTTGTACTTTGTTCTTAGTCGGCATGTAAAAGATATTTATCCTCCTTGTGATCTTCTTAAAGTTCTTCTATCATGTTAAAGTATGCAACATTATTGGCTACCGACCGATTAGATAACACTTTAAGTAGAGGGAAGCTTCTTTAGCCTGATGTAAGACATCAGCCCCGAGAAAGTTGGATAAGTCCTCCTCGAATAAAGTCATATGACCCGCCTTGAAAAGATCATTACATCTTCTGAGTAGCACGGAGTCAGTAGAGGATAATTAATCCAATTTAGCCATGAACTATAAAGAGTAAGACATATCTCCAATCAACAACATAATAAAAAAATTCAAACAGAAGAAGACAAGAGCAAAGAAATATTCATTTTCATTAATTTAAATAAAGTTAATATTACATTGGTATGAAGTAGAAAGAAAAAAATAAAGGTAAAAACAAAAGCTGCTCGCCAAGTAAATCTACACCTACTTTCTGTCAGAATTGGTCGCAATTTGGGAAGGTGGAGTGATTCGTGGAGTGGCTTGTTCAGAAGAAGGGGGAGTGAAGACCCAAATGCTATTACTTGTGGTTGATCGGTAGATTCTAATACATGGGTCGAATCCTGTAACCCTCCATCATCCTCAATTTCCTCATCTAAGTTGGGAGGAGAACCAAGATCATGCCTGAGTAACAACTCAGAGTCCTGGGGTGTGCCAACCTCCGTGAGTGTTACTGACCAGCCATCCTTGAAGCATTTCTTCTTCACAAATTCAATACAAGAAGAGGCATCGCTAATACCCTTCTCATAGCCAATGTTAAAGGCAGATTCCCTGGCCTTCTCAGCCGTCAAATTTTTCTGTAGCTTAACAACCTGCCCTCGAGCAACTATAGCATCATCTTCTACATCTTTTATTTTTGTTTCCCATTTCTTCTGTTCATTTTTCAATGCCTTCTGGGGCTCAAGTCAGGACTTCTTCGGGTATTTAAATGCCTCATCCACCTAGTTTGAAGAAGAATGAAGGATGTCATCCTTCTTTAACATCTGGTTGAAATAAACTAGGAACTACAAAAAAAATCAGAGAAATTCAGTACAAGAGAGATATCAAACAAATGAATAAGAAAAAAAAAATCATAACTCTTACCAAAGAAAGGCTTTGAGTAGCCGTTTTAGAGATTTTAGAGAGTTCCATTGTAGAAGTAGCACCCAAATGGTTTGGAAGAGTACCAAACTTTATGAATTGTCTGACCAAACCAAGGGCAATAGTCACTGGAGATCCAGCGTCAGACAAATTGACCAAGTCTCATTAGTCGTCACGAGAAGAAATTCCTTTAGCCAGCCTAGAAGGAAAACCTTTCCTCAAGTGATTGAGCTGAGCTTCATCATTATTCTTGGCCGGAGGCTTCTTCCCAATCTCATCCTTATTGCTGACCCCATCAGTAGTAGATTTTGTGGAGCCAGTTATGGTGATATCTCCCATAATGTTGGGGAACTTTCTCTTCACCATGGAAGCGACAAGATGTAAGTATGAGTTAAGTGAAGATGAGGGGCCTGTAGCATCTTCACCACTTCCAGATATAGTGGGAGAAGAAGTGGAGACTAGGTCTTGGTCAAGCTCAATCACCAAGGAAGGAGCAATAGAAGTTGGGCGAGCAACAAAGGAAGTAATGGAATTTTTATACTCCAACATATATGATGTCAACCTAATGTGTTCCTCTCTGGTTTTTTGGTGAATACCCCAAAGAAATTTCAGCTCGGTAAGTCTGATATCACTCTCCTTGGGACAATTTATCTTCTGATCAACTGTAATCAAAAGAAAAAAATACAATTAATATTGCGACCAATCAAGTTATCAAGAAAAGCTATACAATAGTGTTGCAACCTATCCCATGGCCATTTTGAGGGAATCTAGGTCCTTGGTATACTACATTCCCTGTCATGGGTGCATATTGCCAATTTTTGTTAATCAATCCATAATCAAAATAGTGTATGTTGGAGTCTGGGAGATGAACTACTAAAGCCCTATTTACAGCCCTAGTTTTTAAATAGTAAGTGCTATCATTGGTGACCCATTTATAGAAAAACATAATCTCTGGGATGCTTATAAGGGCCCATGGAGCTGATTCAATCTATAAACCCCCTTTTACAACTCTCCAAGTTTTAGGGGCTATTCTAGTAGGTACAATGTCAAAATATTGACAAAACTCAAGACAAAAGGGGTTTGGAGGAAAAGTAAACCCACATTCAGCAATGAAAAGAGAAGGGGGCCAATGGCCCTCAGATAAAGCAAAAAGATCTACAGGCGGATTAGGGAGCTCTAAATCCACCCACGAAAGAATATTCCATTTGTTCCTAAATTCATCTAGAGAAACTACTGAATAAACCATGATTAAAGATGAAGAAAAGGAGAAAAAGAATGGATTCTTACAAAGATTTAAGGATTCAGCAAGAACTGAAGAATAGAAAGAACGATCGCACTAAATGCTCAAGAGATAGAAGCAAAAACCCGAAAGTTTGAGATAGAAGATAATAGGGATTTTATCACCTTTATAAATTACCTTGAAAATAGAGAAAGTGATGATTAAAGGGAAACGACGATTGAAATTTAGGAGGCTAAGTTAAAAAAAACGTATTTGCCCCAAAAATGAGTTGATAAAGTTACGGGTAATTGTAAAAATGCCATCCGTGTTATACGTTATCAGCTAAGTTGATAATTTTACAAGTGTGAGAAGTTGACAACCGACTAAGTATCTGAAAAGTTGCCCAAGAAAATATTACAACTAAATGCTCCATACTTTCAAGAAAGCATCAAGAATGGAACATTGGGGGTTCTGTTGAAACCCAAAATCTCCCTCTTACTTGGACCAATCATAAATAGATATGTGTCATCCAAAATGGAAATAATCCTAGTCAGCAAGGAGTAAACACCAACCAAGTCCCGGAATGCCGACCAATAATATGAATGTTTCCCATTGGTTTAAGAAGCCCGACCAACAGCAGGAAGACAGATCAACAGGGTCGAGTAAAATGCCAACAGTCATATGCATTATGAACGATATGTACAGATGTAAATGCCTAATTTATAAAGGCATTCCATCCTTTAACATTCCGACTCTTGATCCCCTTAGTAAGCTATAAATACATTGTAATCCCTCCAGTAAAAGGGACCAAAGTACAATCTAAGTAAAAGACAGGAAATACAAGACAGTGGATGTAGGATTTTCCTTTCAGACGAACCACTTTAAAAATATTACTTGTCTCTTTTATTTACTTATTTATCTGTGATCAAACAATTAGATCTATTCTAGTTTTTTTCATCAACAATCATCGTCGTCGTCGATGTCGACGCACCACCTGCTCTATGGGAAGACCCCATGGGCCAAATCAAACCTACCTCGGGGAGAGGCATCTTGTCATATATGTTGGGTGGAATCAACCAGTTCGACACATAGTCCAAATAATCAAATGTCGTTGTTATGTCGCTGGATAACGAGTAAGTCCCGCCTATCATTTCCGCTACCCATGCATCATTCACCATTTCCATCACTCGCCTCATATACACTGGGGGACTCATAGGTGGCACCATGACTCCTCCTTCATGACCGTCCAGACTACTCTCTCCTCAAGATACCAAAAGTATCCGAACTCATGTGCCAAAAAACATTGCATCTACACATTCCCCCTAGTCAACATTGTATGCTGGATGGTTATCCCCTAGGAATATAAGGTCACCAATAAATTCCTAAATAGAAAAAGATCAATGTTAGAAAAGATCATAAAGTAAAAATGGTCTCAAAAAATAAAGAAAGATTTACTCGCTCACTCGTCAGGCCATTTAAGACCTAACGCACGGCCCCCAAAGAGAGAGACTTCTTCCACTATCGATTGGACTTCCAACATCGATACATCTGGAAAAAGTCCCCAATAGACTCGTCCTTCAAAGCTATCAATTAGGTGTAAAGCCCAATCACCTCATAGAACCACATCTGTAAAGGACAAAAGGTCACCAATCAAGAAATCAAGAATAAGCACATAAAGGAAAATGCGAATGAATAAAGGAAAATGAAAAAATAAAGAATACCACAAATAGATACGTGGTTCCAGTAAAAAATTGTTGGCAGCATCGGCTGAACGCATTAAGAGAAGAATAAAGGGTGGCCAAGGTCAGGCTCCCTCAGTCATAAAGAGGGCCGTTTGAAAACACCCTCAGAAATGGTAAAAAACACAAGTGAATGGCGTCGCCACTCGTCGCCGCCAAGAAACCTCCCAACACCAGCAGAATAAACAAGCGGTCCATCTGTTGCACCTTCCACCCATCCTCATCATTAATCCCCCGACTCAACAATAACTCCCTTAAAAGAGACAAACGAATAGAGTCCCTAGAGACTACCCTCTCCACATCACCCAACGTTGCCGTCACCGCCTCCAACGTAAGCCACAAAGTGCTATTGACCTCGATCTACATGCCATCATAGTCTAGCCCCAGTAGATGTTGCATGTCTATGGGAGTCACTTTTATCTCTCGAAATCCAAAATGCATAGCGTGGTTGGTGTCCCACCACCTTTCCCTATGGAACAAAGAACTATTGTAGAATCAGGCGTCTCATCTAGCGCAGATGATAATTTCCCAAAATTGACTGATGACACCATCCAATGCACCATGGGCGAAAGTTGCTCCCAAATGTCTTTAAGCCCCATAATCCCTTGAGAACGCATAGATGACATAGAGACATCAGGCTATTAAAGAGAAAAAGGAAAAACCCTTGTCAAAATTCAAGAAAAAGGGAAAATATCGCCAGAAAAGAATACCAAAAGTCATCAGCACTTACATAGTTACCAGGGTTCACCATGCTAGAAGAACGATGACATGTCAGCTCACACAAGATGATCCGATCATCCGCCACTCGTTCGAACGAATCAAAGGAATTTTCACTACCAAATGTAAGGGGCACCCTAGCTCTCTATTCCAAGTTTTCCCAATCTTCAACATTGAGCCACACCATATGTGTCGTGCTACTTGGGAAATCAGTTGTCTCTTGATTTTGGAACACTAAAACGCTTTGCAAAAAGGTAATTGCAAAAGAAGGCAAGTTAGAAAGCTGTGAAAAATGAGGAGAAACCGCCCCATTTTTATAAGAGGCTAAGGGGCATGACGATTGGTACTATCCCTCCACCTGCACAAGGTACACCAAAAGACCATGCCATTGCCGTTTGTCACCCATCAAACCACGACAACCGGCACCCTCCCATAAATTTTGTACAAAAATTCCCAAAAATTTCCAAAACATCTCAAAAGATCCCTGGAAAATTCCTAAAATTACCAAATGAATTTTAAAACCTTTTTCACCAAGAAAAACATTGCCTCCTTAGTGGAATTCCCAAAATCAATTGGACATCTCCCCAACAACGTCTCCAAAGGACACCACAAAAAATCGATAATTCCAAAGCTAAGAAATATCCAACACTTAGATTATTTCCTCTCCCCTAGAGAAAAATAAAACTCAAAATCAAATGACCCCCAAAATTCCCAGCAGAATCATATGATAAATATCCCCAGTAAAGTCTCCCAATTTCCCCAGGAAAATTATAACATAAGTTCTCAGAATTGTCTTCGAACCTTAAAATTGGTCATCTATACTTAAGCCCTCTGAGTTGGATTCGAACTTCAGAATTGGTTATCCTAACTTAAGCCCTCAGAATTGGTTTCGACCCTCAGAATCAGTCATCTCTACTTAAGCCCTCAGAATTGGCTTCGACCCTCAGAATTGGTCATCTCTACTTCAACCGTCAAAATTGGCTTCGATCCATAGTATTGGTCACCCTCTTTTAGGTCGGAATTGACCTTATCCCTCATTCATCACCTCTTTTAGGATAGAATTGACCTCGGTCGTCACCTCTTTTAGGTTAGAATTAGCCTCGGCTCGTCACCTTTTTTAGGTCATAATTGACCTCGGCCCTCTGTCATCACCTCTTTCAGGTCAAAATTGACCTTAGCCCTCAGTCGTCACCACTTTTAGGTTATAACTGGCCTCGGCCCTGGGTCATCACTTCTTTCAGGTCAGAATTGACCACGGCCCTCGATCATAACCTCTTTTAGGTCAAAAATGAGTTTGGCCCTTGGTCGTATCCTTTTTGAGGTCAAAATTGACTGCAATCCTCAGTTGTCACCTCTTTCAAGTCAAAATTGACATTGGCCCTTGGTCGTCACCTCTTTCAGGTCAGAATTGACCATGGCTCTCGATTGTCACCTCTTTTAGGTCAGAATTGACCTCTGCCCTCGATCGTCACATCTTTCAGGTCAAAATTGACCTCGGCCCTTGATCGTCACCTCTTTTAAGTCAAAATTGACCTCGAGCCTTGATTGTCACCTCTTTTAGGTCATAATTGATCTCGAACCTTGATCATAACCTCTTTTAGGTCATAATTGACCTCATCCCTTAGTCCTCACCTCTTTTAGGTTATAATTGACCTCGACCCTCAGTCGTCACCTCCTTTAGGTCAAAAATGACCTCGACCCCCAATTGTCACCTCTTTTAGGTCAGAATTGACCTTGGCCCTTGGTCGTCACCTCTTTTAGTTTAGAATTAACATCCGACCATAGAATTGTCCATCCTAGCATTCCCTTTAGGTCCTCAAAATTGACCTCGACCCTCTGAATCGTTCATCCTCATCTCCTAGGTTGGCAGAATTGACCTTTTTTCAAAACATCATGTGGTGTCTATTCGACGGCTTTCACTTGTTCCAAGCTCACATGTCGAAGGTATATGTAGATACCACATTCCTGTACACTCCCAAGTCTCTCCTTAGGTCCCATGCACTCCTCCATTTCACTACAAACCCTTGGTCAAACTCTGAGTACCAATCTAGAGGGAAATCGTTCGGACAAATGACCCATTTCCCTTGAAAACTGATTCGGAGGTCACCGGGAACCCCCGAGCTCCATTTGACCACAGTAAACTCTTCATCTTGAATGATAATGAATGAATCTTATAAGGTAAATGAATACCCTTTCCAATAGTTTGCCCCATGCATGATTTTTTGACTTACGGTAAGGTCGAACAATTCGTTTTCTCCGAGAGGCCACTGGGCACTTTCGAGCCCCAGTTTTACCAAGGTTAACTTTTTAAACCGGGTGAACTCTTTTGAATATCAAAGTACATCGTATAAACTTTCCAACAATCTACCCTGTGCGCGATTCTGACTTACCGTTCGGATAAACGATTCATTTTCGTCCGATTATCTCCCGTCCAAAGGACCGACGTGCGCTTTCGAGCCACATTTGACCCAAAGTCAACACTAGAACTCAGGAGCGGTCCAAAGGACTCTTGAAGGTTTCTTAGTTACCTTTATAACAGTATTCCTCGTGCGTGATTTGGATCAACAAATTAGGTTCTATGACTATTTTTCCAGAAAAATCTGGATGAGACTACCGATTAGCAGATCCATTTCCCTACCTATCGACAGTGTGGCAAGGGTTACCTGTAGATAGGAAGGATTAGGGCTATGTGGATCGGAGCCACCCCTTATCCTATAACTAAAGGGCATGACCTCACCCCTAAAACACCTCAGATCCATCAACATCACTGATCTCACCAACATTCTCACGTAATCAGCGAAGTTTCTTCAAGTGAAATTCCATTCAAGATTACATTCCCATCCTTTTCATAACCAATTTGGCAAAATCTCATTCTCTTTCATCTAACATTAAAGGTAGTTCATCCAAGATCAAAGATCAAGCTTCAAAGAAGGACCAAATCCTTCCCTCTCTCTTTAAATTTCTTTTTTTTGCATTAAAATACATTAGATTCATAATCTAATTCTTACTTTAGTTCATACACATTAACATCTTACATTTTTATTAGTATATTTCACATACTTTATTTTCTATAAAACATCCAAAACAAACAAAAGAGGGTTACGCTCATAAATTCCGAACGGGATTATTAATCGCACTTTTTCAAAACTAAAACACATTTTTCTACACACGCACATATGATAAAATCCCGTTAGGATCTATGGGATAAACCCCACCCTTATGACGCATGCGTACTACGTGGAATTTGATGCATTTATAGGCTACATAAGCATCTCGAATTAAAACCCGAGATTCGAGTCCAATTTTCTAATTGTCCCATTTTCCAATTTCCTAATTTTCCCAAATTCCCCATTTTCATATTTATCATATTCTTATATTACTATACACATATGTTTGTAATCCTTATTATCATTTTATCCAATACATATTATCGTTTTACCATAACGATCAATATCGCGATAAACGCTCAAAAATTGTATTATATATAGAATATTTTGGGAATATTCCTATGGATGACCTCACTTTATATCTTTTATGGTATGAGTTGGGTGATTCCAATCTCCATTATATATACATGCATACACACTTAACCGAGAAATAAAGAAAAATAATAACACAAGACCATGAGAGACCGAAAGGGCGGGATGGGTGCCCAATACCTTCCCATTCTGTAAGTTAGCCCCTGAACCGTTTGAACTATTGATTTTTTAAGCATCAGTTTGTCTTTGATGTCGCTCTCTCAAGGCGATGACATGTTCTTTTGCCTGTTTTGTGAAAAATAGACTGGAGACTCGATAACTTTACATTTACCCTACAGCGACGAGGGTCAGACCGTTCCAAGAGGGCGCGAGATCTTTTTTCATCCGCCCTTTTTCTTTCCCCGACCCCCATCCATGGGAGGAAGGAGAGAGAAAGAGAAAGAGAGCAAGGACATTGTAAAAATCGAGATATCCACAGTGATTCATCCCTAGAATCCACCTAATGTCACTATCGCTAACAGTGTCTTTATATTCATCTTTGCCTTTAACCCGTATCTTTAGCCTAATGGAACACTCGTGGGATTTGTGATCATTGCCCTCGCACTCATAACATCTCACTTGATCATTCTCATAAATGTCCTTGTCCTCATTGACATTTTTATTTTTCTCGAAACTTTTGTTTTCTTTGGAACAATTTTCTTTATTAAATTTGAAAAAAAAAATTCGCAAACATGGCAACATCATCAAGTTCAAAATCAAACTCAGACTCAGAATCACAAATCTTTTACATTTTCTTTTTGGACTAGGCTTTCAAAGAAATCCTTATTTCCTTTTTCTTTTCAGTTTTAGGGAACATATCGATTCCATAAGTTTGAAGATCTCCTATGAGTTTTTCTAACTTGTGCGTGTCTAAAATTCTCAAAGAATTAAGGACCATGACTCTCGGCATAAAATGGGATGATAGGGATCTCAAAATCTTTTTCACAACTTTTGTCTCAGAAATTCTCTCACCCAAATTAAAGCTAGAATTGACTATATCAAATAAAAATGCATAAAACTCATCAAAAGTATCAGTCTCTAGCATCTTAATGCTCTTAAACTGTGTGATGAGATTAAAGCTTTGAATTTTTCATAGCATTAGTACCCTCATGAGTGAGTTGGAGGGTATCAAATGCTTCCTTTGATATGGTACGAGTCATAATACAACGAAACTTGTCAGGAATGACTGCTCCATAAATTTCACTAAGCCATGAGAGTTAAAACTACTCCATTTAAAATCTTCAGTACTCCAGACAGCGACATGTTTAAGACTTATGACATTGTCATAAATCACAGTGGGTGGTGCCCACCCTCTTTCACAAACAAGACAGATAAGCTCGTTATTCAACTTCAGTGCCGACCTTATTTGAGCTTTCCAATAAGCATAATTATACCCATAAAATATAGATAGCTTATCATACATATTATACATATAATATCAAAATAAATATCACACAATAAATTAGTGTAATCGGAGATGATACCAATTTGAAAATGCGGGTTACGTGGATTCACTTGTATATTAGGTCATACATGCAACGATTCTCTTTTACCAAATTTTATCCTGGTTGAAATTTAGTGAACATGCGAGATAATGTCCAACCAATTTCCAAACCAGTTATCCAAACCAAACAGAATGGGAAGAAGATAGAGGAAAAATACCTTTCGGCCAAAACTTATATTCATCATTATTAAAGATAAGACAGACATGTAATGACTTCTAAACTACTTCGAGATCTACTAAGTATAATGCACAAGTTTCCTCAAATCTTCATCTAGAAATTTTGCAGTGAAGCACCACCCACAACAAGCATATTTTGCCTCGGTATCTACTGATCATCCTCAAGAATTGGCAATTCCCTTCTTCTTTAGCAATGGAGCCTTGACTCCAAAAATCAGTAGAAGAAAAAAAATTTGTACAGAGGTTTAGAATTGAGATTGTGTTCATATTGATTCGGAAAAGTGATCCGAAAAGATCCAAGGAGTTTGGATGTAAAAATAATAGAGTTTTATAACAAATGGAACTATAAAGGGTCTTGAAAACAAATGCATCCCCTCATCTCTATTTATAGGGAAAGATGTTTCAAGGAGATAGGGATAAAATATTGCATCTGATTTGTATTAGAAAATAAAAATATGCGTACCCGTTCGGACGAATTGCCACCTCATTAAAATAAAGTACCTTATTTCATTTGAACGTCGGCCAACGAGACTTCAAATCAGATTCCAGAGCTGAACCAAAAGGCGAGGCTTCAGAATTCGATTTAATGAAGGAAACTCATTCTAACGACCAGCAGCATCTCATGTGAATGATATGTCAAGTCATTCTAATGAACTAGCGAGATTAAATAAAACTTTTAAAAATCATTATAAAAACATTTTGAAATTTTTAATAGAAACAAACTCTTTTAAAAAGACCCCCGGATATTTTAAGATTACTAAACCACCTCAAATTGATAAATGGATCTAATGTCCTAGTTTTCTTTCATATTTGATTCTATAATTCGTAGTCATTTTAAGATTAAAACTCAAAATAGATGCATTTTAAGTTGTAAAATTACACATTAGTTTAATACTCCAAAATTTACAACTCAAAATGCATCGACTTTCGTCGCTTACATTTCGAAAAATACAACAATGAATGTTCAATAAATATTTAATTTTCTCTCTAAATAGATGCGTTATATCCTTATTCCCTCAAAGATACCAATTTTTTAGTTTTAACATTGTATTTAAGCATGAGATGTGAAATAATTTAATGTAATCATAACCCATAAAAAATTACATATTTAAATTCTTAAAATATGATTCATTCAATAATTTTGGAGGTTTAAAACACACTCTTGTGTAATTTTAAATGAATACCAATTTTTTATTTACAATAAACACATGTCGGGAATTCTTACTGAATTAAATTAACACCAAATTTAATTAATCATGATAAACTTCACCCACTCCTAGTAATAAAATTACTCACGCTACTATAAAAAGTTGTTTTTAAGGCCCTCTGTTTTTTTAGAAAGACAAAATATAGTCTTTAAAACATACTTTTATAGATGGATATAATTAGCCATCTAAAAAACTATTATTTTTTAGACTGCTAATTATAGCCATCTTAAAAGAGACCAATTTTTTATATGGCTAATTATCTCCGTCTTATAAATTTAACCAAATCAGACCGTAAAATATCTGTTGCCTCAAAATATATACCAAATAAGAAAGCTTAAAATCTAGGTTCCCACGATTAAAACTTTTAATCTCCTTCCCGAAACACTTAACCGCCACCACCACCACCAAAAAATAAGAGAAACAAAAGAAAAGGAACTCAACACTTCACCCCCATTGGACAAACGTACACAAACCCAGACGATGGCCAAACAAACCCAGTCAGGGGACAAACCCCTAGCTGGTCGGTGTCAAACTATTAGGTACTCACTATCTCTCTCTCTCCCTCACACACGCATACTCTCTCTCTCTCTCTCCCCCATGTACACCTATAGTTACACACACACACACAATGACACACATACACATGAATATAAAAAAGTTAGGACTACAAGAAAAACACATTTTTATGACACTCGAAAAATTAATTTAAAGACATTTAATATAAAAATGTCATTTAAAAGTTAATACCGTTATTAATGTGACATCTCTACTATAAAATGTCACTTTATATATATTAGCATTATTTGTTATGACACTTTAAATATAAAAATCATATTTAATTATAGATATTATGGCCTTTTTTAAGACTTTGTATATTAAATATACATATTATGACATTTTTACTCCAAAAATTATATAATCACGCGCGCGAATAAGAAGAAAAAGGGCGGAAGACTTCCCCCTGCTCGTCTAAACTTTCCCCACGAAACTTTGCCCCAAAATCATCCCTAGCCAAAACTTCCCCATTTTCGTCTCATGAAACCATCGTCGTATCTCTCAAATTACGAACTCCTCTCTCTCTCTCTTTCTCTCTCTCTCTCTCTCTCTCTCTCTCTCTCTCTCTCTCTCTCTCTCTCTCTCTCTCCAAAATCAAACACACATACCGAGGAAGAAGCACACACACGCACATACATGCATATGAAACTCATTGTGAAAATTTTGATTTTAGTTTTCTATGAAATCAACTCAGTTTGTTCATTTTTTTTTCAATTTGGATTTGTTTTTAGATTTATCCATTTTTAGCATAACTGTTGTGTTTGTTTGTAAAAATTATTAATTTTATGATTTTAAGATCATAATAGAATGTAAAAAAAATGACGATATTAAATTTTTAATGGTTGGTCGAATAAATTTTGTTAAGGCGGTTGGAGTTCATTTAGTTATGTTGTCACTAGTTGATGTGAAAGTTCATGTCAATGTGTTCAATAATCGTGTTGTGTTGATTTGGTTTTAAATATTTTTTAGCACTAATAAATTTAAAAGGATAATGCTTAATTAATCACATGGCATCATAATCAGGTTGTCTCAGTAAAATAAGTCACCTGTCAAAAAATTGTCACTCCTACAATTTTTGTGGCTTTTTTTTTTATGAAATTTGAGGTTATGCATGTCATTATTCTTGGAGATCTTATATCGTGTGACATACGTTACACACATGAAAAAGTTAGATTATAATTGAGGCTTTGATATGTTTAAAATTAAGGCTTTATTTTCTTCTCCCAAACAGAAAGTAATGAATTTATATGGCATACTAAATATTTTTTGTTCCATAATGAGTTTGTACCTATGGTTTGGGTAATATTCTTGTGAAAATACTAACACAAGTTGATTTTATATTCCTCTTAGATTTGGAATGATCTTTTAAATAGAAATCTTCTTAATAACTAAAATGCATTTGAATCCATAATAATGTATAGTACGTTTGTCATCATTCCCATATATTGCAAATTGATAAAAGAAACAAATTCATTACAGTTATGAGTTTTTACATCATACTTGAGTTTCTTATCTAATGATCTATTATTTTTAGAAGACATATAATGTAGTTTATTGATTCTCATTTTTCTTAGCAACCAAAATGTCCATATGGAAATCATCCCCACTGATCTGCTTGCCATTTTTATCTAATTTTCATTCAATATAATTGCTCATTTCACACGTCCCTTATGTATCATTGTTGTATAGTTGGTAACTTGTTTTCAATTCTCTTATAAAAAGGGATAATGTATTAAGTTTATCTTATTTATTCCATATAATGACTCAGATATCGTAGAAATGTAATTACCCTAATCTTGTTGGCATTTTATTCTTTTAAGGAAGATATTCAACTTGTGGTGGACACAATATTGGTGTCCCATAGATTCTCCATCTCATGGTCAAAACTTATCCCTAGCATGTCCACCTGGATTTGCTATGAAAAGTAAATTAAGAACTAGGAAATATTGTATTGTTTGTTCTCATACCTAATGTTATTATCTCAAAATTACTTTAATGTCTAGAGCTGTCAATCCACGATATGGCCAATGGATAAATGTACTTGTTTGTGCATTGATGTTGTTGGCAATTGAAGGATCACAAGTCTACTTGACTCTTGTTCTTAGTGGTGTGGCAATAGGAGCAAGTGTATTGCTTTGGGTTCACTTGACACCAATTGAAATTTATTTACGTCTATCCATTTTTATGACCAATGCATATGCCCACATAATCGTTCCTTCTAATTGATAAAAAAAATTACTTATCATAAAATTTGAGTCATTTGTTAGAACTCTATATTGGTATATTCATATGTAAAGTTAGTTAAAGTCTCATAAGAAAAGAACTTACAGTTTTCTACAAGTATATCACTATACAATTGTAAATATGAATCTAAATGGTATCTAATAACATTAAGATGAAATATACCATGGGGAACTTATATCCGTATACCGACAAACGATTTGTGCATATTTTTGTATAGCCTTGTCTCTTATAGTATTCATGATGTAAATCAGTGTATCCTACATCGTGTTCCATTCTCATACTATTTATATGATGTATTTAGTGCTTTGCCTATTTTAGTGCAGTGAACAGAAATGCATTCTTAGTCAAAAATATGCTTTTGAAAATGGACTACCTATCATGAAGAATGTGATGCTTTTGGAAAGTTTAGAGCTTTAAGGAGGAGGAATCTTTTTGAAGAGATACATCATATATATTGGCCCATTTGTGTTAGCCTATTGTGAATGATATGTTTTTTGTTAGATAAATGTAAACTTAATTACTTATTGAAAATTTTATAACACGTGATATATTATTATGGTGCTGAAGTGGATTTAATTAGAACATTGTTTCATTTTATTCTCTTAACAATTATATTGGTAGCTGAGGCCAATTTCCTTTTGAATACTTCTACAGAGTTGCCTTCGAAAAAAGTAGTGTCTTATTTGATAATGTAGTCGTTTCTTCATTTCAGTAGACACATAATTTCATCTATTATCTTATTTCCTTCTCTTAAATATCACATGGTGTTTATCTCCTTTAATGATTTGTTGTCATAAAATAGAATTGAATTAAGGGTGCATTTGATTGCAGCCATGGAAAATAATTAGTTTTTAGGGATTTACTTAGAATTGCTTTTCTTGTAAAATGCCTTTTTCACCATGTCACCTTTTGTAGTGTTTTATAAAAACAAGCCATTTTTTCAAGGAAACAGACGTTATGGTGGGTGGTGGGAGTTTTTTTTTAATGAAAATGGGTGAATTATGCAAAATCAAGTTGTACCATGGAAAACATTTCCTTATAAAATGAATGCAAATAAGTAAAGATAAAGATGAAAAATATGGAATTTGTGGTATTTCCAATAGAAAATACTTTCAATCATAAATCATAAAAGACGTGTCTTTGGTATATGGCTTTCGATTGTTTATCTTTTTGGACATTAGAGATAGGAGTAAAAGATTCCACATAATTGTAGTAATCGACCACAATGTTGGTGTAACAACTCTCGCTTTTGAGGTTCTATTTTATATTTAATTTGATAGATATAGTAATTAGATATAAATTGTTGATATATGGAGTAGGTATTAATTTAAGGAAGAAAAGTTAATATCTACTGTGACATTGCATATTTACCGTATGTAGAGGTGAATTTTGCTATGTTATGTTTTGTAATGTCATATGATTTAGAAATGACATATGGCTTAAAATGAAACCGGAACCTAAAATGAATTATAAAATCTCCAAATGATAATTTGGAAGGTGTAGTTAGTTTCGGGAGGTGCGAGATAGTCAAATTTTGTGCCATATTGTATTTCGAGATTCCAAGCACTTTTGACTGGTAGTAACTTAAATGAGTAGTTGCGTATTATTTTACCGCGTATTAATTACTAAAATTGGAATTTTAAGCCTAAGCCACGATTTATGTCTTGACCTAAGTCACTATTCCCTTAATTAAATTGGTAAACCTAGAGAAAGAAAGAGAAGAAGAAACCTAAGGAGAGAAAGAGTGATTGAAACTTGGGTGTTTGATCTTGCCTACAATCCTCACCAAATCTGAAGTTACAACCTTGAGGCAAGTTTTCTACTTGCTATTTTATGATTTAAGTTGAGTAATCTGCATTGATAGTTGTGGTTATGCATGGTTTAAGAAAATTAGGGCTTTTTAGTGGATTCATGGGTTTTAACTCCTTGGAGGTTGATTTGAATTGATATTTGTATAGATTTTGGGTGTTGGATGCATTTAAAATCAGTTGGTACCAATAAATGATGGGGAGACTTGTTGTTGAGGGAGAATGGTTTTTGGGTCTGCTATGACCGGTCGACCGTGGGTCCAGGACCGGTCGATCGGGCTTTCGGGGGAGGGCACACTGCTTTCTCACTAAGGCCTGATTTTTGGCGTGCGGTCGATCACGGTCCACGACTGGTCGACCGACCCCCTTTTCTTGGACTTTCTGCTTTCCTACGAAGGCAAAGATTTGAGACGCGGTCGACCGCGGCCTTCGGATCGGTCGACCGGCCCCCTATTTTTCACTCTTAAACTTATTTTTGCTTCCTAGATTTCTTCTTTTACATAGGAAATAGGAATCTTCTTGCATGAAGTAAATTTAGAGTTTTAGTTGAGTTTGGTCATTACCCTATAGTTGAATGGGATCACTTGGGGTTAATTCAGGGGTACTTAAAGTGATGCTTAGGTATCACTTCTTTTTTGGTAAATTAGTTAAAGTTGGAGTTCTAAGCCCATATGTGGAGATTTTAGAGGCCTTTTTGAGGTATATAAAACCTTGGGACCTATTAGATTTTGGGAGATCGTTTAGAGAATACTTTGCGACCTAATTATATGATGAAATTGAATAAGAAATGTTCAAAGATAAATGTTTCAAGTAAAATGAAATAAATGAGATTCATGGTAATGAAAATGAGATTAAATTGGTAATTGTTAAATTACCTTAACACACCTCTCTAAATGCTATCATAAGGGAAGCTCGCGCATGAGGTGATGTCCCCTGACTATTGAATGCAGGCTGACTATAGTCCTCGGCCATATGAGGGGTTTGTATATATTTTTCTGCGCTAGTGAGGTAATTTAGGGTGTGGTTATGACTCACTCGCAGGCATTTGGCCACTTCCCGACGTACGTTAGGTGCCCAGGTTGTCTTATATAGATAGGCCCTGAAAGATGATAGTCATTTAGGGGCGCACCCAGTAGGGAAACTCGGAGGGGAGATCTTAGAAACGTTATATGTATAAGAATATAACCTTTCTAACTCAAGTGGGAGTTGAGGTATGTAAATTGTCATAAGATATGAGATGGAAACTATACTCCTATTAAGGAATGGAAAATGATAAGATATGAGAAAAATTGAGATTAAATTTTATTTCTCTTACTTAATTCAATAACTGTTAGAAACCTATATAATTGAATCATCACATTTTATGATTAGGTTCTTAGATTCTCATTTACATTAATTATGATTCATTGTCCATATCTATCATGTTTCTTACTCTTCTGGGAATCATATATAAATCGGGCCCTGACCCATTCATTTTCCATGTTGTGCATGTTGTTGTATCCGCTCAGGTGCTCCTCCGCAAGGGCACCCGTTATGATTTTTCCTACTCTTATGCTTTTGACGAGTTGTATGACCTTGCGAATTATTACAGGATGTTTGTTATACGCCTTCATTTTTGGAATCTAGTTATGATCGGGTCTTTCATCCGGGCTAGTGGCCTATCTTTTGTACTTGTTAATGAATGTCGTATGTAAATATATTGAATTGTGGAAACACTTTGAATGTAACTGTGGACCGACAGATTATTCGGTTCTTTTATTGTATGTTGTTTTGGTATTTATCTATATGTTCCTTTGAAATTCCACTTTCATCAGATTTGGGTTGTTTGATTTATTTCTTAAAAAAAAAATTTAATCAAAAATTTTGACAACCTACTTTCTGATTTATGGAGTGGTTAAACCGTATACCTATTTTGTTGTTATGATGCTGAGGATGATATCCATCCATGATTCCGTTATGTCGAGGTATCGGGATAGCCACCCCTTATTTCGGAATGCGGGTTATCACAGTTGGGTAAAATTGGTAAAACCTTTTTTGTTGCCCTCTTGTCTGTTTATCTGTTTATCACTTAGAAACACTCTATATACCCTTTGAAAGTTTCGTGAGAATGAATTTGATCACTCAGATTGTGTAATTCTTCAATTGAAAATTGACATTCTTACCAAGATTGAGAAAATTCATAAGGTAATTATCAATTTCATGACTAAATATTGATTGTGGTTGCAATTTTTTTATGTTTTTTAATATAGAATTTTTTGCTTTCCCAAGGCTTCTCTCATCTGCTATTTTCTTCCTAACAAAAAAAAATCTTAATATATATGTGTTTTTGTGTATAATTCTATTATTTATTTCTATGATGTTTCTAATGAAAGTTATCAATTTGTGCCTAGACAGTGAAATGAGAGGTTGCGAAAGAAGTAACACAAAAAAGCTCTTATTCTTGATAGTATGGTTAGTGTGGACGGGTTTTCTTCTAGACTCTCCTTTCCTAGTAGAAAGCCCATGTCCTATACTATTGGTATGAACAAAAAGTTGACTTGTATATTTCATCTTTTTTTTCATTTTACTATCTTTTAGACATTATTGGTGCAATGTCTGTGTGTACTACCTAGTGTTACAGAATGTGGGAGTCAATCACCCATTTATTCACAATTAAGGTGGAATTTTATCTCAGATGGTCTTGGTATGACTACTAGGAGACTCTTCATCAGTTTTTTCAATCAAATTTTAATCTTCACCGTTAATATTAAAGTAAATATTTCACTGAGACGTTTGATTTTCAAATAGGAACGCTAAATTTGAAAGAATTGGAGTTGCATTAATTGAAATAGAATTACCCACTAGGGAAGCACATGGACATATATTTATAATCTAATATGACACTAATATTCTTGTTGAAAGAATATGAGATGTATTTGGCTTGATCACTTAATTATTATGAACAGTGTACAAGAAAGGTGTCCTAAATTACTGTGGCAATCATATGTAATTTCCAAAAAACAGGTCCGTTTAGTTTGAGTTTTAAAATGAGGTATTTGTTTTTAAAACCCCAAACCAACTGAAACTTGCATTTCCCCTGTTTAAAAATGTATTTCCCCTAATTAGATTAAAATATAATGTCTTGTTGGTTTAAGTATTACTACTGAACTTGATTTGTATGTTATATATGAGTGTATGTTGTGATATATGAATGTATGATGTGATATATGAATGTTTGTTGTGATATATGAATCTATGTTTTATAGATGTCTGCCGAAACATGACTTGATGAGGACATTGGTATATGGCCATAAAAGCTTGAACGTGCATTTATTTCTATGATGGAGGAAAAAGTAGATAAGAATAATCTAAAAAGTTCTACATTTCCCACTAAGGATCAGTTGGGATTTGTGGAAAAAATGAAAATCGAGCACATTTGTACCTTTTCTAAGAAACAGCTGAAAGGCAAATACAATAGGTTAAGGATTAAGTGTCGTGACTTCACGAAGCTTAAAAATACAATCGGATTTGGATGGGACAGCGAAATCAACACGATTACTATCGAGGATGATGTGTGGCAAACATACATCAAGGTGTGCATATACTTTAAGTGCAAAGTTTTTTAGTTTATTACATTTAGTAGATATGCTACAGATATGACACACGTATTGCATATTTTTGCCCTATATCTTTATGCATTCTAGAACTTTTACGATCTTTAATGCCTATATTTATGCTCATTAACTAGACAACCTTGGATTTGGATATATAAATGCTTTGCAGGGGTTAATTGTGCTTTTGTAGGTATTAGAACGCTAAAAGTAAGGATCCGTTGTATTTCGGAGAAGTTCCGTCGCTGGACACTAATTCAAGGGCATTTTAGTCAATTCAAATTTTCTTCTCCAGCTCATGTAAATTCCACGGATGCATAGTTCATCGAGTTAACATCGCGTGGTCGTAAACGGCGCGTCGTTTGGAGTTCGGATGAGGAAGATATGGTCGTTTTCGTGTGCAACCATTTCCCCCCTCTTCATGGACCAAGAATGCCAAGAAATAGAGTGTTGATCGACCGGCCTTGGGCCCCCGGTCGACCGCGATTTGAAGTTAATCATAGGAATTGAGACAAAAGGTTTGGACCTACTCGATCGATCGATCGATCGATCCTTCCAGATATTTTCCTCTTCGTTCCTTTTCTTTTCTTTTTCCTTTTTCTTTTAAATTTTTTCCCACTTACTATTTAAGCCAAATTTTGGTTTGTAAAATAGATAGTTAGATATAATTAGATTTTAGATAGTTTTAGGTTAGGGTTCGAGGGTTTTGAGATCTCTTTCTTCTTCCTCATTTGGTTGAAACCCATTTGGGTTTGTAAGTTACACTTTTCTTTACCCTCTCCATTAATATAGTTTGTATTTATTTAATTCTTGTTTTGTAGTTAATTTACATGCTTTCATAATTAGGTTTACATGCTTTCTTTCCGTGCTTTCTAGTGTAGTTTTATCTCATTTATTTACCACTTTCCTTTATCGCGTTTTTTTCATGCTTTCTAGCTAATTTAGTATAGGTTGTGTCGAATTGAACTCATTTCGGGTTGACATGTTTCTTTGCATTGGTGATGGAGTTTACGGGTCTATTTCGAATGCGTGTCCTAGTTATTATACCTAGGAGATTTGACGGGGCATATCATGTATGTTCCATGCTTACGACCTTGCGGGCGTAATTTTCGGGATATTTATTGACGCCAAAATCGTATTAGGCTTTTATACGAATTTAGGGGTGTGACAACCCTTGATTTAATTAACTGTCGAAGCGCGCCGCAGTCTTAATAACTCATTGACCCATGTAACTATTTTATACCAATTAACTCGGGTGAGGGATATTCGACGCGACCTATAGTTTTTACTCGTTTTCTTCGTCTAGATTTATTTTCCCACGACTAGATTAATATTTCCCTTTTGTGTATCTTTACCTTTTTGTTGTAATTATCTTTTCCCCTTTTATTTATAAGTACTAGACCAGTTAAATTCTAACAACTCGTCTCTGTGGATTTTCGATACCCGGACTTGGCCGCTATACTCACATGTTGACTGTAGTCATAAGTTTAGGTTTTTGTATTAAGGCGATGAATAGAAAATAACGATTAGCGCTCGACGTGCGCCGTTTTTCACCCTCGATCAGCTACTTAAAGAAGACTACCATGATATTATATTCAAATAAGGGAGCTTCTGACTTTTGGAGGAAGGGTTTGGACAATTGTTGAAGTCTGATGTCAAATACCATTTCGTATAAAATCTCATTAAAATGTGAAAATTTCTAGTGTAGTTTTATCGCGTTTATTTACCTCTTTCCTTTATCTCATTTTTTTCATGCTTTCTAGCTAATTTAGTCTAGGTTATCTCAGATTGAACTCATGTCAGATTGACATGTTTCTTTGCTTTGGTGATGGAGTTTACGGGTCTATTTCGAGTGTGTTGTCCTAGTTATTATGCCTACGAGATTTGATGGGGCATATCATGTAAGTTCCTTGCTTACGACCTTGCGTTCGTAATTTCTGAGGTATTTATTGACGCCAAAATCGTATTAGGCTTTTATGCGAATTTAGGGGTGTGACAACCCTTGATTTAATTACCTGTCGAAACGAGACGCAATCTTAATAACACATCGACCCATGTAACTATTTTATACTAATTCACTCGGGTGAGGGATATTCGACGTAACCTATAGCTTTTACTCTCTTTCTTAGTCTAGCTTTATTTTCCCATGCCCAGATTAATATTTCCCTTTTGTGCATCTTTTCCTTTTTGTTGTAATTATCTTTTCCCCTTTTATTTAGAAGTACTAAACCAGTTAAATTCTAACAACTCATCTCTGTGGATTTTTTATACTCGGACTTGGCCGCTATACTCACCTGTTGAGTGTAGTCATAAGTTTAGGTTTTTGTATTGAGGCGGTGAACAGAAAACAACAATCGGTGCTCGACGCGCGCTGCTTTTCACCCTCGATCAAATTGGCGCCATTGTCGGGAACTTTTTTGTTTTAGAATTTATTTGATTTAGTATTTCGTAGTATTTTCTTTCTATTTGTATTATTTGCCTAACATTTTTGTAGGACTTCTACATTTGAGCGTCAAGAAACGCTTGAATTTCCCGCGCGCATCTACTTTGTGGAATTCGCCACTTCGAGCCTTTTTGGGGTAAGCATGTCTTATTCCAATTCTTTTGGTAATTGTTGTCATAATTCTCAAAATGCTTGTAATCCTTTGACTTTCGGTCAATACTTAGAGTCCCAAAAAATTACAAATTCACATATGACTTTGGGCGAGTATAACGAAAGTCAAAACTTGGGTTATTTGAATTTTGATGATGATGATAATGATTTTGGGCCTCTAATTTCTTATAATAGGAATTTTGAAATGAATTGCAATAGTTTTCAAAATTCTTATAATAATGAATTCGAGTGTAAGTCCGATGGTGATTTTCAAAGTTCACATTTTCAAGAATCCGCACCTCGGCCTATGACTTTTGGTGAGGGCTTGCGTATGCTTGAGCATGAGAAAATTGAAAATTGTTATCGGGAAGAAAATTTTTGTTAGGAACATGAGTTGGATTTATTATTTGAATCCGACGACGATTTTTCTTCCCAGACTGTTGAAGTCGAGGAATGTTTTGAGCCAAATGAGGACTTTGCCTCTACTTTGGAACAAACCATTTTTTACTTGGCCCATTGCGTAATAGATATTGAAAGTGAGGATGAAATGGACGTAATATCCATTTGTAATGAAATGATTTCTTCTTTGGCTCCCAAAGAACATTTCATTGAAAATGATCTTATTTCCTTCGAAACTCAATCTTCAGGCGATGATGATTCATCTCTTGAGTTTGAATTTCTTTCCTCCCCATTCTCATTCTCCGTTATCACACCGTCTCAAGTACCCGATGATTCAGTTTCAAACTTTACAGTTTTAAACCTTTTCGCCGATGAGGAGTACTTGCTCGAGTCGCCTTTCACGATCGCATATTTGCCTTTATGTGCGCCACCTCCCATTCTAATTTCAAAATCCTTGGGAGGATATTCGTCTTTTCTCGATCCCCACATGTTTTTGTCACCCAGTCAATCCAAATCCCCCATCGTCCCTCCAAAACTTTTAATTGACGATGCTTTATTTCTTCCGCCTTACACATGCCTTCTGTTGTTCAAACGGAATTCATATTTTTCGGAAGGCATGCTTGAGAGTGAGGGTATACCGGTTATCCTCCAAAGTCAAATCGTTTTCATGGTAGATCCTCAACTATTTAGACTTCTAATGTACAGTTAGTGTGAAGCCTAAATAGTAGGTTGTATATAGTTAGCTTTTTATTCTTTCTTTCTTTTTATTTTTCTTTCCTTTTTAATTTAGTCTAGTGTAATTAGTTAACTTTTTGTTATTTGTTTTTGTTATGCTCGGTACTGACTTGTTTTGTAGATTCTTTGGACTTGTTCTTATGGGGATCGCTCCAATTTTGGGTAATATCTCTATTTTCCTCTCTTTAACTTGGTTCTTAATTCACATTAAGGACAATGTCAGGTTTTAAGTTAGGGGGTGTGGGATATTCTATCCATTTCTTTATTTAGTCCATGTTTTTCTCACATGTTAGTTACTTAGTATGCTTTTCTTAGAAAAATTCTAAAAATTCAAAAAGATTTTCTTTATTTTTTCTCCTTTATGGGAATTTTGCCTTTGTTTCCGATGATAAATTTTAATAATTGTTCGATCCAATTGACAACCCAATGATGCATGTTCTCGATTTTAGAATTTATTAGACTTTAGTCCTAATTATTGATATTATGAATAACTTCATGAATTAAACTTTAATCCCATGAGCACATGCGCTTTTCTTATTTTATTGATTTGAATTAAGATTTTTATAACTCGATAATCTTTCGTTGCATTGTATATACTTACACCGAGTAATCTTTGTAACTTTCGTTGTTTGTGAGTGTATACACTTTTCTTTCCTCTTTGAAAACGTTGAATTCGTTGGTAATCTCAATATTCTTTCATTTGATCATTCATTAATTGAGTTCATATTTGAAATGTGTTACTTGAGCATGATTTTTAAAGTTTACTTTGATTCGAGAATTGCGTAAACTTTATGAAATGATCATAGGCCATCTTTGTTATATCACACATATTAGCCTTGCCCTCACCTTATATGTTTTCCCTAGTCAACCCCTTTGAGCCTAAATGTTAGCCTTTCATTTCATTACCCAAAATCCTATAACCAACTCCACATTGGAGTTATAAGCCATACATATTACCTTTCATACCCTTTTTTTTAATGTTGCTTGGCATTGAATGATGTTCTTGTTATGTGGTTGCAATTTAGTCATATGAGAGTGAGAAAAGTAAAGAAAAGAGAGATTCAAAAAAAAGTGAAAGCAAAAAAGGCAAAGAAAACATGAGAAAAAGAAGAAAAGAAAAAGAAAGAGAAAGTTGTAAATGTTGTATATAGTTCAATAAGCTTTGATTACTCTCCAATTGTTATATCTAATGCTTGTTTGGATGATTATTTGTCCAATTTTGATATTGCCTGCATCTTCCCATTGTCCCGAGTTTTCATTTTCGAACAATTTGAACTAATACATACATATCCTTCATTTCGTACCCTAGCCTAGCCTATATTACAACCCTATTAAAGTCCTATGTGATCTTAGGGTGAATTTAATTTAAAAGTTGAAATAGTTTTGATAATCTGTGAAAAATGCATTTCGCCTCTTTTAATGAGCGGTATCTTTCATTGATATTACAATTTTTCATTTTATATATAGTTTTCTTCAATTATGACATGTGTGCGGCCTAGTTTCCATTTACATTTACTCTTTATGCCCGCATGTTTAGTGTGTTACCTCCCTATTTTGAGTGAATTCACTTGATAAGTGTAATGCCCGTGAGGATTGAATATATGCTTGCTCTATTTAGTATCCGATTTATATAATTTTTTGCCAAATCACACTTTGCATGTGCTCGCTCCCCTCCCACATTTTAAGGTTTCAATTCTATGAGGTGCATTCTATAATGTTAATAATTTCGGACATTCGTTTGAATTCGTTCATTGTGATAATAATGCGTATGAAATCATTTTCGCTTTTATTGGGCTTGTCACATGTTAGTTTGGGCATATTTTGAGAAAACCATATGATGTTTGTGGGTATCATCCCTGAAAACCCTCACGAGACAACACTCGTCCACTATGGTAACCTAAGAGTTTAACAACTTATTGCATATGCTAAATGCAATCTTGTTCCCTACGAAAGTGGCATTCATATTTCGATGCATATATACGTCTTGTACTGCCTTTTGTGGACTGGTTTTGTTTGTTTCGTTACTAGGGACTAGCAATGTCTAAGTTAGGGGGTGTGATACGACACAAATATTGCATATTTTTTTCCTATATCTTTATGCATTCTAGCACTTTTACGATCCTTAATTCCTATATATATGCTCATTAACCAGACAGCCTTGTATTTGGATATATACATGCTTTGCAGGGGTTAATTGTACATTTTTTAGGTTTTGGAACGCTAAAAGTGAGGATCCGTTGTATTTCAGAGAAGTTCTGGCTCTGGACGCTACTTCAAGGGCATTTTAGTCAATTCACATTTCTTATCTAGCTCATGAAAATTCCATGGATGTGTAGTTCATCGAATTAGCATCGTGTGGTCGTAAAAGGTGCGTCGTTTGGAGTTCGGATGAGGAAGATATGGTCGTTTCTGTTTGCAACCATTTCCCCTCTTCATGGACCAAAAATGACAAGAAATAGAGTGTCGATAGATCAGCCTTGGGCCCCCCATCGATCGCGGTTTAAAGTTAAGACTATGAATTGAGATAGAAGGTTTGGTCCTGCTCGATCGATCGATGGTCTTGATCGATCCTTCCATATATTTGCCTCTTCATTCCTTTTCTTTTCTTTTTCCTTTTTCTTTTAGTGTTTTTTCCCACTTACTATTTAAGCCAAATTTTGGTTTGTAAAATATATAATTAGATATAATTAGATTTTAGATAGTTTTAGGTTAGGGTTTGAGGGTTTTGAGAGCTCTTTCTTCTTCCTTGTTTGGTTGACACCCATTTGGGTTTGTAAGTTACACTTTTCTTTACCCTCTCCATTAATATAGTTTGTATTTATTTAATTCTTTCTTTGTAGTTAATTTACATGCTTTCATAATTAGGTTTAGATGCTTTCTTTCTATGCTTTCTAGTGTAGTTTTATCGCGTTTATTTACCGTGTTTTTATCATGCTTTCTAGCTAATTTAGTCTAGGTTGTGTCGGATCAAACTCATTTCGGGTTGAAATGTTGCTTTGCTTTGGTGATGGAGTTTACGGGTCTATTTCGAGTGCGTTGTCCTAGCTATTATGCCTAGGAGATTTGACGGGGCATATCATGTATGTTCCATGCTTATGACCTCGTGTGCGTAATTTTTGGGGTATTTATTGACGCCAAAATCGTACTAGGCTTTTATGCGAATTTAGGGGTGTGACAACCCTTAATTTAATTAACTGTCAATACGGGACGCTATCTTAATAACTCGTCGACCCATGTAACTATTTTATACTAATTAACTCAGGTGAGGGATATTCGACGCAACCTATAGCTTTTACTCGCTTTCTTAGTCTAGATTTATTTTCCCACGCCAAGATTAATACTTCTGTTTTGTGCATCTTTTCCTTTTTTTTGTAATTATCTTTCCCCTTTTATTTAAAAGTACTAAACCAGTTAAATTCTAACAACTCGTCTTTGTGGATTTTCAATACCTGGACTTGGCCGCTCTACTCCCCTGTTGAGTGTAGTCATAAGTTTAGGTTTTTGTATTGAGGCGGTGAATATAAAACAACGATCAGCGCTCGACGTGCATCATTTTTCACCCTCGATCAGCTACTTAAAGAAGACTACCATGATATTATATGCAAACAAGGGAGCTTCTGACTTTTGGAGGAAGGGTTTGGACAATTATTGAAGTCTGACGTCGAATACCATTTTGTATAAAAGCTCATTAAAATGCGAAAATTTCTCCCTGTAAAAAAACTAAAAAAACGGATAAGCATGATGCTGATAATCTAAAGCAGAGCACTACCGACATGCCAATATCATCTTCAGCAAATGCGTTATAGTAAATCATAACGATTAAGGAAGGTCAGTTTAAATATCAGTTTTGCAGCAACATTATTCCTTACCAATTATCGACAAATTGTATGACAATTGAAAAGTAACATGTATTTGTTTTTATCAATGTGCAAAAGAAAGGAGGCTCATAGTTTGATATTAATCAAGTAGGTGATGCGGCTAGCTCAATTGAGGGAATATAAATTGTGGAGAAGCAACCTTTGCATACTGGCTTTCTGCTTTTAGCCAATGAGGAGTTTGAGAAGTAAACTTGAAGCTACCAAAGTGAACTGAAAGAGGTTGAAGAAGACCAGTTGGAAGAGACATTACATCTAGAAAAATCATTGGGCGACAATGAAGTCTTTAAGAAAAGGAAAGCATCCAAGAAACTTTCAGGCTCAAAGTATGTATTGTAACCCATCTCTTGTAGGCCCTATGCTTGATGTTTATAGGGTAATATGTTTTAGTTATGATTGATATAATTATTATAAGTTTTCTTTATGAGAACTCTTGGGCTCTATTGCTCACATGTTCATTTTTGTGAATCACAAGAAGAAAAAGCACCGCTTAATGGTTTCGGAGGGTATCGTAACTAATATTCATACTGAGTAAATTGTGAACTGTCATAATGATGGAGTCCCATCCCTATAAGAAACAATATTTAAAAAGGTATTTGAGGCTTAAGCCTCGAGGCAAGGCGGGCAAAAAATGCTTCAAGGCATAAGCCTCAGGGTTGAATTTGAGGCTTACGACTCGATGCGCCTCACGCCTTTTTGCTGAGGTGCAGAAAAAAAACTATTTTTCTTCCTTCACTAAGTCTATTTATTAAAGGTTATAGTTCTTCAATTTTCTAAAATTGAACTTAACTTAAAAAATGTTGTTTTAATCTACTAACTCTTATTCTTTTTTTATTTTTTATTTTAAAATTGCACTTACCTTATGCTATTTACTATTTAAACTTGAAAGAAATTTTTAAAAAATAACCAATATGTGAATGAAACTTAAAAAATTGATTTTGTCAATGTGATTTTGCATTGATTAATTTAGTGTCATATTATAAAATAACCAATGTGAATGAAACTAAAAAAATGATTTCGTCAATTTGATTTGGCATTAATTAATTTATTGTCATATTAAATATTTAACAATATGTAAAAGTCATCTCGGGGGAACAAAAAAATGTTTAACTATGTGAGAAAGTCCTCAAAGATATGTTTTTGCAGTTTTTTTTTATATTTCTTTGTTACTTTATTTTTTTATGGTTTTATTAGTGTTTTTTAGTATGATTTTGCTCCTTTTTTGGGGGGTGGCGGGGGTGAGACTTACGCCTTGCCTCACTGAAGCCAAAATGCCTCGCTTCACCTCGGCTCGCACCTTTTTAAATATTGGTAAGAAAGATTCACAAGGATAAAGTACCTATTGTTAAGAATAAACCAAACACGAACAGTACTCTCGAAATTGGCGAAACAAGTGATGACGATGTTGACTCTTTGCCTAGTGTCAAGAGGTAGGTCTTTTAGCATTTCTAAAAGCCTTATTATCCAATATGTAAAGGTATTTTTAGAATATCGTGCTCTTGCATCAGCTGTGAAGGGGATTACTTGGATTTCTTTTATTCTCCATGACATTCATATTCCTGATAAAAACCTTTGATTAGTAGATCCTATCTTTTTTACTAACTAGTGAATACTATTATGTGGTATATGGGACATACCATGTTTTAATTATTATAAATTAGTTCCACCGAAAAATACTTTTTTTGTATAAATTAGTAGAGTACGACGGCATTTAATTATAAACTGGCTCTCTATAATGGACCTGCTAGAGTACCACGACATTTAATTTTATACTTAATGAATGCATTTTTGGTAGGTATAGCATAATTAGCATTTGATAGAGTGACTGGATAGCGCGTGATAATACTAATAACCTTCTATCATTTAATAATGATGGAGTACATCCCTGTAAGAATGATGGAGTACATCCCTATGATAATCTTCATAAGGAGAAAGTACCACATTCTCACTGGGCTCCCAGTTGCTGAAATTAACTAGTATAGGCTTGTTTTTGTGTTAAAATTGGGTGTTAAGGAGTAAAAATTTAAAACAGTTACCAAGTTTCCCGGAGATAAGTACGGATAGCCCATAGGGCATAAACGTAATCCGTATCTTGTTACTGAAAGTATATATACACAAATTTGTATTCTTATAAAATTGTTTTTGATTGAGATTTGAACAAATATGATGGCCTGTTTGATCCAAAATTAATATGGAATTCATGATTATATGAATGCGCCAGCTCATCGTATGTCCTAATTTATGCACATTTATGTTTTCTTTACAAAACTATGTGGAATAGATTCTTCTAAGGAAAGTGGGTAAACCTCTATTTTCATACTATTTACCTTTGTCATATGTTTACATCCAAACACATGTCAATAATATTGAAAGGCTCCTATATAAAAATGATTTCCCCTCTTGCGCTCTAGGATTCTCTTATTTGCTCTAATTATCCTCTTAAAATTGAAAGGCTCCAATATAATGCCCTGACTTGTTTTTTTAATGCACTAGGGGTTTAGACAATGCATTTCAAATTGTATAACTGTAAGGTAAAAGTCGTACTCGTACGTGTCATTTTATACAAAATGAAATATATAGTTATTCATAAATTACCCTAGATTCATTGAATCGGTATTGGTTTATCTATTCTTGTGTATTTTGGTGTATGAGTGATTAGATTAAGGGTTTTATATTCTTTTGCATTTTGGTATGAGTTTATGTATTCATAAATCATAATTTTCATGGTCATATGAAAGCATATAAAGTACTTTGGAAACATTCTCCAATTATAGAAAGTCTCATTTTCAAAAGTATGCATGAAATGATGAGGTGGCAAAATTTATGTTTTTATTAAAGAGTTTTGATGTTGAATACTTAAATTAATGATAAATGCATAATATTATCTTTGATGCAGAACACTCTCATTTAAAAACTCGTGTTAATTGATTAAAATCACATATTCACCATTGATTTCCCTTGGTTCATTTTATCAATTTCCATAATAGTTATGTATATTACTAGTTTGGTTGCATGGAAACATACTACTTGTTGATCCTTTGTTGTATCTTTGTTTATCCAATTAACACTGCATCGGGGGTTTAATATCACACATGTTCATCTGTGCTAATAGATCTAGAATACAATGGTAATGACAACTTTTATTGATCTAGCTCAACATTACTATTATGCATTTATAAGATATCGATAATCGACGAACATTTTTTACTCGATTATATATATCAATATATACAATGTTCTAAATAATGAAACAGAGTCATTGTGTGATCATCTTCCTAATTAAAATTAGAAGAAATGTATTTGGTTTATTCATAATATCAGATAGTATGGTAGTTAATTGTCAAAAATGAAATTTTCTACACAAGCCTCGAAGCTGGGACAGAGGCGAGATGAAGTTTCATGTAGGCATCTTAATAATAAGTGGTTATTTACTAAACCATTGCAGTTGTTTTCCCATATATACACACACATTCAAATGAACTTACATTCAAGAATATTTGTAAACATTATTAAATAAATCTTCCACTTTTGTTACACCACCTGATGCATATCTTCCATCAATCTATATATACACATACACAGACTTCTTAAAAACTAGTTTCTTCTTATATTAATCCAGTATGGTAGTAATATCCATCATGAATTCAGAGGATAAAATTTCTATTTCTTCAACTTCATCATCAAAAATCAAGGAAGACTCGAGTAGACCCCATTCATTTCCTACATCGACCATTGGTAGACTACGTCATAAATTATCAACCAAAAAATCAAGCAAGAAAAGGTGTTGCTGTGGTATAATTCAATGGACATTATTATTGTAGTTAATGACAATAGTTTTGTATATTGACATTATACATGTTTTTTTTTAAATTCTTTATAAACTTTCAACGGTTGATTGATTGTAAGTGTGTGCATATGCAGGTGATTGGAGCATATGGAGACAAAAAGGAAGCGATCTTACGAGAGAACAAAATCTAGAAGAAAAAGTGTGAGTTATTGTATATGTGAGTCATCATATTTATTTTATGAATTTGGAAATCGTAGAAAAATCATTAGAGAATCTTAAATTCTCAATGTCAAAATCCCCTCGAACTAGAAGAACCTCACAATCCCTCAAGGTAAGCACTATTATGCAAATGCTTTGTGAAAAATGATGGGAATTATTAGCACAATAAATAAGGTTGAACCACTTGTTATTATGAGTAATATCAAACTTTATATGGTTGTTGCACTCTAATTTCTTCTGGTGTCTGCATTTCAGCAGTTAAAAGCCTTCCAATCCAGGTATCATTCCACAAGTTAACTAGCTTATCATTTTTAATAACTCATCTGGTATAAAGCTTGATTAGGTGTAGAGAAGGTTTAATCTCAGGCCATATGAAGGATTACAGTATGCAGTAGTTGTTGAAGCATCCACCTTCAATACGATCTTCATGAAGGTGGACCACCAAGTATTCTAGCATCCTAATTAAACTTGACCAAGGTAACCACGTTATAGTTCTTGGCATTTTTTAGACCCAACCCTCTTTGACTTTAGGAGAACAATAATTTGTTGTTAGAGGTTATGTGACTGGAAGTACAGTTACATAACTATATACGGTGTAAAAGAAAGGTGTCCCTAAATTACTTTGGCAATTGTAACAACCCAGTCTTTTGAGTGACTATTTTATATTACTTTGCCTGATGGGCTAATTTTATAAATAGAGGAAGTTGGAGTAAATATTATTTCCCGTGATATTAAGGGATAATATTTACCATGTGTTGCCTATTTACCGTTATGAGAAGGTAAATAGCATTATTATTGTGTTTTATTGCGTCGTTGTACCTTAATGTACTTCAAACGACGGTTATGACTTATATTTAAATTTGAGTATAATTAATGAATTAAAATGAATTTGGAACACAAAAATATGATACGTTACTCTGAATGCCAAAATAGGGGGTGCGGTTGGTTTTGGAATAGTCGAGATAGTCAAAATAAGTGCCAAGTTGTATTTTTGAGTTCCGGGCACTTTTGACGGGTTATGACTCAATTATGTAGTTACGAGTCACTTTAATGGTGTATCAGCATTTAAAATAGGGGAATATATGTTTAAGACCCGTTTAAGTCTCCCATCCCTTTTATTTCCTAATTCTTATGTTATAAGCATAGAGAGAGAGCTTGGGAGAAATGGAGAAAAGAGAGAGAAATGAAGATTTGGAGCCGAAAATCGTGGCTTCGGGAAGAGAATCTGAGACTACAAACTTGAGGCAAGTTTCTTACTTGCTAGATCATGATTTAATGTGATAAATTGCATGTAGAGTTAGTTTTTGGAGTTTTAAACCATAAATGGGTTTTTGATGATTTTGGTGTTTAAACCCTAAATCTTGTAGTTTAATTTGATTTGAGGAAAAAAAATTAGTTAGTTGATGTGTAGAAATGATTGGTTAGAATTAGTTGTTTTTAGTGTTGATAAAAATTGAAGATTGGAGTTTTTGGGATTTTAGGGTTCATACAACCCGTACCCCAAATTGGGCAATTCTGCAGGGCCGAATCGATTCGGCCTTAGGGCAAATCGATTGGGATATGGGGAAGGTTAAAGGTCTGGGAAACCGAATCGATTCGGGTTGGGGCCGAATCGATTCGGCTGAGGAAGAATGTTGGTTTTACTCACTGAATCTATTCGCGTTTAGGCGAATAGATTCGCAATCAGGGGCGAATCGATTCGGATGCCCTGTTTTTGTGAGATTTTTCTAGTTTCATTTTTATCCCATTTCTTTTAGGTTTGAGGTTTAGGAACCTTCCTTTGGGAAGTAATGAAAAGTCCTAAAGGGTGTGTTGGGTAGACAAATGTCCTATGCTAGCATGGGGATATTTGGGCTTATCCCAAGGGGTATTTTATACAGGTTAATCTCTCGTTTGATATAGGATGTTAACCAAAAATCTATCGAACATGGAATGATAATGTTGGGAATTTTGGGAGACTATTATTGAGGGAGACTCACTTTGATGATTTATGATATTGTTGGGGACTCTTGGTGACTAGTGTGAGGATATTGGCACTTCGGGTCTTAGGTTATTAATAAAATATGACTTTAAGAATAAGAGATGCACAATCTAAAATTGGTATTTAATCATTGAGAATAAATGATTTTTGAGAAAGCAAAATGTGAATGTTTTCAAATGTTTGAGAAAGCAAAATGTGAATGTTTTCAAATGGAAAAAGAAATGATTTTCATAAATGATAATTTACGTAAACACACCTCTCTAAATTGCTATCATAAGGGAAGTTGTGCGCGTGAGGTGAAGTCCCCTGGCTAATGAATGCAGGGTGAATATAGTCATCGGCCATATGACCGGTTATTGTATGTTTATTGTGCGACTGTGAGGTAATTCCGGGTGTGGTTATAACTCACTCGCAAGTATATGGTCACTTTTCGACGTTGCGTTAGGATCCCTGGTTGTCTTGGTGATAGGCCCTAGAAGATGATAGCCATTTAGGGGTGCGCACAGTGGGAAAACCCGGACGGGCGGTCTTAGAAACGTTATGTGATATGAAATATAACTATTTTTAATAATGTGGGACATTATAGCTGTTAAAGCATTTTATGATAATAAAATGCCTTTAAATATATTTCCTGGATGGAAGAAGGGAAATTGAGAAGTTATGATATGAAAAAGCATTTTATGATAATAATCATGCTTTAAGTACTTTTCCTGGATGGAAGAAAGGAAATAGAATTGGTAAAGAAAGTTAAGAGATAAAATTGATTTGGTAAATATTTGATAAAATGAATTGCCACAGATGTATTTCCTATAGAGAAAAAGGAATTGTGCACTTATGGTGAATAATTGATATGATATCTCCTTGAGTAAATGTTGATGCGTTCTCCCATGCTTTTATGATCATTGAGCATTAGCATTGATATTGCGCTAGGTTGTGCTTTTAGAACGAGAGGTGAAAACCTTTATGTTTTATTGCGAGAGAAAGTTACGTTCATAAATTCCATGCATTTTAGTCACATGGTAATCATATCAAATCGAGCCCTAGCCCATCTATATTTCTTTGTTTGCATGCAACTCTTTGTTCGTTCAGGTGCTCCTCCGCATGGACGCCCGTATTGACCTCTCCATTCCAGTTGTCATGGGGCTATAGCATTTTACGGATGTTGTAGGATATTTGTTATAAATGCTTCCTTCCATTGTACTCTAGTTATGTTCAGTATATTTATTCGGGCGTGTTGCCCATGCTTTGTACTCATTTATATAATGTGATATTTAAATTGTAATACTCGGTGTAACCTGCTCGTATTAGTCTATTAACCGACAGCTTATTCGGTTATTGATTTATGCATATTGTATTCTATTACTCGTTGATTTTTGGTATCCATCGTTCCTGCAAATGGGATTGTCTAAGTGTTTTTTTCTTTTACTTATAAAAATTTAATTTGACAGTCCGTTTTCTAAAATATTTGGTGGCTATATTGTACTATTATTTTAATCGACAGTGATGCTAAGAATGGACCATCTATGATTCCTGTTATTATTGGAGTAACGGGATGGCCACCTCTTATTTTAGTAGGAGGGTTGTCACAGATGGTATCAGAGCATCAGGTTCTAGTGTCCTTAGGAATCTATGCGGGCGTACTACGCCTTCAGCATTATTTTTTATTTGATATAGAGCCTTAGGACTAAGATCGTTGATTTCTTTTGTGAGATTTCGTTCTCCTGTCATAACGTAAGAACCCAGAAATCTTTTGCGCATTCGTGTGAGATTCAATGGTCGAATGAGGAAGGGCATCAGGGAAGGCCGTTACGAAGGCGTCACGAGACGGGATTACTAAGAACTGTAAGCTGTAGTCGGGGATGAGGGCCACTTTATAGGTCTCTCCCTTCATAACATTATCTTATGTTGCTACCGCGACTACTAAGTACAGTATGTATAGTTTTCCCATGTACCGCTAGAAGTAGATTGTGGTACTACGTTTGTAATTCCTAGTGATGTTGATTTGAAGTTGAAAAGTCCTTGACAAGGACCACCTGCTGAAGTTAAGTCAGATGGAGGAAGTGTAACCTCATCCGGTCTAAATATAAGGCCTAGGAGTTTTGTCCTAGAGAGGGGTATAGAAATACCCAGATGCGAAGATTGGAGGAAAATCTTTCACCCGTTGAAGTAATGTTTAAATGGCGGATATGGTAGTCACCATATTTTGGTGGAGTGGGAAGTTTTGCCTATAGAAAGACCCGGTAGATAATTTCAACAATGAGTTTCTCTGGGATATCAGGAATGATGAGAAGGTAGATTCTCAAATATTCACACAAGGTTTGGTCAGAGGCCGACCTTGAATAAATAGTGGTATGTTTAAGGAAACCGTACATCGAAATAAGGTAGGTACAAGGAAGAAAGAGCCCTTGAGTGGAATGATAGGCTCACGAATAAGTGTTGTTAACACTTCAGGAGAAGTAGTGTTCATGAGACCCCATTGGTGGATATCCATCAGGGGAAGGCTCATTGAACTAAGGAAGGGGAGGCCGGTAGCATGTTCTCTTTTGTTGAGGAAGTTAAGGGAACTACGCGGGTAATCGCCAGGGTAGCTAGAGATGGAGAAATGGTTTTGACGTGGAAGGTAGAACCACACAACTTGACCTTGTTGATGGGAAAATAAGGGCGAGAATAGAATGCCTAGTCGGGGCGTTAAGGGAAGTAATTTGGTTCGGATAAGACTAGAATACTATGTCTGGGAACCATTAGTGTTGGCCCAGAGTGATTCGCAAGAATGTTGGCGGGAGTTCCACCTTAGTTGAGGGTGGTGCATTCTGTATGATAAGATGGAGTAGTGTGGTATTAACCTTAGATTTGGGTGTGTAAATCGAGCTTGTGGTAGTATCGATATTATTATAGAGAGTGTATCTATATGACTTCCGTGGTAGGGAGTCCTATATTTTTTTTTCTTCACTTGTTATAAGGCGAGTGATGATATTTTAAAAGTATATGTGTGGTATGTGCTACTCGTATTATATGTATTATATGAGTGGAAATATTCTTGGTTTGGTTGGAGCGATAGAAAGCGAATAAATTGCGAGCCTATCATAACTGTAGTTCCAGAATGGAACTAGTTGTTCTATAATAACTCACTTGGATACAGGATTGAGACTTTATAGGGATGGTTTAAGGTATGTAAGGATTTTTTTTATTTTTATTATATTTCATTCATTTTGCATGTATGAGGTCACCTTATCTCCACAACGAACAAAGTTAAGTAGTAATGTATAGGAGGGGATCCTTGTTTGGATTTCGCTTTGCGAGACGCTCCATGCATCAACCTTAACTACGTTGGGAGTGGATAGACATTGCATTTTTTTTTCTTTTCTTTCTTTCTTTTTGTTATTGGAAAGCTGGGTTGGAAGGTTTAGCCGAGAATCACATGATCGAGTGATTAAATCTCTATTAACGTGCGATATAGAAGCACTGTGAATAGTTCTCTCCTCTGATCGATGAGAGGGAGACCTAGATATGAAAGTCAGATTGAGACTTATGGTTATGCCTTTATGAGAAGGCTTTTAAAAAGATATATGTGTGTATATTGGGATGAAGCAATGGTAGCACCTTACAGAAAGTAAGCGTTCGATTAGTTAAATTTCTAATTATCTGAGATGGTAGAACATAGAAGTAGAATCTCATTAGTAGGGTTACGAGTTAGAATTTTAGTGGTCCCGATCATGTGTCTTGGACCGTTATATCTTGATGACCGACGATGCGAGGTAGTAGTGTAACGGGAGGGTTCCTTATTTGGATTTTGCTTTGCGAGACGTCCCACGCATGAAACAGAGCGAATGTCGGAAGTTGGGAAAGGTCTTGGACACTAGGCATATAATTAGTATAATACTTATATGACTTGATTAAGATATATTACGACCTTAGGATTATTAGGAAGTAGCGCCCTTGGGGAATGTGACGTTGTTTTAGAAAGGCGGTAGGGAGTTGACCAAGAGTAAGTTGTGGGTTAACTCTAAGAGGGATTTGGTCCTTAGAAAGAAGAAGTATGGGATCTCGAGCGATTCAAAATGTTAGGCCAAAGGAGGTGAGGCCTCTCTTAGATAAAGCGTTACATCGGTAACCTAATTTTTGGGGAGTTAAAAGGACGAGCTGACTTTTACTCCTGCACTCGTGTTGTTAAGATCGAGAGTGGATTTAACGAACGAGTCTCTTCCGGGAACGGGAAATATTGATACTGGAGCATGGACCCATTGTTTATGCGTCTCACAACTTAAACCTCGTGAGAAGTATTATCCCACGCTTGATTTAGAGTTAGTAGCGGTAGTATTAGCCTTAAAGAAATAGAGGCACTACTTCCTGGGCTGGAAATTTGGTCTTTTTACGAGCAACAAGTTGTTGCAATATGTGGTTGAGGTGGCAGAGTTGGTGTTTAAAGTTCGTAAAGGATTATCAATTGGATATTCCCTTTCTCTAAGGAAATGCGAATGGGGTAGCTGATGCGCCGGGTAGAAAACCCTTCGAAAAGATTAGTAAAGGCATGGAAAGCCCATTAGAACGATCTTAATCAAGAGGATGCTCTAACTAGAGAATTCATGTCCGTGAACGACCATTTCACCTACTAGTGTGAAGAGAGTAGTGGTGGAACGGGTAAGGGTATATCCGTGGACCTCTTCATTGAATTGTCGACACCATAATGGCCATGATCATATTTGAGAAAAATTGTTGATCGTTTGAACAAATCGTTGTTTTTTCGGCCAATGTGGGTGGATTGTTTATGGAGGAGTACGCCCAGCTCTTTATGGTGGAGTAATGGAACTGTATAAGGTGCCTATCAAAATAGTGATGGACCGAGACTAGATTTTCGTGTCAAAATTTTGGTAAAGTTCCCAGGAAGTAATAGGAACCGAATTTAAGTTGGGTATATCCTACCACCCTAAAGTGGATGAATGAATGGAGAAAGTTAACCTAATTTCGGAAGGCATACCTTGAATGGGTGTGTTCGACTTAAAGGAAGGATGGGAGCAGTAGCTTTTATAAATCAAAATTTCGTACAATAATTCGGATCATTTTTCTCTAAAGATTCCACCGTTTGTGGCCTTATGTAGACACCTAAGTAATTTGGATGTTCGTTGGATGGAACCAGCGGACAATATGTTCCTTGGACTTGGAGTGGTCCAGGAATATTTCTCTAATGTTTGGGCTCATGGAGCCCCATACTTTCAAGGGCTACCCCGACTCGAATAGAGGTCAAGTAGTATTGGAGGTAGGGAACTAGTTTTAATGCGGTATTCCCTAAGAAGGGTATAATGTGATTCAGGAGGAAAGGTAACTTGTGCCGAGTTAGGTAGGCATTTTTCTTTTTATCGTAAAAAATTAGGATCGATAGTTTTTGAGGAACGACTAGATGCTACGTTAGAGCACGAAGAAGGTAGACTAAGATCGATAGTGACGACCCTAGTCCAAGTCCAATGGGGATGCCGCAATAATGAGGATTTTACAAATAATCAAAGAACGATAGTTTAGAAAAGTACACCCTTTATATGATTATAGGGTACGCCTGAATTTTGAGGGAAAAATTCCCTTCTAAGGGGGGGAGTATGTAACAACTCAGTCTTTTGAGTGACTATTTTATATTACTTTGCCTGATGGGCTAATTTTATAAATAGAGGAAGTTGGAGTAAATATTATTTCCCGTGATATTAAGGGATAATATTTACCATGTTTTGCCTATTTACCGTTATGAGAAGGTAAATAGCATTATATTCTGTTTTATTGCGTTGTTGTACCTTAATGTACTTCAAACGACGGTTATGACCTATATTTAAATTTGAACATAATTAATGAATTAAAATGAATTTGGAACACAAAAATATGATACGTTACTTCGAATTCCAAAATAGGGGGTGCGGTTGGTTTTGGAATAGCTGAGATAGTCAAAATAAGTGCCAAGTTGTATTTTTGAGTTCCGGGCACTTTTGACGGGTTATGACTCAATTATGTAGTTACGAGTCACTTTAATGGTGTATCAGCATTTAAAAGAGGGTAAGTTATGTTTAAGACCCGTTTAAGTCTCCTAGCCCTTTTATTTCCTCATTCTTATGTTATAACCCGAGAGAGAGAGAGAGAGAGAGAGAGAGAGAGAGAGAGAGAGAAGAGAGAGCTTGGGAGAAATGGAGAAAAGAGAGAGAAATGAAGATTTGGAGCCGGAAATCGTTGCTTCGGGAAGAGAATCTGAGACTACAAACTTGAGGCAAGTTTCTTACTTGCAAGATCATGATTTAATGTGATAAATTGCATGTATAGTTAGTTTTTGGAGTTTTAAACCATAAATGGGTTTTTGATGATTTTGGTATTTAAACCCTAAATCTTGTAGTTTAATTTGATTTGTGGAAAACAAATTAGTTAGTTGATGTGTAGAAATGATTGGGTAGAATTAGTTGTTGTTGGTGTTGATAAAAATTGAAGATTGGAGTTTTTGGGATTTTAGGGTTCATACAACCCGTAGCCCAAATTGGGCAATTCTGCAGGGCCGAATCAATTCGGCCTTAGGGCAAATCGATTCGGATATGGGGAAGGTTAAAGGTCTGGGAAACCGAATCGATTCGGGTTGGGGCCAAATCGATTCGGCTGAGGAAGAATGTTGGTTTTACTCACCGAATCGATTCGCTTTTGGGCGAATCGATTCGCAATCAGGGGCCAATCGATTCGGCCCTAGGGCAAATCGATTCGGATGCCCTGTTTTTATGAGATTTTTCTAGTTTCATTTTTATCCCATTTATTTTAGGTTCGAGGTTTAGGAACCTTCCTTTGGGAAGTAATGAAAAGTCCTAGAGGGTGTGTTGGGTATACAAATGTCCTAGGCTAGCATGGGGATATTTGAGCTTATCCCAAGGGGTATTTTATATAGGTTAATCTCTCGTTTGATATAAGACGTTAATCGAAAATCTATCGAACGTGGAATGATAATGTTGGGACTTTTGGGAGACTATTATTGAGGGAGACTCACTTTGATGATTTATGATATTGTTGGGGACTCTTAGAGACTAGTGTGAGTATATTGGCACTTCGGGTCTTAGGTCATTAATAAAATATGACTTTAAGAATAAGAGATGCACAATCTAAAATTGGTATTTAATCAGTGAGAATAAATGATTTTTGAGAATGCAAAATGTGAATGTTTTCAAATGGAAAAAGAAATGATTTTCATAAATGATAATTTACGTAAACACACCTCTCTAAATCGCTATCATAAGGGAAGTTGCGTACTTGAGGTGAAGTCCCCTGGCTAATGAATGCAGGGTGAATATAGTCATCGACTATATGACCGGTTATTATATGTTTATTGTACGACTGTGAGGTAATTCCGGGTATGGTTATGACTCACTCGCAGGTATATGGCCACTTCCCGACATTCCGTTTGGATCCCAGGTTGTCTTGGTGATAGGCCCTGGAAGATGATAGGCATTTAGGGGCACGCACAGTGGGGAAACCCGGACGGACAGTCTTAGAAACGTTATGTGATATGAAATATAACTATTTTTAATAATGTGGGACATTATTGCTGTTAAAGCATTTTATGATAATAAAATGGCTTTAAATATATTTCATGGATGGAAGAAGGGAAATTGAGAAGTTATGATATGAAAAAGCATTTTATGATAATAAACATGCTTTAAATACTTTTCCTGGATGGAAGGAGGGAAATAGAATTGGTAAAGAAAGTTATGAGATAAAATTGATTTGGTAAACATTTGATAAAATGAATTACCACATATGTATTTCCTATAGAGAAAAAGGAATTGTGCACTTATTTTGAATAAATGATATGATGTCTCCTTGAGTAAAATGTAGATGAGTTCTCCCATGCTTTTATGATCATTGACCATTAGCATTGATATTGTGCTAGGTTGTGCTTTTAGAACGAGAGGTGAGAACCTTTATGTTTTATTGCGAGAGAAAGTTACGTTCATAACTGTATGCATTTTAGTCACATGGTAATCTATCAAACAGGGCCCTGACCCGTCTATATTTCTTTGTTTGCATTCAACTCTTTGTTCGTTCAGGTGCTCCTCCGCATGGACGCCCGTATTGACCTCTCCATTCCAGTTGTCTTGGGGCTATAGCATTTTGCGGATGTTGTAGGATATTTGTTATAAACGCTTCCTTCCATTGTACTCTAATTATGTTCACTATATTTATTTGGGCATGTTGCTCATGCTTTGTACTCATTTATATAATGTGATATTTAAATTGTAATACTCGGTGTAACCTGTTTGTATTAGTCTATTAACTGACAGCTTATTCGGTTATTGATTTATGCATATTGTATTCTATTACTCGTTGATTTTTGGTATCCACCGTTCTTGCAAATGGGATTGTCTAAGTGTTTTTTTCTTTTACTTAATTTGAAAGTCCGTTTTCTAAAATAATTGGTGGTTATCTCGTACTATTATTTTAATCGACGGTGATGCTAAGAATGGACCATCTATGATTCCTGTGATTATTGGAGTATCGGGCTGGCCACCTCTTATTTAAGTAGGTGGGTTGTCACAACAATGATCTATAATTTCCAAAAAAAACTTAGTTTCTAACAAACTTAGGTTGTTAGGTTTACTTTGCATTTGTCTATTGCTTCAGCTGATGAGTCATTTGTAGTTTCTCTATCTTCTAGATTGTTTATTCAGTCGCTTTTTTCTGTTATCTTATTTTTGTTGTTTTTAAAGTCTGATGTTGAATACCATTTTGTATAAAAGCTCACTAAAATGTTAAAATTTCTCTCTGTAAAAAAACTAAAAAAATGGATGGGCATGATGCCGAGCCCTTTCGACATGTCAATATCTTCTTCAGCTACTACATTATAGATGATCATGATGATTAAGGAAGGTCAACTTAAATATCAATTTTGCAGTGACATTATTCCTTACCAATTATCAACGAATTGTATGATAATTGAAAAGTAACATGTATTTGTTTTTATCAATGTGCAAAAGAAAAGAGGCTCATCGTCTGATATTAATCAAGTTGGTGATGCGGTTATCTTAATTATGGGAATATAAATTATGGAGAAGCAACCTTTGCGTACTGGCTTTTCACTTTTAGACAATGAGGAGTTTAAGAAGGAAACTGGACGCTACCAAAGAGAACAGGGAGAGGTTGAAGAAGACCAATTGGAAGAGACATTACATGTAGAAAAATCATTGGGCGACAATGCATTCTTTAAGAAAAGGAAAGCATCCAAGAAACTTTTAGGCTCAAAGTATGTATTGTAACCCATCTCTTGTAGGCCCTATGCTTGATGTTTATAGGGTAATATGGTTTAGTTTTGATTGATATAATTATTGTAAGACTTATTTATGAGAACTCTTGGGCCCTATTGCTTACTTGTTCATTTTCGCAAATCACAGGAAGAAAAAGCACCATCCAGTGGTTTTGGAGGGTATCGTAACTAACATTCATATAGAGTAGATTTAGAACCGTCATAATGATAGAGTACATCCCTATAAGAATGAGAAAGTACATGTTTTTAAGAGTAAACCAAACACGTACAGTTTTCTACTCTTCGAAACATATATGAAACATCATCACAAATCTAAACTGACATTCTTCGGTCAATCATCTCTCTTCTCCACCACAGATCTAAAACTAATCAATCGATGACGCTTCAGGTACTTTGACAACTACTTATCATTCTTAATGTATTTTTGAGATCCAAATTGTTCTCGATTTATATTTTTTGTCAACCTCATGGATTTTGTGGATCTCCCTGCTTCAATATAAAGGATGATCTTACTTGATACACTTTTCCTTTGGTGCACCCTCTCTCTCTCTCACACACACAAACACACAGTATTTTTTATAGCTCAATAAGTCAATTGTGCTCATTGGTTTGGCAAGATACTATTGGACGAGGGAGGGGAAATTTTTTGAGTGATAATTGATCGTGAAAATCATCTTACTTCACATTTAGTGAACATCAACAAATTTGAGTTCAATAACCGATCACTATCATGTCAAAAAATTAATTTATTATCCCAACAAAAGTTGTGGAGTCTTAAGAGGTGGGGCTAGGAATGATGGTATGAAAGTTATCCTTCATACTATCTTTAAATGATTGTAAATGTAATACTAGTGAATAATATTTATCATGGGCATACATTTTGAAAATTACCTATTTAAAGAGAGTCATGTCATCAATTTAAAATTCAATTTGAAATTGACTTACATATCTAATTCAATTGAATAAAATTAAGATTGGATTTTATGGTTGTAATTCCTTTGATGTATGCTTTATTAAATTAAACTTGAATTAGAAAGTGATTGCTATATTAGTTTTGTAAGCAATGGCATTCACATGTCAATTCGTGCTTCACCTCTTTTGACTTCTTAGAATCTTATTTTTTTCTATTATCTTTTATTTGTTGTCACTTTTCCTTTTTCTCCCCTTTATGCCCTTAGTACTTGGGATTTAAGGGGTTAGTTGTTCTACAAGAATGAAGGGGTTCATTCATCGTCCACTTTAGGAACTTTCCTCATTGAGCATGGTCCTTACTACTTTTGCATGCTGAAAATCTTAGTGCTATAGCAGCGGGATATTTCATTAGTGCCATAGCAATGGGATATTTCATAAACACGGAGGCTAGTTACGTTGTGGGCACGAATAATTTGAAAATTTTATTTGGGATTTTTTCTTATGAATTATGTTTTAGTCCTAGCTTGTCATTTTATGTTTTTTTTATCTTTTGGAGGGAGGTATTTAATGTATTCTCCCGAGAAGTACACGAGTTTGGAGATCTATGTAAAGATACACAGTGGCACAACATGAGTCGTTTCTTTTCGAGGTATGTAGTATATACTCTATATGTTGTAATAACCAACCCACCGATGTTCTCTAACATTAAAATCAATGCCTTTTATTAAAATCAATGCCTCTTTGAAATCATTGTAACATGTCTGATTGGATTTGGATCCTGCAAACCACAAACAACTGAGAAAAGAGGCAGAAGTAACGATGCAAGAATTGGTGACATTGTCTCAGTAAACTTATGTAAGTTGTTTCATTATGTGCTAATACTTTTGTAACGATGTCTGTTCCAATTCCTTTAGTGAATAAAATAAGATTAGAATGTGTTTAATAAATTGGATGTCTTTGCTTATTATTGTTAGAGTTTTTTTTTCTTATACAGAGCGAATAGTCCTATAAACAAAGGAAACTCTACCTAATTATTTACAGTTATTTGTGTTATATAAACACCTCACACGGGATCAAAGAAAGCTGTGGAAATAACCCGAGTATTCGTGTGACTCGCGGGTTTGAGATTTGACCAAAATTTGGAAACTTTAAGTGATAAAACTTGAAAATTGGGCTTTGTGGACGAAAAAGCAAAACAACAATCAAACATTACGGAAAGAGGCAAAGACACCAAATACATGATTAGAGTAACTTGTGCAAACAACTCGTGTAGTTATGGGACTCATGGATTCATATGTAGTTTTAAATTTCAAATTTCTAAATACAAATTTTTAGAGTTGGGGTTGGAGCATGGAAACGCAAGATAAGAACATAACTACCAAAAAAGAGGGACACACACATCACAAGGGACTAATGTAAGAAAATTTTTAGGATGTGCGGGTCTTTGAGATTATTATTATATTTTTTTTAAACTCGGACATGAGTCCGTTGAACCTTTATGTTGACGGACTTAATTTTTTTTATCTTATATATGTTGAATCGGTGGAAGGGATTTATTGGTGGTTTAACTATGGCTTTTGTTGGTGAGTTTATTTTAATATTAAAACAGGTTGAATTTCACAAATAAACAAAGGAAACTTTGCAGAAATTTTTTGAAATTAGTAAGTGTTCTAAATTGATTAAGTCGAATAGACATGCATTTGAAAATTGGATATTGGTGGACGAAAAAGTAAAAAAAACTAATAAACATACCAGAAAGCGAATATACACACGCATTTTCTACCTAAATTTTTAAAAATTATTTACAATTATTTGTGTTATATAAAAATATTTTTGACTTAAATTATACACGACTTAATACTTTAGAAAAATTGGAATTCATATGTTGTGTTTTACATAACACTAGAGATTTGTATATGATACTTTGAACTTATGCAGGGGCATCTACTTAGAGGCATGTTAATGGTGTATCGCTACCACAGACATGATAGTGAATGTAAGCGGGAAGAGTACTTCGACGCATTGTTTCCTAAAATTATGAAGTGATTATTACTACGGAGGAACGCTTAATTTAATTTGATAAAGAAATTTAATTTGGTTGATGTGTTAGCTGAATTTGATTTAATGTAGTTTTGTTTGATGCGAGAGAAAAAAATATATTAGTGGGAGTGTTGTTGTATTTCTTGGCTAAACGATATAATCTATAATGTATCAATTGCAACATTGAATGTGGAATAAATGATTCTATGAATTTTGATTTGTGTTTAGATTTATTTCTCGATTATAACATTAATATTGGTTATTAATTTTTTTATTATATGTTTAATTTATGACCATTTATATTAAACCCTCATGTGATGAAATTTTTTATATGACCATTATAAAATTTTGAAAACTGTTTATCATGACGCTCTTTAAATCAAATATGACATCTTATAGAGTATATTATGACCCTTTTTTGTAGCAGATATGACAGTTTTGAAAAAAAAGGTCATATATAACCGTTACCTAATATGACATTTTTTGGGGGTATCAATTATGACACCCAAACTTATGAAGCTTTTTATTGAAAAACAAAGTGTCATAAAATGTGTTTTATGGCACTTCAAAAAGGTCTTAAAAAGGTTTTTCTCGTAGTTTTGTATTGGTTATTTATAGGGCAAAATAAAATCTTTAAATTTAGGGGTTTTATTTTAATTTTCTATTGTGTATTGAACCCTCACTTTGAAAAATTCGATTATTGATATAATTATTAGGAAAATGTAATTAAAATCATTTTTTTTAAATCAAATTTTCATCTAATTTACTATATAAAATGCAAGATTTTTCTAATTATCTACAATATGTTTGAGCTTGAGACTGCCAAAAATTGTTATAATTTAATTTTTTTGTTCAATTCATCAGATAATTCGGTATAGAATTCACTGGACCTGTCAATTGGGAGACTCATCAATTGATCATTTGTGCTCTTATCCAGTTTATAACATCTTTTACAACTCTTATGAAATGTGCATAAAAGGGACTATTCAATGCGAAAATGTTGTTTTTGTGAGTAAATACCAATGAGGCCAAACATACAAGCATCCTTATATTAATAAAGAAGATAAATTAATGAGGGTATTGTGACACCCCGCCTAATTAGCCCCAGATGATCAGTCCTAAATTAAATTAGAACAGGTTTCTCAGTTGGTTCATTCTTAGCATCATTGTCGCCTTTTTAATTACTAATCACCTAAGTGAGAAAATTAGACTGGTGCCAAGTTTTATCATTCATTAATTTAATGAAATACTCATGCGGAAACAAAATAACTTAAACAATCACACGTAACTGAAAACCACCACTAACATCTAAATAACTGATCGAATAAACCATCGGCTCAAACCCAATAAAAGTAAAGACAAGTAATAAATCTTAACAAGTCTGATATAAGTACTGAATAAAACAGTGAGCGACATACTCGAGTAACTGATAGAAGGTTTCTACACTAGAAATGAAAAGAAACAAAGCGCCTATCAAACTCCCACAACATCCACATTTGATGCAGCAACGGATCCCTGGAATGAGTCAAGTCTGGCGTCCTTGTGGCTGGACACCTAAAAGGTTTTTAAAAGTTTTTATAGCAAGGGTTAGTACCCAAAACATTTGGAAAATATTTAGCAATTGATTAACTTGCAGTAATAAATATGTAAGCATGCTCTTCATATTTTAGCTAGTGTCTCACTCCCTTGAGAATATCCTCACCCCTCCTCTAATGTGCACTACTAACGCCTTAATTAATTTACCTAGTTATTTATCCCATGACTAGGTAACTAATATAACCCCTTACAACCACCCTACTCTAATCGAGTACGCCATAATTATGATTTCTAAGTTATTATCAACACCAACTTAATTAATCATTCCACTTTTAAATTCATATAACTTATATACCCATTATACATGTAATACAATTCACGGCCTGTATTAATTAACCCGTATATAATTATTTACCTAATTATATATGTATATCTGTATTACAACATTCACAATTATGCTGAAATAATAATTAATAATGAAAATCCTCCCGAGTAATAACTCACCGGATGTATATTCTCTAAAGTGATATCCCACTAGGTGTACTCACATAACCTAGTTACCCCATGTCAGAATCGCTCACGAACTTGGTTAATACATAAATAATGGAGGCGGTCATATTTCTTCCCCGAAAGTGAGATGCCCCTCACCCATATAATGGATGCTATGACCTGGGGATATACTCACCCTACTCCTCAAGCTAGGGGATTCACCCTCTACGCGTAACCTCCCCAAATAGCACTAGAGTATATGTAATAATAATATCAAACCACTGATATAAATGTACACACTATATATATATATATACTATCACACACTGTATATATATATATATATATATATAATGCCCCGGCTATACCGTGTACTAAGTCCGTAACACAAGCCCATACCATTTATCATGAGTTTATGGCCCACTCTGATTATTAATTAATTTGCACATTAGTTAATTAAATTACTTTTGGTGTCGCTCCAACCAATATATTCGGACTCGCTCTCGTGGCCCGAAATAAAACTATATCCGAGTCTAAATCCCCAACTCCAAATTAATTATCTTTCACTCTAAATTAATCCAATGCCTTGGTATCACTCAACCAATATACCCAGACTCGCCCACTAGGTCCGTATTTAATCATTTCGAAATATACTTCCTAAAGTTTAACCATATTGTGTCACACATAAATACTCTCCAATCCCAAATAGTTTTCCCTCATAAATAATTAGATTATATGTCATATGTTTATTTCTAATTAAATAAGGTATGGGAAGTAATTTTTAATTAAATTCCCCTTATATATATAAACTGGTCGAATTGCCACAAATTCCCGGCCATCGATCGATCCCCAACCATCAATCGATCAGGTATTCGTCTTCTCCAGGTTTCTGTTTCATCCATGGACGAAAAACTCAAATCCCCAACTTCTTCTATAGTCTACCCCAAGTACTCTCATCAATATAATCTACTAAGAACTTCATAAGGAACCCCCATTAAGTCCCCAAACCCCGTTAAATTTCCGTTCTCTACTGTTTTTCTAAATTGAGGAAAAATTCGTATTATTCATTAACCCATTCTCCACATCAAATTTTTATCTCAAATTCGTTCATAACTCGCCTGGGTTTACACATCTTACCAGATATATACATGAATCTCAGATTATACATAAATTTCTACACAAGTTCGAAATCAGGAGATTGATTTACAAAAACCCCATTTTTGTACCCCTTAAATCCCAAAACGAATTTTGATTTCTCACATCACATAAATATGAATCATAATGCAAATTAAATGCTACAACAAGTTAACCACTTGCCTTATGATTTCGTAGAGTCTGATTTGAAGTTGTAAATTCCAAGGTGAAGATGAAATTCCCTCTTTTGGCTCTTTCCTTTTGTCCCCCAAATTGCCTTTAACTGTCTCTTAGGGTTTTCTCTCCCACTAAATGTTTTCTAAACTTTTATCAGTCGTTCCCCTTTTCCTTATAATTTAGTAATTAGGCTTAATCCCATTTTTTGCCTAATGGACCAAACCCAAGTGAGCCAAATACCCCCGTGTGGGCCCGACTATGCCTAAAAACGTCTCGTGACCCGTTTACTACCTCCGGGTACACTTTTTCGACTATCTCGGCCCATTCGGACTCAACCGTACACTCGAAATTGGCACCTAGATTAATTTATAAAAAATTCTTATCTCACACCCAAATTAGTTTATACCGACTCCCGGCTGAGATAAGTTCATACCCCGTCACTAATACACGAAATGAAGTAAATAAATTATTACTATTCACTTAGAAATTAAATTTCCCTAAATATTAACCATTTACTCCCCGATTAATATTTAAATAAATATTACCATGATTTATTCAATTAAAATTACGATGCACAAGTAATTTAGAATTCCCGAATTAATTAAATATTAAATGCATAAAATTACGGGGTGTTTACAGTTATTTTGTCATTTGATTATAGATTATTTTTGTTACATAAGTGTGTTATCATGTAAGCACCTATTTAAATACGAAAGAGGATAAGGGTGTCATGTCCAACACGACACAGACACTCCGACACAACAAATCTAAAACAATTAGGATATGATACAAAAAAGAGATGGCTTGAGATATAAATATATTAGGGTTCAATTTACGATTTTAGGGTTGATTAGGATTTGGTTTGGGTAAAAAGTTAGATTTTGGTTTTGAATCTAGGTTGAATTTGGTTTTGGTGTTAACCAAAAGGCTTTTCATACTGAAATTTTTTATCGTAGATAATCACCAAAAATATTTGGTTCTTTTTACTAACATGATGTCAATAAATCATGGGTTCGATTCATTATTTATTTCGATCTCAATTTCATTTTGGGTATTAGGTCAATTTAGATTCACTCTTCCCGTCATTTCTTCTTTCATTTGTCATTTGTTCTTGCATTTGCAATTGAAATAATAAAGAGCATAGCTCTTATAAGAGCATTGCATTTGTTATTTCTGGCTCTACCTTCTTAACCAGGTTTCACCAGCTTTTATAAGAGGTACCTATGGGAGATTTACCTAAAATTGCGACATGCCTCAGACTTATGTTATCTCTAATCATTAGAAATCCAGGTAAGGAAAATGTGGGCTGGTAAGAATCATGGCATAGAAACATAATGATCTGATATTTAAATGATTTCCTTATTTGTTAATTTATTTAAACCTAACGAAAGCACATGGCTGTTTGATTGAACATTATAATTATTAACTGCTTTCTTCCGTCTAAATAACGAGCGCAGGTGGCGAGATTGCTTTTGGGTATTTGTTGCATCACTATAATCTTTTGATTGATTTCTATGCAGAGTCTCCTAATTATCTTTTTAAGGCGACTTTCCCTCAGTTGTCGATTATGATGCCTTGTCGAACCAAAACTGTTATCTTACTATATGGCAATGTTAATGATTGTGATGAGTATAAGGTAGTTAACCTCTTGACTTAAAAGAACATACTAGTATTAAGATTTTCAAAATAAAGACTATAGTGTGACAACCCGCCTACTAAAATAATAGGTGGCCAGCCCAATACCCTAATAATCACAGGAATCATAGATGGTCCATTCTTAGCATCACTGTCGATTAAAATAATAGTATGAGATAACCACCAACTATTTTGGAAAACGGACTGTCAAATTTAAAAAAATTTGAAAAGAAAAGAAAACACTTAGACAATCCCATTTGTAAAAACGGTGGGTATCAAAAATCGATGAATGAAGTATGACAATACAATAAATAATCACCGAATAAGCTGTCGGTGCACAGACCAATACAAATAATACATCGAGTATTACAATTCAATATTTACAATATAATGAATGAGTGCAAACCTTGGGCAAACACGCCCGAATAAGAAATACTGAACTTAACTAGCGTTCAATTGAAAGAAGCGTCTAATACAAGTAACCTACAACATCCGCAATATGTTGTAGCTCCATGACAACTGGAATGGAAATGTAAATACGGGTGTCCATGCGGTAGAGCACCTGTAACGGCAAAGAGTATGCAGAAACAAAGAAATAGATACGGGTCAGGACCCGGTTTGATATGATTACCATGTGACTAAAAATGCATGACAGTTAAATGCGTATGTCTCTCACATATAGCATAAGATAATCCTCACCTCTCAATCTAGCAGTAACCTAACGCAATATCGTGAGGTGATTTAGTTAACCCTAAGTACTAAGGGCTAACTTCTCCCCAGTCTCAACACTATGCCCTATTCGTGCGTGGGGTGTCTCGCAAAGCGAAATCCAAACAAGGAACCCCCCCGATACACTACTATTTAGGCAAGGTTGATCGTCGAGGTCCATTAGGCCCTAAGCACGAAATAATAAATATATATGTGTGTGCATAGGTGTGGGAGGTCACATCTACAGCTACACAAAGAAAATATAAAATAAAACCCATCCATCATCTACTGGCACAATTCCTAGTTTCTTTCTTTAGGAATATACATAAATGGTACAACATTTTATCAAATGTTTACCATGTCAAACTTATTTACCAATTTTATTTCCTTTCTTCCATTCAGGAGGAATACATAATTTAAAGCAGGTTTTATTATCATAAAAAGTGCTTTACCCATTTCTTTCATAAAATCCCACTTCCCTTCTTCCATCCAGGAAGTGTAATCAAAAGTCATTTTTATTAGCATAAAAATACTTTTGTATACCATATGCTTCCACATCCCTTCTTCCATCCGGGAGTGTTACCGAAGCCAAACCATAACCCATTTCCCTTCTTCCATCCAGGAAATGTAATTAAAGCCAATCCATTATCATGAATTGCTTTAATAAATCTAAGACCGTCCCTCCGGGTTTCCCCACTGGACGCGCCCCTAAATGGCTATCATCTTCCAGGGCCTATCATACAAGACAACCTGGGAACCTACCAAACGTCGGGAAGCGGCCATATGCCTACGGGATAGTCAAGACCACACCCGGAATCTCCTAACCAGCGCAGTATAAATAAACGCCCATATGGCCTAGGGACTATATCCAACCTGCTCAACAGCCAGGAAGGCTTCACCACAATGCGCGCAACTTCCCTTATGATAGCTATTTAGGGAGGTGTGTATCCATAAATTAACATTTTTGAAAAACTTTACTTTTCCTTTTTTTGAAAACATCATATTTTACATTTCCAAAAACCATCCATTAAGCCATTAAGCACCAAGTTTTAGAATGTGCATTTCATTCTTATTAAGTCATATTTTATTTATGACCTAAGACCCAAAGTGCCATTAACTTCAGACTAGCCTCCAAGCGTTCATATAATTTCATAAACCCTCAAGGTGAGTCTCCATAAGGGAGTGTCTCCCAAAAGCTTAACATTAATATTTTAACTTCCAATTTATCTTTAGGTTAACCTCCTATACCAATCGGGCATTAACCTATACAAACTAGCCCTTGGGTAAACCGAAATCTCCATTCTTGGCCTAGGACATTAGTCTACCCAAATACAACCCTCTAGGACTCCCCATTACTTCCCAAAGGAAGGTTCCTAAACCTTGAACCTAAAAAAAAAGGGCTAAAGAAAACTAAGGAGAATTAAAGGTGAAAAACAGGGGACCGGTCGACCAGTCAAGGGACCGCGGTCGACCGCCCTTACAGGTTTGGTCTGCTAACAAAAGCAGTAAACTAGTTTTGGCATGACTGGTCGACCGATCATAGGACCGCGGTCGACCGCGCCTATCAGATCCACGAAAAGCCTTTCTTCTGCAAAGCCAAAACCGAACCCTAAAACCCAAAATCCTCTACTTCCTTCTTTCCCCTCCACCAATAACACTACCCTAACAATTATACACCAAAATAACCCCATATAACAACCCCAAACCATACAATCTACAAGATTTAAGGGTTTAACACAAAAATCAACCAAAAACCCATTTAGGGTTTAAACCTCCAAAATTAATTACACATGCAAATTTATCACATTAAATCAATATCTAGCAAGTAAGAAACTTGCCTCGAGGTTCGTAGTCTCTGATCACCTCCGGTAGTGACGGAAATCCGGCCAAAACCTTCCATATCTCTCTTTCTCTCCATTTCTCCCAACTCTCTCTTCTCTCTCTCTCCTTTGGCTTCTTTCACAAAAATGAAGAAAAGAAAGGGGGGTGGGGGAGTTTATACGGGTCTAAAAATATAAATCCCCACATATAATTGCTAATACACCATTAAAATGACTCATAACCACTATTTGAGTCATAACCCCTTAAAAATGCCTGAATCTCAAAAATTACAACTGGGCACTTATTCCGACTATCTCGACTATTCTAAAAACAACCGCACCCCCTATTTTGGCATTCGGGAAAGTGTGAACTATTTTTACGTTCCAATCTCATTTTATTTCATTAACTTAACCCCATATTATGTATAGGTCATAACCGTCGTTTTACATATAACGACGCAATAATACACTATATAACGCTATATACCTTCTCATAACGGTAAATAGACAAAACATAGTAAATATTATCCCTAAGTTTCACGGGAAAAATATTTACTCCATCATTCCCTATTTTATAAAATTAGCCCATCAGGCAAAATAGTATAAAATAGTAGCTCCCAAAAACCTGGGTTGTTACATACTCCCCCCCTTAAAGGGGAATTTTGTCCTCAAAATTCAGGCGCAACCCATAACCATATAAAGGGTATATTATACCAAAAACGTGTTATCATACTAGCAAACCCCTCTATAATGCAGCGCCCCTATAGGTCACAGACTAAGGTCATCACTATTCGATCTCAGTCCACATCATTAAGCGATAACGTAGCGCCAAATCGTCCCTCACGACTATCGATCATACCATTCTACTCAGGGAGGAGATACCTACACCCCTTGGGCACAAATTGCCCTACTTGACGAAACACGCTATACCCTTACTAGGGAATACTACACTACTTACAATCGCTAACCCCAATACTACAAACCCTATTCGCCTTGGCGTAGTTCTCAAAAAAAATTCGGATCAATGGGCCCAATCATTTAAGAAATACCCTCGGACCATCTATAATCAAAGAGATATACTATTCGCTGGTTCCTTTCCAACGAACAGACAAGACACACTGCAAACAATACTGGGCCACGCACGACATCATACTTGTAGGAAACGATCCAAACTATTGTATGAAAATTTGATCCATAAAACTACTGCTCCGATCTTTCCTTTGAATCAAACCCACCCATCCACTTATGGGTGGTAGGATATACCCCATATCCACACGGTTCCCATTTCTTCCTGGAAACTTTACCAGTACCAAGACACGAGTATCTCTCTCAGTTCACCACTGTTTGATAGGAACCGTATATAGGTCTAAAACTCCATCACACAGGGCTGGGCGTACTCTCCAGTACTTAGTCCGCCTGTTTCCATTGAGTAAGCAGCGATTGGTCCAATGATCCACAGTTTTCTCAACTAGGACGATGACTGTTGCATTATCGGCAATTCGATAAAAATGTCCATGGATTTACCCACTCCTCGCTCCTCGTTATTCTTTGCACACAAGTAGGCTATAGGTTCAATCATGGACATAAATGCTCTTACAATGGAGCCCCCCCTCAGTAAAACTCGTTCTACTTGGCAGTCCATGCCACGAATAAACTCTCTGACGGTTTCTACTCGGCGCCTATACTACTCCCGTTCGCATTGCCTTAGCGAAGGGAATATCCTATCGATAGCCCTTCACGATCACAAACTTGTTTCTCGTGAAAAGACCCAAATTCCTGCCCAGGAGAGATGCCTCTAAGTCTTTAAGGCAAATACTACCGCTACTAACTCTTTATCAAGCGGGGGACGACAATTCGTAAAAGTGTGAGACACAGGAACAATAAGTCCATGCTCTCGCGTTAACACTTCTCATTCCTGGCCAAGACTCGTTCGTTAAATCCACTCTTGATCATAACAACACGAGTGCAGGAGGAAAAAGTCAGCTTATACATCAACTTCTCGAGATTCCATACTTCTCGATCTAGGGACCAAATTCTATTTAGAGTTAACCCACAAACCTATTGTAGTCAACTCCCAACCACCCTCTTAAAATAACGTCACATGCCCTAAGGGCCTAGCCTCCTAAGAATCCTAAAGCCGATCTATCTACCTATCCTAGTCTAGTCGTATAGATATAATACTAAATATATTCCTAGTGTCCAAGACCTTTCCCGACTTCCGACATTAGCTCGGTTTCATGCGTGGGACGTCTCACCAAAGCAAAATCCAAACAAGGAACCCTCCCATTACACTACTACCTCGCATTGTCGGTCGTCGAAAAGTAACGGTCGAAGACACATGATCGGAATCGACTAAATCCTAACTCGAAACTCTAATAATACATATATACGCCTACGTCCTACCATAACAATCAACTGAGGCATTTACTTTATGTAGGATGCCACAGATACTTTCTCCCAAAATACAGATACACCTAGTTATAAATGGCCTTCTCATTAAGACACAACCCTAAGTCTCCATCAGACTTTCATAATCTTAGTCTTCCCCACATCGATCAGAGGAAAACTATCATTGTGCTCACATATATCACACATCGACATAGCCCTTAATCACTCATATACGTGATTCTTGGCGAAATTCCAACCCAACACTTAACCAATAGAAAAAGAAAAGAAAGAACAAATAAAAGAAAAGAAAATGCACATCTCTCCACTCCCAACGTCGTTAAGGTTCATGTGTGGAGCATCTCGCAAAGCGAAATCCAAACAAGGAACCCCTCCACACAATCCCCTTAACTAGATGGTCGTGGAGATAAGGCATATCATACACAATCAAAGCAATTAAAGAAAGCAAACAATATAGAAAAAAATAAAGCAAGACAAACAAATAATAAAAAAAATAAAATAAAAAAAATAATAAAAACTACTTACATACCGTAAACCACCTCTATAAAGTCTCAACCTGTATCCAGGGGAGATATTATAGAGCCACTAGCTCTTTCTTCTAGAACTAGAGATAGGATAGCCTCGCAATTTGTTCGCTCGCTATCACACCAACCCATCCAAGAGTATCTCTACTCGTATATTACATATAATACAAGTAGCACGCACTACACATATCACCACTCACCCCATAACGAGTGAAAAGAGAAAATAAAGCCTCCCTATCAAGGAAGCCATATAAGTATAATTACTATAAAGGAAATACCGATACTATTCCAAGCTCTATATACACACTCGGTCCTAGGGTTAACACCCTACTACTCCATCTTACCTAAGGAATGCACCACTCACATCTTAAATGGAAAGTCCCACCAACATACTAGCCAATCTCCTTGGCCTCTTCCGCTGTTTCCAAGACACGTGATTCTAGTCTTAACCGATCCAAACTACTTCCATCAATGTCCCAACTAGGCGTCCCATCCTTGCCGGTTATCTTCAATCGACAAGATGAAAACGTGTAATTCCCTTACTCCCCTTCAGTAAGGAGAACATTGTACCCACCTCCCCGACCTTAGGTCCACTAGTCTTCCCCGGGTGGATGTCCACCAATGGGGTCTCTTGAACACTACTTCTCTGGAAGTGTTTCCAACACTTACTTACGAGCCTAGCATTCCCACTGAAAGGCTCTCTCTTATGGGCAAAACATTCTGCCCCACCATAAAGAGGCGACTATCATATCCGCCACTTCAACCTTACTCCAATGGGTGAAAGGTTTTCCTCAACTCCTCACACCTGGGCACTCCTATACCCATCTCTAGGCCAAAACTCTCGGGCCTTACGTTCTCTCCGAACGAGGTTACACTTCCTCTATCCAACCGAACTTCAACATGTGGTCCTTGTCAAGGACCTCTCAGCTCCGAATTAACATTGCTTGGAATCCCAAGCATAGTACCACTCTTCACCGATAGCGGTACTTGGGAAAACTATTTCCACTATTCTTAGTAGTCACAGCAGCAATATAGAATAATGCTACAAGGTAAGAGACCTCGAAAATGGCCCTTATTCCCGACCACAACCTACAGTTCTTAGAAATCCCGCCTCGTGATGCCTACACAACGGCCTTCCTCAACGACCTTCATCTAACGACTTACAAGTCTCACACGAACGCGCTGAAGATCTTTGGGGTTCTCATACCATAACAGGAGAACGAAATCTCACAATAGAATTCAACGACCTTATTCCTAAGGCTCTACATCAAACAGAGAAAAAAATGCAGAAGACATAAAACATCCGCACAGATCCCTAAGGACTCTAGAACCTAATGCTCTGATACCATCTGTGACAACCCGCCTACTAAAATAATAGGTGGCCAGCCCAATACCCTAATAATCACAGGAATCATAGATGGTTCATTCTTAGCATCACTGTCGATTAAAATAATAGTATGAGATAACCACCAACTATTTTGGAAAACGGACTGTCAAATTTTAAAAAATTTGAAAAGAAAAGAAAACACTTAGACAATCCCATTTGTAAAAACGGTGGGTATCAAAAATCGATGAATGAAGTATGACAATACAATAAATAATCACCGAATAAGCTGTCGGTGCACAGACCAATACAAATAATACATCGAGTATTACAATTCAATATTTACAATATAATGAATGAGTGCAAACCTTGGGCAAACACGCCCGAATAAGAAATACTAAACTTAACTAACGTTCAATAGAAAGAAGCGTCTAATACAAGTAACCTACAACATCCGCAATATGTTGTAGCTCCATGACAACTGGAATGGAAATGTAAATACGGGCGTCCATGCGGTAGAGCACCTGTAACGGCAAAGAGTATGCAGAAACAAAGAAATAGATACGGGTCAGGACCCGATTTGATATGATTACCATGTGACTAAAAATGCATGACAGTTAAATGCGTATGTCTCTCACATATAGCATAAGATAATCCTCACCTCTCAATCTAGCAGTAACCTAACGCAATATCGTGAGGTGATTTAGTTAACCCTAAGTACTAAGGGCTAACTTCTCCCCAGTCTCAACACTATGCCCTATTCGTGCGTGGGGTGTCTCGCAAAGCGAAATCCAAACAAGGAACCCCCCCCGATACACTACTATTTAGGCAAGGTTGATCGTCGAGGTCCATTAGGCCCTAAGCACGAAATAATAAATATATATGTGTGTGCATAGGTGTGGGAGGTCACATCTACAGCTACACAAAGAAAATATAAAATAAAACCCATCCATCATCTACTGGCACAATTCCTAGTTTCTTTCTTTAGGAATATACATAAATGGTACAACATTTTATCAAATGTTTACCATGTCAAACTTATTTACCAATTTTATTTCCTTTCTTCCATTCAGGAGGAATACATAATTTAAAGCAGGTTTTATTATCATAAAAAGTTCTTTACCCAATTCTTTCATAAAATCCCACTTCCCTTCTTCCATCCAGGAAGTGTAATCAAAAGTCATTTTTATTAGCATAAAAATACTTTTGTATACCATATGCTTCCACATCCCTTCTTCCATCTGGGAGTGTTACCTAAGCCAAACCATAACCCATTTCCCTTCTTCCATCCAGGAAATGTAATTAAAGCCAATCCATTATCATGAATTGCTTTAATAAATATAAGACCGTCCCTCCGGGTTTCCCCACTGGACGCGCCCCTAAATGGCTATCATCTTCCAGGGCCTATCATACAAGACAACCTGGGAACCTACCAAACGTCGGGAAGCGGCCATATGCCTGCGGGATAGTCAAGACCACACTCGGAATCTCCTAACCAGCGCAGTATAAATAAACGCCCATATGGCCTAGGGACTATATCCAACCTGCTCAACAGCCAGGAAGGCTTCACCACAACGCGCGCAACTTCCCTTATGATAGCGATTTAGGGAGGTGTGTATCCATAAATTAACATTTATGAAAAACTTTACTTTTCCTTTTTTGAAAACATCATATTTTACATTTCCAAAAACCATCCATTAAGCCATTAAGCACCAAGTTTTAGAATGTGCATTTCATTCTTATTAAGTCATATTTTATTTATGACCTAAGACCCAAAGTGCCATTAACTTCAGACTAGCCTCCAAGCGTTCATATAATTTCATAAACCCTCAAGGTGAGTCTCCATAAGGGAGTGTCTCCCAAAAGCTTAACATTAATATTTTAACTTCCAATTTATCTTTAGGTTAACCTCCTATACCAATCGGGCATTAACCTATACAAACTAGCCCTCGGGTAAACCCAAATCTCCATTCTTGGCCTAGGACATTAGTCTACCCAAATACAACCCTCTAGGACTCCCCATTACTTCCCAAAGGAAGGTTCCTAAACCTTTAACCTAAAAAAAAAAGGGCTAAAGAAAACTAAGGAGAATTAAAGGTGAAAAACAGGGGACCGGTCGACCGGTCAAGGGACCGCGGTCGACCGCCCTTACAGGTTTGGTCTGCTAACAAAAGCAGTAAACTAGTTTTGGCATGACCGGTCGACCGATCATAGGACCGCGGTCGACCGCGCCTATCAGATCCACGAAAAGCCTTTCTTATGCAAAGCCAAAACCGAACCCTAAAACCCAAAATCCTCTACTTCCTTCTTTCCCCTCCACCAATAACACTACCCTAACAATTATACACCAAAATAACCCCATATAACAACCCCAAACCATACAATCTACAAGATTTAAGGGTTTAACACAAAAATCAACCAAAAACCCATTTAGGGTTTAAACCTCCAAAATTAACTACACATGCAAATTTATCACATTAAATCAATATCTAGCTAGTAAGAAACTTGCCTCGAGGTTCGTAGTCTCTGATCACCTCCGGTAGTGACGGAAATCCGGCCAAAACCTTCCATATCTCTCTTTCTCTCCATTTCTCCCAACTCTCTCTTCTCTCTCTCTCCTTTGGCTTCTTTCACAAAAATGAAGAAAAGAAAGGGGGGTGGGGGAGTTTATACGGGTCTAAAAATATAAATCCCCACATATAATTGCTAATACACCATTAAAATGACTCGTAACCACTATTTGAGTCATAACCCCTTAAAAATGCCCGAATCTCAAAAATTACAACTGGGCACTTATTCTGACTATCTCGACTATTCTAAAAACAACCGCACCCCCTATTTTGGCATTCGGGAAAGTGTGAACTATTTTTACGTTCCAATCTCATTTTATTTCATTAACTTAACCCCATATTATGTATAGGTCATAACCGTCGTTTTACATATAACGACGCAATAATACACTATATAACGCTATATACCTTCTCATAACGGTAAATAGACAAAACATAGTAAATATTATCTCTAAGTTTCACGGGAAAAATATTTGCTCCATCATCCCCTATTTTATAAAATTAGCCCATCAGTCAAAATAGTATAAAATAGTAGCTCCCAAAAACCTGGGTTGTTACATATAGGTGCCTCATTATTATTCGTTTTAGTTTAATCAGTTACAATTATAAGTTTTTGTTAGTTCAAGCGCAAAATTATTCATATTTCAATTTAATCTTTTTGTCTTGATAGCGTCATTTGTCTCTTATTATTATTTTGTGTTCTTGAAATTATTCCTTGTTTACGTTCGGATTTTAATGTGTTCCCCTTGTTATTTCTTGAAGGTTATAGAGAGGAAGAAGAGTCATCGAGCTGAATAAAAGGAATAAATGCCATCTAGTGTCAGTGTCATCCAGGTGGTTCTATTTGGATTTTAATATGCTAGTGGTCCAAAATAGGAGAAGAGACAAACAGTCAGCTCCATCCGAGTGGTAAAAAATAATGGGTCCATTAGGGTCACGCAAGTAATCAGGGGTAGCGGCAGTGCTTCAATCAGAGGCTCTGAAGGTGTCACACCCTGTGTTTTTGGTGTGAATGTAAAAAAGATTATATAAGTAATGAATTGAAGTTACCTAAAAATATAACTTTATTCATTAAGTAGTGTCTCACACTTATTGTACTACCACCACAGGGGGACACATTTTATTCCCATTACAAAAAATAAAGTAGGTCATTGAAAACTATCACTCCTTATTCCCATCTTCTTTATTATCCTCCCATATTGTTAAATATGTAAACATGTGGCCCGTGTATATCACAAAAAGGGAGGGGGCTATCCTCTTTCTCCTGTAACATCTGGAGGAAAAAGGAATTAACACAAATATGCTAAGCAGACCTTACCAATTTTATAATAAATTATATGTAGATAGAAGTTTGGAGTGTGTGTAGAATTTTCTGTTTGGATACAACCACATGGTTTAAATTTATAATAAGAAGGCCAGGGAATTTAAGTTCATAAACCCATATGTATCATATTCTAAAGGAATATAGAAATAGTCAAAGCGTCATCAATATAACCAAATTATAATCAATCCAAAACATTTTGGGAAAAGTAATCGGCTAGGCACACAATTAAAGTGGCACTCATACATATGTAAAAATAATCCAAGCTCTCAACATCTAAGACTGTAGGCCAAGTAAATAAATTTGTGGGACAACTCGATAATCTACTTCCTAGTTAATATTGATGCTTCTTTCAATAAATAATATGCACAAAGGTGCAAGGTGAACTGATTCAATCATTACAATGATTTTCATGAAATCAGCTATTAGGTGTGATGGGTTAAACTGATACGATTGATCATAATTAAAAATAACCAGTGATATAATAACATATGAGTATGGTAGTTTTTACACATACTTAGAATCAAATATGGCTATCATGAAATGATATCAATAGCAGTTAAACAAGATGCGAAAGTTTACTATTAAATAAGTAAAAACCTACGTGTACGTATATCAAACGACCTACCTATGATCAAAAGAGGAGATAAGTTGGGGATAGTACTTGATTATCTATACACAGACACTTGTGTGAGTATTTATAGTGAATAATAATGTTGGTTTTGGTATGATTATAAGAAAAAACTGTGTTTGTTAAAGTTTAAAGGGATAAATTGTAAATATTTTGGGACATTAAAATCTAAGGCTTAAGGTCAAATTTGAAAGATGGGGCAGAGACTTTTTTACTCAAAATCTATCAAATTACTTGTAGAAAAAGTTGGGTCTAAAATTCATAACTTGGAAAAGTCAGGGGGTCAATTAGAAATTTAAAGAAAATATTTCTAACCTAAAACCCTAATTTTTATAACTTTTGTTAGGCTTGACCAAACATAGTCTTACTTTATACCATTTTGAATAGGAAAATAAAATAAAAATATCGAAAAAATCAGAATTTTGGATGGGTCGCTCGCCCTCACATGCTTGGTCAATGGTTTTGGTTGAAAATTTCATCTTCAACGTCTTGACAGTTGACCTAGGGTTTAAAAATGTTGACCTTGCATAACTCCTGATTTTCTAAACCTTCTGAGATGATTCCTGAACAATTTCATCATAATTTTTCACAAGGAATCCAAAAATTTTAGTTTTGTTGATTGAGGATCGGTATTCATTGAGTTACAAAACTGTGTGTTTATTAGAAAAATTGATCAAACTCGTAAAGCTTTACTTAATATGGTAGAGGGTCTTATGGATATGGTAGTGTTTCTGCTTTTCTATGATATGATTTAGTTCTGGTTTAAAGGATTTAGGTGGACTGGTTGTGGAGAATTTGAAGTTTTTTATTTTTTCAAAATAGAAAACACTTTCGAGCAAGTGAGGCTAAAAAGTTATGATTTTTCAAAAACGATTACTGCATTGAAGCTCCTAGGTTCATAAGAAACCATATCCTCACTTTGAAACTGGTTCGAAGTCAAGGAATCAAATTTCACTATTAAATCTCAAACTTTAATATATTTTTTTCCGGTTTCTTTGAACAGAGGCTATTTTGGACATAAAATCCTAGATGTTTTGATTGATATGAGCCTACTAACAATACATAAAACCATTGGAATTGAAAGAATGAAGTTTAACTCATAAAATAATAGAATACTAGTATAGGGTAAAATTTCAAACTTTGAGCAGGTTTAAGGGGTGTGTTTTGTTGTTTCGGGTCATAGGAGATTTAGAGTAGGAGATAAGGGAAGTTGTAAGGACCAAATTTCCAATTGAGTCTTAATGTAGTTTTGACTTATTCTCGGAACAAAACATGTTTGAGTCATAGATAGTATTTTATTGTCTGATCTCATGAGTCTATGACGTATCGAAGAATGATTGAAGACGTTGCAGCAAAGCTACAAAGATTTAATCATGTTGAAGTTTAATTGGTAAAATTTCGCATCTTCAAGGTTAAATTTCATTCCGAGATCACATAGATATGAATGCATAATGTTAATGAAACTCGGAATTCATTTTATAAAATAAGGATGTTATTTTTAAAGGAAAATATTTTTAATGTTTAAATGTTTTCTCATCAGATAAAAGACGGATGTGTGTTGGATTAGAGTTGGTTGTACATAAAACTCTTTTAATGTTGGATCAGTTTGAGACTCTATCTAACGACGTCGTTTAAACGACTTTAGATGTCGTTCGAATGAGATCCACCGTCGTTCGAATGATGTGGCATCTTGCTCGAACGAGATTTGCACCGACTTAAAAATTCTATTTAAGTCAGGTCCTAGTCCTTTTCTCGGTGTGCATGCAGAACGAATTCACTTTTCAAACAGTACATTTTTCTGCACAAGTTTTCTAAGGTTACAAAGGCTTAAACACATCCTTAGAGTTTGCAAAGATACGAGCTTTCATTAGCATAATGTTTATGTGATCCTTGATGTACCAAGTTGAGTTTTGTTCATCATTGAACACTTGCGATTGCTGGTTTTGCGGTGGAGAAGCGACGGATGTCGTGTTCAATACCGTAGACATATCAAGCCGTATCGATGGACACCAAGACATTTATGGAGTCGAGTGTTGTGGACGAGGATCGTGGAAGACTAAATTTCTGCGTGGGCACTATTGAAGAACGATAAAAGATAAGAAGGAGCGTCAAGACCCGTGGGGATCGAGTCTGTGTGTAAGGCTAATCTGTCTTTGTAAAACCATTATTCATAGTGATTGTCTGGCTTGGGTCGTCCGAGGTTTATTTCCCGTTTTGGGGTTTTCTTGGTACATCCGGCATTATGAGTATCTTTACTTAACTTTACATGATTTAATCACTAGATGGTTGTTTAGGATTAATCAAGATAAAATCTGATTGAGTTAATTTGTTTCACAACTTGGTTTGATAAAATTGAAAAAGAGTTTTTCAAAAAGAAAAAGTTGAGTTGCATTCATCCTTAACTTGATACCGCAAAAAGAAAAAGTAACATTTTGGGGACCCTCAAAAGTCTATTGGAGCATTTTGGAGGTGGATTCTTCATTTCCTTAAGAAGATAGAATTATGGAAAGTTGAACTTCACATGGTTACATGGTGTAACCATGTGCTTTTTACTTTTGCTGGCCATGTGGAGGTAGATGTGGTGATGGGACATTGTGTAAATATTGAATATTTAAGTTTTAGTCTTTGGTTAAAAGTTTTTATATTTTTTTGGCATTAAATATGGTATTTTTAAGTTTTAGGGGCATTTTTGTAATTTCATCAAAATATAATGGTTGGGATTGTAAATTTTTGTTAGTTGAAGTCTATAGGTTTGATTTGATATAATGTTTCGGTCTAGAGGTTAAGTATAGGCAAACTACGCTTGTTTGCAAAGTTTAAGGGTCATTTTGGAAATTTTAAAACTTTAAGGGGTATTTGGATAATTGAGTAAAGTTTTAGGTTTGGTAGAGTAGTTTTATCTTTGTTAGGATATTTTTGAATTTCAATGCTCCATGATGGGTATAACAGAATTTGTAGGTAATATGGATATTGATTGGCTCGGTTAGGAAGTGTAGATGTTATACTCTACCTACTTAAAAAGAAAATGTATCCCCGTATTTTATCTTCTAAGAGTTTCAGATATTGCTCTTTCATTGCTTGTTCTAGTTCCCATGTAGCTTTTGCTGATTTTTATGTTCCCAAAGTATCTTAACTAAAGGAATTTCTTTATTTCTGAGAATTTTCACCTACTTGTTCTGGTATAACTAGGATACATGGAATACATTATCGATATTGGATAACTCCACTGGTAATTCTAATTAATAGGTTCTAGGTCCAATGCATTTAGTAATAATGAATGCTCCAATATATCTTTATACAAATTTTCATTTCTTCCCAAAATGTAAAATTCCTTTTTTAAGAGAAACTTTAAGAAACACTTGGTCACAACTTTAAAATTCCAGGGGCTTCCAACGATGGTCAGCATAACTTTTTTGATGATCTTGGACTATCTTAAATCTCTCTCTGATTTGTTGTATCTTCTCAGTGGTTTCTTGAAATATTTTGGGACCAAATCATTTGTTGTTTCTTGATTCAGTCCAACATGTGGGCGAGCGGCATAGTCTTCTAAACAAGGCTTCAAATGGGGCATCTTTGATACTTGACTGATAACTATTGTTATAGGTTAACTCAACAAGTAGTAAATGTTCCTCCAATTGTCGGTCAAATCTAACACACAAGCACGTAGTACATTAAGATTTTCCATCCATCTAAAGATGAAAGGCGCTACTCAAATGGAGTTTAGTACCTATTGGAGCCTGAAGTGCTTGCTAAAATCTTCCTACAAAATGAGAATCTTTATCTGTTACGATGGATATGGGAATTCCATATAATTTGACAACTTATCAAATGTAAAGTTTACTGAGCTTTTAAACATAATCGGTAGTTTTTATTCCTAGAAAAAAAGAAGTTTTGGTAAGTCGATATACTATCACTAAAATGGAATTATACCCTTGGGACACACGAGGTAGCACACTAACAAAATTCATTGTGATGTGATCTCATTTCCATTCTCGAATTGGTGGTGGTTGGAGAAGTCCACCAGGATGCTGGTGTTTTATCTTTACTTGTTGATAAGTAAGACAACACTTCACAAAATTCTCTATATCATTCCTCATATTTGGCCATCAATATTGTTTGCTCAACGTGTGATACATTTTGGATCTTTTAGGGTGAATCATGACCTTATAATGATAGGATTCCTTCAATACTTCTTCTCATAGAGATGATTCATCGAGAACATATAATATATTTCAAAATCATAGGTTGACTTCCTTACTATATGAGAAATTGTGGGTTTCATACTAGACTTGTTGTGTAAAAGGATCTTGGTATTGTTGCGTTAAAATCCTCTTTCTCAAATCTAGATAGGCAATTGTATTGGAAAATTTTGAGAGTGGTGAGGTTAGTTGAAGGTCATATTGCTCTATGGTAATAGGAATATCGTAAGAGATCAAGGTTTGGAGTCTTCCAATCCAATGGCATTACGACTTAAAACATCGGCTTCCACAGTTTCTTTTCCTAGCTGGTATTATAATTTAAATCAATAACCTTCCAAAAATCCATCCAATGTCGTTGCCTTAGATTAAAATCCCTTTGATTGAAGATATATTTTAAGCTTTTATGATCATAAAAGACTTGAAATAATTCACCATAAAGGTAACAACACCAAATCTTTAAAGTAAAGTCCACGACTGCCAACTCTAGATCATGGACAGGGTAATTACATTCATGGGTCTTGAGTTATCTTGGTCGACACTCTACTACCCTTGCTCTTTGCATCAAGACACATCCTAAGCCTTGTAAGGAGGCATCGATATACACATCATATCTTACATCACTAGAAGAAATAGTTAGAACAGGAGTAATGGTTAATTTGTCTTTTAAAATCTGGAATGCTTTATCATATTTAGTAGTCCATACAAATGGTACTTCCTTCCTAGTTAGATTTAGTAGTGGAAGAAAAATTCAGTAAAATCCTTCTAGGAAGCATCTATAATAACCTACTAATCTAAAAAAACTCTTTATCTCGGTGACATTATTGGGATTCTTCCATTCTAAAATGGCTAAAATTTTGGTCGGGTTCATTTGGATTCCATTTTCAAAAATCATGTGTCTTAGGAATTTTACTTCTTTCATTAAGAAATCACACTTGCTCTTTTTATTGCACAATTTATGGTTTCTCAAATTTCCTAATACCGTCTCTAAGTGCTGGGCATGCTCTATATGAATTTAGGAATGTAAAAGAATATCATCAATTAACATAACAAAAATTGGTCAAGAAAAGGTCTAAAGATTTTGTGCATGAGATCCATAAAAACTATGGGGGCATTGGTTAATTCAAAAGACATTACAGTGAATTCGAAATGTCCATAACGAGTTCGAAAGTAGTTTTTGGAATATTTTCTTCTCTTACTCATAATTGATGGTAACCCTATCATAAGTTATTTTTATAAAAGACTCTTAATACTCTAAGTTGATTGAATAAGTCTCTAATTCTTCGTATAAGACTCTTGACAAATGAGCTCCCCAAGGAGATGAACTTAGTTCAATCAAACCTTTTTAAGAAGATTATCTAGTTGGGTAAGAAGTTCTCGAAATCTAAAGGAGCCATTCGATACGGAGGTATCAAAATAGGAGAAGTTTTTGGATAGATATTAATGATAAATTCAATTTCCTGGGAAGAAGGTATACCGGGAAACTCTTTGGGAAAATATCTTCGAATTGTTCCAAAATTGTAGGAATTAAAAAAGAGAAGTTTTGGATTTGGGGGGTTGAGGGTTCATAATGAACAGTTCATTGAAACATAAAAGGACAATATTCTTGGTCCCGAAAAGTTCTCTTTGCATGACAATCAATATAAGCATGAAATCTTCACATTACGCCCGTCTCGATAACAATATCGAATCCTCAAATATCCAAAATTATTAATTTCACAAAGAGCATACCTAATCCTAGCTGAATTTTACAATTTCCATACGCCTACATACCCTTGGGTAGGTGTATCAATTTCATCCGTACGTAATTCTATTTCTAAGGTAATAGTTAAATATGTAGAAAACATTTGTAAAACTTTATTTAGTTTAAGTCTTATGAATAAATGTGTTGAACAAGAATCAAATAAAAAATGAGTGATGATGCTGAGATTTAGCACCACCGGATAAGTGATAGTAAGCTCAAACAGTAGCAGCCATGGCAGCCATAGAGATGTATAAGTGTATAAGTATGTACAAGGGGATGAGTATAAGAGGAACTAAGACAATGATGTATAGTGGTTCAGCCAATTTGGCCTACATCCACTGTGAGTGTGTGATCCACTAAGTATGGGCACTAATGGCCTTGGATACAATGCACATAACCCTCTCTCTCTCTACTGTGTGTACAAGCAGAGTTTTAGCTAGGGCTACAGTTAATTGATCGATCCCCTGTAGGGTTGTAGGTGACAAGTATATATAGGTCTTGGGGGGTGTAGTGTACCCCCCAAGTATGCATGGTGCATGTGAATCATGATCTAACCAGTCCCCTGTGGACACCTGTAGATGCCAAATGATGACATAATATTCCCTCACGTGAGGGTGTGATTTTGTTATAACGGTCTCCCCTGTGCCATGTCAGCCTCACGCGCACTGTTCCACGCGTCTCCTAAACCACGCGCTACGATGATGTCACCCTCGACCTATGGGCCGAGGCCGAGGGCAAAGTTCCCTCCGGTAGTGAGTCTGGTCCAATTCTGGCCTCGTACTGTCGGCCCCCCGTAGGGTCGTCTGAAGAGTGGTGAAGGGTCGGCCCCTCGTAGGGTCGGCTGGAGTTTGGCGAAGGGTCGGCCCCTCTGAGGGGTCGTATGGAGCCCGTTTGAGGGGTCGGCCCCTCGTAGGGTCGTCTGGAATATGACGAAGGGGTCGGCCCCTCTGAGGGGTCGTATGGAGCCCGTTTGAGGGGTCGGCCCTTCGTAGGGTCGTCTGGAACATGATGAAGGGTCGGCTCCTCTGAGGGGTCGTCTTGAGCCTGATGAAGGGTCGGCCCTTGAGGGGTCATCCGTTTGGAGGTAATCCTCAGCCAGGCCGAGGATATAAACGGGTATATCAATCACCCCCCAGCCTTTAGCCATAGGTGCTGTTGAGATGGCTAAGGGATAGTGTTTTAAATGAGATGCATGTATGATCAGTTAGGTGAGTGACACCTGGGCAGACACTCATTGATGTTCCATTTTCCAAGGCATGGCAACTGCACACTTTTCTTCGGGCTTTGTGCCCTAATGATGCCTTCCTCGTGGGCTGTGTCCTGCCTTGTTCAATGGGCCCACTCATTGCTAAGGTATTTAAGAGATTTTCAAACTCTCTCTCCTTATTCTTCTTCTTCGCGCCCAAGCCTTCTCTCTCTAGAATTTTATCAGTTTTCATCGCCATTTTCTGCAGCCTTTAATCCTTCAAGCCTAGCAACGTTCTTGCTCTCTTTATCAGGTAATCTCTTTCACCCAGCGCTCTCTTTTGCCTTCATTTCTATTTGCTTTTTAGGGTTGTGGGGTTGCATTTTCTTTGGGTTATCCCATACCTTTTTCCGGTGTCTTCTCCGGTAACTGGTTCTTGGATGTTCTTGACCAAAACCATTGAGTTCCTTTGTTTCGATCCAAAAGTCCAACCTGGTCAATTTCCCACTTGTTTGTAGCTAAGTTAGCTAAGTTTGGTGTAATTTCTCCAAGTGTAGAGTCTTCCCTTTAATGCTTAGGAGGCTTTATAGCTTAGTATCTGAATTCCCCTCTTTGAGAGAGAAGCTCTTTGCAGAGATCAGACGAATAGAGGAAGAGGAAGAGAGGAGAGGAGGGGCCGACCCTAACTGGGTACGACCCATCTTTCCCATTCCTCTTTCCATAATAAAACCCTTTGAACCGTTTGAGTCTTGTGGGTCGTCCGCTCGTCCAGCCGAGACTCCCAAACTAAGTGAGATGGACGAGAGAGCATCCTTGCCAACTGGTGCTGGAACCTCTGACAGGAGGGAGACACCCGATCTAAGCCCAGGACGAGAGGTCGATGGTACGGTCCCCTCCAAGGCTGTTCCTGTAACAACCCTTTCTCCCCATGCCTTCCAAGTGGCTTTCCCCCAGGGCCCTCCGGCAGATGACGAGGCCGAGGGGGAGGGGACTGAGGACGAGGACAATGATACAAATGACGAAGTTGATACCTCCCATGCCTCATCCTTTATCTCCTCTGTTAGGGATCGCGACCTCCTGATATGGAGGCATGCCTATGGAGTGCCCCCCAGCGTGACTATGAGGGTTCCCTCTGAGGATGAGAGGGTTTTTGATTGTGGCGAGGGAGAGGTTGCAGTTTATGAACAGATGTTCAAAGTTGGAGTCAGATTCCCTTTGCATACTGCCATCGTAGATATCCTATCTGCCCTTGGTGTTTCTCCCTCTCAACTTCCCCCCAACTCTTGGAGGACGATCCTGGGCTATATTTCCTTGTGGAAGAATGCCTTCATCGACGAGCCCTCGACTGACCTATTTTTGGGCTGCTACAACATCACATCCTCGTCCAAACAGCCTGGATATTATCACCTGGGGGCAAGGAGGTCTGAGAAGAAACTCCTCCATGTGGCACAAACTTCCAACCATGATTGGAAAAAGAGGTTTTTCTTTATCTCTGGGGAGTGGGAGCCTGTCGTCGATGGTCCGAGGGTCCCCAGGAAATGGTCTAACCCCTCCATAAAGGCCAGATCAGACCCTGGACTTAGCCTGGAGGAGAAGGACATTGTTGATTACCTGAGAGGACGAGGGAGAGAGGGTGAACTTGCAAAATTTGAAGACCTGATGACCCCTCGGTTCCTCAAAGAAGCTGGTCTGAGGGTCGGCCCTCTGACAGAACTATGTGAGTTATACTGAACATTTTCCATTCTTCACTTATTTTTGAAGTGTTCTCTTTAGATCTGCATTTTTCTAACGTATCGTCCTCTTATCAGGTCGTCCTGCAGGTACGTCAGACTATCTTTGGGAAATGACTGCTCCCAGCTTATTATCTGGATTGGCCAATAAGAAAGGGAAGGAGCCTCAGCAGGCTCTGAGGAAGACAAGGGTCGTTGGGCCGACGGTGGTGGAGCCGACCACCGTTAGTCATAAAAGAAAGGAGCCTGAAGCCCCTATTAACCCTCGGCCAGATTCTCGGACGAGGGCCAGGGTCGGAGCCTCTGAGGGGACGACCTCTTCGTCCAGTATGGGGGCCTTCTGGTCTTAAAACCTGGCACATCTGAGGGCCGAGCCCTCGTCGCTCATTGCAAATTTGAGGGCAGCCAAGGCCTCAATGTTCTCTGCACCTTCAGCAGCTGATTATGAGTTCCTGTCCAAAATGCCCCCTGCCAAAGTGTACGACTATGGTCTGCACTCCCTTGCACAGGTATTGGTTTCGACCCACATCTTAAATTTCATTCTTTCACTAACTGTTCCCTCGGCCCCTCTTGACATCTGTTTATTTTTCTATGCAGTCTGTCTGTGCCTTCACCTCGGCCACAAAGTGGATGGCTGAAAATCAGGCAAAGTTCCATGAGGCCGAAAGGGCAATTTAGCATGAGGCCGACCTGCAGACGGATCTTGAGACTGCTAGGGCCGAACTCGAGAGTGCTAGGACATAGCATGCTAGGGTCTTAGATGAACTGACGAGGCAGCACGACGAGGACCTTAAGGCCAAGGACTTGCTGATCAAAGAGAAGGACGAGGCCCTGATCAACGTGGAGGCCAAGCACAAGACTGATCTTGAAGTGGCTGTTAGGAAAGCCGAGGCCGCTGCTGTTGAGGCGTATAAAATTTCTGACGAGTTCCAAGGCTTCGGCCTTGAATATTTGGAGAGGGGAATCAGGACGGCCTGCCGTGGGTCGTCCTCAGATTTGGTGATGTCGTCTCCTCGGTTCGTCCTTCACTGGAGGGTGTTCAACTGGACGACCCCCTAATTGTTGAGGCTCTCAACCAATTGGAATCCCAAGTTCAAGTCGAGGGGGTCGGCACTTCTGAAGATCATCCAGTTCTGGTTATTGAGGAGACCACTCCTGTAGATGTTGAGGCCCTGCCCTCCGATATCGTCCCATAGGGTGGCTGCCTGTAGCCCATACCCTCTTAGTGTATTTATCATTTTTGTGCTCTATTTTGTAAAACACTTGATATTTTATGTAACACCGGCATTTTATTAATACCATCGTCTTCTTTACTGTCTTCCATATTTATTTCTTGTATGGTTTACTGTCTTCCATATTTGCTTCTTGTATGGTTTGCTGTCTTTGTTAATGCGACTAACCTTTCCCTCGTCTTTCTTGAGGACAGTGCTGGGGTCTTCCCCTCCACTGGCCCTCATTATAGCCGAGGGTTCAACTTACCAAATTAATGGTTTTTAACAAAGTCTACCCTCGTCTTTCTTGAGGACAGTGGTGGGGTCGTCCCCTCCACTGGCCCTCATTATAGCCGAGGGTTCAACTTACCAAATTAATGGTTTTTAACAATGTCTACCCTCGTCTTTCTTGAGGACAGTGGTGGGGTTGTCCCCTCCACTGGCCCTCATTATAGCCGAGGGTTCAACTTACCAAATTAATGATTTTAACAAAGTCTACCCTCGTCTTTCTTGAGGACAGTGGTGGGGTCGTCCCCTCCACTGGCCCTCATTATAGCCGAGGCTTCAACTTACCAAATTAATGGTTTTTAACAAAGTCTACCCTCGTCTTTCTTGAGGACAGTGGTGGGGTCGTCCCCTCCACTGGCCCTCATTATAGCCGAGGGTTCAACTTACCAAATTAATGGTTTTTAACAATGTCTACCCTCGTCTTTCTTGAGGACAGTGGTGGGGCCGTCCCCTCCACTGGCCCTCATTATAGCCGAGGGTTCAACTTTACCAAATTAATGGTTTTTAACTGTCTTCCCTCGTCTTTCTTGAGGACTGTGGTGGGGTCATCCCTTCCACTGGTCCCCATTATAGCCGAGGGATCAACTTACCAATTTGATGGATTTTTAAGTCTTCCCTCGTCTTTCTTGAGGACAGTGGTGGGATCGTCCCCTCCACTGGTCCCCATTATAGCCGAGGGATCAACTTACCAATTTAATGGTTTTTTAAGTCTTCCCTCGTCTTTCTTGAGGACAGTGGTGGGGTCGTCCTCTCCACTGGTCCCCATTATAGCCGACGGATCAACTTACCAATTTAATGGTTTTTTAAGTCTTCCCTCGTCTTTCTTGAGGACAGTGGTGGGGTCGTCCCCTCCACTGGTCCCCATTATAGCCGAGGGATCAACTTACCAATTTAATGGTTTTTAACTATCTTCCCTCGTCTTTCTTGAGGACAGTGGTGGGGTCGTCCCCTCCACTGGTCCCCATTATAGCCGAGGGTGGTTCTCTGTAGATGTTTCCATGCGTGCTAGAACTGATAACCACAGGATGAGGGGAAACACTGATATTTCTCATTAATTTTCAAAGTGTTCTGTTGGAGCAACCCTTATTACAATTATGGTCTATCAAGACCTTACAACACTACTGATAGTATTTCTTCAAATGATCTGCATTCCAGGGGTTGGAAAAAGGTTCCCCCTCTAGGTTTTCTAGTCTGTAGGTCCCAGGGACGACTTCATCGATGACCCTATATGGGCCATGCCAATTAGGATGGAGCTTGTTGGTCTTTTGCCATGTCTTCTTGAGGACCAAGTCCCCCACTGCGATAGGCCTCTGTTTCACCCTCTGATTGTAGAACCTTGCGGTCCTCTACTGGTAGGCGGCCTGCCGTATCTCAGCGTCATCCTTTCTTTCCTCAATCAGGTCCAAGTCGAGTCTCCTCTCCTCCGCATTTTTCTGGGGGTCATACACCTGGACTCTATGCGTAGGAAACTCAATCTCGGTGGGGATGACGGCTTCTGATCCATAAGCTAGCATGAATGGGGTCTCTCCGGTATAGGTCCTCACTGTCGTCCTGTATGCCCATAGCACGGCATATAACTCCTCGACCCATCTTCCTTTTGCCTCCTCAAGCCTCTTCTTGATTCCATCTAGGATTGTCCTGTTTGTAACTTCTGTTTGCCCATTGGCCTGAGGTCGGACAGGGATGGAGAAAAATTGTTTAATACTCACCCTTTCACAGTACTTCTGTAGAGAGGCATTCTTGAACTGAGTCCCGTTATCCGATATGAGGGTGTTGGGGAGACCATATCTGCATATAATATTTTTCCAGATGAACTGGAAGGTCTTCTGCTCTGTGATCGTCACCATCGGCTCCGCTTCCACCCATTTTGAAAAATAGTCAATGGCTACGATGAGGAATCGATAGTTATTGATGGCCCTAGGCAAGGGTCCTACTAGGTCGATCCCCCACATTGCAAATGGCCATGGGGATGTAATGGAAGTAAGAGGATGATGGGGCTGGTGAGGGATGGTGGCAAATCTTTGACATTTGTCGCACTTTTTTATGTATGCCACTGCGTCTTTCCCCAAGGTCGGCCACCAGTACCCCTGGGTGATCACCCTCTTCGCTAAGGATCTGTCCCCGATGTGGCTTGAGCACGATCCTTCATGCACATCTTGCAAAATGGAAGGGACTTCTGAGGGATGCACACACCTAAGTAAGGGGAGCAAAAACCCTTTTTTGTACAAGGTGTCTCCGATGATAGTGAATTTTGCAGCCCTGTACCTCAGCTTCTTCCTTTCTTTCCTTGCTTATGGCATCTCACCCTCTTTAATGTATCTGATCAGGGGGTCCATCCATAAAGCTTCTTGAGAAACATTTAGGCAATTGCTGAGTGTTCCCTCAGCGTCCTCAATATTTGGCCGAAGCAAAATTTCTACTGGGACCATCCTCCTGATGTATGTTCTTGTTGCCGAGGCCAACCTAGCAAGGGCATCAGCACGGCCATTGTCGAGCCTAGGTACCCTCCTTAATTTCACTTCTCTGACTTTACCTCCAGGGAGGTTGCGTGTATCGTCTTCACCACTGCCTTGGCCTCAGCCACATGGGCCTTCCTGTCGGCGACCTCATACCCTCCTCCTGCAAGACCCCCGGAGATCATTCCCACTCCGAGCGAGATCATATTAATCCTCTTGATAGGGCCGTGGTCGTCTCTCGGCGGGAGGTCAGGGTCGTCCTCATCATCAGAAGGGTCGTCCCCTCTTTTTTGAGGACCTTCTCTGCATGCATCACCTCGCTTCTTTATGGGGTCGTCCCCTCGTCCCCTCTTGAAGGAACCTTTGTCGACGTACTTTCTGAGCTTCCCTTCCTTCAGCATCTTCTCAATCTCGTCTTTCAGAGCAAAGCATTTGTCCGTTATGTGGCCGTGGTCTTGGTGAAATTCACACCACAGGTTCTTATTCCTCTTGCCGGGGGCTGCCCTCAGCTTCTCAGGCCACTTCAGAGACCGGTCACTCTTAATCTCATTGAGAATCTGTTCACAGCTGACCGTCAGAGGGGTGTACCCAGCGAACTTGTCATCCGTGGACCTCTTCTTCCCCTCTTTGATCTTCTTAGGGTTTTTACTCCCACTAGCACCTCTTTCGTCTTCATATTTTGCAGCCATCGCCTCTTCGGCGTTCATCACCTTTCCTGCTGTCGACAACAGTTCGGCCATCATCCTCGGAGGGTCTTCAGCAAGCTTCTATAACAGCTTCCCCTTTTGGAGTCCTCCAATCAGGGCTGTCATAGCTATGCTCTCCTCATAGTCTTCCACCTCCAGCTTCTCCTTATTGAATCTGGCTATATAGTCCCTCAGACTCTCACTCTTCCCCTGCTTAACATAGAGCAGGTGGGTGGTCTTCTTCTGTGGCCTCACCCCAAAGCAGAAATTATGGATGAACAGGTCTGCCAACTGCTTAAAGTTTCCAATGGAATTATTTGGAAGAGACGTGTACCAGACATGCGCAGCCCCTGTCAAGGTACCAGAGAAGGCACGACACCTCATCTCATCTGAGATAGAGTATATGTCTGCTGCTGACTGATACATCTCCACATGGTGGACGGGGTTGGTGCTCCCGCCATACCTTGGGGTGACCACGGGTGGCTTGAACTTTGACGGCCTGGGGAAGTTGACTATCTTTGCCACAAAGGGTGAGCCTATGGTGTACCCCCTCTGAAGCTCGGCTCTTCAGTATATCATCGATCTTATCCTCTAACCGCTGGATTGAGTCATTCCAGGGCCTCACAGGGTCGGCCTGGCCAATGTTATCCCCTGCTGCCTCTCCGAGGTGGACGGAGGGTTCTGCTACAGCAGGCCTGTGTCGGCTGTTCATTTCCCTTTGGCCGTCATCTCATCCTCGGGGTCGGCCATCTGCTGCATCCCTCCTGGATCTCGCAGCACTTCTTGGCCTGGACAACTGTTCCCGCAGTTCATTTATTGGGCCTAGCCTCTCAAAGGCCGACCCCCTGCTCAAGCGATCAAAAGCAGAGCCCCTCTGACGATCATCAGGGTTTGGTCTCCCGCACTTTCCTCTACTGTCCTAGAGAGGTCGTACAGTATTATTGGAGACCTCATAGGGTTCCCAGCACTCTATAGGGGCCTCCTCTCCCTCCGAATCGTCATACCTGTCCTCGGGGCAAGGGTTCCCTTGCCTCCCTAGGCGCAGACGTCGGGGGTCAGCAACATCCCTACGCCGCTGAGGGGATGGCAGGTCTTTGCGTGGTTCCTGGGGTGGTCCCCTGGCCTCATGCTATCCCGGAGCTGCTGCCGGAGTAATCATCTCAGGTGAAACCCCCGGTGCCCTTAGTATGTTCTGGCTTAGAGCTGTGAACTGCTCTTGCATCATCCGCTGGCTTGCTGCCAGAGATTTTAGGGCTGCCGCCACATCAGCCATCTCAGACTGAGGTGGTGGCTGACTGGAACTGGGTCTTCCCCCTCATCGGGCGGGGGAAGTGGTGGTGGTGGCATCTCAGGTGCCATGTGCTTGAGCTATGAAAAGTTGAACTGAAGAAAATACTGGTGAGCTTGGGAACCTTAGTGGGTCTCTTTCAATGCTGAAACACCTCCTCTCAGGGGGAGCGTTGGTTCACCACCAGAGTGCCCGGTGAGGTCAAGATGTATAAAGGAAGAGATGTCTTCTCATTCCCATAGACGGCGCCAAACTGATGATGCTGAGATTTAGCACCACCGGATAAGTGATAGTAAGCTCAAACAGTAGCAGCCATGGAAGCCATAGAGATGTATAAGTGTATAAGTATGTACAAGGGGATGAGTATAAGAGGAACTAAGACAATGATGTATAGTGGTTCAGCCAATTTGGCCTACATCCACTGTGAGTGTGTGATCCACTAAGTATGGGCACTAATGGCCTTGGATACAATGCACATAACCCTCTATCTCTCTACTGTGTGCACAAGCAAAGTTTTATCTAGGGCTACAGTTAATTGATCGATCCCCTGTAGGGTTGTAGGTGACAAGTATATATAGGTCTTGGGGGGTGTAGTGTACCCCCCAAGTATACATGCTGCATGTGAATCATGATCTAACCAGTCCCCTGTGGACACCTGTAGATGTCAAATGATGACATAATATTCCGTCACGTGAGGGTGTGATTTTGTTATAACGGTCTCCCCTGTGCCATGTCAGCCTCACGCGCACTGTTCCACACGTCTCCCAAACCACGCGCTGCGATGATGTCACCCTCGGCCTATGGGCCGAGGCCGAGGGCAAAGTTCCCTCCGGTAGTGAGTCTGGTCCAATTCTGGCCTCGTACTGTCGGCCCTCCGTAGGGTCGGCTGGAGAGTGGTGAAGGGTCGGCCCCTCGTAGGGTCAGCTGGAGTCTGGCAAAGGGTCGGCCCCTCTGAGGGGTCGTATGGAGCCCGTTTGAGGGGTCAGCCCCTCGTAGGGTCGTCTGTAACATGACGAAGGGGTCGGCCCCGCTGAGGGGTCGTATGGAGCCCGTTTGAGGGTTCGGCCCCTCGTAGGGTCGTCTGGAACATGATGAAGGGTCGGCCCCTGAGGGGTCGTCCGTTTGGAGGTAATCCTCAGCCAGGCCGAGGATATAAACGGGTATATCAATGAGCAAAAAACTTATAGAAGAGTATTGTACCTTCTATCACATTATGTGAATTTCGTGTTGTAGCGTAGCATAATTCTTCCCACGATGAGGGACTAGTTAAACTTTCTTGATAAGGTTCGGCCCAGGATCATTTTGGAAAGGATGAGGATTTCGAATTCTTGTTGGTTTTCGTAACTGACAAAGGATTGAAAATGTTTTGGCTTAGGATACTGGAGGCAAATATGTTCTAGTTCCCGACAATCATAATAATGAATCAATGGATAGATGGTGCTATGGCAGATTTGAGAATAAACTTTCCCACTAGGGTTAGGATAAGGATAGTTTCATGGTTGAGGTAAAGTCCTAAAAACATGATTGTTTTAAATAATGGGGTGAGGGGAATGCACAAAACCTAAAGAATTTTGTACAACAATTGCCGCAACATCGATAAGTTGAGAAAATATCGAATCTGCAAATAGGCAACAAAACTTTTGATTCTGGGATGTCGTCTTCTTTCAAACTGCTTGCATTTCTTCGTCTCGATATCCATATATTCAATGTCATAACGAGACAACTCAATGAATTTGGCTTCATACTGAACCACAGGCAGACTTGCTCATTGTAACCTTAAGATATCTACGGTTAATTGATCTCGCTCGATTTCAGAAAAATACTTTTTTAAGAAATTTCTTCAAATTGAGGCCAGGTTAATGTAGCTATAATATGAATGCGAGATATGACTTTCCACTAGTAATAAACTTCACCTTTGAACATGTAGGCAACTAAGATAACTCGGAGATTGGAAATGATTTCTCCTCCATTAATTTTTTTTATAATTTGAAGCATCCATTTTTCAGCTTCACTAACGCCCAGATTTTTAAGAAATGAAGGGGGTCGTTGTCTCAAAAATTCTTTGAGTATTCATTCAACGGGTCTTATCTGATATTTGTTCCATAGATGGGTGTGTAACTTAATGTTATCAGTTTACGATTGGCATGGCTCCATTTGAGGCTTTGTACGGCAGGCCTTGTCGTTCCCCAACTTGTTGGCTCGAGGTGGGGGACAACAAGTTATTAGGACCAGAGGTGATCCAGGAGACCTCCGCGAGGATTGAGATAATCAGGAGTCGTATTCGGGTAGCCCAAGACAGGCAGAAGAGCTACGCCGATGCGAAACGGTTCTTCCGGGAGTTTAATGTGGGAGATCAAGTGTTGTTGCGTGTATCTCCTATGAAAGGAGTGATGAGGTTCGGGAAGAAGGGAAAGTTGGCTCCGAGGTACGTAGGACCATTTCCCATCATCGAGAGGATTGGGCCGGTAGCATACAGGTTGGGATTGCCAGAACATTTACATCGCATCCACGATGTATTCCACATCTCGTCGTTGAGACGATATCTTCGGGATGATATGGCCCATACTCACATTGCGATAGACAAGATAGACTTACAGTCTGATAGCTCTTACGAGGAGAGACCCATGGCTATTCTAGACTATAGTGAGAGGAGATTGAGGTCGAAAGTAGTTCCACTTGTACGAGTCCAGTGGGAGCATCATAATGTGGAGGAATCCACTTGGGAGCGTGAGGCAGATATGCGCGAGAGATATCCAGAGTTGTTTTTACCAGGTATGCCTTATTTTCCGAATTTCGGGACGAAATTCCGTTGTTAGGGGGGAAGTATGTAATACCCCGTATTTTTATGCTATATTTAATTTGGGGATTTATTAAATTTAATGTGATGATTTATTTAATAAAAAAAAATCCGGAAATTAATTATGTTATAATTATTAACGTGACTAGAGTTAGTAATTATGGGAAACTTGTTGAATATTACTAATGAGCATAGTAATATATTATATTGGTTATATTGAATGTCATAAGCGAATTAAATGATTATTTCGGAAATTTAAGTCGGGACGTGCCCGTGTCACGTCGGGACTAATTATGTTAATTAAAAAGTGAATATTTTATAAGTTGTCCGTATGGTCGTTTTGAGTGCGCCAACGCGTCCGGAAGGGTCGAGATAGTCAGAAAAGTGTACCCGGGGGTTTAGTTTGAGTCTCGGGATGTTTTTAGGCCTAGTTAGTGACCCGGGAGGGCATTTTAGTCATTTTACAAAATAGGGTAATTAAACCCACGAATTTCAGCAGCCTTTATCAGCTGGTTAGGTTAGCCTTTTAGGGTTAGAACCTGCAAAATCTTGGAACGGCCATTAGAGAAGAGAGGAGAGGCCTTTCAAGGAGATTCAAGGCCAAAACACCACCGTTTGCACCACCGTCACCACCAACGCGTAGATCGCGAGGAGGAGAACGCAACCACACCAATACCAGCAGGAAACCAGACCTCTGAAATCTAAGGCAAGTGTTTAACTTGCGTATTTTCGTTAGTGCAATAATCATGTTAGTGTAGGAATGATTAGGAGTATAATCCATGGTAGAAAACCCAATTTTAATAGGGATTTGCATGTAGAAATCACTATGACCTTATTCTGGAAATTAATATGTGAAGTAGATGATTAACCCACGAATTTTTTTATGTTATTGTAGAAGGAAATTCTGGAGAAAACTGATTAGAACAAAAGTTAAGAAAACTTAGGGTTCTTGATGATTAGATGAGATTTTAGGTTGTTTAATCATGTTTAATGATGGTTATAGGCATGCTGAACGTTAAAAACATCTGAATATATGTTATCATAATTGTAGTAGCAGTTTTGGGACGATTAAGGTTGGAAAATTTGTATTTGGATGAAGTATTTTGATGAAAACCGTAAATGCACTTCTGCAGAAATCGAAATACCTGTTTGATCGATCGATCGAACCTAAAGCGTCGATCGATCGAAGGTTCGATCGATCGAGCCCCAGACGTCGATCGATCGACCCCTCCTGGCAAACTCTTTTTTTCCCTTGTTTAATTAGTTGAATTAATTTACCGTGGAATATTTCTTGGGCATTATAAATAAAAGGATTTGGGAGATATTGAGGACCAGTAGGGTATAGGGATCAATGTTAGAACCTTTAATCTTCAACGAGAAGGGTAATTATGGGATATTTACTTTAGGTTGAATTTATGAAACGTAAGGGTGAGGTGCGTAAGAGAGTTACGTTGGAATTTAAATAAAGTTACTTACTGAATTTTAGATTGGTAGGGTTATGACCCATGAGTATTAGGTAATGAGTGAGAAAACTCTTCGAGTTAAGGTTAGAGACGAAACCTTATACGTAATCATAATAATGGGAAGTTAAAGATAAAATGTTGTGACTATGGGTAACAGGAGGAACCTATATTAATATGATGAATGGGTATATTTATATGATTGTGTGTACATATATTATATACATGTGAAAAACGTACCCGCGCTACTTGCTATCCCTGAGGTTACCGCGCTGGAACGATCTTATCCTGTGTTGCTTTATGGGGGATATTGATTCGTACCCTAGAAGATAGAGATCCTAGGTACGGGCTATCAGATTGATAGTCGGACGGTCCTAAGAGACGTGTGGGTATGTACTGACCTCTTGGACTTGGAATCTATGCTTCGCCTCAACGTTGTTTTGTATATGTTAATACAGTTCGAGAGTGATTCCGAACTTGTATCTCCCTTTGCGTGAGCGATACGGGGATTGGATAGCAGAGTATGCCCGCACTATAGTTTAGTTGGGGTGCTGTTATATATATATATATTATCCGAGTAGTTAATATATATATATACGAGATTATATACTTTAACTGCCTACTGGGATTTGATAAGTAGGACATAGTTGTTGACACTATAATAAATACTTGTTTTGTGAAAGTATGAGAATGCACTGGTAAACTTTAAAATTTAATGAAGCTAAAACGAGAGTATTGCTACTAATTGGAAGTAACCTTTTTAAAACATTGTCATCGTTTGGTTTTGAAAACTTATGAGTAAGCTAAGATAAACTAGACTATTTGGGAAGGTTAGTACGATAGGCATGCACATTAGAAGAGAGGTGAGAATTTCTCAAGAGAGTGTCGAACTAATATGAATTGCATTGGCCTGTATCAACTTAAATACTTTCTTAACGTATTTTATAAATCAAACACACTTTCGGGCCCTGACCCGTTTCTTTCTCTCTCTCTCCCTTGTGTATATATATATGTATATTTTCAGGTGCCCAGCCACAGGGGCGTCTTGCTTAGGATCCTTTGAGAAGAACGAGCTGCAGCTTAGGTGGAAGTTGCAGGTCACTTGAGTAGACGGCTTCTGTCCTTGACTCCACTCTCATTACTCTCATTTATTGGGCACGTGTCGCCCCTTTCAGCATTTCATTTATTGTTGGGATTTTATATTTCAGTTATTCTAGTATTGTTTTACGGGATTTATTCAGGATGGTTTATGATTTTTAGTTTTATATTGTTGTCATTCGATTGGTGAATGTATGGTTTTATTTTAGTTCATCGTTGTGTGATTCTATATTGTAGAAATGTTGTTTTGAATTAATAAATCTATTCTTTAATTAAAATTTGGAAGTTTGTATGAAAAATGGTTTTTACACTTAGCTTAATTATTTAGGGTGTTAAATTGGAAAAATTATTTTTATCGACAGTGATGCTGAGAATGAACCAACTGTTTACCTTGATTTAATTTAATAAAGGAGTGATCGCCCGGTATTTAATTAGGCGGGGTGTCACAGGTATCTCTCCCAAACTCCACCAAAATCATGGGTGCATATCCTCAACCTGTCTTCCAACATCTGGTTAACTCTCTCATTCTTCTCGTCCTTCCGTAGATGATAAGTAGTACTCAACCGCAAGTCTGTGCCCATGGCCTCCCAAAAACCCTACCAAAAGTGGGAAATAAAGTCCTTGTCTCTATCAGATACAATGTTAGTGGGCACCCCATATAGTTTCACTATCTTTGCAATGAATAGACGTGCTTACTGACTCATCTTGTAATCGATTCGAACTGGCAAGAAATAGGTCACCTTGGTCAAACGATCCACTATCACCCAAATTGAATCTTGACCCCTCGCGATGTCGTTAACCCGGTAATAAAGTCCATCGAAATGCTTTACCTCTTCCACACGAGAATCTCGAGTGGCTATAGCATCCCTAAAGGTCGTTAATGGTCAACTTTCACAATCTGACTTGTAACACACTTCGAAACAAACTCTGTTATATCTCATTTTATACCCGACCACCAGTACTGTCTCCTCATATCTTGGTACATCGTATCCCTGTCAGGATGTATCGCAAAGCTCAAACCATGAGACTTTGTTATAACTGTATGTCTCAAATCCTCATCCTCCGGCACTAAAATCTCCCATTAGAACGTATGCCTCCCTCTGAGCTGATCGAGTAAGATTTTGCACCCTTCGTTATTAACTGTCATATCATGTCCTGACAATACTGATGCTCTGCCTTTGCTTTCAATACCTGCATCATAATCTCAGGAGTGATAGCTAACTCTACTATGCACGCTCTGGAAATATCATCATCATGTCGAATCTCACTCCACTTCATTTTCCAGACCTCCTCTAACTCTTCAGTAGGGCATCATCTCAACGCATTTGCCCCCACGTCAGACTTACCAGGATGGTATTGTATCTCAAACTGGTAATTATTCATGAACTCTAGTCACTGCCTCTGCTTCATATTCAGATCCTTCTGTGTGAAGAGATACTTAAGTGACTTATGGTCCGTGAACAAAATAATCTTCTCCCCCGGAAGATAATATCTCCATATCCTCAAAGTAAAAATGACCGCTGCCAACTCAAGGTTGTTAGTGGGGTAATTCTTATCATGGGGCTTAAGATTTCAAGACGCATGAGCTATAGCCCTCTCCTCTTGCTGTAATACACCCCCAAATCCCCGTCTTTTATCATAAAAGTATACTCATCCACTCTCATGGTACAAAAAGATAACATACATCACGGTGCTCCGCCTATCACTAGGTGCTCAGTGCTGAATCAATTACGAGCTCTATCTCTCCACTCGATAATAACCTAATATACCCTGAATCACATCAGTAGATGTCCCTACTCACCGGGATCAAACATATAATTCCAACATATACTCTCAAATCTCATACACAATATAATATGTCTACACATATATATAGGTTTGACCTTCTTTCAGGTGATACCCAAGAAAATCATACTCTGAAACAGCGAACACAAGATCTCACAATCACGATCTACGATTGCTCCACCCATCACTAGCAAGAATCGAAAAGTAGTTTAATCCATTCTTATACTTCTTGATAGTAGTAAACTAGCATATAATATAAACATCCTCTTAGTGCACCCATCTTCTCTCTCATAGGCGCCACAAAAGATTCCCTCTATGCCATGATAAAATATTCAATATAAGGTTGATAACGCGAGCACACCCACTAAACCTGAGTCACACTTAAATTTTTAGTGTTAGAAATTAAATATTATGACTCACCCATGTCACCCAAAACATATCCTATTCTCATAAGGATAAAGCAAAAAAACTATATCTTCATTTTCCATCTAGACTACCTTATCAACTGGTCCCTAAGCCTAACTCTCACACCAGGACTGACCCATGATCTGCTGTATATCCAGGATCTCATCCTGCAGTTATCCCCTATATCTCTTTGGGCAATCCGTCTTCCTTTGGTCACTCTCCCCATAAGTATAATGACTTCTAGAGAAACTCTTTTATTTTTGGCATTGGCTCTACAGGCCTCCCCCATTATTTACTTATCTCTAACGGCCCTACGGGCGGATATGATGTTATCGTTGTTGAAGAATTTACTGGTCCTACCTGAACCCACCACTCTTGGGTTGTTAACTCCTGGGTATAAATCTCTTAGCCCAAATCCCCTGACGGGGTCCCACTCCTGCTATTGCCGTCACCTGTTGGCACCGTTCCCAGCTACTTCCTAGTCTGACTGGTCTCACTTTCTCGTTGTGGACAAGTTCGATACCGGTGGCCTTACTCTCCATACACAGGACACCTCTTTGTGTCATTCCACTCTTTGTCCCCACTGGCCATGTCTATGTGTCCTTCTCTCGGATCGGGTAGCCTTGGTCTCGATTGCTACCCTCGTTGTCCCTTTGGATCCACTGGAATTCCTTATTGACTTTACTGACTATGACTGAATCCACCGTTACTTGGTAGGAATTTAATTACTCTTAATCATTAGAGTTGTCGCCCTACTGGGTATACACTTTTATGATACTTCACAATCATTGTTTAATCCAGTTTACTCACTTAGCTCCCTTCTTCGAGAAGCGTTGATGTAAACATATAAACGTATGACCTTGGTGACATTGGTACTAGTCATCCTATTTGAAATTAATATCCAGGTTTTTGTATTCTATACACGAGTCCATTATCATATCATGAACCCTTTTCATCACTCTCCGTATCCCTTTCGTTAGTTACGAAGTTCGCTAAGCAAGTGATTATCTCTCTCAATATCGAGTTTTTTAGTCTCAATTATGATGAGTTTCGAAACTCCAATCGCATCTCTGTAAAAATAGCAGATGTAAGACCTTATGATACCTTCTCCCAAGTTGTTCAATTCATCCTATAACCACTTCCTTATATGGGGTGGCTCACTCCTATCGCCACCATAATGTTCCTATGAGCAAGAATTTGGCCCTAAATTTAGTCATGGTTGTCGCTACACTCCACCTTGCACTCTTTTCTTTGGATTACTTCCATCCATCATTTCATCACACTTATTTTCTTTCCCAAAATCTTATGGGTGATTATTTGAAATAGTCCTCCTAACTCTCTCTTTACCTACAATGTTGGGTGAGTCTGAAGTTGTGTCACCATTTTCTATGATGGTGTTTGGGGAATTACTATCCACGCATGATTATCTTATCATCACTTGTCTGAATAATAATCGTGGTGACTTCTATCACAATCACCGTTCTCGGAATACTCTATGTTTTTTTCCTCTCCTCTTCTCCTATAGTCCTTCTAATGGCCCTCCTAGGTCGTCCTATTTTTCTCAGTGTATGGAGCTCAATCGAACTCGTATATGAATCACATCAACTATACTTAATAGTAGGAGACCGTAAGTCGCATACATAAAGTAATACAACAATCCTATCATAAGGCTCTACATCAAAGAACGCTAAGCTGAAATGTAAAAAGCCTCACAGATCCAAAGGAATCTAGAACCTGATGCACTGATACTATCTGTGACACCTCGCCTAATTAAATACACGGTGATCAAGCCTTTATTAAATTAAAATAGGATTTACATATAGTGCATTCTTAGCATCATTGTCGAATTTTTTTTAAAACTTTACTAACCACCTAATATTCAAAAGTTGGTGCCAAATTTTATCTATCATTATACAAATAAATTACCAAGAGAAAAAATAAATAAATCATTCTCAACCAATGTACAATAAAATGAATGAATTAAAAATCTTGCCGAATAATCCATCGGCTACAACTAAACCAAATAAAATTCAATAACAACAACCAAATCCAATACAAGCCTGAATTGAGATAATAAATTTAAAAGGGACAACACGCCCAACTAAAACTGTAACTGAAATAGATTCCTATAGTAGGAATGAAGAATAGATGTGTCTAATCCAAAACTCTACAAGCATCTACCTGTGCCGCAGTTGCGTATCCCAGGAACAGAATATCAATTCCGGGGTCCCTATGGGTAGACACCTAAAAGGTTTTGAAAATATTTTTATAGCAAGAGTTAGTACTCAAAACATTTTGAAAATATTTAGCAAGAATTTATAACAGTTCAAAATCGATTATTGATTACACATGTTACGTACACTCTATTGAGTATCCTCGCACCTAAACTATTGTGCACGCCTAACTTTCTCTACTTAGCCTACCTAGTTGTACTACCCAAGCTAACTAGACATAAGTATCAACTTTGACTATCAACATCTATAATTCCCCGTACCGCCCATACAGTACGCTATTTGAATTAACATAACTCGTACGTTAAGATTTGAAATTAGCATTTCACTTATCTTCTCAATTCATTGATTAAGTTTCACTACTTAATTCATTCTTTTAGATATACACTCTCTAACTGTCTACTGTCACACATAAGTAGAATATTCACACACACACACACACAAATATATATATATATATGAGACAATGGTGTTATGAATAGTAACTTATGCATGATAAACATGCATGATAAACATTCATGGCATTTTATGTGTTGCATGCTTGCATGCATACATATATACAATATTATTTTATTATTTTTTTCATAATATATTTTTTAAAAAAATAAATTTTTTAAATTTTTTTTTATAAAAAATATTTTTTAAAAACATATTTTTTTTTAAGTTTTTTTTTTAAAAAAGGCTGGTTATTATGGGCTGGATTTTATCACGGGGGCAAATTTATCGCTGTGCCCTCGGACACGGGCATCTGCTAGTATATATATAGTACTAGTGTCACTCCAATGGCCACCATGAACATAAGGGAATTAACATTCCTAAATGTTTTCACTTTCTCAATTAATTTTCTCTACATAATTTACTTTTAGGATACCACGTTTACTTTCACGCACAAGTAGTATATTCTCATTTGTATATATTTTACACACTAATATATACCATTATTGCATCTCTTATCACTACACCAAAAACAGGAAACTGGCACGCTTAGGGAAGGAGATTCTGGCACGGTTTTATCATAATCTGGCACGGTTTGAAAAAGTGCCAAATTTTGGCACGGTTTTAAACAGTGCCAAATATGAGTACGCTTTGTTAAAAAAATAACCCCCCAAAATTTGAAGAGGGGACCAAAATTTCAAGACAATCTAACCCTAACTCTCTCTCTCTCTCTCCCTCCCCACGCAGCCGGCTCCCCATCATCTCCTCCTTATCTCCCCACGCAACCGGCTCCCCATCATCTCCCATCATCTCCTCCTTATCTCCCCACGCAATCGGCTCCCCATCATCTCCCATCATCTCCTCCTTATCTCCCCACGCAACCGGCTCCCCATCATCTCCCATCATCTCCTCCTTATCTCCCCACGCAACCGGCTCCCTATCATCTCCCATCATCTCCTCCTTATCTCCCCACGCAACCGGCTTCCATCGTTGCTCCGAGTCGCTGCTCCGGCTTCCATCTTCGTCAGGTATTACATCTCTCTCTCTCTCTCTCTCTCTCTCTCTCTCTCTATATATATATATATATATATATATATATATATATATATATATCAGTTGTTGCGATTTCGGGGTTGGTAGCAATTTTGGGGGTATATCAGTTGTTGCGATTTCGGGGGGTATATCAGTTGTTGGGATTTTGGGGTTGGTAGCAATTTTGGGGGTATATATGTATATATTCGGGGGTATATATATATATATATATCAATTGGATTTCAGGTACCGATTTCTGGTACGTGATTCGATTTCAGGGGTTCCGATTTAGGGGTGCGATTTCAGGTACCGATTTCTAGTACCTGATTCGATTTCGGGTACCTGATATATATATATCAGTTTCAATTTCAACTTTCAAGGGTACCATACATATTCAATTTCAGGGGTAATTTCAGGGGTACCATTTCAATTTCAGGGGTACCATTTCAATTTCAGGGGTACCATACATACATACATACATACATATATATGCATAAAATTGAGAAATCTCAGTTTCGATTTTAGGGGGTACCTATATACGATTTCAGGGGTCTAAATCTTTACTTAAGTCTAGGATTTTGCGATTATTGGTGCCATCTTTGTCCAGGTTTGCTTGGATGGAATATAACATCGGTTTGGCATTCTTCACTCGAGTTGATATGTTAGAATAAAACTTCAAATTCATAAGTTTTAACTCAATCTTGAGTCGTTTGAGTTTGGTGGACAGTTTGACCATAGGAGAAAGAGAGCACTCTTCAGACCATGAGTTCTCAAGGGTGGGAAAGAAGTATTAATGATGCATCTAGAATTAGAAGAATTTAAATTGTTTAGGAAGGTTGACTCTAAGGTTAAGAATAGAGACAACAATTTGGTTGTGGTCAGATATTCCAGGGAAAAGATAATTAGATTGGGAAGTAGGGAATGTATCACTCCAATGAAAGTTAGTTATCACTCTATCAATTATAGTCTGAGTGTTAGCAGCCCCTTTACTTTTATTGGACCATGAATACCACAGGCCAGAGGTGGCCATGTCCTCCATCATAATGCCAGCTAAACAGTTGTTGAATTCAGTTAAAGCCCTCAAATCAGTTCCCATTCTCCCTCTCTTTTCTTCATTGTTTCTGGCGATACTGAAGCACCCATGATGGTCCACTGTTGGTCAACAATGGTGGTATTGTTTAGTCTAAAAAAATCCACAAAGGAATTCTCTCATGGTCAAGGTTCAACCCATATATAAGGGTAGCAAAGAAGAACTTATTCACCTCTACAAAACTAATCTTACAAAATAAGGCTTAAGGATGAGAATTCAGAACCTCAACTTCAAAAATGACAGTGTCCCAAGCAATGAGGACCCTAGCCACACCCCTAATTTCAGGGCAATTGTGGCAATAACTCCAATTCCAGAAGCTATTATTTGCTACTGTAGGCATATGGTTCTTTTGGACTTTCGATTCAAGGATACAAACAAGGGATAATTGATTATCATTTGTCAACTTTTTCACTTCTTGTTTCTTATGAGGGGAGTTGAGTCCCCTAATGTTCTAGGTAGCTAGCTTGGTCATTTGGAATGTCCCTCCTTCTTATTCCTCTTGTTATTTTTGTTAGATAGAGTCACCTCTTGAGTTACCTTATTGGCTAGCTCATCCACTGCTATTATTTGTGTTGAAAGATCGATATTCACGGATCTGAGTTAGTGTACCTATATAGGTTATTTTGACATTTATTTTCTTTATTTGCAGTTACCAATCTTATGCACCCTTTTTTGCACTTCAAAAGCCTAACAATGGTGCCCGGGGTTCTAGAGCTACTAAAATTCCATTTTATCTTTTAGTTTTTGCCCCATGATAAAGTAATTTCTAACTAATTTGACATGTATTTTATTCTTTCACTTGTTATTAACCTACAAGATGTTCTGTAATTTAACATGTATTTTGTTGGGACAATATTGTGTTATGCATACTAGACGGACAGTAAAAACATTCCCAAGTATGCTCCATCACAGTTCTACATTGCAATGTGTTTCCTCAGATCAAGGAGAAAAAGATAATGTCCCTAAAACCTTTTGTTGAACGCCTTCGGTAAGTTTAAGGATGTTATTCAGAATGTTATGTTTTCAATTTAGTACATTTTTTAAAAGTTCAAGTTTGTGTTAGTTTTTTAATCTATTTTTCATCTCATGGCTTGAAATCATCGTAACTGCAATTGTATATCATAATGTGCCCATACATTTTTCAGATTCTTAGCTCCGGAGTGGAAATGAGAAAAGGAATAAGGTTTGTAGTTACACTACTAAAGATGGTAGTTTGGTCTTCTGTAAGTTGTTTCTTAAATAATCCCACAATATGATTAATAACGTCTTGATTATTCTCCCAAGTATTACCCTCTTCATCTTTAATGGAGTGAATCCTAAGCTTTTAGTGCTTGGTTTTAACACTAGCCTGGCCATTACCAAACTTACCTCATCTCTGTTGTTACATCAAGTTTATATTGTCCCCTATAGCCTGGCCATTACCAAACTTACCTCATCTTTGGTTTGGTTTATTTGTATTTCAATATGAGTTGAAATTGATAGATTATGTATATGAATTGACTTCTACTATGAATCGTTCATAAACCCCTTGAATATATGCGTAAATATTTAGAGAATGGGATCAAATTGATTAAGATTGAATTTTTAGGGTTCTTGATACAGAATTGGATTTTATCATTAAATCATGAATTAATATTGTGTTTTTGATGTTTTAAGCATGTTTAAATCATAGTTACTTTATTTAGATGCTATACCAATTTAAGTAAGATCCTACTTCTATGGTAACATTATAGTTCATGCTTATAGACTTTATGACCGTCTTATTTATTTTGTACACTCGCAATTATTTAGTATAATGAATAGGACCCATGGTGAGGACAATACTCAATATTTCACAATAGGACTCGGAATAAATCGACAAATCGATAGGACCCACATCGAACACATGTGCTTGGTTTGTGGCCTTTCTCAATTACTTACTCATTTTCACTAATTCTTCATGTATGCCAAAATTGAAAAACTGGTAAATAAAACAAAAAACCAAGAACATTTCACAAGTCAGAAAATTAAGTCACATGTTGTAAAATGACTACTTTCCCTACATAATGGTTAATATATCTTTTTAAAATATAATTTTGGTATTGCAGGACCTCTTTGTGTCGGGACTGATACAACATCAGCACACTGGTGAAAGCCAAAGCGGAACTCGAAGAAGTGATTGGAAAAGGTAAGATCTCAAGTTGTTTGCACAAATACGCAAGGATCAAGAATGAGGGAGTTTATTCGGAGGATCTCAAGTTGCGAATAAATTTGGTAAGTATTTTATATTGATGATAGAAGATTTTATAATGTAGTGCACCTTTACCAAAGTAAATTCTTCATTAATTGTGTGCACGTGTGTGTGTTGTGTAAGATGTGTGTGTTAAGGCCTTAATAAGTGGTTGACATGGAGAAAGGGGCTATATGGATTTATATACTATTTTTAGATGTTAAATCGGTGGAAGGGATTTATTGGTGGTTTAGCTGCGGCTTTTGTGCTTGTTGTTGTTGTTGTTGTTGGGCTTATGTTAATATTAAAATAAGTTGGATTTCATGAATAAACAAAGGAAACTCTGTTGAAATTTTATGAAATAAGTAAGTGTTCTAAATTGATTAAGGCTAGCATACAACATTTGAAAATTGAACATTGGTGAATGAAAACGTAAAACAACTAATAAACATACCAGAATGAGACACGCGTAGTCACGAACACCTCACACGGGACCAATGTAACTTAAAGGAACTGACCGCGTAGTCCCGGGTATCTCGGTTTGTGAGTATGACGATAATTTGCAAAAATCAGCACTTAAACTTAAAAACAAGCCGTTAAAGGGTGAAAACCCAAACCACCCCCCAAATGACCCCGTAGGGGGTAAGAACACCTCGCACGGGACCAATATAACTTGTAGGAACTGACCGCGTAGTCCCGGGTCTCCCGGTTTGAGAGTATGACGATAATTTGCAAGAATCAGCACTTAAACTTAAAAATAAGCCGTCAAAGGGTAAAAACCCAAACGACCCTGTAGGGGGCACGAACACCTCGCACGGGACCAATGTAACTTGTAGGAATTGACCGCGTAGTCCCGGGTCTCCCGGTTTGTGAGTATGACGATAATTTGCAAAAATCAACACTTCAACTTAAAAACAAGCCGTTAAAGGGTGAAAACCCAAACCACCCCGTAGGAAGCACGAACACCTCGCACGGGACCAATGTAACTCGTAGGTACTGACCGCGTAGTCCCGGGAGTCCCGGTTTAAGAGTATGACGATAATTTGCAAAAATCACACTTAGACTTGAAAACAGGCCGTTAAGGGGTGAAAACCCGAACCAACCCCCAAACGACCCCGTAGGAGGCACGAACACCTCACACGGGACCAATGTAACTTGTAGGAACTGACCGCGTAGTCCTGGGTCTCCCGGTTTGAGAGTATGACGATAATTTGCAAAAATTAGCACTTAAACTTAAAAACAAGCCGTTAAAGGGTGAAAATCCAAACCACCCCCCAAACCACCCCGTAGGGGGCACAAACACCTCGCACGGGACCAATGTAACTTGTAGGAACTGACCGCGTAGTCCCGGGTCTCCCGGTTTGAGAGTATGACGATAATTTGCAAAAATCAGCACTTAAACTTAAAAACAAGCCGTCAAAGGGTGAAAACCCAAACCACCCCCCAAACGACCCTGTAGGGGGCACGAACACCTCGCACGGGACCAATGTAACTTGTAGGAATTGATCGCGTAGTCCCGGGTCTCCCGGTTTGTGAGTATGACGATAATTTGCAAAAATCAGCACTTAAACTTAAAAACAAGCCGTTAAAGGGTGAAAACCCAAACCACCCCCCAAACGACCCCGTAGGAAGCACGAACACCTCGCACGGGACCAATGTAACTCGTAGGTACTGACCGCGTAGTCCCAGGAGTCCCGGTTTAAGAGTATGAAGATAATTTGCAAAAATCACACTTAGGCTTGAAAACAGGCCGTTAAGGGGTGAAAACCCGAACCAACCCCCAAACGACCCCGTAAGAAGTACGAACACCTCGCACGGGACCAATGTAACTTGTAGGAACTGACCGTGTAGTCCCAGGTCTCCCGGTTTGAGAGTATGACGATAATTTGCAAAAATCACACTTAGACTTAAAAACAGGCCGTTAAGGGGTGAAAACCCGAACCAGCCCCCAAACGACCCCGTAGGAGGCACGAACACCTCGCACGGGACCAATGTAACTCGTAGGAACTGACCGCGTAGTCCCGGGTCTTCCGATTTGAGAGTATGACGATAATTTGCAAAAATCAGCACTTAAACTTAAAAACAAGCCGTCAAAGGGTGAAAACCCAAACCACCCCCCAAACGACCCTGTAGGGGGCACGAAAACCTCGCGCGGGACCAATGTAACTTGTAGGAATTGACCGCGTAGTCCCGGGTCTCCCGATTTGTGAGTATGACGATAATTTGAAAAAATCAGCACTTAAACTTAAAAACAAGCCGTTAAAGGGTGAAAACCCAAACCACCCCCCAAACGACCCCGTAGGAAGCACGAACACCTCGCACGGGACCAATGTAACTTGTAGGAACAGACCGTGTAGTCCCAGGTCTCCCGGTTTGAGAGTATGACGATAATTTGCAAAAATCACACTTAGACTTAAAAACAGGCCGTTAAGGGGTGAAAACCCGAACCAGCCCCCAAACGACCCCGTAGGAGGCACGAACACCTCGTACGGGACCAATGTAAATCGTAGGAACTGACCGCGTAGTCCCGGGTCTTCCGATTTGAGAGTATGATGATAATTTGGAAAAATCAGCACTTAAACTTAAAAACAAGCCGTCAAAGGGTGAAAACCCAAACCACCACCAAACGACCCTGTAGGGGGCACGAAAACCTCGCGCGGGACCAATGTAACTTGTAGGAACTGACCGCGTAGTCCCGGGTCTTCCGGTTTGAGAGTATGACGATAATTTGCAAAAATCACACTTAGACTTGAAAATACGCCGTTAAGGGGTGAAAACCAAAACCAGCCCCCAAACGATCCCGTAGGAGGTACGAACACCTCGCACGGGACCAATGTAACTTGTAGCAACTGACCGCGTAGTCCCGGGACTTCTGGTATGAGAGTATGACCCGAATTTGCAAAAATCACACTTAGACATGAAAACAGGCCGTTAATGGGTGAAAATCTGAACCAGCCCCCAAACGACCCCGTAGGAGGCACGAACACCTCACACGGGACAAATGTAACTTTTAACAACTGACCGCGTAGTCCCGGGACTCTCGATTTGAGAGTATGACCCGAATTTGCAAAAATCACACTTAGAGTTGAAAACAGGCCGTTAAGGGGTGAAAACCCGAACCAGCCCCCAAACGACCCCGTAGGAGGCACGAACATCTCGTAGGGGACCAATGTAACTTGTAGGAACTGACCGCGTAGTCACAGGACTCCCGATATGAGAGTATGACGATAATTTACAAAAATCACACTTAGACTTGAAAACAGGTCGTTAAGGGGTGAAAACCCGAACCAGCCCCCAAACGACCCCGTAAGAGGCACGAACACCTCGCACGGGACCAATGTAACTCGTAGGAACTGACTGCGTAGTCCCGGGACTCCCGGTTTGAGAGTATGACGATAATTTGCAAAAATCACACTTAGACTTGAAAACAGGCCGTTAAGGGGTGAAAACCCGAACCAGCCCCCAAACAACCCCGTAGGAGGCACGAACACCTCGCACGGGACCAATGTAACTCATAGGAACTGACCGCGTAGTCCCGGGTCTTCCGGTTTGAGAGTATGACGATAATTTGCAAAAATCATACTTAGACTTGAAAACAGGCCGTTAAGGGGTGAAAACCAAAACCAGCCTCCAAACGACCCCGTAGGAGGCACGAACACCTCGCACGGGACCAATGTAACTTGTAGCAACTGACCACGTAGTCCCGGGACTCCTGGTATGAGAGTATGACCCGAATTTGCAAAAATCACACTTAGACATTAAAACAGGCCGTTAAGGGGTGAAAACCTGAACCAGCCCCCAAACGACCCCGTAGGAGGCACGAACACCTCAGACGGGACCAATGTAACTTGTAGCAACTGACCGCGTAGTCCCGGGACTCTCGGTTTGAGAGTATGACCCGAATTTGCAAAAATCACACTTATAGTTGAAAACAGGCCGTTAAGGGGTGAAAACCTGAACCAACCCCCAAACGACCCCGTAGGAGGCACGAACACCTCGTAGGGGACCAATGTAACTTGTAGGAACTGACCGCGTAGTCCCGGGACTCCCGGTATGCGAGTATGACGATAATTTGCAAAAATCACACTTAGACTTGAAAACAGGCCGTTAAGGGGTAAAAACCCGAACCAGCCCCCAAACGACCCCGTAAGAGGCACGAACACCTCGCACGGGACCAATGTAACTTGTAGGAACTGATCGCGTAGTCCCGGGACTCCCGGTTTGAGAATATGACGATAATTTGCAAAAATCACACTTAGAATTGAAAACAGGCCGTTAAGGGGTGAAAACCCGAACCAGCCCCCAAACGACCCCGTAGGAGGCACAAACACCTCGCACGGGATCAATGTAACTTGTAGGAACTGACCACGTAGTCCCGGGTCTCCCGGTTTGAGAGTATGACGATAATTTGCAAAAATCAGCACTTAAACTTAAAAACAAGCCGTCAAAGGGTGAAAACCCAAACCACCCCCCAAACGACCCTGTAGGGGGCACGAACACCTCGCACGGGACCAATGTAACTTGTAGGAATTGATCGCGTAGTCCCGGGTCTCCCGGTTTGTGAGTATGACGATAATTTGCAAAAATCAGCACTTAAACTTAAAACAAGCCGTTAAAGGGTGAAAACCCAAACCACCCCCCAAACGACCCCGTAGGAAGCACGAACACCTCGCACAGGACCAATGTAACTCGTAGGTACTGATCGCGTAGTCCCGGGAGTCCCGGTTTAAGAGTATGATGATAATTTGCAAAAATCACACTTAGGCTTGAAAACAGGCCGTTAAGGGGTGAAAACCCGAACCAGCCCCCAAACGACCCCGTAAGAAGCACGAACACCTCGCACGGGACCAATGTAACTTGTAGGAACTGATCGTGTAGTCCCAGGCCTCCCGGTTTGTTGAGAGTATGACGATAATTTGCAAAAATCACACTTAGACTTGAAAACAGGCCGTTAAGGGGTGAAAACCCGAACCAGCCCCCAAACGACCCCGTAGGAGGCACGAACACCTCGCACGGGACCAATGTAACTCGTAGGAACTGACCGCGTAGTTCCGGGTCTTCCGGTTTGAGAGTATGACGATAATTTGCAAAAATCAGCACTTAAACTTAAAAACAAGCCGTCAAAGGGTGAAAACCCAAACCACCCCCCAAACGACCCTGTAGGGGACACGAAAACCTCGCACGGGACCAATGTAACTTGTAGGAATTGACCGCGTAGTCCCGGGTCTTCCGGTTTGTGAGTATGATGATAATTTGCAAAAATCAGCACTTAAACTTAAAAACAAGCCGTTAAAGGGTGAAAACCCAAACCACCCCCCCAAACGACCCCGTAGGAAGCACGAACACCTCGCACGGGACCAATGTAACTCGTAGGTACTGACCGCGTAGTCCCAGGAGTCCCGGTTTAAGAGTATGACGATAATTTACAAAAATCACACTTAGACTTGAAAACAGGCCGTTAAGGGGTGAAAACCCGAACCAGCCCCCAAACGACCCCGTAAGAAGCACGAACACCTCGCACGGGACCGATGTAACTCGTAGGAACTGACCGTGTAGTCCCAGGTCTCCCGGTTTGAGAGTATGACGATAATTTGCAAAAATCACACTTAGACTTGAAAACAGGCCGTTAAGGGGTGAAAACCCGAACCAGCCCCCAAACGACCCCGTAGGAGGCACGAACACCTCGCACGGGACCAATGTAACTCGTAGGAACTGACCGCGTAGTCCCGGGTCTTCCGGTTTGAGAGTATGACGATAATTTGCAAAAATCACACTTAGACTTGAAAACATGCCGTTAAGGGGTTAAACCAAAACCAGCCCCCAAACGACCCCGTAGGAGGCACGAACACCTCGCACGGGACCAATGTAACTTGTAGCAACTGACCGCGTAGTCCCGGGACTCCTGGTATGAGAGTATGACCCGAATTTGCAAAAATCACACTTAGACATGAAAATAGGCCGTTAAGGGGTGAAAACCTGAACCAGCCCCCAAACGACCCCGTAGGAGGCACAAACACCTCACACGGGACCAATGTAACTTGTAGCAACTGATCGCATAGTCCCGGGACTCTCGGTTTGAGAGTATGACCCGAATTTGCAAAAATCACACTTAGAGTTGAAAACAGGCCGTTAAGGGGTGAAAACCCGAACCAGCCCCCAAACGACCCGTAGGAGGCACGAACGCCTCGTAGGGGACCAATGTAACTTGTAGGAGTTGACCGCGTAGTCCCGGGACTCCGGTATGAGAGTATGACGATAATTTGCAAAAATCACACTTAGACTTGAAAACAGGCCGTTAAGGGGTGAAAACCCGGACCAGCCCCCCAAACGACCCCGTAAGAGGCACGAACACCTCGCACGAGACCAATGTAAATCGTAGGAACTGACCGCGTAGTCTCGGGACTCCCGGTTTGAGAGTATGACGTTAATTGTAAAAATCACACTTAGACTGAAAACAGGCCGTTAAGGGGTGAAAACCCGAACCAGCCCCCAAACAACCCGTAGGAGGCACGAACACCTCGCACGGGACCAATGTAACTCAAAGGAACTGACCGCATAGTCCCGGGTCTTCGGTTTGAGAGTATGACGATAATTTGCAAAAATCACACTTAGACTTGAAAACAGGCCGTTACGGGGTGAAAACCAAAACCAGCCCCCAAACGACCCCGTAAGAGGCACGAACACCTCGCACGGGACCAATGTAACTTGTAGCAACTGACCGCGTAGTCCCGGGACTCCTAGTATGAGAGTATGACCCGAATTTGCAAAATCACACTTAGACATGAAAATAGGTCGTTAAGGGGTGAAAACCTGAACCAGCCCCCAAACGACCCCGTAGGAGGCACGAACACCTCACACGGGACCAATGTAACTTGTAGCAACTGACCGCGTAGTCCCGGGACTCTCGGTTTGAGAGTATGACCCGAATTTGCAAAAATCACAGTTAGAGTTGAAAACAGGCCGTTAAGGGGTGAAAACCCGAACCAGCCCCCAAACGACCCCGTAGGAGGCACGAACACCTCGTAGGGGACCAATGTAACTTGTAGGAACTGACCGCGTAGTCCCGGGACTCCCGGTATGAGACTATGACGATAATTTGTAAAAATCACACTTAGACTTGAAAACAGGCCGTTAAGGGGTGAAAACCCGAACCAGCCCCCAAACGACCCCGTAGGAGGCACGAACACCTCGCACGGGACCAATGTAACTTGTAGGAACTGACCGCGTAGTCCCGGGACTCCCGGTTTGAGAATATGACGATAATTTGCAAAAATCACACTTAGAATTGAAAACAGGTCGTTAAGGGGTGAAAACCCGAACCAGCCCCCAAACGACCCCGTAGGAGGCACAAACACCTCGCACGGGATCAATGTAACTTGTAGGAACTGACCGCGTAGTCGTATATGCAATTTTTCTTCTTGTATATGTAATTTTTTTGCTTGAATATTTTTTTAAAAATGACTTGGTTACTAATATTGTATCTTTTTTGTGTCTTATTTTTTTTGTAGGATGACATTCAATCGTTACCTTTTATCCACTTGGAACGCACGAAGAAGTCAATGCTTTACAACAGGGGGATTGTGTATTTAGTGTCGTTAATATTCAGGATTCTATTTTTTGTGTTATGGCCGAGCAGGCTTCCGTAGTTTTATGGTTTATTTTTATGGTCGTGCTGGATATAGTAGTTTTATTGTTGACTTTTATGGCCGTGCGGGCTTTATATGGGCAGATTTTATGTTAGCAGGTTTTGGAATGCTCAAAAAATAGAGGAAACTCTGCCCAATTTTTTTTTTATATGAGAACTATTAACTCTTGTAATTTTTTGAAGTTATTGTCGACTTTTATGGTCAAGTGTTGGTTTATATTGGTATTATCTCTTGTAATTTTTTGAAGTTTGTATGCACATTAGTTTATCAACAACCTGCGATATTCATAATTTGTGAATTTTCTTGATTTTGTTTTTGCAAATAATAAATATTTTTCCTACCGAATTTGGAATTTGCAGATTTTCCAGATTTGGTTCCTATTATTATTTTTTTAATCAACTGAAAAATCTGGCACGGTTTTAAACCGTGCCAAAACCGTGCCAATGCATAAAAATGAGAATGCTTATAAAACAATCTGGCATGCTTTATAACCGTGCCAAAAGCGTTCCAAAAAATAGATAATTTGGCACGGTTTTGGCGTGTGCCAAAAGCGTGCCAGATTTAACATCTGGCACTGTTTAAAAGCGTGCCAAAAGCGTGCCAGATTAAAAAACTGGCACAGTTTAAAAGCGTGCCAAAAGCGTGCCAGATTGGAAAATCTGGCACGGTTTTAAACCGCGCCAGAAAATCTGGCACGCCTGATTCTGGCACGGTTTTGAACCGTGCCAGATTGTGTCTGGCACGATTTTAAACCGTGCTAGTTTCCTGTTTTTGGTGTAGTGTATAATGACCACCATTAATGAAAGGCATACTCTACTATCAAGTTCATGTATCACTCATTATATTAAGACCATTGGCTCAGAATATCACCTCGAACCCAAAATCAAAAATCAAACGGTGGAGGCGAACATGGTTCTAAGACTTTGGGATACGCACATACCTAACGTACCCAAATGACATGACGGTCTCACGAATACATGTCACATAGTGAGCCGCCCTAAGTTCTATGTTCTGGGGAACCAATCCATACCTCACTGGAATCGTCAAGGTGGGATCGCCCACTACGTGAGAACCTCCAGTGATAGTAAGCAGCATACGTATGCTAACTCATAACATCAATCATATAGGTACACACACAGCCTATATATATACATATTCAATAGGTATTCACACAACCTAATTATCAACATTCGTACGTAGTATATATCACTCAAATACATATGTAATACCCCATATTTCTGCATATTTAGGATGTAATTAATTCGGTAATTAAATTGTTTTACTTTAAAATACGCGAGAGAAGTAATTTAATTGAATTGTATAATAATGTGACTACTAAATATTAATCTAGAGTGAGATAATGATTGATATTGAGAATTATATTTACTAAGTGAATGGTAAATAATTGATGATTATTGATTTAAGTCATATCGAGTGATATGGGCATATTTGATTTTATCTCAACTAGGAGTCACGTGTAGACTAAATTGGGGTCGAGATCGAAAATGTATTTAGATTTACTCAGGTGATTATTTCAAGATAATAGATGGTTCCAAAAGGGTCGAAATAGTCAAATTAGCATGCTCGGGGTATAGTTTGGGTCTGGGATCAATTTCAGACCAAACCGACACCTATTGAGGGCGTTTTGGTCATTTGGAAAAAGGAGGTTTAAAGACCTATGAAATTTGTAGCCTTATATCAGGTGTTAGATTGAAGGGTCTAAGGCTAGAAACACCAAGAAAAAAGAGGAGTCCTTAGAGAAGAAGGAGAGACCATCCTTCAGCTTTTGAGGAGATTCTTGGAGCTTTTCATCTCAAACTTGCACCACAAACAACCTAGGAGTGAGGATTGATACAGAAGATAATCACATCCATCACCAAGTCCTAAAATCAAACCCTACTGATCAATAGGCAAGTGTTTATTTCAACCAATATGATGTTATAATATCCATGTGACTAGGGTTTCAATTATATTGATTATGTTGATGATTCTTGGAAGAAAAGATTGATTAAAATACATGTTTGGGAAGGAATGCATGTAGAAAGATTTGATATCTGTAGAGGGTAATAAAGTAGATATATTGTATGATTATCCACGAATTAAATCTGGGGTTTTATGTATTAAGGTGAAAGAACATAAAACCTAGGGTTTTGAGGATTTGATGATTAAATCCATTCTTGAATGTTATTCGGAATGTTTTGATGGGAAAATTACATTAGAAACTATCCTAATACATGTAGGAAGGGCTTGGGAAAATTGGTTTAGAGTTTGGTGGAGGAACATGGAAGTTATAGGTGTGTTAATGGTTAAAAACTCACATGCGAAACTAAGAAGACGAGGTTCAGAGGGGCGAACCGGTTCGGTTCCCTCAAAAATGTAAATTTTGCTTTTTTCCAAGAACTCCTAAATTTTTGTCGGGAAAATTTTGGGATATTGTTAGAATGTAATGAGGGATCTATTATATTGCAGTAGGCCATGATAGGGTTATGAGAGTTTAGTCGTATCGTGAGAATTAAAATGATGATTAAACCGGATTTAACATCAAAGTAATTAATTCGCGAGAATGAGAATGTAATTATGTGAAAGCATGAGTGAGATTGTGGCATGAAGTAGTAGGGTAAGAAAGACTTAGCTACTGAAATCATAAAGGGTAACTAGGGCCCTTAAAGTAGATATTAATACTCAATTAAATGTGATAGTGAGAATAATCGTAAAGTGAAAGTACGGTGAGTATTCGAGTGATATATACTACGCACGAATGTTGATAATTAGGTTGTGTGAATACCTACTGAATATGTAAATATATATATAGGTTGTGTGTAACTATATGATTGATGTTATGGGTTAGCATACCTAGGCTACTTACTGTCACCAGAGGTTCTCGCGTAGTGGGCGATCCCACCTTGACGATTCTAGTGAGGTCTGGATTGGTTCCCCAGAACATAGAACTTAGGACAGCTCGCTATGTGACATGTAATTGTGAGATCGACGTGTCATTTGGGTACGTTAGGTATGTACGTAGCCCAAAGACTTAGAACTATATTCGCCTCCACCGTTTGATTTTTTTATTTTAGGTTCAAGGTGATACTCCGAGCCAATGGACTTAATGTTGTGAGTGATACATGACCTTGATAGCAAAGTATGACTTTTTTTAATGGTAGTCGCCGTAATGGTATATATTAGTGTGTAAAGTATATACAAATGAGAATATACTACTTGTGCATGAAAGTAGACATGGTACCTAAAAGTAAATTAAGTAGAGAAACTTAATTAATTGAGAAAGTGAAAACATGTAAGAATGTTAATTCCCTTATGTTCATAGTGGACATTAGAGTGACACTATATATATATATATATATATATATATATATGGGGGGGGGGGGGGGAGGGGGGTTCGTGTGTGTGTGAATATTCTACTTACATGTGACAATAGACAATTAGAGAGTGTATATCTAAAAGAATGAATTAAGTAGTGAAACTTAATCAATGAATTGAAAAGATAAATAAAATGCTAATTTCAACTCTTAACGAACGAGTTATGTTAATTCCATTAGCATACTGTATGGGCGGTATGAGGACTTATAGATGTTGATAGTCTAGGTTGATACTTACGTCTACTTAGCTTGGGTAATACAGCTAGGTGGGCTAAGTAGAGAACGTTAGGCGTTCACAATAGTTAAGGGGTGAGGATACTCAAAAGAGTGTACGTAACATGTGTAATCAATAACGAATTTTGAACTGTGATAAACTCTTGCTAAATATTTTTAAAATGTTTTGAGTACTAACTCTTGCTGTAAAAATATTTTCACGACCTTTTAGGTGTCCAGCCACAGGGACGCGAGACTTGATATTTTGTTCCGGGATACGCAGTTGTGGAACAGGTAGATGCTTGCAGAGTTTTGTATTAGACACATCTATTCTTCATTCCTATTATAGGAATCTATTTCAGTTATAGTTTCGGTTGGGCATGTTGTCCCTTTCAGATTTATTATCTCAGTTCAGGCTTGTATTGGATTTGGTTGTTGTTATTGAATTTTATTTGGTTTAGTTGTAGACGATGGTTTATTTGGCAAGATTTTTAATTCATTCATTTTATTGTAAGTTGGTTTAGTTATTACATGTGGTGAATGATTTATTTAGTTTTCTGCTTGGTTATTTATTTTTCGAATGAAAGATACAATTTGGCACCAACTTTTGAATACTATGTGGTTAATAAAGTTTTAAAAAGTTTTCGACAGTGATGTTGAGAATGAACCATATGTAAATCCTATTTTAATTTAATAAAGGCATGATCATCCAATATTTAATTAATCGGGGTACCACACTAATGTTTTCGTATTTCATTGTGGTAAGGTATTATTAAGCTCACGGATCTATGTATGCACCATTATAGGATTTATGGAAGTAGATGTGAAAAACTTGTCATTGTTATATTCTTTGATTTTTGGAAAGATATTTTTGCTTAGTTTAGAGTACCAAGATAGTTTTTCACTAAAGTAGTAAATAAAACATGTTTTCATCAACTTCATTAATCACCAAGCAACAATTATGATAACAAATAATTGTATAACATTACTTCTTGCGCTTGTTAGTTAACCCTTTCATCAACTATTTTCTAGAAGCTTTGTTTCTCCACCTCTAATCTAGCAACAAGATTCCCACGCTCTTTAATGGCCTCAATGGCTTTGGCAGCCGCTTTCTCAGTCAGAATTCCCTCTCTCCTCATTTTCCTTTCCTTCCTCTCGCTTTTAATTTTTTAGTCGGATGGTTAAGAGTAATTGGCTAATAATTGTAGTCGGTACAAAAATATATCATAATAATGTAGTAATGGATGGGATACTTGATTTCAAGAAGTAATATAAAAAGTAATGTCTTTTAATAGTATCAATATGAAGGGGTAGGGGGAGTAGAAGTCTTGTAGCTATGTTGTAACAAGTTGGCAGGGAGCATACATGAAGAACTGGGGGGGTTTAAAGAAACTAAATGTTCCATAATTGCAATATAATCAATTAACGGGTCAAATTCTGTTGACCTTAGGGAACTTTAGTATGTTAAAAATGCTTGTCTTGAGCTTTAATCAGCTATCTGGTCCAATTCCTCTAAGATTAGCTCAATATCCACAATTGAAGTTTCTAGATTATCAAAAAATACCCCATCTGTAGTTGTCCCTCATTCTTTAAAGATATTAAACGGAGGATTCCAACATGAAAACGACCCTAGTTTATGTGGCGTTGGATTTTCTTCATTAAGAGTTTGCACTACTTGGGATATTCTAAACATTAAACAGATAGAATCGTTCGCACCTGTAGAATATAATGTTGCTTAAATATGTATCCCTAAGCTTGATGATATTTAGCCACATGTCAACCAAGCCCATTTATCCAATTCATCAAAACCCTTAGGGGTTCCACTATGAGTTCTTGCAGAACTACAGGTTTTATTTGGAAGAGGTTGAGGCCACAACATAGTACTTCTCAGAGGTAAATTTGTTAGAGAAAAATAAGTTCTCTGGCGTGGAGAAAGGGGTTTTGAAAGAAGGGTCTGTTGCGGCTATTAAAAACATTAATATGAGCAGTTGTAAGTTGGAGGAAGCTGAGTTTGTGAAAGGGATAAGATTAATAACTTCTCTAACACGTGAAAACCTTATTGGGCTAAGAGGCTTTTGTTGTTTAATAGGTAGAGGTGAATATTTCTTGATATATGATTTTTCTTTCAAATTGGGGCTAGGGTTTATAGATAGAGGGAGATGAAAATAGAGGAGGCGGTGGATTTTTGAGAACGGTAAAATGTGTTTTAAAAGACCTATGCCCGTCACTTTGTGTTTATATACCAAAACGAATTTGAGCCCTACTCGAACATAAACACTAAAAAAATTATTGCGGAGAATCGGACCGCTGGAATTGTCTGAACTTTGGAGGCATAGTAGCTGAAGCGAGACAATGCTGCACAAAGAAATTCAGCTCGATCGGAAGCCCTAATAGTTTTATTTTATTTTTTTGCTCCTTAGGTACGATTCTCCCCGGATTTTTATACAAAATGTTATAGTTTCCAAATTTTAATCCAGATTGAAATTCCACTCAAAACTATCTTTATAAATAAAAAACAACATATTTAAATACCAAAATTAAATAAATTCCAAAATTTTATTTTTTTCCAAATTCGAGTTAACTTAATTAAAATCGGTTTAAAAATCACGGGTTGTTACATACTTCCCCACTAGCACATGAATTTCGTCATCGATATTCGACGAAGCCAAACGCTCATGATAATGTATGGTGCACAAATGCCTACCCATAAAAACCACGATTAGGAGCCCAAACACCCAATCCTACCCGCATGTTTCCCACATACACTCTCATGGATCACTACTCGATTCTATCTCCAAAAAATTATCACAACACGTAAGTCCTCAAATCAATTCTAAACATCCTCACATCAATATTACTAATCCTAACTTAAATGCCTAGCACGTTCTAAACAAAAACTCCCTATCAGCAACGAAACACATCTAACCCGCATGCTAGACCCCAACCTAAAGACCCATGGGTTGTCATATACATAAGTTGTGATACCATTTGTAACACCCCGTGAAAAATACGACGCGCTACTACGATTAAAACTAACGAAATCCTCAACAATTAATATAGAGCATCTATATTCCACAAAAATAACCATAACGAATCCGAAATTTACACTTTCAAAATAATTACAATTAAATTTCACTCGAAAATAATACTAACCTCCCCAAATAAATTAAACTTCCAAGCTATACAAAAAATAAAATCCTCCAAACTTTATGCTCTAAAATCCTCCAAAAATCCATAGCGTTGAAATCCACGCTAACCAACCACTAAAAAGAAAAATATGGGGAAGTACACAATATGACAAGAATACATGCTCAAAACAGTAACATTAATAAAATGCAACAATATGAATCTGAATTCAATTCCAATGCCACATCTGAGCATTATACAAATTTATTTTTCAATAACACATCAATAGGTCACCAAGCCTCATCTTACCTCACCTAAGCTTCGTAAAGCCTCATCCTGGCTATTGGACTTTTGGACTATTAATGGGTGACCATTTTCCGTGCCATATAAAAATTTCATGACACCATCCCCATAAACAAATACAATATCTCAATCGAATTAATATTTTAGATTTTAATAAACGTCGTGATTTCAACAATATGGGAACAAATAAATGAGGAATAAACGACTACTCTCGAGAGATTTAAGGAGGATAATGCGTAAACCCCGTACCTTAAAATAATCACAATAAATTCGTAAGATTCCGCCTCAAAATTCTGATCATACCACTGCTTTCTTCTCGCGAAAACAATCAAAACTCGTTATAACCCAAACTCGATAAAACACCAAATATGACTTAAAATCTTGGGTTGAATATTGAATAAAATTGGGGCTAGGGTTTATAGATAGAGGGAGATTAAAATAGAGGAGGCTACGAATTTTTGAGAAGGCTAAAATGTGTTTTAAAAGCCCTAAACCCGTCACTTTGTATTTATATACCTAAAAGAATTTGAGTCCTACTCAAACACAAACACTAAAAAATTTATTGCGACAATCGGGTCGTTGGAATTGACTGAAATTTGGAGGCATAGTAGCTGAAGGCAAGACAAAGTTGCACAAATAAATTCTGCTTGATCGGACTGTCGAATAGTTTTTTTTCTCCCTAGGTTGGATTCTCCCCCGATTTTTATACAAAAAGTTATAACTTCCAAATATTAATCCAGATTTAAATTCCACTTAAAACCTTCTTTATTTGTAAAAAACAACATTTTTAAATACCAAAATTAAATAGATTCCAACATTTTCAAAATTCGAGTTCAATTAATTAAAATCGGCTCAAAAATCACGGGTTGCAACATACTTCCTACTACCACAAGAATTTCGTCCTCGAAATTCAACAAAGCCTAATGCTCATGATAAAATATGGTGCACAAATGCCTACCCATAAAAACCACGATTAAGCGCCCATACACCCAATCCTACCCGCATGTTTCCCCATGAGCTCTCTCACATATCATAACTCGATTCTATCTCTCAAAAATCATCACAACACTAAAATCCTGAAATCAATTCTAAACATCCTCACATCAAGATTACTAATCCTAACCTCGATGCCTACCACAGCCTCAACAAAAACTCCCTATCACCAATGAAACACATCTAACCCGCATGCTAGACCCAAACCCAAAGACCCAAGGGCTTTCGTATACCTAAGCTCGGATACCATCGGTAACACCCCGTGCAAAACACAAGGCGCTACTACGATTAAAACTAAACTAAATCCTCAACAATTTGAAAAGGGCATCTATATTCCACAAAAATAAACATAACAAATCCAAAATTTACACTTCCAAAATAATTATAATTAAATTTCAGTCGAAAATCATACTAGGCTCCCCAAATAAATTAGACTTCCAAGTTATACAAAAAATAAAATCCTCCAAACTTCGTGCTATAAAATTCTCCAAAAATCCATAGCGTCGAAATCTACGCGAACCAACCACTAAAAAGAAAAATATGGGGAAGTGCACAATATAGCAAGAATAGATGCTCAAAACAATAACATGAATAAAATGCAACAATACGAATCCGAATTCAAGTCCAATGCCACATCCGAGCATTATTCCAATTTATTTTTCAATAACACATCAATAGGTCACCAAGTCTTACCTTACCTCACCTATGATTCGTAAAGACTCATCCAGGCTATAGGACTTTTGGACTATTAACGGGTGACCCTTCTCCGTGCCATATAAAAATCTCATGACACCATGCCGATAAAAAAAATACAATATCTCGATCAAATCAATATTTTAGATTTCAATAAACGTCATGATATTAACAATATGAGTACAAATAAATGAGGAACAAATGACTACTCTCTAGATATTTAAGGAGGATATTGTGTAAACTCCGTACCTTAAAATCATCACAAGAAATTCTTAAGATTCTTCCCCAAAATTCTGATCATACCACTGCATTCTTCTCACGAAAACAATCAAAACTCATTATAGACCAAACTTGAGAAAACACCAAATATGACTTAAAATCATGGGTTGAATATTGAATAAAATTAGGGCCAGGGTTTATAGATAGAGGGAGATGAAAATAGAGGAGGCTGCGGATTTTTGAGAGGCTAAAATGTGTTTTAAAAGTCCTAAACCCATCACGTTGTGTTTATATACAAAAAAGAATTTGAGTCCTACTCAAACACAAACACTAAAAAATTTATTACGGACAATCGGGTTGTTGGAATTGATTGAAATTTGGAGGCATAGTAGTTGAAGGCGAGAAAGCTGTACAAAAAAATTCTGCTCAATCGAACTTTCGAATGGTTTTATTTTTATTTTTTTCTTCTTAGGTAAGATTCTCCCCCATTTTTATACAAAAAGTTATAAATTCAAAATTTTAATCCTGATTTAATTCCACTTAAAACCTTCTTTATATATAAAAACCAACATTTTTAAATACCAAAATTAAATAGATTCCAAAATTTTATTTTTTACGAAATTCGAGCACATTTAATTAAAATAGGTTTAAAAATCACGGTTGTTACATACTTCCCTAGTAGCACAGGAATTTCGTGCTCGAAATTTGACGAAGCCTAACGCTCATGATAAAATATGGTGCACAAATGCCTACCCATAAAAATCATGATTAAGCGCCCATACAACCAATCCTACCCGTATGTTTCCCCACGCATCACTACTCGATTCTATCTCTCAAAAATCATCACAACACTAATATCCTCAAACCAATTCTAAACATCGTCACATCAAGATTACTAATCCTAACTTCGATGCCTTCCACATCCTCAATAAAAACTCCATATCACTAACGAAACACATCTAACCGGCATGCTAGACCCAAACCCAAAGACCCTAGGGTTGTCGTATACCTAAACTCTGATACCATCTCTAACACCCTGTGCAAAACACGAGGTGCTACTACGATTAAAATTAAACTAAATCATCAACAATTAGTACAGAGCATCTATATTCCACAAAAATAAACATAACGAATCCAAAATTTACACTTCCAAAATAATTACAATTTAATTTCACTTGAAAATAATACTAAGCTCCCCAAATAAATTAAACTTCCAAGATATACAAAAAATAAAATCCTCCAAACCTCATGCCCTAAAATCCTCCAAAAATCCATAGTGTCGAAATCCACGCTAATGAACCATTAAAAAATATGGGTAAGTATGCAATATGACAAGAATAGATGCTCAAAATAATAACGTGAATAAAATGCAACAATATGAATATGAATTCAAGTTCAATGCCACATCCGAGTGTTATACCAATTTATTTTTCAATAACGCATCAATAGGTCACCAAGCCTCTACTTACCTCACCTACGCTTCGTAAAGCCTCATCCTGGCTATTGGACTATTGGACTATTAACGGGTGACCATTCTCCATGCCATAACAAAATTTCATGATACCATGCCGATAAACAAATACGATATCTCGATCGAATCAATATTTACATTGCACTAAATGTCATGAGATCAATAATGAGGAACAAACTTCACTCCAGAGATTTAAGGAGGATATTGCTTAAACACCGTACCTTAAAATCATCACAAGAAATTTGTAAGATTCTGCCTCAAAATTTTGATCGTACCACAGCGTTCTTCTCGCGAAAATAATCAAAACTCGTTATAGCCCAAACTCGAGAAAACACCAAATATGACTTAAAATCATGGTTGAATATTGAATAAAATTGGGGCTAGGGTTTATAGATAGAGGGAGATGAAAATAGAGGAGGCAATGGATTTTTGAGGAAATTAAAATGTATTTTACAATCCCTAAACCCGACACTTTGTGTTTATATACCAAAAAGCATTTGAGTCCTACTCAAACACAAACACTAAAAGAATTATTGCGGGTAATCCGATCGTTAGAATTGGTTGAAATTTGGAGGCATGGTAGCTGAAGGCGAGACAAAGTTGCACAAAACAATTTAGCTAGGTCGAACTGTCGAATAGTTTTTTTTTTTTTGCTCCTTAGGTAGGATTCTCCCCCGATTATTATACAAAAAGTTATAATTTCCAAATTTAAATCCCGATTTAAATTCCACTTTAAACCTTCTTTATATACAAAAAATATTTTAAATAATGTTAAGACGAATAAATGCGGTATGTGATACCGATTTAAATTAATTCGCAAGTTTCCAAGTAAACCTTGTTTAATTAGAGTCTATTTTTAAACAAAATTAAATCATCCACAAACCATGCAACTACGTGTGTGCGTGTGTCAAACCATAAATAAATAAAGCATGCGACACAAAGTTTAAGGAAAAATCCTCGCAGGGAAAAACCTTTTATTTTCTACAACTTTAAAGAATTCACAAGACCATTGACTTACATACAACCTGATAATCGCCCACAAGTGTAACGCACGGTGTCTTCATCAAATCTTCAAAATAACGGCTAGAAATATCCTCGGCTGGAATCTCCTGCAAGAACTCCAGATGGTCAGCAATGGAAAAGAAATGGCTTCTCTACAAGTGTGATCTTTATAAGGACTCCCTCCACAATGGCACGTAGCTCTCCGATTGTAGAGTTCTCCCCAAAAATAATAAACCACAGCAAAGTGTGTTCTTGAACACCAAAACAATTCACCAAAGAATATGGGATTTTTTGTGAATTGTAAAACAAAAAGGGATTAAACCCTAAAAGAATAATTCAAAAGGATTCTGCAATTTCGCAGTTTTCTATCTTTCAGAACGCTGGGACTTCTTAATAAAAATGAAACCATTTAATGAATATTTATACAAAATCGCATCGCCTCGGTATTAGAGCTCGTTCGAACGAGATAAGCATGTCGCTCGAACGAAGGACACGTGTCGCTCGAACGAGATCGTGTGACAGCTTATCTCGTTCGAACGACAGTGCTTTGTTGTTTGAACGACTGTTGCGTCAAAAAAAATTATTTTAATTTCCGCTCCAATACATAGAAAAAATACTCATTCTCAAATTTTGACAAAAAAGTCCGCTCCAACACTTAGAAAATATTTTGTAAAAATATCCCAAAAGCTCTAAGTGTAAAGTTAAGGTATTTAAAACAAAACCTTACCAAAGTAAACTTTGCGGAGTCTTTTGGATGAAGAACCTTAATATTCGGATTCGTCTTTGATGCTTGAATGTCCTTGAATGCTCTTCGACGGTGTAGCAGTATATGACAAAATAAATTGATAACGGACATATAAAATTATGTCTTTACAAATCTCCCCCTACGTCTATGTCGGTATATAGATAAAAAATTTGAATTATCAAATATGAAAATGCTTATACAAATCTACCCTCCCATTGAATAAATTTGCTAGATCTCAAACTGTTCTTCAAAAAGTCTTCATCAAATCTCAAAGCTTTTCTCATCAAGGTGTGCAATATAATGATCATCAATCTTTGTACCTACACACATGAGATAAAGCAAAAATTCTTCGTGACACATCGAGTTTGAAATGATATTGTAGTCACCCGAAGGTCCCCGATTTTTAATTTCTTACTTCAAAAATATAATATTTCCTTTATGTGAAATAGATGTGGAAGCGTAAAAGGTGATGGTTCAACTTAAATACCAAATTTTAATTTCTTTTTCAAATTAAAATTAAACACAAGTGAGATTTAATTAATGCATTAAAAGCATTTTCACTTAAACGCCATATTAATTCATCCAAGTCCGAAAATTTGCCTAAGTCATATTTATCAATATTTCCAAATTAGGCCAAAACAGTTTTAACTATAGACTTGAATTAAATAAACTTTACCCAAATTTAATTATGCACCAAATTAAATTAAGTGTGACAATTAAAACCCAATTTTATCTTGAATTACCTGAGCATTCGTTCTAGGTGAGTATAGCAAGATAAAATAAACAATGAAAACACTACGCCGCGATGTACGAGGAAAAACCCAAGACGGGAAACAACCTCGGACGGCCCTAGCCTCAAATACACTATGTACGGAATTTACATTTACAAGATAGATGATTTACTTCCTCAACTCGAACCCTCTCAAGCCTTGACGCGTCTTCTTGCAAACACCTCCACTTAGAGAATAACCCCGGAGCTCCACCGCGGTCTCAAAATCCATCGATCAAACTTTATGTGGTCACCGTAACCCAAACTAGGAGCCTTTCTCCAAGTGGCTAAATCACGAAAACGTCTTCTTCTTTGTGGGATTTAGAATCAAACCCAAACTTCTCTTCAAACTAATGTAGAGATAAACACGGTGCCAAACTCCAAGCAAGATGTATATATATGAACTTGGATAAACAAAACAATGGGTGTAAAAATAAAGTGTATATGATTTTTCTTTGAAAATTGACACTTTAAAACAATGAACTTTTCCCTAAAATAATTTTTCTCTCAAACACTCTCTAGAGGTTGGTAGGATATGAAAAGTTAGATTAGAAAAATGGTTTCCCGCACATAGTAAAGTGTGAGAAAAATCAGTTAAGAAACAAGTGGGGAAGTGGAAGAAAACTGCTTAAAACTGCCAATAATTGTTCCCGCCTGGCATCTCATTCGAACGGCATTTCGTTTGAACGACATCTCATTCGAACGAGTCTTCTAACGGAGTACCAGTATGAACTCGTTAGAAGCTCGTTAGAAATCTCGTTAGAACGACCATCTCATTCGAACGACATTTCGAACGAAGTTCCAGTATGCCATAATGGGAAATCGTTGGCAATCTCGTTCGAACGACTTGTGGTTCGAACGACAATCTCGTTCGAATGACACTTCGAACGAACTCACGGAATGTTCAAAAAATTCTTTTTAAGCCCAGAAACTTTATATACTATATATATAAGTTTTAATAGAAAACATTCTGAAAACAAAACACAGCTTTAAAAACCTAACACCCAATATAAACCGTTCCAATCTCCTATATATATATGTAATGCATTCATACCTTTGGAGAATGGAACCACTATTGATGACGTAGAAACAAGGCACTTAAACTCGACATTTTGATGAAGCTTTATACAGTTGTCCGCTACGTCTTCAACAAACACGGCATAGGCTTGAAAGATGATCAATATACTTTATCCTACGACTCAAACGTTTTTGTCCAGAATTCAGCCAAAAATACAAAGGACTCAATACGAAATTTATGTCCTTACAAATCTCCCCCTTTGGCTATTCCGGGACAAAAACCAATAAAAATCCTAAAGGGCCGTCGAGCTCTACTAAACTAAGAAAAGTCCCACCCAAAATAAAAATACAATGCTTGACTCAAACAACCCAAAGGATCAATATCTTTGCCGAGTTTGAATGTTGCCATTTTGAAGTATTCCTGCACACTTAAGCAAACTATCAAACGCATAGGGAATATCAAAATATTAAACGCAATTAAATAATTATACTCCCCCTAAATTAATTCTCTCCTTTATCAAACAAATGACCTACTTAGAAAGACGTCTCCCCCTAAGATAAATCTCCCCCAAACTAAGATACGATAATAATAGGATTAGATACCATTTCTCCCCTATCATTCTCCCCCTTTTTGTTCAGGAATAGACAAAGGCTAAAGAATCAAAACAGTAACTTATCTCCCCCAAATAAAGCATATACACCCTCTAAACTAAGCAAGGTATAAAAGAATGGGATAACAAGCTAAAACATGTAATTGTGCATATAGTGATGAGAACGTTAAAGCATATGGGCAACACAAATTCAACTAAACCAAATAATAACATCGGATACCAACTAGGATGCCATAAAATGATACCAATGTGATATATAAATTGTTAAGCATGTGATATCAATAGAGACTGCAATAAGATGGATATTGTTTCACATCAAACATATAAGAGACAAAGATTTTTAAAGTGGTTCGGCTATGAATAAAGCCTACGTCCACTGTTATTTTATTCCCAAGGTTTTAAAATAGCACCATAAGGTGTAGAGAGAGAAAGGATGTGTATCTTGTGTATGGTGTTTCTAGGTTCTCCTGGATCTCTCGGATCTCCCCTTTTGGCTAAGAGAATACATGTATTTATAGTGATGGGAGATAAAGAGATTCATTGTATGTAGACATTTATGTCAACATTCAACGAATCTAATTGTTGAATTGCTTGGTATGCTATGTGTTGTCATCTATTAATACAGTATAAATGTACATTAAGGCTCATTAAATGCGTTGTCGTCTTCATTAATGCACATTAAATGCATAGTTATCCTTTGATCTTCCTGGTTGGTATGCCGACCAACTCTCCTCGGGTGCCGACCAACTCTCCTCGGGTACCGACCAACTCTTCTCGGGTGCCGACTAACTCTCCTCGGGTGCTGACCAACTCTCCTCGGGGGCCGACCAACTCTCCTTGGGTGCCGACTAATTCTCCTCGGGTACTGACCAACTCTCCTCGGGTGCCGACTAATTCTCCTCGGTTGCCGACTAACACTCCTTAGGTGCCGACCAATTCTCCTCGGATGCCGACCAACTCTCCTCGGGTGTCGAATATTGCCACGTAGGATAAATGTGTCCTTTTCTGATTGGTCCTCGTAGATGGAGAATTTTTGCGTTAACAGAAGCCCCCAATGCTCCATGATTGATGGTTTACTTGAAAGGATGGAGTATTTATTCTGCAGTGTTGCTCGGTGCTCGTGAAATTCTTGATCTACCTTCTTGATTTGTTCAACATAAAGTGCATTATCTCCTGAACGACATATGATGCAGGCTGATCAATGGTTGCTAATCTTTCTTTTAAGGAACTTCGTGTGCTATGTATCACTCCCTGGGAATTTGGATGCAGCCATGCCATATGATGCAGCTTGTAGCTTGTCATAATCTTTAAGTATGTTGATTGGTTTGCTAGCCGACCAACTGCCTCCTGTGCCAAGCAACTGAGTGATAACTTCAAGTGCTTAATTCTTCTGATTTATGATCCTCTGAATACTTTGTCGAGTAACATACTAGCTTTTGAACCCAACTCTTTAATCTGATTAGTATCAAGCTAGTGGTGGACTTCGAAACATTTTCATACAACTTCTTCTTCAATGTTGGTCAGGACAGTAGTAGTAAAGATCTCGGTGCTGTAGATGCTGAATTTGACTTCTGAACTTCAATAGTATGTGCATAATAACTATTGAATATGCCTCCTGAACTTCTGAATGCGCTTCCTGAACTTTTGAATACGCCTCCTGAACTTCAATATACCTCCTGAACTTCAATATACCTCCTGAACTAATTCTCGAGCAAGAAAAATAACTTCTGAATGATTATTAGTCGGGGCCCCGACTATGTAAGTTTATGGAGTTGAATTTGGTGCTCGACTGTATGATGTTATGATAATGTGCCACCGAATGAATAACTGATTTTTTAATAGAAGCCCCCAAGTGTGGAATGTGAACTTTGAATGCTTTTTGCTTGATCGCTTTCACATACTCATAAAATATTTCTGACCAACTGTAGTTGACAGCTTCTTATTTCCGACCAACTTGAGTTGGTGGATTTTTTCTTCCCAGCCAACCTTAGTTGGCACTTTTGGGAAATATTTTTTCTTCCCAACCAACCTTAGTTGGTATTTTTGGGAAATATTTTTTCTTCCCATCCAACCTTAGTTGGCATTTTTGGGAAATATTTTTTCTTCCTAACCAACCTTAGTTGGCATTTTTAGGAATAGTTTTTCTTCCTAACCAACCTTAGTTGGCAGTTTTAGGAATTGTTTTACTTCCCAACCAACCTTAGTTGGCATTTTTGAGAATTTTTTTTCTTCCTAACCAACCTTAGTTGGCATTTTTAGGAATAGTTTTTCTTCCTAACCAACCTTAGTTGGCATTTTTAGGAATGGTTTTACTTCCCAACCAACCTTAGTTGGCATTTTTGAGAATAGTTTTTCTTCCTAACCAACCTTAGTTGGCATTTTTAGGAATAGTTTTTCTTCCTAACCAACCTTAGTTGGCATTTTTAGGAATGGTTTTACTTCCCAACCAACCTTAGTTGGCATTTTTTAGAATAGTTTTTCTTCCTAACCAACCTTAGTTGGCATTTTTAGGAATAATTTTACTTCCCAACCAACCTTAGTTGGCATTTTTGGAAAATATTTTTGATAATAAATGATGGAGACTTCCTCGGAGCTGACCAACGGATTGTTGGGAATAAGATATAATAAATGCTGGAGACATCCTTGGAGATGACCAACAATGCCAACCTTGGAGATATAATAAATGGGAATAAGATAATATAAATGTTGGAGACCTCCTCGGAGCTGACCAACGGATTGTTGGTAATAAGATATAATAACTGCTGCAGACCTCCTCTGAGCTGACCAACAGATTGGCGGGAATAAGATATAATAAATACTGGAGACTTCCTCGGAGCTGAATATAGAGAGAGAGAGAAGAAATTTTCCAAGCTCCATGCTGAGATAAATATAAAATATGCATAGACATACAGAATGATTTAGGATAAAATAAACTGTCTTGCTGATCTGTCGAGGCAAAATTGCATAATGCTGAACAAGAATAATATTTTCAATATAAGAATACGGCCAAGAATTTTGCTGAGCTTGAATATAAATAAGAATTATCCCGACCAACTATCCGTTGGGGGTAAAATATAATAAATGTTATAATTCTTCCTCGGAGCTGAATATGATAATAAGTATTTTGCCGAGTTCCATGTTGAGATGAATATAGAATATGAATCCCAAGGGATATATAGAATAATTTGTTCTTGAGCCGATATCTGGGCCTGAATATAAATAAGAATTGCCCGACCAACTATCCGTTGGGGGTGAAATATAATAACTGTTATAGCTTTTCCTCGGAGCTGAATATGATAATAAGTATTTCGCCGAGCTCCATGAAGAGATGAATATAGAATATGAATCCGAACGGATATATAGAATAATTCGTTCTTGAGCACCAATCAAAGCAATAATAAAATATATAGTTCCTTGCTGAGGTGAAATTTCATAATGCTGAGCAATGATAATAGTTTTCATATTATTTCTGAGCATTCGTCGGCGTTGAATCTTGTACCTGTAAAAATTAATAATTTGCTCTACCATATGTGTAGGCTGAATTGATTAGTCATGAGAATAATTTACTCATCCAATCAATATAAGATATGTATATGCTTGAGAATGAAATAATATATGTTGGCTGATATGTCGAGGCAAAATTGTCTGATGTCGAGCAATAATAGTTTCCCGAGGTTTAAGATTGTGGTTGAGCTTTCGTCGGGATTTAATATCGTCCCTATGAAATCTTAATAAGTCGCCCGAGCACCTGTCAAGACTAGATCAAATAATTATTGTCATGAGAATAATTATTCAGCCAAACAATATGTGATGTGTATCAGCATAAGGCAATAAAATTTTCAAAATATGAAATAATACGTTTTGTGCCAAATGTGTATGAGATGGACAAATTTTTATTAGATATGCGCCATAAATAAGACGTAGAGTTTTTTTGTAAAGTTATTTAATCTCCAACAACTAATCATGTATAAGTTGATGTTTGAAAATTATTTATCACTTGTCTTTAAAATGTATATATATATATATTTTTACAAGAGGTGGGTAATGGTTTTTTAGGTAAGAGAACATTATTTTTTATATTGATCCCTTCCTATTCCCTAATTGGAGAGATAAAAATATGCTGAATGATTGAAGTTATTACCAAATTTATATCAAAAATCAATCAATGAGACTTTATTGACATAGATGGAAGATGAACCAAATTAAGTATATAGTTCATAAAAATGAATGCAAAGAGACTCAAACTTGAAGAGAGAGAAAATATATCTGGGTCATGATTTCCATGAGAAAACTTTTTATTGTCTTTAACCTTTTCCCATTCTTTGATTAAAAATGTGACGGGAATTTGAATAGACATCAAAGATCTTACAAAATTTATAATGAAAATTATCAAATCTTACCATCGTCGTATATATTGGTATACGTAATCATTTAAAATATTTATTCCATGATATAAAATTGAAACTTGAAAATCAAGCAAAAAGTTATGATTTATGAAATCCACTATTTTTCAGATTTCTAAATAAGAACTAATCTAACAGTTTTGATTTTAAAATCATGATAGGTAATATTTTGTAGAGAAAAATTGGACAATTAATTTATGTATATAAACATAAAAAGCATGATTGAATCAAAAGATGTATGTATAATTGATTATACGTAGAGAAAATAAAAACTTAACTTTTGATGGAGAACAATGCTTGTAACACGTTCCCACAGACGCCGCCAATCTGTTGAAGACAGAAAATGGCCACTGTCATTTTAGTGGCGTCAACAGCAGATAAATGATGAGGATGAGATTGAAGATGAAGATAAACATTCACATCAAACATATAAGAGACAAAGATTTTTAAAGTGGTTTGGATATGAATAAAGCATACGTCCACTGTTATTTTATTCCCAGGGGTTTACAATAGCACCATAAGGTGTAGAGAGAGAAAGGATGTGTATCTTGTGTATGGTGTTTCTAGGTTCTCCTGGATCGCTCGGATCTCCCCTTTTGGCTAAGGGAATACATGTATTTATAGTTATGGGAGATAAAGAGATTCATTGTATGTAGACATTTATGTCTACATTCAACAAATCTAATTGTTGAATTGTTTGGTATGCTATATGTTTTCATCTATTAATACAGTATAAATGTACATTAAGGCTCATTAAATGCATTGTCATCTTCATTAATGCACATTAAATGCATAGTTATCCTTTGATCTTTGATTGGACATAAATATTGTATATTTATTCCCCTAATTTCCGTTCATTTGTGAACCCAAGTAATGTAACCTATATGGATTTGACGCACATTCATGCTACTAATATTCTTTGGCAAGTATTTCATGTTTCATGCTTCTCTTATTGGTTTTACAGGTTAATTATGCAAGCAGCGCAAAAGAGAAAGCGAGGCAATGAAAGAAAAGCTAAGAAGGCAAGTTCAAGTGAATTTTGGTAATTCTGCAGCCAGATCTCGAAGGAGGAAGCAACTGGAAAGTTGAAGATCTCGGAACAACGAGAACACTGGAAGAAACGGCACCCAAATCCGAGCTACGGTTGATGAGTTATGACCAGTTGAAGTTGGAGAAAAATCCAAGGAAGAAAGGAAAGAAAGCAAGAGAAATTCTAAGTGTTGAATAAGCACCCCAAACCAGCAAGCATTCGCGAACCCAAGGGTGAACCGGTTTTGGGGGCGAACCGGTTCGAGGTACATGAGAACCGGTTCGGGGGGCCTGATGCGCGAATTTTCTCCTTCATTCTGATTGGCTCTAAAGTGTCCTATTAGGTTAAAACTCTAAAAAATAGAGTAGAGAACGTAGAGAGGAACTTAGTAACAGCCGTTCTGGATATTTGGAGTAGTTTTTGATAGATAAAAAGAGAGCAAAACATCTAGGAACATAACTTTGATTAATTTCTGCAAGATCCATACACTTTCGGGTTTGTTTTCAAGTTGTATTCCACGCTTTATTTTTATGATATTTGGTATTCTTGCATGGTAATTACTATGTATGATTTGAATGAATTTCTGCGTTTATAATATTTAGCTACATATATTGATCTAGTGTTATCATGAGTTTGTTTGCATGCAACGTTATTATTTCATGCATTGTTCAGTTTAATATGTCCGGCTAGGTTTAAAAGGTTGGGATGCATGAACCCAACCTAATGTGTTGGTGCATGTGTATAAAGTTAATCCGATGAATTTAATGATTGATCATGATCGTATCGTATAATTACATAATAATTGTGGATCTTTATATCTCGTTTACCTCTGGGTACTCGTGATGATTTAGAGTACAATTTGAGTGTCATTATTGCGATACCAATTTACTCATCCTCAGATTAGGTATGACGCAGGATTGAACCTCGTATACATAATGCTTGGGAGTACTAAATTTCGGGTATGATTAATCGGATAAATTTATGATTAACATTATCACTGCACTACACTAGGGTTGGAGGATTGTATGCCCATCCTGTTCCTCTCATTAGTTAAAATAAAAAGGTTTTGAAATCATTAGTCATTCTCCATTTCGGTAGATTAATTTAGTTGCATCGTTACTCATTTTCATTATCGCATTTAGCTTAATCAATCTCAAAACCAAATCATTTTTTCTTTTTCTTTTTAGAGTCAAGGTTAGGATCTTTCCGTCTCGTCCTGTAGTCACAACTCTGTTGTCCTTTTTCCCTGAGGATCGAAACCCGACTTACTGGGATTATTACTTGAGTGACAGGCTTACACTTGAGCCTAGAGTGAACGCACTTCTGAGACACATTTTCAGTCGCGTCAATCTTCCTGGTTGGTATGCCGACCAACTCTGCTCGGGTGCCGACTAACTCTCCTCGGGTACCGACCAACTCTCCTCGGGTGCCGACCAACTCTCCTCGGGGGCCGACCAACTCTCCTCGGGTGCCGACTAATTCTCCTCGGGTACTGACCAACTCTCCTCGGGTGCCGACTAATTCTCCTCGGGTGCCGACTAACACTCCTCAGGTGCCGACCAATTCTCCTCGGATGCCGACCAACTCTCCTCGGGTGTCTAATATTGCCACGTAGGATGACATGTGTCCTTTTTTGATTGGTCCTTGTAGATGGAGAATTTTTGCGTTAACAGATACCAAGTATGAATTATAGCATAAATGGATTAGAAATCAAGGCAAAGACTAAACATAAATATTAAATATATGTATACATAATATATACCAAAGATACTCAAGTACACATATATAGATATAAGCATACAAATGACACATACAAAATATAATAAGAGTCTTTCACACTCGTATGGCAAAAATGTGTCATATGAAAACGGAAGTGTTGGGGTGTGAACTAGTAACGCTTAAATTTAGACCCAATCACTTAAAACATGTTCACGGGGTTCTCAATTGATTGAAAACTTCATCACATTTGAATATAACCTCATGTGACAATATAGATTGAACTCAATGAACAAACATGCACAATGCATACCATCCTAGAATGTTGATGATTCTACAAACCAATACAGTCATGACATTGAAAGTACAACTAGGATAAACGGACATTGTGCAAACCGTTGATATACCATCCAATCTCCCTCAATAAGCATATATATGAATTTTGAATGAATATATAAAACAAACATAGGCCATGGCAATTATTTTTCTTTTAGTGCCATTTTTCTGTTTTTAGGCCTTTGGACCACGTATTTCTTTTAGGTCCATTTCAAACGGTGGCTTACAATCGCAAAGGATAATAAATCCTTTCGGAGCCCTTTCCCGTGCATATTTATATATCATTTTTTATACCTCACAAATTCACGTGCAACGGATTTTGACATGCACTAGTCCTCCTAGGTCATAAATATGTAGATGGATAGATTGGTAGGAGAACATCTCACAAAGCTCAAATATTACATGTGACATTAAAATTTCAAAAGAGCTCGTGCATGTGTGAATAGAGGCATATAAAAATAGAATCCATTTAATCTATACAAAATCCAACTACTCCATAAAAATATGGTAAAGAACATTTTAAGGATTGATAATCTAAACCAAAAGTTCTAGCCACATGGGAGCGTAAAAGATGGAATTCAAACACAAGTGTATGCCACATAAAGTGTGTCAAATTAAAATACGCACAAAATAAAATCTTTTTGAGTTTTTGAAATTTTTAACCAAAAATAAAAAGTATATACTCAAAAGACAAACAAAAATCATTTGAATTTTTCATTAAGGTTAAATTTCCAAGAGATAAAATCCAAATGATAAACAAAAATCTTTTTGTATTTTTCATTTAATGCAAACAAAATGAAGGAAATATAATACAAAAGATAAACAAAAATCATAATTCTAGCATGTGATAAGCATGGAGCATAGACTAGAAAATGATTAAACAAGCATACATTTAGCATGATAATATAGCATGAAGCACAAAAGCTAAAGTATGCAAACAACTAACACATTCCACCTTTAAATTAGCAAGAGAGGTTTCATGTGAAAGTAAATGAGAATCAAAAACCCCATTTTGCAAGGCAACCAAGTCAGATTTTCTAACCCAAATTAATGAAGAACGACTATCTTGGGGTGTAGGAATTTTAACTCCCTTGGTTGCTTTACATTGGGATTTTGTAGGAATTCGTTTAAGATCAAAACAAAATTTCCTAAGATGACCTTTTCGACCACAAAATGCACAAGTAAAAACATGTCGAAAAGATTTACCTAAGGAGTGATCTCTAAAAACTTTCCTAGTAGATTCTCCTAAAAATTGGTTTTGGCGTTATAAGTAAATTCATTACAAGTATTGAAGCCTAAACCACAAGTGTCATTTTTAATTTGGACCGTTCCTAATATTTTATCTAATTTTTCCAAACGACACTCCAAATCAAATTTGACATTACTAGAGTCTTTTAATTTATTTTGCAATTCTAAAATGTTAGACTCTAATAAAACATTTCGCTCTTCAAAAGCATGAAGCTCCTTTTTCAAGGATTCCATTAAACCCCTAAGGCCATCTCTCTCGCCTTCTATATTTTCAAGCTTCTCTATAAGATCTTTCTCTCGTGTCCTAAGGTTTTCAACCACCATACTATTATCAACGACCTTGACACGTTCTTTCAAACTAGCTTCTAACTTCAAATTAGCTGTTTTCAATTTAATAGATTCTTTATAAAGTTCTTGAAAAGCATTTTGAAGTTCACTCACATTAACCTCTTATTCATTTTCACTCTCTCTTTCTTCTCCACTCTCACTATCATCAAAAATAAGGGAATCAAAAACTTTGACCTCGGAAGTGTCATGTGTTAAAGTTTCATCAATCGACGAGTTCTCACTATCACTCACATGACTAGCCATAAAAGCCACAAAGTTGGGCTTAGTGGGGGAAGCGCGTCCCTCTTCCTTATCATTATCACTAAGGGTCGCATTATATGAAATGGGTCGCTTACCCTCTTTCCTTAGTTTAGTGGGGCACTCATAAGCCCTATGGACATAACCCTCACAATCAAAACACCTATTTGACTCGTCCCTATTTAATTGTTCATTGATAGGTTTAAGGATCTTCTCGGTTTTGTCATACTTAGAAGTTTCAAATTTCTTAAAGTCATTTTTAAATTTATCTTTGTTAGATTTAAGAAATTTTCTAAATTTTCGAGTAAATAAAGCCATGTCTTCCGAGTCACTATCACTCTCGCTCTCTACTACTTGTTTGACCTCTTTGCGGGCTTTTAAAGCTACGCCCTTTTCAATTTTCTTTTCAGTTTTAAAGGGAAACATGTCTAGTTCATAGGTTTGTAAATCACCTATGAGCTCTTCTAATTTCATAGAGGCTAAAGTTGGTAAAGAATTTAAAACAGTCACTTTTGGAATAAATCTATCGGGTAGGGACCTTAAAATTTTCTTTACGACTCGGTTGTCGGGTATTTTCTCTCCCAAATTAAAACATGAATTAACAATATCGGAAAGTCTAGCAAAAAATTCATCAAAAGTTTCTTTTTCATTCATTTTGATAGTTTCAAATTGAGTGGTGAGGTTTTGGAGTTTCGAAGCTTTAACGACACTTGTATCATCGTGAGTGAGTTGTAAAATATCCCAAGCTTCTTTAGCGGTCTCACACGTCATAATGCGTCGGAATTCATCTGGTGTGACAGCGCTAAACAAGGCATTTAAACCTCGAGAATTAAAGTTAGAAAGTTTAAATTCACCCTCACTCCATCTATCGGCAGGTTTGGGAACACGCTCATTATCTACTAAATGAGTAGGTGGGGACCACCCGTTAACAACAGACATCCAGACTCTCTCGTCGATAGATTTGAGTGTCGATTCCATTCACGCTTTCCAATACGCATAGTTTGAACCATCAAAAATAGAAAATTTTGAAAATGGGGAAAATTCCATTTTAGCCAAAAATTATTTAAAGGATCTTAACGAAATAATTTATCCCTTTGGCTCTGATACCAATTTGTAGTCGCCCGAAGGTCCCTGATTTTTAATTTCTTACTTTAAAAATATAATATTTCCTTTTTGTGAAATAGATGCGGAAGCGTAAAAGGTGATGGTTCAACTTAAATACCAAATTTTAATTTCTTCTTCAAATTAAAATTAAACACAAGTGACATTTAATTAATCCATTAAAAGTATTTTCACTTAAACACCATATTAATTAATCCAAGTCCTAAAATTTTCCTAAGTCATATTTATCAATATTTCCAAATTAGGCAAAAACAGTTTTAACCATAGACTTGAATTAAATAAACTTTACCCAAATTTAATTATGCACCAAATTTAATTATGCACCAAATTAAATTATGCACCAAATTAAATTAGGGGTGACAATTAAAACCCAATTTTATCTTGAATTACCTAAGCATGCGTTCTAGGTGAGTATAGCAAGATAAAATAAACAATGAAACCACTACGCCGCGATGTACGAGGAAAAACCCAAGATGGGAAACAACCTCGGACGGCCCTAGCCTCAAATCCACTAAGTACGGAATTTACATTTATAAGACAGATGACTTATTTCCTCAACTCGAACCCTCTCAAGCCTTGACGCGTCTTCTTGCAAACACCTCCACTTAGCGAACTAGGAGCCTTTCTCCAAGTGAGTAAATCACAAAAACGTCTTCTTCTTTTTTGGGATTTAGAAGCAAACCCAAACTTCTCTTCAAACTAATGTAGAGATAAACACGGTGCCAAACTCTAAGCAAGATGTATATATATGAACATGGATAAACAAAACAATGGGTGTAAAACTAAAGTGTATATGATTTTTCTTTGAAAATTGACACTTTAAAACAATGAACTTTTCCCTAAAACAATTTTTCTCTCAAACACTCTCTAGAGGTTGGTAGGATATGAAAAGTTAGATTAGAAAAATGGTTTCCCACACATAGTAAAGTCTGAGAAAAATCAGTTAAGAAACAAGTGGGGAAGTGGAAGAAAACTGCTTAAAACTGCCAATAACTGTTCCCTCCTGGCATCTCGTTCGAACGACATCTCGTTCGAACGAGTCTTCTAACGAAGTACCAGTATGAACTCGTTTGAAGCTCGTTAAAAATCTCGTTAGAATGACCATCTCGTTCGAACAATATTTCAAACTAAGTTCCATTATTCCATAATGGGAAGTCGTTGGCAATCTCGTTCGAACGACTTGTGGTTCGAACGACAATCTCGTTCGAACGACACTTCGAACGAACTCACAGAATGTTCAAAAAATTCTTTTTATGCCCAGAAACTTTATATACTATATATATAACTTTTAATATAAAATATTCTGAAAACAAAACACAGTTTTAAAAACCTAACACCCAATATAAACCGTTCCAAGCTCCTATATATATGTGTAATGCATTCATACCTTGGGGGCATGGAACCACTATTGATGACGTAGAAACGAGGCACTTAAACTCGGCGTTTTGATGAAGCTTTATACACTTGGCCGCTACGTCTTCAACTAACACGTCATACGGTTGAAAGATGATCAATATACTCTATCCTACGACTCCAACGTTTTTGTCCGGAATTGAGCCAAAAATACAAAGGACTCAATTGGAAATTTGTGTCCTTACAGATATAAGAATAAATCATTAATAAATCAAATCTCCCCCATAATGAAAAACTCCCCCATAACATGATAATTCTTTCTCCCCCTTTTAAAGATGTCCCCAAATAGACAGATAAGAAGAAAAAAAATATGGAGTGTCATGACAAAAGCACAGCAAACATGAATCAAACTACGCGCATGCAAAGGTATATCCTAAAAACGTCCTCAAACTATTTTTGATTTTTTCAAATTTTTTGCAAAAAAATAAGATTTCAAAAATCACACCATGGATTTAAACTCAAACAACCAAGTCATGGAAATGGAATGTATGGGTGTGAACACATTCGATAGGTAAATAAACTCAATCAATCATATGTGCATGATGAATATGTGTACCCCAAACGAATGAACATAAAAAATATCCTTAGGTGTAAAGATTGTTGAATTTATATGACATCGTCTTAACCAAATCAACAAATCAAAGTAAAAGTGATTTCCACACCAATAACGTCCAAAACTATTTAACGCTTTTTCAAGATTTTCAAAGACGTGGACACCCGTTATAAAATCTCCAACCAAACTCCCTCAAAAATATCTTCTTTTAGAGGTGTATAAACTAAATTCTCAAACTTTGTAGAATTGGTGCAAAAACCTAATGGCCCCTTTTTGGCAAATTTCTTTTTATTGCCTTTAAATTTTTTCGTGCTCTTTTATACCTCCTTGGACCCCGGATAATAAAATTCCTCAATTTTTTAGGTCCGAAATAAATGGCGGTTTAATCGCAAAGGATAAATGATAACCTTTCATAGCCCTTCACCGTTTTCAAACAAAACACACAAATCCTCACAAATGGCTCTTACATGCACAACTTTCTTATCAAGTTTTATCGCTCTTGGTTCGTTTTAAAGACAGGATTGAAGTGAAAACACCCAACCAACATGTGATAAGACAAGCACAATAATCAAACAAATTCGTGCATGTGTGCAATAAAGAAAATCATGAGTCAAAAATGTAGGAAGTAACACTTAATTACATGTCAATGACTCCAAACATTATAAAGCACACAGATGACATGATATATTCTCTTAAAACACTATCAAATAGTCACATGGATCAATGGAATGAAATTGTGACTTGGTCATCCTAAGTGTCTATCCATAAAAGGTGTAAAACAAAATACAAAACTCTTTTTGGATTTTTCAAAAATTTTATCAAAATAAAATCTTTTTGTATTTTTCAAAAAATTTCAAAAGCAAAAATTTATACATAAAGTACATGTCACAACGCTAGCAAACATAAATATCATGAAACAAAAACTAGTCTATGACAAACATGCAAACACAATCATCTATATGATATGGTAAGAGAAGAGTCATGTGCAAGCAAATGAGAATCAACTTGTCTAAAATCTAGCGTCTCTAAAAGTGATTTCCTAACCCAGATAGATGTGAAACGTCGTGTGGGGGATTGAGGAACCAAGGGAACACTAGACATAAACTTTCTATGACTTTTTCCAAGATCAAAACAAAAACACCTAAGGTGACCTTTCCTACCACAATATGAATATGTGTAAACGGGTGGAACGACACCTATGGGTTGAAATTTTCTAAAATCCTTGAAATTCGTTGACCCTCTGAAACAAATAATGGTTTTGGCTTTAGCACTAGAAGCATGAGAACAAGATGAGCCATTACCATCAATATCAAACCTACCCGAGTCTGTCAAATCATTTTTTAACTTCAAAATTTTTTACTCAAGCAAAGAATTAGACTCTTCCAACTTAAGGGGCACCTTTTTCAAATTTTCAACAATTCCTAGCAGGTTATCTCGCTCCCCATCAATTAAAGAAAACGTATCCCTAAGAGTCTCTTCACGTGCCACAAACTCATTGACTAAAATATTTTTATCCTCTTTGGCACAAACACAACCCATCGAATTTTTAAGGTCCTCTAATTCTTTTTCTAAAAAAGGACCCTATCATCACCCTCCTTCTTGGACAATTTTAAAGCAACAAAGTCATGGTCCAAGGAAATAAATTTTTCATGATAAAAATCTCTTTGATTTTGAACCGTTTGCAAAAGATCTAACGCGAATTTAAAACGAGAATTTTCTTTTTCCAAAAAATCAGTTTTTTTCGCAAACGTCAAATTCAAACTATTTAAATCATTAAAACTTTGACTCGTGTCATCAAACGGGGCATTCGATTACATAAGTGCTCCATTGAAAAAATTGCGATTTTTCACAAAATTGATTTTTAAAAAAAATCAATATCACACAAATTTTGCAGAAAATAGGAATACGCGATAAATTAGTGCAACCTGCTCTCATACCAATTTGACAATGTGAGAAGTCAAATTGTCTCAAAAAAAATCCTTGAAAAATTGGGATCACACGATAAATTAGCGTAACCCGCTCTGATACCCATTTGTAAAGACGAATAAATGCGTTGTGTGATACCGATTTAAATTAATTCGCAAGTTTTCAAGTAAACCTTATTCAATTAGAGTCTATTTTTAAACAAAATTAAATCAGCCCCAAACCATGCAACTACGTGTGTGCGTGTATCAAACCATAAATAAATAAAGCATGCGACACAAAGTTTAAGAAAAAATCCCCGCAGGGCAAATCCTTTTTATTTCTAGAACTTTGAAGAATTCACAAGACCATTGACTTACATCCAACCTGATAATCGCCCACAAGTGTAATGTAATAACCCTTACTATTGAGAAATTTATTTTATATTAATTTGCTATGTGACCTAATTATATAAAATATTGGTAAATGGGATAAATATTGTTTTAAGTTAATTAAAAGATAATATTTATCAAGTTGTGCTTAATTACTGTTATGTGTATGTAAATGGCATTACGTTATGACATAGGGTGTCGTTGTGCTTTACACGACAATTATGGTTTAAATGAAGTTGGAACTTGAAATGGTTTACATAATTCCGGATGCCAATTTAGAGGGCGTAGTTAGTCCCAAAATATGTGAGATAGTCAAAATAAGTGTCATATTGTATTTTTGGGTTCTGGGCACTTTTGACTGGTTATGACTTAAATGTGTAGTTACGAGTCATTTTAATGGTATATTTACATTTAGAGATGGGAATTAACGATAGAGGCACGTTTAAGTCTTGCGCCTCATTTTATTTTCTTAAGTGTGTATTTATTAAACCTAGAGAGAAAGAGAGAAGAAGATAATTGTGGAGAAAAAGAGAACAAAAGGAAGAGAAGTGAAGATTGAAGCTTGGAGTTGTTGCTACCAAAGGAAATATGAGATTTCAATCTTAAGGCAAGTTTCTTACTTGCTAATAGATGATTTAGGGTGAATAAATTGTTGTGATTGTTGTGTATGTGAATCAATTGAACAAATGGGGATTTTAATGTATTTGTGGTGTTTGTACCTTTGAATGTTGTTTAGATGATTTTATGTTGAGTATAATAGTTAGTAATCATGTAGGAGGGTTTTGGTTGAATTAATGGTGGTTGGTGGGGGTAATTATGGAGGAGAAATGAATATTGGGAAAATTAGGGCATTAAACACCATAGCCGAAATTGGGATTTCTGACCAAGCGAATCGATTCGCCCTTAGCGAATCGATTCGCTAAAGGGGAAGGCTACAGGTATAGGATAAGCGAATCGATTTGGTATCTCCGAATCGATTCGGCAGTTTGCAGAATGTTGGGTTCTCTTGACCGAATCGATTCGATCCGTCTGAATCGATTAGGAGCGTTCGAATCGATTAGCTTCAAGACCAAATCGATTCGTCGAGGGCGAATCGATTCAAAATTCCTACTGTTTTGAGTTATTTTCCTTACTCAATTTTGACCCTTTTCTTTTAGGCTTAGGACTTAGGAAACTTCTCTTATGAAGTAAACTTAGTGTCCTAGAGTCTTATATTAGTTAGGTAACTACCTTATGTTTGTAAGGGAATAATTGGGGCTTATTCTGGGGATTAGTAAATAGATGATTAGCTTTTTATTTCCCTTAACAAGTTAGTTTGATATTAAGAGATGTAGAATTTAATAATTGAGGAACTTTTGAGACGTAATTGGGGTATACTAGACTTGGTGGTTTATAGTAACACCATAAATTCTAGGAGACTGGGTTAGGGGTTTATTAATCATTGAGGTTATAACGATGGTATTAATTACGTAAGGCTCCGGATAAAATGTGATGTATATCTTAAAATGAGATTTAAAAATTGTGAATGATAAATTGGCATATACACACCTCTCTAAATGTTATCATAGAAGAAGTACGCTCATGAGGTGAAGTCCCCTGGCTAATGAATGCAGGGAGAATATATTCCTCGGCCATAGGACCAGTTGTTATATATTGTGAGATTATTGTTTGAAGTGAGGTAATTCCGGGTGTGGTTATGACTCACTGTCTAAGGTATATGGCCACTTCCCAACGTCGCATTGTAGGATGCCCAGGTTGTCTTGTGCGATAGGCACTGGAAGATGATAGCTATTTAGGGGGCGTCCAATGAGGAAACTCGGAAGGACGGTCTTAGAATCGTTATATATTGTGTAATATAACTATTCTTATTCAAGTGGGATTTAATTTAGGATAAAGTGCTCTAAGAATTAAATGGCTTGAATACGCTTCCTAATGAGATATGGAATGATGAAATGAAATGGTGTATAAAGGATGGTAAATCTCAATTAATAACATTTATTCCTACCCTCTTGTATATTTGAATTAAATTTTGGTTATTCTAATTGCTTTAGTTTATGCGCTAAGATTGAGTACATAGATTCTTATCATTATCATTGATGGTTAACTGTTCATAACTGTCATACTCTTTATTCATCTAGTGATCACATAAAATCGAGCCCTGACCCGTTCGTATTTCTTGTGTTGCATGAATCTTATACTCGCTTAGGTGCTCCGCCACAAGGACGCCCGTATTGACTTTCCTATTCTAGTGTCTTGGAGATGTAACACCTTGCGAATGTTATGAGATATTTTGATGTAGGCGCTTCCATTTTCTTTTGTAATCTAGTTATGATTGGTTACTCATTCGGGCGTGTTGCCCAAGTTTTGTAATAGTATTATTGATGTTATGTTATACTTTAATACTCGGTGTAACCATATGATTTGGGTATGTTAATCGACAGGTTATTCGGTTATTGTGATATATATATACCGTTCAATTTAATTCCTGTAGTTATTTTATCCACCTTCTTTTCAAATTGGGTTGTTTAAATGCTTTCTTCAACTTACAAAATAAATTTTGACAATCCGTTTTTAAAATAATGGGTGGTTACCTTGTATAATTATTGTATTTATGGTGATGCTAAGAATGAACCATTTATGATTCCTGCAAATATTGAAGTATTAGGATGGACACCTCTTATTTTGATAAGCGGGTTGTCACAGATGGTATCAGAGCATCAGGTTCTAGAGTCTTTAGGATCTATGAGGACTTGTCACGTTCTACCATAGTGTTCCTTGATATAGAGATTAATCTTAGGATTATTTTGTTTGCCTATGTTTGCGATCTTCTGCAAAATAAATTGTTTTAAATAGTATTCTAATTTTAGTGTTTCTTCATCTCAGATGGCGCTAAAAAGCGGTCGTCCTGCGAGAAAAAATAGAGTTGTAAATGATGATGTAGGTGCTCCACCGTCGCCATAAGGAACAATAAATGCAAATGAAGTGGCTAATAGTGTGGCCCAAGTGATCAATGTTGCGATGACTGTCGTAGTTCAGCAATTGCCACCAACCCAACAACCACGAGCTCAGGAAGTACAAGCTCCTACGGGACCTTCTCCATGGGAAAGAGTTAAATAATCCTTTTTAAAGAGCCATCCCCCAGAATTTCAGGGTGGCTCTAATGTTATAGTAGCTAATCAATGGAAAAAGGATATGCAGCGCCATCTTCGCATGGTGGATTGTAGTGAGGAAAGGAAATAAATCATTGCTTCTTTTAAACTAGTTGGAGCTGCATTACATTGGTGGGAATCGATGACCTCGCCAGAACAATGAGATACTATGACTATAAATGAATTTTAGGTTTTGTTTGATCGGAGGTATTTTCCTCCCCCAGTTCAAAGGGAGATGAGAAGAAGACTTTAAGATGTAGTGCAAGGCGAACGTTCAGTTGCGGAGTATGAGGAGGAATTCACTCGGTTAGCTAGTTTTGTGCCTAATGAGGTAACTCCCGAGGAGAGGAGGATATCCAAATTTATTGGAGGTTTACATTGGAGGATACGACAACATTTACTGGGCAATCCCGCTTTGCAAACTTTTGGGGATGTAATGAATGTCGCGTTACTCCATTGTCAAGATCATCGGTTACATGTTCAAAGTAGTAAGAAAGCTTCCGTTGTGGGACAAGCAAGTAAGCTAGGAGGCAATGGTGCAGGAGGTGGAGCACTACCCTCATCCCAATCATCGGGATGTAAATAAAAAGAAAGGGACACCCAGCAAGGGGACTTTTCCAAAAGGCAATGTTTTGGTGGATTTAATTTTGGTGGTAGTAATATTAGGCAAGGTCAGGGTGTCCAACAACAAGAAGTTCGAGGCAACAATGGGGGTCGTGGCCATCCGGGCCAAGGCTTTGGGCTGTCTAGAAATAACCGGGGCTGAAATCAGGAGAACATGACGGGTGGTTGCTTTCAATGTGGGGAGTTGGGGCATTATAAGAAGTCATGTCCACAGTTAATTGGTGGACAGTTTCCTAGGGTTCCACAGCATCCACAGGCCCAGTTACCGCCACAAGTTCCTAATCCAGTCGTCCCTCCTCAATAGGGACAACTACAGTATGGTCGTGTCTACCACATTCAGGACGCTATGCTTCCTCCAGCCCTGCCAGCGCCGCCAGATATTGAGGGTAAGTTTCTTATTCAGGGGCACATGGGTCGTGTATTGTTTGATACGGGTGTGACACACTCGTTCATTTCTATAAGTTTTGCTCAGTCTACAGGGTTAATTAAATCTGCAAAAAGTACTTTCACAGGCGTTGAATCTTCTATGGGTGACGGTTCACTTATTTTCTTTGTTTGTAAAAGAATAGAAATAAATCTTGGGAACTTATGTTTTGAGGCCGATTTGCTCGTCCTTGATATGGTAGGGTATGATGTAATTCTGGGAATGGATTGGCTAATGAAGTATCACGCGATAGTAAATTGTTGTGGGAAAAGTATAGTTTTTGCCATTTCGGGGTAAGAAATGTATTTAGTGGCTATGCCTCGTTCGGAGGGAGGTTCTAGCACTTACTTGTGTTGCATCACGTAGGAGACTTCTCAGGATGTAGTCATTTCCTTAGATTCGATTCCGGTTGTTAGAGATTTCGAAGATGTTTTTTGAGAAATACCGGGTTTTGCCTCCAAGTAGGAAAATTGAGTTTGTAATTGATTTAGCATCGGGAACGCGACCGATTGCTAGAGCCCGTACCGTATTGCTCCTGTTGAGATGAAGGAGTTAAGAGATCAGATATAGAACTTGCTAGAACAGGGGTTTATTAGGCGAAGTACGTCGCCGTGGGGCGCTCCTGTGTTATTTGTGAAGAAAATAGATGGTTCTCTCCGGTTGTGTGTTGACTACAGGGAGTTGAATAAAGTCACCATCCGGAACAAATACCCATTACCTCAAATTGATGATTTGTTTGATCAACTTAGGGGAGCGTCATATTTCTCTAAAATAGATTTGAGGACGGGGTATCACCAGTTGCAGATACGAGAGCAAGACGTGTCCAAGACTGCTTTCCTAACTAGATATGGGTCCTACAAATTTTTAGTTATGCCTTTCAGGCTAACCAATGCCCCCACGGTGTTTATGGACCTTATGAATAGAGTATTTCAAGACTTCCTGGACCAATTTGTGATCATGTTCATTGATGACATCCTAATGTAGCCGATCATGCTACTCATTTATGGTTGGTCCTGCAGACGTTGAGGGATCATCAATTGTATGCCAAGTTTGAGAAGTGCGGGTTTTGGTTGCAGGAAGTATAGTTTATGGGTCACATTGTGGCAACTCAGGGTATTTTAGTGGACCGGAGTAAAGTTATTGCGGTGAGGGAATGGGTTTATCCCACTACACCTACCGAGATTCGTAGTTTTCTAGGTTTGGCTGGCTATTACCTCCGATTTGTCAAGGGTTTTTCTATAATTGCTAGCGCTTTGATAAATTTAACCCAAAAAGGGGTGAGGTTTGTTTGGGACAATTCTTGTCAATTATCTTTTGATGAACTTAAGGATGGGTTGACTTCTGCTTCAGTCCTAGCGTTACCAAGGCCAGGATTGGAATATTTGGTCTTTACCGACGCATCTTTGCAAGGGTTGGTAGGCGTCCTACAACAAGAGCATCGGGTTATTGATCATGCTTCTCGAAAGCTAAAGCCTCGTGAAAAGAATTATTCGGTGCATGACTTGGAACTTGCAACAGTAGTTTTTGCCTTGAAGATTTGGAGACATTACCTCCTGGGGGAGAAATTTAGTATTTTCATGGACCACAAATCGTTGCAATATTTGTTTTCACAGAAATATTTAAATATGCGACAGCGCCGGTTGTTAGACTTTGTGAAAGACTACCAATTTGATATTCACTATCACCCGGTCAAGGTGAATGTGGTGGCGGATGCATTGAGTCGAAAACCCGAGGGGGAGTTAGCACAGATATGGAAAGCTAAATAGAAGGAGCTCAGCCAAGAAGATGTGTTTGCTAGAGCGTTTATATTGGTGTTGACCGTTACGCCTACGTCAGTAGCAAGGGTTGTTGAGGCTCAAGGAAGGGAAAAAAGTTGTCAGGACCGTATACGCCAATTGTTAATCGGGGGAGCAGAATCCTACTCTATAATTTTCGAGGGTGGGGTAAGTTTCCACGAGAGACTCATTGGATAAAGGGGATTTAAGACGGGCCGTGATGACAGAATCTCATGGATCTAAATTTACAGTACATCCGGGTGGGGACAAAATGTACCAAGACATACGCCGCCAGTATTGGTGGCCAGGCATGAAAAGGGGCATTTCTGAATTTGTTTCCCAATGCGCTACTTGTCAACTGGTGAAGGTAGATCATCAAAGACCAACGGGTTTGTTACAACCCTTGGAAATACCGGTATGGAAGTGGGAAAGCATCTCGATGGATTTCATCATGAGATTGCCAACGTCACAAAGCGGTCACGATTCTATTTGGGTGATTGTCGATCATTTGACCAAGTCGTCACATTTCTTACCCGTACGCACATATTAAAATTCTTTTCGTTATGCTCAGCTATTTATTACATAGGTTATTATACTCCACAGGGTGCCCATAAATATAGTCTCCGATCGAAACAAAATTTTTGTTTCCCATTTTTGGCGAAGTTTCCAAGAAGCTATGGGAACCGAATTGAAGTTGAGTACCTCTTATCACACTTAAACGAATGGGCAAACAGAAAGAGTCAACTAAATGTTGGAGGACATGCTCCGAATGTGTGTGCTTGATTTCAAGGGTGGTTGGGAATAATACCTTCCCTTGGTCGAATTTGCTTATAATAATTTGTACCAATTCACTATTGGGATGGCACCCTACGAAGCACTTTATGGCAGGCCGTGTAGGTCGCCTACTTGTTGGTTGGAAGTAGGGGATAATAAATTTCTTGGACCTGAAATGATCCAAGATACTACTTCCAAGATTGAGCTTATTCGTAGTCGCATCCGAGTATCTCAAGATCGACAAAAGAGTTATGCTAATGCTAATAGGAGGCATGTAGAATTGGAGGTAGGAGATCAAGTCTTGGTGCGAGTATCGCCAATGAAAGGTATAAAGCGATTTGGTAAGAAAGGAAAGTTGTCAACGCATTACATAGGCCCTTTTCCCATTATTGCTAAGGTAGGCCCAGTGGCGTATCAACTTGCCTTACTGAAACACTTACAACAAATGCATGATGTGTTTAATGTTTTATCTTTGAAAAAGTACAAGAGGTGTGAAGGAGCTCATTGGCATATTCCTTTGGATGACAACGAATTACAACCCGATATTTCATATGAAGAACTACTAGTTGCAATTTTAGATCATGGCGAGCGTAGGTTGAGATCTCGACTTGTGCCCGTGGTTCGGGTTCAATGGGGTCATCACAACGCCGAGGAGTCAACTTGGGAACGTGAGGATGATATGCGAAAGAGGTATCCACATCTCTTTTTGCAAGGTATGCCAGAATATTGAGGGAAAAATTCTCTTATAATGGGGGGAGAGTGTAATAACCCTTACTATTGAGAAATTTATTTTAAATTAATTTTCCATGTGAGGTAATTATATAAAATATTGGTAAATGGGATAAATATTATTTTAAGTGAATTAGAAGATAATATTTATCAAGTTGTGCTTAATTACTGTTATGTGTATGTAAATGGCATTATGTTATGAGATAGGGGGTCGTTGTGCTTTACACGACAATTATGGTTTAAATGAAGTTGGAACTTAAAATGGTTTACATAATTCCGGATGCCAATTTAGAGGGTGTAGTTCGTCCCGAAATATGCGAGCTAGTCAAAATAAGTGCCATATTGTATTTTTTGGTTCCGAGCACTTTTAACTGGTTATGACTTAAATGTGTAGTTACGAGTCATTTTAATGGTATATTTACATTTAGAGATGGGAATTAATGATAGAGGCACGTTTAAGTCTTGAACCTCATTTTATTTTCTTAAGTGTGTATTTATTAAACCTAGAGAGAAAGAGAGAAGAAGATAATTGTGGAGAAAAAGAGAAGAAAAGGAAGAGAAGTGAAGATTGAAGCTTCGAGTTGTTGCTACCAAAGGAAATCTGAGATTGCAATCTTAAGGCAAGTTTCTTACTTGCTAATATATGATTTAGGGTGAATAAATTGTTGTGATTGTTGTGTATGGGAATCAATTGAACAAATGGGGATTTTAATGGATTTGTGGTGTTTGAACCTTTAAATGTTGTTTAGATGGTTTTTATGTTGAGTATAGTAGTTAGTAATCATGTAGGAGGGTTTTGGTTGAATTAATGGTGGTTGGTGTGGGTAATTATGGAGGAGAAATGAATATTGGGAAAAGTAGGGCATTAAACACCATAGCCGAAATTGGGATTTCTGGGCCAGGCGAATCGACTCGCCCTTAGGGAATTCGATTCGCTAAAGGGGAAGGCTACAGGTCTGAGATAAGAAAATCAATTCGGTATCTCTGAATCAATTCGACAGTTTGTAGAATGTTGGGTTCTCTTGATCGATTGATTCGGATCGTCCGAATCGATTCTCTTCAATACCGAATCGATTCGGTCAGGGCAAATCGATTCGAAATTCCTGCTGTTTTGAGTTATTTTCCTAACTCAATTTTGACCCTTTTCTTTTTGTCTTAAGACTTAGGAACCTTCTCTTATGAAGTAAACTTAGTGTCCTAGAGTCTTATATTAGTCAGGTAACTACCTAGTGTTAGTAAGGGAATAGTTGGGGCTTATTCTGGGGATTAGTAAATAGATGATTAGGTTTTTATTTCCCTTAACAAGTTAGTTTGATGTTAAGAGATGTAGAATTTAATAATTGAGGAACTTTTGAGACATAATTGGGGTATACTAGACTTGGTGGTTTATAGTAACACCATAAATTCTAGGAGACTGGGTTAGGGGTTTATTAATCATTGAGGTTATAATGATGGTATTAATTACGTAAGGCTCCGGATAAAATGTGATGTATATCTTAAAATGAGATTTAAAAATTATGAATGATAAATTGGCATATACACACCTCTCTAAATGCTATCATAGGGTAAGTACACTCATGAGATGATGTCCCCTGGCTAGTGAATGCAGGGAGAATATATTCCTCGGCCATAGGACCGGTTGTTATATATTGTGTGATTATTATTCGAAGTGAGGTAATTCCGGGTGAGGTTATGACTCACTGTCGAAGGTATATGGCCACTTCCCAACGTTACGTTGTAGGATGCCCAGGTTGTCTTGTGCGATAGGCCCTGGAAGATGATAGCTATTTAGGGGCGCGTCCAGTGGGGAAACTCGGAAGGACGATCTTAGAATCGTTATATATTGTGTAATATAACTATTCTTATTCAAGTGGGATTTAATTTAGGATAAAGTGCTCTAAGAATTAAATGGCTTGAATACGCTTCCTAATGAGATATGGAACGATGAAATGAAACGGTGTATAAAGGATGGTATATCTCAATTAATAACATTTATTCCTACCCACTTGTATATTTGAATTAAATTTTGGTTATTATAATTGTTTTAGTTAATGCGCTAAGATTGAGTAGATAGATTCTTATCATTATCATTGATGATTAACTATTCATAACTGTCATACTCTTTATTCATCTAGTGATCATATAAAACCGGTCCCTGAGCCGTTTATATTTCTTGTGTTGCATGAATCTGATACTCGCTCAGGTGCTCCGCCGCAAGGACGCCCGTATTGACTTTCCTATTTCGGTGTCTTGGAGCTATAACACCTTACGGATGTTACGGGATATTTTTATGTAGACCCTTCCATTTTCTTTTGTAATCTAGTTATGATCGGTTACTCATTCGGGCGTGTTGCCCAAGTTTTGTAATAGTATTATAAATGTGATGTTATACTTTAATACTCGGTGTAACCATATGATTTGGGTCTGTTAACCGACAGCTTATTCGGTTATTGTGATATATATGTACCGTTCAATTTAATTTCTGTAGTTATTTTATCCACCTTCTTTTCAAATTGGGTTGTTTAAATGCTTTCTTCAACTTACAAAATAAATTTTGACAATCCGTTTTTAAAATAATGGGTTGTTACCTCGTATAATTATTGTATTTATGCTGATGCTAAATGGACCATCTATGATTCCTACAAATATTGAGGTAACAGGATGGCCACCTCTAATTTTGATAAGCAGTTTGTCACATGTAACGCACGGTGTCTTCGTCAAACCTTCAAAGCAACGGCTAGAAATCTTGTCGGCTGGAATCTCTCGCAAGAACTTCAGATGGTTAGCAATGGAAAAGAAACGGCTTCTTCACAAGTGTGAACTTTTTAAGGAATCCCTCCACAATAGCACGTAGCTCTCCGGTTGTAGAGTTCTCCCCACAAAGAATAAACCACAGCAAAGTGTGTTCTTGAACACCAAAACAATTCACCAAAGGATATGGGATTTTTTGTGAATTGTAAAACAAAAAGGGATTAAACCCTAAAAGAATAAATCAAAAGGATTCTGCAATTTCGTAGTTATCTGTCCTTCAAAACGTTGGGACTTCTTAATGAAAATGAAGCCATTTAATGAGTATTTATAAAAAATCATGCCACCTCGGTATTAGAGCTCATTCGAACGAGATAAGCATGTCGCTCGAACGAAGGACACGTGTCGCTCGAACGAGATCGTGCGACATGCTTATCTCGTTCGATCGACAGTGCTATTTCGTTTGAACGACTATTGCGTCAAAAAAATATTATTTTAATGTCCGCTCCAATACTTAGAAAAAATACTCATTCTCAAATTTTGACGAAAAAGTCCGCTCCAACACTTAGAAAATATTTTGTAAAATTATCCCAAAAGCGCTAAGTGTAAAGTTAACGTATTTAAAACAAAACCTTACCAAAGTAAACTTTGCGGAGTCTTTTTTATGAAGAACCTTGATATTCGGATCCGTCTTTGATGCTTGAATGCTCTTCGACGGTGTAGCGGTATATGACATAATAAATTGATAACGGGCTTATAAAAATATATCCTTACAAATACCAAAATTACATAGATTTAAAAATTTTATTTTTTTTGAAATTCGAGTTCATTTAATTAAAATAGTTTTAAAAACCATGGGTTGTTACATAATTCCCTACTTACATAGGGATTTCGTCCTCGAAATTCGACGAAGCCTAACGCTCATGATAAAATATGGTCACAAATCCTGCCCATAAAAACCACGAATAAGCACCCATACACCCAATCCTACCCGCATGTTTCCTCACGTACTCTCTCACGGATCACTACTTGATTGTATATCTCAAAAGTCATCAGAACACTAAAGTCCTCAAATCAATTCTAAACATCCTCACATCAAGATTACAAATCCTAACCTCGATGCCTACCACGTTCCTAACAAAAACTCCCTATCACCAACGAAACACATCAATTTGAAAACATAACGAATCAATTTATAAACATAACGAATCCAAACTTTACACTTCCGAAATAATTAATACTAAATTTCACTCAAAAACAGTACTAAGCTCCCCAAATAAATTAAACTTCCAAGCTATACAAAAAATAAAATATTCCAAACATCATGCCCTAAAATCCTCCAATAATTCGTTGCGTCGAAATCCACGCTAACCAACCACTAAAGAGAAAAATATGGGGAAGGACACAATATGACTAGAATATATGCTCAACACAATAACATAAATAAAATGCAACAATACGAATCTGAATTCAAGTCCAATGCCACATCCGAGCATTATACCAATTTATTTTTCAATAACACGTCAATAGGTCACCAAGCCTCACCTTACCTCACCTTAGCTTCGTCAAGCCTCATCCTGGCTATTGGACTTTTGGACTTTTGGACTATTAACGGGTGACCATTCTTCGTTCCATAAAAAAATTTCATGACACCATGCCGATAAACAAATACAATCTCTTAATCGAATCAATATTTTATATTCCAATAAATGTCATGACATCAACAATATGAGTACAAATAAATGTGGAACAAACAACTACTCCCGACAGATTTAAGGAGGATATTGCGTTAACCCCGTACCTTAAAATCATCAAAATAAATTCGTAAGATTCTGCCTCAAAATTCTGATCATACCACTGCCTTCTTCTTGCGAAAATAATAAAAACTCGTTTTATCCCAAACTCGAGAAAACACCAAATATGACTTCAAATCAAGGGTTGAATATTGAATAAAATTGGGGCTAGGGTTTATTGATGGAGGGAGATGAAAATAGAGGACGCTACGGATTTTTGAGAAGGCTAAAATGTGTTTTCAAAGCCCTAAACCCGTCACTTTGTGTTTATATACCAAAAAGAATTTGAGTCCTACTCAAACACAAACACTAAAAAATTTATTGCGGACAATCTGACCATTGGAATTGGCTGAATTTGGTGGACTAGTAACTGAAGGCGAGACAAAGCTGCAGAAAGCAATTCACCTCGGTCGGACGGTCGAATAATTTTATTTATTTATTCTCCTCCTTAGGTAGGATTCTCCCTTGATTTTTATCGACAAAGTTATAGTTTCCAAATTTCAATCCCAATTTAAATTGCACTTAAAACCATCTTTATATATAAAAACCAACATTTTTACATACCTTAATTAAATAGATTCAAATTTCATTTCCTTTTAAATCCGAGTTAATTTAATTAAAATCGGTTCAAAAATCACGAGTCATTACATACTTCCCCATTAGCACAGGAATTTCGTCCACGAAATTTGACGAAGCCTAACGCTCTACATAAAATATGTTGCAAAAATGCCTATTATAAAAACCAAGATTAGGTGCCCATACACCCAATCTCAGCCGCGTGTTTCCCCACACGCTCTCACATGGATCACTACTCGATTCTATCTCTGAAAAAACATCACAACACTATAGTCCTCAAATCAATTCTAAACATCCTAAAATCAAGATTACTAATCCTAACCTCGATGCCTACCACTTCCTCAAAAAAAAGTCCCTATCACCAACAAAACACATCTAACCCGCATGCTAGACCCAATCCCAAAGACCCGAGGGTTTGCGTATATCTAAGCTCTTATACCATCTGTAACACCCCGTGCAAAACACGAGGCGCTACAATGAATAAAACTAAACTAAATCCACAGCAATCAGTATAGAGCATCTATATTCCACAAAAATAAACATAAAAAATTCAAAATTTACACTTCCAAAATAATTACAATTAAATTTCACTCAAAAATAATACTAAGCTACCTAAATAAATTAAACTTCCAAGCTATGCAAAAAATAAAATCCTCCAAACTTCATGCTCTAAAACCCTCCAAAAGTCCATACCGTCAAAATACATGCTAACCAAACACTAAAAAGAAATATATGGGGAAGGACACAATATGACAAGAATAGATGCTCAAAATAATAGCATGAATAAAATGCAACACTACAAATCTGAATTCAAGTCCAATGCCACATCCGAGCATTATACCAATTTATTTTTCAATAACACATCAAAAGGTCACCAATCCTAACCTCACCTCACCTAAGCTTCGTAAAGCCTCATCCTGGCTTTTGGACTTTTGGACTATTGGCAGATGACCATTCTCCATGCCATATAAAAAAATCATGACACCATGCCCATCAACAAAAATAATATCTCAATCGAGTCAATATTTTAGATTTTAATGAACGTCTTGATATCAACAATATAAGTACAAATAAATGAGGAACAAACGACTACTCTCGAGAGATTTATGGAGGATATTGTGTAAATCCCGTACCTTAAAATCATCACAAGAAACTCATAATATTCTCCCTTAATATTCTGATAATAACACTGTGTTCTTCTCGGGAAAACAAGCAAAACTCGTTATATCCCAAACTCGAGAAAACACCAAATATGCCTTTAAATCATGGGTTGAGTATTGAATAAAATTTGGAGTAGGGTTTATAGATAGAGGGAGGTGAAAATAGAGGAGGCTACAGACTTTTGAGAAGTCTAAAATGTGATTTAAAACCCTAAACCCATCACTTCATGTTTATATACCAAAAAGCATTTGAGTCCTACTCAAACACAAACACTAAAAAATCTATTGCGGACAATCGGACGGTTAAAATTAGCTGAATTTATAAGGCATAGTAGCTGAAGGCGAGACAAACCTGCATAAAAAATTCAGCTCGATCGGACGATCAAATATTTTTATTTTATTTTTTTTCTCCTTAGGAAGGATTCTCCCCCGATTTTTATACAAAAAGTTATAATTTCCAAATTTTAATGCCGATTTAAATTCCACTCAAAACCTTCTTTATCTATAAAAACCAACAGTTTTACATACCATAATTAAATAGATTCCAAAATTGTATTTTGTTCGAAATCCGAGTTAATTTAATTAAAATCGGTTTTAAAATCACGGGTTGTTACATACTTCCCCACTAGCACAGGAATTTCGTCCTTCAAATTCGATGAAACCTAACGCTCAAGATAAAATATGGTGTGCAAATGCCTATTATAAAAACCACGATTAGGCGCCCATACACCCAATCCTATCTGCATGTTTCCCCATGCGCTCTCTCACGGATCACTACTCAATTATATCTCTCAAAAATCATCACAACACTAAAATCCGCAAATAAATTCTAAACATCCTCGCGTCAAGATGACTAATCCTAACCTCGCTGCCTACCACTTCCTCAACAAAAACTCACTATCTCCAACGAAAAACATATAACCCGCATGCTAGACCCAAACACAAAGACTCAAGGGTTTTCGTATTCCTAAACTCTGATACCATCTGTAAGACCCCGTGCAAAATCCGAAATAAAGGGTGGCCAGCCCTATACCCCGATAAAATAGGAAATCATGGATAATATCATCCTCAGCATCACGACAATATACAAAGTATAAGGAATAACCACTCTATATTCCAGAAAACGGGTTATCAAAAACTTTGATTTGAAATAAAAAGAAAAACATTTTCAACAACCCATAGTGGAAATAGAGGGTGGAAATCCCCACAAGCGCATATAAGAAATCCCGAAAGATACAAAGGACCGAATAAAACTTCGGTCAATACCATCCATTCAACATACATATAGTACCAAGTGTTACATAATAAATTCATTATACAATTACAACTGTTTGGGCAACAAGCCCGAATGAACCGAACATAACTAGAAACATAAACAGAGGCGTCTACGCAAAATCCCGTGAAACCCGCACAGTGTCACGGCTCCTCAAAACATGTGAAAGGGAAAAGTCATTACTGGCGACCATGCGGCGGAACACCTGAACGGATCATATACATATAGAGATACCACAAGAAAAGAAAACCGGTCAGGGCCGGGTATATGTGATCAATAGATAAATGACAAGTATGATAATGATGCACAATTAAGCATGGATGATAGTCTAGCATGTTAACAGCATATAAGGAACTGAAACTGGTGAAGGACTACATAGAGTGAGATTCATAATAAAACAGAATTAAAAGTGCTTATGAGCCTTTATCATCTTTAATCATATATCAATTTAAATATTCATTTTCCATTCCTTATCAGGAATATAATTGTCATCATGTGCTCTATATGGCACTAATCTCAATAACATGCTCTTTGCGGCATAATTTTGCTCTTTATGGCATTAATGTTCCATCGAGTCCAACTCGATAATTAGAATAGTCATAAATATAAATATAATGCTTCTAAGACCACCCGTCCGAGTTTCCCCACTGTGCGCGTCCCTAAATAACCATCATCTTCCAGGGCCTAACATAAGACAACCTGGGATCCTATCGAAAGCGTCGGGAAGCGGCCATGAGCCTGCGTGGTAGCCAAGACCACACCCGAAATCTTCCTACCAGCACAGAAAAATATACAACCATAAGCGCTCCCATGGCCTAGGACTATATCCACCCTGCATTCATTAGCCAGGGGGCTTCACCTATCGTGCGGACTTCCCTTAAGATGGTATTTAGAGAGGTGTGTAACATCCATTTTATTAATTCCCATTACATGATTAGTAAATTATCATTTACCTTAACAATTTCTCATTTTAATTGAATGTATAAGCTAATTCGGGACTAAGTATAAGTGGTACCGACATAGCATCCTCAAAAGGAATTTTAGACTCCAAAGTTATCCCCAAAGCCTCCGTTGGCTTTAATATAAACCATCAAGTCAAAATGTAACTCGAGTTGAATTCTAAAGTCTCCAAAGTTGACCTTAATACATTCTAGACCGATATAAAACTACAAGACAAAAGTGATGCCTAAACATCACCTTAAATTCCCCCTTGAAAGAACCCTAGATGAACCCTTTCGAGTCTAGGGTGTCGACCCAACTCAACTAGTACTCTAAACCCTATGTTTACTTCATTTAAGAAGGTCCCTAATCAATAGTCCTGAAGGGAAGGGGTTAAAAATGAAAAAAATTTTGAAAAAGTGCAGGGCTACCGAATCGATTCGCCCCCCTTGGCCGAATCGATTCGGCCAGAAAGTTTGAGATTCTGCATAATAGCCGAATCGATTCGCTCAGAGGGCCGAATCGATTCGGACTGAAAATCTGGGTTTCTGCATAACTGCCGAATCGATTCGGACCAATTCCGAATCGATTCGGTCAACAAGACCTGAGCACTGGCCTTAGCCGAATCGATTCGCCCAGGGGACCGAATCGATTCGGGCCTGCGATTTTGCCAAGAATTTGCTATGGAGTCTTGGACTCCATTTTCTACCCCAACTCAATTTTCTCCAAACCAAACTCATATACCAACACTATAAGAACATCAAAGATGCTATTGATCATCTTAAAACCTCATGAATCAACTTAGGGTGAATCAAAACCCAAAATATACATAACAAAACCCTAGGTTTACTAAACTAAAATCAATACACCATTATCACAACAAATCATCTATCTCAAGACACAAATAGCAAGTAAAAACTTGCCTTGATTCAGCAAATATGCAGATTCCTTGGTGTAGTAGCAATCTCTCTCAATCTCCAAAGCTTTCTCTCTACTCTTCTCTTTTCTCTCTTAGGTTTAGGAAGGGATTTTGGGGAATTAGAAGACTTAATAGGCTTAAATCGTGACTTAAGGCAAATGTCCCACTAAATTAACCAAAAGTACGATAAAATAATACGCAATAGCATAATTAAGGCACAACCAGTCAAAAATGCCCAAAACTACAAAATACAATATGGCACATTATTTGACTATTTCACACATTCCGGAATCAACGGCAACCTCCAAATTATCATTTGGACACTTTAAAATTCAATTTAGGTTCCGGTCTCATTATTAAGCCAAATATCATTTTAAATTCAGATGATATTAATAAGCATGACATAGCAATATTTTCCCATAATTATGATATGTATGCAACCTCATAATAAATATCAACTTTTCTACATTGAATTAATCATTCAAATCATAACCCAACACTGGTCTCTAATTACTATACTAAGTAATTATAAAATACGGTCTCATAAGCGAGGGTTATTACATACTCCCCCCCTTATGAGGGAATTTTGCCCCCAAAATTCAGGCGTACCTCATGAGAAAAGACGTGGATATTTCTCCCGCATCTCATCCTCGCGTTCCCAAGTTGATTCGCTTGCATGATGATGACTCCAATGGACTCTCACTAGAGGCACCACCCGAGATCTTAACTTCCGCTCCCCAAACTCGAGGATAGCAACCGGTTGTTCTTCATAAGAAACATCGGGCTGCAAATCGATATCTTCGAAAGGGATGTGCCAAAGGGCACCTTCACACCTTCTGTACTTTTTCAAAGAGGAGACATGAAATACATCATGAATTTATTGTAAAGGTTCCGGCAAGGCAAGTTGGTATGCTACAGGACCAACCTTTGCAATCACCGGGAAGGGTCCAACAAAGCGGGGTGCAAGCTTTCCTTTCTTCCCAAAACGCTTAATGCCCTTCATCGGGGACACTCGCACCAACACTTGGTCTCCAACGTCCAATTCCATATGTCTCCTACCCGCATCGGCATAGCTCTTTTGACGATCTTGGGCTATACGTATGAGATTTCGAATAAGCTCGATCTTCGAAGAAGTATCTTGGATCATTTCAGGTCCAAGGAACTTATTATCACCCACTTCCAACCAACAAGCGGGCGATCTACAAGGCCTGCCATACAGAGCTTCATAGGGTGCCATTCCAATAGTGAATTGGTACGAGTTGTTATAAGCAAACTCAACCAACGGAAGGTATTGTTCCCAACTGCCTTTAAAATCGAGTATGCACATACGAAGCATGTCCTCCAACATCTGGTTTACCCTTTTGGTCTGACCGTCTGTTTGAGGATGATAGGAAGAGATTAGCTTCAACTCGGTCCCCATAGCTCCCTGGAAACTCTGCCAAAAGTGGGACACAAATATTTTATCTCGGTCGGAGATAATATTCAAAGGTACCCCGTGGAGTCTGACGATTTCCTCAATGAACAACTGGGCATAACGAGCGGTATCATAATCGGTGCGCACGGGCAAGAAGTGTGCCGACTTAGTCAAACGGTCGATAATCACCCAAATTGAGTCATGACCCTTCTGCGATCTTGGCAAGCCCGTAACAAAGTCCATCGAAATGCTTTCCCATTTCCACACGGGAATCTCGAGCGGTTGTAACAAACCCGTCGGCCGCTGGTGGTCAATCTTAACCAACTGACAAGTAGTGCATTGAGACACAAACTCTGAGATATCCCTCTTCATACCAGCCCACCAATACAAACGACGCATATCTTGGTACATCTTGTCCCCGCCTGGATGCACCGTGAACTTCGACCCGTGGGATTCTGCCATCACTGCACGTCTCAAATCCCCATCATCGGGAACCACAAGTCTTCCATGGAAGAGTAGTCCACCCTCAGAACCTATTAAGTACGACTCCGCTCCCTCAGACAACAACTGGCGTGTATGGTCTTGACAAACCTTATCTCTTTTCTGAGCTTCCACAATCTTTGCTATAATCGTGGGAGTAACCGTCATCACGGAAAGGAATGCTCTCACCCCCGTATCCTCCAGGCTGAGTTCCTTCCACTTAGCTTTCCACACTTCAGCTAAGTCCCTATCAGGCTTTCTACTCAAGGCATCTGCTACCACATTCGCCTTCCCGGGGTGATAATGAATATCAAATTGGTAGTCTTTCACAAACTCCAACCAACGGCGCTAGCGCATGTTCCATAGGTATCGCATCACCTAAATAAGTATACAAGTTACTTATCTTAATTCCATAGGTATCGCATCACCTATAATAATAGTCATCAATAAACGTACCGGATAACCACTCAATCCTCTTTAGCCCATATCCTAAATTTCATCCTACTCGCATCCTAGGATTTACTCAAATGCAATCAGCCCATATTTATTCTAACCATATAAATATATCTATACACACTTTCCGAAGACCCCTCTCGAATGTTACGCATCCTAACCATTCATTAGGTCCACACCCCAGATTGTAACCTTAACTAATCCAAGTTTCTCTCTTTCATCCCAAGGTTTAATCACCCTAAATTACATTATCTAGGAGTCCTAATCTCCACTTTCTAATTTAATTTCCCCCTAAACTTAAGGAAGAAAACTTTCAAAAATCTAACAGGGCCGAATCGATTCGGATGGACCGAATCGATTTGCCTCTTTTCGAATTGATTTTCCATTACCAAATCGATTTTAAAATGTTCTACTTTGTTACTGTGTAAGACCGAATCAATTTGTCTTGTCAGAATCGATTCGCCTTATGAAAATTCGAAATCTGCCAAGGGTTATCATCTTCTCCACCCAACCTCCATTTTCGTGGTTTATAATCCTAACCAACAACACTATAATCATCCTAACACTGATTTATAACTAACACATCAATTAATTTATGGGATAGAACAATTTCTCTTGGATTTAAACCATAAAACCAATTAAACTCTCTTTTATCATTTCTTCCCATTTCTAACCATGTATACACAACATTAACATGGGTTTAACACTAGAAGTCATCAAGAGTGAACAATACATCAATTTATAAACTCAGAGTCAATTTTCTAAATTTATTTCAAGGGTTTCAACCCAAAAATCATATAGTTTTCCAACTATAATATGAGATACACACACTCAATTGAATAAAGTAAGTAAACACTTGCCTCATGGATAAAATTCAACGGCCTCTAGTAGAATCCCGCGGAGTTTAGCCCAGAATCCCCTTTCTCAAATTCTTTTTCCTTCCTTTCTGATCTTCTTTATTTTCTCTCTTTTATTTCCATTCTATCTCTCTCTCTCTCTCTATCTCTCCCGTGTGTTATAAGAGAAGATATAAGGATTATCCCTTATAAAACCCAATTTTGACTCGTATACTCAAATGCGAGTCCCCACTAGTCCCAAAGTCCCCGGAACCTAAACACTACCCCCGATACTCTATTCTGACTATCTCGGACATTCTGAAACCAACTGTGCACTCAAAATCTCCATCTGAGTCACTTAACTAAAATTCACTAGTCGGACCCGACATTTCTCAACACGCGTTCTCTACAACATAGGTTATCACTCATCACTTAACCCAATTGACACATGACGTAAACTTATTTTGACTCATTTACTTAGTCCCCAAAGTAAATGTAACACACATTGGTAATTATCTAACACTTAATAAATCCCAAAACTACTATTCACCCTAATTCCTGTAATTACAAAATTACGCCCACTTATGTAATTTAAATATCTATAAAAGTACGGGATATTACATACTTCCCCCCTTATAAAGGAATTTTGTCCCCAAATTTCAGATACCACCTGTACCCAGAAGTCGAATGGTACTAAGGCAATGGTATTCTACCATATACTTATTCACGGTACCCACCTATCTCAAGGCTTATACTCTAACGCACTTGCTTAATAACAAGCTTAACTGAATCTCTACATGCTAAAACATTAACTTGGTCGTAAGATTAACTCTAAAAAGACAAATCGCACCTAGTGCTTCTATAACCACATATAAAGAAAATGAGCCTATAATCACCGCTCTAACGTATCGATCCCATCGTAAAGCCACCACTCTAAGCGTTCGTTCGTCTACATCATAACTTAGAATTACCCAAAAAAGGAAAACTACACTAGCATTTGACTACTCCCGTCAGCCATACATCTTATCTCAGGTGTGCTAACTCTTGTTGCACCTATATAACTGGATCATTGCATACATCATACAACGTTCCATCCAACACATTCCAATTCTATTTATAATTTCCCCAAAGCGAAATCTTCATCTTTATATATTATGTCCCCCTCTATTTCGAATAATATATAAAATCAACTTACCAAGGTGCACATACACCCTATAACGGCACAGCTATTGCAAACGTCACACACGGAACACTCTCTCTAAAAATGGGCCCCACTTTCTTCTCGCCCTAGTGATAACACTTGGGTACTCTCAACCTGAATAACTCGAGATTAAATTCTTCCTATACCTAGAAATTTAATCCTTATCAAAGTTAACCCACCAATATTCTCGTGGTTAACTCATTAAAATTTCCCTATATCAGCGCCACTGGCCCCACTGGCCTTACTTTATGGTAACTCTATGATTAATGTGTTTTCCTGCACATGTAAATGAGTACTATACTAACTATATCCCTAGCGGCCAAGACCTTTCCTAACTCCCGGCATTAGCTCAGTTTCATGTGTGGGACGTCTCGCAAAGTTAAATCCAAACAAGGAATCCTCCCACTACACTACTACCTTGCATCATCGGTCATCAAGATATAAAGACCTAAGGCACACAAACGGGACTTCCAAAATCCTATCTTGCAACCATACTAACGCACTTCTACCTCTATGTCCTTCCATTTCGGTGAAATGGAAAGTCTAACTAATCGGTCCATCTATACACTCCATAAGTGTTACGATCATCATACATAAACATTCTACCTCCAAATTAGCCTCCTAATCATGGCATGGCTATAAGCCTCAAATCAATTCCCTTAACCTTACCTCACCCATTTACTTACGGTGTGAGAAACATTTAAGTGCATTTCCACGGCACTTCCGTCTCCATAAGCCCCTAATCATCACTTGACTCTCAGCTTATAGTGTTTTCTCCACACTGGATAATCTATCATCAAGACCAACATCCTAGCATCTCAATAACATCTCTATAGTCCCAACGTCGTTCAGGTTCATGCGTGGAGTGTCTCGCAAGCAAAATCCAAACAAGGAACCCCTCTGATACACTACTACTTAACTTTGTCGATCATGGAGGTATGTCAGTGTAAAACATACAACTGGGATATTCCTATCCCGTCTACTAACAAAATATGGTCAGAACCCTTACTTCTCTTGAGGAACCAAACCATAAAGCGCTTGTACTAACACTAAGTCCTTTGTGTGAACAATAACGAGATTAAACTCACAGCTTAACTATAAATCATGCATACCTTAAATCATATCTATAAGGTCCCCATACACTAAAATCATGATAATGAAATATTTACTTATCGAAGTTCCATCTAAACATATAATAAAGGTGAGCTCAACTTGTATCCAAGTGAGACATCGCAAAATAACTAGTTCCACCCTGGAACCCTGGATACGATAGCCTTGCAATCATTAGCCTACTATCGCTCTAATTGTACAAGAACATATTATACTCATAATAGTATTATACTCATATAACACACACAAAACAGGCAGTGTAAACCGAATATAAGCTCAAAATACCAACACTCTCCTCCACAGTGAATGAAGAAAAATATAACCCTACTATTGCGGAAAAACATATAGATATATCCTCTATAATACTACCAATACCACCAACAAACTCAAATCATGCACACAAATCTAGGGATAACGAAATACTATGACTCAATATTTCCACACAAACTATACCTCCTTCATCCTAGGTCAAACGTATAATAACAACTTTGCCAATCACCCTAACTGCTCTAAATGGTTCCAAGACGTAGTACACTTGTCTTAACCGAACCAAAAAAAACTTTAATCAATGCCCCATACCCTACTCTTGTCCTTTAACTCATATCGAGCAAGATCAAAACGTGTGGTTGTACGCTCCACATCACCATATTCCCCATTTTTTGCCATCCTAACCATGTTAAGGTTATCAGTATCTTGGACTCTATATCCTCGATCCTGACAATCACCCTCATAGTTCCTTTAACTCTTCCGACTAAAAGGAAATACACTACCGGCCTCAACGGCCCTGTTTTAATGAATCCCTGGGCAGATTTCTATCTGTGGGGTCTCATGAACATAAACAATTCCATTCTTTATCTTTAGATTTATTTCTTCGACTCATCCAGCTCCACTCACATGGAAGCGTTAAGATTCCCAGTATAAGAGGCACGAGACTACCATCATATACACAAGGAATACGAGTAAAATATCTATAAGTGTTAACAACACTTGCAAGTGAGCTTATTATTCCATTGAAGGACTCTCTCTTCATTGTACCTACCTCATTAGGTACAAAATTCACTTCACCATATAATTCTTTGTTCACTGTCAGACCCTGACCGATCCTCATGTGAGAAATTCAGAAACTGCATTCTCTTTATTTATGATAACTTGAAGGAACTCACGTTAAACCATATGTAAGATTCCTTTATGAGAAAAACATTCTGCTCCCCCAAATATGGTGACCATCATTCCCACCATTCCAACATTACTCTAACGAGTAAAAAAAATTTACTCAAATTTTCACATCTGGGCATATCTATACCCTGCTCTAAGACAAAGCTTCTTAGGTTTCTACTTCCATTGGATAACACTACACTTCCTTCGCATAACTTAATCTTCAACGTATGGTCCTTATCAAAGACCTTTTAGACTTTTTCCTAATTTAACTTCACTGGGTAATGCAAGTTTTTCACCACTCTCTACTATAGGAGTACATGGATAAGTATAACTACTATACTCTCGTAATCATTGCGAAAATGCATAAAAATGCCATAAAAGGAGTGACCTCAACTGCGGCCCTCGTTCCCAACTTCAACTAGTAAATCCAACTAAGACCCGCCTCCTGATGCCCTCGTAACGGCCTTCCCTCGTTGCCCTTCATCGATCAGCACCCAAATCTCATACGAGCCTGAAAAAGATTTACTATAATCTTACATAACAGCAGGGGAGCGAAATCTCATAATAGGAATCAATAATCCTAATAATAAGGATTTATCTCAAATAAAAAGCAATGCTGAAAGCGTATTGCGTCCGCACAAATTCCTAAAGACACTAGAACCTGATCCTCTGATACCATCTATGAAACCCCATCTAATAAAATACCGGGTGACCAATCCTATACCAGATTAAAACAGGAATCTCATATGGTTCATTCTTAGCATCACTGTCAAAAACCAATTCAATTACTAATAATTTATTATGATGGTTTCAAAATTTTATTTAACTGATCTTTTTAATCAAACCAACCAAGTAAAACAAGAAGACCATTTATATACCACAATTGAAATAAAATAAGGTAACCAAACTCTCGTTACAACATAATACAACCAAATCAAAATTCCGCAACCTAAAATGCAGTAAAAATAAATGAATACAGTTGGGCAATCGGCCCGACTGTTTATCTAGATCACAAGGATAGAAGCATCTAAAATATACTTGCTTGCATCCACAACTGCTGTAGCAAACGTCTGAGTAGAAAGAATCATCATCCAGGAGTCCCTACGTCCGGACGCCTAATATATATACATATATAGTAAGAGAGGGAAAATAGAGAAACGGGTCAGATCCCGGGTTTTGAAAATATTTAGAAAGTGCGTTAAATGCCATATTTTTAAAATATGAAATCTTTCATATTTAAACTGGTATCGCACTCCCATGAGATGCACCTCACCCCTCCTCTAATACTGCACACCTATCTCATACATTTTAAACAACCCAGTTAAGCTACCCTGCCTAACTAATCTCTTTCACCCATCCTCTAAGTCTTCATAACTATCACTTACCATACGTGAAATATATATATATATATATATATATACCGTTCATTTTTCGAAACTTTCACTTAGTTAAAATACCATTTTCTCTTTAGTGTATAAAGTCCCGTATATATAATTCTTATTTTGATATAAGAATCACATCTTTATAAATCCAGATATAAATCTCCCGGAAGAAGAATAAACTCTTTTTCATTTTACACTTTACACAAATCTAAGTTATATGATATCTCATCTTCATATACGAGTAATATACTATACACAACAAGTATATTGATACCTATATTACAATCATAAGTATAATAACCATCCCACCAAGCTATAACTCGAGGATGCAGTCTCAAAGTACTATCATCATCCGGGTATGCTCAACTTAACTTAGGTACCAAACCAGACTTACTCATGATCATGTTAGGACATAATAAACAGTGGAGGCGATTACATTCCCTCATGAAAGTGGAATCATTATCGCACCCATATGCAGGACAATATGACCTGGGGATATACTCTCCCTGCTCCACAAGCCAGGGGATTCACCCACATCGCACACCATCCCTGGATAGCACTAGAGATATAGGTATACATAAATATATCGTTCACATACCAATATATTTATAACCAAATCATATATATATACTATAAAAACACCAGTATATATAATATATATCACTTTCAAGTATGCCCTGGCTATAATTTCCTAACTCTTATAGTGATAGCCAAAATATCCCGAATGTTCCCATTCGTAATAGTATATAAGTATTTACACGCTTAAAATACTAAACATATAAGCATTATTTTACTTAAGATTGAACTTACACCTTACTCACTTATAAGGATTTATATATAAACCTGAATGTAACAATTCGTAATACTTAAATAAGTATACAAGCTACTTATCTTAATTCCATATGTATCAAATCACCAGTAATAATAGTCGTTAATAGATGTACTGGATAGTTGCTCAATCCTATTTAGCCCATATCCTAAATTCCATTTTACTCTAATCCTAGGATTTACTCAAATGCAATTGGCCCATATTTATTCTAACCGCATAAATATATCTATACACACTTTTCGAAGACCTCTCTCGAATTTTATACTAACCATTCATTAGGTCCACACCCCGGATTGTAACCTTAACTAATCCAAGGTTCCCTCTTTCATCCCGGGTTTGATAACCCTAAAATCCATTATCTAGGACTCCTCACGTTTAGAATCCCCTACAATAATCTCCAATTTCTAATTAATTTTCCCCCTAAACTTAAGGAAGAAAACTTTCAAAAATCTAGCAGGGCCGAATCGATTCGGATGTACTGAATCGATTCACCTCTTTTCGAATCGATTCACCCTTACTGAATCGATTCAAAAATGTTCTACATTCTCACTGTGTAAGACCGAATCTATTCGCCTTGTGAAAATCCAAAATCCGCTACGGGTTATCATCTTCTCAAAAACCCAAAAATCATCCCAACCTCCATTTTCGTAGTTTCTAATCCTAACCAACAACACTATAATCATCCTAACAGTGATTGATAACTAACACATCAATTAATTTATGGGATAGAATAATTTCTCTAGGATTTAAATCCTAAAACAAAATAAACTCTCTTTTATCATTTTGGCCCATTTCTAACCATTTATACACACCATTAACATGGGTTTAACACTAGAAGCCATCAAGAGTTAACAATACATCAATTTGTAAACTCAAAGTCAATTTTTCCAAATGTATTTCAAGGGTATCAACCCAAAAATCATACAATTTACCAACTATAATATGAGATACACACACGCAATTGAATAAAGCAAGTAAACACTTGCCTCATGGATAAAACCCTACGACCTCGAGTCGAATCCTGTGGAGTTTGGCTCGAAATCCCGTTCTCTTCCTCTTTCTCCTTCCTTTCTTCTCTTATTTCTTCTCTCTCTCTCTCTCTCGGTCGTGTGTTATAAGAGAAGAGATAAGGGTTATCCCTTATAAAACCCTATTTTGACTCATATACTCAAATGTGAGTCCCTACTAGTCCGAAAGTCTCCCAAACCTAACACTACCCCCCGAATACTCTATTTTGACTATCTCGGGCATTTCAAAACCAACATTGCACTCGAAATATCCATTCGAGTCAATTAATTAAAATTCACTAGTCGAACCCGATGCTTCTAAACACGCGTTTTCTACAACATAAGCTATCACTCGTTGCTTAACCCGACTATGACATGACACAAAATTATTTCGACTAATTCACTATCTTTGTGCTCGTCAAAAGAAACCTGACAAGAGTTATCCCAAACAAACCTCACCCCTTTCCGGGTCAAATTTATCAAAGGGCTAGCGATCTTAGAGAAACCCTTGACAAACCGACGATAATAACCTGCCAAACCCAGAAAACTACGAATTTCGGTAGGTGTCGTGGGCTGACCCCACTCCCTCACCGCAACCACCTTGTTCAGATCCACCGAAAATGCCCTGCGAAGTCACAATATGACCCAAAAATTGCACTTCCCGTAACCAAAAACCACATTTCTCAAACTTAGCATACAATTGGTAATCCCTCAACCTTTGCAAGACCAACCTCAAATGAGTAGCATGGTCTGATTCCGTTCGAGAATACACAAGGATGTCATCGATGAATACAATAACAAATTGGTCTAGGAAGTCCCGGAATACCCTATTCATTAGGTCCATAAATACGACGGGGGCATTGGTTAGTCCAAAGGTCATAACCAAAAATTCATAGGACCCATACCTCGTCAGAAAAGTGGTCTTGGATACATCCTGCTCCCGTATCCTCAACTGGTGATACCCCGTCCTCAAGTCTATCTTAGAGAAGTATGACGCTCCCCTAAGTTGATCAAACAAATCATCAATACGAGGCAAAGGGTATTTATTCCGGATGGTGACCTTATTCAATTCTCTATAATCAACACATAACCGGAGAGAACCGTCCCTTTTCTTCATAAACAACATAGGAGCACCCCATGGCGACGTACTACGCCTAATGAACCCCTGCTCCAACAACTGCTGAATTTGATCTCTTAACTCCCTCATTTCAATGGGAGCCATACGGTACGTAGCTCTAGCAATCGGTCTCGTTCCTGGTGCCAAATCAATTACAAATTTAATCTCCCGACTCGGAGGCAAACCCGGTATCTCCTGAAAAACATCATCGAATTCTCTAACAACTGGAATAGATTCTAAGGGAACAACTACATCCCGAGAAATATCTTCCACAATACAATACAAATAAGTACTAGTTCCTCATTCTAAACGAGGCATGACTACCAAGAACATTTCTTGTCCCGGAACGACAAAGACTATACTCTTCCCATAATAATTAACTATTGCATGATACTTGACAAGCCAATCCATGCCCAAAATCACATCATACCCGACCATGTCTAGAATGAGTAAATCGGCCTCAAAGCACAAATTACCAAGAGTAATTCCTATATGTTTACAAATAAGGAAAATGAGCGAACCATCACCCATAGAGGACTCAACGCTAGTGAAAGTGCTCTCTGCAGATTTTATCAACTCTGTAGACTGAGCAAAACTTCTAGAAATGAATGAATGTGTCGCACCCGTATAAAATAAAATGCGACCCATATGTCCCTGAATAAGGAACTTACCCTCAATCGTTGGCGGAGCAGGAGGATGTATAGCATCCTGGATATGATAAACTCTCCCATACTGTAGCTGACCCTGCTGTGCAGGAACAACCGAGTTTGGTGCCTGTGGCGGAAACTGAACATATGGCTGCTGAGAGACTCTAGGAGGCTGACCCCCAACCAACTGAGGACACTCCTTCTTGAAATGACCCTCCTCCCCACATTGGAAGCACTTCCCCAACATATTCTCCGGAACAAGGCTCCAGTTGTTTCTAAACTAGTTAACACCTTGGCCCAGATGGCCCCTACCCCCTTGACCACCCCGACCATTTTTTTGCTGTTGCGAGGCACCCTGACCGTGCCTATTATTATTATCACCCGAATTAAACCCACCAAAATGTTATCTTTTTGGCGAGTCCCCTTTCTGGGGATCCCTTTCTTTCTGCTTATTACCCACAGATTGGGACGAGGAAAAAGCTCCTCCTCCATTCCCACTGCCTCCTGGCTTTCCCGCTTACCCCACTACGGTAGCTTTCTTGCTACTCTGCATGTACAACCAATGTTCTTGGCAATGGAGCAATGATGCATTCATTACCTCACCAAAAGTTTACAAGGCTGGATTACCCAGAAAATATTGTCGGATTCTTTAGTTCAAACCTCCCATAAATTTTAAAACCTTCCTCTCTTCCGGAGTCACCTCATCCGGTACAAAACTTGCCAACCGGGTGAACTCCTCTTCGTATTCGGCAACGGACCGCTCTCCCAGTACCACATCCTGAAGTTTCCTTCTCATCTCCCTTTGAACTGCGGGAGGAAAATACTATTGGTTAAACAAGACACATAAATCAGTGATCGTCATAGTATCCCTCTGTTCTGGTGTAGTCATCAACTCCCACCAGTGTAACGTGGCCCCAACAAGTTTGAAAGTAGCAAGGACTTATTTCTTCTCCTCACTACATTCCACCATTCGTAGATGGCGTTGCATGTCCTTCTTCCATTGGTTTGCTCGAATAATGTCAGAACCTCCGTCAAATTCTGAGGGATGGCCCTTTAAAAATGACTCTCTAACTCTCTCCCACGGAGAAGGTCCCGTAGGAGCTTGTGCATCCTGTGCTCATTGTTGAGCTTGTGGCATTTGCTGAGCCACTGCGGTCATAGCCGGATTAATCGCTTGGGCCACTATATTTGCTACATCAGCAGCACTAATTGTTCCTTGTGGCGGCGGGGTACCAACATCATCTTCTACAACTCTATTACGTCTCGCTGGGCGACCCCTCTTAAGCGACATCTGAGATAAAGGAACAATAGAGTTAGAATACTATTCAAAACAATCTATATTGCAGAAGATCGCAAATATAAGCAACAAAGCAGTCCTAACATTAGGTTCTATATCAAAGAACGCTATGGTAGAACGTGACAAGTCCGCAAAGATCCTAAAGACTCTAGAACCTGATGCTCTGATACCATATGTGACAACCCGCAAATCCGAAATAAGGGGTGGCCAGCCCGATACTCCAACATTTCGGAATCATGGATGGAAATCATTCTCAGCATCATAACAATAAAATAATTATACGGGAAAACTACCCAATAATTCAGAAAACGGGTTGCCAAAAATTTTAATTTAGTTTGGTTGCAAATAAAAGAAAACAATTTAAACAACCCAAATCTGAAGAGAAAGTGGAATTCCAAAAGGGCTTATATTACATCAACAACAAATATACAATAAAAGACTGAATATGCTGACGGTCAACAGGTACATAAAACGTGTTACAACAGTTTAATAATTTACATAATACATCCCTTAAGAAGTTACAAAGTTTGGGCCACACGCCCGAATGGCAGACCCGATCATATCTAGATTACAAAAGAAGAAAACGTCTAACAACACATCCTGTAATATCCGCAAGATCTTACAGCTCCTCAAAAGCATAGGATTAGGAATATCATAACAGGCACCCTTGCGGTGGAGCACCTGAGCGGATACAATTTCATGCACAACAAGGAAAATGAACGGTTCAGGGCCCGATTTTTATATGATTACCAAATGAATAAGAATCATGACAGTTATGAAATATTAATCGTGAATGATAAGGATAAGAGTCTAACAATAAAAACCCAAAGCATAATAAAGCAGTTTAAATGATTATGTCTTTTATTAAATTATGCAAGAGAAAATAATTAGACATCGTAAATTTAAAAGCCTCCATCATTATTTACCATTTCATTCCAATTTCCATTCCTTAACAGGAATATAATACATCGTATGTTCTTATGGCATTTTACATATCTCAAGTCCCACTTGATTTAGAATGGTCATATTCTTATATATATAACAATTCTAAGACCGCCCCTCCGAGTTTCCCCACTGGGCGCCCCCCTAAATGACTATCATCTTCCAAGTCCCATCAAACAAGACAACCTGGGTACCTAACGCATGTCGATAAGTGGCCATATTCCTGCGAGTGAGTCATAACCACACCCAAAATTACCTCACTAGCGCAGAATAAAACATATAACAACCCTGCATATGGCTGAGGACTATAGTCTCCCTGCATTCACTAGCCAGGGGACATCACCTCATGCGCGAGCTTCCCTTATGATAGCATTTAGAGAGGTGTGTTTAAGTAAATTAACATTTACCATTAAAATCTTAATTTCATTTCCATTATTCACTTTTGTTTCATTTTATCTGAAACCACAATCATTGAATATTCTCATTAATATTCATCATATTTTAAGTCCCGAATTAATCTCCAATTGATCACAATAATGCTATAAGTCCCAAGGTCTCATATACCTCATTAGATCCCCTAGAGTCTCCAAGCATGGGCCTAAAACTCCAAGACACTTAACGGATTTTTAAAGAAAAGAAAAACCCTAACCTCAATTTGTACACATCCGTAATAAGCCCCATTTAACCCAATCCTAATGGAGGGTAGCTATCTAACTCATCTAGGACTCTAGGACTCTAAGTTTACTTCATTCAAGAAAGTTCCTAGTCCCTATCAGAAGAAGAAAAAAAACTAGGAAATAAAATAAGGATTAAAGGCAAAAAACAGAGGACCAGTCGACCGGTCCTGGGATCGCGGTCGACCGCATCTCAAAACTTTACTTAAGTGGAAAAACAGAAAGCTCGATTTAGACGATCGGTCGACCGGTCAGGGGACCGCGGTCAACCATACACCAATTTTTATGCCTTTGTGGGAAAGCAGTATGCCCTACCCCGAAGGCCCGGTCGACCGGTTAAAGGACCGCGATCGATCGGTCATAGCAGACCTAGACCATTTTCATCTTCTACCAAGCTAAATCCAAGGTCAAATTTCAACCTTTGACTTTCTCCCCTTAACCCCCAAGTACAATAAACCAACAACATTTCCAAACCTCAACAAACACACTAAAATCCTTAAAAATCCTACCAAACTAAGATCTAATAATTTAAATACCCAAAATAGGTGTCCAAACCTAATATTTACCCAAATCTCCCAAATACACAACTATCACACAAATTATCCACCATAAATAATATATTAGCAAGTAGAAAACTTGCCTTAAGCTTGCAAATTCATATTTGAGGAAGATGAATGCAAGATTAATCTCCAAATCTTCAATATCTCCCTTTCTCCACAAGTTCTCTTCTTCTCTCTCTCACTCTAGGTTAACGAATTTCACTTAAGAAAAATAAAATAAAAGCAAGACATAAATCGTGCCTTTAGACTAAATTCCCAACTTAAGTGGTTAACACCACATTAAATGATTCGCAACTACACATTTATGCTAAAACCAGTCAAAAGTGCCCAAAACCTCAAAATACAATATGGCACTCGATTTGACTATTTCGCACCATTTGGGACTAACTAAACCCTCCAAATTATCATTTGGAAATTTTATAACTCATTTCAAGTTCCGGTTTCATTTTAAACCATAATTTCATTTTAAATCTTATGACACAATAAAACATCACATGGTGACATTTACCCACATATAAGGTAAACATACAACATTTTAGTAAATATTAACTTATCCCATTAAATTAATACTTACTCCACATTCCAACATTTTATATATAATTACTTCACATAGTAAATAAATATAAAATAGGTTCTCAAATGAGAGGGTTGTTACAATTGGTTGCTACAAACTTGAGAGAGAGAAGTAGAGAGAAAGGAAGGGTTTTCTAAAGGGTTGTTTGGGCCAAACAACCACCTTGCACCACCATCAGCACCGGTGTTATGACCAAAAAAAGAACATCACCACCCTACCATCTTCTCCAAAGGATGAGAACCTCTATTTCCAGTCAAGTGATTTAACTTGTTACGATTCAACATATATAATATCCATGGTAGTTTAGAATTGGAGACTAAACTTGGTATATTAATAATTTAATGAATTGGGAGAATTAAATCTTGAATATGGGTAGGTTTTTCATGTAAAGAAACTCTGGAAAGATTAGATATTTGAATCAGAACCTTAATGATATAAATTATGGATTAAATCTGAGTATGTGGTTATCTTTAATTGAGAGAAGTTATTTTAGGGTTTACACATGAGAACTTGATGAACATATAGATTTGTATGCATTTTCATATTGATTTGAATATTCTGGAGCATTAGAAATCATGTGTTTAGGTTGGTATAACATCATATATGTTTACTTTGGAGATTGGGATTATGTAATGGATTGTGGAGATAAAACGAAGGATAAAAATGAAAGAAATTTTGGGTTGTAAGTGGTCGATCGATCGATCGACATTCATAAGTTGATCGATCGACTAGGTTCAATCGATCGACATTCATAAGTCGATCGATCAACTAGGTTCAATCGATCGACATTCTTGAGTCGATCGATTAACTCCCCTGCATTTGTAACAAAATTTTCCTTTTAAGGTTTAACCAAATTTCGGCTTTTAAAAATTATTGATGTGGACTATTTGAATATATTAGGACTTAGTTAAGGGCAGTAGGGGTGTATTTGAGGCCAAAAAAATATTAGTTTGGTTTGGGATTTAATAATAAAGTTACGAGTGTCCGACGAGTGAGTTACGAGTGGAAATTGTGAGAACTTGAATTTAATTTGCATAAACCATAACTTAAGGTTAAAGACAGTAGTAGGGGGACTTTATCTTACTAAAATAACCTTAGAGACAAGTGGGAGACTTAGTATACTTTTAGGTTAGGTTTAAGTTCTCGAAAATATACGACAAGAGTTATTGCTCTAAACATATTACGTGGAATATATGGATAATACGATTTTATGTATGAGACTACTGATATAGGGCAGGAGTATACCAGTATTGATATGACTATTACTTAGGTTGTGTGAGTACCTACTATATAGATTATTATGTGTATGACATACCTACCATACTTTCTATCACGGGAGGTTATAGGAAGAGGACAATCTTGTCCTGTGTGCCTTCGGGGGGATTTAGATTTGGTACCTTAAGAACATAGGATTGTGAAGGCTTATTTTTTAGTTGATAAGTTAGCTGACCATGGGAGCGTAGGTAAGTGCGTGACCTATGGGTATGTGAACTATGTTCGCCTCCAATATGTGTTATTTGTACTGATCCGGTTCTTGAGTGATTCGTAACTCGTGATCCTTATGTACGTGATGTACCGGGATTCGATAGCAGAGTATGTGAGCACCTCAGCTCAGCCTAGAGGTGCCATATGTATAAATATGTACTGAGAGTAATTTATATATATATACTTGTGATTGTTCACTATTGCTTAGTAGATGAGAATGGCTAAGATGTTTATGACTTAAAGACGTGGGAACTTAAATAATTCAGGAGATAATTGATCTAAATGATAAGTATTTGAAATGTAATTATGTTTTAATTGGGTAATTAATCTGGATTTAAATACTAGCGAGATGAGAGTTATTATTTGATTATGATCATTTTGTTGAATATTACTGAGCGAGTATAGTTTATATGATTATGGAAGTATTAAAATTATCACGAGTGTTGGCAGATAAATGATGAGGATGAGATTGAAGATGAAGATAAACATTCATATCAAACATATAAGAGACAAAGATTTTTAAAGTGGTTCGGCTATAAGGAAAAGCCTACGTCCACTGTTATTTTATTCCCAGGGGTTTACAATAGCACAATGTGGTAGAGAGAGAAAGGATGTGTATCTTGTGTATGGTGTTTCTTGGTTCTCTTGTTCTTCTTTTTGGCTAAGGGAATACATATATTTATAGTGATGGGAGATAAAGAGAATCATTGTATGTAGACATTTATACATTATGTCTACATTCAACGAATCTAATTGTTGAATTGCTTGGTATGCTATGTGTTGTCATCTACAGTATAAATGTACATTAATGATCATTAAATGCGCTGCCATCTTCATTAATGCACATTAAATGCATAGTTATCCTTTGATCTTCCTGGTTGATATGCCGACCAACTCTCCTCGGGTGCCGACTATCACTCCTCGGGTGCCGACCAACTCTCCTCGGGTGCCGACTAACACTCCTCGGGTGCCGACCAACTCTCCTCGGATGCCGACTAACACTCCTCGGGTGCCGACCAACTCTTCTCGGATGCCGACCAACTCTCCTCGGGTGTCGAATATTACCACGTAGGATGACATGTGTCCTTTTCTGATTGGTCCTCGTAGATGGAGAATTTTTGCGTTAACAGAAGCCCTCAATGCTCCATGCTTGATGGTTTACTCGAAAGGATGGAGTATTTATTCTGCAGTGTTGCTCGGTGCTCGTGAAATTCTTGATCTACCTTCTTGATTTGTACAACATAAAGTGCATTATCTCCTGGACGACATATGATGCAGGCTGATCGATGGTTGATAATCTTTCTTTTGAGGAACTCCGTGTGCTATGTATCACCCCTGGGAATTTGGATACATCCATTCTATAGTATGCAGCTTGTAGCTTGTCATAATCTTCAAGTATGTTGATTGGTTTGCTAGCCGACCAACTGCCTCCTGTGCCGAGTAACTGAGTGCTAACTTCACGTGCTTGATTCTTCTGATTTATGATCCTCTGAATACTTTGTCGAGTAACATACTAGCTTTTGAACCCAACTCTTCAATCTGATTAGTACCAAGCTAGTGGTGGACTTCGAAACATTTTTACGCAACTTCTTCTTCATTATTCGTCGAGACAGTAGTAGCAAAGATCTCAGTGCTGTAGATGCTGATTTTGACTTCTACCTTTGCTCGGGGACGAGCAAGAGGTTCTCTGGGATGAGCAAGAGCTGCTCGGGTAACTGTCGAAGAACAGAGAACTCAATCTTCTTTGGAGAATCAAGCCTTCCAACTAATGGCAAAGAACCAGGCCTTGGCTGAGATGTCCGAGAAGATCATGAGTCTTGAAGAGAAACTTCCTGCTTGGGGACGAGCAAGAGCTTCTCGGGGACGAGCAAGAGCTGCTCGGACAGACCATCTGTGATGAACATCAGAATGCTGAAAGATCTTAACTTCATAAACTCCCCTTATGCTTTGGATGATCCTCCTGCTGGCGAGGAACCTGTTTCAAAAGAAGAGGGAAAGAAACCAATAAAGTAGGAATCTCAATGTAATAGTTAGTATACATTTTCATTCTCAATGTATTTTGTTTTTGATTTTAATGAAAGACTTTCATTTTTGTTCACAATCTTAATTGCTATTGTCTTGTAAAATACTCTACATCTGTGCATATGTATAAGTTAAAAAGATAACAATATTGTGTTGTTCATCGACCAACTTAGTAATAAAAAAGTTACAAGTATTAGTAATGTTGCTCGATCACTTAATAATAAAGTAATGAGTATAAAAATGTTTAAAATTTTTCCAACCAACCAAGGTTGTTAAATTGTGCTCGTCGACCAATTATAGTTAGTGAGAGTTTATACCCTACTAACCATACTTGGTAAATTTTTGTCTTTTTCATAAAATGTGTCCGACCAACCAAGGTCGATAAATTCTCCTCGTCGGCCAACTACAGTTAGTGGGTTTTTATCCCCGACCAACCATACTTGGTACAGTTTGGAATATTTTTTCCTCGTCGACCAACTACGTTGATACAGTTTGGAATATTTCTTCCTCGTCGACCAACTACGTTGATACAGTTTGGAATTTTTTTTCCTCGTCGACCAACTACGTTGGTACAGTTTGGAATATTTCTTCCTCGTCGACCAACTACGTTGATACAGTTTGGAATATTTTTTCCTCGTCGACCAACTACGTTGATACAGTTTGGAATATTTTTTCCTCGTCGACCAACTACAGTTAGTGGGTTTTTCAGGTGAGAGAAAATTATTTTTTATATTGATCCCTTCCTATTCCCTATTTGGAGAGATAAAAATATGGTGAATGATTAAAGTTATTACCAAATTTATATAAAAAATCAATCAATTTGACTTTATTGACATAAATGGAAGCTGAACCAAATTAAGTATATAATTCATAAAAATGAATGCAAAGAGACTCAAACTTGAAGAGAGAAAATAGATCTGGGTCATGATTTCCATGAGAAAACTTTTTATTGTCTTTAACCTTTTCCCATTCTTTTATTAAAAATATGATGGGAATTTGAATAGACTTCAAAGATCTTACAATATTTATTTCAAAATCAACAATGAAAATGATCAAATCTTATCATCGTCATATATATTGGTATATGTAATCATTTAAAATATTTATTCCATGATATAAAATAGAAACTTGAGAATCAAGCAAAAAGTTATGATTTATGAAATCCACTATTTTTCAGATTTCTAAATAAGAATTAATCTAACAGTTATGATTTTAAAATCATGATATGCAATATTTTGCAAATAAAAATTGGATAATTAATTTATGTATATAAACATAAAAATCATGATTGAATCATATAGAAAATAAAAACTTAGCTTTTGATGGAGAACAATGCTTGTAACACGTTCCCACAGACGGCGCCAATCTGTTGAAGACAGAAAATGGCCACTGCCATTTTAGTGGCGTCAACAGCAGATAAATGATGAGGATGAGATTGAAGATGAAGATAAACATTCACATCAAACATATAAGAGACAAAGATTTTTAAAGTGGTTCGGCTATAAGGAAAAGCCTACGTCCACTGTTATTTTATTCCCAGGGGTTTACAATAGCACAATGTGGTAGAGAGAGAAAGGATGTGTATCTTGTGTATGGTGTTTCTTGGTTCTCTTGTTATTATTTTTGGCTAAGGGAATACATGTATTTATAGTGATGGGAGATAAAGAGATTCATTGTATGTAGACATTTATACATTATGTCTACATTCAACGAATCTAATTGTTGAATTGCTTGGTATGCTATGTGTTGTCATCTACAGTATAAATGTACATTAATGATCATTAAATGCGCTGCCATCTTCATTAATGCACATTAAATGCATAGTTATCCTTTGATCTTCCTGGTTGATATGCCGACCAACTCTCCTCGGGTGCCGACTATCACTCCTCGGGTGCCGACCAACTCTCCTCGGATGCCGACTAACACTACTCGGGTGCCGACCAACTCTCCTCGGATGCCGACCAACTCTCCTTGGATGCCGACCAACTCTCCTCAGGTGTCGAATATTACCACGTAGGATGACATGTGTCCTTTTCTGATTGGTCCTCATAGATGGAGAATTTTTGCGTTAACAGCGAGTATAAAATATGGTAATTTTGGAAATTAAGTTGGGACGCGTGTGCCAGTCACGTCGGGACTAATTTAATAGATTATAAAGTAAATTGCTTTTTGAGAACACACAATATACTGACTTACTTGAGTCTACATATATAGGAGTTCCAACTAGTTTGGATATCTAGACAAAATAAGTTAGATTAGTTTGAGAACTCCATCTCCTCAAAGGTTCAAAATCATTGAATAAATCCAATCCAAGAGAACCTTCAAAGGGAAGTCAATTTTATACCTTAAAACCACAAATAGGACACTTTCACTGCATCATACATATCATCTATTTGTTTTAATGGTTTTTCAACACTTCAAATCTTTTAAAAATCAATTTAATTCAATTCAAATCACTTTATATAATTTCCAAATGATTTTTGAATTAATTAAAATACATTTTTAATAGTGTTGTGGGTATAAATTGAATTTCAGAAACTTATTTTCTATGCTGATTCTTTGCCTGGGTAGAATCCGAAAGCGCTACAGAATTGGAGATGTGCTATGTAATTATTTTCAACAAGCGTTTTGATTTTCATCTTGTGCGTACACGTGTTGGCAACTTATCGAGTTGATTTGTGTTTCTTATAAGACACAAAATGTTTACAACTTATCAGCCCTTGTATCAACTTAATCAACGTACTGCATGCATTTTGTTTCAATCCATGTGACCTAAAAATAAAGATAAAATAGTTCCACACACCAGAAATCCCATTTATTGAGGGTTAGACGTTTTAGGGTTTCTGTGTTCATAGGTGTTGTGTTTTCATTTTGAAGACCTCATCAAAATCTTTGATTCTCTCGGAACTCATCTCTAAGAAAGGCTTAAGTTTCATTGTTGAAACTGAGTTTTTTCTAAAAGAGAACGTCTCACGTATATTTTATGTTTCTCTTTTTAGATCTGATATCTTAGATCTATTCTGTTTCAACGAGTTTTTGAAATAAAAACTTTTAGTTTTTAAATAAGTTTTTCAGATCTAGTGAGTTATGTGTTTCTAGTTTTTTATTTCATATTTTATGAAATACTGGAGTACAAAAATAAAGGGAACACCAAGAACTCTTGCTAAAGTTTTTAGGCGTACAGATCTGAAAAGAAGTTTTGTTTCAAAACTTGTTGAATCAGTCTTTGCATGTTAAGTCTGAATCTGTTTTGTTAAACTAGACTTCTAGTCTAGTTTGGATCTCAATTGGAGGTTAACAATTTCAAAAATATTTTCAAAACCCAAAAATTATTTAAGACCTTGAACCGTCTTCTGAGCAAGGTATCCTTGAGATCTATGGTTAAATAAAAGATCAAAAAGTCTTTGCTTGAGAAATGAAGATTCAAAAATAACTTTCATTTTAGAACTATTGTAATTTGTTAGGAAAGTTTGTATAAATCTTGAGAGGGTGAGTAGCATGTTTTCATGTAGAATAACATCACAAACACTATCTCACACAAACACTTAGACAATGTGGTTATGTATGAGAATCTTGGATATTTAAAGAGTTGATGGAATCAGAATTCAAAGAGAAGGAGATTAAGGAAAATACAAAGAAGAAGCGAGAAAAGATCAAGTTCCAATTCATAATACCTTTGGAGTGGAGAATCTCGTGTAGGTACATTCTGAACTTAGGTTAGGATCTTTGTGGTTTGCGTAAGTGTTGTAACTTGATTTTTATTCTAGTGGATTTTTTTGTTTTGTGTCGTAGAGGGCACCGTGGATGTTTCCCTTGATTAAGGGTTTTACCACGTTAAAATCCTATGTCTATTTCTTTGAATATTCTTAATTGTTGTTGTGATTGGGACTGCATGCTAACTTCAATAGATGTTCATTAACAATTAAAAAGTAAGGTAATCAACTATCAAATTTAATCCATAAATTCATAAAAGTTTTTACAATACATCTTGTGTTTTTCAAAAAGAGTTTTTCACAAAAACTTTATTCGGAGTTTACTCAACCATAACATCTTGTTATTAACCTTGTAAACAAAGTTGTTAGTGATATACCCATATATACCCTCGTCCAGGCCGAGGGTGTCCTCCACCCAGACGAGGGCTCAAGTCCAGGATAAGTCCAATTACCACAGTTCCGTTACAGAAAGGGTCGGCCTAGATGATCCTTCAGCGAAGATCGGATGACCCTTAAAGGGGCCGACCCCTTATCATGAATAAGACGACCCTCCAAGGGGCCGACCCCTCATCATTAATAAGATGACCCTCCAAGGGGGTGAATCCTCATCATGGACCAGAAGACCCTACAAGGGGCCTACCCCTCATCATGGGTTGGACGACCCTATGAGGGGATGACAATACGAGGCCCACATCTAATCGGGCCCAATGTCAGCATGAACTTTAGCCTCTACTTGGCATCCTAGGCCGAGGGTGACGTCATCACAGCTCGTGACTTGGGAGACGCGTGGAACAGTGTGCGTGGAAATCATATAGCAGGTGGACTAAACCGTTAAGACAATATTATCCCCTCACGTGAGGGAATATTATGTCATCATTAATTGCAAGTGGCACTTCCAGGTATCAGCAGAGGATTGGCTAGATCATCATTCACATGCACCATGCATGCTTGGGGGGGAGACACTACACCTCCCAAGCCCTATATATACTGGTCATATTTAACCTTGTAAAGGGATCGTTAATTGTAACCCTATCTAAAACTCTTCTTGTACACATAGTAGAGAGAGAATGAGCTTATGTGCATTGTATCCAAGGATATTAGTGCCCATATTTAGTGGATCACACACTCACAGTGGATGTAGGCCTAATTGCCTTCACCACTATACATTGTTGTCTTATTCCTCTTATACTCATCTCCTTCTATACACTTATATACACATATATCTCTATGGCTGCTATTGTTATCACTGTTTGAGCTCTCGCCTCGTATCTGGTGGTGTTGAATCTTAGCATCATCAGTTTGGCGACGTCTGTGGGAACGAGAAGATATCTCTTCCTTTATACAGCTTGACCTCACCAAAAACTCTAGTGGTGAATCAGTTATCCCCCTTCGTGTGGAGATGTTTCACCATTGAAAGAAACCCATTAAGGTTCTCAATCTCATCAGTCTTTTGATCATTCAGATCTTCATAGCTCAAACACATGGCACCAGAGATATGACCACCACCTCTTCCACTGGATAGTGGAGTAGGACCTAGTTCCATCCAGGCACTGCCTCAGTCTGAGATGGCTGATGTGGCGGTCGCCCTGAAGTCTGTGGCAATAAGCCAGCAGATTATACAAGAGCAATTTACAGCTCTTAGCCAAAAGTCGCCCTTTGAGAGGCTGGGCCCAGTAAATGACCTGTGGGAAAAATTATCCAGATCAAGGAGTGTTGCGAGGTCCAGGAGGGACGCAGCAGATGGCCGACCCCACGGGGGGCAACCCCACAGACGGGATGATGGTCAGGGAGAAGTGAACAGCCGATATAGACCTGCCGCAGTAGATCCCTCGGTTCACCCTAAAGAGGCAGTAGGGGATAACATCGTCCAAGCCGACCCTACGAGACCCTGGAATGACTCGATCCAAAGGATGGAGGATAAAATTGGTGATATCCTGAAAAGTCGGGACCCTCTTCAAAGAGTATACTCCATAGGCTCACCCTTTGTGGCTAAAATAGTCAACTTCCCAACGCCATCCAAGTTTAAGACACCTGTGGTCACCCCAAGGTATGATGGTAGTACCAACCATGTCCATCATATTGAGATGTACCAGTTAGAGACAGACATATACTCTATCTCAGATGGGATGAGGTGTCGTGCCTTCTCCGGCACTCTGACTGGGGCCTCATATGTCTGGTATATGTCTCTTCTAAAGAACTCCATTGAAAGCTTTAAGCAATTAGCAGATCGGTTTATTCATAACTTTTTCTTTGGAGTGAGGCCACAAAAAAAGACCACACACCTGCTTTATGTTAAGCAGGGGAAGAGCGAGAGCCTAAGAGACTACATAGACAGATTTAACAAAGAAAAGTTGGAGGTCGAAGACTATGAGGAAAGCATAGGCATGACAACCCTCATTGGGGAACTCCAGAAGGGGAAGTTACTATGGAAGGTTGCCGAAGACCCCCCTAAGACGATGTCTGAATTGCTGGCAACAGCGGGAAAAGTGATGAACGCCGAAGAGGCGATGGCTGCAAAATACGAAGATAAAAAAGGAGGCACTAGTGGGGGTAAGTACCAGAAAAAGAATAAGGAGTGGAAGAAGAGGCTAGCAGATGACAAATTTTCCAATTATACCCCTCTGACGGTCAGCTACGAACACATTCTGAATGAGATAAAGAGTGATCGATCCTTGAAGTGGCCTGAGAAGTTGAGGGCAGCCCCTCACAAGAGGAACAAAAACCTGTTGTGTGAATTTCACCAAGACCATGGTCATGTGATCGACAAGTGTTTTCCTCTGAAGGATTAAATTGAAAAAATGTTAAAAGAAGGGAAGTTAAGGAAATACGTTGACAAGAATGCCTTCAAGAGGGGCCGAGGGGACGACCCCAGGAAGAAAAGAGGTGATACGTGCAGGGAAGATCCTCCAAACAGAAGGGATGACCCTTCAGATGATGAGGATGACCCTGACCCTGACCCTGACCCTGACCCTGACCCTGTAAAAAGACTTAATATGATCTCACTCGGAGTAGGGATGATCTCCGGGGGTCTAGAAGGAGGAGGATCAGAGGTCGCTGACAGGAAGGCCCATGTAGCTGAAGCCAAGGCAGTGACAAAAGCTGTGCATTCAACCTCTATAAAGGCAAAGTCAGAAAGAGGACGAAAGTGGATATGGATACTCTGATAGTGGGATTCTCAATAATGGACTTCAAAGGCCTCTTAGCCCCGCATGATGGCCCTCTCATCATTACTACCAGGGTACGCGGGTGCGAGGTGCTGAGGATTTAAAGCCTTAGGTCTCAACCGTGCCAGGCTCATCATATACCATCACCCCTTGATTGGTTTCAGTGGGGAAAAAGTTCATCCTCTAGGAGTGTATGAGGCCGATGTTAGGATAGGGGACGAGTGTCTGATATGGCTCACTAAGAAGGTAAACTTTTTTATAATGGATGAATACGTCTTCTCAGCATACAACACTATACTGGGACGAGTGTCCCTCAAGGAATTTGAGGTTGTGTCGTCCACGGCTCATCAGATGATAAAATTTTTGACCCCTTACGGGGTAGGGGAAGTTCAGGGAGACCAGGTGATGGCACGGGAATGTTACTTCAACTCCACTAAAGAAAGAGAGGCGCATAAGAAGGCATCAACTACTTACAATATTGATACTCGAGACCCCAGAGATGAGACAAAACTGAATAAAGGAGAGGCCGCGGAAGAGGTAGAATCCATCATCCTCAATGAGGATGAGCCCGAAATAACCGTCCAAGTAGGCAAAGCTCTAAAGACAGACATAAAGGAAGACCTCATAAAGCTGCTAAGGAGAAGACAGAACGTCTTTACATGGAGTCATAAAAATATGCCAGGGAACAACCTTGAAATTATGTGCCACAAGATAAATATGATAGAAGGGGCAAAGCCAATAAAACAGAAGAGGGGGATTTATTCTCGAGAAAAGTATGAGGTCATTAGGGTAGAGGTCAAGACGCTGGAAGATGCCGAGTTCACCAGGGAGGTAATTTATCCCGAATGGCTATCTAATGCGATCATAGTCCCCAAGGCCAACGGGAAATGGAGAATGTGTGTGGACTTCACCGACCTCAACAAATATTGTCCCAAATATAGCTTCCCTCTCCCCCGCATTGATCAGATGGTAGACGCTACCACAGGCCATGAGCTAATGAGCTTTATGAATGCCTATATAGGTTACAACCAGATCTTCATGAGCCCTGAGGACTTAGAAAAAATAGCTTTCATTACTGACAAGGGGACATACTATTATAGGGTCATGCCCTTTAGCCTAAAAAATACGGGGGCAACATATCAGCGCCTTGTGAATAAAATGTTTGAAGACCAAATTGGGAAGTCTATGGAGGTCTATGTAGAAGACATGTTGACCAGGAGTTTGAAGGCTGAGGATCATGTGGACGACCTCGAGAGGACCTTTAACACGATGGACAAATATCGAATGAAGCTCAACCTGGCCAAATGTGTCTTCGGGGTCGGGGCTGAGAAGTTCTTGGGGTTCATCGTCAATCAAAGAGGCATTAAGGTCAATCCTGAGAAGATAAAGGCCCTCCTAGAAATAAAGACCCCCATGACCATTAAAGACGTTCATAAGCTCACAGGACAAGTGGCCGCTTTGAATAGGTTCGTGTTCAGAGCCACAAATAAGTGTTTACCGTTCTTTAAAATTCTCTGAAAGGACTTTGAATGGAACGAAGAGTGTGACCAGGCTTTCAAAGAACTAAAGTAGTACCTAGGGTCTCCCTTGATTTTATCACGATCGGTGCAGGGCGAGCAACTACATGTGTACCTAGCCATCTCAGAATCAGCCATCAGTGCAGTCATTGTGAGAGAAGAGGATGGGGTACAGAAGCCTATGTATTTCAATAGTAAGGCACTCCAAGGGGAAGAGCAAAGATACCCGAGGATGGAAAAATTAGCCTATGCCCTAATCCATGCATCAAGAAAGATGAAGCCGTACTTCCAGTCCCATACAATGCTCATCCTCACTGACTCTCCTCTCAGGCAGGTTTTACACAAACCAAAAAAATCAGGGAGGCTAATGGCCTGGGATATAGAGCTGGGAGAGTTTGACATTGTGTACCAACCTAGGGTGGCCATTAAGGGGCAAGCATTAGCAGATTTCATGGCTGAATTTACTTGGGAAGATGATCAGGTTGAAGATGAGAGCCTCGAGAAGATAGATACTCGGCAAGGCAGAATTTTTTACCCGTCCACTGATAAGGCTGAGATAAGCATCGCTAGAGAAAAAGTTGCCAAAAACGAGGAGGGAAGATATCTCTTTAGACAGGGATCCCCCACAGAGGGAAATTTCTCAAAAGAATAGGCCGTGTGGAACCTCTTCGTGGAAGGGTCCTCTTATGAGAGCGAAAGTGGGGATGGATTAATAGTATCAGTGCCTGACGGCACAGACATTAAGTACTCCCTTAGGTTCAACTTCAGAGCCTCAACAACGAGTCTGAATATGAGGCCGTAATAGCAGGCCTCTCCTTGGCTAAGTCTCTTAGTGTCGGCCAGATCTTGGTCCATAGTGATTCAAGACTTGTAGTGAATCAGATACTAGGAGCATACAAAACGAAAAAAGAGCGAATGTCCAAATACCTTGAAAGAGCGAAGTCACTATTAAAGATCTTCGAAGAAGTAAAGTTGAAGAGGATACCTAGGCTTGATAATGGTCGAGCTGATGCGCTTGCTAGGCTAGCCTCAGCGACTAGGTAAGATATCAGGAGGACAATCCCAGTGGAAATCTTGCTTCGACCAACGATTGAAGATGCAGACGGAACACTTAGCACCTGCTTAAATATTAGCAGGGAAGCTTCGTGGATCGACCCCCTAGTCAGATACATTAAAGATGGGGAGATGCCAGAAGAAAAACAAGAAAGGAAGAAGTTGAGATACAGAGCCACGAAATTCACTGTCATCGGAGACACCTTGTACAAAAAGGGGTTCTTGATCCCCTTGCTCAGATGTGTGCACCCATCTGAGGTCCTACACATCTTGCAAGATGTGAACGAGGGGTCATGTTCAAGCCATTTGGGGGAAGGTCATTAGCAAAGAGGATAGTAACTCAGGGATATTGGTGGTCGACCATGGGGAAAGATTCCACGGCGTACGTAAAAAAGTGTGATAAATATCAAAGGTTCGCCACCATCCCTCACCAGCCCCATCAGCCTCTTACCTCTATCACATCCCCATGGCCATTCGCAGTATGGGGAATTGATCTAGTAGGACCCCTGCCTAGGGCCGTCAATAATTATCGATACTTGATCGTAGAAATTAACTATTTCTCAAAATGGGTGGAAGCGGAGCCGATGGTTACGATTACCGAGCAGAAGACCTTCCAGTTTATCTGGAAAAACATTATATGTAGATATGGTCTCCCCAACACCCTCATCTCAGATAATGGGACTCAATTCAAGAATTCATCTCTGGAGAAATACTGCGAAAGGGTAGGTGTCAAACAATTCTTCTCAACCCCAGGTCGACCTCAGGTTAATGGGCAAACTAAAGTTATAAATAGAACAATCCTGAATGGGGTCAAGAAAGAACTCGAGGAGACAAAAGGAATGTGGGTTCAGGAATTATACACTGTACTGTGGGCCTATAGGATGACGGACAAGACACCTAACGGGGAAACCCCGTTCATTCTAGCGTATGGCATGGAAGCCGTCATCCCCACCGAGATCTGATTTCACAGAGTCCAAATGTATGACCCCGGGAGAAATATGAAAGAAAGGATACTTAATCTAGACTTGGTCGAGGAGAGAAGAGAAGACGCTGAGATAAGGCAAGCAGCCTACCAGCAGAGGACTGTTAGGTTTTACAACCATAGGGTGAAGCAAAGGCCAATTGCTGTGGGGGATCTAGTCCTCAAAAAGACTTGGCAAAAACCTAATAAGCTTCACCCAAATTGGCATGGCCCATATAGGGTCATTGATGAAGTTATCCCTGGAACCTATAGATTAGAGAACCATGAAGGGGAACCCTTTTCCATCCCATGGAATGCAGATCATTTGAAGAAATACTATCACTAATGTTGTAATAGGACCACAGTTGTAATGAATGTTTTGCTCCAATAGAACACTTGGAATGTTAATGAGAATATTATATTGGCCCTTCATCTTGTGTTTGTCAATCTAGATACGTTGGGGTAATTATTGCCAAACCACCCTCGGCTATAATGTGGTTGAATGATAGGGACGGCCCTCCATTCACTCCCAAGAAAGACAAGAGGGGACTTGAAATTTACAACATCATTAATTTGGTGGTTTTCACCCTCGGCTAAGAGGAGGGTGAATGGTAGGGACGACCCTCCATTCACTCTCAAGAAAGACGAGGGGGGACTTGAAATTTAAAACATCATTTAGTTGGTGAAAACCACCCTCGGCTAAGATGAGCGTGAATGGTAGGGATGACCCTCCATTCACTCCCAAGAAAGACGAGGGAGGGCTTCGATTTTATAACATCATTAATTTGGTGGTGTTCACCATCGGCTAAGATGAGGGTGAATAGTAAGGACGACCCTCCATTCACTCTCAAGAAAGACGAGGGGGGACTTAAAATTAAAAACATCATTTATTTAGTGGAAACCACCCTCGGCTAAGATGAGGGTGAATAGTAGGGACGACCCTACATTCACTCTCAAGAAAGACGAGGGGGGGCTTCGATTTTAAAACATCATTAATTTGGTGGTGTTCACCCTCGGCTAAGATGAGGGTGAATGGTAGGGACGACCCTCCATTCACTCTCAAGAAAGATGAGGGGGGACTTATAAGATGGGCAACACAAATATCATTCAAAATAAATCATACAGGAGGCAAGCATAGAAGACAGGAAGAGAGATTCTATTATAAATTGTCACAAATATGTCGAAGAAAGCAAAGTACAAAAATGTTTTTTATAAACAAAAGGTATGGGCTACAGACAGCCACCCTATTGAGAAACATCAAAGGGCAGGGCTTTAACATCAACTAGATAAATCTCTTTAGTGACCAAAACAGGCCTATCCTCAGAGGTGCCGATGCCTTCGATGTTCACTTGAGACTCTACATGGGCTAGAGCCTCGGCTATGAGGGGGTCTTACATCTCCACTGCTTCAAAAGAGGGACGGATAGACGACACGGCATCGGTAAATTTTAAGACGACCCACCGACAGGCCATCTTAATTCCCCTCTTCAAGTACTCAAGGCCAAAGCCCTAGAACTCATCGGAGAGCTTATAAGCCTCCACTGCATCGGCCTAGGCTTTCTTCACTGCCTCATCAAGTTCAACCTTGAATTGGGCCCCCTGATTGGTTAAGGATTCTTCCTTTTATTTGATGACGGTGTCCTTCACATTCAGGTCGGCCTCGTACTGCTTCACCAGCTTATCCAGGACCCTTGCATGCTCAGTACTGGCACTCTCCATCTCAGCCCTTGAAGTATTCAGTTCGGTCTTTAAGTCTGCCTCACTCTGAATATCTCTCTCGGCCTCATGGAACTTCTTCTGGTTTGTAGCCATTCATTTGGTGGCAGATGTGAAGGCGCAGACACACTGCACAAGGAACACCTAGTAAGGGGATGAGGTAACAGTTGATTAAATATTGGTGAATTAAAAAATAAAGTTGAAAGAAATACCTGAGCCAGAGTGTGGAGACTGTAGTCATAGACCTTGGCTGGGGGCATCTTTGATAAGAAATCATAATCTACAGTCGAGGGCACAGAAAACATCGAGGCTTTGGCCGCCCTCAGGTTGGCTATGAGGGAGGAGGGTTCAGCCTTGAGGAAAGTCAGATTATGAGACCAATAAGCACCCATACTGGAATAGGATCTGGTCCCCTCAGTGTGTGCCTAAGACACCTTTACCCTTGCCCTCGTTCGTGAGTTAGGCCGAGAGCCCCTAGGAACTTCAGGCTCCTTCCTTTTGCGATTGTCGGGCAGATGGCTCCACCTGTGTCAGCCCCACGGCCTTTGTCTTCTTCTAAGTCTGTTGGGTATCTTTGCCCTTTTTATTTCCCAAGCCAGACAGTAAACTTGGAGCAGTCATCTCCCAGAGTTGGTCAGATATATTTGCAGGACGACCTTAAAAGGAGATGATACATTAGAAATATACAATGGCAAAGAGGAAACACTTGAAAAATAAAAATGGAGCACAAATCAACTCACATAATTCTGTCAGGGGGCCAACCCTCATACTAGCTTCTTTGAGAAAATGAGGGGTCATCAAATCTTCAAATTTGTGAAGTTCACCCTCTTTCCCTTGTTCCCTCAGGTAGTCAATAATGTCCATTTCATCTAAGCTGAGTCCAGGGTCAGACCGTGCTCTCATTGAATGGTTGGACCATGACCTTGGAACCCTTGGGCTGTCTTCTAAAGGCTCTATCCTTGGCAACGAATTCCCAATCCCTAGAGATGAAGAAAAATCTCTTCTTCCAATCATGGTTTGAAGTTTGTGCCACATGAAGGAGTATTTTATCGGACTTCCTCTCCCCTAGATGAAAGTATCCAGGTTGCTTGGACGAGGAAGTGATATTGTAGCAGTCTATAAAAAGATCAGCCGAGGCTCATCAATGAAAGTATTCTTCCAGAGGGAGATATAGTCGAGGATGATTCTCCAAGAGTTGGGGAAGTTTAGAAGGAGCAACCCTAAGGGAAGATAGTGTGTCAACTATTGCAGGGTGCAGAGGGAACCTAACACCTACCCTGAACATCTGCGCATAAACAGCAACTTCCCCATCATTCCCCTCGAAGACTCTCTCATCTGTATTTGGGACCCTTATAGTTATATTGAGATGTATACTAAATGTGTGCCTCCACATCAAGAGGTCACGATCCCTAACGGATGAGACGTAAGCCAAGGCATTAGAAGTGTTAACTTGATCAGCATCCAAATCCTCACTATCGTCCTCATACCCCTCATCCCCAGGTCTCTCGGCCTCGTCGCCTATCGGCGGACCACCTGGAAAGGCCACTTGGAAAGCAAGAGGGGACAAGGCTGTCACAGGAACAGCCTCAGAATGTACCATCCCCTCGTCCTGTCGGCTTGGGCCAGGAGTGGACGTCTCTCTCCTCCTAGAAGGCCCATTACCTGTTGGTGACAATACTCTCTCATTCATCACTCCCTCGTACGCCTGACTCTTGGTTGGACGATAGGAAGACCCACAGGACTCAGATGGTGTTAATGTGGCTAAAGGAATGGGGAAGATGGGTCGTACCCAATTAGGGTCAGCCCCTCATCTTCGCTCGTACTCCTCCTCTAAACGCCTGATCTCAGTGAAGAATTTCTCTCTCAAGGTTGGAAATTCCTTGTCTAAATCATAAAGACTTCTAAGCATTAAGGGGAGGACCCTACACTTGAGCAATTTATCTAATCTAACTACAAACAAGTTCACAGTTGACTAAGTTTGACTCTTGGATTAAACCTAAGGAAATTAAATTTTTTATGGATGAACATTCAAGAACAATGGGAACCCAGTTCGCTGGTGATGAATGTCGGGGAGCAAGAAAACCTAAGAAAGGCCACAAAAAAGAGCTCAACCACCACTGAAAAGTGGGGGGGGACCCTAAGGAGACCTGGGATCTATTATCCAACCCAAAACCACCACAGTAAGGTGGGCTTTCACGTCGAAAAAAATGTAAACAGCCAAGAAAACCAGGGAAAGAAACCCAAATGCAAGACAAACAAAAATTGAAGGCTAAAAGTGGAATCTAAGGCAGAAGAGTTACCTGAGAATGAAGACGACGACTGAGCAAGGTCTAAGACGCAAAAGTTACAGAAATGGCGATTTGGAACTGCTAAGGAATTAGAGAGAGAAAGTTGGCGCGCGAAGAAGAAGAAGAAGAAAAAGAAGAAGAAGAGAATAAATATTTCAAAAATCCTTTAAATACCTTGTTATTAGTGGGCCCAATAATCAATAAAAGATGCATCCCAAGAGGAGATGCATCATTAGGGCACCAAGCCGCACACATAGTGTGCAGCCGCCATACCTGGGGAACATAAACAATGATGGACACCTGACAATATGACAGATGCCACTCATCCACCTAACCACTCAGTTAACATTCCCAAGGCAACATTACCCCTCAGCCGTATCAACCAACATCGATGGCTAAGGGCTAGGGGTGATTGATATACACATATATACCCTCGGCCAGGCCGAGGGTGTCCTCCACCCAGACGAGGGCTCGGGCACAGGACGAGTCCAATTACAACAGTTCTATTACAGAAAGGTTCGGCCTATATGATCCTTCAGCTAAGATCGGACGAACCTTCAAGGGGCCGACCCCTCATCATGAATAAGACGACTCTCCAAGGGGTCGACCCCTTATCATGAATAAGATGACCCTCTAAGGGGCCGACCCCTCATCATGAACCGGACGACCCTACAAGGGGTTGACCCCTCATTATGGGCTGGACGACCCTATGAGAGGAAGACAGTATGAGGCCCACATCTAACTGGGCCCAATGTCAGCATGAACTTTAGCCTCGGCTTGGCATCCTAGGCCAAGGGTGACGTCATCACAGTGCGTGACTTGGGAGACGTGTGGAATAGTGTGCATGAGACTCATATAACACGTGGACTAAACCGTTATAACAATATTATCCACTCACGTGAGGGAATATTACATCATCATTACAAGTGGCACATCCAGGTGTCAGCAGAGGATTGGCTAGATCATCATTCACATGCACCATGCATGCTTGGGGGGTACACTACACCCCCCCAAGCCCTATATATACTGGTCATCTTCAACCTTGTACAGGGATCGATAATTGTAACCCTAGCTAAAACTCTACTTGTACACACAATAGAGACAGAGACAAAGAGAGAGAGAGAGATTATGTGCATTGTATCCAAGGCCATTAGTGCCCATATTTAGTGGATCACACACTCACAGTGGATGTAGGCCTAATTAGCTGAACCACTATACACTACACAAAAATGGGTAAATTGGTACCCTTCCAGTGGCTAGACTTGTCACGGTCATTGACCGTGACAAGGCTGTGACAATTGTACTTGTCACAGACTTCTCACAGTCAATGACCGTGACAATCCTTATAATATTGTCACGGTCAACGACCGTGACACATCCGTGACAAATGTCTCATTAAAAAACCCTTTCCCCTTCTTTTTTTCCACCGCCGATTCTTCCCTCCTTTTTCTCTCTCTCTCTATGCTGCTCTCCCTCTATCTCTCTACTTTCAGGTTACTTTCTCTCTCTCTCTCTCTTCCATTTATATATATATATATATGTGTGTGTGTGTGTGTGTGTGTGTGTGTATATATGTGTGTGTGTATAGATGTGCGTGTGTGCGTGTGTGTGGTGGGTGGGGAGGGGGGGCTATTTTGTGTGTGGTGTGTGTTCATGTGTGTGTAGTGTTGTGTGTGCATGTGTGTGTGTGGTGGGGGAAGGGGGTGAGGCAGGGTGGGGGAGGGGGAAGGGGTGGGGCAGGGATGGGGTGGGGGTGGGGGGAGGGGCAGGGATGAGTGGGTGGGTGGTGGGGTAGGGGTGGGGGGCTGCGTGTGTGTGTGTGTGTGTGAATGTGAGCGGGTGTGTGTGTGTATGTGCGCGTGTGTGTATATGTGTGTGTAGTGTGCGTGTTTGTGCGTAATGTCCCTTGTAAACGAATTGATTGGTTATTAATTTTTTTAGTAAATTAATATATGATTTCCCCTCATTGTAAATTAGTAAATTCATATATGATTAATTATGAAAGTAGGATTGCCCATCATTGTAAATTAGTAAATTATTAATTGTATACTTTAATTATTAGTTTAATTGATGAAAATAATTAATTGAGTAGATGAATTAGAAGGAGTACGGGATACACATTTGTTGTTGACATTGCTGTTGGATTATAATGGATCGATGTTGGGTTGGTTAGTTTTAAAAGTGGCATGACCACTGGATTATTGTCCATATGTGGGTGGGATTTTTCAACTTTTTTTGAAAATTACTTTGTATACCGAACAATATATATATATATATATATATATATATATATATATATAGTATGATAATTAAATGAAACATACTTGAAATTACATATGTGCGTGTGTGTATGTGTGTGCGCTTGTGTGTGGTGGGTGGGGTAGGGTGGGGGAAGGGGTGGGGCAGGGTGGTGGAAGGGGGAAGGGGGTGGGGGAGGGTGGGGGGAGGGGGCAGGGATGGGTGGGGGGGATGCGTGTGTGTGTGTGTGAATGTGCGCGGGTGTGTATATGTGTGTGTAGTGTGCGTGAATGTGCGTGTTTGCGCGTAATGTCTCTTGTAAGCAAATTGATTGGTTATTAATTTTTTTAGTAAATTAATATATGATTGCCCTTCATTGTAAATTAGTAAATTAATATATGATTAATTGTGAAAGTAGGATTGCCCCTGATTGTAAATTAGTAAATTAATAATTGTATACTTTAATTGTTTCTTTAATTGATGAAAATAATTAATTGAGTAGATGAATTAGAAGGAGTACGGGATACACATTTGTTGTTGACATTGTTGTTGGATTATAGTGGATCGATGTTAGGTTGGTTAGTTTTAAAAGTGGCATGACCACTAAATTATTGTCCATATGGGGGTGGGATTTTTTAACTTTTTTTGAAAATTACTTTGTATATCGAACAATATATATATATATATATATATATATATATATATATATATATATATATATATATATAGTATGATAATTAAATGAAACATACTTGAAATTACATGTGTGTGTGTGTGTGTGTGTGTGTGTGTGTGCATGTGTGGTGGGTGTGGCAGGGTGGGGGAGGGGGTCGGGCAGGGTGGGGGGAGGGAGCAGGTATGGGGAGGCTGTTTGTGTGTGTGTGTGGTGGGGAAGGGGGTGGGGCAGGGTGGGGGAAGGGGAAAGCGGGTGGGGGGAGGGGAAAGGGATGGGGGGGTTGTGGGGTAGGGGTGGGGGGATATGTGTGTGTGTGTGTGTGTGTGTGTGTGTGTATGTGCGCAGGTGTGTGTGTATGTGCACGTGTGCATATATGTGTGTGTAGTGTGCGTGTATGTGCGCGTTTGTGCGTAATGTCCCTTGTAAACGAATTGATTGGTTATTAATTTTTTATTAAATTAATATATGATTGCCCCTCATTGTAAATTAGTAAATTAATATATAATTAATTATGAAAATAGGATTGCCCCTCATTGTAAATTAGTAAATTAATAATTGTATACTTTGATTGTTAGTTTAATTGATGAAAATAATTAATTGAGTAGATGAATTAGAAGGAGTACGGGATACACATTTTTTGTTGACATTTCTGTTGGATTATAGTGGATTGATGTTGGGTTGGTTAGTTTTAAAAGTGGCATGACCACTGGATTATTGTCCATATGGGGGTGGGATTTTTTAACTTTTTTTGAAAATTACTTTGTATATCGAACAATATATATATAGTATGATAATTAAACGAAACATACTTGAAATTACATATGCGCATGTGTGTGTGTGTGTGTGTGTGTGTGTGTGTGTGTGTGTGTGTGTGTGTGGTGGGTGGGGGTGGGGGTGGGGGTGGGGGTGGGGAGGGGTGGGGCAGGGGATGGAGAGGTAGGGGAAGGGATGGGTGGGAGGGTAGGGGTGGGGGTGGGGGGCTGCGTGTGTGTGTGAATGTGCACAGGTGTGTGTGTGTAGTGTTTGACAATAACAATTCATTTTTATTTGTAGTAATTGTACATATTTGCATGTCTTCTTTTAATTCATTTTGATATGTACTAATAATATTTTTTTACAACAATTGTCTCCTTCAGGTATTAAGGCGAGGATGATGATGCTTTTTATGATGATGTCGTCTGGGCTCGGTGGTAGCAAAGGCGACGAGGGCTCCTCGTCCCCTAGGCTCCCCAAATATGGGAAATTGGGGATGGACATCGAGAACAAGTCGGGGCTATTAGCGAGATCCCTCGAGATGGTAAAGACGATCATCGACCGGGGGTACATTAGTTGGAAGGAGGTGTCATATGAGCTCAAGTTAGGTGTTTGGGTGGCACAACAGGTAATGTATTTATATTTATATTTATATTTATATTTATATTTATATTCATATGAATATTTCAATTTCAATTTCATTTTATATTTATATTTATATTTATTTGCAACTAACATTGTATTTGTTGGACAGGAACAATTCAGCCTGGATCCAAAGCTACGCAATTCTGTCTTGGAGCAGTTGAGGGAGCAACACAAGACATGGAAGAAAAATATGTGGACCCGATACTTTGGGAATACACGAGAGTCCATTATCCAAATGCGTGAATCTGTCCCACTGAAGGAGCCAATCTCATTGGCACAATGGCAAAAGTTCATTGAGAATGAGATCGGGGAGCGACAATTGGCATCTCACCAATCAGGGAGGGAAAACCGGGCGAAAAATACAGACGTGCGCTACTCCTGCTGGACGTCTTACACCGAGGTGGAGCATAGGATGATGGTAAGATTTAATATTTCTATAACTACAGAAATTTATTATTCTACATTATTTTAATTTGCGGTGTCGATAATAATTTTACTTTATTTTATTTCAGGGGACAGGGAGTGGCCCTGGGGGTAGGCCACGTAGGCTCGATACTTATGTGGCTCTTCGGACGAAGAAGGGTAAGGACAATGAGGTGTCCCCGAGTGTCGCGGACATGATTATAAGTAATTCGATAGTTTGCTTTTTGTTAATTACGTTATAATTTTTTAATTTACTAATTTTACTAATCATGTGCTTTTTGACGTTTCAGGCAAAGCTTAAGGAAGTGCATGAGTCGCAGTCTGATGTCGACAAGGCATCTTTGTCCACAGATGCACTTAGCCAAGTGTTTGGCTCTGATTGCAAGGGAAGGACAAGGGGGTGAGCTCGCGGGTGGCCAAATCTAGGATCATCGGATTGGAGATGAGCGACACCGGGTTGGCTCGAACGGTGGACTCGCATGACGCGAAGCTATCCTGTTTGGAGGCGACGGTCCAAGATATGTTCTCATTCATGAAGCGTTCGTTGGGCGGCGGAAAAAGCAAGGGGAAAGGGAAGGAGAAGGTGGGGGGAGGAGGTGCAGGATGACGAGGATGTGGACCTCGCTGCTTCATCGACGACACGTGCGAAATTTGATGATCCACTTCCCTATTTGGCTCCCTTCGATCGACCGATGTTGACACTTGGTTGGCCGAGCGTGTTTATACTGGACATATTTGATGGCCAATGGATAGGGCGGGGGTGAGGGACCCGAATATCATCCAGGGTGGACTAGTTCATGGACGTGGACGCATGTGATACCCAGGAAGGAGAACTCCCCGTTGTGATTGCACGAACAATGCGGCACAATTTATATCAGTGGGTGTATCAATTCGTATATCGTGTGGCCTACTCACCTCTTCGGATTTAACCTTACCCAAGACATGTAGTGACGTTATTTGAATTGAATTGTATTGTTTTTAAGTTGGTACATTTGAATTGTTTTTAAGTTGGTACATTTGAATTATATTTGGATTATATCGTGATGCATATTGTTTCTATTTTGAATGTATATTTGCATTAACTCTAGTTTATTTGGATATATGATGTTTGAACAAGTACAACGTTGCTATAACAGGTACAAATATACTGCTGGGCAGTGGTAGTGGCCATACTGCCCAGCAGATTTTTTTTAATTTTGCCCAGAATTGTCACGGTCATTGACCGTCACAATTTTTTTATAAACTGCCACGGGCTTGTCACGGTCATAAACCGTGACCAACTTGTCACGATCAAGGACCGTGATAATTCTAACGAGCTTGTCACGGTCATTGACCGTGACAAAAAAAGTTGTCTCGCCCAGAATTATCACGGTCATTGACCTTGACAAGTTGAACTTGTCAAGGTCAATGACCGTGACAATTCGGCAGATTTGGTGTAGTGATACATCATTGTCTTATTCCTCTTATAGTCATCTCCTTCTATACACTTATATACACATATATCTCTATGGCTGCCATTGTTATCACTATTTGAGCTCTCACCTCTTATCTGGTGGTGCCGAATCTTAGCATCATCAGTTAGTATTAAAATCTTTCTTCAACTAGTATCATAGCAGGAACACCTTTTGTGATCCTGAAACTTGAGAAATTGTTTTCGAAACTTCCTTCTAAAAAATTTCTAAGTATTGAAGAAAAAATTAAGAAGTTAGGTAACCTATCCAGACCACCACTCTTTGATGGAAACAATTTTTCATACTGGAAAGTGCGAATGACTTCTTTCATTCAAGGAACCCAGGGTGATGAAGTCTGGGAAACGATTAAAATAGGGTTTGAAAATCCTACTAAACCTACCTTTGCCACTGATCCAACAAGGATTAAGAAACTTCTTGGTGAATTTACTAAGGAAGAGAAAAAACTGTCTCTTGATAATAACAAAGGAAAGAATGCCATCTTTATGTCTATAAACAAACATGAATTTAAAAGAATATCCATATGTTCCACTTCTAAAGAGGCATGGGACACTTTAGTCATTGCTCATGAGGGTGATGAACGTGTCAAAGCTGGAAAAACCCAAATGCTTATTCAGCAATATAATACTCTGATTATGAATGACAATGAATCTTTTGACGATTTCTACATAAGGTTAACTGACATTTTTACAAAACTCCATGCAAATGGTATAACCTACAATGGAAAGAAAATTGTTTCAAAGATCCTTAGGTCATTTCCATTTAAATTTGACAACAAAAGATATGCTATTGAGGAAATGAATGACCCTAATATGACTCCGGAATTACTTAGCAGTAAACTTAGGACTGTTGAATTGGAACTAGACTTTAAAAAGAAATTGACTTGACAGACTAATAAAGCCTCTAGTTCAAATGTTGTGTTTTCATCTAAATTACCACTGCCTAAATTGAACTCTATAGGCTTTGACACTGACTGTCTTGAAAACTGTGATTTGGAAAACCTTGACAATGAAATAGCTCTTATGAGTAAGCATTTTAAAAATATTTTGAAATTCAGGAATGTTGTAGCCTCTAAACAAGGAAAATTAAATTATTAAGGAAATCAATCTCACAGACCTCAAAACAGAGACAATTCCAAACACACTTCTGACAATAGGAGGAATTATGACCCCAACAGACCTAAAACTGACATAAAAGATGTTAAGTGTCATCGTTGTGGTAAACTTTATCACTATGCTAGTAAATGTCCAACTAGTTTTAACAACAATAACAATGCCAATATGTGCAAGACATGGGACGACTCTAGTGATTCTTATGAGGATGAAACTGAGTCAAGCCATATAAATGAGTACTGCATGCCTTTCTTTGCTAAGATAATATACAATGATGATGCATGCTTGCCTGCTCATGAACTTGATATGCCTGTTGATGTTGTTAACGACTCTGCTGATAATCCTATTCCTATTACTCCTGAGAAACTATGTGTGAGTCAAAGTGATAATGTTGATGACGAATTGAATGTGTGTGTGAGTAAAGAACCTAATCAAAACATAAGGGACAATTCACATGATGCACATAGTGAGTCTAATGATGACCTGCGTGATTTACATGAATTATACACTAAAACAGTTAAGAAGAGTGCTAGCCTAGAAAAAATGATAAAAACCTTAAGTGAGCGTATTGATTTGCTTAACCAGACCATTAGAAAGAATACTGAAGACTATACTGCCCAATGTGTTGCTCATGAGTCTGAGATTGAGAATTACAACTTGAGAATAAATTCTTTGATTCAAAAGAACCACGAATTTGAAAAAAAAAAGGACAAGGCAACCCTTATTGAACTAGAAGAGTCAAAGAAAAAGGTTTTAAATGTGTTTAAAAAATGCCAACATTTTGAAACACAAACCAAATCTTATGAAAAAATTGTTACTGGAAGCAAATTTGACTCTGAAGATATGTCTGGCCTAGGTTTTGAAGAAATAGTGCACACAAGTAAGAACAAAGTTTCTCCTGGAAATGTTACTTTTATTAAATAGGGCCAAACTTGTCAAAATATTCAAAAAGGTGAACCTAGTCTCAATGTCTCTCAATCAACACATAGTCAGTACAATCAACAGTTGAAACCAAACATGTTTGTTCTTCTTCCAGAGACCAAAGATAGAAACCTAAATCTAATGACAACTGGACTACTATACCCAATAGATCCAAACCAATTTTCAAAGACTTTAACAATAAAGTCAAGTCCTATAATCAAAAATACTATTCCTACTTGGATACTTTTGGCCATACTCTTTATGAGTGTTTCCAGAAAAGGACATACACTCCTACCTACCAGAACTTAAACTATTCTAGGAAATCCAAAAATACTTATATACTTCCTAGACAGGCCACAAACAACTCTAACTCTAAAAAGAAAACGGGAAGGTCCAAGACTAAGAAAAAATCATTTATAAAGACCCCTCAAACCTTTTCTAAGTCAAAAGGCCATAAAAATTATCAAACTAAGCCTATTTGGATTAGAAAAGATTATTTACTACCCAAGCTCAAGTGCAACATTGTCATTTCTGCTTTAAAGGCACAAAACACTTAAACTAGATGGTATTTAAACTCCAAATGTTCTAAACATATGACCGGGGACGAAATAAAATTGAAAAACAAGACAGACTTTCTAGGAGGTAGTGTCATGTTTGGACATGGTGTTTCTTCTTAGATCATAGGTAAGGGAACATTGAGTGAGCAAGGGCTTCCTGAACTGAATGATGTTCTTTTAGTTAAAGGCCTTAAATCCAATCTATTAAGTATATAACAGTTTTGTGATTCCAATCACTCAGTTACCTTTTCTAAAAAAGATTGCAAAATTATTGATGAAAAAGGTGATTGCATCATAACAGGAAACAGAACCCCAAAAAACTGTTACACAGTAATTCCAAATTCTGAACCTTGTAATGTTGCTAGACTAGAGGATTCTGATCTATGGCACAATAGATTGGGACACACTAATTATGATAACCTTAGAAGATTGAGTTCCCAAGAGATAGTTAGAGGTTTACCAAAAATTAAAAATTCTTTTACTCCTGTTTGTGGACCTTGTCAGAAAGGCAAAATAAGTAAATCCCCACACAAGAAAGTTAAAGATGTCCTTACCACTAACCCTTTAGAACTTATCCACATGGACCTCGTGGGTCCCTCAAGAACTGTTAGTTTCTGTGGAAACTCTTACATCCTAGTTATAGTAGACGACTATACGAGATCCACATGGGTAGCTTTTATGAAACAAAAGTCAGATACCTTCAATGAATTCTTAAGAATCCTTTTGAAAATTGAGAATGAGAAGGATACCTAAGTGTTTAGAATTAGGAGTGATAGAGGTGGAGGGTTTAAGGACTCTGGAATTTCTGAGTATTGTGTAGCCAATGGCTATAAACATGAGTTTAGTGCTCCCAAAACCCCGCAGCATAATGGAATAGCTGAACGTAAGAATAGGACTTTACAAGAAATGGCTAGGGTTATGTTATATGCTAAGAATCTCCCTAGATACTTTTGGGTAGAATCTGTCCAAACCGTGTGTCACATTATTAATCGTATCTACCTCAGAAAAAATTCCAAAGAAACATCTTACGAGTTATGGTTTCACAAAAAGCCAAACTTGAAATATTTTAAAACCTTTGGTAGTATCTGCCATATCTGCAAAGATAGAGAGCATCTTTCAAAATTTGATACCGGAGGAGAAAAGGAATTTTTTCTTGGCTATTCCCAAAATAGTAGGGCTTTGCGTGTGTTCAACTATAGAACCAAAACTATTATGGAATCAATTAAAGTAATTGTAGATAACACAAGTGTTAGGAGTAGTGACAGTCAACCAGTAACATTTTATGAGGACGAAACTATTTTATCCCCTGACCCTCAAGATGATACTGATTCCCTGCCACCTGAGAATCCCTGTGTACCCACTTGGGTTTCTAAATATCATCCCACTGAAATCATTGTCGGTAATCCTTCAGAACCAGTTAGAACTAGATCCCAACTTCGACAAGTGGCACGATTTTCTTGTTTTGTTTCTCTTGAGGAACCTAAAAATTTTAATGATGCCCTTGCTGACTCATTTTGGATAAATGTTATGCAAGAAGAGCTAATCCAATTTAAGAGTCATGATGTTTGGAATCTAGTTCCTAAACCAAAATATTCAAAGGTTATTGGCACAAGATGGATATTTAACAACAAAACTGATGAAAATGGGGAGATCATTATAAATAAAGCTAGGTAGGTTGCACAAGGATACTCCCAGATTGAGGGAATTGATTTCAACAAAAATTTTGCACCCGTTACTCATCTGGAATCAGTTCGTCACCTCCTTGCTATTTCTTGTCATATGCAATTCAAATTATTCCAAATGTATGTTAAATCCGCTTTTTAAATGGAATTTTGTCTGAAGAAGTTTACGTAGAACAGCCCAAAGGATTTGTTGATCCTGTACACCCAGACCACGTCTTTAAGCTTAAGAAAGCCTTATACGGTTTGAAACAATCTCCTAGAGCTTGGTATGAGAGACTGTCTACCTTTTTAGTTTCTCACAATTTTGTCCGTGGCAGAAATGATCAAACTTTGTTTGTTAGAAATGAAAATCAACATGTCTTAATCGCACATGTATAGGTGGACGATATTATTTTCGATTCCACCTGTCCTAAACAAGTAGAGAATTTTTTTGATATCATGCATACTGAATTTTAGATGTCTCTAATGGGTGAACTACAATATTTTATGGGTTTACAAGTAAAATAATGCAGCGATGGTCTTTTTATTTCTCAATCCAACTATGCTGCTGATTTAGTTTAAAAATTCAGCTTAGAAAATGCTAAAACTTCTAGGACCCCCATGAGTACTTCAACTAAACTTTCCAAGGATGATATTGGTAAAAATGTAGATCCTACTCTTTATAGAACTATGATAGGAAGTCTATTGTATCTTACCGTGTCTCGACCCGACATATCCTCCGCCGTGTGTATCTGTGCTAGATATCAAAGTAACCCTAAAGAATATCACTTATTAAGTGTAAAAAGGATTATTAAATATATTAAGGGTACTCTAAAATTTGGTGTTTGGTACACAAAGGATACAACTAGTTCTATTATAGGATACACCGATGCCGATTGGGCCGGTTGTTCTGACGACAGTAAGAGCACTTCTGGTTCTTGCTACTGCATAGGCAATAATCTCGTAGGTTGGTCGTGTAAGAAACAGAATTGCATTTCATTATATAGCATTGAATCTGAATATATAGCAACTGGTAGTTGTTGTGCTCAATTACTATGGATTAGACAAATGCTTAGTGATTATGGTCTCATAGAAAAATAATTAACCATGTTTTGTGATAACCAAAGTGCCATTAATATTTCCAAAAAACCTGTATTTTACTCACGAACTAAGCATATTAAGATTAGACATCACTTTATCCGTGACCTTATGGAATCCAAAGATCTCATTATTGAATATCCAAACACTCAAAAATAGCTCGCAGATCTCTTTACAAAACCTTTAGATAACATTCGATTTGAGTAATTGCGTACAGCTATTGGCATGATAACTCTCAATTAATCTCTATTTTTCTGTGATTTATACCCCTTGTATATTTGAGAAAAATTGGGGGAGAAGATCTTGAGTATTGATTAGCGATTTTTCTATCTATTCCTGATTCTAACTCAACTAATATGCCAATTTAGTGTTTATCTTACTACAGGCATTTCAGACCCGTTGTACATCTTGTTTCTACTTTGTAGTGTATTGGTCTATATATAGTTGAGTAATGTATTTTTTTACCTTATTTTCGATTCTAGGATGGGAAAGGGTAGTTAGACTTTTTGTATAGGACAAATAGGATTTCTTTTCTTTTTGACCCACGAGTTTTGAATACTCAAGGGAATTTTGTCTCTAATATCCAAAGGGGGAGATTGAGAACACACTATATATTGACTTACTTGAGTCTATATATATAGGAGTTCCAACTAGTTTGGATATCTAGACAAAATAGGTTAGATTAGTTTGAGAACTCCATCTCCTCAAAGGTTCAAAATCATTGAAGAAATCCAGTCCAAGAGAACCTTTAAAGGGAAGTCAATTCTATACCTGAAAACCGCAAATAGGACTTTCACTGCATCATAGATATCATCTATTCGTTTTAATGGTTTTTCAACAATTCAAATCTTTTTAAAATCAATTTAATTCAATTCAAATCACTTTATATAATTTTAAATAATTTTCAAATGATTTTTGAATTAACTAAAATATACTTTTAAAAGTGTTGTGGGTATAAATTAAATTTCATAAACTTATTTTCTATGCTGATTGTTTGCCTGGGTAGAATTCGAAAGATCTAAAGAATTGGAGGTGTGCTGTGTAATTAGTTTCAACACGCATTTTAATTTTCATCCTGTGCGTACACGTGTTGGCAGCTTAGCGAGTGGATTTGTGTTTCTTATAAGACACAAAACATTTACAACTTATCAGCCCTTGGATCAACTTAATCAACGTACTGCATGTGTTTTGTTTCAATCCATGTGACCCAGCCTAAACCAATCAGTGAACATTTAAACCTTCGCCTGTGTTAAACCGTTGGATTTGAGTCAACCCATCTAGATTTAATCTCATCCATAGGATTGATGCCAAAGTTCTCCATCCTTCCAAGCTTAATATAAAAAGGAACAAAGCCTCAGCATTTTGAGACTTTTGCCATTTCGTTAAGTCTGAGAGAAGGGATAAGAGAGGGAAAATAATAGACAGAGATAAGAAGAAGAAACCCTAAGTTTTATTCATAGTTCAAACCCTTGAGTGTTTCTCCCAAACCAAACACCAAAGCTAAAACAGTTCCAAACACCAAAAATCCCATTTATTGAGAGTTAGACGTTTTAGGGTTTCTGTGTTCATAGGTGTTATGTTTTCATTTTGAAGACCTCTTCAAAATCTTTGATTCTCTTGGAACTCATCTCAAGAAAGACTTAAGTTTCATTGTTGAAACTGAGTTTTTTTTAAAAGAGAACATCTCACGTATATTTTATGTTTCTCTATTTAGATTTGATATCTTAGATCTATTCTGTTTCAACGAGTTTTTGAAATAAAAACTTTTAGCTTTTAAATAACTTTTTCAGATCTAGAGAGTTGTGTGTTTTTACTCTTTTATTTCATATTTTATGAAATACTGGAGTACAGAAATAAAGGGAACACCAAGAACTCTTGCTAAAGTTTTTAGGCGTACACATCTAAAAAGAAGTTTTATATCTGTAAGGACGTATTTTCAGAGGTCCGTTATCAATTTATTATGTCATATACCGCTACACCGTCGAAGAACATTCAAGAGACATCTACATCAAAGACGGATCCGAATTACTCAAGTTCTTCATCATTCAAGACTCCGCGAAGTTTACTTTGGTAAGGTTATGTTTTAAATACCTTAACTTTTCACTTAGAGCTTTTGGGATATTTTTACAAAATATTTTTCTAAGGATTTTGTTCTCGGACACCTTTCCGTAGAAAAATCATAACTTATTCATAAAAAATCAGAAAGACACAAAACTGGCGACCATGTGTTCGTATCAAAATTTTCTATAGGCTCGTGTGGAATCTCATTTGATAGGTAATTAGAATGACCTGCAGTTGTCATTCAAATTATATATCATCTCGTTAGATCTCGTTCGAACAACATTTGTACTTCGTTCGAGCGACTTGCTGATCTCGTTCGAACGAGCTCTGTTTTCGAGGCGGCGCATTTTTTTATAAATACTCATAATTTGATAACGTTTTCATTAAGAAGTCACAGCGTTTTGATGAACCAAAATACTGCGAAAGCATAATCCTTTTTGGCTTCTTCCTTTAGGGTTTTAATCCTTTTTGTTTTCAATTCATAAAACTCCCATATGCTTTAGTGAATTGTTTGGTGTTTAAGAACAACTTTGCTTTTATTAAACTTTTGTGGATAAGGAATCTCCATATTTGATCGGTGGATACCGAGCGTAGTCATTCTGCATGTGGACGAGCCGAAGACGACGAACCGACGTCTGGAGGGTATTTCGCTGTCTCTCGTATCTTTGAAGATTTGCTGAAGGAACTGTGCATTACACACTTGTGGGCGATTATCAGGTTGTATGTAAGTTAAAGGTCTTGCGAATTTTTCAAAGTGTTTATAAAAGGTTTTTACCCGAAAGGGGTTTTTTCCTATATCGGCCGTGTTTATTTTTCATGCATGGGTTGAATTTCTTATGATATTTAGATGCATGTGTAGGGGCTAAATTAGTTTGTTTAAAAATAGACTCTAATTAAATTTGTGTGCCAAATTAGATATTTGCGAATTTAATCAATTATCACACAGTCACGTTTTAACAAATTGGTATCAGATCAGGTTGCGCTAATTTATTGTGTATTCCTATTTTCCGCAAAATTTGTGTGATATGGATTTTTTTTTAAATCAATTTTTTGAAAATCGCAATTTTTTCGATGGAGCACTTATCTAATCGGATGACCTCCTTTGATGACCCGAGTCAAAGTTTTGATGATATAAATCGTTTGAATTTGACGTTTGCAAAAAGAATTAAAGTTTTGGAAAAAGAAAATTCTCGTTTTAAATCCGCGATGGATCTTTTGCAAACTGTTCAAAATCAACTAGATTTTTATAGTGAAAAAATTTGTTTCCTTGGACCATGACTTTATTGCTTTAAAATTGTCCAAGAATGAGAGTGATGATAGGTTCCTATTTTTAGATAAATAATTGGAGGACCTTAAAAATTCGATGGTTTGTGTTTGTGCCAAATAGGATAAAAATATTTTAGTCAATGAGTTTGTGGCACGTGAAAAGACTCTTAGGGATAAGTTTGTTTTAATTGAGGGGGAGCGTGATAAACTGTTAAGTTTAATTGAAAATTTGAAAAAGAAATCCCTATCTTTGGAAGAGTATACTTCTTTGCTTGAGTCAAAAATTTGAAGTTAAAAAATAATTTGACAGACTCAAGTAGGTTTGATAGTGATGGTAATGTCTCATCGTGTTCTCATGCTTCTAATGCTAAAGCCAAACCCATTATTTATTTTAGAGAGTCAACTAATTCCAAGGATGTTAGAAAAGATCACACTTTAGGTGTCGTTCCACCCGTTTACACATGTTCATATTGTGGTAGGAAAAGTCGCCTTAGGAGATTTTGTTTTGATCTTGGAAGAGGTCCTAGGAATTCGAAGTCTAGTATTTTGTTGGTTCCTAAAATCCCGTGTCGACTTGTTACATCCGTTTGGGTTAGGAAATCACTTTTGAATACACTAGATTTTAGAATAGTTGATTCTCATTTGCTTGCACATGATTCTTCTCTTGTCATATAATATAGATGATTGTGTTTGTATGTTTGTCATACGCTAGTTATGCTTTTTGATATATTTTTGCTAGCGTTGTGACATGTACTTTTTGTATAGATTTTTGCTTTTGAAAAATACAAAAAGATTTTATTTTGTCAAAATTTTTGAAAAATCTAAAAAGATTTTTGTATTTTGCTTGCACCTTTTATGGATGGACACTTAGGATGACCAAGTCACAACTTCATTCCATTATCTTCATGTGACTATTTGATAGTGTTTTGAGATAATAGGTCAATTCATCCTTGAGCTTTATAATGTTTGGAGTCATTAAGATGTAATTAAGTGTTACTACCTACATGTTTGGCTCATGATTTCCTTTATTGCACACATTCACGGATATGTTTGATTATTGTGCTTGTCTTATCACATATTGGTTGGGTGTTTTCACTTCAATCCTGTCCTTAAAATGAACCAAGCGCGATAAATTTTGATAAGGAAATTGTGCATATAAAAACCGTTTTGTGAGTTTGTGTGTTTTGTTTGAAACGGGGAAGGGCTGCGAAAGGTTTATTTTTCCCTTTCGAATACTAAGCCACCATTAAATTGGACCTAAAAAATTGAGGAGTTTTATTATCCGGGGTCCAAAGAGATTTAAAAGAGTCCGAAAAAATTTAAAGGCAATGAAAAGAAATTCATGCCAATTATGGGTCATTTAGGTTTTTGCACCAATTTACCAAAGTTTGAGAATTTAGTTTATTCACCTCTAAAACAATATATATGAGGGAGTTTGGTTGGAGATTTTATAACGGGTTTGCACGTCCTTGAAAATCTTGAAAAAACGCTAAATAGTTTTGGATGTTATTGGTGTGGAAATCATTTGACTTTGATTTGTTGATTTGTATAAGATGATGTCATCTAAATGAAACAAATTTTTACACATAAGGATACTTTTGATGTTCATTCGTTAGGAGTACATATGCATCGTGCACATATCATTGATTGAGTTGATTTTCCTATCGAATGTATTCACACCCATACATTCCATTTCCATTACTTGGTTGTTTTAGTTTAAATCCATGGTGTGATTTTTAGTATCTTATTTTTGTATGAAAAATTGAAAAATCCAAAAATAGTTTGTGAGATTTTTGAGATATTCCTTTGCATGCGCGTAGTTTGATCCAGGTTTGCTATGCATTTTTTTGTGAAACTACATGTTTTGATTTTTTTTTTCTTCTTATCTGTCTATTTGGGGACATCATGAAAAGGGGGAGAAAGAATTATAATGTTATGGGGGAGTCTTTGCATTATGGAGGAGATTTGATTTATTAATGCTTTATTCTTATATCATTTCAAACTCGATGCGTCACGAAGGTTTTTGCTTTATCTCATGTGTGTAGGTACAAATATTGAAGATCATGATGTTTCACACCCTGATGAGAAAAGCTTTGAGATTTGTCAAAGATGATTGAAGAACAGTTTTGAAGTCTTGCAAATTTATTCATGGGAGGGTAGATTTGTATAGGTATTTTGGTGTTTGATAATTCGAATTTTTTTATGTATGTACCAGCATAGACATAGGGGGAGATTTGTAAGGAAATATTTTCATAGGTCCGTTATCAATTTATTATGTCATATACCGCTACACCATCGAAGAACATTCAAGAGACATCTACATCAAAGACGGATCCGAATTACTCAAGTTCTTCATCATTCAAGACTCCGCGAAGTTTACTTTGGTAAGGTTATGTTTTAAATACCTTAACTTTTCACTTAGAGCTTTTGGGATATTTTTAACAATATTTTGCTAAAGATTTTGTTCTCGATCCCCTTTTCGTAGAAAAATCATAACTAATTCATAAAAAATCAGAAAGACGCGAAACTGGTGGCCACGCGTTCGTATCGAAATTTTCTATAGGCAAGCATGGAATCTCGTTTGATAGGTCATTCGAACGACCTGCAATTGTCATTCAAACGATATAGCATCTCGTTAGATCTCATCCGAACGGCATTTGTACTTCGTTCGACCGACTTGCTGATCTCGTTCGAACGAGCTCTATTTTTTACGCGGCGCATTTTTCTATAAATACTCATTATTTGGTAACGTTTTCATTAAGAAGTCACAGTGTTTTGACGAACAGAAATACTGCGAAAGCAGAATCCTTTTTGGCTTCTTTCTTTAGGGTTTAATCCTTTTTGTTTTCAATTCACAAAACTCCCATATGCTTTAGTGAATTATTTGGTGTTTAAGAACAACTTTGCTTTTGTTCAACTTTTGCGGAGAAGGGATTTCCATATTTGATCGGTGGATATCGAGCGTAGTCATTCTGCATGTGGACGGTCCGAAGACGACGAACCGACGCCTGGAGGGAATTTCTCTGTCTCTTGTATCTTTGAAGATTTGCTGAAGGCATCGTGCATTACACACTTGTGGGCGATTATCAGGTTGTATGTAAGTCAAAGTTCTTGTGAATTTTTCAAAGTGTTTATAAAAGGTTTTTACCCGAAAGGGGTTTTTTCCTATATCGGTCGTGTTTATTTTTCATGCATGGGTTGAATTTCTTATGATGTTAAGATGAATGTGTAGGGGATGAATTAGTTTGTTTAAAAATATACTCTAATAAAATAAGTGTGCCAAATTAGATATTTGCGAATTTAATCAATTATTACCCAGTCACGTTTTAACAATATCAAAACTTGTTGAATCAGTCTTTGCATGTTAAGTCTGAATCTGTTTTGTTAAACTAGACTTCTAGTCTAGTTTGGATATCAATTGGAAGTTTACAATTTCAAAAATATTTTCAAAACCCAAAAATTGTTTAAGACCTTGAACCATCTTCTGAGCAAGGTATCCTTGAGATCTGTGGTTAAATAAAAGATCAAGAAGCCTTTGCTTGAGAAATCTAGATTCAAAAATAGCTTTCATTTTAGAACTATTGTAATTTGTTAGGAAAGTTTGTATAAATCTTGAGAGGGTGGGTAGCATGTTTTCATGTAGAAGCACATCACAAACACTATCTCACACGAACACTTAGACACTGTGGTTCTGTCTGAGAATCTTGGATATTGAAAGAGTTGTTGGAATCAAAATTCAAAGAGAAGGAGATCAAGGAGAAGATAAAGAATCAGCAAGAAAAGTTCATGCTCCAATTCAGAATACGTTTGGAGTGGAGAATCTCTTGTAGGTACATTCTGAACTTAGGTTAGGATCTTTGTGGTTTGCTTAAGTTTTGTAACTTGATTTTTATTCTAGTGGATTTTTTTGTTCAATGTTGTAGAGGGCACCATGGATGTTTCCCTTGATTAAGGGTTTTACCACGTTAAAATTCCTGTGTCTATTTCTTTGAATATTCTAAATTTTTGTTGTGATTGGGACTGCATGGTAACTTGAGTAGATGTTCATTAAAAATTAAAAATTAAGGTAAGCAACTATCAAATTTAATCCATAAATTCAAAAAAGTTTTTACAACACATCTTGTGTTTTTTGAAAAGAGTTTGGCCCAAAATGTTTATTTGGAGTTTACCCAACCATAACATTTTGTTATCAACCTTGTAAACAAAGTTTTTAGTATTAAAGCCTTTCTTCACTTTTACATCATCCCTATGGTCATTTATAGTGCGCCGATGTGTCCTGAAGTATCTAGATAGTCAAAAAAGTCTACCCGGGGGTTTAGTTTGGGCCTCGGGGTTATTTTTGGCCAAATCGGCTACCCAGGAGGGTATTTTAGTCATTTTATTAATTAATGAATTGTGACCTACAAAATTTACAACTATTATATCAACCAACTCTTAGGGTAATTAGGTTCATTGGCTGCTACAAACTTGAGAGAGAGAAGTATAGAGAAAGGAAGGGTTTTCCAAAGGGTTGCTAGGGCCAAACAACCACCTTACACTACACCAAAAACATCAATTTGGCACACCCTGATATTAAAAATCTGGCACAGTTTAAAACTGTGCCAGATTCTTGGCATTGTTATAAAGTGTACCAAAATTGAGTACACTTCACTAAAATATAAAATACCCTATGTTTAGTTTCCCTCTTCTATATCCTCTCTCATCTTCAATCTCCCGCTCCCCCTCTCTCTCTCTCTCGACCAAAATGCACAACTCCACCTCTCTCTTTCTCTCGACCAAAATGAACAACTCCCCCTCTCTCTTTCTCACGACCAAAACGCACAGCTGCCCTCACCGCTCACTGGTTTTCCTGTCAGCTCGGGTTACCAAGCGCGATATTGGGCACTCAAGGGTCTGGTGGAGCTACGTTGCAACTGGGGGATTCGGGTTCTCACTGTCTTCACTTTCTCATCCGACAATTGGATCCAACCTAAAGTCGCTTCTCTTTTTGTCTTTTGTTTTAGTCGCAAATAAGTTTAATCTGTGCTTTTGTATTGATTGGTTATTGGTTTGTTTTGAAGGTGGAAGTTGATTTCTTGTTATTCTTGTTTGAGAGAGTAATTACAGATGAGCTCAACAATTTTGTGAGGTAACTCTGCTGGAAGTTTAAATTTTATGATTCCAATAAAGTTGTTACTAGAGTATTGTTGTTGTTTCAATTGAGTTAGTGGAAAAGTGAAACGTGATGTTGGGATTTCTAATTTGATTTTCCCTTTTGGAGTTGTGCAGTTCCGACTTTTATCTTTATAAAACACTTTCTATCCTTGTTGGCATATCAAGTTTAGATACGGACCTTATCTACTTTTATCAGTGTCGACCCACCACCTGCGGAAAAGGGGAAGAGGAGCGAGAGAGAGAGAGATCGGTTGCAGTTCCTACCAGAGAGTTGAGAGGTATCAATTTTGTACTGATTTTATTTTTAATGTCATTAACTAAAGAGATCGACCACATTGTAACGCTTTCAACTTTTGGTTTGACATTTGTATTTATTACTTTTCTCTTTGTGGATAACTAAATAATTTAGGGAAGAAAGTAGAATTAGAAAATGGAGGAAAATGATTGGGTTGGAGGGAGTGATTGGAAGCACTACATAAGGAGGAAACCTCATGTTCTTTACCGGTGTAATTTTTTGGATTGTAATGATTTGTGTGTTTTCAGTGTTGATTAGTTTTGGGTTTTGTTTAATTTAATAAGTGTTTGTGAGATTTTATATATATATATACTTGCGGTATCTTTCTCTGCTCCCTTTCTTACTTATTTGATTATGTCTATAAATAAGTTTATACATTCTAGATGATATAAAAAACTTATTGAATAGACCTTGTTTGGGATTAGTCTCACACTCTATTTCACTCAAGCTCTAATAACTACTTAATGCCTAACTATCTAGAATGAACAAAAATAAATTTGGGCATGTTTGTAGTTTTTTTATACATGTGTTATACACCGTTTATGTTTTTATAAATCTATATACTCTATACAAATCACAGGTTGTGTTATTAACAGTCTAGGTATCTACAGAACTAATGCCAATATTTTCTTGAATACAAAGTAAGGAAATGAGAACTCATGTCACATTATTACATTATTACCTTATTTTCAATCTTCTTATTATCTAATGCTTTCCATCTACGTTTGAATTGATCACGTCACGGGTAAAAGTAAAAGGGAACCAACCATCGGAATCTAAAGTAGGTTTTATTTTTGACTTTGGTTTGTTCCAAAATTGTATTTTAGGATTAATTTGTATCTATGATTGTTGTGAAGTTTGATTTTGAAATGATGTGTTGTTTTTTGGGTACCTAATGGTACGTAAGATGAGTATAAAAGTGTGAATTGAACAATTGATTTGATGGAGATGAATATACAATTATTGCTATGAGGTTTTGATTCTTTTCTCTATTAAGAAGTTGAGTATAAATTTTTATCTTTATTTATTAACCTTTTGACTAATTTAAATGTAGGGTTTCCAAACCTCAGTACTAACATGTTGGATTGAATTGAACCACCACATTCATCGAGGTAAAGTTTTGAGTATATATTAATAGTTTTGTTATGCGTTTATTGTATCTGCAATTCTTTACTTAGTTAAGGGTTTCATATTGACTTTTTGAAAAATCTACTTCCTGATATTCCCAAATATGTTCAAAAGCAATTTCTCTTAGAAGTTGCAGTAGCACTAAATAGAAAAATGGTCTGAAATAGCGACAATAAGTAGCCAAATGTAAAATGGCTTACTTTATGAGTTTATTTAGTTAAATTGGTGGAAGGGATTTCTTGGTGGTTTGGTTTTGGAATTTGCTGCTGCTCTTGAGTTTATTTTAAATGTTAAAACAGGTTGGATTAAATTAATAAAGAAACGAAACTATGTCAAAATTTTCTATGAATAAACAAACGAAAAGCCGTTAAAGGGTGAAAACCTAAACCAACCCCTAAACGGACCCGTAAGAGGCACGAACACCTCGCACGGGACTAATGTAGCTTGTAGGAACTGACCGCGTAGTCACGAGTGGGTCTCCCGGTTTGAGAATACGACGATAATTTGCAAAAATAACGCTTAAGACTTAAAAGAAGGCCGTTAAAACCAACCCCCAAACGGACCCGTGAGAAGCACAAACACCTCGCGCGGGACTAATGTAACTTGTAGGAACTGACCGCGTAGTCACGGGTCTCCTGGTTTGAGAATATAACGATAATTTCAAAATATGTCGATTTGGCTTGAAAATAAGTCGTTGAAGGGTGAAAACCTAAACCAGCCACCAAACGTCCCCGTAGGAGGCTCGAACACCTCGCACGGGACCAATATAACTTGTAGGAACTGGCCGCGTAGTCCCGGGTCTCCCGGATTGAGAATATGTAGATAATTTGCAAAAATCAACACTACTTAAAAACAGGCCGTTAAAGGGTGAAAACCCAAACCAGCCACCAAATGACCCCGTAAGAGGCACGAACACCTCGCACGGGACCAACGTAACTTGTAGAAACTGACCGCCTAGTCCCGGGTCTCCCGGTTTATGAATATGACGATAATTTGCAAAAATCACACTTAGATTTAAAAACAAGCCATTAAAGGGTGAAAACCCAAACCAGTTCCCAAACGACCCTGTAAGAGGCACGAACACCTCACACGGGACCAATGTAACTTGTAGGAACTGACCGCATAGTCCCGGGTCTCTCGGTTTGTGAATATGACGATAATTTGCAAAAATTAATGCTTAAACTTAAAAACAAGTCGTTAAAGGGTGAAAACCCGGACCAGTCCCCAAACGATCCCGTAAGAGGCACGAACACCTCGCACGGGACCAATGTAACTTGTAGGAGCTGACTGCGTAGTCCCGGGTCTCCCGGTTTGTGAATAAGACGATAATTTGCAAAAATCACACTTAAACATAAAAACAAGCCGTTAAAGGTTGAAAACTGAAACCAGCCCCCAAACGATCCCGTGAGAGGCACGAACACCTCGCACGGGACCAATGTAACTTGTAGGAACTAACCGCGTAGTCCCGAGTCTCCCGGTTTGTGAATATGACGATAATTTACAAAAATCACACTTAGACATAAAAATAAGCCGTTAAAGGGTGAAAACACAAACCAGCCACCAAACGACCCCGTAAGAGGCACGAACACCACGCACTGGACCAATGTAACTTGTAGGAACTGATCGCATAGTCCCGGGTCTCCCGGTTTGTGAATATGACGATAATTTGCAAAAATCACACTTAGATTTAAAAACAAGTCGTTAAAGGGTGAACCCCCCCCCCCCCCAAACGACCCCGTAGGAGGCGCGAACACCTCGCACGGGACCATTGTAACTTGTAGGAACTGGCTGCATAGTCCCGGGTCTCCCGATTTGAGAATATGACGATAATTTGCAAAACTCACACTTAGACTTAAAAACAAGTCGTTAAAGGATGAAAACCCAAACCAGCCCCAAAACAACCCCGTAAGAGGCACGAACACCTTGCACAGGACCAATGTAACTTGGTGGAACTGACCGCGTAGTCTCGAGTCTCCCGATTTGACAATATGACAATAATTTACAAAAATTAACACTACTTAAAAACAAGCCGTTAAAGGGTGAAAACCCAAACCAGCCACCAAACGACCCCGTAAGAGGCACGAACACCTCGCACGGGACCAATGTAACTTATAGGAACTGATCGCATAGTCCCGGTTCTCTCGATTTTAGAATACGATGCTAATTTGTAAAAATCAACACTTAAACTTGAAAACAAGCCGTTAAAGGGTGAAAACCCAAACCAGCCACCAAACAACCCCGTAGGAGGCTTGAACACCTCGTACGGGACCAATGTAACTTGTAGGAACTTACCGCGTAGTCCCGGGTCTCCCGATTTATGAATATGATGATAATTTGTAAAAAATCACAATTAAACTTAAAAACAAGCCGTTAAAGGTTGAAAATTGAAACCAGCCCCCAAACGACCCCGTGAGAGGAACGAACACCTCGTACGGGACCAATGTAACTTGTAGGAACTGATCGCGTAGTCCCAGGTCTCTCGGTTTGTGAATGTGACGATAATTTGCAAAAATCACACTTAGACTTAAAATAAGCCGTTAAATGGTGAAAACCCAAACCAGCCACCAAACTACCCCGTAAAAGGCACGAACACCTCGCACGGGACCAATGTAACTTGTAGGAACTGACCGCGTAGTCCCGGGTCTCACGGTTTGTGAATATGATGATAATTTGCAAAAATCACACTTATATTAAAAAACAAGTCGTTAAAGGGTGAAAACCCAAACCAGCCCCCAAACGACCCCGTAGGAGGCGCTAATACCTCGCACGGGACCATTGTAACTTGTAGGAACTGACCGCGTAGTCCCAAGTCTCCCAATTGTGAATATGACGATAATTTGCAAGAATCACACTTAAACTTAAAAATAAGCCGTTAAAGGGTGAAAACCCAAACCAGCCACCCAATGACCCCGTAGGAGGCCTGAACACCTCGCACAGGACCATTGTAACTTGTAGGAACTGACCGCGTAGTCCCGAGTCTCTCGATTTGAGAATATAACGATAATTTGTAAAACTCACACTTAGACTTAAAAACAAGCCGTTAAAGGGTGAAAACCCAAACCAGCCCCCAAACGACCCCGTAAGAGGCACGAACACCTTGCACGGGACCAATGTAACTTGTAGGAACTGACCGCGTAGTTCCGGGTCTCCTAGTTTGTGAATATGACGATAATTTGCAAAAAACACACTTAAACTTAAAAACAAGACGTTAAAGGCTGAAAACTAAAATGAGCCCCCAAACGATCCCGTGAGAGGCATGAACACCTCCCAAGGGACCAATGTAACTTGTAGGAACTGATCGCGTAGTCCCGGGTCTCCCTGTTTGTGAATATGATGATAATTTGCAAAAATCACACTTGTAAGAGGCACCAAACGACCCCGTAAGAGGCACGAACACCTCGCACGGTACCAATGTAACTTGTAGGAACTGACCGCGTAGTCTCGGATCTCCCGATTTGTGAATATGATGATAATTTTCAGAAATTACACTTAGTTTTAAAAACAAGTCGTTAAAGGGTGAAAAGCCAAACCATCCCCCAAACGACCCCGTAAGAGGCACGAACACCTCGCACGGGACCAATGTAACTTGTAGGAACTGACCGCGTAGTCCCGGGTCTCTCAGTTTGAGAATATGACGATAATTTGTGAAAATCACACTTTGACTTAAAAACAAGCCGTTAAAGGGTGAAAACCCAAACCATCCCCCAAAAGACCCCGTAAGAGGCATGAACACCTCGCATGGGACCAATGTAACTTGTAGGACTGATCGCATAGTCCCGGGTCTCCCGGTTTGTGAATATGACGATAATTTGCAAAACTCACACTTAGATTTAAAAATAAGCCGTTAAAGGGTGAAAACCGAAACCAGCCCTCAAACGACCTCGTAGGAGGCACGAACACCTCGCACGGGACCATTGTAACTTGTAGGAAGTGACCGCGTAGTCCCGGGTCTCCCGGTTTGAGAATATGATGATAATTTGCAAAACTCGCACTTTAGACTTAAAAATAAGCCGTTAAAGGGTGAAAACCCGAACCAGCCCCCAAACGACCCCGTAATAGGCACGAACACCTCGCACGGGACCAATGTAACTTGTAGGAACTGATCGCATTGTCCCGGGTCTCTCGATTTGTGAATATAACGATAATTTGCAAAAATCAACACTTAAACCTGAAAATAAGCCGTTAAAGGGTGAAAACTTGAAAACCCAAACCAGCCCCCAAACGACCCCGTAAGAGGCACGAACACCTCGGACGGGACCAATGTAACTTGTAGGAACTGACTGCGTAGTCTCGGGTCTCCCGATTTGTGAATATAACGTTAATTTGCAAAAATCACACTTAGACTTAAAAACAAGCCTTTAAAGGGTGAAAATCCAAACCAGCCCCCAAACGACCCCGTAAAAGGCACGAACACCTCGCACGGGACCAATGTAACTTGTAGGAACTGACCGCATAGTCCCAAGTCTCCCAGTTTGATAATACGATGATAATTTGCAAAAATCAACGCTTAAACTTAAAAATAAGCCGTTAAAGGGTGAAAACCTAAACCAGCCACCAAATGACCCCGTAAGTGGCACGAACACCTCCCAAGGGACCAATGTAACTTGTAGGAACTGACCGCGTAGTCTCGGGTCTTCCGGTTTGAGAATACGATGATAATTTGCAAAAATCACACTTAGACTTAAAAACAAGCCGTTAAAGGGTGAAAACCCAAACCAGCCCCCAAACGACCCCATAAGAGGCACGAACACCTCGTACGGGACCAATGTAACTTGTAGGAACTGACCGCGTAGTCCTGGGTCTCCCAGTTTGAGAATATGATGATAATTTGCAAAAGTCACCGCTTAAACATAAAAACAAACTGTTAAAGGGTGAAAGCCCATACCAGTCCCCAAACGACCCCGTAAGAGGCACAAACACCTCGCACGGGACGAATGTAACTTGTAGGAACTGACTGTGTAATCCCGGGTCTCCCGGTATGAGAATATAATGATAATTTGTAAAAATCAACACTTAAACTTAAAAATAAGCCGTTAAAGGGTGAAAACCCAAACCAGCCCCAAACGACCCCGTAGGAGGCACGAACACCTCGCACGGGCCCAATGTAACTCGTAGGAACTGACCGCGTAGTCCCAGGTCTCCCGGTTTGAGAATATGATGATAATTTCCACTCCTATATGTAATTTTTTAGTTTGAGAAATTTTTTTTTTGTAAATTATTGGGTTACTAATATCGTATCTTTTTTGTATCCTATTTTTTTTGCAGGATAACAGTTTGTCGTTAGTATTTATTCACGTGGAACACACAGAGAACTCAATGGTTTACAACAAGGGGTTTATTCATGATTCCATTTTTTGTGTTATGGCCGTTCGGGCTTTTGTAAGTTAATTGTTATATTTTGTGACCGTGTGGGCTTTATGATAGGCAGTTTTTGGAATGTCCAGAAAATAGAGGAAACTCTGCCCAATTTTTTTTTGACCTGTGAACTATTAAAGACTTGTAATATTTTGAAGTTTGTATGTACATTAGTTTATCAACAACGTGCAATATTTTTAATTTGTGATTTTTTATGCTTTCAAATAATTAATTTTTTTTTCTTTTTATAAAAAAATTTGGCACAGTTCAAACCCGTGGCAAAAGTGTATCATATTTTGGCACGGTTTTGAACTGTGCCAAATTTTTTTAAACTATGCTGAATCTGGCACAGTTAAAAACTATGCCAAAAGTGTGCCAGAAATATCAAATTCTGGCACGGTTTAAAAGTGTGCCAGAAGTGATCCTGTTTTGCCAAATTTGGCACACTTTTGAGCCGTGCCAGAAAAAAATGGTCATTTTTGAACACCTGATTCTGGCACAGTTCAAAACCGTGCCAGATTCCTATTTTTGGTGTAGTGTTACAACACCATCAGCACCGGAGTTATGATCGAAAAAAGAACATCACCACCCTACCATCTTCTCCAAAGGATCATAACCTCTATTTCCAGGCAAATGATTTAACTTGTTAAGATTCTGCAAATATAATATCCATGGTAGTTTAGAATTGGAGACTAAACTTGGTATATTAATAATTTCATGAATTGGGAGAATTAAATCTTGAATATGGGTAAGTTTAGCATGTAAAGAAATTCTGGAAAGATTAGATATTTTAATCAGAACCTTAATGATATAAATCATGGATTAAATCTGAGTATGTGGTTATCTTAAATTGAGAGAAGTTATTTTAGCGTTTACACATGAGAACTTGATGAACATATAGATTTTATGCATTTTTGTATTGATTTGATGATTCTGGAACATTAGAAATCATGTGTTTAGGTTGGTATAACATCATATATGTTTACTTTGGAGATTGGGATCATGCAATGGATTTTGGAGATAAAACGATGGATAAAAATGAAAGAAATTATGGGCTGTAACTGGTCGATCGGTCGATCGATCAACATTCATAAGTCGATCGATCGACTAGGTTCGATCGATCGATAGTCTTGAGTTGATCGATCGACTCCCCTGCATTTGTAACAAAATTTTCCTTTTAAGGTTTAACAAAATTTCGGCTTTTAAAAATTATTGATGTGGACTATTTGAATATATTAGAACTTAGGGAAGGTCAGTAAGGGTGTATTTGAGGCCGAAAAAATATTAGTTTTGGTTTGCGATTTAATAATAAAGTTACGAGTGTCCGACGAGTGAGTTACGAGTGGAAATTGTGAGAACTTGAATTTAATTTGCATAAACCATAACTTAAGGTTAAAGATAGTAGTAGGGGGACTTTAGCTTACTGAAATAACCTTAGAGACAAGTGGGAGACTTAGTAACCTTTTGGGTTAGGTTTAAGTACTCGAAAATATACGACAAGAGTTATCGCTCTAAACATATTACGTGGAAAAATCGAGATAATACTACTGTACTTATGAGACTACCGATATAGGGCAGGAGTATACCTATATTGATATGATGATTACTTAGGTTGTGTGATTACCTTGTATATAGATTATTATGTGTATGACATATCTACCATACTTGGTATCACGGGAGGTTATAGGAAGAGGACAATCTTGTCTTGTGTGCCTTCGGGGGGATTTAGATTTGGTACCTTAAGAACATAGGATTGTGAAGGCTTATTTTTTAGTTGATAAGTCAGCTGACCATGGGAGCGTAGGTATGTGCGTGACCCATGGGTATGTGAACTATGTTCGCCTCCAATATGTGTGATTTGTAATGATACGGTTTTTGAGTGATTCAGAACTCGTGATCCTTATGTACTTGATGTACCAGGATTCGATAGCAGAGTATGTGAGCACCGCAACTTATCCAGGGGGTGCCATATGTATATATATGTACTGAGAGTAATATATATATATACACACTTATGATTGTTCACTGGTTCTTAGTAGATGAGAATGGCTAAGATGTTTAATGACTTAAAGACGTGGGAAATTAAATAATTTAGGAGATAATTGATCTAAATGATAAGTATTTGAAATTTAATTATGTCTTAATTAGGTAATACGAGTAGGCGTCGTAAAGATGTTCGTGTAGACAAATTTGGTATAGGCTAATTAGGTGGTCGCATTACTAGAATCGGTTAAAAGAATGTGTTAGGCATGCACAATAGTTGAGGGGTGAGAATCTCAAGTGAGAGCACGTCACTAACATGTATATAATATTTAATGTTAATTCAATTAAACACTTACTGTTTTTAAATATTTTCACCTCGGGCTCTGACCCGTTTGCTTCCAAATCTATTTTTTTTTTGTAAAAACTTTTTAGGTGCTCAGACACAGGGACACCAAGCATAGGAGTTCCATTATATTGACATGTTGTAGCTGTTGTCAAAGTTACATAACTTCGGTATTAGACGCCTCCACATCTGTCTTTGTTTCCTTCGGAGTTATTCATATCAGTTAGGGCATGTTGCCCACTCTTATTCAGAGACAGCAGTTTTTATACTATCATTTATTTATTCAGACTTATGTTTTGGGATTATTTTTCCTTTTAGATTATTATTGAAATGTTTACTCCAGACTCAGTTTATTGGGTAATATGTACTGAGAGTAATATATATATATATATATATATACACACACACACACACTTGTGATTGTTCACTGGTTCTTAGTAGATGAGAATAACTAAGGTGTTTAATGACTTAAAGACATGGGAACTTAAATAATTCAGGAGATAATTGATCTAAATGATAAGTATTTGAAAAGTAATTATCTCTTAATTGGGTAATATGAGTAGGCGTTGTAAAGATGTTCATATAGACAGATTTGGTACAGGTTAATTAGGTGGTCGCATTACTAGAATGGGTTAAAAGAATGCGTTAGGCGTGCACAATAGTTGAGGGATCTAAATGATAAGTATTTGAAAAGTAATTATGTCTTAATTGGGTAATATGAGTAGGCGTTGTAAAGATGTTCATATAGACAGATTTGGTACAGGTTAATTAGGTGGTCGCATTACTAGAATGGGTTAAAAGAATGCGTTAGGCGTGCACAATAGTTGAGGGGTGAGAATCTCAAGTGAGAGCACATCACTAACTTGTATATAATATTTACTGTTAATGCAATTAAACACTTACTGTTTTTAAATATTTTTACCTCGGTCTCTGACCCGTTTGCTTCCAAATCTATTTATTTTTGTAAAAACTTTTTAGGTGCCCAGCCACTGGGACACCAAGCATAGGAGTTCCATTATATTGACGTGATGTAGCTGTTGTGGAAGTTATAGGACTTCGGTATTAGATGCCTCCACATCTGTCTTTGTTTCCTTCGGAGTTATTCATATCAGTCAGGGAATGTTGCCCACTCTTATTCAGAGATAGCAGCTTTTAGACTATCATTTATTTATTCAGACTTATGTTTTGGGATTATTTTTCCTTTTAGACTATTATTGGAGTGTTTACTCCAGACTCAGTTTGTTTCGTTACATTTTTTATCCTATGGGATTGTTTATGTGAATGATTGAATGGTTGGTTATTCATTACATAGTTGTAAGTCAATTTAATTAATAAGATTTCGCATCACACTTTTTAAATATTAGGTGGCTAGTAACTAATTAAATGTTTTCGACAATAATGCTAAGATTGAACCAACATGATATTCTGTTTTAATATACTAAAGGAGTAGCTAACCAATATTTAATTGGGCGGGCTGTCACAATTGATGACTTCAGTGTTATGATGATTTTTGAGAGAAAGAATTGAGTAGTGATCCGTGAGAGCGCACGTGGGGAAACATGCAGGTAGGATTGGGTGTAGGGCGCCTAATCATGGTTTTTATGGGTAGGCATTTTTGCACCATATTTTATCATGAGAGTTAGGATTCGTCGAATTTCGAGGACAAAATTCCTATGCTAGTGGGGAAGTATGTCACAACCCGTGATTTTTAAATCGATTTTAATTAAATTAATTCAAATTTCCAAAAAAATAAAATTTTGGAATCTATTTAATTTTGGTATTTAAAAATGTTGGTTTTTATATATAAAGAAGGTTTTAAGTGGACTTTAAATCTGGATTAAAATTTGTAAACTATACCTTTTTGTATAAAAATCAGGGGATAATCCTACCTAAGGAGCAAAAAAAAAACTATTCGATCGTCCGATCGAGCTGAATTGTTTTATGACACTTTGTCTCGCCTTCAGCTACTATGCCTCCAAATTTGGGTCAATTCCAATGGTCCGATTGTCCGCATTAAATTTTTTAGTGTTTGCTTTTTAGTAGGACTCTAATTCTTTTTGGTATATAAACACAAAGTGACGGGTTTAGGTCTTTTAAAACACATTTTAGCCTACGCAAAAATCCGTAGCCTCCTTTATTTTCATCTACCTCTATCTATAAACCCTAGCCCCAATTTTATTCAATATTCAACCCATGATTTGAAGGCATATTTGGTGTTTTCTCGAGTTTGGGCTATAACGAGGCTTGGTTGTTTTCGTGAAAAGAACAGTGGTATGATAAGAATTTTTAAGCAGAATCTTACAATTTTCTTGTGATGATTTTAAGGTACGGGGTTTACGCAATATCTTCGTTAAATCTCTCGAGAGTAGTTGTTTGTTCCTCATTTATTTCTACTCATATTGTTGGTATCATGACGTTTATTATAACATAATATATTGATTCAATTGAGATATTGTCTTTGTTGATGTGCATGGTATCATGATATTTTAATATGGCATGAGGAATGGTCATCAGCAAATGGGCCAAAATTCTAATAACCAGGATGAGGCTTTACGAAGCTTAGGTGAGGTGAGGTGAGTCTTGGTGACCTATTGATGTGTTATTGAAAAATAAATTGGTATAATGATCGGACGTGGTATTGGACTTGGATTCAGATTCATTTTGTTGAATTTTATTCACGTTATTATTTCGAGCATCTATTCTTGTCATATTGTGTACTTCTCCGTAGTTTACTTTTTAGTGGCTGGTTAGTGTGGATTTCGACGCTATGGATTTATGAGGATTTTAGAGCACGAAGTTTGGAGGATTTTATTTTTTGTATAGCTTGGGAGTTTAATTTATTTAGGGAGGTTAGTATTATTTTCTAGTAAAATTAAATTGTAACAATTTTGGAAATGTAAATTTTGGATTCGGTATGTTTATTTTTGCGTAATATAGATGCTATGGATTTAGATTAGTTTTAATCGTAGTTGCGGCTCGTCTTTTCCACGTGGTGTTACAGATGGTATAAGTGCTTAGGTATATGACAACCCTCGGGTCTTTGGATTTGGGTCTAGCATGCGAGTGAGATGTGTTTTTTTGGTGACAGGGAGTTTTTGTTGAGGACGTTGTAGGAATCGAGGTTTGGATTAGTAATCTTGATGTGAGAATGTTTAGAATTAATTTGACGACTTTAGTGTTCTGATGATTTTTTTAGGGATAGAATCGAGTAGTGATCCGTGAGAGAGCACGTGGGGAAACATGCGTGTAGGATTGGGTGTATGGATGCCTAATCGTGGTTTTTATGGGTAGGCATTTCTGCACCATATTTTATCATGAGCGTTAGGCCTCGTTGAATGAGGACGAAATTCCTGTGATAGTGGGAAAGTATGTAACAACCTGTGATTTTCAAACCGATTTTAATTAAATTAACTCGAATTTCAAAAAAAATTGGAATCTATTTAATTTTGGTAATTAAAAATGTTGGTTTTTATATATAAAGAAGGTTTTAAGTGGAATTTAAAGTGGGATTAAAATTTGGAAATTATAAGTTTTTGTATAAAAATCGGGGGAGAATCCTACCTAACGAGCATAAAAAATAAAATTATTCGACCGGTCGATCGAGCTGAATTGTTTTATGCAGCTTTGTCTCGCCTTCAGCTACTATGCCTCCAAATTTTAGCCAATTCCAATGGTCCGATTTTCCACAATAAATTTTTTAGTGTTTGTGTTTGAGTAGGACTCAAATTCTTTTGGGTATATAAACACATAGTGACGGATTTAGGGATTTTAAAATACATTTTAACCCTCTCAAAAATTAGTCACCTCCTCTATTTTCATCTCCATTTATCTATAAACCCTATCCCTAATTTTATTCAATATTCAACCCATGATTTTAAGTCATATTTGTTGTTTTCTTGAGTTTGGGCTATAATGAGTTTTGATTATTTTCGCGAGAAGAATGCAGTGGTATGATCACAATTTTGAGGCAGAATCTTACGAGTTTATTGTGATGATTTTAAGATACGGGATTTACACAATATCCCCCTTAAATTTCTCGAGTGTAGTCGTTTATTCCTCATTTATTTAAACTCATACTGTTGACATCATGACGTTTATTGGAATATAAAATATTGATTCGATTGACATATTGTGTTTGTTGATGGGTATTGTGTCATGAAATTTTTATATGGAACAGAGAATGGTCACTCGCTAATAGTCCAAAAGTCCAATGGCCAAGATGAGGCTTTACGAAGCTTAGGTGAGGTAAGGTGAGGCTTGGTGACCTATTGATATGTTATTGAAAAATAAATTGGTATAATGCTCGGATGTGGCGTTGAACTTGAATTCAGATTCGTATTGTTGCATTTTATTGACGTTATTGTTTTGAGCATTTATTCTTATCATATTATGTACTTCCCCGTATTTTTCTTTTTAGTGGTTGGTTAGCATGGATTTCGACGCTACGAATTTTTGGAGGATTTTAGGGCATTAAGTTTGGAGGATTTTATTTTTTGTATTGCGTAGAAGTTTAATTTATTTAATGGGATTAGTATTATTTTCGATAAAATTTAATTTTAGTTATTTTGGAAGTGTAAATTTTGGATTTGTTATGTTTATTTTAATGCAATATAGATGCTCTATACTAATTGTTGAGGATTTAGTTTAGTTTTAGTCATAATAGCACCTTGTGTTTTTCCCGGGGTGTTACAGATGGTATCTGAGCTTAGGTATACTACAGCCCTCAAATCTTTAGGTTTGCGTCTTTCATGAGGGTTAGATGTGTTTCCTTGCTGATAGGGAGTTTTTCTTGAGGACGTGGTAGGCATCTAGGTTTGGATTAGTAATCTTGATGTGAGGGTGTTTAGAATTGATTTAAGAACTTTAGTGTTATGATGATTTTTTAGAGATAGAATCTAGTAGTGATCCGTGAGGGAGAGCTTGGGAAAACATGCGGGTAGGAGTGGGTGTAGGGGCGTCTAATCGTGGTTTTTATGGGTAGGCATTTGTGCACCATATTTTATCATGAACGTTAGGCTTCGTCGAATTTCGATGACGAAATTCCTATGCTAGTTGAGAAGTATGTAACAAGCCGTGATTTTTAGACTGATTCTAATTAAATTAACTCGAAGTTCAAAATAAATAAATTTTTGGAATATATTTAATTTTGGTATTTAAAAATGTTGGTTTTTATATATAAAGGTTTTAAGTGGACTTGAATTCTGGATTAAAATTTGGAAACTATAACTTTTTGTATAAAAATAAGGGGACAATCCTACCTAAGGAGCAAAAAAAATAATAAAAACTATTCGATTGTCCGATCGAGCTGAATTTTGTGACGCTTTGCCTCGCCTTCAGCTACTACGCCTCCAAATTTGAGTCAATTCCAATGGTCCGATTGTCCGCATTAAATTTTTAAGTGTTTGTTTTTTAGTAGGACTCTTATTCTTTTTGGTATATAAACACACAGTGATGGGTTTAGGGCTTTTAAAACACATTTTAGCCTTCTCAAAAATCAGTAGCCTCCTCTATTTTCATATCCCTCTATCTATAAACCCTAGCCCCAATTTTATTCAATATTCAAACCATGATTTGAAGGCATATTTGGTGTTTTCTAGAGTTTGGGCTATAACGAGTTTTAATTATTTTCGTGGGAAGAACGCAGTGGTATGATTAGAATTTCGAGGCAGAATCTCATAAGTTTCTTGGGATGATTTTAAGGTAAGGTGTTTACGTAATATCTTCCTTAAATCTCGTTTGTTCCTCATTTATTTGTACTCATATTGTTGGTACCATGACGTTTATTGGAATATAAAATATTGATTCGATTGAGATATTGTATTTGTTGATGGGGATGGTGTCATGAAATTTTAGTATGGCACGAGGAATGGTCATCCACCAATAGTCCAAATCTCCAATAGCTAGGATGAGGCTTTACAAAGCATAGGTGAGGTGAGGCGAGGCTTGGTGACCTATTGATGTGTTATTGAAAAATAAATTGGTATAATGCTCGGATGTGGCATTGGACTTGAATTCAGATTCGTATTGTTGCATTTTATTCACGTTATTATTTTGAGCATCAATTCATGACATATTGTGTACTTCTCCGTATTTTTCTTTTTAGTGGTTGGTTAGCGCGAATTTCGACGCTATGGATTTTAGGAAGATTGTAGAGCATGAAGTTTGGTGGATTTTAGTTTCTGTATAGCATGGAAGTTTAATTTATTTGGGGAGGTTAGTATTATTTTTGACTAAAATTAAATTGTAATTATTTTGGAAGTGTAAATTTTGGATTCGGTATGTTTGTTTTTGTGGAATATAGATGCTCTATAGTAATTGTTGAGTATTCAATTTAGTTTTAATCGTAGTAGCGCCTCGTACTTTTGCACGGGGTGTTATAGATGGTATCAGAGCTTAAGTATACGACAACCCTAGGGTCTTTGGGTTTTGGTCTAGCATGCGGGTTAGATGTGTTTCGTTGGTGATAGGAAGTTTTTGTCGAGGACGTGGTAGGCATCAAGGTTAGGATCAGTAATCTTGATGTGAAAATGCTTAGAATAGATTTAAGGGCTTTAGTGTTGTGATGATTTTTTGCGAGATAGATTCAAGTAGTGATCCATGAGAGAGCGCGTGGGGAAACAAGCGGGTAGGATTGGGTGTATGGATGCCTAATCGTGATTTTTATGTGTAGGAATTTGTTTACCATATTTTATTATGAGGGTTAGGCTTCGTCGAATTTCGAGGATGAAATTACTGTGCTAGTGAGGGAAGTATGTAACAACCCGTGATTTTTAAACCGATTTTAATTAAATTTACTCGAATTTCAAAAAAAAAAATCAATTTAATTTTGGTATTTAAAAATGTTGGTTTTTATATATAAAGAAGGTTTAAAGTGGAATTTAAATCCGGATTAAAATTTGGAATTTATAACTTTTTCAATAAAAATCGGGGGAGAATCCTACCGAAGGAGAAAAAATAAAACTATTTGACTATCCGATCGAGCTGAATTGTTTTGTGGAGCTTTGTCTCGCCTTTAGCTACTATGCCTCCGAATTTCAACCAATTCCAACGGTCCGATTGTCCGTAATAAATTTTTTTGTGTTTTTGTTTGAGTAGGACTCAAATTCTTTTTGGTATATAAACACATAGTGATGGGTTTTGGGTTTTTAAAATACATTTTAGCCCTCTCAAAAATTAATAACCTCCTCTATTTTCATCTCCCTCTATCTATAAACCCTATCCCTAATTGTATTCAATACTCAACCCATGATTTTAAGACATATTTGGTGTTTTCTCGAGTTTGGGTTATAATGAGTTTTGATTATTTTCGCGAGAAGAACGTAGTGGCATGATCATAATTTTGAGGCAGAATCTTACTAGATTCTTATGATGATTTAAAGGTACGGGATTTACACAATATCCTACTTAAATCTCTCGAGAGTAGTCGTTTATTCCTCATTTATTTGAACTCAAATTGTTTATATCATGACGTTTATTGGAATATAAAATAGTGATTCGATTGAGATATTGTATTTGTTGATGGGCATGGTGTCATGAAATTTTTATATGGCACGGAGAATGGTCACCCGCCAGTAGTCCAAAGGTCCAATCGCCAGGATAAGGCTTTACGAAGCTTAGGTGAGGTGAGGTGAGGCTTGGTGACCTATTGATGTGTTATTGAAAAATAAAATGTATAATGCTCGGATGTGGCATTGGACTTGAATTCAGATTCGTATTGTTGCATTTTATTCACGTTATTGTTTTGAGCATTTATTCTTGTCATATTGTTTACTTCCCCATATTTTTCTTTTTAGTGGTTGGTTAGCGAGGATTTCGACGCTACGGATTTTTGGTGGATTTTAGAGCATGGAGTTTGGAGGATTTTATTTTTTGTATAGCTTGGAAGTTTAATTTATTTGGTGAGATTAGTATTATTTTCGAGTGAAATTTAATTGTAATTATTTTGGAGGTGTAAATTTTGGCTTCGTTATGTTTATTTTTGTGGAATATAGATGCTCTATACTAATTGTTGAGGATTTCGTTTACTTTTAATCGTAGTAGCGCCTCGTGTTTTGCAAGGAGGATTTACAGATGGTATCAAAGCTTAGGTATACGACAACCCTCGGGTCCTTGGGTTTGGGTATAGCATGAGGGTTAGACGTGTTTCGTTGGTGATAGAAAGTTTTTCTTGAGGACGTGGTAGGCATTAAGGTTAGGATTAGCAATCTTGATATGAGGATGTTTAGAATTGATTTGAGACTTTAGTGTTGTGATGATTTTTAAGAGATAGAATCGAGTAGTGATCCGTGAGAGAGCGCGTGGCGAAACATGCAGGTTGGATTGGGTGTATGGGCGCCTAATCGTGACTTTTATGGGTAGGCATCTGTTCACCATATTTTATCATGAGTGTTAGGATCCGACGAATTTCGAGGACGAAATTCCTGTGCTAGTGGGGAAGTATGTAAAAACCCGTGATTTTTAAACCGATTTTAATTAAATTAACTCGAATTTTGAAAAAAAATAAAATTTTGGAATCTATTTAATTTTGGTATTTAAAAAAGTTGGTTTTTATATATAAAGAAGGTTTTAAGTGGGATTTAAATCTGGATTAAAATTTAGAAGCTGTAACTTTTTGTATAAAAATCGGGGGACAATCAGACCTAAGGAGAGAAAAAAACTATTCGATCGTCCGATCGAGCTGAATTTTTTTGTGGCGCTTTGTCTCGCCTTCAGTTACTAGGACTCCAAATTTGAGTCAATTCCAATGTTCCGATTATCCGCATTAAATTTTTTAATGTTTGTTTTTGAGTTGGACTCTACTTCTTTTTGGTATATAAACACAAAGTGACGGGTTTAGGTCTTTTAAAACACATTTTAGCCTTCTCAAAAATTAGTAGCCTCCTCTATTTTCATCTCCCTTTATCTATAAACCCTAGTCCCAATTTTACTCCATATTTAACCCATGATTTGAAGGCATATTTGGTTTTTCCTCGAGTTTGGGCTATAACGAGTTTTGATTATTTTCATGGGAAGAATGCAATGTTATCATCAGAATTTCGATACAAAATCTTACAAGTTTCTTGGGATGATTTTAAGGTACGGGGTTTACAAAATATCTTCCTTAAATCTCTCGAGAGTAGTGGTTTGTTCCTCATTTATTTGTACTCATATTGTTGGTATCATGACGTTTATTGGAATATAAAATATTGATTCGATTGAGATATTGTATTTGTTGATAGGCATGGTTTCATGAAATTTTCATATGGCACGAGGAATGGTCATCCGCCAATAGTCCAAAAGCCCAATAGCCAGTATGATTCTTTACGAAGCTTAGGTGAGGTGAGGTGAGGTGAGGCTTGGTAACCTATTGATGTGTTATTGAAAAATATATTGGTATAATGCTCGGATGTGGAATTAGACTTGAATTCAGATTTGTATTGTTACATTTTATTCACATTATTGTTTTGAGCATCTATTCATGTCATATTCTGTACTTCTCCGTATTTTTCTTTTTAGTGGTTGGTTAGCGCGGATTTCGTTGCTATGGATTCTAGGAGGATTTTAGCGCATGAAGTTTGGAGGATTTTTTTTTGTATAGCTTGGAAGTTTAATTTATTTGGGGAGGTTAGTATTATTTTTGAGTAAAATTAAATTGTAATTATTTTGGAAGTGTAAATTTTGGATTCGGTATGTTTATTTTTGTGGAATATAGATTCTCTACAATAATTGTTAAGGATTTAGTTTAGTTTTAATCGTAGTAGCGTCTCGTATTTTGCATGGGTTCTTATATATGGTATAAGAGCTTAGGAATATGACAACCCTCGAGTCTTTGGGTTTGGGTCTAGCATGCGGGTGAGATGTGTTTTGTTGGTGATAGGGAGTTTTTGTTGAGGACATTATAGGTATCGGGGATTGGATTATTAATCTTGATGTGAGGATGTTTAGAATTTATTTGAGGACTTTAGTGTTGTGATGATTTTTTAGGCATAGAATCGAGTAGTGATCCGTGAGAGAGCACGTGGGGAAACATGCGTGTAGGATTGGGTGTATGGGTGCCCAATCATGGTTTTTATGGGTAGGCATTTCTGCATCATATTTTATCATGAGCGTTAGGCTTTGTTAAATTTTGAGGACGAAATTCCTATGATGGTGGGAAAGTATGTAACAACCTATGAATTTGAAACCAATTTTAATTAAATTTAGTCAAATTTTGGAATCTATTAAATTTTGGTATTTAAAAATGTTGATTTTTATATATAAAGAAGGTTTTGAGGGGAATTTAAATCAGGATTAAAATTTGGAAATTATAACTTTTTGTATAACAATCGGGGGAGAATATTATCTAAGGAGAGAAAAAAACTGTTCGACCGTTCAATCGAGCTGAATTTTTTTTTGAGCTTTGTCTCGCCTTGAGCTACTATGCCTTCAAATTTCATCTAATTCCAATTGTCTGAGTGTCCGCAACTAATTTTTTAGTGTTTGTGTTTGAGTAGGACTCAAATTCTTTTTGGTATATAAACATAAAGTGACGGGTTTAGGACTTTTAAAACACATTTTAGCCTTCTCAAAAATCCGTAGCCTCCTCTATTTTTATCTCCCTCTATTACCAATTTTATTCAATATCCAACCCATGATTTGAAGGCATATTTGGTGTTTTCTCTAGTTTGGGCTAGATAAAGTTTTGATTGCTTTCGCGATAAGAACGTAGTGGTATGATCAGAATTTTGTGGAAGAATCTTACGAGTTTCTTGTGATGATTTTAAGGTACGGGGTTTATGTTATATCCTCCTTAAATCTCTCAAGATTAGTCGTTTGTTACTCACTTATTTGTACTCATATTGTTGATATCATGATGTTTATTGGAATCTAAAATATTGATCCGATTGAGATATTGTATTTGTTGATGGGCATGGTGTCATGAAATTTGTATATGGCACAAAGAATGGTCATCCACCAATAGTCCAAAAGTTTAGTACTAGGATGAGGCTTTATGAAGCTTAGGTGAGGTGAGGTGAGGCTTGGTGACCTATTGATGTGTTATTGACAAATAAATTGGTATAAGGCTCGGATGTCACATTGGACTTGAATTTAGATTCGTATTGTTGCATTTTATTGACGTTATTGTTTTGAGCGTCTATTCCTATTATATTGTGTACTTTCCAGTATTTTTTATTTGGTGGTTGGTTTGCCTGGATTTCGACGCTATGGATTTTTGGAGGATTTGGGAGCATTAAGTTTGAGGATTTTATTTTTTGTATAGCTTGGAAGCTTAATTTATTTTGGGAGCTTAGTATTATTTTCGAGTGAAATTTAATTTTATTTATTTTGGAAGTGTAAATTTTGGATCCGTTATGTTTATTTTTGTTGAATATAAACGCTCTATACTAATTGTTGACGATTTAGTTTAGTTCTAATCATAGTAGCTCCTCGTGTGTTGCACGGGTTGTTACAGATGGTTTCATAGCTTAGGTAAATGATAACCCCCGGGTCTTTGGGTTTGGGTCTAGCATGCAGGTTAGATGTATTACGTTGGAGATTGGGAGTTTTTGTTGATAATGTTGTGGGCATCGAGGTTAGGATTAGTAATCTTGATATGAGGATGTTTAGAATTGATTTGAGGACTTTAGTTTTGTTATGGTTTTTTAGAGATAGAATCGAGTAATGATTCGTGAGAGAAAGCGTGGGGAAACATGCGGGTAGGATTGGGTGTATGGGCGCTTAATCGTGGTTTTTATGGGTACGCATTAGTGCACCGTATTTTATATTGAGCGTTAAGCTGCGTCGAATTTCGAGGACGAAATTCTTGTGCAAGTGGGGAAGTATGGAACAACCCGTAATTTTAAAATCGGTTTTAATTAAATTAACTCGAATTTCAAAAAAATGAAATTTTGGAATCTATTTAATTTTAGTATTTAAAAATGTTTTTTGTATATATAATGAGGGTTTTAAGTGGAATTTAAACTGGGATGAATATTTGGTAATTATAACTTTTTGTATAAAAATCGGGGAAGAATCCTACCTAAGGAGCGAATAAATTAAATAAAACTATTCGTCATCCGATCGAGCAGATTTTTTTTTTTGCAGCTTTCTTTCTGCTACTATGCCTCCAAAATTCAGCCAATTTCAACGGTCTGATCGTCCGCCATAAATTTTTTAGTGTTTGTATTTGAATAAGACTCAAACTCTTTTTGGTATATAAACACAAAATGATGCATTTAGGACTTTTGAAACACATTTTAGCCTTCTCAAAAATCAGTAGCCTCCTCTATTTTCATCTCACTCTATCTATAAACCCTAGCCTCAGTTTTATTCAATATTCAACCCATGATCTGAAGGCTTATTTGGCATTTTCTCGAGTTTGGGCTAGAACGAGTTTTGATTATTTTTGCGAGAGGAACGCGATGGTATGATCAGAATTTTGAGGTAGAATCTTATGAGTTTCTTGTGATGATTTTAAGGTACAGGGTTTACACAATATACTCCTTAAATCTCTCGAGAGTAGTCCTTTGTTCCTTATTTATTTGTACACATATTGTTGATATCATGACGTTTATTGGACTCTAAAATATTGATTCGATTGGGATATTGTATTTGTTGATGGGCATGGTGTAATGAAATTTTTATACGACACGAAGAATGGTCACCCATCAATGGTCCAAAAGTCCAATAGCTATGATGAGGCTTTACGAAGCTTAGGTGAGGCTTGGTGACCTATTAATGTGTTGTTGAAAAATAAATTGGTATAATATGCTCGGATGTCCCGTTTGACTTGAATTCAGATTCGTGTTGTTGCATTTTATTCACCGTTATTGTTTTGAGCATCGATTCTTGTCGTATTGTGTACTTCCCCCAATTTAGCCTGAATTTGGCCGCTATGGATTTTTAGAGGATGTTAGAGTATGAATTTTAGAGGATTTTATTTTTTGTATAGCTTGGCAGTGTAATTTATTTGGGGCGCTTAGTATTATTTTTTAGTGGAATTCAATAGTAATTATTTTTAAAGTGTAAATTTTATATTCGTTATGTTTATTTTTGTGGAATATAAATGCTCTATACTAATTATTAAGGATTTAGTTTAGTTTTAATCGTAGTAGCGCCTTGTGTTTTATGCGGGGTGTTATAGCTTGGCCTTTCAAAGAACTATGTGATATCAAGATACAGAATAAACTTGGCTTTACTGCTAGAGGGGAATAAGTCCATGACCGCGATACTCTTTTTTTTTAGATGAAATCGAAGAAGGATTCCTTCAAATCATCCGTTTCTAATGTTTATGCCTCCTACATTCTTTAAGTACACTTTATTTGAATTAGATAACTCTTTTTATATTTTCTTACCAAATTGATTTGGATTTTATGAATTCCTTATAGATTTTGGGGAGATGTCTCTCCAAGCATACTGTCAAGCCCTCCAAAGACTGAATTATTCATAATCGCCATTTTATAATCATTTGGGATACTTAACAATATGAACAAAACTTTTATCAAGTAATTTTCGCAATTCGACATGGGAAACCTATTTTCTCTCCATAGAGAATGTCCTCTTCTTTGGTATCATCGATCAAGAACTCGAATCAACCTTTAGCTGGTAGGTTATTACTAGGGCATCGATTCCTGGAATATCTTCGTGGCTCCAGGAGAACATCTTGTGATGCCTCTTTATGAAAGAAACTAATTTTCTCTCTTTAATGTAATTAGTGATAGTCCAACATACACTATATCTTATCGGCTGTCGAAAAATGGAATTGGGATTGAGTCCTCGATGGGAGATCCCATGGTTGAGTCTTCCCTTGGATCCAACCCATAAATGTTAAAATCTTCCTTCGTCTTTTTTAAAGAGGAAAAATAGTAACTCCTGGTGTGTGACTGACTTCCACACATTGTCCTTGTCCTATTCGATGTCGGGAACAGAAGATTAAGGGACTTGATTGATAGAAATGCATCAAGTCTACGTAGGGTAATCCATACAATCGACACATTATTGGTTGAAGGTGAGCTCACCACCAAAAATTCTACCTATACTTGGGGTCCTTTTTATTGTGAAAGGGAGCTCAATTGACCCATTTTAGGTATACTTTCTCTCTAAAGAAGACCACGAGTGGGCCTTTTATTGTATTTAAACGTGATTCAACTAGATGTATTTTGTAAAATCATTTAAAAAAGATAATATTCTTCAAACTCCCAATGTCGACCATGATTATCTCAATGATCCAATTTGACATCAGGGTTTTGATCAAAAAGGGATCATCATGAGGACTAATCATGTCTTGTGAGTTTTTGTGTGTGAAGGTGATGTTGTCCCATTTATCAATAGGTTTTTCCATTAGAACTTCTGTTGGTTCCCATTTTTGGCCCTTGTAAGCTTTTTGGGCCCATGTCATCATCCCTAGCTGCAAAACCATCGGAGATTATGTTGATCCTACTCCCATTTTTCTACAATCATTTCCCTTTGTTCCTCTCATCATAGTTCTCACTCTATCAGTTTGATTCTTCCTCAATTATCCCTTCGTTCATTATACCATCGTCTTGATGATGACCCCTATTTGCACAAATGGTCTTAAATTCCCCATTTGAATTAACATTTTCAATTTTTTAGTGGACGCAATGGTTGGTGTTGTGGCCATAATTTTCTTAAAATTGATTGTAGAGATTGTCCTTTGGCTTGAGTGGCCTCTTCTTCGGACTATTGCGCCATCTCAACATTTTTGGGACGCCCATGACATTCAACACATGTCCCATAGTTGTATTAAGGGGGTAATTACACAGTGTGGGTTCGATTTACCTATTGAGATCCCCTCATAATAAACTTGTGCTTCCCTTAGTCGTCCTATATCCTTATCTCCCTCATGTATCCAACATGGTGAATGGACTGATGGCTACTAATGTATCCTCTATATAGATGTTTTTCCCACTTTCTTTATTAGTTCTATCATTTTGGTGGGTGGATTCTTTGACAGGCAGTAGATAGTGCTACAATAGCCCATGTAAGAAGGATGAGACAAATATGTTTTTATCCGGATGGTTAATATAGAGAAGTTCGTCATTAAATCTCTTCACATACTTCCTGAGATTCTTGTCCTTAGTGTGAAGGACATTGAACAAGTGGTCGGTAGTCATCCTATAGATCCTGCTATCGATGAAGTATAAAATGAAATGCTTAGAGACCTCTATGAAGCGTGTGATTGAATTGGCTGATAAGTGGTTGAACTAGGTTTTTACTAACCCTTTTAACGTTATTGAACTAGGTTTTTACTAACCCTTTTAACGTCATGGAAAATTGTCGACACCTAATCTAATTCAGACTATCCAAAAAATCCAAGTAGGTATCATAATGATCTACGTGATCCCCTGGATCAGTAGTCCCATAAAATGAGTCATCCTTAGAGTTTTAAATTTAACGGCATTGGGTAGTACATTAATTCTTGGCATAATAAGTACTCAAGTCAGTTGTCTCCAATATTGAAAATAACTAGAGGGAGGTCAACTTATCTAGTCACCAACTCCTATTAAATGGTTAAAGAGAGTGATGTTGGTGGAGGTCGAAGGGAACCTCATTATCTATGTTTTATTTTATCAAAAGAGATTAGTCCATTTAGTGCTCTAATATTGACGGCTTATTAGGTGGTAGGCGACTCAGGATTTCGATAAGCTGATTTTGGAGAGTTGTTTATTATTCCCTGAGGCATTTATGGAACAAAATACTTGGGTTTTATTCATGGCTTTAGAAACTATCGTTCCCACAAATAGCACCAACTGTATTGAGATGAAAATTTAACTCTCATGCACACACAAAAAGGGCAATGGTAATATAAAATGCTTGACAATAGAAAAAAATGATAAGATAAATGACACGAGATGTACGTGGTTTGGTCGGGCTTGGCCTATGTCCACGAGGTGAAGGGGAGGGCGACATCCTTTATTAATTTAGAAGATTGCTATCAATTACACACGATATTCTAACTCATTCACCAGTTTCCCTTCTCTCACACTCTACGAGGTTTTATATACCTAGACTTTACAAAGTCATTTTTATTTCGTAGTATGAACGCTGAGGGAATTTAATTTTAAGGAATATACGTGTTCGTTTTGATGACTTCACATGTTCTCACACTGATATCCTCGATCGTATTAATAGGGAACATGTTATTTGTTTGAAGCAACAACCTTTTGCAAAGTCTTACGAGTTCAAACAATTAAATGCTCATTCGACTGATAAGGATGGTCGAACTAGTAGGTGTGTATGTTTGGTCATTAGCCCGATCAATGAGCTATGATTCCTTGTTATATAGATTTCCCAACCCTTCTTCCATCTTTTACCTATATTTCTCCTCATTCGTCACTGAACCAATAAAAAATACCCCTCATCATAAACGTAGTGCGATGTAAGAACATCGTGCTCTGCCATGTAGTCCAAATAAATCCTTCTTAAAATTAAAATACTTTTTAAGTTATTTATTTCTATATGGAGGGTACATTGTCATGCAAAGATATAATATGCATTAATCCATCATTTGAACTGTATAACGTACAATTATATAATAAGACAAACCATACCAACCTTAAAACAAATGAAGAAAACCAAATCTATAAAAATGGGATCACTCGAGGAATGAGATAAGAGTTCCAAGAATCAAAGTGTATTACAAAAATTCTCTAATAATTTTTGTTTAAGGGATCCAAGTGAGGATCCTGCACCTCTCTATGTCAATTCTATCAGTGATACCATTCACAATTTGACTCACAGGAAGGAACCTGGGTTTCACATGAGCATTTCATGTGTTTCAAATACATTTTCTATTCTTAAGAACTTGTTTCACATGTAATTATTGTTAACCTTTTTCGCATGTTTCCACTAAAATATCTTTTATTCCTAGCATTATTTAACCATAAGGTAGGATAGAGAAAAAAAAAGCAAAAGTCACTTAAATGACTAGTTTTATTGCATTATCGACATTCAAAGACAAAATTCTTAAAGCCTTTATATTTATTCATATAAAATAATTCTTTGTTGACCTTTTTATGACAATAGAGATTCAATATTATTACCACTAGATATCTTATAATTAGGCACAAGATTATTGTTAATAAACTTGTGACAAATAAGTTTTCTTTTCCCTTCAAAATAATTTATTCCACTTTTCATTTCTTTTGAGGATTCAAGATTTGTTTTTTCATTTTTTCGTCTCATTTTATGAAGAAACATTTAAAAATTTTATTCTCCTTTAGTAATCTTGTCTTGGCATCCACAGATCAGTCTTTGGAATACGCAATTCCAGTCTTGTTCATCCATAGAGCCTCGACTCCACAAATTAATTGTAGGGAATATATCTACAAGGGTTTAGCACTTTGGAATGGGTTCTTCTTAGTTTGGAAAAGTGATCCTCAAAGATCCAGAGGGGTTTGGATGAAAAAATTGCAGAGTTTGATAAAAAAAATCTTCTGATAAAGTATAATCCTGGATCTCAATTTACAAAGAAAGTTATGGCAAAGAGATAGGGGTTAAAGATATGGAAACAAATTTCTTTGGAAAATAAAAACATGAATATTCGTTCAAAGGATATGCCACCTAGTTTGATGATGTAACCAATCTTTTTTTTAATGGCTTCCAATGATACTTTGAAGAACTTCCAGAACTGATAAAAAAAGCGACGTTCTAGATCTCGTTTGAATGTGGAAACCTCATTCAAAAGTGCCTTCACAACTCGTTCTAACGAGTTAGAGTGTTTTTCAAACATTCTTTAAAAGATATTTTGGAAACTTTTAAATGAAAAATATTATAAAAACAACCCCCCAAACTTTAAATATTAACCAAACCACTTCATAACATATTTTGAATAATATTGTGATGAACGATCTTCATTCTTCCAAATGTCGTGTTTGAATACTTGAAAGTGGTCATGAAAGTGCAGTGGGGTGTAACATTCTAAGCCATTATATAACAAAATGAAAATTATAAATTTTTCTCTTACAAAAAAAACCTTCAAAATCATGTAATACTTTCATATAGGCTAGAGCATTACTAGATATCGAGATTTTGCTTACTATTTTGTTCTTAATTCTGGAAGTTTGGTTATTATTATTTTGCATCAAGTAGTTTTATGAGTGAATAAGTTTCGTTCAAGTTATTTCATTAACACAAATCATTCATATCCTCGTATTGGGTCTTGTTTAACTCTGAAAGATCAAAGAAAGGCTAGATCTCTCGCATCAAGCCTCTAAAATAGGTCAAATCCCTTTTGTTTTTTTACGAACTATGTGGACTTTTAATCGCTTCGTGTGAGTGCATAAACTCACTCGGACTGTCGTCCGAGTGAACAAGTATGACTTTGTACATATTTATCCATTGACTATATCATTTATACGCATGCATACATTGCATTGCATTGCATTGCATTGCATAGTATATTTACATACTTAGTATTTTCACTTTATCACTTCGTTTACACCATAACATGTTAAAACAAAATTTTAATATATATATTTAAGAGCAAAAAGGGCGGAGCGAGTGACTAAAGATGTCTCCCTAAGACTGCTGATATTTAGCCACATGTCAACCAAACCCATTTACCCAATTCATCAAAACCCTTTGGGGTTCCACTATGAGTTCTTGCAAAGCTACAGGTTTAATTTGGAAGAGGTTGAGGCCGCAACATAGTACTTCTCAGAGGTAAATTTGTTAGAGAAAAATAAGTTATCTGTTGTGCACAAAGGGGTTTTGAAAGATGGGTTTATTGCATCTATTAAAAGCATTAATATGAGAAGATGTAAGTTGGAGGAAGCGGAGTTTATAAAAGGGTAAAGATTAATAACTTCTCTGACACATGAAAACCTTTCTAGGCTAAGAGGCTTTTGTTATTCAATAAGTAGAGATGAATATTTCTTGATATATTATTTTTCATCTAAAAGAAACATGTCATGGTATCTTGATGTCACAAATGCAAGTATCGAATTTCTTGACTAGGCCACTAGGATTTCTATCATCAATGGAATTGCTAGAGGTACTAGATATTTTCACAGTAGCGAAGAAAACAAACCTGGAATAGTTCATCAAAACATATCAGTTGAGAAAATCCTAATCGACCAGCAGTTCAACCCATTAATCATGGACTTAGGTCTTCTAAAGCTCCTTATTTAAGAAATTGTCTTCTCAGCTCTCAAGGTAGTGTTGCCCTGAGATGCATGTTCCCCGACTACATCGGCACTAGAAATTTTACAGAGAAGAGTGACATTTACGCGTTTGGAGTTATCATCCTTCATATTCTATCCAATAAAAGGAATCTCACCAACTCAATTAGGCTGGCAGTTGAATCTTGTAGATTCCACGATTTAAGCGACATAAATCTTTTGAGAGAGTCTTAAGAATATGAGGTTATAAAGGTGATTGAGATTGTGAGGGTCTGTACCCACGAGTTACCAGAATGCAGACTAACCATAGAGGCAGTGATTGAAGAGCTGAGTAAATCAAGTGGTACTTATTGGTTATCACGTGTCTGCTACTTGAGAAGATTGGTCATGAAAATTAAGTGGGAAATGGGACTTCAGAAATTGCTATAATTTAAGAATATGTTTCTCTTTGCTATTCAATATATGTTGCGTAAAGAAACGTCAAATCCTTATATGTTGGAAGTGGTAGAAATGAAATCTATGGGGTATAAAAGTATTGTAACACCCCGCTTAAAATAATAACGGGTGGCCAGCCCTATTCTATATTAAATCAGGAATTTCAGATGGTCCAGTCTCAACATCAACTGCCGGTACTATATAACATAGGAATAACTACCCGATATCATATAAGCGAGATGTTAAATAAAGTAAAACATGCAACATAACACAACCCAACACTACAAAACGACTAATAAATAAGAGAAGGATGCAAGAAAGAACTATGATAAACGAAATGCTATAATAAAACAAAATAAATAACTACAACTGAATGTACGAAAGTAGACCCGAATAAGCTGTCGGGTCACAGCTAATACAATAACTGGAATGGAATAAGTATAAACATCTATAAATATCCCTTGGGTACAAACCCGATATACAACATGAATCCTACCTAGAATTTTAAAAGTAGGAAGCGACTACCAGATACATCCCGCAACAGTCCGCACCTATCACGGCTCCCAAGACTCTGGATAGAAGGTCATCCGGCATCCATGCGGTAGGATACCTGTAATAATATATATATATATATATATATATATATACAGGCAGGAGAGAAAAGAAAACCGGTCAGAGCCCCGATTGTGAAAAATATTTAGCAAGTGTGTTAACCGTGCATAATAAATACCGGTGCACTTATTTCATAATAAAAATGGGATCGCACTCTCGTGGATCCCCAACTCACCTCTCATCTAAAGGCGCGCACCTAATCGCGTCCTCAAGTTTTAGTTAAATTACCCCCATTTTATTAGGACAACCTAACTTATCATAGGCCTAGCCTATACCCACGAGAAATGCCTTCCTAACTTACCCCAAGAATCCACCCCCCTTTCTAAACACAATTAAACATTTATTTTCAATCATATGTGCCTTATTAGGCTTAGTGGATTCCGGTTTATGCTTTAAGCAATTAAAATTTAGTAGATTACCCAATATGCAACTGGGTTGAAACATCTAATTTAAATTTCTAATTAATGAACATGAACAATCATTATTGACACAACTTTCCTCCAATTTCAACACTGCACTGCGTTTCATGCGTGGGGTGTCTCGCAAAGCGAAATCCAAACAAGGAACCACCCCGTTACACTACTCCTTGACAATGTCGATCCTAGAGATCCATAATGCCATATATACAATATAATACTACTACTACAACTAACCTCTCCAATCATATCCTTGGGATGATGTAACCGAAATATTCCTTAAATGCGATACATCAACCCCCATCAATCTAGTACACCATAAACATTCAAGATGTACTTTACCTAAATTCTATATCCTTTCATCTATAGGATATATAAATATATATATATATATATGTAGGTATTTTATGTTCACCATATATATACATATACCAATCATCCATACCCATGACCAAGTGTACGTATCATATCTGATGTACAATGGACATGCACATAATCCACCCAGCTATATATATATCGCCGATAAAACTGCATCAATGCTATCATCTTCCCAGTGCCCGGCTCACGTAGCAATACTGGGGCCACCATGGTGGGACTAAACGACACCCATCTCGTGGTAAACTCACGCACACGACGTCCCGGGAAGCGGTCATAGCTCCAAACCGGCAATGAGACGAAACATACCCACCACGTCTCATCCCAAAAATATAAAAATGTAAATCACATAATAACACACGGGACGACTATGACCTGGGGAATATCCACACCCTGCTTTTCTAGCCAGGATGCTCACCCTCTACGCGCGCAACTTCCCAATGATAGCATGAGCGGGGTATGCTTAACCAAATAGTATATATACCATTCACATGCATAATATATATACATCCATATGATCCAATCATATGATCAAATAATAAACCATCATATCCGGTTTAAATATCCATACCATGTATGTTCACAACATAAATATATCCATACATTTATATGCATACAGATATATATATTTACACATATTCTCATATCCATATCTATATATAAACTAGTTCTCATTCATATATATAAGATATACAAACCCGGCTATAAGTATACATAAATCCTCAATATACAAGCCGTCACCACAAACTCATATCATTTACCTTGATATGTGTATACAATCCCTCACTTGAAACATATTCAATCATCTTTCCTATGATGAATAGTCTCCCAAAGCCATATGTATATATCTATACATATATATTCAACATTAGGGTTATCACCCAAAATTCTGTGTAGGAAACCATCACTACACATTCCATCTGTAACCCGAGATTTACATTATAAATCTAGTAATGATTTCGACTATAGGTATACATATAACTAATAGTCTATAAGCCTCAAGCTCATTCTTAACTTCATCAAATAATCCCATTGCTCTCGATTTCGACTACGGTTCAATCACTTTTGTGAATCCCCTAGTCTAAGATCTCTCGGATTTATTTCTTAAATTGTATCATTACTAAGGGTATGCAACTACACTCTTCCATTTTGCCCCAAATCGTATCTTAATAATATCCTATCCTTATAAGGATTTGACATAAAGGTTGGCCTAAAATTTCACAACATACCCTCACAATTCTCTCTAAGAGTTCTTAGCCTCACATCACATCTATACTTACTTTAATTTACAATTAGAATCCTCAATCCCAAAAGGTTTCTCCAAAATCTCTATACACAACTCCAAATACATACATGGATACATTTCTCCCAAATTACCCTAAGGAGTCCCCAAAATTTTAATATGTGAGAAACTCCTTATATGTCTCCAAGAAAATATCTCTTACATCATAAGATAACGCCCCAAATCAATAAACCCAACCAAAAAGGGTTTGGAATCACTATGGAGAAAACACCTCAAAATGCCCTGTTTCCGAATCGATTCGGCCCTGTTCCGAATCGATTCGGCCTAGCGAATTGATTCGGCCTCCAAGGCGAATCGATTCGGGTCCAAATACCTGGGCTTCTGCCACAGGCCGAATCAATTCGGCTTGGGTCCGAATCGATTCGGTCAATGCAGACCTGCCGATTTCCCTATACCGAATCGATTCGCTTAAGGGGGCGAATCGATTCAGGCCTGCAAATTTTTGAAGGGGTCTTCTTCTTCATCAAAACCCACGAATTTTAAACCCTACATTTTTCATTCTAACCCCCAAACCTTCATAAAATCATGATTTTAAGCCCATTAATCAACCCAAAGTTGATCCCAACCATTTCTATGCCATTAAATCCATATATAAACATTGATTTCAAGATTAAACCTAAAAACCTAGGTCTTGATATTAATACCCAAAAATCCATTTCTTTAACCCACAAATTATGAAATGAAATACACAAATAGGTATTTGGCAAGATTAAACACTTGCCTCAGATTTGTAGAGGTTGGATCGTCCTCGTTATCGCGGTTTGGCCGGAAATCCCCAAGCTTTCTTCCTCTCTCTCTTCTTTCTTCTTCTAGGGCTTTTTCTCTCTTTCTCTCAAATGAGAAATGGCTTCATCCGTAAGCCACAATTCCCTTTAAAACAAAATCCCAATTTTAAATGTTAATACACACTTTAAATGACTCGTTTACACCAATTCGAGTCAAACTAACATAAAAATATTCCGGAGCCGAAATAAAACCCAATGACAGTCATTTTGACTATCTCGACCCTTCCGGGATCAATGGTACCCTCAAAATCATCATCCGGAATACTTTAAAATGTCCTCTATTTTTGGACTTAAATTCCCGAATTTTAGAATTCTCCAATTTAATTAAGTTTTATTTTCCCAAAATTTAATTTCTCAGTCTCAAAAGTCTTGGGGTGTTACAATCTTCCCCCCTTACAAAAATTTCATCCGCGAAATTTAAGATATGCCTAGGACCTGAATATCATCTAGTCCTTACATCAACCCTCAGGATCACTATGCCGATCCTTTCTAGTTCTCACGTCGAACTATGTAGATCCTTACCGGTCTTTAAAATCAACTAGCTACCCAGGGCGCCCATACACCCCGTACCCGAGTTTCCACTCGTAGAATTATAATCAGGCTCCATTAGCCTCAAATCTTAACATAACTATCACCAATATAATCTATAATAACATTTTAAATATATAAAAGTTTGAAAATTCCTAACAGTTGAACTCTCCTCAATTCCTGACACTAGCTATCTTCGTGCGGGGGAGGTCTCGCAAGCGAAATCCAAACAAGGAACCCTCCCAATACACTACTGTGTAGCTAGGTCGGGGATTGAGATTAGTTGAACCAGGGTTAAGGTTTTATAAAAGATTTTCACATATTACATATTGCCCGAAGGCCTATATAAGAATATAATATAATTAAATTCCGCGTCTCCCGACACGCCAAACAAACACCTTATGTTTAGGACACAAGGTCACAACAAATACAACACTATAACCAATACCTAGTTCTCAAAACTAGCACATCTATGAGCCAAATTACCCACTCAAAATAGGGCTACCAAACTTGAACTTCTCAAGTATAAAAAAAAACTTTTCCCTCATAGGAACACCGCAATTACACGCCCTAACCCATCCATAAGACGAATAATCACGACTTAACAAACCTTATCATTCTGCACCACCGGAATTCAATATTATAACTCTCAACATTCCCGATATCGCACAAAGCATGACTTAAACCCAAAGAAAGGTATTCTACCTTATACTTCCATAATCTAATGGTTTCAACTCATCCAAGGATCTCAGTTCAAGACCCTCTACTTCTTCCAGGACGATCATTACTCCTAAACCTATTTCTTCATAAGAGAAATATCTTTCCCAAAATCCTTCCTAACCATTTTGAAGGACAGTACCATTGTGGCTACCGAAAACCCCCTCAGTCCCACTCAACGAAACTGAGTCTCCAAATTTCTAACTCCCTCTTCCCAGAAGGCAACACTCCTGATATTGGGACAACTACACCTTCCTCACATCGGTAAAAGTCACCAACACCAGGTTTCCTAACGAAGGTTAACGGGTTTCTCAACCTAAACCTCCCAAGGACTACACAAATCCTCTCCTCAGACTTTCCTCACTAAGCCCAAGGTTCACTATTCGAGAAATTTTCCTTTCTTACTCAATTGTTGATAAATCACCTCACACCACTACGAGAAATCTCCTCCGGAATCGGGGAAAACAAATATCGTCGATTAAAGCGTACCCAACATATGCTATGGGTATTGTACTTCTAATCCTATCCTTTCCTAGACGACAAAATCTAAGCGACGTCTGAAACGAAAATAAGAGCAACTGTTATCAGAACGCCAAGCAAGTGAATATACTTCACAGAAGAAAACAACGCAGTGAACACAACATTCCTAATTGTAGGGCTTTATGTCAAGAACGTTAACGAAAGAATGCAGAAAACTCGCACAGATCCTAAGGACTCTAGAACCTGATGCTCTGATACCATCTGTAACACCCCGCTTAAAATAATAACGGGTGGCCAGCCCTATTCTATATTAAATCAGGAATTTCATATGGTCCAGTCTCAACATCAACTGCCGGTACTATATAACATAGGACTAACTACCCGATATCATATAAGCGAGATGTTAAATAAAGTAAAACATGCAACATAACACAACCCAACACTACAAAATGACTAATAAATAAGAGAAGGATGCAAGAAAGAACTATGATAAACGAAATGCTATAATAAAAAAAAAAAAAATAACTACAACTGAATGTACGAAAGTAGACTCGAATAAGCTGTCGAGTCACAGCTAATACAATAACTGGAATGGAATAAGTATAAACATCTATAAATATCCCTTGGGTACAAACCCGATATACAACATGAATCCTACCTAGAATTTTAAAAGTAGGAAGCGACTACCAGATACATCCCGCAACAGTCCGCACCTGTCACGGCTCCCAAGACTCTGGATAGAAGGTCATCCGACATCCATGCGGTAGGATACCTGTAATAATATATATATATATACAGGCAGGAGAGAAAAGAAAATCGGTCAGAGCCCCGATTGTGAAAAATATTTAGCAAGTGTGTTAACCGTGCATAATAAATACCGGTGCACTTATTTCATAATAAAAATGGGATCGCACTCTCGTGGATCCCCAACTCACCTCTCATCTAAAGGCGCGCACCTAATCGCGTCCTCAAGTTTTAGTTAAATTACCCCCATTTTATTAGGACAACCTAACTTATCATAGGCCTAGCCTATACCAATATGCAACTGGGTTGAAACATCTAATTTAAATTTCTAATTAATGAACATGAACAATCATTATTGACACAACTTTCCTCCAATTTCAACACTGCACTGCGTTTCATGCGTGGGGTGTCTCGCAAAGCGAAATCCAAACAAGGAACCACCCCGTTACACTACTCCTTGACAATGTCGATCCTAGAGATCCATAATGCCATATATACAATATAATACTACTACTACAACTATCCTCTCCAATCATATCCTTGGGATGATGTAATCGAAATATTCCTTAAATGCGATACATCAACCCCCATCAATCTAGTACACCATAAACATTCAAGATGTACTTTACCTAAATTCTATATCCTTTAATCTATAGGATATATAAATATATATATATATATATATATATATATATATATATATATATATAGGTATTTTATGTTCACCATATATATACATATACCAATCATCCATACCCATGACCAAGTGTACGTATCATATCTGATGTACAATGGACATGCACATAATCCACCCGGCTATATATATATCGCCGATAAAACTGCATCAATGCTATCATCTTCCCAGTGCCCGGCTCACGTAGCAATACTGGGGCCACCATGGTGGGACTAAACGACACCCATCTCGTGGTAAACTCACGCACACGACGTCCCGGGAAGCGGTCATAGCTGGAAACCGGCAATGAGACAAAACATACCCACCACGTCTCATCCCAAAAATATAAAAATGTAAATCACATAATAACACACGGGACGACTATGACCAGGGGAATATCCACACCCTGCTTTTCTAGCCAGGATGCTCACCCTCTACGCGCGCAACTTCCCAATGATAGCATGAGCGGGGTATGCTTAACCAAATAGTATATATACCATTCACATGCATAATATATATACATCCATATGATCAAATAATAAACCATCATATCCGGTTTAAATATCCATACCATGTATGTTCACAACATAAATATATCCATACATTTATATGCATACAGATATATATATTTACACATATTCTCATATCCATATCTATATATAAACTAGTTCTCATTCATATATATAAGATATACAAACCCGGCTATAAGTATACATAAATCCTCAATATACAAGCCGTCACCACAAACTCATATCATTTACCTTGATATGTGTATACAATCCCTCACTTGAAACATATTCAATCATCTTTCCTATGATGAATAGTCTCCCAAAGCCATATGTATATATCTATACATATATATTCAACATTAGGGTTATCACCCAAAATTCTGTGTAGGAAACCATCACTACACATTCCATCTGTAACCCGAGATTTACATTATAAATCTAGTAATGATTTCGACTATAGGTATACATATAACCAATAGTCAATAAGCCTCAAGCTCATTCTTAACTTCATTAAATAATCCCATTGCTCTCGATTTCGACTATGGTTCAATCACTTTTGTGAATCCCCTAGTCTAAGATCTCTCGGATTTATTTCTTAAATTGTATCATTAGTAAGGGTATGCAACTACACTCTTCCATTTTGCCCCAAATCGTATCTTAATAATATCCTATCCTTATAAGGATTTGACATAAAGGTTGGCCTAAAATTTCACAACATACCCTCACAATTCTCTCTAAGAGTTCTTAGCCTCACATCACATCTATACTTATTTTAATTTTCAATTAGAATCCTCAATCCCAAAAGGTTTCTCCAAAATCTCTATACACAACTCCAAATACATACATGGATACATTTCTCCCAAATTACCCAAAGGAGTCCCCAAAATTTTAATATGTGAGAAACTCCTTATATGTCTCCAAGAAAATATCTCTTACATCATAAGAGAAGGCACCAAATCAATAAACCCAACCAAAAAGGGTTTGGAATCACTATGGAGAAAACACCTCAAAATGCCCTGTTTCCGAATCGATTCGGCCCTATTCCCAATCGACTCGGCCTAGCGAATCGATTCGGCCTCCAAGGAGAATCGATTCGGGTCCAAAGACCTGGACTTCTGCCACAGGACGAATCGATTCGGCTTGGGTCCGAATCGATTCGGTCAATGCAGACCTGCCAATTTCCCTATACCGAATCGATTCGCTTAAGGGGGCGAATCGATTCGGGCCTGCAAATTTTTGAAGGGGTCTTCTTCTTCATCAAAACCCACGAATTTTAAACCCTACATTTTTCATTCTAACCCCCAAACCTTCATCAAATCATGATTTTAATCCCATTAATCAACCCAAAGTTGATCCCAACCATTTCTCTGCCATTAAATCCATATATAAACATTAATTTCAAGATTAAACCTAAAAATCTAGGTTTTGATATTAATACCCAAAAATCCATTTCTTTAACCCACAAATTATGAAATGAAATACACAAATAGCTATTTAGCAAGATTAAACACTTGCCTCAGATTTGTAGAGGTTGGATCGTCCTCGTTGTTGCGGTTTGGCCGGAAATCCGCAAGCTTTCTTCCTCTCTCCCTTCTTTCTTCTTCTAGGGCTTTTTCTCTCTTTCTCTCAAATGATACTTCATCCGTAAGCCTCGGTTCCCTTTAAAACAAAATCCCAATTTTAAATGTTAATACACACTTTAAATGACTCGTTTACACCAATTCGAGTCAAACGAACATAAAAATATTCCGGAGCCGAAATAAAACCCAATGACAGTCATTTTGACTATCTCGACCCTTCCGGGATCAATGGTACCCTCAAAATCATCATCCGAAATACTTTAAAATGTCCTCTATTTTTGGACTTAAATTCCCGAATTTTAGAATTCTCCAATTTAATTAAATTTTATTTTCCCAAAATTTAATTTCTCAGTCTCAAAAGTCTTGGGGTGTTATAAGTATAAATCTTGTTATTTTTACTTTGTTTGGAATAAGAGAAGTCCAAATTTGTAAAAAGTGTTTTCTGAAACATTGTTGGTATTTAAAGATTACCATGAATTAGCAATTAATATGCGGACTATGCACTTATACATGACATTATCAGATGTCAACGTAGTATGCTATACATCCTGCATTATTATTATGTGATTTTGTTTACTTTTACGAAAGTGAATAATTTATTACACTGGCTTCCCAGAAATAGGCATCAGTATGGCACAAGGAGATGAAAAGTATCTTCAAGTGAACTTCCATTTTATTTGGTGGCACAACCACTACCTCATCTATCACCAACGACTTCCTTACTTCCCATGCCACCGCAGCTACCCTACATATGTACATATAAGTGAACCAATAAATCGAACATTTTACATTATATAAAAACTGTGTGTGACACCCCGCCTAATTAAATACCGGGGATCACTCATTTATTAAATTAAAATCAAGGTGAACAGTTGGTTCATTCTTAGCATCACTGTCGTCAAAATAAACTTTCCAATTTAAACACCCTAAATAATTAAGCTAAGGGTCAAAACCATTTTAGATATTACTTTCCAAATTTTATTCAAACCAATATTTTAAAACTTTACATAATTCATAATTTAAGAATCAACCAATAGTTATACTAGAACAAACAATCCAACTAATTAAACATCCAACTGAGAAAATCCCAACATTTAAGACTTAAAGGAAAACATCCTGTCAATAATAAATCTCAAAGTGCAAATACTGGAAATAAATAAATTTCAATATCTAATAAAACAACTGAATAACGGAAAAGGGCGACACATGCCCAACTGGATAAAATAAATGCTAGAAGTGGAATCAAGAAATGAGGTCGTCTAAGTAAGAGGCCTGCAACTCCCACCTAAGCTGCAGCGCGTTCCTTCCAAAGGATCCTATGCAAGACGCCCCTGTGGCTGGGCACCTGTAATATATACATATATATATACGAGAGAGAAAAGAAAATGGAAACGGGTCAGAGCCCAATTGTAAAAATGATTTAAAATTTGTTTAGCAAGTATTTAAAATGTTTACTGGCCAATGCAACAACATATTAGTGCGACGCTCCCTTGAGAAATTCTCACCTCTCTTCTAATGTGCACGCCTATCGCACTAATCTTCCCAACGGTTTAACTTATCTTGTCTTAGGTTGTTCGTAAGACTAAACTGGAAAATTCAACTGTTTAAGAGGTTCATTTCCTTTAACAACATAGTTCTCATTAACCTTATTTACTAATAAAGTCTCTTAGCAATATATTATACTTTTCAAACACTTATTCCCAAATTGAAATAATTATTCATTTATTACTTACCAATACACAGTAGGTAGTTCCCAAATTCCAGAATTTTAAATATTTATATTAAATACTCATATAACATATATATTCTAACGGCACCCCACATAATAATTATGGTGCGGGCATACTCTGCTATCCAGTCCCCGTATCACTCGTACTAAGGGAAATACAAGTTCGGAATCGCTCTCGAACTGTATTAATACAAACACAAACAATATTGAGGCAAAGCATAGATTTCAGGTCTCTAAGAGGTCAGCACATGCCTCCACGTCTCTTAGGACCGTCTGAACTATCGATTCGATAGCCTGTACCGAAGGATTTCTATCTTCTAGGGTACGAGTCAATATCCCCCATAAAGGTCCCATCGAGATAAGACTGTCCCAGCGCGGTAACCTCAGGGATAGCAAGTAGCGCGGGCATGGTTTTCTAGCGTATATAGTATATGTATAAACACAGTCATATAAATATACTACTATTACCACATCAAATTTAGGTATATCTCATAACCCATAATTATGATATTTATCCTTATTTCTCGTTATTTAGTTATCACGTATAACGGTTCGTTTCTTACTATAATTTGTGGAATTATCCCAACTTATTAAGTGACACTCATGGATTCCTATCCTCCCAAGTGTAATTTCAGTAGGTACTCAATTATTTACCAACGTAACTACCTTACTCGTCTCCCCCTTTTTATACCTAGTTCCATTGTCCCTTATATGTAAACATCCCCGAAAAATGAAATCTTGTCTTACATTAAAGATTTCATATTATCAATAAGTCCTATTGGTCTTCTTTATCTCCCAAAATATTTTAATAAGGATGTCCAAGGATTATTACTCATTTAAATTGAATTCAGCTATAAAAAATGGGAAATATGAGTCTGCCAGGAGGGGTCGATCGATCGATCGATGGAAGGAGCTCGATCGATCGATGCGTCGATCGATCGACACTCCTGGTTCGATCGATCGATCAAACAGGTATGGCGAATCTGCAGAAAAACCAGTTACGGGTTCTATCATCCAACCTCATCCAAATACGTATTTTTAACACCCAAACTCCCAGAAATTTGTACTACAAACATTATAAACCCAAACTAATAATCTTCTACGTAAAGCATGTGAATTTTCATCAATATCCATGGATTAAAGGGCCAAAACTTATATAAATCTCATAAACCCTAGAAATTTCTTTAACTTTGTTCTAATCAACCTTTTTCTAGAATTCCTACTTCTAATCCATCATAAATCCGTGGTTCAACCTCTACATATGAAGGGGATTTCCAGATTATCATTTATATCATTACTACATGCAATTTTCCTATCTCCAATATGGGTTTTCTTCTATGAAACTCATCCTAATCAACCCTAGACTAACATGAATGATGCATTAACGAAATTAAGCAAGATAAATACTTGTCTGGAAATTTTTGGTCTCTGATTTGTGCTGAAATCAGTGTGGTTGCGATCCTTGCGACGTGATCTCTCGTTTGGCGACGATGGCGGCGCAAACGGAGGGGTTTTCGGCCTAGAATTCCTTGGCAAGCTCTCTCCTTCCTTCTCCAATGGCAATCACTTGCTTTTGGTTGTGTTAACCCTATAAGGCAACCCTAAGAATCTGATATAACCTTGTAATTTTCGTGGGTTTAATTACCCAAAATTATTAAATGTCCAAAAACCCCTCCCGGGGTGCTAAATAGGCCTAAAAACGCCCCGAGACCCAAACTAAACCCCCGGGTACATATTTTTTACTATCTCGACCCTTTCGGACACTTTGGCGCGCTCGAAATGACCATACGGGTGACTTATAATTTATTCACTTTTATAAATCAATATTTAGTCCCGACGCGACACGGGCGCATCCCGACTCAAATTTCCAAAATTGTCATTTTATTCACTCGTGACATTTAATAGTACCAATATTATATTACTTTACTCATTAGTAATATTCAACAAGTTTCCAATGATTACTAACTCTCGTCACGTTAGTAATTAACAATAATTAATTTCCGGATTTATATTAAATTAATAACTCACATTAAATTTAGTAAATCCCCAAATTTAGAAAGCATAAAAATATGGGGTATTACAGTGTGTTGCATAAGGACTCCCTAGAAGATGCAATCATTTCATTTTAATCTATACCGCCTTATATTTTTAGTTACATGCATATATTATGTGATAGCTCAATATCTATTACACACCTCTGTTTCCAATTTGACTAATATATACCGCCTTATATTTTTAAATTGCATGCATATATTATGTTATAGACACATACTTTAAGGTTCTATATGATAATAATTACACCGACCATGTTATATGGGATCCAATGTTAAGCGATCAATAAACACAAATGAGCGTGGCTTAGATGCACATGTTAAGATGGGTGCGCGATAAAATTAAAAACAAACATATTAACGACCATGTTATTTGTTTCATTAATAAATCTTAATGAACCCTAACCCGCCATTCTTTTATTTTGTAAGGAATGAACACAAACATCAAAATGAATCTTGATACTCAAATAAAAACAATACAAAAGTATTAGAAGATTATTTCTTCAAAGAGTAAAGGCCTATTGTGACTCGAAAACAAAATGAAAATGGGATTTTTCTGATGATTCATTTAAATATACAGAGTATACTTTTTCAGGACAACAAATGTTAGAACATAATGAATCAGTGACATCGTTTGGCATCGCAACTTGAAGTTCAAAGTAGAAGAAATAAACACACATACACAAAACCACAAACACTTCAAAGATAAAGAATATACGAGGAAGTGTCTCGTATTACCAATTCATTTGTTATGCCAGAATAATTATATATCAACGACATACGCCCAAACACCATATATCAGTTAATGAATTTGTAAGTCCCAATGGCACTATCTTTGTTACCATAGAATCGCACCCAAACCCATCATAATCGGCATTATATTTGTTACCGACGACACGTGCCCAAATGGCATACCTATAAAACACTATCCCAATAATAATTGCCAAGAGGAAAGATATTTCATTGGAACCGAACTTACATAATTTCACATTTTGAGAAATTCCAGAACTTCATATAAAACCCCAACAAAATACACTACTAAATCATTCCATATAAACTAAAAACAAACCACCAAATACTTGATTTTGAGAGACAAATGATTCTTACAGGTTTGATTTTTTACTACATTTAATCAACAATTTTTAAATCAAAGTTATATACCTCATGCAACATCAACTCTAATATAAATAAAAAAAATTATCTATTATTATACGCACAATTAAACAATAAAATTCTAAAGAACATACAATAGAGGATTTAAACTGACATAGGTATGGCACAAATTATCATCGGGTCTAAACACTACATCAGCATCTCTACGTAGCTTTAATATTAACCTGAACTTCAACACACATTAAAAAAATGCTAACCGGATCAATACCAAATCATACAAAATTTCAAAAGCCTTATATTTAAAGGATAAAGTCGCGTATTTTGATTGAAATTAAATTGGAAATGTGAAGGACAATTGTAAATGCCAACTCAGTTATAACACACTATATAATGAGTATTTCAATTAGAAACCCTAAATGTTAAAATACACATCAAACATTTGCTTTACACAATAAATAGATCACCCCTTCCGAATTATCAAACCCTAGATAACGAAAAACTATTTCCAGATCCCCTAATTTTTAAGGTTAAAATAATTATTAAAAAATAACTTTCAATTAGAGGAAGGGGGGGTGTACCTGCCATGAAGGCGAGGTCCGTTGTGCTGCCTAGAGAGGAGGAGGATCGAGAAGATATTATGCCTCCGCTTTCTGGAAAAGAGGAAGAGAAAGGAGAGGGCGCCAAAATTGACTGAGTTGTTTTATGGAGAATGAGAGAGAGTGCATCTGAGCATTATGGATTTGGAAATATAGAGCCAATTTGACAAAGCGACGGGAATGAAAAAAGAAAGGTCTCGCTTTTGTGTTTCAGTTATCTCGTTTTTGAATATATATTTGAGATAAATTATTCACTTTTTAACTCAATTTTACTCAAATCGAGATTAAAATTCACCTACGAAGTTAACCTGACATAAATCTCTTACAAAAAATCATTTATGTTATTTTATATTTATCTGACATAACGTCAATTTTCAAAATGACATAAATGAAACTTTTCTTGTTGTGTTACAACTTGAATCTTGTGACTCGTAGAAAAAAATTAGAGAATTGTAAGCGAGGAACATATCGTTCCTATAAGCTGAAAATAATAAAATTATGAAATATTGATATGAACTAATTTCAGTTGTTAATAAATGAATGAAAACTAACGGTGTTATTGGAGATTTTGGATTTAATAGCCTATCAGTACGATCCTTGAATGCTTGGTACTCGAACCGGGGGCGGGTGGGCGATTCCCAACCTTGCATTATGGTTCGTTTCACACTCCTCAACAAGGCGTCTTAGATCCACAAGTCGCATTTTAAAATAATTTTCTGAGCTAAAATGATTAAATGCATGTTATATTTTTGCTAAGAGGAATTATATTAAAAACTAGACTGTTTTCCAAGTCATACTTGGAGATTTTCTTAAATTTAACAGAATAGTCTCTCTATTTTCTCCCAAGAATACCCCACATCTCAAATTTCCTTTGGTATAGTTTGCCTCATGAATAGAGCGTAGATTAGTCATGATTGAACTACATTGATAATACTGTATTAAATAATTAATTATAAGGAGAATTTAATAAAACCCTTCTTTGCATTACAAAATTTAATTCATATTTATCAACAAAATCCTGGCCAATTGCAATGCATTTATTGTTGAATATCTGGAATTTTTCTGCATTAGCATTTTTTACATAGCAATGTCAATATTCCACTTTATCTAATACAATAGATGCACCACCTTCGTAGGAAATTATTTGATAAGGGTAGCCCTTCTTATATTTAATCATAAAGTCAAAACAGAATTGAGCTTTTATAATCTCTTGGAAATACATCCCTCACTGGTTGGTGCATTGGGAATGAGTTTAGAGGTTAAAGTTGACTCACAATGGACAAGTATGACGGGGTCAAATTTTCAATGCTTAAGCGTGTGGCACTTATGTTTATACTCCCTTTACCACTCGCAAGTAAGTCTTACTCCTCACTCTCAATTACAAGGGCTACACTCACTGCAATCAGATAACTCAAGAACAAAGAGAATTATTAAAGAGAGAACATATGTATTACCCAAATGCTTTGGTGGTTTGGGCAAACGGCAGCCCCACCTATTTATACACAACCACGTGTCAAGATTAACTCTCCAGAATGTTTTGGGAGAACATCTTAGAATCCTACTCCTTCCTTATAATTCTAGAATAATCTATACTATAAAACTAAATACAAAGACTCTTCTACATAATTTCAGAATATTTTAGTGCCTACTACATATAGCTAGAATAATCAAGAGAATTCTAGAATATTCGGGAAAATCCAAGAACGTAAATGGATCCTATATCTAGGGAAATATAGGAAAAATATACAGTCCGTGACATTCTCCTCAATGGGATTAAATACCTCCATAGCACTATGTATTATGATGGTCTACAAGGCATGTAGTGTGATAATTTCTATATTATGAAAGTCCCCTGTCATTCTCTCGAAAGGGTACACTATTCAAGATTAGGCTATTGGTGCTTCTTTCGATTACTGTTTCTTATTTCTTTGTGGGTTTGGGTCACCCAATGTAATTTGGGTTATTTGGGTTGATAAGTGTTGTACTTGAATGATACACGTATATTTTTTTTTTTAAACAACACCTCAAGAAAAAAAAAATATAGGAACTAAATTTGCGAAGGAAAAAATGGCATTATTAAGGACAAATATATGTAAAAAATTATAAAAATAAAACGTGTCATAAAACCATTATAAAATTTGAAACTTATTTAAAAATTTTATATCAAGGACAAAAGGAATATGGATCACTTTTGTAAAACAAAAGTTGACTGTCCAAAAACCATATAGGGATCAAATTTTCTTGAAGGTAATTTTTTTTTCCTAAGGGCTTTACCCTTGGTTATAAGGAGCCCTTCCAGAATTTCTCGATGGGCAGGGAAAAATTTAGGCCAAGGAGGGGATTTGAAAATAGTTTTCAACCAATAATTGACGTGCCTTGGTTATCACCTCACTAGCTGTGTCATTGCCCCAAGGGAAAAGATTACTTAATTACTTACTTGGGGTTAAAGTTGGTATTCTTAAGAAAATAAAATCAACCGTAATGAAAATAGGGACTCTATCTACAAAAATAAAGTTAAATGTTGTATATCCACAACCAACATTATTCTATATCCTAAAGTGCATAATCTATTTTCAAAATGTGACTCTCCATTTATTAAATTTAATGTCATTTCAGAAGATACTTCATAGACATATTAACTATTTAAAGACTACCAGTGATAAGCACCCAAAAGTTTATAATTTATGCCCCGAATAGATGCATTTTAGTCGCTCGTTTTTAATAAAATTGGCCTTATGTTCGTATTGTATCATTTCGCATGTCAATATGCAGTCGCGGTGTAAATAATGCTAAATTAGTATAATTACAACACAATACCGATCAAAAGCATGCATCGAAGAAATCAAAGAGACCACGAAGTTAGAAGTCCCAATGAGCTTGCCCATATGAGTTCCGATATCCCGAATACTGTCCCCGAACCAAACTTACCCTAGCACAGGCCTGGCCTGATCCTTCACTGAGCCCCGTGTGTGTTTAGTTTATATTTTATATGTTTTTTAGATTTTTAATTTTTAGAATTTATTTTATATTGAGTCGTTTTATTTTTAGGATTTATTTTATATTTATTTAGAATTTTCTAGAATATATTTTCTATTTTTATATTTCTTTGTTTTGATTTTATTTTTTATTAGTTTTTAATTTTTTATTTTTTATTTTATTTAATTTGGATTTTTTTAGGAGTTTTATATTTAGTTTTATTATATTATTTTATGAGGTCTTTGGCTTTTATTTTTATTAGTTTTATAGTTTTTATTTTTATTTCTTTTATTTGAGTTTTTTTTATATAGATTAGGATTTTATTTTTATTTTTTTTAATAGATTTTAAATTTTAAATTTTTAATTAGTTTTTATTTTTATTCTTATTTCTTTTAAAGATCATAAATTAAACACACACCACACCATCCTATGCACTCTCCCACACTAAAACAACTTCCTCACACACACATAACTCTCATACAACTCAATACACCAAAATAAGTCCCCCACCCAACTAATATTCATCTTCTTCCCTTCACCTCATTCTCTCTCCTCTCACCACCATTAGCAACAAACCCACCAAACTCATCTCACCTTCACACCAATTCAAGACCTGTTCAAACCACTACGACCCAAATCGCAACCCATTTCCAGCCCTAAACCCGAATATTGAAACCCGCAACACAAACTGAATTCGAACCAATTTTCGAACATCCTACCCTTTCAACCTCTGACCCGGAACCAAACCCACTATAACTTTAACCCCTGGCCTGCTACCTTCAGTATCAACTCGAGTTCAACCTCAGGCATCCTCATTTCCGACCACCAACCCGTGACCCAAACCTTCAACCCGAGCCACCTGCTCAGCTCCAACCTGGATACAAATTCCAAACTCCTCTTACTCGGAACCCACTTCGATTGTGACCACCAAACAAACCCAGAGTGAGACAATCCGCTACTTGACCCCCCATAGCACGACCCAGTGTTAACCCGAAATCTGCCCCGACCTTACCCGAGCCACCATCTGTTCAAGCCATGAATTAAGGACCAAAAAATGAAAACCTCTTCCTAAAAAAAAAGCCACGTGCAAAGCCATCTCTAATATCTTTTAACTTAACCAATTCAATCCCATAAAAATCTCTTCTCAACAAAGCAATTACGTGGGTTATAAAATAAAGTGCATCTCATCTTAATGGAGAGATCTCTCATCACGCAGTGGAAACTACATATAGAGAGAGAAACGGTGTAAATTATGTACATTAAAAAATTCTCAAAAAATACAAAAAAAATTAGTTCAGTGTTAGAATAAATTTTAGGTTTAGTTTTTATTTTTAATTTCGTAATCAACTCCTGAAAATTGTGAAGAAGTTGGATGCATGTCAAGGCGCATTTCAAGACATATTTGTGGAAAAAATTGCGTATCATATTTCTTCCTTCTCTTTTCAATTTATATCATTTTTGACATATTATTGATTGTTGTTTATGCACACATGAGAATGTTTGGTTAAACACCCAGTTCAAGGGGTGGGATGCACTGCGTAGGATATTAATTTAATTAATTGGTTTCATTAATTTTATATTTCTAGGTTCATTAATTTAGACTTGTCACAAATTAATTTATGTATCGAGAGATAGTAAATTAATTTGACAAATTAATGTTTGATTTTAGAAATCGAATTAGAAATAGGTTTTTCCTAAATCTAAATATTAATTTGATTTTGAAATTTGAGGATTGATACTATTTTTATTAAATTAATCCTAGTGGGTAATTTTCATGAAAATAATATACTTCTGAATTTTTCATCGTGTCACATTTTTAAATTAGTTTTCTGAAAAAGATATTATTAAATTTATAATTGTAACGAGAGTTAGATTATCGATTTAATATTATCTCAAAATATTTTAAATTAATAAAATGAGAAATTAAATTAATTAATAATGCGGTGTAATCCCATCTCTTGACATTCTTACATATTTCACACTCGATTGCACATTATTTTTTGTTATTTAGTCATTTCGTAATTTTTAGCATTTATTAGTTAATTTTCCCTTGAAGTTGTTTTAAATATAAAAAATTAAAAAATATTTTAAAAATAAATATTTAGTTGCAAGTTTTCGCAATAATTGTTTCATCTTGGAAGTTGGATTGATACATGTACTTACAGCAATACGAGTTATTTTAGACAAATTTTGTAGGTAATTCAAGGGATTTTGAGATTGGCTTTTGACGACAATGACAGACAAGCTAAAAGCTACTTATCAACGATCACCATATAAATATTTTTAAAATTTTAAATCGAAATACCTCATATGTTTAAATGATTAGTTTAACAATTAATCATGGTGTGTAGCCCAATATAATGACTAGGTTACCGCATGTGGGGGAAATGGGATTGGATATACAGTTAAAGGCATTGTTTGATAATACGATCAAATGATTAGTCATAAAGTTAAATAATATTTTATCTCTCCTTTTGATCTGTTGGATTTTTTTAGGCAACATGTGGGGGCCTTTTGAAATCTTTATGAAACCCTCATAGGCAAGTTCTGGTCACTAAGGTTCTTTTGAAATTTTATTTCATTTTACTCATGCTCTTTCTCTTTTATTTGTCCTATCCATGTTAATCATGCTTCATAGCTAATTAAATTATATTGAGATTCATGATCCCACCATAAGTTATATGGTTGCTTTATTATGGTATGATGTTTGGGAGGATTTGTTGGATTATATATGTGTTGACACCGAGATCATTTTGAAACCTACGTGATTCTTTGGCAAGTGACACTCAATATTTGTATGTTGGTATAAGTGAATATAGCCATTTATACTAAGTAATTCCACGATTGTGGAATTGATTCTCAATATATTGTTTGTTACTTGCTCTTTTTATTTACTTATTGTTTAGTTATAATTGTAGTTTAGATATCGTTAAACAAAGACCATATTTTACATATTTATTTGAGAAGTAATATATAAACTAAATTGTAGTGCACATTCTTATGTGGATTTAATACCCGACTTATCTACACTCCCTTTAAGTGTAGTAAAGTTTGGTTGTTGGCATTGAGGTGGTAAAACATCCAACAACATTATTTTTACAAAATACCATTTCATCGTGCTAATCAACCTATGCTTACATATTGACAATGGTCTTATGTATGGTATAAGACCCCAAACACACAAGATGACTCCCAAAGGTCATATATATCCAAGAATAACTAAGACATAGTGGAATTTTAGTCCAAAATTTAATCCAATAACATGAAAACTATCCTAAGCATGATATCAACCTAATAAGTTAAAAGAAATTAAATTTATCATCGACTACTCATCACCAACTCAACTCTAACCCAAAACCTAAATGAGATTCTTTAAAACCATGCAATTTAAACAAGTTAATATAATAAAAAACAAAGGGATTGTTTATCAAGCAATTAAATTGTAATGAGATAAGTATTTGATTGATAAAGATTTTTAGGAAAGCCCTAGGGATTGAAATTGCCAAGTATGGAAGCGGAATTATAGGTAATAGAGAAAGAAATAGGTTGTGACAAAGTTTTCAAGATAACATACCATTGATTAATAAAGCCCATGTTCGCTATATTGAACTTGTTTTTGTTGGAAACAAAGTTATAATTCCAGAGAGGGACTTCTTCCATGGTCGTAAAGTCTACCACAACTCCCAGTTTTCCCAGATCAAAGAGAAATAGTGTACAAAAAGCAATTATATGTAATAAGGTACACAATTTCAAAATGAATGAATTAATGATCAACACACACACACACACTTGAATATCATAATCAAGGATTATGGTTATTATAAGTACTTTAAACATGAACACATTCAAATGTATATCACATTTTAAGACAAATTAAAAAGAGCATATAGAGAATAATTAGTGTGATAGAACAAAGTGAATATATATATCATTTTAATTGAAAATTTTGATAGAAAATTGGAAAATAAAACTTTTATGCTTGTCGTGAAAAAACTCATTTTCCTTCAAAACACAATTTTCAACTACCAAGTATTCTATCTTAATATGCGAATTGATCCAAAAATTTTTGTTATCATGTCCAAAATAATTTTGTCATCTTATCCTTAGAATTAGACAATTTTAGACAAGTCAAAATCTATTAGAATTTTTTTACAAAACAAATCTTGTATGTGGCATTTTTTTGGCTAAAAACAAAGTGGCAAATAATGTTGGTAAAGAAACCATTAGCCGTCATTATCAAAAGTTGCAGTCTTAATCATTTTGAAGATATATCATATGACTTTCAAATATAACCATGATAAAAAAAAAATCACACATGCACAATGGCTAAATTGACACATTTTTTTTAATCACACATTTAAAAAACTAAAAGCATAGACAAGTAACTTCATATTTCACACAAAACATGTTATAAACTGTTGAGGTGAAAATTTAACTCTCTACACCCAACACAATAGAGTAATAGTAATATATAATTCTTGAAAAGAGAAAGAGATGAGAAATGATACGAGATGTACATGGTTCGGTCGAGCTCGGTCTACATCCACAGGGTGAAGAGGAGGGTGAGGTCTTTTATTACTTCTATATATTGTTGTCAACTACAGAGGATATTCTAACCCATTCACCAGGTTCCCTCCTCTTATTTTTGTCAACTACAGAGGATATTCTAACCCATTCACCAGGTTCCCTTCTCTCACACTCTACGAGGGTTTATATACTTAGTCTTAACAAAGTTGTTCCTATTTTATAACATGCACATTGAGGGAATTTGAATTTAATGAATACACGTATGCATCCCCGATGACTTCGTATGTTCCCGCATTCCTCGTTCACCTATATCCCCGATAATATTAATAAGGAAGACATTGGCCGTTTGAATAAAAAACCAATTGATAAATTCTTATGATTTAAAATGATTAAATGATCGTTCAGCTGATGAGGATGTTCGTCCTGGTAGGTTTGTACCTTCGGCCATTAGCCCGATTGGTGAGCTTTAATTCCTTGGTATATAGATATCCCAAACTTTTGTTTGTTTTGTACCTATGGTGATCCTTGTTCGGTGCTGAACCAATAAAAATACTCCTCGGTAGCTACCCTAGGCTCTTTCAGTTCATGAAGATGAGGTGAAGAGTTTTGTATGTACCCAAACGGGAAGTGCACTTGCCTATCCTTTTGTCATGACCAAAGATGTATGTGACAGTTGGTCCATTTTTAATTGATGGTGGTATGTTTAGGATTATGTGCTGATGTCAAAACTATTAAGAAATTATGATTCGGCTAGAGTCAATCTCGATGCCTGACATTGCTTAAATGATGCGTCATAATCATTGCACTTCTGATGATGCATGGACTCACAAGGTGCGCGTGAGAATTATAACCCACCTACATGCGTTGACACTGCATGTTATTCACTAAACACCCATAACTGTGCAATATCTTTAGACCCATCAGTCAAATTCGAACATGTTCCTCCCATTTAATATAAAAGCCCCCTTTGACCTCAATTTTAAACATTTGCATTAAATATCTCATACAACTAAAGGGGCTAATATGGATGAAATTTTTGACACCATTGGGACTAAGAATAATGAATGGAATGCCCCCACCAGAGGGTCCCCTTCATCGAACACTAGAAAATCTAGTCACCCATATACGACCTAAGAAATCGCTCAAAAAGTTGGTTCCTAAAATCCCCCATGAGATGGATCTTTCGGGGGAAACCCCATTGGACCCTATCAGGCCATAAGATACATGACTGATGAGATTAATAACAATGAAGATAATACCATAACCACCATAGGGCCTTATCCATCCGTATTCTTGATGAAACTACTTGTGCCCCAAACACTCTTGATAGAAAAATTTGCTTTTATGAACATTTATTTTATGCTGGGCTTGGATTTTGTAACCCCTTTGCGATATTCTCTCCTTCCCCAATCTTTACCCTTCCTGACTTATACCAAATGACGGGAGAATGTGGGTTGATTCCATGGTGCACTTTTATGATCTGTTCAGTGTTGACGACCCCCGACAATGGTGGAATTACTAACTGTCTTTAAGACCATGGCATCACAATGGATTTGTATACCCTAGCTTGCAGGCACAAGGGAGAATGATTTGTTACCAAACTCTATTCTTCTAACCACGGTTAAAGACATCACTCCTTATACATTAGAGGGGAGGGAGGGAACTGAGATTAATAGAATGATCTTATATCCCATCTATTCATCATTCCCCTCATCTAGAATAAATTTGATTTGAGTGAGATACATTTTCAAATTTTGTGTGTTAAGAATTTTCTTGTTTGGGGTTTGGTGTAGCAAAACAAAAAACTATTCAATTAGAATTTTTTTTGGGCGGCTTTGTATCACCTTCAGCTACTGTGCCTCAAATTTTAGCCAATTCCAACTGTCCAATTATCCGCAATAAATTTTTTAGTGTTTATGTTTGAGTAGGACTCAAATTCTTTTTGGTATATAAACACATAGTGACGGCTTTAGGGCTTTTAAAATACATTTTAGCCCTCTCAAAAATCAGTAACCTCCTCTATTTTCATCTCCCTCTATCCATAAACCATATCCCCAATTGTATTCAATATTCAACCCATGATTTTAAGTCATATTTGTTGTTTTCTCAAGTTTGGACTATAATGAGGTTTGATTATTTTCGCGAGAAGAACCCAGTGGTATGATGAGAATTTTGAGGCAGAATCTTATGAGTTTATTATAATGATTTTAAGGTACGGGGTTTACACAATATCCTCCTTAAATCTCTCGAGAGTAGTCATTTATTCCTCATTTATTTGAACTCATATTGTTGATATCATGACGTTTATTAGAATATAAAATATTGATTCGATTGGGATATTGTATTTTTTGATGGGCATGGTGTCATGAAATTTTTATATGGCACGGAGAATGGTCACCCGCAAATAGTCCAAAAGACCAATATCCAAGATGAGGCTTTACTAAGCTTAGGTGAGGTGAGGTGAGGCTTGTTGACCTATTGATGTGTTATTAAAAAATAAATTAGTATAATTCTCGGATGTGGCATTGGAGTTGAATTCAGATTCGTATTGTTGCATTTATTCACGTTATTATTTTTAACATCTGTTCTTGTCATATTGTGTACCTCCCCGTATTTTTCTTTTTAGTGATTGGTTAGCGTGGATTTCGACGCTATGGGTTTTTGGAGGATTTTGGAGCATAAAGTTTAGAGGATTTTATTTTTTGTATAGCTTGGAAGTCTAATTTATTTGGGGAGCTTAGTATTATTTTCAAGTGAAATTTAATTGTAATTATTTTGGAAGTGTAAATTTTGGATTCATTGTGTTTATTTTTGTGGAATATAGATACATTGTACTAATTGTTGAGGATTTAACTTTGTTTTAATCGGAGTAGAGCCTCGCCTAGAAGCATAAAAGACTTCTTCTTCCGAATCACTATCACTAAGGGTAGAAACATGAGAAACCGATTTATTCAATTTCTTCTTTAAATTTGTGGTACACTCATCTAACGTGTGACCAACACCCTCACAACAAGGACACCTCTCAGAGTCGTTTTCAACAGAAGATTTAAAACAAGAGTTCGTGTGAATTTTCCAATTAACCTTTTCAAAAAGTTGACATCGAAAATCATCAAAACCACCAAAAGCCATTTCTGTGAAAAATCAGGTTCATAACACAATAACTTAGTGCAACATGCTCTGATACCAATTTGTAGAATCGCTACAGCGAAAATAATGCGACTTTTTAAATAAAATCCAATTTTAATTATTCCCAAACATTAGTTAAACCCTAAAACATGCATCTAGATGATTTATCAAATAAAATAAAGCATGCAGGATAAAACAAATAATTTCATAAAAAATCCCCGAAGGGCAAAACCTTTTTATTTCACTATAATTTGTAAATAACAACTTACACGGGTTACAATGAAATGGGGTGACACACGAATACAAGCAGGTGTTGGTAAAGGAACAACCGCAACTACTCCTTAAGAACACGCAGTTATGTCTTCAGTAATGAATCCACACGCAGCGAATCCACATGGACACGCAGTCCAATCTTCACAGAGACTCCCTCAACAATAGCATGCAGCTCTCAGTTGTAGAGATCTCCCCACAGGAATAAATTTCAACAAACTTGAATCTATGGTTCCAAAACAATTCACTAAAGGATTGGGATGTTTTGTGAATTGAAAATCAAAGGTTAAAAAACCTAAAAGAATAAGACAAAAGAATTATGCAGAAGCAGTTTCATAACAGTTCAAAAATGCAGGTCTTGAAAAATGTAGTTGGAGACTCCTATTTATAAAAAACTTAAGGCGGCGCGTCATTCGAACGAGGTTGAATGTCGCTCGAACGAGAAACATGACACGTGGCAAATGTCGCTTGAACGACTTCTCGCGAGATTTATATTTCGTTCGAACAACAAAAGCAAGTTGTTCGAATGACCTATCAAACGAGATTGCATGCTTACTTGTAGATAATTTCGATACGAACGCGTGGCCGCCAGTTTCGTATTTTTCTAATTTTTTATGAATTAGTTATGATTTTTCTACGGAAAGGTGTCCGAGAACAAAATCTTGAGAAAAATATTTAATAAAAATATCCCAACACTTTAAGTGAAATTCTAAGAAATAAAAACTCAACCTTACCAAACTTAACCTCGCGGAGGCTTGAATGTTGAAGATCTTGATACTCGGATCCGTCTTTGATGCTTGAATGCTCTTCGAGGGTGTAGCGGTATACGACATACTAAATTGATAATAGACTTATAAAATAATGTCCTTACAAATCTCCCCCTATGTCTATGCCGGTACAAAATAAAAACTCCAAATTATAAAATCAAAGTGCCTATACAAATCTAATATCCCCCATGAACCCTAAAATGGAAAATACTAAAATTTGCAGTCTTCAAATTTTCTTCAAAAATCTTCAAACCTTTAAGATTTTCTCATCAGGGTGTGCAACATATGATCATCACTTTTGTACCTACACACATGAGATAAAGCAAATACCTTCGTGATGCATCGAGTTTGAAATGATATAAGACTAAATCAATCAATATAATCAAATCTCTCCCATAATGTAAAATCCCTCATAAAATCATAATTCGTTCTCCCCCTCTTTATTATGTCCCCAAATAGACAGATAAGAAGAAACAAACTAAACCTGGAGTGTCACGATAAAAGTGCATAGCAAATATGAATCAAACTACGCGCATGCAAAGGAGTATCTAAAAAAAATCCACGAACTATTTTTGATTTTTTAATTTTTTCAAATCAAAAGTAATGATACAAAAATCACACCATGGATTTATACTAAAACAACCAAGTCATGGAAATGGAATGAAAGGGTGTGACCACATTCGATGGGAAAATCAACTCAATCAATCATATGTGCATGATGAATATGTGTACTCCTAACGAATGAACATCAAAAACCTCCTTAGGTGTAAAAAATTATTGTATCTAGATAACATCGCCTTATACAAATCAACAAATCAAAGTCGAAGTGATTCCCACACCAATAACGTCCAAAAAATTTTTGTTCCGTTTCGAGAACTTTTCAAAGGACGTGCAAACCCATTGAATTATTTCCATCCAAAACTCCTGTGATATCCCGCCTAATTAAACCCCGGGTGATCAGTCCTAAATTAAATTAGAACAGGTTTCTCAGTTGTTCATTCTTAGCATCACTGTCGAAACTTTTTAATTACTAACTACCTAAATGAAATTAGACTGGTGCCAAGTTTTATCTTTCATTAATTCAATGAAATACACACGTGAAAATAAATCATTAACAATCACAAGCTAGCTGAATCCAACCATCACATATAAATAATAAACTGGATGAGTAAACCATCGGCTAAAATCTAACACATATGTAAATATAAATAATAATGGATTTAAAGTATCTGAAATAAATATTAAATAAAATCGTGAGCAACATGCTCGAGTATCTGATAGAAAATCCCTACACTATGAATAGAAAGAATAGAGGTGCCTATCCAAACCCTGCAACATCCACATATGCTATAGAAGCGAATCCCTATAATGAATCAAGACTGGCGTCCCTGTGGCTGGACACCTAAAAGGTTTTGAAAATATTTTATAGCAAGGGTTAGAACCCAAAACATTTTGAAAACATTTAGCAAATGATTAACTTGCAGTAATAAAATATGCATAAATGCGCTTCATATTTTAGTTAGTGTCGCACTCCCTTGAGGACAGACTCACCCCTCAACTAATGTGCACACCTAACGCCTTCTTTATATCCCACCTAGTCCTCTACCCCGAAGCTAGATACATGATATTAAATCTTGTCAACCGTCATACTCAATCCCGAATTTTTTTAATGTACGACTTATAAGCTATTTATCACCTTAATTTAGTTAATCATCTTCCTTGAAAGACATATAACATTAACTAGTTATATAAATAATACACTTTTCTCCATATATTTAAATTTCCCCGTATATAATTATTCACCCCATTATGTACGTACAATTATCTTACAACAATCCCACATGTTGAATGTGAATATAACCCATATATAATTAATACAATTCACTACATGTATTTAATGACCTGTATATAACTATTTATCCCATTATATACGTAGAACCATATTACAACATTCACATATATGTTGAATATAAATATAACCCATCCTCCCGAGTAATAACGCACCAGATGTATTCTCTAAAGTGTTATCACACTAGGTGTACTCGCATAACCTAAGTACCCCAAGTCAGAATCGCTCACTAACTTGGCCAAAAATATAAACATAATGGAGGCGATCATATTCCTTACCTGAAAGTGAGATAAGCCCCTCACCCATATAACGGACGCTATGACCTGGGGATATACTCGCCCTACTCCTCAAGATAGGGGATTCACCCACTACGCGCAACCTCCCTTGATAGTACTAGAGTATATGTATTAATAATATCTAACCACTGATATTTATAAGCACACACCATATATATACTATCACACGCCGTATATATATAAATATAAAATATCCCGGCTTTACCGTGTACTGAGTCCGTAACACAAGCCTATACATAATATCTTGAGTTTATGGTCCAATTCTGATTATTAATTAACTTACACATTAATTAATTAAATTATTTTTGGTGTCACCCAACCAATATACTCGAGCTCGCTCTCGTGGCCCGAAATTAATATACTACCCGAGTCTAATCCCCGACTCCGAATTAATTAGTTTTCACCCATAATTAATTTAAGTAAGTAGTGTCCCCCAACTACCATATCCGAACTTATTCGCCCAGTTCGTTATTTTATTCTTTCAGAATTTATTTCTCAAAATTCGTTCGAAATGTGTCGCCCTTAATTCCCCCACCACTCCCAATTATATCCCTTTATAATTGTTAAGAATTTAATCTCATAATTAATTTTTCTCTCTTAATTATGCTAGGGGAAATTTGCAACTAAAATTTTTACCCATATAAATCCCTAAGCCAAACTGCCGAATAACCTGAAGGGTCGATCGATCGACCCCAACCGTCGATCGATCGATCGAACAGGTGGTCGTCTTCTTCGCCTTATTGTTTCCTCCATTAACGAAATTCTCCAATTCCTAACCTTTCCCTTGGTCTAACCCAAGCACAATCAACATCATAACTATATAGAAATATGATCAGTGCCTCTCATAGAACCTCAAACATAAATTTAATCTCACAAATCTCTACTTTTCTGATTTGGGGAAATTCTCGAGTTTTTACTCGTTAGGTTCCAATTTCATCTAATTACCCCAAATTCGTCCATAATTGCTACTGGGTTTTTCTCATGTAAATCAAATACCATCACAGAACCCTGTCACATAATCATTAAATCTTATTGAAGTGTTCCTTTTACAAAAATCCCGTTTTGTACCCATTTGTACCCAAAACGAATTTCTGATTTCCACATCACAAAAATATGAATTGAATAACATCAATTAATATCACATCAAGATAACCACTTTCCTTATGGGTTCGTAGGGTCTGCTTCGAGTGTGTGATTCACAAGGTTGATGATGAACTTCCAATAGGTTCCTTGCCGTGTCTCGAAAAGACTCCAATTTTTGCAGCGAAATCACTCCCTATGGCTTCTTCTCCAAACCCTAGGTTCTCCCTTGTGTTTTCTGTTGTTTCCCTTTTCTCCCAATTAGGTATTAAATCTAAACCTCATTTTTAGCCTAATGGGCCAAGCCCGAGTGACTCAAATACCCCCGTGTGTGTCCGGTTATGCCTAAAAATATCCCGAGACCCATTTACGACCCCCGGGTACTCTTTTTCGACTATCTCGGTCCATCCAGACTCAACCGTGCACTCAGAATCGACATCCAGATTAATTTATAAAATTATTATCTCACACCCAAATTAGTCTGTGCCGACTCCCGGCTGAGATGAATAAATGTCACGTCGCTAATACACGTTATGACGTAAATAAATTATTACTAATCACTTAGTAATTAGATTTCCCTAAATATTAACCATTCACTCTCCGATTAATATTTAAATAAATATTACCATAACTAATTCAATTAAATTAGGACACACAAGTAATTTAAATTTTTACTCGAATTAATTAAATATTACATGCACCGAAATACGGGGTGTTACAACTCCCTCATATATAATAATGCAATTTTATTTTTCTAATGAGGTTCTAAATTCTCAACTTAGAGAAAACCTATTGGCCCAAAATTTTGGCATATTTCATCTTTTTATTGCCTTAATTTTTTGTGCGGGCTCTTTTCAAATGGTGGCTTTCACGACGTGATTATTATTCACTCGCAGCGCTTTCCCGTGTTCACTCATCACTTTTTATCTTAAACAAATTCCTCACGGGAAATGGATCTTACATGCAATACTTTTATTACCCTCGTATTATTGCACTTGGTTCATTTTAAGGACAGGATTGAGATGAAAACACTCAACCAACATATGATAAGACAAGCACAATAATCAAACAAATTCTGTCATGTTAGCAATAAAGGAAATCATGAGTTAAACATAGGGCTGTGTTTTTTTTCCGAACATTCCGATTTTTCCGATGTCCGATCCGATATTTTCCGATTTTGGAACATATATAAGGTTTCCGATTTCCGATTTTCCGATTTCCGATTTTTTCGAATTAAATTGGATAGGAAATTGGAACTATGTTTTAAATTCCGATTTTTCGATTTTTCCAATATAATTTCCGAATCTTTTTCCGATTAATATTCCGAATATGTCTTCCGATTAATAATTCGAATATTTTTTCCGAATATTTTCTATATATATTTTTTTACCTTATAAGTTATATCCTTATGTAATAAGAATGTGTATAATTTAAATTTCCTTTATTTTTTACCTTACCCCATATATTTATATATGCCGTTAGTAGAGAGCAACTAGGGTTGTATGATATTCTTATTAAAATATCTCTCACATCTCTCTCTCTCTCTCTCGTCTTGCCTCTTTCTCCTCGGCGGTGCATATCTCTCACCTCTCTCTCTCGACCCAATCTCTATACGGTCGTCCAACCCCTTTCTTCTACTTTCGGCAGCGCATATTTGTTTACATCGTCCGACCCTTATAGTCTCGAATATAGGTAAGCCTTTTCTAGTTTATTTTTATCTGTTTATTTTTTTTTATTTCTACTTATTTACAGATCTGTTTACATCGGTTTATAGGCTCTGTTTACATCTTGTTTACTTCTGTTTATAAGATCGGTTTACATCTTATTTACATCTGTTTACATCTTTTTTATTTCATCTAATACATCTGTTGGGATCGATTTATAGGTTTAATAGGTTTGTTATATTGATCGGTTTATAGGTTTACAGATTTGTTTACATCGGTTTGTTATATTGATGGATGCGGCAGAACAGAAAAAAAACTAATTTCTAATTTCTCATACTGTCTTCACGCGGCAGAACAGAAAAAAATACCATATTTCTAATTTCCGAATTTTTTCGATTTTTTTTCCGATTTTCCGATATTTCCGAATTCGGAAACTTTTTTGATTTTCCGAAAAAATTGGATAGGAAATTGGAACAAATATTTTATTTCCGAAAAAATTGGAATTTTTTCCGAAAGGTCATTTTCCGATCCGATCCGGCCGAAACACAGCCCTAGTTAAACATGTAGGAAGTATCACTTAATTAGATCTTAATGACTCCAGACATTATAAAGCACAAAGATGACATGATGTATTGTCTCAAAACACTATCAAATAGTCACATGGATAAATGGAATGAAATTGTGAGTCGGTCATCCTAAGTGTTTATCCATAAATGGTGCAAACAAAATACAAAAATATTTTACCAAAAAAAATATGAATGGACACTAAAAAATCGAAAATCTTTTTGCATTTATCAAAAAATTTCAAAGGGAAAAATAACTACAAAATGATACAACCAGAAATAGGAATATAAGATCGATATGAGCAACATCCTATGCTAGAAAACAGTAATCACACAAGAGAATCCACAATGAAAGCAGATGTGATAAACGAGCAATGCAGCATTATCAATTAAGCATGGATACCAAGAATAACTGCATATAAACTGACCAGAAGCAACCCATCAGTACCAAAAACCTAAGCATATGAACACCGGGTACTGAATTCAGAAGGGAAGCAAAAACAAAATTTCCAGATAGGTCACTTAAACGACTTAGCTCCGTCGCTCGAACGACAAGGGCATGTCGCGAGATGCGACTTCGCACGAGACAGATCTGCCGCTCAAATGACCTATAGATCTCGCTCGAATGAGAAAACCAAAACTTTCCAGAATGCCCAGAAAAACATACAGTTTTTCCCAGTGCAAAAATTTTGGGAAAATAGTACCTGTAAGTGGCAAACATATCCAAAACAGTGCTAAAACAGTTGTGAAACACACAAATGCAACAAATAAACCAATGTGCTCTACATCAAAGTGAGTCATAACACTAGAAATAATATAACATGATGCATAGCTAGTGTATGACAAACATCCAACACAATCAACCAAAAGATTTATCATGAGATGAATCACGTGCAAGCAAACGAGAGTCGTGAACAAAAAGACCATATGCCTCTAAATATGATTTTCTAACCCCAAATAGATTTGTAACGACATTTGGGGATTTGGGGAATCGAATCTATTCTTTTATTAACCTTCTTAGGCCCATTTAAAATCTTGTAACAAAAACGCCTAAGATGACCTTGCCTACCCCAATGTGTGCAAGTGTAAATCGGGCGGTGTGTGTTACCTAAAGGTGGCCCTCTCCTCAAATTTCTCGGTTGCTCTCTCCGAATTTGCCTAGGTGGCTCTCTCCTAATGATCCTTGGAGGTTCTCTCACGGTGTTCCTAGGGGGCACTTTCCTAACAAACTTAGGTGCCTCTTTCTTTACAATTCTAGGAGGCTCTCTCACATGAGTGGGAATGGGTGCAATATATTTTTCAAGACCAATCCCACCCCTATCCTTTTTTATCTCGATGGTGCCTAAAATCTTATCAAGTTTTTCAGACCTAGACTCCAAATCAAATTTCACTTTACTTGAATCTTTCAATTTCACCTCAAGTTCACCTATTCTAGATTCAAGCAAACGCCTAGATTCTTCAAACTCTAAAAGTTCTTTTTTCATAACTTCCATCACACCTCTAAGACTATCTCTCTCACTCTCAACATATCATAATTTCTCTTTAAGCATCTCCTCAGTGCCCTTAGTTCCTTAATCAACACATCAGTATTATTATTATCTAAAGCACGTTTATTCAATTCATCTTTAAGTTTCAAGTTTGCCTTTTTTGTCTTTAAAGATTCAAAATACAAATTATTTTAGGCAACTTTCAACTCACTCAATTCTTCTTCTTCCTCCTCGCTCTTTTCACCCTCACTCTCATCACTAATCACACGGATGGGAAGCTATAATACCCCGTATTTTTATGGCTTTGAAATTCAGGGATTTATTAAATTTAATTCAGATAAATTAATTTAATACTAATCCGGAAATTTCTTTTAAATATTTACTAGAATGATGAGAGTTAGTAATTATTGAAAAGTTGTCGAATATTACTAAATAATTAAAGTAATATATAAGATTGATTTTATAAAAATTATCACGAGTGAATAAAATGGGGATTATGAAAATTTCAGTTGGGACGCGCCCATGTCGTGTCAGGACTCAATTATTATTAATAAAAGTGAATAAACTATAAGTCGCTCGTATGGTCTTTTCGAGGGCGCCAATGTGTCCGTAAGGGTCGAGATAATCAAAATAATGTACCCGGAGGTTTAGTTCGGGTCTCGAGGCATTTTTAAGCCTAATTGGCATCCCGGGAGGGTATTATAAACATTTTACATTTTTGGGCAATTAAACCCACGAATTTCCTAAGGATAAATCAGCCTCTAAGAGTTGTCTTCTAGGGTTAACCAACACAAAACCAAAGAACGACCATTAGAGAAGAGGTTGGAGAGCTTTCCAAGCAACCCAAGGCCAAAGACTCATCAATTTGCACCGCCACCAAATCGTAGATCGCGCGATGGGGAACGCAACCATACCTTTTCATCCACGAAATCAGAACCTTGAATTCTAGGCAAGTATCTATCTTTCTTTGTTTTTAGTTAATGTCTCACCCATGTTAGTTTAGGATTATCAATAACATATTTTATGAAAGAAATTGATAATTTAGGGACTTTAAATCGCATGTTTAGAGAAATTTAATATATTCTGGACATATCCATCACATGTAGAGGATTACCCACGAATTAGTATGAATTTAGAAACAAGAAATCTAGGAAATAATTAGAAGAATGTATGTTTCCTCCAAAATTAGGGTTCTTGAGGATTGTGTCAATTTTACCCCATTAATTCGATATCGTTGATGAATTTGAACATGTTTCACGTAGGAAATCATGTAGTTAGGTATATAGTACCATTAGTAATGTTGTTTGGGAGTTTGGGCAAAATTGATGGAGGTTTTGAGGACTTTTGGTGATGAAACCTTGAATGTCGATCGATCGACACCCTACCTTCGATCGATCGACCTCTTCTGAATTTTGAAGCTTGTTCTTTATTCTTAATGATTAACCCTGTGTCACATTGTGGGAACCCTTATACATATTTTATTTACCATAATAGGACTTGGGAAAGACCACTAGGGTTGTAGGCAAGGTTCAGGTGATACGATTCATATGTGATTTAACCGTGGGGTTTCGAGAATATAAATTTAGTGGGAAATCGTGCGTACTTTATAGTATATCTTGTGAGGATTAAGGAAGACTTAGACCAGTAGAGTAGTGAGGGTGCACCTACTAATTTTATTTTATTTCGAGAGGATACACTTCGAGAGTCGAGAAGTACATAAGTATTTGTTATACTTAACAGAATAAAAAGAGTGATTTACTTATACGTAAAACTCGAGCGTGATATGTTACGTATGGCTAGAATAATATTATGGGTCGTGGGCGCACCTAATTTTAAAATGTGAATATTTATATATATGACTATGTGATTGTGCATATTATATGGGCTACTTGCTATCATGGGAGTTTCCACACCGGAACAACCTTATCTCGATTGGACCTTTATGGGGGATATTGACTCGTACCCTAGAAGATAGTATCCTCGATATAGGCTATCTGAAAATGATAGTCAGATGTTCTAAGAGACTGAGGGTATGTGCTGACCTCTTAGGACCTAGAACTATGCTTCGCCTCTATTTGTTTGTGTATTGTGTTAATACAGTTCGAGAGTGATTCTGGACTAGTATTTCCCTTAGTTTGTGTGATACGGGGACTTGATAGCAGAGTATGCCGGCACCATAGGCTTTATATGGGGTGTCGTTAGTATATATATTATATGTGTGACTAATATATATATGTATATCTATATGGGAACTTTTCTATTGTACGTATAAGTAGATAAGTAATGAATAAATGCATCAATTTTATTATAAGTGTTCGGGAACTTTATAAGGGAAATGAGTTGTTCTAAAAAACGTAAGAAATCTTGAAAATAATGATTTCCTAAAGTAAATATCATGACCTCGCTTTTCACCTGATAAAACCTTATGGAGAATAAGTTAGAGAAACTTATGAGATTTATTAGTACGGTAGGCGTGCACACTAGATGAGAGGTGAGAATTCTCAAGAGAGTGTCGCATTCTAACATGGTTGTTTCATTAGCTGGTAAGATTTTAAATACTTTCTAAACTATTTTTTAAAACTGTTTTACACTCGGGCTCTGACCCGTTTCTTGTCTTTTTCTCTCTCTTGTATATATATATATATATATATGTGTGTGTGTGTGTGTGTGTGTGTGTGTGTGTGTGTGTTTGTATTACAGGTGCCCAGCCACAGGGGCATCATGCTTAGATTCCTTGGAACGGACGCGCTGTAGCTTATGTGGGAGTTGCAGGCCATTGCTTAGGCGACCTCATTGTTGACTCTACTCTTAATTTAGTTCTGATTAGTCAGGGCATGTGTCGCTCGTTTCCCTATTCAGTTGGATTTATCAGATATTTAAGTTCATTTATTTTCAGTATTTGGTACTCTTTGGAATGTAATCCGTGTCAAAATGATTTTATTTGTAGTTTTTAAACTTGGTATTGGTTTATCTGAATGGTTGAATTCTTGGGTGTTTATTACCATTCTTCATATTTATGTGATTCTTAAACTGTTAATTATTAAAAAAAGGTTTTTATATCTGGATTTAAATAAAATGGAAATAAGGGTTTAAATTGTTTTGACACTTAGCTTAATTATTTCGGGTGTTTAAATTGGAAATTTATTTTGCCACAGTGATGCTAAGAATGAACCAACTCTTCACCTTGATTTTAATTTAATAAAGGACTGATCAACGGGTATTTAATTAGGCGGGGTGTCACAGAAGCTCTAGCCTAGAAGCATAAAAGACTTCTTCTTCCGAATCACTATCACTAAGGGTAGAAACATGAGAAACCGATTTATTCAATTTCTTATTTAAATTTATGGTACACTCATCTAACGTGTGACCAACAACCTCACAACAAGGACGCCTCTCAAAGTCATTTTCAACAGAAGATTTAAAACAAGAGTTCGTGTGAATTTTTCAATTAACCTTTTCAAAAAGTTGACTTCGAAATCATCAAAACCACCAAAAGTCGTTTCTATGAAAAATGAGGATCAAAACATAATAACTTAGTGCAACACGCTCTGATACCAATTTGTAGAATCTCTACAGCGAAAATATTGTGAATTCTCAAATAAAATCCAATTTTAATTATTTCCAAATTTTAGTTAAACCCTAAAACATGCATCTAGATGATTTATCAAATAAAATAAAGCATGGAGGATAAAAAAACAATTTCAGCAAAAATCCCCGAAGGAAAAAACCTTTTTATTTCACTATAATTTGTAAATAACAACTTACACATATTACAATGAAATAGGGTGACGCAAGAATACATGCAAGTGTCGGTCGTTGTCGTCAGCAAAGGAACAACCGCAGCTACTCCTCAAGAAAACGCAGTTATGTCTTCAGCAATGAATCCACACGCAGCGAATCCACATGGACGTGCAGTCCAATCTTCATAGAGACTCCCTCCACAATATCACGCAGATTTCGATTGTAGAGATCTCCCCATAAAGAATAAATTTCAACAAAGTTGAATCTAGGGTTCCAAAACAATTCACTAACGGATTGGGATGTTTTGTGAATTAAAAATCAAAGGTTAAAGAACCTTAAAGAAGAATACAAAAGAACTCTGCAGAAGCAGTTTCGTAACAGTTCAAAAACGCAGGTCTTCTTATGAAAAATGGAGTTGGAGACTCCTATTTATAAAAAAAAACTTAAGGCGACGAGTCGTTCGAACGAGGTTGAATGTCGCTCGAACGCGAAACATGACACGTGGCAAATATCGCTTGAACGACTTCTCGCGAGATTTCTATGTCGTTTGAACGATAAAATTAGGTCATTCGAACGACCTATTAAACGAGATTTCATGCGATCTTCTAGATAATTTCGATACGAATGCGTGGCCGCCAGTTTCGTATTTTTCTGATTTTTTATGAATTAGTTTTGATTTTTCTACGGAAAGGTGTCCGAGAACAAAATCTTTAGAAAAATATGTGATAAAAATATCCCAACACTTTAAGTGAAATGCTAAGAAATTAAAACTCAACCTTACCAAACTTAACCTCGTGGAGGCTTGAATGTTGAAGATCTTGATATTCATATCCGTCTTTGATGATTGAATGTTCTTGAATGCTCTTAGACGGTGTAGCGGTATACGACATACTAAATTGATAATGGACTTATAACATAATGTCCTTAAAAATCTCCCCCTATGTTTATGCCGGTACAAAATAAAAACTCTGAATTATCAAATCAAAGTGCATATACAAATTTAATATCCCCCATGAACCCAAAAATGAAAAATACCAAAATTTGCAAATCTTCAAATTTTCTTCAAAAATCTTCAAACCTTTAAGCTTTTCTCATCAGGGTGTGCAACATATGATCATCATTTTTGTACCTACACACATGTGATAAAACAAATACCTTCGTGGCGCATCGAGTTTGAAATGATATAAGAATAAATCAATCAATATAATCAAATCTCCCCCATAATGCAAACTCTCCCATAAAAATATAATTCGTTATCTCCCTTTTTATTATGTCCCCAAATAGACAGATAAGAAGAAACAAACTAAACATGGAGTGTCACGATAAAAGTGCATAGCAAATATAAATTAAACTACGGGCAAGCAAAGGAGTATCTTAAAAAAAAATCCACAAACTATTTTGGTTTTTTCAAATTTTCAAAGCAAAAATAATGATACAAAAATCACACAATGGATTTATACTAAAATAACAAAGTCATGGAAATGGAATGAATAGGTGTGACCACATTCGATCGGAAAATCAACTCAATCAATCATATGTGCACGATGAATACGTGTACACCTAACGAATGAACATCAAAAATCTCCTTAGGTGTAAAAAATTATTGAATTTTGATGACATCGCCTTATACAAATCAACAAATCAAAGTCAAAGTGATTTTCACATCAATAACGTCCAAAACTATTTTGTGTCGTTTCGAGAACTTTTCAAAGGACGTGCAAACCCATTGAATTATTTCCATCCAAAACTCCCTCATATATAATAATGCAATTTTATTTTTCTAATGAGGTTCTAAATTCTCAACTTTGAGAAAACCTATTAGCCCAAAATTTTGGTATATTTCATCTTTTTATTTCCTTAATTTTTTGTGCGGGCTCTTTTTAAACGGTGGCTTTCACGACGTGGTTATTATTCACTCGCTGCCCTTTCCCGTGTTCGCTCATCATTTTTTATCTTAAACAAATTCCGCACGAGCAATGGATCTTACATGCACTACTTTTATTACTCTCGTATCACTGCACTTGGTTCATTTTAAGGACAGGATTGAGATGAAAACACCCAACCAATATGTGATAAGACAACCACAATAATCAAACAAATTCGTGCATGTGTGCAATAAAGGAAATCATGAGTCAAACATGTAGGAAGTATCACTTAATTACATCTTAATGACTCCAAACATTATAAAGCACAAAGATGACATGATGTTTTGTCTCAAAACACTATCAAATAGTCACATGGATAAATGGAATGAAATTGTGACACGGTCATCCTAAGTGTTTAACCATAAATGGTGCGAAGAAAATACAAAAATCTTTTTGGATTTTTAAATTTGACCAAAAAAATATGAATGGACACTAAAAAAATAGAACATCTTTTTGCATTTTTTAAAAAATTTCAAAGGGAAAAATAACTACAAAATGATACAACAAGCAATTGGCATATAAGATCGATATGAGCAACATCCTATGCTAGTAAACAGTAATCACACAAGAGAATCCACAACGAAAGCAGATGTGATAAACGAGCAATGCAGCGTCATCAATTAAGCATAGATACCAAGAATAACTGCATATAAACTGACCAGAAGAAACCCATCAGTACCAAAAACCTAAGCATATGAACATCGGGTACTGAAATCATAAGGGAAGCAAAAAAAAATCCAGACTGGTCGCTCAAACGACTTAGGTCTCTCGCTCGAACGACAAGGGCATGTCGCAAGATGCGACTTCGCGCGAGACAGAGCTGTCGCTTGAACGAGAAAACCAAAACTTCCCAAAATGCCCAGAAAAATACACAGTTTTACCCAGTGCAAAATTTTCGTGAAAATTGTACCTGTAAGGAGCAAACATATCCAAAACAGTGCTAAAACAGTAGCGAAACACATAAATTGAACAAATAAACCAATGTGCGCTACATCAAAGTGAGTCATAACACTAGAAATAATATAACATGATGCATAGATAGTGTATGACAAACATCCAACACAATCAACTAAAAGATTTATCATGAGGTGAATCACGTGCAAGCAAACGAGAGTCGTGAACAAAAAGACCATATGCCTTTAAATCCAATTTTCTAACCCCAAATAGATTTGTAACGACACGTGGGGCTTTGGGGAATCGAATTTATTCTTTTATTAACCTTTCTAGGTTCATTTAAAAGTTGGTGACAAAAGCACCTAAGATGACCTTGCCTACCGCAATGTGTGCAAGTGTAAATCGGGTGGTGTGTTTTACCTAAAGGTGGCCCTCTCCTCAAATTTCTCGGTTGCTCTCTCCGAATTTGCCTAGGTGGCTCTCTCCTAATGATCCTAGGAGGTTCTCTCACGATGTTCCTAGGGGGCTCTTTCCTAACAAACTTAGGTGCCTTTTTCTTAACAATCCTAGGAGGCTCTCTCACACGTGTGGGAATGGGTGCAACATATTTTTCAAGACCAATCCCACCCCTATCCTTTTTTATCTCGACGGTGCCTAAAATCTTATCAAGGCTTTCAGACCTAGACTCCAAATCAAATTTCACTTTACTTGAATCTTTCAATTTCACCTCAAGTTCACCTATCCTAGATTCAAGCAAACGCCTAGAGTCTTCAAACTCTAAAATTTCCTTTTTCATAACTTCCATCACACCTTGAAGACTATCTCTCTCACCCTCAACATATCCTAATGTCTCTTTAAGCATATCCTCATGTGCCCTAAGTTCCTTAATCAACACATCAATATTATCATTATCAAAAGAAAGTTTCTTTAATCCAGCTTTAAGTTTCAAGTCTGCCTTTCTTGTCTTTAAAGATTCAAAATACAAATTATTGTAAGCAACTTTCAACTCACTCAATTCTTCTTCTTCCTCCTCACTCTTTTAACCCTCACTCTCATCACTAATCACACGGATGGGAAGCTCTCGCCTAGAAGCATAAAAGACTTCTTCTTCCGAATCACTACTACTAAGGGTAGAAACATGAGAAACTGGTTTATTCAATTTCTTCTTTAAATTTATGGTACACTCATCTAACATGTGACCAACACCCTCACAATAAGGACACGTCTCAGAGTCGTTTTCAATAGAAGATTTAAAACAAGAGTTCGTGTGAATTTTCCAATTAACCTTTTCAAAAAGTTGACATCGAAAATAATCAAAACCACCAAAAGAAATTTATGTGAAAAATCGGGATCAAAACACAATAACTTAGTGCAACACTCTCTGATACCAATTTGTAGAATCGCTACAGCGAAAATATTGCGACTTTTCAAATAAAATCCAATTTTAATTATTCCCAAATTTTAGTTAAACCCTAAAACATGCATCTATATGATTTATTAAATAAAATAAAGCATGCAAGATAAAAGAAACAATTTCAAGAAAAATCCCTGAAGGGGAAAACCTTTTATTTCACTATAATTTGTAAATAACAACTTACACGGATTACAATGAAATAGGATGACACACAAATACCCACAGTTGTCGGTCGTTGTTGTCAGCAAAGGAACAACCGCAGCTACTCCTCAAGAACACGCAGTTATGTCTTCACGCAGCGAATCCATATGGACACGCAGTCCAATCTTCACAGAGACTCCTTCCACAATAGCACGCAGCTATCGGTTGTAGAGATCTCTCCACAAAGAATAAATTTCAACAAAGTTGAATCTAGGGTTCCAAAATAATTCACTAAAGGATTGGGATGTTTTGTGAATTGAAAATCAAAGGTTAAAGAACCTAAAATAAGAAGACAAAATAATTCTACAGATTCAGTTTCATAACAATTCAAAAAAGCTGGTCTTCTTATGAAAACCAAAGTTGGAGACTCCTATTTATAAAAAACTTAAGGCGGCGCGTCGTTCGAACGAGGTTGAATGTCGCTCGAACGAGAAACATGACACGTGGCAAATGTCGCTTGAACGACTTCTCGCGAGATTTCTATGTCGTTTGAACGACAAAAGTAGGTCGTTCGAACGACCTATCAAACGAGATTTCATTCGTGCTTGTAGATAATTTCGATACGAACTCTCCAGTCTCGTATTTTTCTGATTTTTTATGAATTAGTTATGATTTTTCTACGAAAAGGTGTCTGAGAACAAAATCTTGAGAAAAATATCCCAACACTTTAAGTGAAATGCTAAGAAATTAAAACTCAACCTTCCCAAACATAACCTCGCGGAGGCTTAAATGTTGAAGATCTTGATATTTGGATCCGTCTTTAATGCTTGAATGTTCTTGAATGCTCTTCGAAGGTGTAGCGGTGTACGACATACTAAATTGATAACGGACTTATAAAATATTGTCTTTACAGGTTAGCATTTGTGCACCATATTTTATTATGAGCGTTAGGCTTCTTCGAATTTTGAGGACGAAATTCATGTGCTAGTGGGGATCGAGCTGAATTTTTTTGCAACTTTACCTCACCTTCACCTACTATGCCTCCAAATTTTAGCCAATTCCAACGGTCCGATTGTTCACAATAAATTTTTCAGTGTTTGTGTTTGAGTAGGACTCAAACTCTTTTTGGTATATAAACATAAATTGATGGATTTAGGACCTTTAAAACACATTTTAGCCTTCTCAAAAATAAGTAGCCTCCTTTATTTCATCTCACTCTATTTATAAACCCTTGCCTCAACTTTATTCAATATTCAACCCATGATTTGAAGGTTTATTTGGTGTTTTCTCGAGTTTGGGCTAGAATGAGTTTTGATTGTTTTTGCCAAAGGAATGCGGTGGTATGTTCAAAATTTTGAGGAAGAATCTTATGAGTTTCTTATGATGATTTTAAGGTACGAGGTTTACACAATATGCTCCTTAAATCTCTCGAGAGTAGTCTTTTGTTCCGCATTTATTTTTACTCATATTATTGATATTATGATGTTTATTGGAATCTAAAATATTAATTCGATTGAGATATTGTATTTGTTGATTGGCATGGTGTCACGAAAGTTTTAAATGACTCGGATAATGGTCATCCATCAATAGTCCAAAATTCCAATAGCCAAGATGTAGCTTTACGAAGCTTGGGTGAGGTGAGGTGAGGTGAGGCTTGGTGACCTATTAATGTGTTATTGAAATATAAATTGGTATAATGCTCGGATCTCACATTGGACTTGAATTCAGATTCGTATTGTTGCATTTTATTCATCGTTATTGTTTTGAGCATCAATTCTTGTCATATTGTGTACTTCCCCAAATTTATTTTTAGTGGCGGGTTAGCGTGGATTTGGACGCTATGGATTTTTGGAGGATTTTAGAGCATGAAGGTTGGAGGATTTTATTTATTTTTATAGCTTGGCAGTGTAATTTATTTGGGGATCTTAGTATTATTTTTTAGTGGAATTTAATTGTAATTATTTTGGAAGTGTAAATTTTGGATTCTTTATGTTTATTTTTGTGGAATATAGATGTTTTATACTAATTTTTAATGAATTAGTTTAGTTTTAAACGTAGTAACACCTCGTGTTTTACGCGAGGTGTTACAGCTTGGCCTTTTAAAGAACTATGTGATATCAAGATACTGAATAAACTTAGCTTTACTGCTAGAGGGGAAGAAGTCCATGACCGCAATACTCTTTGGTCTCGAGATGAAATCGAAGAAGGATGCCTTCAAATCACCCGTTTCCAATGTTCATACCTCCCACACTCTTTAGGTATACTTTGTTTGTATTATATAACTCTTTTTGTATTAGCTTACCAAATTGATTTGGATTTTATGAATTCCTTATAGATTTGGGGGAGATGTCTCACCGAGCATACTGTCAAACCCACCAAAGACTGAATCATGCATAATCACCACTTTTCATTCGACTTTCGAACCATGACGATGTTTTATATTCATTTGGGATTCTTAACATTATGAACAAAACTTGTATCAAGTAATTTTCCCAATTCAACATGGGAGGACTATTTCCTCTCCATAGAGAATGTCCTCGTCTTAGGTATCATCGATCCAGAAGCCGAATCAACCTTTAGCTTGTAGGTTATCATTGAGGCATCGATTCCTAGAATATCTTCGTGGCTCCAGGAGAACGTCTTGTGATGCCTCTTTATAAACGAAACTATTTTTTTTGTCTTCAATGTAATTAGTGATAGCCCAACATATATTATCTCCTGTCGATTGTCGAATAATGGAATTGGGATCGAGTCCTTGATGAGAGATCCCATGGTTGACTATTCCTTTGGATCCAACCCATAAATTTTAAAAGCTTCGTTCTTCTTTTTTTAAGGATGCAAAATAGTAACTCCTGGTGTGTGACTAACTTCCACATATTGTCCTTGTTATATTCGATGTCGGGAACAAAATTTTAAAGGACTTGATTCATAGAAACACATCAAGTCTACATAGGGTCGTTCATCCAGTCAACACATTATTGGTTGAAGGTGACCTCACCACTAAAAATTCTACCTATACTTGGGCTCCTTTTTATTGTGAAGGGGAGCTCAAATAACCCATTCTGAGTATACTTTATCTATAAAGAAGACCACGAGTGGGCCTTTTATTGGCTTCAAACATGATTCACTTATATGTATTTTCTAAAATCATTTAAAAAAGATAATATTTTCAGACTTCCTATGTCGACCATGATTATCTCGAGGATCCAATTTAACAACTGGTTTTTGATCAAAAGGGGATCATCGTGCGAGCTAATCATGTCTTGTGAGTCTTTGGGTGTGAAGGCGATGTTGTCCCAGTTCTCAATAGGATTTTCCATTAGAACCTCCATTGGTTCACGTTTTTGGCCCTTGTAAGCTTTTGGGGACAATTTCATCTCCACCAGTTGCCAAACCATCGGAGATTATGTTGATCCTACTCCTTCTTTCTATAGTCACTTCCCTTTGTTCCTCTCATCTTGGTTCTCTCTCTATTAGTTTAATTCTTCATCGATCATCCCTTCGTTCATTATACCATCGTCTTGATGATGACCCCCTATTTGTACAAATAGTCTTAAATTCCCCATTTGCATTAACACTTCGATTTCACTCTTCGAATGGACGCAATGGTTGGTGTTGTGGCCATAATTTTATTAAAATTGATTGTGGAGATTACACTTTGTCTTAAGTGGCCTCTTCTTCAGTCTATTGTGCCATCTCAATATTTTTGGAACGCCCCATGACATTCAACACAGGTCCTATAGTTGTATTCAGGGGGTAATTACAGAGTGTGGGTTTGATTTACCTATTGAGATCCCCTCAGAATAAACTTGCGCTTCCCTTAGTCGTCATATATCCTTATCTCCCTGATGTCCCCAACCTGGTGAATGGACTGTTGGCTACTAATGTTATCCTCTATGTAGATGTTTTTCCCACTTTCTTCATTAGTTCGATCATTTTGGTGGGAGGATTCTTTGACAGAAAGTAGATAGTGCTAACTGTATAGCCCACGTAAGAAGGATGAGATAAATATTTTTCTGTTCGGATGGTCAATATAGAGAAGTTTGTTATTAAATCTCTTCACATACTTCCTAAGATTCTCGTCCTTAGTGTGAAGGACATTGAACAAGTGGTCGGTAGTCTTCCTATAGATCCTGCTTCTGATGAAGTGTAAAATGAAATGCTTAAAGACCTCTATGAAGAATGTGATTGAGTTGGGTGATAAGTGGTTGAACTAGGTTTATACTCACCCTTTTCACATCATGGAAAATTACCGACACCTAATCTAATTTGGAGTATCCAAAAAAATCCGTGTGGGTCTCATAATGGTCTACGTGATCCCCTGGATCGGTATTCCCATCAAATGAGTCCATCCTTGGAGTTTTAAATTGGATGGCATTAGGTAGTCCATTACTTCTTGGCATAATAAGGACTCGCATCAGTTGTATCCAATATTGATAATAACTGGAGGGAGGTCAACTTGTCTCGTCACCAACTCCTGTTAAATGGTTAAAGAGAGTGATGTTAGTGGAGGTGGAAGGGAACCTCGTTATCTATGTTCTGTTTCGTCAAAAGAGCTTGGTCAACTTAGTTCTCTAATGTTGATGGCTTATTAGGTGGTAGGCGACTCAGGATTTCGATGAGAAGATTTTAGAGAGCTATATGTTATTCTATGAGGCCATTGATGGGACACATTACTTGGTTTTTATTCATGGCTTTAGAAACTATCGATCCCACAAATAGAACCAATTATATTGAGATGAAAATTTAACTTTCACGCACAAAAAAAAGAGCAAAGGTAATATATAATGCTTGACAATAGAAAAAATGATAAGATAAATAACACGAGTTGTACGTGGTTTGGTCGGGCTCGGCCTATGTCCACGTGGTGAAGGGGAGGGAGACATCCTTTATTAATTTTGAAGATTGCTATCAATTACACGTTATATTCTAACTCATTCACCAGTTGATCTTCTCTCACACTCTACGAGGCTTTATATACTTAGCCTTTATAAAGTCATTTTTATTTTGTATTATGCACGCTGAGGGAATTTAATTTTAAGGAATATACGTGTTCGTTTAGATGACTTCACATGTTCTCACACTAATATCCAAGACCATATTAATATGGAACGTGTTATTTATTTAAAGCAACAGCCTGTTGACAAAGTCTTATGAGTTCAAACGATTAAAAGCTCGTTCGACTGATGAGGATGCTCGAACTAGTAGGTGTGTATGTTTGGTCGTTAGCCCGATCAGTGAGCTACAATTCATTGGTATATAGATTTCCCACCCCATCCTCGATCTTGTACCTATAGTGCTCCTCGTTCATCACTGAACCAATAAAAAATACCCCTCGTAATTGACGTAGTGCGGTAAAAACATTGTGATATGCCATGTATTCCAAATAAATCCTTATTAAAATTCAAATACTTTTAAGTTATTTATTTCTATATAGAGGGTACATAGTCATACCAAGATATAATATCAGGCGCATGTGCTTAAGCATTAATCCATCATTTGAACCGAATAACGTACAAGTATATAATAAGACAAACTATACCAACATTAAAGCAAATGAAGAAAACCATATCTACTAAAATGGGATCACTCCAGGAATGAGATAAGCGTGCCAAGAATAAAGGTGTATTACAAAAATTCTCTAATAATTTTTGTTTAAGGGATCCAAGCGAGGATCCTGCGACTCTCTCTATCAATTCTATCAGTGATATCTTTCATAATTTGACTCACAGGAAGGGACCTTGGTTTCACATGAGCATTGAGTGTGTTTCAAATACATTTTCTATTCTTAAGAACTTGTTTCACATGTAATTATTGTTAACCTTTTTTGCATGTTTCCATAAGAATATCTATTCTTCCTAGCATTATTTAACCACAAGGTAGGATAGAGAAAAAAAAAAGTCACTTAAATGACTAGTTTTATTTCATTGTCAACATTCAAAGACATAATTCTCAAAACCTTTATTTTTCTTCATATAAAAAAATATTTGTTGACCTTTTTATGACAATAGAGATTCAATATTATTACCACTAGACATCTTATAATTAGGCACACGATTCTCGTTAACAAATTTGTGATAAATAAGTTTTCTTTTCCCTTCAAAATAATTTATTCCACTTTTCATTTCCCTAGCGGATTCAAGAATTGTTTTTTTCATTTTTTATCTCATTTTATGAAGAAACATTCAAAAAATTTATTCTCCTTTAGTGATCTTGTCTTGCTATCCACCGATCAGTCTTTGGAATACGCAATTCCAGTCTTCTTCATCCATAAAGCCTCGACTCCACAAATCAATAGTAAAGACTATATCTACAAGGGTGTAGAACTTTGGAATGTGTTCTTCTTAGTTTAGAAAAGTGATCCTCAAAGATCCATGGGGTTTGGATGAAAAAATTATAGAGTTTGATGAAAAAAGTCTTTTGGAAAAGTATAATCATGGATCCCTATTTATAGAGAAAGTAGTGGCAAAATGACAGGGGTTAAATATATGGAAAAAAAATTGTTTGGAAAATAAAAATATGAATATTCGTTCAAAGGAAATGCCACCTCGTTTGATGATACACCCAATCTTGTTTTGAATGGCTTCCAATGATACTTCGAAGAACATCCAGAACTAATAAAAAAAGGCGACGTTCTAGATCTCGTTTGAATGTGGGAACCTCGTTCAAAAGTCCCTTCACAACTCGTTCTAACGAGTTAGATAGTTTTTCAAAAATTCTTTAAAAGATATTTTGGAAACTTTCAAATGCAAAATATTTTAAATACAACCCCTTAAACTTTAAATATTTACCAAACCACTTCATAACGTATTTTGAACGATGTTGTGACGAACAATCTTCATTCTTACAAATATCGACAACTTCTTCTATTCGAATACTTGAAAGTGGTCATGAAGGTGAAGTGGGGTGTAACATAATAAGCCATTATAAAATAAAATGAATAATTATAAATTTTTCTCTTACAAAAAAACCCTTCAAAATCATGTAATACTTTCATATATGCTAAAGAATTACTAGATACCGAGATTTTCTCTACTATTTTGTTCTTAATTCTGGAAGTTTGGATATTATTATTTTCTTCAAGTATTTTTATGAGTGAATCAGTTTCATTTAAGTTATTTCATGAACAAAAATCATTCATATCCTTAGATTTGGTCTTGTTTAACTCTAAAAAAATCAAAGAAAGGCTAGATCTCTCGTATCAAGCCTCTAAAATAGGTAAAATCCCTTTTGTTTCTTTACGAACTATATGGACTTTGAATCACTTCGTGTGAGTACATAGGCTCACTCGTATTGTCATCGAGTGAACAAGTACGACTTTGTACATATTTATCCATTGTCTATATTATTTATACACAACAATACATTGCATTGCATAGTACATTTACATATGTACTATTTCCACTTTATCACTTCGTTTACACCATAACATGTTAAACAAATATTTAATATCTATATTTAAGAGCAAAAAGGGCGGAGCGAATGACTAAAGATGTATCCCTAAGTTTGCTGATATTTAGCCACATGTCAACCAAACCCATATATCCAATTCATCAAAACCCTTAGGGGTTCCACTATGAGTTCTTGCAGAGCTACAGGTTTAATTTGGAAGAGGTTGAGGCCGCAACACAGTACTTCTTAGAGGTAAATTTGTTAGAGAAAAATAAATTCTCTGTTGTGTATAAAGGGGTTTTGAAAGATGGGTTTGTTGCGACTATTAAAATCATTAATATGAGCAGCTATAAGTTGGAGGAAGCTCAGTTTGTGAAAGGGTTAAGATTAATAACTTCTCTGACACATGAAAACCTTGCTAGGCTAAGAGGCTTTTGTTGTTCGAAAGGTAGAGGTGAATATTTCTTGGTATATAATTTTTCATCTAAAGGAAACCTGTCATGGTATCTTGATGTCACAAATGGATGCAGCCAATTTGTTGACTGGGTAACTAGGATTTCTATCATCAATGGAATTGCTAGAGGTATTAGATATCTACATAGTAGTGAAGCAAAACAAACCTAGCATAGTTCACCCAAACATATCGGTTGAGAAAATCCTAATCGACTAGCAGTTCAAACCATTAATCACGAACTTAGGTATTCTAAAGCTCCTTATTAATGACAATGTATTCTCATCTCTCAAGGTTAGCATTGCCCTGAGATGCATGTTCCCCGATGACATCAACACTAGAAATTTTATAAATAAAAGTGCCAATTACGCATTTGGAGTTATCATCCTTCAGATTCTATCCGATAAAAGGAATCTCACCAACTCAATTAGGATGGAAGCTAAATCTTATGGATTCCATAATTTAATCGACATAAATATTTTGGGAGAGTCTTGTGAACAGGAGGCAACTAAGGTGATAGAGATTATGAGGGTGTGTACCCTCGTGTTACCAGAATGCAGACTAACCATATAGGCAGTGATTGAAGAGATAAGTAAGTCAAGTGGTACTTATTGATTATCATGTGTCTGTCACTTGAGAAAATTGGTCTTGAAAATGAAGTGGGAAATGGGACTTCATAAATTGCTATAATTTAAGAATATGTTTCTCTTTGCTATTCAATATATGTTGTGTAAAGAAACGTTAAATCTCTATATGTTGGAGGTGGTAGAAACGAAATATATGGGGTATAAAATTATAAATCTTGTTATTATTACTTTTTTTGGAATAAGAGAAGTCTAGCTTTGTAAAAAATGTCTTCTGAAACATTGTTGATATTTAAAGATTACCATTAATTAGCAATTAATATGTGGACTATGAACTTATACATGACATTATCAAATGTCAACATAGTATGCTATACATCCCGCATTATTATTTTGTAATTTTGTTTCTTTTTATGAAAGTGACTAATTTATTACATTGGCTTCCCAGAAGTAGGCATCAGTATGGCACAAGGAGGTGAAGAGGATCTTCAAGTGAACTTCCATTTTATTTGGTGGCACAACCTCTACCTCATTTATCACCAACGACTTCCGTGTTTCCCATGCCACCACAGCTACACTACATATGTACATATAAGTGAACCAATAAATCGAACATTTAACATTATATAAAAAGTGTGTTGCATAAGGACTCCCCTGAAGATGTAATCATTTCATTTTAATCTATACCGCCTTATATTTTTAGTTACATGCATATATTATGTGATAGCTCAATATCAATCACACACCTCTGTTTCCAATTTGACTAATCTATACCGCCTTATATTTTTAAATTACATGCATATATTATGTGATAAACACATACCTTAAAGTTCTATATGACAATCATTACACCGACCATGTTATATGGGACCAAATGTTAAACGATCAAGAAACACAACTGAGCGTGGCTTAGATGCACATGTGTACAATGGGTGCACGATAAAATTAGAAACCAACATATTAACGACCATGTTATTAGTTTCATTAATAAATCTTAATGAGCCCTAACCCGCCATTCTTTTATTTTGTAAGGAATGAACACAAACATCAAAATAAATCTTGATACTCAAATAAAAGCAGTACAAAAGTATCAAGAGATTATTTCTTAGAAGAGTAAAGGCCTATTGTGACACGAAAACAAAATGAAAATGGGAGTTTTATGATGATTCATTTAAATATACTGAGTATACTTTTTTAGGACACCAAATGTTAGAATATAATGAATCAATGATATCGTTTGGCATCGCAACATGAAGTTCAGAGTAGAATAAATAAACATACATACACAAAACCACAAACACTTCAAAGATAAAGAATATACGAGGAAGTGTCTTGTATTACCAATTCATTTGTTATGCCAGAATAATCATATATCAACGACATACAACCAAACACCATTTATCAATAAATGAATTTGGAAGTCCCAATGGCACTATCTTTGTTACCATAGAATCGCACCCAAACCCCATCACAATCGGCATTATATTTGTTACCGACGACACATACACAAATGGCATACCTATGAAACACTATCCCAATAATAATCACCAAGAGCAAAGTTATTTCATTGGAACTGGACTTACTCAATTTCACATTAAGAGAAATTCCATAACTTCGTATAGAAACCCAACAAAGTACAATATTAAATCATTCCATATAAACTAAAAACAAACCACTAAATACTTGATTTTGAGAGATAAATGATTCTTATAGGTTTGATTTTTTACTACATTTAAACAACAATTTTTAAATCAAAGTTATATACCTCAAGCAACATTATTTCCCCCCTTCTCATCAACTTTAATATAAATAAAAAAATTATCTATTAATTATACGCCCAATTAAACAATTAAATTCCAAAGAATATACAATAGACGATTTAAACTGAAATGGATCTGCCACAAATTCTCATTGGGTCTCAACACTACATCAGCGTCTCTACATAGCTTTAATATTAACCTGAAATTCAACACACATGCAATCCTGATCAATACCAAATCATATAAAATTTCAAGAGCCTTTTACTTAAAGGATAAAAGTCACGTATTTTGATAGAAATTAAATTGGACATGTGAAGGATAATTCTAAATGCCAACTCAGTTATAACATACTATGAACAAGTATTTCAATTAGAAACCCTAAATGTTCAAATACACATAAAATATTTACTTTACACAATAAATAGATCATCCCTTCCAAATTATCAAACCCTAGATAACGAAAAACAATTTTCATATCCCCTAAATTTTAAGGTTAAAATAATTAATAAAAAGTAACTTTCAACTAAGGGAAAGGGGGGGAGGAGAGTTTATACTTGCCATGAAGATGAGGTATGCTGCGCTACCTAGAGAGGAGGAGGACCGAGTGGATATTGTCCCTCCGCTGGTTGGAGAAGAGGAAGAGAAAGGAGAGGCCACCCAAATCTAATAAGTTGTTTTATGGAGAATGAGAGAGAGTGCATCTGAGCATTGTGGATTTGGAAATATAGAGCCAATTTGACGAAGAGACGGGAATCAAAAAAAAAGGGCACACTTTTGTGTTTCATTTATCTCATTTTTTTATATATATTTGAGATAAATTATTCACTTTTTATCTCAATTTTACTCAAATTGAGATTAAAATTCACATACAAAGTTAACCTAACATAAATCTCCTATAAAAAAATCATTTATGTCATTTTATATTTATCTGACATAATGTTAATTTTCAAAATGAAATAAATGAGACTTTTCTTGTTGTGTTACGACTTGAATATTGTGACTCATACAAAAAAATTGTAAAATTGTAAGCGAGAAATATATCATCCCTATAAGCCGAAAACAATAAAATTATGAAATATTAATACGAACTAATTTCAGTTTTTAATAAATGAATAAAAACTAATGGTGTTATTGGAGATTTTGGATTTAATAAGTTACCAGTACGATCCTGGAATGCCTGATACTCGAGTCGGGGGTTGGGGGGGGGGGGGGGGGGGATCCTAGCCTTGCACTATGATTCTTTACACACTCTTTAACAAGGCGTCTTAAATCCACAAGTCGCATTTTAAAATAATTTTCTGAGCTAAAATAATTAAATACGTGTTATATTTTTGTTAAAAGGAATTATATTAAAAATTAAACTGTTTTCCAAGTCATACATGGAGCTTTTCTAAAATTTGACGGAATAATCTCTCCATGTTCTCCCAAGAATACCCCACATCTCAAATTTCCATTGGTATAGTTTACTGTAATACCCCTCACTCTTGAGCATCTATTTTTAGTATTAAATTTCTTTGTGAGTGCGATTTAATTTAATTGAGAATTAAAATAGAAATTTAAGATCTATAGTAATTTTAAGTAAGAGTTAATAGTTATGTGAATCGTATATTTTATACGGCAGTAAAGTAAATAGGATCATATTTAGTGCTATTCCACCATATGTTAGTATTAACGACGAGTTCTGGTTATTTCTCAACTGGGGCATTGGTGTGAGTTATATAGAGATCTATAATGGGGTGAGATAGTCAAAATGGCTGTCCGGGGGTTTTATTTGGGTTCCGGGGTCTTTTTGGCTAGTTGAACTTGAATTGGGGTATACGAGTCGTTTTAAGGGTGTATTATTATTTAGAGTTGGGTTTATTTGGAGAAAAGGGTTATTTAGGCTTGGTGGAGTTAGGTTAATCTCATTGTGAGAAAACCCTAGAGAGAGAGAGCAAAAGAATAAGAGAATGAGAGGAGAAAGCTTAGGAGCTTTGGGATTTCCGGCCAAATCCCTGACTTTAAGGAAGATTTTGACTCTACAACTTTGAGGCAAGTAATTAAACTTGCTAAGTGATTGTGTGTGTATGAGTTATTTTATAATCTTATTGGTAATTTAGTTGATTTTGAGCTTGAATGGTTAAACACTAGATTTTGTTGATAAATTCTTGAATTTGAAGATATATAAATATATGTGTGGGTTGGTTGATGAAAATGGTGGGGATAATATATGGGATGGGTTTTGATTTTAGGATATTGTTGGAGTGAAGTAAAATTAGGTTTTAGAGAAGTAGGATAAATCTTGCAAAGTTTAGAAGTAAAGTTTTGGGTATAAATCTCATATGAATAAGGTTGTACAACACCCGATCTGTCCGGGTAGGAGACCATCGGATCGGTTCATTTTAGCAGCGGACCAGTTCATTTTTTAGAGGCATCGGATCAGTCCGTTCATAAAAAGTTTTATGTCATTTTTAAGAAGCCGAACCAGTTCGTTTTGGGGGACCCTCAGTCCGGTCCCGTCACTGCAGTTTGTTAATTCTGGTGTTACTCCTTTCTAATTGGGTTTAGGGCTTGGAAACCCTCTAATATGATATGGTAAATATGTTTATGAGATAAAAGGTGGGTCTATGTCATGATGCGATGGTGGGGTACATCGAGGCTATTATGGAGGTATATTTGGGAATTTAACAACCGAATCCTTTCGTAAATTCTCTGAGTAGTAGGAATTTATTTAACGCCGAATATGGACTGGGTGAGAGAGGGATATCGTATGTCCTTAGTGTTGTTAAATTGGGTTACTATTCATATCATATGTGTGATGGATTAGTAAGTTTCAAGTGAGGGATTAAATAATAAAATGAATTGGGAATGTATGCGAGAATGTATCGGTTAGTGTAATGAGAGTTATATACATATATCCGGATTTATTACTTTTATACATACGAACGTGAGATGGTATGTATATATATATATATATAGCGTGAATGTATATACCTTGTGTGATGGTTTGTATAGATGATGTGCATGTGCATATATATCTAGTGTGTATGATATATATTATGTGGTGCATACCTCTCTAGTTCTATCATGGGAAATTGCGCAATATGGGTGAATCCCTCTAGCTTGAGGAGCAGGGAGAGTATAGTCCCCAGGTCATAGTATCCAGTATTTTACCATGCGTGAGGTAAGGGTAAGACGTCTTAAGTACGATTCGTATTGCCTTTAGGTGAGGAACTATGGTTGCTTCCTGTACGCTTGTGATTTGGTTTATACCAAGTCGGTGTGAGAGTCCAATCGCTGGTAACCCAGGATGATATGTGAGAAATTCCCTGGAAGATGATAGCATTGTAGAAACTGTTAGTATACAAATAATATGTGTGTTATGTATGTGTATTTTCTAGAGAATAATAAATCATGTATAATACGTGCGAGTAATATTATACAGGCCTTATAGATAATGTATGATATCTCAATATTATAACTAGAGAAAGTTATAAAGATGTGTATTATGTTTTATTCTTTGTAGCATAAGAGTGGATGAGTATACTCTTATGTCGACAGACGGGAAGTAAGGGGTGAAACAGGTTCATAATTATTATGCATTTTAATTCACTTGCTAAAATTATTTTCAAACCTCGGGCTATGAATCGTTTATATCTTTTCTCTTGCTATACGTATATTGCAATATATTATAGGTGTCCCACCGCAAGAATGCCAATGATGCCTATTCTGTCTAGAGTCATTGGAGTTGTAACAGATGCGGAATGTTGCAGGATTTTATTGTAGCCGCTTCCTATTTTTTTTGTAAATCTAGTTAAGGATCCATTTTTTGTACATCGGGTGTGTATACCCAAGGGTTGTATATATGTAGTTCTTTTATATTTTTATCAGTGGATGTTATATTGCCTATGACCCGACAGCATATTCAGGTATATCCTTTGTTGTACACTTGTATATATGATCATATTATGTAGTCATTATAAGTGTTTGTTTGTAGTTCCTTGTATATTTTGGGAATTTTGGCATCCATTTATTTTATTATTCGGTTGTTAGTTATGTTTAAATTAGATTCCACAGTTGATGCTGAGAATGATCCACTTGAGATTCCTGTTTTCTCTTAGTATAGGGCTAGCCACCCGTTATTATTTTAAGTGGGGTGTCACATTTGCATCATGAATAGAGCGTAGATTAGTCATGATTGAGCTACATTGATAATATTGTATTAAATAATTCATTATAACCCTTCTTTGCATTACAAAATTTAATTCATATTTTTCAGTGAAATCCAGGCCGATTGCAATGCATTTATTGTTGAATATATGGAATTTTTCTGCATTAGCATTTTTTACATAGCAATGTCAATCTTCCACTCTATCTAACATAATAGATGCACCACTTTCGTAGGAAATTATTTGATAAGTGTGGCCCTTCTTATATTTAATCAGCAAGTCGAAACAGAATTGAGCTTTTATAATGTCTTGGAAATACATCCCTCACCGGCTGGTGCATTGGGAATGATTTTAGAGGTTAAAGTTGACTCACAATGGAAAACTATCACGGGGTCAAAATTTCAATGCTTAAGCGTGTGGCACTTATGTGTAAACTCCCTTTACGACTCGCGAGTAGGCCTTACTCCTCACTCTCAATTACAAGGGCTACACTCACTCACGCAATCAGAGAACTCGAGAACAAAGAGAATTATTAAAGAGAGAACATGTATTACTCAAATTCTTTGGTGGTTTGGACAAATGGCAACCCTATCTATTTATACACACCCACCTCCTCATTGGACGGTGGAGATCAAATTACATCAAATGTCAAGATTAACTCCCCAGAATGCTCTTGGTAGAACATCTTAGAATCCTACTCCTTCCTTATAGAATAATCTATACTATAAAACTATATACAAGACTATTCTATACAATTTCAGAACATTCCAGTGCCTACTGTATATACCTAGAATAATCAAGAGAATTCTAGAATATTCGGGAAAACCAAAGAACATAAATGGATCCTATATTTGGGGAAACAAAGGAAAAATATGCAATCCGCGACATTCTCCTCAATGAGCTTGAATACCTCCATAGCACTAAGTATTGCGATGGTCTACAAGGCTTGTAGTTGGGATAATTTCTATATTATGAAAGACCACTGTCATTTTCTCGAAAGGGCACATTATTCAAGATTGGGTTGTTGGTGCTTCTTTCGATTACCATTTCTTATTTCTTTGTGGGCTTGGGCCACCCAACATAATTTGAGTGTCGCACTTGAATGATACACGTATATATTTTTTTTTAAAACACCTCAAGAAAAAAAAATATAGGAATTAAATTTGCAAAGGGAAAAAAATAGCATTATTAAGGACAAATCTAGGGAAAAAAATATAAAAAGAAAAAGTGTCATAAAACCATTATAAGATTTGAAACTTATTTAAATTTTTTATATCGAGGACAAAAGGAATATGGATCACTTTTGTAAAACAAAAGTTGAATGTCCTAAACCCATATAGGGATCAATTTTACTTGAAGGTAATTTTTTTCCTAAGGGCTTTGCCCTCGGTTAAAAGAATCCCTTCAAGAATTTCTCGATGGGCCGGGCAAAGTTTAGGTCAAGAAGGGGATTTAAAAATAGTTTTCAACCAATAATTGACGTGCCTTGGCTAGCACCTCACCATCTGCGTCATTTCCCCAAGGGCAAGGATTACTTAATTACTTACTCAAGGTTAAAGTTGGTATTCTTAAGAAAATAAAATCAACCAGAAAGAAAATAGGGACTCTATCTATAAAAATAAAGTTGAATGTTGTATATCTACAACCAACATTATTCTATATCCTAAAGTGCATAATATATTTTCAAAATATGACTGTCCATTTATTAAATTTAATGTCATTTTACAAAATACTTCATAGACGTATTAACTATTTAAAGACTACGAGCACCATATAAATATTTTTAAATTTTTAAATAGAAATACCTCATATGTTTAAGTGATTAGTTGTAAAATTAATCATGGTGTGTATCCCAATATAATGATTAGGTTACCGCATGTGGGGAAACGAGTTTGGATATACGGTTAAAGGCACTGTTTGAGAATACGATCAAATGATTAGTCATAAAGTTAATTAATATTTTGTCTCTCCTTCTGATTTGTTGGGTTTTTTTGAGCAACATGTGGGGGGCTTTTGAAATCTTTATGAAACCCTCAGAGGCAGGTTCTGGTCACTAATGTTCTTTTGAAATTTTATTTCATTTTACTCATGCTTTTTCTCTTTTACTAGTCATATCCATGTTAATCATGCTTCATAGCTAATTAAATTAGATTGAGATTCATGAGCCTACCATAAGTTATATGGATGCTTTATTATGGGATGATGTTTGGGAGGGTTTGTTGGGTTATATATGTGTTGACACTGAGATCATTCTGAAACCTACATGATTCTCTGGCAAGTAACAGTCAACATTTATATGTTCGCATAAGTGACTTTTAACTTTTTAAAAGTGCTTCAAATTCTTATATCCATTTATACTAAGTAATTCCATGATTGTGGAAATAATTCTCAATATATTGTTTGTTACTTGCTCATTTGATTTACTTATTGCTTAGTTATAATTGTAGTTTAGATATCGTAAAGCAAAGACCGTATTTTACAAATTTATTTGAGAAGTAATATATAAACTAAATTATAGTGCACATTCTTTTGTGGATTTAATACCCGACTTATCTACACTCCCTTTAAGTGTAGTAAAGTTAGGTTGTCAGCATTGAGGTGGAAAAATACCAAACAGCATTGTTTTTACAAAATACCATTTCATCCCACTAATCAACATATGCTTACATAAATGACAATGGTCTTATGTATGGTATAAGACGCCAAACACACAAGATAACTCCCAAAGGTCATATATATTCAAGAATAACTAAGATGTAGTGGAATTTTAGTCCAAAATTTAATCCAATAACATGAAAACTATCTTAAGCATGATATCAACCTCAGAAGTTAAAAGAAATTAAATTTGTCGTCGACTACTCATCACCAAATCAACTCTAACCCAAAACCTAAACGAGATTCTCTAACACAATGGGATTTAAATAAGTTAATATAATCACAATCAAATGGGATTGTTGATCAAGCAATTAAATTGTGATGAGATAAGTATTTGATTGATAAAGATCTTTAGGAAAGCCCTAGGGATTGAAATTGCCAAGTATGGAAGCAAAATTGTAGGTAATAGAGAAAGAAATAGGCCACGACAAAGTTTTCTAGATGACATACCATCGATTAATAAAGCCCATGTTCGCTAAATTGAACATGTTTTTTGGCAACAAAGTTATAATTGCAGAGAGGGACTTTTTCCATGGTTGCAAAGTCTCCCACAACTCCCAGTTTTACGAGATCAAATAGAAAATAGTGTACACAAAGCAATTTTATGTAATAAGGTACACAATTTCAAAATGAATGAATTAATGATCAACACACACTTGAATATCATAATCAAGGATTACGGTTATTATAAGTACTTTAAACATGCACTGAACTTGAATTCAAAGTTATATCACATTTTAAGACAAATTAAAAAGAGCATATAGAGAATAATTAGTGTGATAGAACAAAGTGAATATATAAATCATTTTAACTGAAAATATTGAAGATACAAAATTGGAAAATAAATTTTTTATGTTTGTCATGGAAAAACCTCATTTTCCTTCAAAACCCAATTTTCAACTACTAGGTATTCTATCTCAATATGTGAATTGATCAAAACATTTTTGTTATCATGTAGAAAATAATTTTATCATCATGTCCTTAGAATTAGACAATTTAAGACAATTCAAAATCTATTAGAGTTTTTTTTACAAAACAAATCTTGAATGTGGCATTTTTTTGGCTAAAAACAAAGTGGCAAATAATGTTGGTTAGAAAACCACTAGCCCTCACTATCAAAAGTTGTAGTCTTAACCATATCACTACTCATGATTTTGAAGATATATCATATGATTTTTAAATATAACCATGATAAAAAAAAATTCTCACATGCACAATGGCTAAATTGCCACATTTTTTCTAATCACACATTTGAAAAAGCTTGAAACATAGACACCTAACTTCATATTTCACACAAAACATGTTATAAACTGTTGAGGTGAAAATTTAACTCTCATACACACAACACAATAGAGTAATAGTAATATATAATGCTTGAAAAGAGAAAGAGATGAGATGAGAAATGATACGAGATGTACGTGGTTCAGTCGGGCTCCTCGGTCTATATCCACGGGGTGAAGAGGAGGGGGAGGTCTTTTATTACTTCTGGATATTGCTATTAACTATGGAGAATATTCTAGCCCATTCACCAGGTTCCCTTCTCTCACACTCTACGAGGGTTTATATACTTAGTCTTGACGAAATTGTTCCTATTTTATAACATGCACATTGAAGGAATTTGAATTTAATGAATACACGTATTCATCCCCGATGACTTCATATGTTCCCACTTTCCTCGTTCAACTATATCCCCGATAGTATTAATAAGGAAGCGTTGGCCATTTGAAGGAAAAACCAATTGATAAATTCTTATGAGTTAAAACGATTAAATGATCGCTCAACTGACGAGGATGTTCGTCCTGGTAGGTATGTACCTTCGGCCATTTGCTCGATTTGTGAGCTATAATTCCTTGGTATATAGATTTCCCAAACTTCTGTTTGTCTTATACTAATGGTGCTCCTCCTTCGGTGCATAACTAATAAAAATACTCGTCAGTAGCTACCGCTAGGCTCTTTATGTTCACAAAGATGAGCCAAAGAGTGTTGTATGTACCCGAACGGGAAGTGCACTTTCCTATCCTTTTGTCATGACCAAAGATGGATGTGATAGTTGGTACATTTTTAATTGATGGTGGTATGTTTAGGATTACGTGCTGACGTCAAAACTATGAAGAAATTACGATTCGGCTATAGTCAATCCCGATGCATGACATTGCTTTAATGACGAGTCATAATCATTGCACGTCTGATGATGCGCAGACTCACGAGGTGAGTGTGAGAATTAGAACCCACATACATGCATTGACCCTGCATGTTATTCACCGAACCCCCATAACTGTGCAATATGTTTAGACCCATCAGTCGAATTCGAACGGGTTTCTCCCATTTAATATAAAAGCCCCCTTTAACCCCAATTTCAAACATCTGCATTAAATTTCCTATAAACCCAAAGGGGCTAATATGGTTGAAATTTTTGACACCTTTGGGACTAAGCATAATGAATGGAAGGCCTCCACCCGAGGGTCCCCTTCATCGAACACCAAAAGAGCCAGTCACCCATATACGACCTAAGAAATCGCTCAAAGGGTTGGTTCCTAGAATCCCCCATGAGATGGATCTTTCAGGGAAACCCCGTAAGACCCTATCAAGCTATAACCTAAATGACTGATGAGATTGATAACGAGTGGAGATAATACCATACCCACCATAGGGCCTTATCCATCTGTCTTCTTGATGAAACTACTTGTGCCCCAAACACTCGTGATGGAGAAATTTGCTTTTATGAACATTTCTTTTAAGTTGGGCTTGGATTTTGTAACCTCTTTGCGATATTCTCTCCTTCCCCAATCTTTACCCTTCCTAACTTATACCAAATGACCGGAGAATGTGGATCGATTCCATGGTGCACTTTTATGATCTGTTCGGTGTTGACGACCCCTGACAATGGTGGAATTACTGACTATCTTTAAGACCATAGCCTCGCAAGGGGTTGGTATACCCTAGCTTGCAGGCACAAGGGAGAATTCTTTGTTACCCCACTCCATTCATCTAACCACAGTTAGAAAAACCACTTCTTCTATATTATAAGGGAGGGAGGGAAGTGTGATGATTAGAATGATCTTATATCTCATCTGTTCATCATTCCCCTCATCTAGAATAAATTTGATTTGAGTGAATACGTTTTCATACTTTGTGTGTTAATAATTTTCTTGTGTGGTGTTCATTTTTATTAATTTCTGTTCATATTGATATTGTACAAGGATTTTCTACTATCTATCTGATATCCCTGAAGTCTGAAAGCAGAGGTTTTGGGAAGACGTGAACAAGGCTTGTGTAACAACCTGTGATTTTTAAACTAGTTTTAATTAAATTAACTCGAATTTCAATTTTTTTTTGCAATCTTTTTAATTATGGTATGTAAAAATGTTGGTTTTTATATATAAAGAAGGTTTTAAGTGGAATTTAAATCGGGATTAAAATTTGAAAATTATAACATTTTGTATAAAAATCGAGGGAGAATCCTACCTAACAAGCAAAATAAATAAATAAAACTATTCGACCGTCCGATCAAGCTAAATTTTTATGTGCAGCTTTGTCTCACTTTCAGCTACTATGTGTGACACCCTGCCTTATTAAATACCGAGTGATCAGTCTTTTATTAAATTAATTCAGAGTGCCCGATTGGTTCATTCTTAGCATCACTGTCGTAAAACAATTTTCTTTATCAACCAGACACATTATCCATTATCAAAATATCGTTCGACTAAGTTAAATATATTCTCAACCTGCCTTAACTATATTCCCTTTTACAATGTGAATTTTTAAAATATATTCTTTTACAATCTCGCAATGACATTCAAACTAATATTATAATAAAAGTTTAATAAGTTTTTAACAAGTTAAGTTGGATACAAATTCAAACTAGTAAAGTCACCATTTGAATCAACAACCGTGGCAAGTTGGCAACCATTCCACGCGCACTTAATTGTGCACAAGTTCCAAATTTGAAGCCATTTTTTTTTATTTTATCTTTTATGGCTATTTATCGTAATCAAAATATTATATAGAAGTATTTATCCTTTTCCTTTGTGAATTAAATTTGTGGGGCATTGATTTTGATATCATACAAAAAGGCAAGAAACACACGCATACACGTTTGATGTCCTATATAGTTGCCCTGGTCGCCGTAAACACGTCTCCCTCCAACCGCAACACACATGGAAGAGCTGAGAGCTTAAGCCCTTGAAGCCATGGCCGATTACTCCAAGGAAGACTTAGTTCAGCTCATCAAGAAATTTGGGGCTTATCTCACCCTCAAATTCTCCATTCTCTTCCGCACACTGGTAGATCTCATACCTCTAAATATTTCACCTTTTGAATTCTTAGTATGACCCTTTGGTCTGTCACTTGTTGTCAAAGTAGACCCAATATGACTTTCAAACATATCTGACCCTTGTATTTATTCATAACAATTGTAGTTAGATTCAATATTTTGAAAAATAAATAAAGGTTATAGTGATGAGGAAACGGAATATATAAGAAGAAATAGACCCTCGGTGCTTTATAAATTGGATGATCCTGTTCCTCAGCAAAATAAATTACGGGGCACAAAAAGTGTAATCAAGTTTCAAAATTTAAATATCTGTTAGAACTTATTCTTCTCTCATTGAGATGTCAAATTACTATTAATAAATAGGAACGAAGAAAAGAGATTCCGCTCTTTTCCTAAAATCCTAACCTGCAGGATTATAAGTACCTGAATATGTTGTTGCGGCGTTTTGACCGTGTTTGGTGGTTTGGTTTGGTTGCGAGTTTCATCATTTTATTGCTATATTTTTCTATTAAGAGTGTTACGATACCGCTATGTTCTATTGGTTATTTCAATTTGCAATAGTGAGTGTTTGTGGCCTGCGCGCCATAATGGTTTTGGGTTGTTTTGATAGGCTTGTTTAGTGCTACATTTGTGTTTTGTATATGGTTAGTGTAGGTTGTACGTTTGGGTGGTTTTAACCATTTGTTTTGTCGTTTTGGGCATAGTTAGTGTCTTGGGGGACGTGTTGTGGGCTTTATTGTATATCATTTTCTAATCCCATTTCTTTTGGTAATATACGTACATTATACCAAAAACAAATTACTTGAATATGACGAGTGACGAGCAACTGTAGAAATCAGTGATTGGCTACAGTAGCGGATCCAGGATTTTTGTTCAACCGCCCCCGAGGCAATTTTTTTTTGGGTTTTTTCAAGTTTTATACAAATTATAGCTTTATAATGCCTAAACAACTACAAATTATAGCATATCTTGTTTTTATGTTTATTATTTTAATGCCCAAACAACTACAACTACAAATTATAGCTTTATAATGTCCAAACAACTACAACTACAAAGAGATAGCAGTCCTTGTTTTTATGTTTATTATTTTAATTAATTACAATCTTTTTTACACCCTCAATTTTGTAAATAATTACAGGTATACCTTGAAGTTTTACCAAAAAAACCCTATATTTTTTTAATTTTTTTTTTGAAGTTGAACCGGGGCTGCCGCCCCTGACTGGCTAGAGGCTCAGTTTTTTAATTGGACTCTTTAATTAGCTGAAGCTTCGGTTCAAGTAAGGAATAGGGGTTGATTAAAGGAAAGTCCTTTTTTTCTTTTCTTATTCTTTCGAGTAGGTGAGTTTTAACTTATCCTTTGAAATTAGGGTCCGTGCCTTGAAAGAGATGGGGAAAATCCGCTATTGTTTTTGAGGATTTCATTTTTTTCTTTCTTTGGTCGAGTGAGCCTTTAAGCTTCCTCGCTTCAAATGATTTACAAACACAAAATGGACACAAGAAATTATTAAACAAAATGATGCTATTTGCTTGTTATCACTGCCTGGCAATTTAATTACACATGTTATTTAAATTAAATTCATAATATATTTTTCTTTTGTATCCAATATTTTTAAAAGAAATCTTGCCAAATTGTACTTACAAAAAATCGAGGCCTTATGTTTGTATGAGTTGAGCTTTTGACATCCATTTCGTCTTGTTGGGTCTAAGGTATTGAGCTATTTTTTTGGGACTTGGGGGCCTCCTAAAATGGGGGCCCAATGCCACTAGCCTGCCTAGGTTAGAGCCGGCCTTGATCTGACCCGATACTTAGTAATATCTTCTTGGGTTTATATGTGTGCCTATCCTGCTAATAATATATTTGTTTATTTCCACCTTATAGGAAAAAGCTATATAGTATCTCGCAGTGTTCTAAAAACGCGACTAGGCGGCGCCAAGGTGCGAGGCTTTTTAGATACGCCAAGTTTTGGCCCTAGGCGTGGTCAACGATAGTCAATGTTTTTTGGGGTAAGGCGTGAAAAAACGCGCGTTTTTTGGGGTAAGGCGTGAAAAAACGCGATTTTTTTATTTTTTTTTTGTATTTTAAAAAAGTAGTATTTTAATTTACAAATATTTAGACATATTTATAAGGTATGTACCATTTTAGTATTTTTAATAGCCTTGTCATAGTAAAAAAATATTAAAATATATTAAAAAATGCCTAAACGCCTTTTTACGCCTAAGGCCCGCCTAGGCTTCTAAGGCTTAAGGCCTGACCTCCACGCTTCGGTCACGCCCCGCGTTTTTTAGAACCTTGGTATCTCGAAAACAATTAATTTGAGTTGTACTCGCCACGGAAAATGTTGAAATATAAAATCTGATCTTTGCTCCAGTGGGACTTTAGTGGGAGAGTCAACTAAAGAAATCAATTTGAAAAAATATGTATATACATAAAGAAAAGTGCCATTCATTTTTTCTAGTTAAATGTTCACTCTTTTTCATAGGCTGTAAAATTTTAACCTTGGATTTATTTGCAGGACTCACGATCTTTTGGGGCTTTGGCCGGCCTGGCCGTTGCAATATTTTTCACCTGGAGATTATTGAGGCCACCTAGCGGATCTCAAAGAAGACAACCTAAACCTCAAGCTCCAGCACGTAGTAGTTCTGGCACAAATGCCCATTTAAACCCCAATTTGATATCTTCCAGAGTTTGCCTGTCTTCAGAAGATTCAAGTGCACAAAATGTTATCGATGATTTTTTTCAGCCATTAAAGGTAACTGGGTATCTCATTTACTCCTATCTGAAAGTCTATATTGTTTTATCCTGATTTAGTTTAAATTTGAATTCTCTTCTTTCCTGCTGCAGCCAACTCTTGGGCAAATAGTTAGGCAGCGGTTGAGCGAAGGAAGGAAGGTAATTATTGATTTAATTAGATTAACTTCTATGCTCATCAATTTTTTGTTTGTGTTTATATTGCATCTCTTATAGCATAGAAGGTATATATCCCTTTTCAGGGCTGCAGTTGATTGTTCATTTCAAGAAACGGGAATTCTTTGGTTCTGTTAGCAGTTTCATTTATAACCCATTTATTTGATCTTATGCCTTTTACCAGTCAAATCTGCCTATTGGTAACAGTGCAAATATATATTAATGCAAAGCAACGTAGCCGAAAAATATCAAAAGAAAGCTCACACAAAACGATCTCTCAAGTCTTCATTAACTATCCTCAAAATGAGGGGTTACAAAACAATATATGAGTGGTGCTATGAGTACCAAACAACTCCCCCAAATCTCCCCCAAATAGCATTAATGAGTTGTGCCCTGGCGGGACCCATACCACAAGGTATAACACTTAAAGCTTTTTGGGGGACGGTTTGGGGGAGTTGTTTGGGACACATAGCATTTCCCAACAATATGTAAGGGCCCAAGACTTGGGGCCCAAGATAACCTGTATGTAACAAGTACTAAATATCCCTAATTAATTGGAGAATGTTTCTAATGAATTTCCCTTAAAATACATTAGATATTAAAATAAGATAATATATTACAATGAAAGTAACTCTTCAATTTCGGATCCCATTGTAGTCCACCCCATTATTTGCACCACTCTCCCCTCGACGAAAGCTCGACCATGAGCTTTATGGAAAATTTGCAAGAGTTCATGCCACACGAATAAGAATTTAGAATATTTCAGCACGTTAATTTTGATCCAAATATATTTTCTTCAAATTTACTTGACCCAAACAATGATTTTTCACCAATTTAAAATTTGGGATTGGTCAGCCCAAGGGAATCAACTTTTTGGTACCTTCTTGTAATCGGTTCAAACCTACATGTTCAAACCCAAATACCCAACCCGCCCTCTCTTAATATCACAGCCCATTTCAGTAAAGGGAATTGTTGGCTCATTCTTTTGAAGACCACGGTCAAACACACCCTCTAATCGTTAGTCCGTTACTAACTAGGTTCCCAATTAACCTATGAAGCACCGACTCGACACTTGTTCCATACAAAATATGATTATGAATAATTAACGTTAGAATTCAGAAATTAAATAGATAAAATCAAATAAACGCAGATTCACATAGATAAAATCAAATATATACAAATCAGAAATCAAAAAAGAGACAAAAAATTGTTAAATAGTTATTGGCAAACTCAAGTTAAGGTGTTCTGTTCGGTGTAGGGTTTTGTGTTCAAAAGGTTTTGTTGGATGAGGTGGGGTCTCTCGTTTCAAAAGCCCGCTCATTTTGTAAATAATATTCGTCTTTTATTTTTATTTATTATTTTTTCCATTCAATGTTTTGAATTATCAAACATTTGATCCCATTTCAAGTGTTCAAAATACTAAAAGGTACTCTCTAGTGTTATAAAAAAAGATGTCCCCAGCTTGTCCGGAAAAAAATATTTTTGTGTTCTCAGTGTGAAAAAAAATGTGTGCAACGTGTTAAAAATATTTGCGCGTCCAAAAAGGACACTTGTGTCCCAACATGTCCCCAATGTGTTCAACACATGTCGAATTGGATTTACTGCCTTTGTGAGAGTGTCCGTGCTTCATAATAAGTGATAATAAAGCCAATGGGATTCTGAAAGGACTCTCAAGTGTGATAATATGTGGGATGAGATGAGAGCACAAACACTCCTGTAGGACATAAAGACCAGAACATAATCCAGACACCAAGGCAATCATGGTTGTTATAAGGGGTTTAGGTATGAGGACAATTTTCTTTATTGAAGATGGAGTTTTTGAGGGCTGGTTGTATCAATGGTGGTAAAAGGTGAAACTAATAAATATCTAAAGGGTAAAAAGAGAGGGCGACAAGTTTCTCAGCGAATATTTAAGAGGATATTAATGTTTGTTTTGAGGTTGTTGTTAGACAAAAAGCTTGAGTATTGAGAGTTAATAGCTAATGAGGTGATGATCCCAGAGTTAATGTGGTGGGCCATACATATAGTGGTTAATGGGATGATCTTGACTGTTAATTTTTAGGTGTTTTACCAAGGTTGGCTTGTTGGCAATTATAGGCTTAGGTTTGCACTAATGGTGGTGGGCTAGATATTAAATGGTGATGGGATGTGTATTTAATGCACCTGATAGTGTATTATTATAAGTGACTGTTAGGGGCTGATGTGACTGAGTGGGAGATTTCTGCTTAAGGTGTCACATCTCATTAAAGGTTGTTAAAAGATGCCATTTGGGGGTGTTACTATCTGATTCTAGAAGCCTTGTCCAGAGGGTGATTAAGGGTTCAAAAATGGTGCTCCTTATTTGGGGGCGGTTGGCTTGTTCTTGTGTGAGAAACTTCGAGATTCCATTTAAGTTCTGCTCTTCGAAAGAACAAGAACAAGTGGTAAATACGTGAAAAGAATCAAAAGATGATGTCTTGCTCTTCACAAATGGTTTTGCTATCAAAGTGTATTTTTGTTCTTTCCAAAATCACAACAATAACCACCAACAAAATGAAATCTAATTTTTGCTTTTATTCAAACCCAGTGGGTCACATGTCTTAATAAGGAGAATCAAATTACAGTTTGCCTTTTCAAAATTTTCTCAAAGGTCAAGAGACAATTTACACATCAAGGGTGATGTGTGAGTTCAAGCTTGCTCAACAAGAGAGCTAGAGAAGTGACCACAGGTTGTGACTATAGTTGGTCACATTTCCCAAGGTCAAAAGACAATAATTGGGAGTAAGCTCAAGTTGAATAACTAAACGATGATGGGCATTTTCTAGTAGCTCGCAGGTGTGAGGTATATCGCCGGTAGCAAAGACACCGGCAAGCTACGGACATTGTTTTTGATGAGAATGGATGAGTACGGGCTCAATTGTAATATTGTTGAAATGTTCTCTTTTTATTTTGTTTATTTCTTATTGTATTTTGTTTATTTATGTTAGTATATTAGGTAAGGGAGTAAAAGCATTGGCACACGTGCCCTTTATAATCCTTACCTTTTAAGTTATCTTGGCTAGCAAGATTTGTTTTAGACCATGTATAAGTCCTTTGACCAACCATTGTAATCACTTGATATTTCACTAAGATACAGTTCTTCTCTTGTTTGCCATTTGTCGTGTTACATCAAGTTGGTATCATGGTTATAAGCACTCCCAAGTTGTTGTAAAACTCAAATCGTGACAACTTCAATGGAGCGTGGAACATCAAGTCAAATTTCGCTCAAACGACACCTTTCTGCCTCGAAGACGATGGTTACCGCCTTCACTTATGAGATTTTTAACCAATTCGTACCCTTTCAACCACCATCCACACCTCCACCACCTTCTCTATCTACGGTTCCACCACCACCATCAATACCAAACGCACTCTTGGTGCTGTGACGAGACAAGTGGAGAGATAGGGAAGTGAAGGGGCTGAATCGCCAAGCTCCTCCGTCGACTCAACTTCGGCGACCCCGGGGATATCAGATCCAACCGATAATGGCCATTGAAGGGTCAAGTTAGGGTTTTACAATCCTAATCTAATATTCGACCAAGGAAGGGAGAGAGAGAGAAAGGGGCTTACAGGGAAGAAGTGGTGGCGGACTGGAACGGGAAAGGGGTGGCCAGCAATGCCCGATGGCTAGTTTTGTTTTCATTTCTTCTGGGAAGTCTTTAAAGGGGTGATCCCCTGTTTAGCAGCCCCAACACAAGGCCAAAGAACAGAATGTTTTTTGGGAACAGACTTAAGTCTATGTTTTTTTGGGGGCCATTACAGATTGGGCCACTTACTGCTTTTGAGAGTTAGTTATGGGCTAAGAAAGTTGGTAATAACTAAGAACATGGGCTGTTGGGCCTGTTTTGCGTAAAGGAAATGTTGGGCTGGGGGATTAAAACTGCTGAGTTTAACCCTTCTTAAAAAAAATAAATAAATAGCTCGACAATTTTGGGCCTTAAATTTGGAAGAAGTTTTGGGTGATAAAATTTCGGGCCCATCCTAATTTTTGGCAAAATTATTTTTGAGCTCCATTTTTAAAAATTTTCGATGCGGCCTCATTGTTTTTTCCTTTCTCTCTGCCCTAACTTTTAAAGCTCAAGGAGTTTTCGAAATGTACGCTTTTTATTTTGTTTATATTTTATTGTATTTTACTATTTTCTTATTTTAGGTTACGGGTAATATTCATTGGTACCTTTACCACGTCGGTTTGTGTTTTATTATTTTCTTAATGTGTACTCATTAGCCTTTTTACATTTTAGGTTATGTTGGTACCTTTAGCATATAAATTAGGCCTTTTGCCAACCATTTGTCATGTTACGTTAGTTTTTGGACATGTAAAGTACCTTCAAGAGTTCGCACCCGCAGGTTGGGCTGTGAACGATTCGGTCGGTTCGGTTTTGAAGGGATTTTTCTACATCAAACCGTCGTGGTCAATTATGTAGAAAACAGGATCGAGACCGACCGATTATCGGTTTTCATGTATTGGTTACGGTTGGCCGTCTTCTGTTTTTGGCTCTAGGCTGAGAAACAGAAATATTCAACAAACAAATTAAATATCATCCAAACAACAAAGATGAATATACAAACATATATATACACATAACTCCAAATAAATAACATGTATGCATGAATACCTGCGATTGAGTGAACATTTGAGGACTTTAAATCAGATTTGAAGATTTGAGGGCTTCAATCGTTGATCTGACTAAACGATTGACGATGCATTTAGGGCTTCAAATGATTAATGATGCTTTAAACCACGAGTAGCAGAAACTTTGTCTATAGAGGGAGAGGTGAGACCATAATCGAAAATTTCCACTTAAGTGAAGAAAGTTGAGAAGAAAAATTAGTGCTTTAAAGAGAAGTTGTGGGTGAAGAAATTATGTGTATATATATGTATATATATATATATATATATATATAGATAGAGAGACATTTTCAAGAGGGTGTGGAGTAGTCATCGAGCTTGATGTGTAGAAATCTCAAAGGTCTCTGTAGAAATGGGAAAGTTAAGAATAAAAGTTTTTTAGGCATTAATAGTTACTTCGGTGTGGTTCGTTAAACCTTCAGGGTTTCTTATGGTAGGAGGGTAGTAAGTGGTGGGTTCAGATTTCGGAGTTTGTCCCTCAAGCACGGAGGCGTAACTCGTAAGAAAGATCTTGACTAGAGGAGTCATGGTTCAAAGTCTCGGTATCGGTTCCGATATCGGCCACTCGATTTTCAATTCGGTCGCGGTATCGGTCACGGTATCGGGCGATACACAAAGATACACTATTTAGAGAGCGCACAAAATTCCGAAAAAAATCTAGAAAATTTAAAAAAAATAGAATTAACAATGTGGACCAATCAAATAAGTTTAAAACGATCCTTTAATATGCATAACATTGTACAATTGATTATATTGACGTGCTGTGAACTTGCCAGATTCAATGTTCCAGAATAAATCAATGTTTTTTTTCACGGAGGATACAAATATTATGTTTTTACAAAGAAAAACAAATGTTACTTTTTTAGTAAGAGGATAATTTTTTTTTTACAAAGCGGATAAAACTATTATATTCTTAGAATTATTTTTAGTAAGAGGATACAAATGTGTTTTTTAAGTATGTTATATTTTTCTAAAAAGGATAGAAATATTTCTTTTTTAGTATTGTTATTTTTTTACAAAGATGATACAAATAGTGATTTTGACAAAAAACTACATTTTTTTTACAATCCTTCTTTACAAAAAGGATGCAAATGTTATTTTCTTACAAAAAATGATGCAAATGTTATTTTTTAATAAAAGGAATGTAAATGTTATTTTTTTTTGTTGTTGGGTTGCAAATGTTTTTTTTAAATTGATGGAAATGTTATTTTTTTACAAAGAGGATGCAAATGTTTTTTTTTTTACTTGTGTTGCAAATGTTAATTTTACATAAAGGATGCAAATATTATTTTTATAAATGTTTAGAGGATACAAATATTATTTTTACAATAATTACAGTTGTATATTTGTTTGTAAAAGAATAACATTTATGTTTTTTTATAAATAATAACATATTAAAATATAACATTGGGAACATTATTATAAAAAATAATAACAAATAGCATTTGGATCATTTGCATTCTTTAAAAAAAAAAACTGGCACATATACAACGCACTAAATTAAATCCACAGGATGACCAAATAACCCACACACACAGCACACTAAATTAAAAAAACAATTAGCATTTCGTAACCCCCCCAAAAAACTACGCTTACCAACACAACACTGGAGAGAGAGAGAGAGAGAGAGAGAGAGAGAGATTGATTAACTTATACCATCTGGGCTGATATGGGCTGATTCTATTGCGATATCGCCGATATGGGCCGATTATACCGCTATATCACCGATACTACCGAGAAATTACCAATAAAAGGTCGATTCACATCAATAATTGAAAACTTAACTCATAACTCGGAATCGGATCGGTGGGCACCGATACCTAGTCAACTCGGATGTATCGTCGCTGTATCGACCTTGACTTTGAACCATGAGAGGAGTGGGTTTGGGGATGAAAGTTAATAATAACACAATAATAAAGACAACAATAAAGATGCAGTAATAACATTAATAAACGAGTATATAGGTCCCATGTGATTGCTGGGATGAAGGGTGAAAGAGCAAGCACCCTTCTTAGAAAGTAAAATCAGGAGACAACCTAAACACCATGAGGCCGTGGGGTAGCCATTATCGTTATGGAAAGTGTGTTATTGTCAAGTTTTTTTTTTTTTTTTGCAACTCTTCTAATTGAGACTTTGGCTCATCCTGCATCCACATAGTCATGATCGTGCTAGTTGTCAACGACACAACACTGATTGATCGAGTCGGCATCCCCAGCGCTCGGGCACCTCGTTATAATCGAAACCTGACTTCTTCAATAAAAGTGATGTATTTCTTGAGATGCCGAGCGTGTGTAGTTTCAGTTTTTCGTTTTCTCCTACCCGGGCCACCAACTCCTCTACTTCATCGGTTTCATTTCCATTCGTTTTGGGTGCGACAATCGGGATTGCATTAGCCCATGTGTGCTTTGACTTTGTTGTTTGATCGGCCTTTGGCAGGTTAATTGAAATCCCTTTAGTCCTAGTTTTACCCTTCCGTAAGGGGTGGCAATTTTATGAAATAGATAGCATTAGAAACACGTGCTTCTTCTTTTGAAAATAGGAGCTAAGTGGCTTTTTTGGTGACCGACCATTCACGATGGTTTTCGCGCATTGGTGATAAGTTGAGGATACTACTTCGTGCTTATGCAACTATATTGGTATGAAGGGTATACATCAATTACATGATTTTGATAGCCAACCGTATCTTTACTGATCGACTTGGTGTTATTCCGACCGCCTCAAACGATGTTAAGGGCCTGTGAAAGTGTGAAGCCTTTGTTCTCTCTTCTTTCACAGCTTGAATGATTCCCACTTGATCGAAGAACCATTTGAATTTGTGATATCTTCGTTATTATTTTTGATTTTTGGACGCCTTCTTCTTCTTCTTCTTCTTCTTCAGTTACTTCAGACACATTATTTGCAATGTTCTAAAAGCGCTTGGCGGGGGGTTAGGGACCTTCGAGGGACTAGGTGGCTAGGCGGGGGAATAGGTGGTTTTTTCATTTTCAAACCAAACATCTCACATAATTCCAAAACAAACAAAATTCCAAAAATTATTTCAATTTAGTAGCAAAAGAGATTAAACTTTGATTCCTAATAATTAATTCTCTAACCATACATTTTTCATAATTTTAACTAAAACAAAAAGAGTATATTTTGAAAAAATAGCACAAATAAAAAATGTATTAACTTGCCAAATGAAAAAACTCACCTAAATAAAAACAAAAGGCCAATTTTTGTTGTTTTATTTGCTGGGCTTGAAGAATATAAATGCCAAATGAATAATTTGCCTAAATAAAAAGCACCCCCCTCAAAAATAAAAATCGGCGCTCAATGCTCTTAGACCAGCTCCACCTAAGCCTCGCCCTACCCGCTTGACAGGTTTTTGAAGCTGATTATAGCCTAGGTGCGGTTGCGCACCACCTTCCAGTGCCTAGGCGACCGCCTAGGCCGACTTTTAAAACAATGACTATTTGCACTTCCATCCTGTCTCATCATCAGACATTCGTAGTGACTCGTCTGACTCTTAGTGGCTTTTTGATGTTTAATCATCCCATTGCTTCTACAATTCCTTTGAATTCATTTTCTTCCCTTCCTCCCATCTTTTATTGGATTTCATCTTTGACTACATTCCCATCTATTTCCTATGACCATGGCATCTCCACGTTTATGATTTGTTAAGGGGTTTTGGTGTACGTTCCTAGTCTCCACAGTTTCTTTCTCGATATGCTCAATCACTGCGCATCCCCTGGATGCATGTCCACGTACTGATGGTGCTTACAACTTACAGCCCGATGGGCTTTTTTAGCTTTGGTTGGGGTCCTCTCGCATTTTGAGCGGGTGTATGAAGTGATTGATTACAAATCCCTCATAAATAATCAAGACTTCCTCATCAGTGCACGGGAGAGCTAAGGGTGGCGTTTCCTGCTCCAGGGTTTTTGGCCTTGGTACGGTCCGTGTGGTTGTCCTTCGAAGGTACCCTTTTGCCCAATAAAGTTAACAATCATTCTCCCAACGTTGTTGCCTCGTGGGATTACTTTTGGTACCCAATTTGATATTCCTCGTAGTTGGACTCTTATTGCCGGTTGTTGCCTGTTCACCCTTTGGGTGTTATAGGCTGAAATTTGTATAACTACATCCCGAACACTTTTGGCCCTACTTTTGGTTCTTTCTGAAATTGTACGAAACTCACTTGTGATTAAGAAAGTGGATCTCGTATTCGGGTAACATCCCATCAGCGCACATTTGTGTTAGCTGCAATTCAGCTAGGGCTTCTTTGCAATCGAGGGAGCATTCTCGAAACTTGGCGATTAAGCCATGAGATCTTTGTTATAATTTTGCTGCACTTGTGCTAAGTCTGCGAATATTGATTCTTGTTTCATTTACAAAGAACACTAAACTGAACAACTCGTTCATTTGTTGCCAAGTGGCGATTCTGCCGGCAAGTAGACCCAATACCACGTATAAGCCCTTAAATTACAGAGTGTGATCGCCCCCATAGATTTTTAGATTTTTGATGAACCTACTGACATGCTCCCCCTGGGGTTGCCCTTTCCATCGTACTGTCAAAACTTCAAAGGCACCAAATATCCGGTCGGGTAAGATCCCATATAAACGATTTCGACACGGGGTGAGCCTTTGTCATGTTGCCATCGTAAACTTAGAAACTTGGCTCATGAAAGATTTCTGCATGTCATGGTTGGGTTGCTAGCGTTGATGGTGGTGGTGGAATGACAACCGGTTCGACGATCACATGGCGTTAGGGTAAGGGTGATGTGGTTGCTGATGCCTGAGGATTGTTGGTAGTGGGGCTAATGAGTGGTATTTTGTTGGTTATTAGCGGGTTGTTGTGACTGTGGGCCTTGACCATTTAGGGTTTAGACGTTGGGCTGGGCCATCATAGGGTTGTGCGATGGTGTCTTGGGAGGAAGGGAGGTTGAGGATTAAAACCAAGTTGCCTTTTTGGGCCAGAAAGTTTTGCAGCATAGCTGCCAACAGACTAGGGCCGGATGGGGTACTTGGTGCCGGCCTGTGACACCTCGTAAAATTCATAAATTGATCGATCAGGTCTAAAATAAAAAATCACGGGAATAAAAAACATTGGGTAACATCCTTATCATAACGAAACAACTAAAATCTGAACAAGTAATGGAACGAGATAATGCAATATTGAGTAATATAAAACCAACTCTGATGACAATCACCATTAATATAATAATTCAACTCTGATACCAATACAATATGTACAAAAGCTGACTAGGGAATAAACTATACAACATACAATCGTGCTGTAAATGTAAAATAATAAAAGAGTGAATGAGCGACCATGCTCCACTACTAAATCCTAGGGATGAAGGATAGAATGCCGCTAGAGATGCTACTCCAAACCCTGACAGTGGCAGAAACAATGATCTAAGACCAGTGAAAACACAAATATAACAACAACGTAAACAACAAGTTTATGAAGAATAAGATTATAACTGAATTTGGGCTACAATATAGCTACACATCTTCCTCACGTCTTTTAGTAGATTTTAAGTTATTACTTTCCTAACCCAACAACATAAAAAAACATGCGGTTATCCCGAACCCATATATAGCCCGTGTGATTAATGTTTTATCTCTTAATCCTTTAATCAATAGTTTCTCATCATTAAGTTAATCTCGTTCATTGTAAAACATATGTTGTACGGTAGTCTTGAACTTACGATACGTCTCACCAAGTAGCCAAGGTGCCACTCATAGGCTTAAAGCATATGTAAGTTTATCCGTCCAGGGCTATCTCACGCCACAAAATGACAAATATCTCTAGTCTAGTCTATAAGACACAAGCATCCCGAGTCATAAACATATAAGTATGCATCCCTACTATATATCATGTACACGTTTAGTATAGCACATAAACCGGTACAATTATCTCTCGTACCGCAACCCAAACAATCCTAGATATCACATGCATCTAAAAGACCAAACCCAAGTGAATCCATGATTAAATATTATTCTACACAATTCGAATGTAACAATGGATGGATTCATAATAATCGCTACCCTAAGTATCTCAAGTGTATACAACAAGGAAGACAATCTCAAAGTCTAATATGCACATATGTAAATGGGCTTTCATTTCACTTAAGCCCCAAATGACGAACGCCTATCCATAATGCCTTCGGGGTTCACTCGTTCGCACTTGGCATAGTCTTAGGCCGCCCCAAACCTAAGACATCATCACATCCGAGGGATAAATCGCTACACCTACACATCATTCGTATAGCGTACCATACCCAAGACCATACGGATGAAATCTCCCCTTGAAACCCCTCTCGGGACATGGGTACCTAGACATAGGCCCGGGGTAAAATGACCATGGCAAGCCCATCTCTATCACCGAGGTACCATCGCAATCGACGTCACACGCGCCCCATCATGGAATCCCTCCCGGTACACGCAACCCACTCACACTCGCACATGGTATGCATTGCAAATAAACACGCAAGCAATTACAACCGTCACTAACGGGCTCAAGTAAATACATACACAACCCTCACTAACAGGTTAAGGTAAACCACATACACATACCGATCCTAACGTTACCGGGTCATACTAGCATCGCTAACATAAAAAGGTAAAACACATCTTAGCTTCATATTCATCCCATACTATATTAACCTAGCACCCAAGGTTCCCAAATCTAGGCATAGCCTCACCCTACTATACCCCCAAAACACACATGTCAACTATATTCAATCTCGTATAGCTCTAGTCCAATCTCCCAAGGCTTCCTATCTAGGTATCAACCCACACCTAATGTATACAAGACCATCGAACATAACAACTATCCCATTCTAGGATTTTTAACTCCATCCTAATATCACCCAAAGGTTATACGCCCTACTAGTCTATCACAATGACTCTAATAATACCGACCAGTTATCCCAATCCATTAAACTGAAAAAAAATCCTGAAAAATAACCCATCCTACTTAAACAATTGCTCTAAACTCAATTTCTCAAACACCCAAATCATATCCTCAAAATAATAATATACAATCACTTCTTCAAGTATAAACATCCTATAGGCCAAACTATACTAGCCCTATGCCCCATATTCCAATCAACCAATCGCAACACAAAGCCCAAATTAAAATCACCAATCTATAATTTTAGCCTTGCCCACTCTTGCTAAAATATTCATAAGAAATTCAATAAAAATCCAAGGAATGCGAAACCAGCGCCCACGCGTTCGTAATTCAATTTTCTACAATCCTGGTGGGTCAATCGATCGATCCTAAGGGTCGATCGATCGATGTTACTTGTACAAAAGGCTCTTCTTCTACTTACGGGTTTTGACCTAAAAAATCTCCATTAAAGCCACTTGAAGCTCCCAAATCAAATTCAAACCCAACCTCCTTCACATATAATGGTCCCAACATCAATCCAAATCTATTTCTAACAATTATATACAATTATTACATGAATTAAAGGGGTAAATCTCGTAGTCAAATCAAGAACCCTAGTTTTTTGAAATCCCTTCAATTAGCTTAGGATTTTAATCAATTCGTTCAATTAACATGGGGCTTTTACAATTTAACAACATATATTCTAGTACTTACAATTATAAATCAAACCTAACTCGAATTCATGATGCAACCAATCAATTTCATATTATGCCATTAACAAGGTTATTTATCCAATTAAGTTAATTACCAATCAACAACTTTAATCTAGAAATAAGATTAGGATAAGATTATATTTAGATTCCAATGAACAAATATAATCTAACACAAAAGCAACTATAATCAAATTTTAGATAAACTTGCCTCAATAAATTTGTGGAGAAAACCATGCCAATATCTCCCAATTCCTTCTCTTTTCTTCAAGTTCCTTCTCTCTTATCTCAAGGAGCTTCCTCAATTATGTTATGTGATTGATGACAATGATTCATTAAAACCCTTAATTCACGAAATTAGGCTTGGGCCCTAAATGGGCCTCACCTAAAAGAGCCCCAAATCACCTCCAAATGACTTAAAACATTAACCAAACCCTATCCCCATCTAATAGGCTTAATACCCAACATTTTTAAGATAATAATGGACATTCCACGCGTCCCAAAAGTTGAGTACAATATATACCCTATCCAAGTAAATAACAACTCATTTAATTAATAATCACCCGATACAAGTTCAAATATCAATTTATCAATTAACGGGTTGACTCATATAAAATCCGTTTTCAACTTCGAATTAACTAACACATAAGAATGCAAATAGTGACATCTCCATTCCCAACAAGTACACATAATTAATTTTTACGAATTTTGTCAATTAAATAATACTCATTAAAAAATGGGGTATTACGTTCTTCCCCCCCTAAAACAGGCATTCCGTCCTCGAAATTCGAATCTTTATTCTCCTACTCGGAAGTCTAAGAACATCTCTCCCGTAACGTCCTCACGTGACTATGAGGAATCAAGTCCTCTACGGCCTAACATACTTCTAGGTCTCTCTCGGCAAAGTTCATATGGACCACCCCTACCAATGATTTGGGTGTAATGGCACCATTCCTACACCACTCCCTCTTCAATAAGATGTCGTTGCCCCTCTCAGCGAACTTCTCCTCCGTACGGTCAAAACTTACTAATGACGCGCCCGATCCATGTGTTAAAAAGCTGCCTTCGGGATATTCATCTCCCAATTTCACCACTGGTGATAACTCGTTTCCTAATCGCTAGGAGGACATACTCTCCTAGATTGTTCCAACTGGTCATTTGATACGTAACAACAACCACATGTCTCGTATCGTGACCTTATCGCGGTGGTCCACTCAACCGCTTAGTGAAACATCCCTCCTTTGGAGCTTCCTCAAAGTGATACCGTCCCCAAATACTCAACCGTCTCCAAAAATTGTGGTCTCTCCTCTCATGAAACCTCTTCAATCTCTGACGAAGTCGATCCCATAAAAAAATGCCTTCGCGACAGATACAATGCTAGTGTCAACTCTAAGGCATAACAAATCTCTTATGTAGGCGCTAACTTAGCACCTATCCCAATAAAACTGGAAGAAACTCGGACTATTGATGACACCTCTGCGCAACCATAATCCCCTCCAATGTACTCACATCCATACCTAAATAAGTGTGCTAGCCCTTTTCCCGAGCCTAAGCATAACCCCACATTAATCCCAGTCCAAAAATGGCAACATAAAAGCCTACCCTCGGTAGTCAATATAAACGTAAAACATAGCTATACACACAAGCTTACTAATAATATGATGATCTCTCATCTAAACGTAAATAAGCGGCTGAAAACTAAGCCGATCAAACAACCTGCCACGTCTCTATAATCACGACGTAAAGCAACTCCTACCCGCTGGGGCTATCATATATACATAAAACTCGAAGAAAAAATCTATATACCTCATAATCGTAGTGCAATAAATCCTCGATGTTTAAGCCAGACTCCTACGCGTGAGCCATAAACATATCCGTACCCATCCCACAGTAGTCTCCTAAAATACTGGTTGCCATTAAGGCGCTTAATAACTAAGTGGCCTCACTCGCAACAAGTGTAATACCTTCCTCTAAAGGGACTATCGAAATGACAATCCTACCGTCGGCCTTGCAGACCTCGTCTCTACGGTCGTTTCTGCTAAAACATGTCTCGATTGACTTGTTCTCATTAGCCGTGACTCCACTGGTCATAATTTCTTCGGCCTTATTGGCCATAACAGATCATATTATTGTCTACTGTTAGAAACTTGTTGGGATCTGCTCCCCCTATGCGGTTCCTCCTCCGCGGGTGAGGTCCCCCTAGTCAGGCCGACGCTTCACCGCCTCTAATCATTGAGCCTACTTCGGCCTCGGTCTTCACAATCTCAGGAACTCTATCCTTTAAATAGTTATAACGCTTTTACTGATGTACGCAGGCAACTTCAATCACCTAAGCTCATGGACGAACAGGTTACTTAATAACACATCACGCAAGTTTTAAGCCAACTCAAAAAGTATTTTCGTAATGTAACTATTAATGCAAAAATCCTTCTTCGCTTCCGTATCAATCTCTATCGGTGTTGAAAGAGAACGGTAGTTAAACTCCTCCTCATACTGGCTACCACGCGGTCACACAGACGAGATCTTCAAAAACTTACCTCTAATGCAATTACGGATGGTGTGAGTAGAAACATCTCCAATATCTCCCAATTCCTACTCTTTCTCTTCAAGTTCATTCTCTATCATCTCAAGGAGCTTCCCCAATTATGTTATGTGACTTATGAGATCTCCAAATAACTCATTAAAACGCCTAATCCACGAAATTCGGCATGGACCCTAAATGGGCCTCACCTAAAAGAGCCCCAAATCACCTCCAAATGACTTTAAAACATTACCAAGCCCTATACCCATCTAATAGGCTTAAAACTCAACATTTTAGGATAATAACGGACATTCTACACGTCCCAAAAGTTTAGTACAGTATATACTCAATCCAAGTAAATAACAACTCATTTAATTAATAATCATCTGATACAAGTCCAAATATTAATTTATCAATTAATGGGTTAACTCATATAAAACCCGTTTTCAACTTCGAATTAATTAACACATTAGAATGCAAATAGTGATATCTCCAGTCACAACAAGTACACATAATTGATTTTTACGAATTTTCTCAATTAAATAATACTTATTAAAAATACGAGGTATTACAGGCTCTCATGTTGCTATCGTTGAGAAAGAGGGATTGAGGTTTTGTGGAAAGATGACTGGGGTTTTGAGACCCGTGATGCAACAACAGCTAGTTTAGAGAAGCTGAAATTTGCAGACGGATTTGATATTGACGGGTCAATGTTTTCTTGGACGATCTCACCATTGAAACAAGAATACGTCCCCAGCAGTCGCCTTATGTAAAAGGGTAGTAAGTGGTGGGTTCAGATTACAGAGTTTGTCCCTCGATGATTGATGTGTAATCCGTTTAGGAGAGATCTTGACCAGAGGAGTGGGGGTGGGGATGAACAATTAATAATAACACAACAATAAACATGCTGTTATAACAGTAGTATGAAGAGCCCCTAGAATTGCTTGGATGGAGGGTCAGGGCAAGCATGTTGTTTAGAAAGTAAAATAAGGAGTCAAGCGACACACCATGAGGTCGTGGGGTAGCCAGTATGGTTATGGAAAGCGTGTTCATGTCATTTGTGAGTAAAGGCTGGTGTTGTTATGGTGGGGGCTGTGAGAATGAATGATGCTATGGAAAGTCTAATGGGGAATTGAGAGAATGTTTGCTGGGTGTGAATTTTGTAATGATGATATTTTTGGGAGCACGAGGTAGGTGTGATTAGAGGCTAACTAACTGAAGTAAATGGGAATAGGTGTCTTATATATTATATTGGGTCTTGAGAGATCTGGGCCCTTGATTTTGACATGTTGGACAAAAGTCAACTGACATTAATGAGGGATGGGTGATATTAAATGGGTTGATAAGCTATCAAGCAACATAAAGCTAGTTTGGCGGTTGGCTTATATGAACAGTTGTTGGGTGCTATTTAGTGAAAATATCAGTTTGTCTCAGATTCTTTGGGAGTATATTGGGTCGAAAAAATGGTTAGTTGTGATTGTGTTGAAATCAAGGTTATTGAGGTTAATGGCGCCTTTTGCTCCCACAGGGTGGTTGGCATGTGAAAACCCATTAACTTTACTCTGCAGCCTCTTAATAACCTTGAGGATCTCAAAAATGAGATTAAAAGACTATCAAATGAATCCTCCGATTCCCATGAATTGTGCTTAACCCATGTCTCTTGTGAGATTCAATAGTTTAAGTGTTAGTAACATACCTAGGCTATCAATGTGCATATACCTTGGTCTTCTGATTGTGAGTGGGACATACCTGGGCTGTCAATGTGCATATACCTTGGTCTTCTGATTGTGAGTGGGCCTTAAGTTTCTTTTGGCCATTTGGTCACTTGCCGATCATGGTGGCGCCACCATTGATTAAGACCTCCTAATTATCGATAATTATGTATTTGCAACTTGTGGTTGGTGTGAGTTATGTGGATCTCGTTAGCATTGATTATATCTATTGATTATCAAGGCTGCACCCCTACACTTATGTGAAACCATCGGCAGTACTGAAATCAATCGATGTTGAAGAAGGAAATTGCCGATTGAACCGGGCTTCTGAAAAAACCGTCGGTTCATGTTCGGTTTGGTTAAGTTTTGGTAAGTTTTTTGGCTTATTTGCACACCCCTACTCGCAGGGAGCTTCGTGCTTAGTGACTGCTTGATTTTTGTTTCCTTCTGTTTTTCCAACAAAGGGAAGCAAAAAACTCCATGTATGCAAGTTAAAGGATGTTAAAAATATTATTACTTAATGCTTATAGAAAGTTTGTATTGCATGCTCATGGATATGCAAGTTCCCCAAACTGCAAAAACACACAGATGCTTAATTTTGAAAAGCAAGCTTCCATAAATGAAACTTCCCATTTTTAGCAAGTGTTATACCAAGGGGTACTCTATCTAATTTACCTCCAATCCTATGGGTATGATCATGAATCAACCAAGGATAAAGTCTGGTGATCACTGTCAGAGCTCCCGGAGAGTAAACCGACTACAACTCAAAGTGTGTCTGCCAAACGGACACTTCTATGAAGGCGAGGTGCGACACTGATACTTCACGAACACTCTCATACACGCGTACGACACTTTTCTAAGTGTGTCCACGAGTTAAACTATAAAATTATTCAGTTCTGACATGCAATGACATTTTTAAAAACTCAACACAACATGATATTGATGATGACTCATTTGATATGGGCAAGAAGTATGATTGTTACACGAAACCAAAAAGAAAATTCATATATAACATTATAGCAAATACAGTTTTTACTTAAGAAGAGAGCATGGCAGTGAGAGAGTAATTAATACATTACGTGTATCTAATATACACATACATTATTACATACTCATATCTACATGCACTTGTACACAATTTTCCATTGGTGATTCTTGATGATTATTATCCCATCTGGTTACAACAATATGATATTGAATGTTTTGTCATATTACTATTATATATAGAAAATAGAACTTGTCTTGTTGGCATGTATAGTTTTTTATTTATGTCCTGTACTCAGGTCCATGCTATATACCATTGGGTATAGAAACAATGTGTGGTTAAATTACCATATGAGAAAAAATTGCTGTATGTTTCTGATTTTGATTAAAGAGAGATCTCCACTAGAGGTAGAGTACTTCAATGAATAACAGATCACTAGAAAGTCATTATTTTCATATTGTACTGCTGAATGAATTTGGTTTGACCAGCAAGATGTTGTTGGGTTGCTTAAATAGGTAAGAATAACAGTTCTTTTTGAAATTTTAAAGAAACCATAACCGTTTCTGCAAGATTCTCATGAATTTCATAATTTTCTAGATGACACTATGGCTTCATGATTTCAATTCTTCTTCTATGAAGGTAACTTGCCGGTTGCTTGGTGTAATCTTAGTGGAAAGCAGTCCAGAGGAGCTTCAGGTCAGTTTCTCTGAATCTTTTTCAAGTAAACGTTGTGCGTGAAATAGCATCCTGAAAATGGCTGACCTTGTGTATTGACTTTATTATTATTATTTTTTTTTTCAGAAACAAGCAACTGTGAAATCCTCTGTGCTGGAAGTACTACTTGAGATCACAAAATTTTGTGATCTTTATCTCATGGAAAGAGTTCTGGATGATGAAAGCGAGGTGTGCAAATTTTTTTCTTAAATCTTTACTTTGTGACCTAGTAATTCTGTGCAATGTTTAAAAAGGCGAAAGGCGAGACGAGGCGTAAGCCTCGAGGCGTAAGCCTCACCGAAAAGAAAAAAAGAAAGGGAAAAAAATATAAAAAGTCTAATAATTTCACAAAAAATAATCCAACACATTAAATGATGCAAAAGGGTCCATAATCATTCAATCCATCAACCAATCAAACTAAAAGTTCATCTCCATTACATCATTACCATATTGTTCATCACAAAAACATATTGTTCATCACAAAAACAAAGAAAAACAAAGCATCCCCTCAAGCTTAATACTAAAACAATAATGGATCATCCGTATCCAAAGTTTTTACAGGAAAAAAAAAAAGTAAAAAAAATTAAAACCAAAGTTTTTACAAAAAAAAATCTACTAAAACTAAAACTAAAACTAAAAAACAAATAACATAAACAGTTTCATATAACAGTTTTTAGACAAAAAACAAGTTAAAAAATATTGTGAAACAGGTTTTATTAAAATATTGTGAAACAGAAAAAAGTGTAAAACTAAAAACTAAGCTAAAAATAAAAGTTTTTATAGGAAATAACAGAAAACAGGGAAAAAACAGAAGAAAAAAAACAAAAAAAAAAAAACAGAAAACTAAACTAAGTTTACAGGAAAATAAATAAATTTTTACAATGTTTTTACAGGTAAAAAAACTTAAAAACAAAGTTTTTACAAAAAAAAATATACTAAAACTAAGTCTAATACTAAAACTAAACTAAAACTAAAACTAATACTAAACTAAAAAACAAATAACATAAAAACTTTATGTTAACAGTTTCGTATAAAAAACAAACAAATAACAGTTTCTAGTAAAAAACTAGGGCCGGAGTTGAAGAATTAAAGGGTTTTGCTCCTACCGAGGGCCGGACTTGAAGAATGGAAGGAGAAGGATGGCCGAATTAGGGGTTCGGAGAGGGAAAATGGTTTCGGAGCAGAGAGAGAGTAAGCGGACTTCATTAATAGAAGGGTTAGGGTTTATTTCTGACGAATGTTTTTTTTTTTTTTTAACTATCTTCTCTTTTCCATTTTTTAAGCCCCGTATAAGAGGCGTACGCCTCAGCGCCTTGAGGCGGTCAGCCTTGAGGCGCAGCGCCTCATCCAAAAAGGCGTAAGCCTCTATTTAATGGCCTGAGGCTTAAGCCTCGAGGCGTTTTTCCCTCGCCTCGCCTCGAGGCGTACGCCTCGGGCGCCTTTTTAAACATTGATTCTGTGAGGGCTCAATATTATTGAGTCTCAAAAAAATTAGACTAGCTGATGTGGCATCAATGCATTGGCTGGTGGCTGGTGTGTGGAGTCCACTATCTATCATTTAAAACACCATCCAATGATTTAATAGCACATCCAATTTATTGAGTCCCAATCTCGAGTCCGCATAAAATTACTCCTCTTGACCAATAGTCATTATTGCTTTTCTCCTGATATGTCTGGATCTTGTGCTTGAATGGTCTCGATTAAAGTTTTTTTGCACAAAGTATCACGATCCACTATATTTGCATGAACATCTTTTGTCCATATTTCCGGAATTATTAAAATGCTCAGTTTCTGGTCTCTACCCATTTGATTATGTGTCCTACACTCCATGTTCAGGTCATATATTGCTGCCCCCCCAACCCCCAACCCCCCTTAAATTTTCCTATAGAACACTATATGTTAACATTGCAAATATATTTTTGAAAATGTTGAATTGAAATTTGATGCAACAGAGAAAAAATATATATTTTCCTTTTCTGGGAGAATACGTGAAGCCTGAAAATATTTTCAGTTAATAGTGTGCAAAACGTTTTATTTTGAATTATTCTCACTTCGCTTGGGTTACTATGTTCTTTCTAGTAGATGTTTTATGTCAGATATCATATATGTTAATATTTGTATGATTAGATTTGCGGTATAATTTTTTGTTTGGATCATAGGTCAGTCCTGAAAAGATCACATTGTTTAATTGGCGTCCATTTAAGAATCCAATTCCAATAGGATTCCATTATAATCTACTTCTCAAAAGTCTCTAAAATAAATCTATACATTGCATTTAATTTTCATAGTTTACGAATATTCTAATGAATCTAATTATGTTTACAATTTATAACAATTGTGTAGCACACTGCTGATGTGTCATTTTTCAGCTTTTAATAAGTTTGTAGCAGAAGGGTTAAATTTCATGTTGTTTGGGTGACAATATGGACTTCTTTTATGGACTTTTGTCTACTTACGGCTGGAGTAGTTTCATTTGCACCCATTCCATTAACTTGTTTATCCTCAAGGAAAATGCATGAACTTGTTTTGTTTTGCTTTGGTTTGATTACTATTTAATATACCATAGGGTTATTGGTTTAATCTTGTCAATTGCTATATCATGGAATAGCTGTTCTTGTTATTTACGCGCTAAGAAATTGTATGCAGAAAAAGGTTCTCTTAGCTTTAGAAGATGCTGGGGTATTTACATCTGGTGGCTTGGTCAAAGACAAGGTAACAACTGATCGGTGCATACAACTTTTAGTAGTTAAAATAATATGTAAGGTATAATTCTTCTTTTCATGGAATTGTTGAAAATGACGCCACTTGTGATCCGTTCTCCCAGTCTTTTTTGCTCTGTCATTGTGCATCGGTGTATTCAGATAATTTATTTGTTGATGATGCATATGAAAGAAAAGGAAAATGTTTCCCTTACAATATGTTTGTACAACTTTTTGATAGTCATAAATGAGGTACGCATATGAAATGTTTCACTTTCATTCTACAGTAATCTATTCTATACTTGCAATGTCAGGTTGTTAAAAGCGTATGTACAACCTTGTTTGTAAGTTAGGGTTTATTTTAGTATTTCTTGCATTTCTTTATTTTATTGTATTTTTCCTTTTATTAGTTGTTTGGTATTTTTGTTACATTTTTAATTGTAGTAAGGGTTGAGAGGGAAGCTTCTAGAAGGTCATTAGTTAGTGTTGTCATAGATGAGTTGTCATGACAACTCATACTTAGTTAGTAGCTTCTAGAATGTTATATTTTAGCATGTGATGTAATTAAAGATAGTTAATGATCCATATGATATCACATGTGTCAAGACTCTTTCAACCAATAGGAATTAAGAGACCCCTTCTAGAATCTTCTATTCTTCCCTGTAAATATCTCCTTCCTCTCATTAATGATTAGTTCTAATTTTGGGTATTACTTTTCTCTCTAGAGTGGGACTCTTTTGTGCCTTTGATGGCTTTCATTTTACGTCAATTGGTATTAGAGCCTTGTCACTCCACCCTTGTTGTTGTAAAAAAACACAAAAATTGTAAAAAAACAAAGCAACTCAATGGCAACAAAGAAGTTCACCCTAGTCGAGAAGCGTTCTACTCGATTAGAAGAAGTCATGGCCACCCTCATTGGAAGATTTGACTCTCTCACCCAAAACCAACAATACCCTAAACCTAACCAATGATTTTTTTCCCGCGCCTATCCACCCGATTGCACCACCCGAACCTCCTTCTACTCGCCTTTCCTCCAGATTTGGAAACCCCACCAGATCCGAACCCACCCGACACCGATCTGACCCATTTCAACCTCAAACCAGCCGAAACCCTACCCCCTGACCGCCCAGCCTTCCGCAACCCTTATCTGCACTTCCTGCCGACCAAACCAACCCACTACCCCGACCCCTTTACTGCTCGCCCAACCCGCCCAAAACTGCTGCTGAACCCGACCCGAACAACCCTAAAACCCTCGTCTCCCACCACCCTTGCACTTCCCTCCCTCTTTCGAACTAGCGCCCTCCGCCCCCGAGCAGATCTGGCCTTCCCGCCCCTTTTTCCCTGGCCTAGCCTACCTCGACCCGGCCCAATCTGCCCCCAACAAAACCCTTATCTAGTTGGAACCTCTCTTAACATTTAAACATTACATTTCAGCCGCAACATGTTCTGAAAATCATTTTTCAGCCTCAAACTTAAAAAACGTTTTCGCCCCGATTAACTCCCGAGGCTCAATTCATGATTATCGGAGGCAAGTCCAAGATTGGTTGCTCCACCCAATCATTCTCCCTCACTTACGCATCCAATCAAGTCAAATTGAGGATAAAAGATCCCCTCCCAAGATGGTTGACGGCAAAAAAGATCGAAAGAACGAAAATGGGTGGTGTATTAGTGATTTTTTTGACATTTTTGTCGAGGATGTTTGGGTGACTCGCACTCATTTTCGCGAGTTAGAGACGTTTGATGTGGAAGATTTTTTTTCAATCTTTGGAAATGGGGATGATTATTTTAACGGTGTTGGTTCAGTGGTTATCTCTCCCGGGGTTGAGGTGGTGATCGTGGGTGATGTATTTGATGGTGGGTATGTGGATCCATTTTTGGTGACATGTGACATGCGTTCGGAGGATGTTTTTTACGTCTTAGTGTTGAGGAGGCTCATCACGGGACCGCGAGACCAAGATTTGGTGGATCGGTCGTAGTTTATTTATATGCCTATTCTCCATGAACTTCTTAGTAGCCGGTACGAGGGACATTTTCGAGGACGACTCCCCTTTCAAGTGGTGGAGTCCTTTGATGGTTGCCTTGCTTTCTTGCTGCTCACCTCCTACGCTCGGGACGAGCTTTTTCAAGTGAAGAAGAGTTATGGAAATTAGGGTTTATTTTAGTAATTTCTTGCATTTTTTTTATTTCATTGTATTTTTTCTTTTATTAGTTGTTTGGTATTTTTGTTACATTTTTAATTGTAGTAAGGGTTGAGAGAGAAGCTTCTAGATAGTTCCATTCGTTAGTGTTGTCATAGATGAGTTGTCATGACAACTCATCTCTTGAAAACTCATACTTAGCTAGTAGCTTCTAGAAGGTTGTATTTTAGCATGTGATGTAATTGAAGGTAGTTAATGACCCATCTGACATCATATGGGTCAAGACTCTTTCAACCAATAGGAGCTTAGGAGACACCTTTTAGAGTGTGACTCTTTTGTGCCTGTGATGGTTTTCATTTTACGTCATTAGCATTTCTCATAAGACAATCATAATTGTATATATTGAGTGACACTACCTAGTATCCCTCTTTGCTCGACGTCGACCCAGAAAAATATTGTTTTCTTTTCATAATTGATCGCCTAATTGTTCTTTTGCTTTTTTTTTTAAAGTATTATCATGAAACCTAGTATTATAGCTACCCACCACATAATTGCAAAAGAGAAACTTGTACTTTTATAAAACTTGTATACACTTTCTATAATGAAACACGATATGTTCTAACTACATTTTCTCTAGTCTGTGTCTTTTGGTCATGTCATCTCTTCTGAAGTGGTAGCCCTTAAAACATATTTTGCATCTTCCGACCTAGAAACTAGCTGGCCAAATCAAACTAGGTACCAATTGATTATTAAGAGAGTCTTGTGCTTTAGAAGTTATATAGGCAAGTTTAGGGTTGAATCCAGTATTTTAACGTCATTTTTATGTTAATTTGATAATTTTGTTTGTATGATATGATGCTTTAGGAGTCATGAATATTATCACTTACCCTAGAAAATAGGTATTGATGAGGGATAATTTTAGGGTTTCTTATCAGTTGGTCCCGTTTACTAAGTATGCAGTCAAATAGGTCCTCCGAGTATTTTTTTTTTTCCTCCAACAGGTCCCATGAATTTTTTTTTATGTTCCAATAGGTCCAATTAGTAAACAGGCATTAAAATGGGACCTAATATCAAAATTTTAATTTGATAGGACCAATGAGGAAGTGTCTTATGTAAACAGGACTAATTTGTTAATCTCCCATAATTTTTATTCTTGGTTGGGCGAAGTCTAATTGAAGCTGAGGGGTAATCTAGGTGTGAGTGGATGTAATTATTCTCTCTCTCTCTCTCTCTCTCTCTCTCTTTCTCTCTCTCTCTCCCTCGTCCCAACATGTTCCTACTACCTTATGGGAATACAAACATTTTTTTTTGGGTGGGGTGGTGGTAAAGGGACGATTAGAAATTAAATTAAGTATGATTATTTTCACAAGTTTGGGGAGATCTAGGAACTTTATTATTATTTTTATTCTTATTATTCTTATATTTATATTTAGAAAAATAATTTGAATGAGAAAAGAACGGGCTTATCGTTGATTAAATGCATGCTGAAGAAGACTATAATGTTGGTTCAAAGAGAACTATGGATCCATACGAAAGACAATGCTTAATTCATAAATATTTAAAACCATTAACAATATTGTAAACTGGGATTCGAAAATTCAGAAGGGAGCAAGTATTTCTAATGGATAGACTGTGTTGAGGCAGAAATCCGCACAACAAACATACAGAAATAATAAAGAAAGCAATCACACAAGAACACCGAATTTTACGTGGTTCGGTCGTGAATGGACTACGTCCATGGAGGGGGTGCTCCCCACTCTTCACTATAATCTCTTCAATGTTTACAAAGGAGCTCTTGTGAGGGGAGAGCTTAATTGCCCCTTTTCCAATAATTATGTGCCTTTCTCATAGGCCAATACAACATTAGGGATTCAACTTGAATAGGACATTGTGTTCCTATTATTTAACTCAGTCAACATGCATATGTAATATGTGACTAAAATAATCTGCTACGGCGTTCAGTCTTTGGCACCCTCGTCTTTTATATGTTCGGCCTCGTCATATTCGCCTCGTTCGTTCGAGTGTTCAACATCGTTCGGTTTGATTTGGAATTGAGGGATATTTTCCCCTCATCAGTAAGCCTCCCATTCCCGAAGGGCATTTCAAGCTTACAAAATGGCCGAGGGAATGTTCCCTGACATCCGACCTTTTCATCATTCATATTTGGTCTCTGAAGGTTCCCCGACACCCGACCTATTCCTTGTTCATATTCATAAATATTTAAAACCATTAACAATATTGTAAAGTGGAATTTGTAAATTCAAAAGATAGCAAGTACTTCTAATGGATAGACTGCATTGAGGCAGAAATCCGCGCAACAAACATAAAGAAATAGTAAAGATGAGAGTGCTACAGCGGAATAAATGCGACTTCTCAAATAAATCAATTTTAATTGTGTGTCAACTAAACCAGTTTTAATGAAACCCAAGTTTTAATTCAGTCCTACACACATGTATCTAAGTGATATGAAATCATAAAGCAATAAGCATGCAAAGGAAACCAAATTTCAGGAAAATTCCCCCACAGGGGCAAAACCTTTATTACTAGAACTTTGACAAGTTTACAAGACCATTGACTTGCATATAACCTGATAATCACCCCCCACAAGTGTAATGCGTGGTGTCTTCGTCAAACCTTCAAAGCATCGGCTAGAAATCAGCAGTGGTTCACACGCAGCTGTACCACAACGGATACGCAGTCCAGACACGCAGTCTTCAGCAAAGAATCAACACGCAGAAGATCTTCAATGACACGCATTCAAAAACTTTGTAGCGACTCACTCCACAATAGCACGCAGCTTTCGGCTGTAGAGATCTCCCCACAAAGGACGAACAATAGCAAAGTAATTTTCTTGGGTTCCACAAAACAACTCACACAAAAGTACTTGGGATTTTGTGAATTGTAAAACAAGAGATTGATCTCTTAAAATGTTGGAGAATAAACCAAAACACTCAAAATCGTATTCTGTTTAAAACCAGTGTTTCTCCATCCGAAAATCAGTAGCCTGACACCTTTAAATACTAAAATTCAAGGCGGCGACGTGTCAGCTAAAAACACATGTCGTTCAAACGACATGCGACGTCGTTCGAGCGAACCTCCCATCTCGTTCGAACGAGATGTGACGTCGTTTGAACGACAGTCACTGATCCCCTTAAAAAAAGTCTTTTCAAGTTTTTAAATAACTTGGAATCCTCAAACCTTAAAACTATTCACGGGATCAGGAACATTTATTTAAAAAGCTTTTATGATAAAAATGTTTTTGAAAGAATAAGACCATTCAAAAACATTTCAAAACTCATTTTTCATAAATAGAAAAATATTTTATTTTTCACAAAAAAAATATCCCAACACTTTTAATGTAAAATGTAAATGGAACTTAAACACATTTTACCAAATTCATCCTTGTTGGGCTTGAATGTTGAAGAACTTGATATTCAGATCCGTCTCGATGCATATTTGATCTTGAACGTTCTTCGACGGTGTATCGGTATACGACATACTAAATTGATAATAGACATTTATAAAATCACATCCTTACAAAAGAAAGTAATCACACAAGAACACCGAATTTTACGTGGTTCGGCCATGCCTACGTCCACGGTGGGGGTTATCCCAACTCTTCACTATTATCTCTTCAATGTTTACAAAGGAGCTCTTGTGAGTGAAGAGCTTAATTGCCTCTTTTATAATGATTATGTGCCTTTATATAGGCCAATACAACATCAGGGTTTCCACCTAAATAGGACGCGTGTTCCTATTATTTGACTAAGTTCACATACATATGTAACATGTGACTAAAATCATCTGCCATAGCGTTCGGCCTTTGGGGCCCTCGTGTTTTATATGTTTGGCCTCGTCCTGTTCGTCCCGTTCGGCCGAGTGTTCAACATCGTTCGATTCGGTTCGAAATCGAGGGATATTTTTCCCTCATTAGACTTGTACACTTAAAAGGGTATTTTTTGAATGTCAATTTGATGAAGTCGTTTGGCGTGTATGTCAAAGATGTAAACTTCTTTCACGAGGTTTGGGACATGCTTGAGAAAAAAGAAGGGATTTTATTTTTTATTGGTGTGGTGGGTTGCAGAAGTGAAAATGGAATTGGATTTGGAATGCGCCTTAAAGAAGATGATGCATTCATGTAACTAGGAAAGTCATGTATTACTTTAGCTTAAATTCATTTTATCACTTTTTGGTTTTGATTATGCCTTTTACTTTTTTATTTATTTATTTATTTTTTTTTTAAATTTCTAAATTGTTAACTTATCTTAAGATTACAATCTGGTGAAATAAACTACGGTTTAGGGTTCAGAAGTGACGTGCCCATGTTGGACATGCCGGACACACCGACACATGGCATATTGGACTTGTTTGACATTTTAAAGAAGGCGGACACGACTGAGAGCCAAAAATTAATAAATTCTAGTGTCATGTAAATCTTTTAGGAGTAAGAAAAGTCAGAAAGAACGAAGTTAGTCTCCCGCTCGATTTCTATGCAAACTTTTGACTTACGATTTAACCGCAATTATGAAATATTAAACCATATTAATCCTGAAAAACTAGTTTGACTACTAACTTTTGTTTTTGAAGTGCAAAATGGATGAAACGATATATATACATATATTTATAATTTTAAAATAAATCTATTTGTTGCCGTGTTTTTGCTGTATCGTGCCCTAATTTTTTTTATATTTGCTGTGTCGACGTGCCCCTATCGTGTCGGACACAACACCTATGCCCCTGTCCGTGTTACATAGACTACGGTCCGAATCGATAATTTATGTTACTGTAACTCACCACAAAAATCAATTATAGGTGGCTAAGCATTTAAGTGCTGCATGGATAGTTGAGCCCACCCAACCCCTGCTTGTCTTGGCAAAAAACGAAAAAATATGAAAACCAGTTATGGCCTGGTGTATTCTAGAATTATAACAATGCGAAAAACACATAAATACAGCACTAGTTAACTGTTGAGAATTCTAACTACCATCTTAGATCAAGCCGGCCAACAATCTGTGATGAACACTGTCCCTTCCATAAATGTCCTATTAGGTGCCCTCTTCAATCCATTCTAACCAATTGGCATCCCCAATTTTATTTAGGGTTATTTGGCTTTGGCCCCCAAAATTTTCTGATTGGGGATTGACCACCAATTTTATACGGTCCGTGACATGATTCTGACAGTTTATTGTTTGGTAAGTTACCAAAATACCCTTGTGTCTAAAAAAAAGATAACAATAAAAAGCTTCTCTCTCTCTCTCTCTCTCTCTGTTTATACACTCTCACTCTCTCTCTTCTCACACAAAACACACACAGATTACATATATAATATTCCAAAAATCTGAAACATATGTCAAAACTATTCCAAAAATATGGAAGTTTTATCAAAAAGTGGTACAAGTCAATCCGAAATTTTGAAAAAATTCTCATTGTTTTCGAGACTTTTTTTAGGTACATGGATTTTTTCCACGGGAAAATGCATGCACATTCCCCCAAAATTTAAAAAACCCATAAAATATAAAAAAATTTCAGAGAAAGGTAGAGAGAAGATTGAGAGTGGATTTCATCAAGCTCAGAAAAATTGATTTCATCCAACCCAGAAAAAATTGCAACCCAGGAAATATAGCTACATTAAAAATCCAATTGTCACTCTAACACTTAATTTTATTGTTTTGCAGGGGAGGTGTACTATTCAATAAAGGAAATCCATCCTCCTCAAAAACTTCACGTTACCACTAGATAAAGCCCTAGCGGTGTACATCCAGTCCCCGGGGTAGGGATAGCAACAGGGTAGGTATCGCAAGCCCCGACCCCGTCCTGTTAGGAAAATATCAAACCCGCCCAGCCCCAAACCCGAAACGGGTTTTATTATTAACCCCCCCGAGTTCATATTTATGAAACCCATCCCGACCCGACCGGACCGAACCCGTTTATTAAATTTAGTTAATTTAATGAACTTATATTTTTACATATTTAAAATAATGCACAAGTACACCCCCATTATTACCAACTTATATGATTAGTAATGGAGAAAATATAACTTAGAATATATTTATTTAAAGGTATTTCTTATAAAATATATATCTTTTTCTTTTTTGATAAATTATGTATAAACGGGGCTAGGTGTTTTTTTTAACACCTAAACCCGAACTAGCATCGGATATAATTTTTCAAATCGAAATCCGCCTCGAACCTGAAAATAATCATTTTGATTCCGCCTCGTTAGGGACGGGGCTGGTGAAATTGCCATCCCTATTTGGGATCATCATTCCTCTTCATCTGTGATAGTGTGCCTGCCATCGGCGGTGCTGGGGGGATGTCATCGTCGGCGGTGGGGGTATGGGGCACATGGTTCAAAGTCAAGGCCGATACAGCGACGATATGACCGAGTTGACTAGATATCGGTACCCACCGATCCGATTCCGAGTTACGGGTGAGTTTTCGATTATTGGTGTGAATCGACACTATATCGGTAATCTCTCTATAGTATCGGCTCGTAATGGTGATAGCGTGGTAGAATCGACCTATATTGGCGATATCACGATAGTATCAACCCATATCGGTGATATATCGACCGAGATAGTATAAGTTACTAAGCATCGATCTCTATCTCAACTTCTAACTCACTCAATTGAGCCTTGATTTTGCATCCATATCAAGATCGGAGCAATCGCTTTCAATTCAATCGCAAATCGGTTTTTTAGGTTGAATTTCTCATTTCTTGTAGTGTTACTAAAGGGGTTATCTCCCATTTAATCTTCCTTTTGTATTTACTTAATTTGTATTAAAATGTATCGTTATTCATCTATCCTTAAAGTGTATGATTATTTACATTATATATATCCTTAATTAGTAATAGTTATAACTATAACATTCACGAAGAATATATTACTAAATATATATTGATTTAGACAATGTTGTGCATACTAAATGATGATTCAGAATAAACATTTAAGTAATTGTCGTTCTGTAAGACCATAATGAAAACGCAATTTTTGTTTTTCTTCTAGGCGAATACGATATTGGGATTTTTCCCAGAACGCGATTAGTTTCTATGATCACTTCCGGCTCTAGGCCTTTTATTAGACAATGTTATGCATACTAAATGATGATTTTGTATGTGTTTAATAGAGCCATATTATTATTCTTATTTTTCTCAACTTTTTTGTATTTTTTTCAAAATTTTTTGAGTTCTCTAAATAGTGTATAGTTGCGTATCACCCGAGACCTACCGATACCGAGTCAAAAATTGAGCGTCAGAGTCATAGACCGATACCGCGCCTTTGAACCATGATGGGGCATCAGGGGCGGTGAGGGAAGGAGAGAGGGTAGATAGAGAAACACTTGAGAGAGAGAGAGAGGAAATTGGAGATTTTTATTTTGAGGTTTTTGTTGGTATTTAAAGGGTATTTTGGTAACTCACAATGAACCTTCATTATGAGTTATAGGTTTGAAACAAATGGTGTCAAATGCCAAATCACAGTAAAATGTTTTACAATTGAACTATTGTTGTACTGGTTTATGCAGATGTGGTCATAGGTTTGAAACACACGATCAACATCCTGCTGTTGAATTTCATATATGAATCTATATACTCTGCTCATGTTTTTTATTTATTTATTTTTTTTATCTTGGGGATATAATTTTTCCATCTGTCTAAGCTCTTGTCAAATTCACCTGCAGGTTCTCTTTTGTAGCACAGAGATTGGGAGGATGTCTTTTGTTCGGCAACTGGAGTCAGATTGGCACATTGACACAAATCCTGAAATAGTTCATCAGTTGGCGGTATATATTCATGTTCTTTTTATTAATAACATAGTTTCTGTGAACAGAGGCTTTAGAGAGAGTAATGTGTATTGTGTATTGATAATGTGAACATGCCCACGAATGTTATTTATAGGGTTACATAATTTAGTCACCATAATGTGTAGTGTGTATGTATATATATATATATATATATATATATATATATATATACACATACTAACATCCCCTCATAAACTCAAGATGGTGGAGTGTTGACCAACTTTACTTGGTAAGCATTTGTGAAAATGTCATGAAGGATAAACTTTATTGAGGAAGAGCAGATGAATGGTGGTAGGAAAAGAAGATTCCCCCATATCTTCAAGTAACCAACATTTTTCCTTGCTTATCCATGAAATAGGAGAGTCATCCAAGAAGAAGCACTAACCTGCAGTACAGCGACAATCAGTAGGATCTCTAGCCCAATCAGTGATCCCAGCACACTCTTAACACCAAGGAGGAACCAAGGAGTGAGCTGAAAAATGATGGCCATGAAATATGGTGCCTTTGATGTAGCGAATGATGCACAAAAAAACAATATAATCAGTCGTCCATGGAACAGACAAGAACTGACTCACAATATGAACCGCATACTCACAATATGAACCACATAGGTAAAATCAGGGCAAGGGCGAGTGACTGTGAGGTTTATGCAACCAACTAGATGCAACCAACTGGCATTACAAAGTTGCATCACTAAGAACATAACCGTTGAGAGAAGTGATGCATTGATTTCCATAGGAGTCCTGCCTTGCAATCAGTTGAGTTGCTCGAGCAATAATATCAGAAGTGTACTTAGCTTGAGATATTCAACAGAGTATTTCAAGCTCAAAAAATAAAGAAGAGAATCAAGATGCTTGATATCAAAATGAGAGCTAAGAGAATGTTTAAGAGTAGAGTTTCCTACATCATCATCACCGATGATCACCATGTCATCCATAGAGGAGAGTAGTTCTAAAATCTTTCTTGGGAATAAAGAGACCAGAATTGTGGGACTGGAAGCAAAATCAAAGGTACCAATGGTGGTGCTGAACCTAGAAAACGAGGATAGAGGAGTATGCAAACTTGAGATAGAGAATGATCATAACTAGAAGGAGTTTCCATATAAACTTCCTCAACAAGTTCACCATTGAGAAAGACATTCTTTACGTCCATCTGAACAGTAGCCTTTTGCGAGTGGCAGCAAAAGCAAGTGGAATGCAACTTGAGGTAAGAGGGGCAATTGGAGCAAAAGTTCCTTCATTATCAATTCAGTATTCCTGGTTGAAGCCCTTTGCAACAACCTCATCTTTGTACGTTCCATGAAATCATCTGAATGAATTTTGATTTCGTAAACCCATTTGCAGTCAAAGCATTCTTGTCAAGAGGAAGATCAACTATATCTCAACTATGTCCTTGATGTAATTCCTCGTGATGAGATGACATAGTGGAAATAAGTTAGAAATGGCCTCCCTAAAAAAGGAAGGCTCATGATGAGATGGTATAGTGGAAATATAATGGTAATCACAGAGACGATGAGGAAGTTCCCTTGCTTGAATCATGAGTAGGGAGATTAGCAGTTTTTTCAAAAGATAGCATACTCGTTAGAGTTAGCCATGGTTGAGAGCTCATGAGAGGCGGTAGTATCTGGGGAGGGGGAAGTGGGATTTGGGGAAGGGAGGTGTTAGCTGGCAAGGGCTGAAAAGATCAATGGTTGAGTTAGTGAAAAAGGGAGGGGGAGAAGAAGATGATATGTGAAATTTGGAGATAGAAGAGACCCTTTTGTATTTCCAAAAGATGACATGTTGAGAGATGCCAAGTCGTTTAGACGAGATTTCAACATTAGGTTCAATTTCATACCATATGAAGCAACAAAGATGAGATTGAAGTTTTAATTTAGAGCGCTCATGGGGTTGAAGTGAGACAAAATAAATACAACTAAAGACTAAGGAAATACCATATAATCTATTGTAGGGTGATCGATGATCAATGATTGGTATGGGAATGCAATTGATTGTGTAGACGGTTATGAGAGTTGCTTCCACAAAATATGCTCGGGGTTTGACCTAAAGATGATAAGAGTATGGAATGTGTCTAAGATATGACGATGCGTGCGGTCACAACCATTTTGCCGTGATGTGGGCAAAGAAATTTAAGAAAATGTGTCTTTTAGGGTGAGAGAATCGAGTATGGACCATATGGGAAATAACATAATAAATTTGGTGTAATTCTAATCAATTTTTCACGAGATATATCCAAGTGAAACAAGTGTAATCATTATGAATATAACATATTTGGAATGTTACGAGGAGAAGGCCCCAAATGTTGCAATGTATAAGTGATGCAAATGGGTTCATAATTAGGGCATATTAGTCATTTTAATATTTCTTGTTAGTTGTCCTTTTATTTTCTTTTATCTCTTTTAATTGGTCTCCAAACATGTTTGACACTAATTAGGTATATTTTTGTTAATGAGCGTCCTTTTTAGTCATTTAGGTAATTACTTGGTTTCCAAGTAATCCCACCATATAAATACCCCATGTACTCCTTCCTCCATTTTTGAATATAAGAAATTCTTAGTTTCTCTCTCTAGAGTTGGTGTTTGTTTTGTTTTGTTTTGGGCCTTTGACTACACGTTTATGTCAACAAGAAAAAAAAGGAGCAAAAGAAACAAACTAATTCGTATTAAATAGTAATTCTGATTACTATCCAAGTTGACACAATTGACAAGAGACTTTTAGTTTTGATCGACCCTAGTTGATTGGTTGACACTAAAAGAGCGAATATCTCAACAGACACGTGACATAAACGGGAACGCCACAGGGTGAGAGAAGAAGTGGAAGATGTAGACACGACTGTGGGAATTAGAGGGCTAAAGTATGGAGTGCGAAGATGGATGAGCTCAAACATATGTCCAACCTTACGGCCTTTCCCAAAGATCTTTCCCCTGGATATGGATCCGACACATGACAACTAAAAGAGGAAAATATAATATTTCGTCTAAGGTCACATTATTGTCTAATTGAGATAAGAGTGATAGTGACGTAAACTATACGTCAATGGCCCAAAAATCAAACAAATAAAATTTTTAGAGAGAGTAACAAGAGGTTTCTTATATTTCAAGAATGGAAGCTATCCTCAAATTAGGAGTACAAAAGTATTTATATGGAGAGAATTACTTGCTAATCAAGTAATTGCCTAAAAGACAAAAGAGGACAATTATTGACAAAAGTATACCTAATTAGTCCCAAACATGCTTGAAGACTAATTAAAAGATAAAAGGCATAAAAGAACTAAAAATAAAAGAATAGAAAAAAGAAATAAAATGAAAATACAAGGAAAATAACAACGAATTCTCATCACTCCCCCTCAAAAAGAGTTCGTCCACGAACTCAAAGGGGAAGACCTACAGAGTCACCCACTAAAACTGTAATCAATGCATGGCCAGGAGGATGCTCGGTGTCATTAAGGTACTCCGGTGTCTGATCCATCGCTAAAAGATCCTGCCGACGCGGAAGAGAGCAATCTGAAGCTCGATGTCCCACGTTGCCGCAATTAAAGCACCAGAATGTGGGAGGACCTGAATGTGTCGCAGCGGAAGTAGTGGTATACGATGCCAATGCTGATACTGTAGGAGGAGCATAAACCAACAAAGGTTGAGGTCGGGGTGCTGGAGGATCTGGAGGAGCTGTAGGCGCTGCATGATAGGCCTCGACCTTAATAGCATACTCTACCGCCTTTAGAAAGGTCGCTATATCTCTCAATCCAAGATCCCGATGAATATGTGACTGGAGTATCAGAATATAGCGGCTGATCCGCTGATCCTCAGTCTCGGGGAGACGAGCTTTAGTGCAAAGTTGCTAAAACTGCTCTGTATACTCCACCATTGAAGACATCCTGCCAGAGGGACTGGATGTGCGCAAAGAGATCACGCTCGTATGTCGAGGGTACAAATGAGGCCTGAAGAGCGGCTTTGAGGTCGAGCCAACGCTGAATGGGATGCAGTCCTGCAGCTGTCCTACGGTAACAAAGGTCATTCCACCAAACCCGGGCAAACATCTAAAATTTGGTGGCAGCGAGAACACATGAGCGATCTTGAACCCGCTTGTAGTAAAAAACTGTCTCCATAGCAGCCAATCAATCAATCATATCATCTTGGAAAAATCGACCATCGAACATAGGAACATCTATGCGTATGTTCCCATGAAGACTCCGAGAAAGCATCTGAAGTGCTAATGCGAGTGGGTCTCCATCCTGATGAGATCCTAATCCCGTCACATAACCCGACACAGGTGGAACAAGATCAACCGGAATCGGTGGCATCTGAACATGTGGGGGTATGGGTGGTGCTGAGGGTCCGCGATGGGGACGCGTACCAATCAGATGACCATACTCGCCGCAATAAAAACACTGGCGGTCTCGCAGTGGTACGTAGCGAGGACCACCGGGTGGGGGCGGGGGAATCCAATCTAGGACGCTACGGTGGGTATCTTTGGCATCGGCGGAGGAAGAAGAGTCGGTGTAAAATAGTGAGAGATCATGATGGGATGGTGTGTGATGTGAGGGTGGAGGAGGTGGTATGTATGGTGGTGGGTGACGGTGTAAGCGTGGGTCAATGTGTCGGAGATTTGGATTGTCTAATTACCCACCGAAATCATGAGGTTGATCAAGGTGGTTTAATGGGACGGGCGGTATGAGTGGTCGGAGAACGAGATCAAGAAAAGGTGGACAACCGAGAGGATAAGATATTTAGGCAGGAGCGCTGGATAAGTCGGGTGTGGTCGCATCCCTGGGCAGGCTGGGAGAAGGTGATTGGCTAAGAGGGTAAGGAATTTCGATTGGGGCTCCGGGCAATTCGGGTAGAGTTTTTTTTCTGGGTGGTTCGCATTCGTGGGTATAACCAAAGGCTCTTGGGTCAGAAATTTGGTCGGGTTCTGAACGGACCTTCTGTCCGGGATCGGGTGGCCGAACAGAAGGCTGGGGTAGTGTATTGGGTAGGCCGGAATGGTAGGTTTGGTCAAACAGGTGTTAACATGACAATTTTTTTCTAGGGTTTGCGTCAGGGCCAAAATGGGTCCGGTTCAGGTTTTTTTGGGGTCGGAAGAATAAGGAAGGTGGTCGGAAAGTGAAAAATCCCTTGGAGGGCAGCGCGGTTCAGAAAGAACATGTAGATTGCTGAGTTCCGACCTTCCTCTGTGTCGGTGAAAGCTGGATGGGTTTTTTAGCAGATCAGGGTTGTTACCAAATGGTTAAGCCATTTCGTCAAGATCAGGAGATCTGAGATTCCCCACAGAGGTGGGCCGGATGTGGATTCCGAGGGACCTAGCAATTCCGCTTGGATTTTTTGAATTGAGGGTTTTTGGGTTGATTGGAGTCGGCTGTCCACCTCCCGTCGAATTTTCGGTAAAGATTTGTTTCCCGGGTCTATGTGGAACGAATTCGGTGGCTCATTCGAAGTGTTAGGGTTTTGAAATTTGGAGAATTGTTGCATTAGGGCTTCAAATTTTTGATTGAATTCATGGGTTAGAATTAGGGTTTGTTGTTTTTGTTGTGCCATTGTTTCTATTCTTCGATCATTCTTTATTTTCATCTTGGCTAGTTGCTCTCTTAATTCTTGATTAACTTCCTCATGAAACCGTTTCATTTTCTTTGGGGCCATCGAAAGGTAGCGTACAATTTTGATTATCTACACACCAATACATCAATTGGGGAACGACACCTCGCTCTGATACTAATTTGACGTAAACTACACGTCAATGGCTCAAAAATCAAACAAATAAGATTTCTAGAGAGAGAAATAAGAGGTTTCTTATATTTCAAGAATGGAAGCTATCCTTAAATGAGGAATACGAAAGAAGCTATCCTTAAATGAGGAGTACAAAAGTATTTATAGGGAGAGAATTACTTGCTAATCAAGTAATTGCCTAAAAGACAAAAAATGATAATTATTAATAAAAGAATACCTAATTAGTCCCAAACATGTTTGAAGACTAATTAAAGGTTAAAAGGCATACAAGGACTAAAAATAAAAGAATAGAAAATAGAAATAAATTGAAAATACAAGGAAAATAACAACGGATTCCCATCAGATAGTGAGTTTACCAATGTGACTGGATGTGGATCATGTGATTAATATGTAACTGAGTGTATGGTTGGTGTACGGGGAGAAGGATTTTGAAAGCGAAAATGATAAAATCAGCAGTCATAAGATCAAGGTTCTAAAAGGCGCGAGGCGTGGTCGAGGCGTAGAGGTCAAGCCTCAAGCCTTAGGAGCCTAGGTGTAAAAAGACGTTTTTCCTTTTTTTATTATTTTAATTATTCGAAGGCTAGTAATATAATAAAATAATACATACCTTGAATTTTGAAAATATATCCATATATTTGGTAGCCATCTTTCTCATATTCATGCTCCATAACCAATATTGTCAACTAATCCTTTGTTTTTTTTAAAAAAAAGTGTGCCTTAAGCCTTTTACCAAGAATAAGGCGTAGGCGATGCGTTTCTCTCAAGCCTTGGCGGAGCCTAGGCGGGCCTTTTAGAACACAGCATAAGATTATGTAACGAATCAAGAATTACTTTAATGACAGGCATAGCTATACCAGAAGTAAATAGAACCTGTTTGAAAAGTGTAGCAAGTTCGTTGGTGGAAATAAGTGGATTGGATGCCTCAGAAGGATACATCATAGTCACAGTTACAGAATTGCTTGGAGTTCCTTGGGATGAATTGGTGTGAGATTTGCTTGTAAGGGTGGGTTACTGGGACAATCATGTTGGAAGTGACGGGGACTTTTCTTGTGACAATGTGTTTTAACTCGTACACTAAAGATGTTCTTATGGCAATAAGAACATGCTTTTTGGGATGATGAGCTCTGAGAAGAGGATGACTTACTGGATTTAGGATGATGAGTAGCAAGCATCGCATTTGTAGATGGGGGTTTAATTGTGAAGTCTAGTTTCTTTAAAGATATGAAACAACACTCGTTATTCAGGTAAGAGGGCTCCTGTGGAGAAGATAGGCTCTAATAGGTTCAAACTAGTTGAGAAAAGCCATCAGAAACTTTATTAAGAAACCTTATTACACATTGAACAAAGCATAATGGAAAAACAGGTTATTGCGCTGACCAGAGCATAATGGAAAGATATGATTCATGTAGCTGACCCAAAATAATTGGGAAAATAATTTGTTGAGTTGAGTTGAGTATTAGCCGAACAAGCCCAAGTAGGTTTGATCCTAATTGGCATGAAGTCATTAATGGATTGTCCTGTTGATGTTTGTGATAAAGATCTGTTAGCAATTGATATTGACGTGGTAGTGTAATGGGTTTTGAGAAAGTACAAACCTCTTTAGCACCTCTTTATTTCGCAGTTTCAAACTGACCAAATTGTTAATGTATAGAAACAGTGGAAGTGTTACGAAACCAAGTAATCATTTGGCCACTTTTACTATCCCATGCTTATAAATTTTCAACAAATTTATCATTGATTTCAGTGATTCCTTTTGTGGTGTAGTGACGCGAGTCGTAAACTTTGCGATCTTGGATAAAATTAGTCATGGCTTGGGCCAATGTATTAGTAAGCAGCATCAAGTAATGCACCAATGGGATGAGAAACCTCAGACTTGGGTCCATGGTGAAGATTTATAAGGAGCAATAAAGAGGAAAGTACATAGAAGCAGAAATTGGCAAAACAGTGTTGAACAATACAGTGGAAATGCAGGAAATCTGTGGCTGAAAAGGGTTGAACCAGGATGATGAAGGTTCTAGGTGAACGGGACTGGTCTGAAGGGTCGTCTGGAATGTGGTTTGGGAAAGTGCGGTTGGATCTGGATCTAGTGCAAGGATCTCAGAAGGGCACGTGGGCGTGTGGCTGCGAGTAGATATTACTCGCGGTGGATGATTCCGATGGGGTTCTGCTCGCAATGGACAGACTGACGAGATGAACTGGGTTTGGATGATTCAGGATGTTGGGAAGGAAGGTTTCGATGTTGTATGTTGGTTCCGGTGGGTTAGTGCAGGTACATGAAGCGAGGAGGATTGAGAGAAATATGTATGTGAAGCGCAAACAGAGTCTTTAAAGAGGGAAAAAGAGAGTGTGTATTTTTGGCCAAGCTAAACTAATATATTAGTTAACAAGTATCACATCTCTGGGCTAAATTTAGGACTAGTTAAATTTTCTTTTCGAACATTGACCTGTGCTAGAGCTTGGCCAAGCCCCCTTTATAGCTCCGCCCATGCATGTATATATAAATATAAACTAACAATTTCATCATATATTGGAAATTAGTTGATGGAAGTAGAAAAGTACAAGCATGAGTGAGTATCAAACATTGAACCACATAACACACACACAAAAATGCGCGCACAACAAAAAAAGAGACAATAATAACTGCAGGCATGAGTGGTCAGGTTAGCCTAGAGCCAAAATAAAATATTTGGTAAAAATGGAAATTGAAGAAAGAGGAAGACGAAGGAAGAAGGATAACTGTGCTATTGCATAGTTGTGGTTTTTGGTTACACAACCTTGCAAAGAAGAGCTTCTGTGGCAAATTGTTTGCTTATTTTTCAGTATTTAGATAAAACCTATTCTAATTGGTCTCTTATTGTTGTTAAATGAACCACAAAGTTGGCACTTTAATTTATATAGACCGCAAATGAAGCCGAAGAGAACCTCTTGGTCCTTCTAAAGTCTAAAATTGTTTACAATACAGTTAATTAGCTGTTTTTTAATTAGAATATATAGTATTTAAAAGGGCTTATAGGACAATAGTTAATTGTTCCGTTGATTTTCGTTGTGATTACGTTCACGGCTTCTGATGTAAAATCTCTCTTTGGTAATGCAGTGAGTTTTTGTATATTTATATATTTATATTTGGTTTTTAATTATTCATTGCAGAGGTTCATCAAATATCAGCTTCATGTTTCGTCAATCAAGCCTGAACGGACCGCTTCCAACGTTTTTACCTCTTCATCCTTGGAACAGTTCTTTGGATGTGTTTGACAACAAACCAGTAAAAGATGCAAATTCATTTTCTCAGTTATCTTAGATTTTTCTTCTTCTTTGTAATGTGCATCATACCTTATGCCCAGCAGTTGCCCATTTTCAAATGAAAGGCCCCACTCACTATGTATCACTACACTTGCTAAAAAAATGTTCTTTGTTTAATCTGTGTATTAGATTGGCTCATATTTTAGTCAATGTTAATAGTTAGGTTAATAAGGTGGTTGATGTTGGTAATTTAATAGTACTTGGAAATATTACTAGTGAGGGCATATAATTTTTATGCTACCTGATTCCGTTTGAAAGAAGTTTGTAAACAGTGTGGCCCATTATTTATACAAATTAACTCAATTACTGGACTGGAAAGCGCATGGCTCTTGCTGTATTTTGTTGTTGGTAATTTATCTAAACATCACTTTTTTTGGTCGAAAGTCAATTATGCTTTGGTAAAAAGTCAATCTCTTAGTCATGTTTTTAGCATGTATATTTTTGTAAATTAATGACATTCTACAAGACAGAAGGAAATGATTTTGGGAACATGTTTCCTTACTGACCAGTGTAAAATTGTCTGATACTTATTAACATGAATTATGTGAATATGCGTGTTAAGACGGGGGCATTTCTCACTAGTGATATGTTGCGCATGCCACCTGGTGCCTCTAAAAACAAGGGGCCTTGGCACCCAAGTGATGAAATTGATGTGGGTCCCGGATAGTAGATTTAGCTTAGTTACATGGAATATAGGGACTTTAATAAGGAAATTGACGAAGCTAGTGGATACAATGATTAGAATCATGATAAGTTAACTAAATGGGTGAGAAATAAGGAATACATGGAAGTTATATAATTTGATTAATAGTCGACACGGCATGGAAGACATAATACCGTTATTAGGAAATAAGGTAAACTAATATTCTTATAAAACTTGTATTAGGTGTAAATGTAACTAATAATGTTAGTGTTTATGCATCCCAAGCAAGATTCTAAAAAACGCGGGGCGTGATCGAGACGTGGAGGCCAAGCCTTAAGCCTTAGAAGCCTAGGCGGGTTTTGGAGTAAAAAGGCGTGAAAAGGCGTTTAGGTCTTTTTAATATATTTTAATATTTTTAACCATAACAAGGCTATTAAAATACTAAACTTGTACATATCCTAGAAATATGTCTGAATATTTGCAAATAAAAATACTATTTGATTATTTTGGATGAGATAATGGTTCGGTTTGTAAAAAAACTTTAAAAGGCGATATCGTTTCACTAAAGCATTGTTGTTTTAGAGAAAAAGTACGTCTTAAGGGTTTTACCAAGCATAAGACGTCAAAATCTTAAGGCGGGGCGTTTCTCTCAAACCTCAAGCCTAGGCGGATTTTTTAGAACAGTGATCCCAAGTAGGATTAAATGAACATATTAAAATACGTTTTTTTTAAAACGAAAGGATGAATTAGTTCAATAAATACCTCTAAGTGAGATAAATCCATTTAGGGGGAGATTTTTGCGCCTTTTTGTGGCCATGTAGGAGAAAATCGTGTAGGACATGAAAGAGGGTACATGCACGATGTGGTTTTGGAGATGGGAATTATGGTGAAGAGTATCTTAGTATTTGCGATGCTTGGAATATTGTATTAGTAAATACATGTATTAAAAAGAGGCGTGTACACTTGATAACATTTTAAAGTGGAACAAATAGGAGTCAAACAAACTTTTTCATTGCTAGGAAATGAGATCAATTAACGTGTAAAGGTTCTAATGTTATTCAGGCAGAGAACCTAATCTCACAAAACATGATAGTGCAATAAAATGTAAACATAAAAAGAAATCTTGAGCACAAAAATAGAAGATTAACACATGAACTAGGTGGTGTAACTTACAAGAGAGAAATCAATATTATATAATAATAAGATAGTAAACTATGTAATTTGGAATGCCGAAGATGAGACTAACGCAATGTGGAATAAGTTAGTTACATGCATATGGGGAGCATTGATAGAGATTCAGGAGAATCAAAAGGTATGGGACAAAACAAGAATTAGAACTTAAAGAGACATTGCAGAGAATAAATAATCTTGGTGGTGAAATGAAAATGTGCAAAATATAGTAAAAACAAAAACAAATGGAATGCTTTAAAACATGACAAATAACTAAAAGCGAAGAAAATTTTGAGAAGTATAAATGTGCTAAGAGTGAAGGTACGAAATTGGTAGAAACGCAAGAAGGAAAAAAATATTATATATAAGCTTGCTAATATTAGAGAGAAAAAAAAAAGATTTTACTAACGTTAAAGGTACTAAGGTGATGGTTCAATAGTCTTAGTTAAGGATGAAGAGCTTAAGGAAAAGTAAAAAAATTAATTTAAGAGGCTTTTACATGAAGATACGAGAGTAGATAACCAATGGATATTTAAGATAAAATATTTTATCAGCAGAGGGTTATGATTACTCTAAAAAAGATGGAAACATAAAGTGGTTTAGGATCAAATTGTATTCCTCTTGAGGTTTGGAAGTGTTTAGGTGAGGAAGAAGTGTCATTAGATAACAATATTATTCAATAAAATTATTATGACTAAAGGATGCCTCACGAATGAAGAAAGAGTGTTTTATTATATATTTATAAAAATAAATGGATATACAAATTGTTTAGGTTATCGTAGTATTAAATTAATGAGTGATGCAATGAAACTTTGAGAGAGTGATAGAAAGTGGATTGAGAGTGGAAACAACATGTATTTAAGAATCAATTTGGGTTTATTTTGGGAGGCAACAATTGAATCTATTTATTTATTAAGAAAATTACTATAAGTTCAAGAGAGAAAATATAAATTTTCGCATGAATTTTATAATTTAGAGAAATCGTATGATAAAGTACTGAGAGATTAATATGACGAGGTTTAAACAATATATATATATATATATATATATATATATATATATATATATATATATATATATATATATCGATCGATTATTTCATAGTAGTTTTGTGTGCATGATAGTTGTGTGATTTATTGTGACATTAATTGCGTGTTATAATTAAATTTAATTCAAAAAATTAAATTATATGTAAATACGTCGTAAATTGATAATATGTTATTTATTTTGTATTGCAAGTGTGTACCATTAGATCAGACTCTAGGGGATATAGAGACATAGAATGGTGTTTATAGTATTTTGGATTGAGCCCCATGATTGGCTAACCCTTTGGGCTAAGTTTTGGGGAGTATATGAGTAGTGCTTTACGCTTACTTGGAGGTCTTAAATTTGGTTTATATGAGATCCGTGGGAATTAGATGATATAAATAGGTTTTTAATCCTCATAATTAACACAATATAATAAAAGACTAAACCCTAAATGCATATTTGATAATTGGAGAGCAAGCAATTCAACAAGAGACTTAACAAGAGAACAACTAAGATATTTCAAGAAAGAAATAACTAGCTTTCTTGCATATTACTTGCAATATATTTACGATCAATTGCTCATATTGATTAAAGTTAGTTTATAATGATCTACGCCAGTTTAATCACATGTTAAGATTAAAATCTTATTATAATCATTGAGATTTAGATTTATACATTGTTTCCTGCTTATACCTCTTTAGATTCATTGTATTAATGATATAAAATGATGATTCACATGCTTAGGTTGATGATTATGATTTAAACTTGTTGTTTTAATGATTATTGTCGGAATTTAGTGAGCCCAAGTGAAGAGCATGTTGATATTGATGAATATGCCTAACTAATGTGAGATTTAACCTTGAAAATATGTTTATGATCCCTTAGAATTCATATTTAAATTGTTTTAGAAAACCTTTTATTATGATATAATATGAAGAAAATTGTTAAAATTGAGTTCTGGGCTAAAATTAATAATATGACGTCGTTTTGGGGCTCGCTGGGAAGAGCTGATCGATTGGGTTTGGCATAGAGGTTTAATTTTTGTTGAGGATTTATTGAGACTTAGGGTTTTGACGTAGGGACTTCCAGAGGGTTTTGGGTAACATATTAAGGTTCTCATCCTATGTATTTATGTGAAGCATATACATATGAGAATAATGAATAATTTTGGGGGCATATAGTTTGATATGTATGGTTAAGATGGTATATCGTATCCATTTATACGTATTTGTAAACTATATTCTTTGTTTGCTATATGTTTACATACTGTGAGTGTGTGGGTATTCATGGAAAATCTACCGGTGTGGATTTGATGTGATTGTTCGCGAAATAGGGTACTACACCCCTGGCTGATGATGTAGACCGCGTATAGGTCTATATGTTGGTTTTATGTGCAGTTGGCCAACCGTATCACGAGATAAGGACATAGGAAGATTGATTTTTTGTATAATCTTGTAATGTGATTACAAGGTGGTGTGACTGCGTAGTGATTTCTCATTCTTATATATGTTAGTTCTGCAATCTTTTAAGAATGAGATCTCCTACGGATTGACCCAATAGAGGAACATGTTGTCCCTGGAGGTTAGAGCCTTCATGTTGTACTTATATATGTAGTTGGTATGACAATGGGCATATTCATACGAATATTTGGATTTTGCTAATACTCTTATTGTGACATGTGGTTACTTTATGGATAATGGCATAGTATGTGGGTACTACGTATTGGTATAACTCTTAGTATGTAGTTAGAGTTTGTCATACTTTATTGTAGCTTTATATTGACACCATGTAATTTACTTATCTGACTTGGGGCTTGGGTATACACATTTTAGCTATGTCTAGTGTAGATTGATATTTATCTAGGATATACCATAGTTATGGTTGAAGTGAGATGTTCTTGGTGTGAATGTTGGTGGGGACGACATGAGACATAAATAAAACAAATTAAGTTTTGTTAAAGGAAAATAAGTTATTTCTTGAAAAAAATGGGGTCTGACCCACGATATTTTCTTAAAAATCTTTTCAGGTGTTCCTAAGCCGAAGAAACATAACTGAGCGAGCATACTTGCAATGTTTCGATCATTCACCTATCTATCCTTAAATGTAGGATGATGATTTTATTTCGGTATTTTGTATCAATTAGAATCTCTAGTATATTTACTCACAGATTTTATTATGGTCCGTGGTGGGTTTCAAAATTGTTCATCTCATTTGGTTACGAGACATTTATATTGTAGAGACGTAGTTTGTTTATTAAGACTCATATCTATTATCTCATTTTATTAACATCTTTTATTTATTATTGTGGATTATTTTAGTTTTCATTATGTATCGTTGATGGTTAGAATGGTATAATTTTTTTGATGTCTCCTGATCACCTAGCACGTGGAAAATATGCGGTGTTACACTAGTAGATTTATTGATGCGATTAAAGACATGTAGGTGTGAGATAGTGGATCGTGTGATCAATTTAAATTTTCTGTACAATTGAAGATGTGAATGGATTGATTCAAATTTGGTAAATCATTTTCTCATATAATGTAAGATATATTTTTTTATACCTTTGAAATTGATGAAAATATTATCTTTTTACTTGATTGGGTAGCTAACGTCAAGAGCACAAACTTCACAAATGCTCCCATCCCAACAAAGCATGTCTCTTGATTACATCATCCTCAAACTCATTCCAGACATTGTTGATCCATTATTGGATCATGGTTAATGTGGTGATGACCTTCTGTATAGTCTCCTTGTGATTGACTAAAGAAGTAACGGTTCGCGACGATAAATATATCCGTCACACTAAAATGCACAAAATTTTTGTCCCAAACAAATAATCGATATTAATGCTTAGTCTCGGAGTGTGCAACCAACATTGACAAAGTAACATGTTCTTTTCTCGAGTGATTAGCACTCTCCAAGGTTTGGGATTTAAAAATTATCTTTTAAGAGAGAGGGTTAGAAACAATAAAAATATTGAGTTGGGAGATATGTGGATTGAATTTGACCATAATTGAATTTTTAATTCATATTAGATCAACATATATATTATAAAATTAACTATTAATATGACTAGTGCATTATAGTTAGCGAGTCTTCTACATTTATGCGACGTTAGGTTGCTCTAGCGTCAAATGTATTTCCGCCTTATGTAATATACATCATGTTTGGATGTTTATACTTTATCCTTTTAAATCATTTTTAGAGAATTGTGACATTTTCCTACACCAACATGCCTCATTGCTATTTTTTTCAACCAAAATTAGAGACTTACTTGAGATGCTTACCAGTGTTGGATAAACTCATCCAACGAATAGCTCAAGTCTGTGATAAAAATTTGTTGTCAATTTATAAAATACTGCAAGGGCATGGGCTATTATAGAACAATGAGTGTAAGTACGGTTTGAACCCACAGAGATTTGATAAATTTTCTAAATTAAAGAATTTTCAACTAGGCTATACGGTGTAAAAATGAGAATTATAATATAAAACAAAAATAAAAGCAAATAATGGGAGCAGCCAAGAATATATAACTAGTTATGGGAGAAATTAGGATTTCAGAATCATTTATCAATTTTAACTAATACTACGCATTAATTTAATTTCGTCATTCCCGATTTGATAACTCAAATTAAATCGACTCTCGTCGCGTTTAATTCGAAAAATAAAACATTTAAGTTCACACAAAATTTAACATCTCCAACAGATGGGTAAAATCCCTATTCCCTTAAAATATCAACTTTTAAGTTTTAAATGTAGTCTTTAAGCATGGACTATCAAAATAATCGAAGTACAAGCATAACCCATAAAAAAGTATTCACACAAAAAATTAAAATATGAATTATCAATCACTTCCGCAGGTTTAAAACACATTCTCGTGTTGCTTTAAGTGAACATCGAATTTTTAAATTATTTAAAACAAGCCGAGAATGAAAAAAATTAAACTATATACACAATACTAATTAAGCATGATAAATTTCACCTAGCCCTATTAGAGAATTTATTATAATGTAATGATAGACATAATAATATTTCAAGAATGAATACAAATTTTCATTAATGTTTTAAACTTACAGTAATTACACCTTACAATTAAGCTTGACAAAATCCGCCCCACAAAAGTACAATTCTTGGCTCTCAAATGGAATATGATCACTCAAGAATTGCTCCTCGAAATTATTTCTAAAAATTGTGAGCCCAAGGGTCCTTTTTGTAGGACATGAGGTGAGGCATTTGGGTTGGAGTGAAACTCTCTTTAGCTGGCCGAACAGTGTTGGAACCGAACACTCAACCTTTTTAGTCTTGGATCAGAATAAGGTACTCAATTTCTCTCACCCCGGACTCTTATTTTTTCTTGCCAAACACGCATGATGATTTTCGTCCATTCGGAGAATAAAAATTTTCGACATTTTTTCTTATTTCACTAGTGTAAAAATAGATTTTTTTGAATGGCTGTAAAAATTAGCTTTTTTGGGCTTTTCGAGTTGATCGTGAATTTGCACCAAAATCCATCATTACCTGCAAAAGTTTCACTCGACAAATTTTTTCATAAATTAGCACAAGAAAATTATAAAATTATCGAAGTGCCCATTTTTGACTTAAAATTACCTCTTTGAATCTGAATTCAATCATTCTTGCATTTTTTCCTTTTCTAACAAAATGGTCCTAAGAACTTATCAAATAAAATAAAATGGGACAAACAAAGTATAAATTTGGGTATAAAATATTCAAAATAATGCACATACCAGGAAGTGACTGCAACCTAAAACCTATAAAAAGAGTTCAACAATGCGGATTAAACCTATCAAGTCTATAGTGCCTAAGAATATATCTACATTTAAAAAACAATAATAATAACACATATTCCTCCCATATTAAGTTTCTTTGAAGTTATTTAAGTTAACCAACTTACACAACCTAAATAAGCATGCAGTTCTAATCCCAAACTCGAATGAGGTCCATGTGATATACTTTTATCTTATAATTAAGTATTCATTACTTTAACAATTTAAGTTCATCTATTGTATTAAGAATATCTCACTCTATAATAGTCTCTTATATTAACGTAATATCACTTAATAAATATTATTCTCTCACATTAATAATCTCAAGTTATGATTCCGAATGTAGATCTCTAGTGTATCAAATTTTAATATTCTTGAGTCACAGTTCAATACATACATCTCTAGTGTATTCTATATTATTATTATTCTCGAGTCATAATTTCAAGTGTGTACATCTTTAGCATAAAACATCTCAAAGTGCAAGAATCACATAATCCAGAATATCCGTGAGTATACTCAACTCTTTACAATTCATATAGGCTAAGCTCAATCCTGAATATGAAAGTACAAAGGCCTAACCCTAGTATCTTTGGGGATCACTCGTACATACTAGGTATGGTTATAGGGTGTCCCAATCCTATAACCTTAAAGTGTCAATAAAGGGAAATCAATATGCCCTCGCACCCAACGTACAACCCCATACCCAAGGCTAAACGAGACGATCCTCCCATTGTCCTACTCGGGAGACGGGCATGTCAGTATGTAGGATCGGGGTAAATAGGACCTAGATAGAGCCCATATCTATCACCGGGAATACAACATACAGTCAACGTTATACGCGCCCCATCAAATCCCTCCTTGTGCGTCACCCACGAGCGCACACCCCCCCTCAATATGACTGCACATAAGTCAAGTAAATCAACATGAATCCTACTCACTTGGGTTACACATAAAATCTCATTTATTACAAGTTAATACACATGTTAACTATAATAGTTTATATATAATACTAACCCGAACTCCTATGGCTCCAAAGTCTGGGTATCGTCTTACACCTATCGTTCATAAGGATCATTCTAAATCAATAACTACCTTACTCTAAGGGTTATAAATATGTTCTAGACTATCATAGATTTTACACAATCGTTAATCATAACACGATATCATAAATCTCAATCCGAAAACCAAGGCCCCTTAAATAGGTATCATAGCCAACATATTGTTTATAGAATCATCCTAAATTAGTCACTACCCTACTCAATGGATCACAATATCATTCTGATCATTTATTTGATCAACGCTATCGCTACACATTATTCGACATTACAAATTCGACTCAAAACCAAAAGTCTCTAATCTAGGCTTCAATCACCAAACCTACAACCCTAATATCTATTCCAAATGATCTGAAGTCCTAAAACATAAACCCAATCAAAAATTGAATAAAACTCCCCCTAATCAAACTTGACCTAGAAACCCATCAAGGTCGGATTAATACGGTCCTGAGCTGAATTGATCTGTTGATCCCAACACCATCTTCTTCCACCTTGTTTCTTCTATAGCGACCATATTTCAAAACCTTATAACCCTAGAGCCTTTAAAAGTCCAAATTGACCCTTCTCCTTCACAAATACACATAAAAATATTACTACTATCCTATTTTTACAAGTTCTAGAGGATTAAAAACTCATTTTAAGATCTAATCTAAAAAACATAAAAGAAAACCAAGGTAAATGTTTTACGCAAGAATGATCTGATTAGCCTACAGACTATAATTAATTAACATGAATACATTAGGGGTTTTACAAATTAAAGCAAGTATGATCCACATCTAACAATATTTAAGCCCTATTACAAGGATTTAAGGCTTAATTGATTGATTCTTTAACAAAGTTACATGAGTTGTTTAATACAAAGCTAGGGTTGTTCATTAAATTATTCTTAAATATGATTTAAGGTTGGATTATTAACAAAATCAAATTTTAATATGCTCTTTACAGATTCCAGCACGCCACTATCATTCTGTAGGGGGGAAAATCCAAACAAACAAAGCCGAACAATGAAAATAAATTGTTCAATCACACAAGACAAGGTATACGTGGTTTGACAATATGCCTACATCCATGAGATGTTTCTTTCTCTTCTATTAATCAGTTTGCAATAATAAGAATTACATGCCTCTTTTCCCAAGGGTGAAGGTTTTATTTATAGAGAACAAAAGGAGGATGAGTCATGTACGACTATAGTACTTCTAAATATAATTTCAACATGGTCAAACGGATCTTGCCTCGAGATTGTCGCATAATAGACTATCCTTTATTCTTTTCCCAAGTTGTGATAATTTATCATGAGTTGCTGGATATGCGTCACCTAATCCGAATAACTCAAATTATCCTAATAATTCCCGTATAATTGGCCCTAAAGATCTGCAGCCTGGGAGGGGTGAAGAGGTTTGATTGCCAGTGCACCCCAAACACATGGAGGATTGTGAATGGGGTTCACAAAATTAATGAGTTGTATGGAACTTAAATTGGGATTTTTGAGATAAGGTATTGCTATTCGTGGGTTAAAATAAATGACAATACCTTTTATCTGAAAATAAGACAAGCTGATAGAGTGCTTGCGATCAATCTTCCCGACTCCAATAAGGGTTATTAGTGTCATGGTTTTATTGCTAGAAAATGGCTACATACACCAATTCCATAGGGTGGTGAGCATATAGGGGTTTTAGAAGCCCTATGAGGTGGCATAAGATAGGTTGATTGATGTCCTAACTATTCTTTATTGTTAAAGAGTAGGCATTATATGGATTGCTTGCTAACGTTTTCTTCTTTGCTTTGTTTTGTACAGAAGATTCTAAAAAAAGGAACTTGCTGATTGTCACGTCAACTAGATCGAACTTGTAAAAGCTTGTAACTTAAGGGTCCCATTATCCCCTGGTGGAAAGCATCCAAGGTTGGCTTAGTTATTGATTGAGTTTGCCAATTCCAGCACTTCCTTCTTCGCTAGACCCGTCAATACAATCCTCGAGGTTCTAGTCTTCTCGAGCAGTGAAGAGTCTTCAAGCAAGTCCACTTAGGGATTCTTTAAAACCATAGACATTAACAACATCCTAGCTATTGTCCTAGTCACTCTGGAGGAATAAATGGATCCAAAGAAGAGAAACCTTCCTCTCGTAGATGATTTCGACCTCCCTACCTCCTCGAAGACAAAGACTTCCAAAAGGAAGGAGGTTGGAGGACCATCTGATCTTGTTACTCTGCTGGATTCTCTCGACAAGGAGAAGGATCAAAAGAAGACCATGACTAGTGTTATTCCTCCTATTGCTATTATGGTTCTCATCAAGAAGGTGGATCTCCCATCATGAGGAAGGGTCACCAAATTATGTCAGTGGCTAAGAATACTTCTTTGGCCCTTGCGCTATTAAGGGGGGGCCATTTTGGAGATAGATAAAGAGCATGTTGGTTGGTTGACTACCAACCAACTTATTTCTCATGCCACATAGGTGTTATCTCTGTAGGTTTTTAGACTCCTGACTAGATTATCTCCTTGGAGTTTCTCTCACTAAGCTAACCTGTGATAGTCGTTTTCTTGTAGTTTGTGTTGAACTTTATCGATATTCTTTATAGAAGATCCGACCATGCCAAAGCCAAAGATGAAGTTGATAAAGCTTGGGTAAAGTTCCAAGAGTCTTTTGATGATGCCAGGAAATCATATGATACTGAGAGGAAGTCCATCGACTTGGAGATAACCAAGTTAAAGTTGGATAATCGAAAGCTGAAAAGGAATGCCGAGGAGAATGACAAAATTCTATATGAAGCACTAACAACCTATGAATAGGGGTTTTTAGATGCCTTTGTCCAGGTAAAAAAAGAGCAAGTTTACATTTATAAGTAAAAATTCAAGAAGGGTTAGGACTTAGTCTTGGATAAGACTAAGGTTCCCCTTAAGTTCAAACTCTATAAGGAGCATGATCCAGGTTCTCCACTGAGGTAGGACAAAGAAGATGAGGCATCAGGTAGTGGCCAAGCAAAGTAAAAGTCAGGTTTTGTCCACCTAAGATCATGCGAAGGAAAAAAATGGACAAGCTAGTTAAGTTTAGCTTAGGTATCATTATTCTTTGTATTTCCCTGTCTTTTGAATGTTCTAAAGGCATGCCCCACCTTCTGAATTAATGAAAAAAAATTATTCTTACCTTATCATTGTTCACTAGTTGTTGATTGATTTATTGATGCTTTTCTAGTGTTTCCCTCATGCCCGAACATCTTTCTCTTGATCCTTATAAATTGAGAATATATTGGCAGCGACGTCGGTAATTCTAGAAACTGATGATCTAGATTTAGTTCTTCATCGGGATGCTAGTAATCGAGCTGGTAGAGCTTTTGTTTCTATTTGGCAACATCTTAAAAAATTAACAAGTGCTTATGACGAGCAGAATCATCTGGTCGCTTCATTAAGAATCGAAGATAAAGACATTGCTGATGATGGAGAGCTGTTGGAAAGGGAGAACAATGCTATAAATGGGAGGTTTATGGAGGACGATCAAACCCATAAAGGGGGACAAATGATCAAGAACAATCAACACAATAAGGTAATGAGGTCGAGTGATAATACGCAAATATTGCGTATTTCATCCCTTGAACCGACGCATTTTAGCCCCCTCGGGGTATGTTATTCCCTATATTTATGCTCGTTAACTAGACAACCTCAGTTTTCTATGTTAACATATTTTGCAGGGGTCAATTGAGATTTTATAGGTAATTGGATGCTAAGTGTGAGGTTCAGACGCTTTTCGCTCGATTTCCGTACACGATCGCATGTTCAAGGGAATTTTAGTCTTTCCATAGATTGGGTACCTGGACCAACATCTCACGAAGGTTGTATCACTCCTCGTAAGCTTCGTGTGCCCACAAACGGTGCACGATTCCGATTTAGAACGAAGAAGTTATGACACTTTTCGTCAAAGAGAAAAACAATGAAACCAAAAGAGGGGAGAAGAGAGGGAAAAGGAATGCAGTGGGCTCACACCTACTTGATCGATCGATCGATCAAAAGGATCGATCGATCGATCCTTCATATTTCTCCATTGTGGGGAGACAGTGGGCTTGGTTTTTCACCATCGATCAATCGATCACAAGGGATCGATCGATCGATCCCCTGTTTTCTACAGATATTTTGGCTTTTCTTTTCTTTTCTTTTCTTTTATCTTTTCTTTTTTAATTTAATTCCACTTACTATATAAACCATTTTTTGTGTAAATATCATATATAAGGTATTATAATTCGTTTATAGGTTAGTTTAGCTTAGGGTTTGGGTTTTTGAAGAGTTCTTCTTCATTTCTCTTTGGATTGACACCCAATTGGGCTTGTATGTTGCACTATTCATTACCCTCTCCATTAATATAGTTTGTATTCCATTAATTCTTGCTTTGTAGTTAATTTACAAGCTTTGTTAATTAGGTTTACATGCTTTATTTACATGCTTTGATTTAATTGCTTTCTTGTTTAGTTTTATCGCGTTTATTTACTGCTTTTCTTTATCGCATTTTTATCATGCTTTCTAGCTAATTTAGTCTAGGTTGTGTTTGAATGGAACTCACTCGGATTGACGTATTTCTTTGCTTTGGTGATTGTGTTTACGGGTCTATTTCGGGTGTGTTGTCCTAGTTATTACGCCTAGGACGGGGCATATCATGTATGTCCCGTGCTTACGACCTTGCGTGTGTAATTTATGGGGTATTTGTTGACGCCAAAATTTTATTAGGCTTTTATGCAAATTTAGTGGCGTGACAACCCTTGATTGAATTAACTGTCGAAACGAGATGCATTTGTAATAATTCGTCAACCCATGAGACCATTTTATACTAATTAACTCGGGTGAGGGATATTCGATGCAACTTATAGTTTTTACTCGCTTTGTTAATCTAGTTTCAATACACTCGCCTAGATTAATATTTCCCTTTTTTTTTCATCTTTTCCTTTTTAGTTTGTAATTCACCTTTTTACACTTTTAATTCGAAGTATTAAATCATATAAATTCTAGCAACTCGTCTCTGTGAATTTTCGATACCCGACTTACCGCTAGACTTGTATCGTAAGTGCAGTCGTAATTTAGGTTTGTTTGTATTATCGCGGTGAAGCGAAAACAACGACTATGTCCTTACATGTGCTACTTTTCACCCTTGACCAAAATGGCACCGTTGTCGGGGATGAGTTTGTTTGACTTTATTTGATTTAGTATTTCGTAGTATTTTCTTTCTATTTGTATTATTTGCTAACCTTTTTGTAGGACTTCCACATTTGAGCACTTAGAAACGCTTGAATTTCTCGCGCACGCATATCTTTGTGGAATTCGCCATTTTGAGCCATTTTTGGGGTAAACATGTCTTATTCCAATTCTTTCGATAATCATTATGATAATTCTCAAAATTCTCACAAACCTTTGACTTTTGGTCAATACTTAGAATCCCAAAAAATTGCAACATATAAAATGACTTTGGGCGAGTATTATAAAAGTCAAGCTTTGGAGTGTGTGCATTTTGATGATGATGATAATGATTTTGGGCCTTTACCTCCTTATAATAGGAATTTTGAAACGAATTGCAGTAGTTTTCAAAATTCCTATAATAATGAGTTTTCGTTTAAGTCCGATGGTAATTTTCAAAGTTTCCATTTTCAAGTATCCGCACCTCAACCTATGACATTCAGTGAGGGCTTGCGTATGCTTAAAAATGAGAAAATTGAAAATCGTTATCGGGAAGAAAATCGTTTGTGGGAACATGAATTGGATTTATTATTTGAATCCGACGACGATTTTGCTTTCGAGACTTTTGAAGTCGAGGAATGTTTTGAACCAAATGAGGACTTTGTGCCTACTTTGGAACAAATTTTCTAGACTTTGCCCATTGCATAATAGATATTGAAAGTGAGGATGAAAATAACGTAATATCTATTTGCAATGAAATGATTTCTTCTTTGGCCCCCAAAGAAGAACATTTCGTTGAAAATCATATTATTTCCTTCGAAACTCAATCTTCATGCGATGATGATTCATCTCATGAGTTTGAATTTCTTTCATCCCCATTTTCATTCTCTGTTATCACACCGTCACAAGTACCCAACGATTCGGTTTCAAACTTTAATGTTTTAAACCTTTTTTCCGATAAGGAGTATTTGCTCGAGTCGCCTTCCATGATCGCATCTTTGCCTTTATGTGCACCACTTACCATTCCAATTTCAAAATCATTAGGAAGATATTCGGATTTTTTTGATCCCCACATGTTTTTGTCACCCGTTCAATCCAAATCCCCCATCGTCCCTCCAAAACTTTTAATTGGCGATGGTTCATTTCTTCCGCCTTACACATGCCTTCCGTTGTTCAAACGAAATTCATATTTTTCGGAGGGAATGCTTGTATGTGAGTGTACACCGGTTATCCTCCAAAGTCAAATCATTTTTGCGGTGGACCCTCAGCTATTTAGACTTCTAGTGTACAGTTAGTGTGAAGCCTAAATAATAGGTTGTATATAGTTAGCTTTTAATTCTTTCTTTCTTTTTATTTTTTTTTCCTTTTTAATTCAGTCTAGTGTAATTAGTTAACTTTTTGTTACTTATTTTTGCTATGCTCGTTACTAACTTGGTTTGTAGATTCTTTGGACTTGTTCTTATGGGGATTGCTCCAATTTTGGGTGATATCGCTCTTTTCCTCTCTTTAACTTGGTTCTTAATTCACATTGAGGACAATGTCAGGTTTTAAGTTAGGGTGTGTGGGGTATTCTATCCATTTCTTTATTTAGTCCATATTTTTGCTCACATGTTAGTTACTTAGTATACTTTTCTTAGAAAATTCAAAAATTTCAAAAAGATTTTTTTTTTCTTTTTTCTCCTTTTTGGGTATTTTGCATTTGTTTCCGATGATAAATTTCAATAATTGCCCGATCTAATTGACAACCCAATGATGCATGTTCTCGATTTTAGAAGTTATTAGACTTTAGTCCTCGATTATTGATATTATTAATAACTTCATGAATTAAACCTTAATCCCATGAGCACATGCACTTTTCTTGTTCTATTGATTTGGTTTAGGATTTTTATAACTCGGTAATCTTTTGTTGCATGGTATATACTTACATCGAGTAAGCTTTGTACCTTTCGTCGTTTGTGAGTGTTATACACTATTCTTTCCTCTTTGAAAACGTTGAATTCGTTGGTAATATCTCTATTCTTTCATTGATCGTTCATTAATTTAGTTCATACTTGAAATGTCTTACTGGATTATGATTTTCATATATTGTTTTCACTCGAGAATTACGTTAACTCTGTGAAATGATCATAGGCCATCTTTGTTATTTCACCCATATTTGCCTTGACCCCACCTTATATGTTTGAGTCATATACCAAATAGTCCCTTGAACTTCTTTTAATACAAGTATAGTCCAAGCCTTTTTATTTTGCACCAAAAAGTCCTTCACCAAGCTACAAAGGTTTTACCATGCCGCTGGCGCGGACCTTTAAAGATAAAAGAATAAGGGACTTTTGGTACAAAATCAAAATCTTGGACTAAATGTGTATTAAAAAATGTTTGAGGGACTTTTTGGTATTTGATCCTATACGTTTCCCCTCGTCAACCCCTTTGAGCCTAAATAATAGCCTTTCGTTTCATAACCCAATTCCCATAACCAACTCTAAATTGGAGTTTTAGCCCATACATACACCTTCCATACCTTTGTTTGGAATGTTACTTGGGGCTGAATGACGTGGTTATGTGTCGGTTGTAATTTAGGCATAAAAGAGTGAGAAAAGTAAAGAAAAGAGAAGTAAAGAAAAATAGATGAAAAAGAGAAGGCAAAAAGAAGAAGAAAACAAAAGAAAAAATGAAAGAAAAAGAAGAAAAGAACAGAAAGAGAAAGTTGTAAATGTTGTATATAGTTCAATAAGCTTTGATTACTCTCCTCGATGATATATCTAATGCCTTTTTGGAATTCGTTTTCCAATTTTTCTATTGCCCGCATTTTCCCCATTATCTCGAGTTTTCATTCCGAACACTTTGAATCCGTACATACATTCCTTCATTTCATACCCTAGCCAAACCTACATTACAACCCTATACAAGTCCTATGTGATCTTAAGTTGATGTAATTCAAAAGTCATAATAGTTTTGATGATCTGTGAAAATACATTTCGCCTCCTTTAATGTGTGTTATCTTTCATTGAGATTACAATTTTTCAGTTTATATATAGCGTTCTTCATTTGTGACATGTGTATGGCTTAGTTTTCATTTACATTTACTCTTTATGCCCACATGTTCCGTGTGTTACCTCTCTATTTCGAGTAAATTCACTTGATGAGTGTAATGCCCGTGAGGATTGAATATATGCTTGCTTTAACGTTTATTCGGTTTATTTAATTTTTTGCCAAATCATATTTTCCATGTGCTCGCTCCCCTACCTCATTTAAGTTTTCAATTCTATGAGGTGCATTCTATAATGTTAATGATACGGACTGTTGTTTGAATTCGTTCAATGTGCTAATAATGTGTATGAAATCTTTTTCGCTTTTGTTGGGCTTGTCGCATGTTGGTTTGGGCATATTTTGAGGGAACCATGTGATGTTTGTGGGTATCATTCCTGAAAACCCTCACGAGATGACACTCGTCCACCAGGGTAACCTGGGGGTTTAAAAGCTTATTGCATACGCTAAATGCAATCGAATTGCTCGCAAAAGTGGCCTTATGATTTTGTACCATACTTTTGGACTTTTCCTGCTTTTGGTTTACTTGTAGTTCTTGGTGCATCCTATTTCATTGCTAGGGACTAGCAATGTGTAAGTTAGGGGGTATGATAATATGCAAATATGGCGTATTTCATCCCTCGAACCAACGCATTTTATCCCCCTCTGGTATCTTATTCCCTATATTTATGCTCGTTAACCAGACAACCTCGGATTTTTATGTTAACATGTTTTGCAGAGGTTAATTGAGCTTTTATAGGTAATTGGATACTAAGTGTGAGGTTCAGACGTTTTCGACTCGATTTTCGTATACGATCGCACGTTTAACTACATTTTAGTCTTTTCATAGCTTGGGTAGCTGGCCCAACATCTACACGGAAGTTGTATCCTTCCTTGCAAGCTTTGTGTGGCCGCGAATGGTGCACAATTCCGATTCAGAATGAAGAAGTTATGACACTTTTGGCGGAAGAGAAAAATAATGAAACCAAAAGAAGGGAGAAGAGAAGGAAAAGGAATGCAGGGGGCTCACACCTACTTGATCAATCGATCGATCGATCCTTCATATTTCTCCATCGTGGGGACAATGGGCTTGGTTTTTCACCATCGATCGATCAATCCCCTATTTTCTGCAGATATTTTGGCTTTTCTTTTCTCTTCTCTTTTCTTTTCTAATTTAATTCCACTTATTATATAAACCATTTTTTGTGTAAATATCAGATATAAAGTATTATAATTCGTTTTTAGGTTAGTTTAGCTTAGGGTTTGGGTTTTTGAAGAGTTCTTCTTCATTTCTCTTTGGATTGACACCCGATTGGGCTTGTATATTGCACTATTCATTACCCTCTCCATTAATATAGTTTGTATTCCATTAATTCTTACTTTGTAGTTAATTTACATTCTTTGTTAATTAGGTTTACATGCTTTATTTACATGCTTTGATTTAATTGCTTTCTAGTATAGTTTTATCGCGTTTATTTACTGCTTTTCTTTATCGCATTTTTATCATGCTTTCTAGCAAATTTAGTCTAGGTTGTGTTTGAATGGAACTCACTCGGGTTGACGTGTTGCTTTGCTTTGGTGATGGTGTTTACAGGTCTATTTTGGGTGCGTTGTCCTAGTTATTACGCCTAGGAGATTTGACGGGGAATATCATGTATGCCCCGTGCTTACAACCTTGCATGCGTAATTTTCGGGGTATTTGTTGACGCTAAAATCTTATTAGGCTTTTATGCGAATTTAGGGGCGTGACAACGCTTGATTGAATTAACTGTCGAAACGAGACACATTTGTAATAACTCGTCGACCCATGTGACCATTTTATACTAATTAACTCGGGTGAGGGATATTCGACGCAACCTATAGTTTTTACTCGCTTTATTAATCTAATTTCAATACACTCGACTAGATTAATATTTCCCTTTTTGCATATTTTCCTTTTTAGTTTGTAATTCACCTTTTTACACTTTTATTTAGAAGTATTAAATCATATAAATTCTATCAACTCGTCTCTGTGGATTTTCGATACCCGACTTACCGCTAGACTTGTATCCAAGTGTAGTCGTAATTTAGGTTTGTTTGTATTTTCGCGGTGAAACAAAAGCAACGACTGTGCCCTTACACGTGCACACCTTTCACGCGACGATCACCGAGGTAATAATTTTTTCATAGTTTCCATGAATTTGGTCATTGGGTTATGACGAGGACTGAACCGTTTCCTTATTGCACCTGAATGAAACTAGGGATGTTGCTTACAAGCATATATGGATTAATGCCCTGGTGATCATGAAGGTTCCCAAAGGATTCCAAGCTATGGCATTGGTATAAAGTAAATATCCCCCATGCTTGATTTTCTCCTATTATAAGTGAAGAATAATGGATTCCTATTGATGCCATTCTGATTCAATTGATACAAAATTATCTCCATGAGCATGACAACGGTGATGAACTTCAACCAAACCCAGGTGACAATGGTCGTCGAGCTAGAATATCCGTCGATCTGAACCATCAGACATAGAATAATAGAATATATGCATATTTTTGTAACGTACCGATTTTTCCACTTTATAAAAACCTTGAATATATATGAAATGATTACATTTTACATTTTTTCGTGTTTTATGTCGAGCATGTTTTTGTTGTTTGCCTTTACTTTTTGAGAGTGTCTTCACACAGTCTTAGGCCTAGGTCAAACTATGACAAAAATGCACCTGATTGTAGGGCCATCCACCCGTTCGGGATTTTAGCCGACCAAAGTCGGGACACTTAGTGCTTAAATATCCCCCGCAGGTCTTTTCCTTGTTGGAATATTCTTGACACTTTCGTGTTTGTTCATGACGAAAACATGTAACTTTGAAGTTTTTATTAGGTCTAATGTTTACTAAGGAGTTTAATCTGATGACCAAGGTTTGATCAAATATTCAAACCGACTATCATGATTAGATCAGATAAATAAAGATAATTTTTCTACAACAGAGTTGGCCTTCCATTTCGAGTAATGATAAAGATAATTACATTAATTAAAATTTAAGTCATTCGATAAAGATAACTCTGAAATAAAATAAAGAACTTTGGATATAGCTTTAAAAATAAAATTTCCTAAGGTTGGACGCATTCTAGTCCATAGGGATCTCCCTGCCACCATTTTTTATAAATGGTGGGCGTTTTGGAGGTCGTCTCTAATAATATTGAAAGGTCCTTCGCATTTTGGACATAGTTTTCCATCTGATGGGTTCTTTGCGCTGCCGAGCACCTTTCTGAGGACATACTCTCCGACCTGGAACCTTCTCGGATGAACGCCTTTGTTATACTTTTTGGCCAATTATTGTTGGTAAGAATCCAATTTGATCAAAGCCCATTCTTTCCGTTCCTCGACTAGATTGAGCTTAAGCCTTATGATATTTTCATTTGTGCCTTGATCTACAACAATCGTCTTCATGGTTTCCAAGCCCACTTCATAAGGAATTATGGCTTCCATTCCATAAGCTAAGGCAAAGGGCATTTCATCAATTGACATCCTAGGCATAGTACGATGTATCCAAAGGATGTGGGGAAGATCGTCCACCAAGAATATTTTTTCTTCTCCAACCTTTTTTTCATTTTGTCAAGCACTATTTTGTTGGAGGCCTCATCCCATCCATTTCATTGGAGGTAGGCCACGTTCAAATTGTGTTCCATTATTGGTGATGATTGTTCTTGGTATGCCAAAACGAGTCACAATGTTTTTCTAAGTAAATCTTATCATGTTAGTGCCTATGATATTTGCCAAAGGTTCAGCTTCAATCCACTTGGTGAAATAGTCCGTGTCGACTAGGAGGTACTTTTGATTTCTTGGCACTGTAGGTAGAGGCCCCATATTATCCAACCCCCACTGAGAAAAGAAACAAGAGCTAATTAGTGACTTTAGATCAATGGATAGTTATTGAAGTACGAGCAAGAAATCTTGGCACTTCTTGCACTTTCTAACATGGTAAACTGTCTTTTGTTGCATGTATGTCCTCCAATAGCCTTTCTTGATTGATTTGAATGCCAAGGATATTTTCCTGATGTTGCTCCCACATATCGCGTCATGAAGTTCATACAAAACTTGGTCGATATTGCTTGAGTGGACTCATTATAGGTATGGACCTGTGAAAGATCGTGTGTAGAGTTTACCTTCAGGAGACAAGTAGAAACATGTGACTTTTACCTTGACTTGATGAGCCTACTTCTTATCGACTGATAGAACATCCTTCTACAAATATGCTATGATCGGGACCATCTAGCTAGGATCTTTTTGGATCATGGGGACTTGTTCAGTGACTTTAAGTCTTGTGATTCTTGGCTGCGTGAGATATTCTACCTCAATGGTTCTTGTGAGATTAGAATCAACGACTGAACCTAGAGTGGCCAAAGCATCTACATGACTGTTTTTCCATGAGGGAAATTTTGAATGTAGGATTTCTCAAACTAGGTGACCAACCTATAAATCTGATGACATTCGTTCATCTCTGGCATTATAGTCCCCCGATGCTTGATTAAATACCATCCTTGAGTCACACTAGATGTCAAGGTGAGTTGCTCTAAGAAATAAGGCTTCCTTTAATCAAACGATGAGGGATTTATATTCAGTCTCGTTGTTGGATGCTTCAAACCCAAGTCTGATTCCTTGTTCAATAAGAATATTCTCTAGATTAATAATGACAAATATCACTCCTGTCCCTTTTGAGTTAGTGGTTCTACTAAAATGCTGGGTTATATGGAGTCACTTGTATCTTAGGTCACACACATAAGATTCAATTTTTACCCAAATTTTATCTTATTTAGAATTAGGTATGCATGCAAGATAATATCGGTAGACACCCCAACCTGGTACCCCCTAAGAACCTCCATAAGACCCTAACACTCTTCCTCCCATCATAATACCATAGGTCCTAATTCAAACCCTAGTCCAAAGGCCACCAGGCGATCCCAAACCTCATTTGACCTCAATCAACTCTCCAACTTGATCAGAGCTCATTAGACTCTCATAAGGCTCTGAATCCATTTTCCAATAATTCATACCTTGTGCAAATCAACTTCATGATTTGCGCGTACCCATATTTTTACTCCGAACCTTAGTCCAAAAGCCACTGGGCACTCTTGAGATCCGTTTGACCTCGTTAAATTCAACCTAAGTGAATCGCATTGGAATTTAAATATCCTTTCGAACGATGTGTACGGTGTGTGAATTGGCTTCACGATTCACACGTACTCACCTTTCTATTCTAAACCCTAATCTAGAGGCCACCGGGTTCTTTCCAGCCCCGTTTGACCTCGGTTAATCTTCTAAATCAAGCTAACTCATTGAAACCTCATAAGGATCTGAATCCCTTTTCCAACAGTCTATATCGTGTGAAAATCGGCCTCACTATTCACGTGTACTTGCCTTTTTACACTGAGAACCCCCTGTTCATAGGCCATTGGTTACTTTTGAGCCTCATTTGAATTTGTTCAACTCTCAAACCTGGGAGTGGATCATGGATTCTTGTAGGGATCTGAATACCCTCTCCAATGGTCCTAGTCGTGCGCTATTCAGAATTACAGTTTGTATTTTATGTTTTTTTTTCCAAAAAATTCCATTTCGAACTACCTATAGCTACCCAATGTAGACACCATATTCTATTCCCCCTAAGTATCTCCTTAGGTCCCTAGCACCTCCCCATTTCACTACAAACCCTAGGTCGCACTTCGAGTACCGATCTAGAGGCCATCGGGTGCTCCCGGGCCCCGTTTGACTCCGTTCAACTCTATCGTTAGAGTGAAAGTTCATTGAATCTTAGAAGGTATCTGATACCCTTTCTAATGATAAACCACGTGCACAAATTGACATGACAGTTCGAACGAACGGACAATTTTACTACCAAAAATTGATTCAGAGGCCACCGAGTGCTTCCGGGCCCCAATTTGACCTCAATCAAATTCATTGTCAGAGAGAAATCTCTTTGAATCTTCGAAGGGCACTAAAACTCATTTCCAACCGTCCACCCCGTGCACGAAATAGCATAACCGTTCGGACGAACGATCCATTTCCCCCTTAAAATTGATTCGAAGGCCATCGGGCACTCTCGGGCTCCGTTTGGCCAAAGGCAACTCTTCAGATCGAACGAAACTGAATGAATCTCCTAAGTTCATTGAATATCCTTTCCAACGATCCACCCCGTGCGTGATTCTGACTTACGATGCGAACGAACGATCCGTTTTACTCCGAGAGGTCTTTGGGCGCCAAGGTCATCTTTCCAAACCTAGCGAGAGTCTTTGTAATGTCTAATTACATATCCTAACCTTTCCAATGGTCCACCCCGTGCATGATTCTGACTTACCATGCGAACGAATGATCCATTTTTGTCTGACGATCTCCCTTCCAAAGGATCGACATGCGCTTTCGAGCCTAATTTGACCCAAAGTCAACTCTCAGACCCAAAAGAGGTCCAAAGGACTCTTGAAGGTATCAGAATTACCATTCTAACAGTATACCCGGTGCATAATTTAGATAAATGGATTACGTTTTACAACCATTTTTCCAAGAAAATCTGCATGAGACTGCCAATTAGCTGGTCCAGTTCCCTGCCTATCGGTAGTGTGTCTAGGTTTACCTACTGATGGGAAGGACTAGGGAAATGACTATCGGTACCACCCCTGACCCTATAAATAAAGGGCATGACCTCACTCCCAAGGCACACCTCATATCCATCAACATCAGTGATCTCAACAATATTCTCTCGAAATCAGTGAAGTTCCTCCATGTGAAGTTCCATTCAAGATTATACTCCCATCCTTTTCATACCCAATTTGGCAAAACCACATTCTTTCTCATCCAACATTCATCTCACATTCAAGGGAGTTCATCCAAGATCAAATATCAAGCTTTAAAAAAGGTCCAAATCCTTCCCTTTATCTTTAAATTCCTTATTTTAGCATAAACTACATTAGATTCATAATCTAGTTCTTACTTTAGTTCATACACTTTAATATCTACATTTTTATTAGTATATTGCAAATACTTATCTTGATAAACTATAAAATGCTATACAAGAGAATTAAGACTCCCTCTTGTCTAAGGTGTCCACGTGGCACCACCAATCATTTTTAAGAGACTCTCTTTCTCCGGATATTCAAGAGCCTCTCTCTCTCTCTTTGGATAGCCTCCCCGGCTCCCTTTTCAATGAATGCAGATACAAGCCATTAAATCCTCTTATTTTAATATTTCTCTATTATTTCATCTGTTGCCTTTTCATTTTTACCACAACCGTTGGCTTTTTATTTTCTCAATCTTACAACTACCGTGATCTTAAAGGGTTTCCATACCATTATTTTAGGGTATCTTATGAGAACATAAGAACATCAGTAGGCTTTTACCCCACCACCACCCTTGACAATTCCCATGGCCTTCAACAATACTTCATCCACCCCAAATCAAAAATCCCCGTTAGGCACATGTGACATCCCGTCTAATTAAATCCCGGGTGATTAGCCCTAAATCAAATTAAAATAGGTTTCTCAGTTGGTTCATTCTTCGCATCACTGTCAAAAACTTTTTAGTTACTAACAACCTAGGCGAAATTAGACTAGTGCTAATTTTTAACTTCCATTATACATACAACAACATGTGAAAAAATGTATAAGATATAAACCAGCATAAGAATCTGAATATATCAACTAAGGTAAAGAAGTTTAGTCGAATAAACCATCGGCTAAAAACCAACAAATATCAAAATCCCAACTAAAGAAAGTACGGTGGGACAACATGTCCATACTGAAACTGAAATCCTACACTAGATCAGAAATGATAAAAGAAGCGTGTAATCAATGTCCTACAACATCCACCTGTGCCGCAGCTCCAAAATCCCTGGAATGAATTCACGCTTTGCGTCCCTGTGGATGGACACCTAAAAGGTTTTTAAAAATATTTTACATAGCAAGAGTTAGTACTCAAAATGTTTTGAAAATATTTAGTACGTAGATTTATTACAGTAAAGATAAGTTATTGATTACACATGTTAGGCTTACGCACACTCACTTGAGTCTCCTCACCTCTCAACTATAGTGCATGTCTAACGTTCCATATTTAGTCTGGTTAGCTACAACTACCCAATCTATTTAGACTATAGTACTCGTCTGAACCCATCTACTCGTCTCAGTTCCCGTACTGCCCATACATTACTAATTTTCTTTAACACTTCTCATTCTGTTAATAAATTTTCAAGTAACATTTCATAGATGTTAGTTTCTAATTTGAAAGTTAAGTGTGACCACTTAATCTTATTCATTAGATGTTCACTATCTAATATTGTATTTTTCCAATTAAGCTTTCTCCACTTAAGTTACTATTCAGATGTATTCATGTCATCTAATTATCTACTACTTCATCCTAGTAGATTATTCATATAGTATATATTTCACACGCAATATAGACTATAAGGATAATTGGCCCGGTCTAATCATCGACTCCAATTATCCTAAATTATTTATCTTTTAGATGTATGCACATCATATAATAATCTACCGTTCTACCCAAGTGGATTATTTATATAGAATATATTTCACACACAATATATACTATAAGGAGTATTGTCCCGGTCTAATCATCGACTCCAATTCTCCTATCATTTGCATTGGCCCGGTCTAATCCTCGACACCAAATGTAAATGAAATAATTCAATATTGTCCCGGTCTAATCCTAGACTCCAATATCATATAGGAACTATAGGTATTCACCCAACCTAAGTACAAAATTTATAGGTATTCACACAACCTAAAGATATACATTAGTACGTAGTATATTTCTCTCTAATACTCACTGTACCGTGCATTTTTCGATTTCTCTCTTTATCACGTTTTCTCTAGTATTCACCCAACTCTAAGGGACCTAGTTAACCCCTTCTTAATTTCAGTAGGTAAGCCTAATGTTACTCTCTCTCCGTAACTCATGCCACGCATTTCCCGATACACATACCAATCGATTTATCCTCGTCGGTCCCTACTTTAAGTATCACATTAAAGGACCCCATAGGACTTAACAATATACCTATTGGTCTTTTCTAAGTCCCTAACTAGGTATAATATCATCCCTAAGGTTCCCCTCGATCGTTAGGAGTAAAATAACCATCAACGCACAAAAGATCCCCAATTCAGCTTTAGTCGATCGATCGAAGGTTTTGGTCGATCGATCGATCAGTCGATCGATCTACATTCATGGGTTGATCGATCGATCGATCAGATACTAGGCATGCCCAGTTTCAGTTTTCTCCAAACCTGTCTGTTCTAAACTTCTTAAAACCTTATGAAACCTTCTCCCATTATCACCAAACATTATTCACATGTATAGGGACTAATCCTACCATAAATATATCATCAAATTCATACGAAATCCTCCCAAGAATCATCGAAATTCAGTTTCCATTAAACCCTAGATAATGGTGTTCTTCATATTGATTTTTACATAACCCAGAATTAAATTCCGTAGTGACAATCCAATTTCGTTTGATTTTCAATCCTCTACAGTTGTTAATATCAACTACATGCAATCCTAACCAAACATGCATCAAAATCAATCTTTTTCTCCAAGAGATTAAATAAAATTTCCATAAATCATGTAACCCTACACATGGGTATTATAACTTTGAATTTAATTGCAATAAACCACTTGCCTTATACAGAGGTGATCTGATTTCATGATGAAGATGATGGTTTGATGTGCTTCTCTTCAAATCCCTACTCCTTAGATGCTTAGGGTGCAAGAATCCTCCTTAAGCTTTTGGGAAAGGTACTTCTCTTCTCTCTAATAGCCTCTCTAAGATTTTTGAGTTATGAACCCTAATCCCTAATTCTAATTATCAGATACAGGACTCTAATTTTCTTAGGTCCTTTAACCTCTATTTTTAAAATGACCAAATTACCACGTAAGGTGCCGGTTTGGTCCAAAGTTGACCTGTGACTCAATTGACATTCACGGATATACTATTTTGACTAATTCGCCCCTTCCGGACTCATCCGTGATCTCTAAATTATCAGTTGAGTCACCCAAAAATATACTTCTCATTTACCACCTTGACATAGTCTAATACGCGACTCTCGGTGAGATAACATATAATACGCCCACATCACTCGTTATGACATATAATCTTAATTATCAATTATTTACTATTCACACTTAGTAAATTCATATTAGAAATATTAATCAGTCTCTATCTCTTGATTAATATAGAAATATCATGATTATAATTCTGCCACTCAATAATCAGAATTATAAATTCGTCTTATTAAATTACTTCATTCACGTAATTTAAATATTAAATCACATTGAATTACTCTACTCTCATAATTTAAATATAACGTATTTTCTATTTAATTATCCAATTGATTAAATCATAAATATGCAGAAATAGGGGGTATTACATACTTCCCTCCTTACAAAGGAATTTTGTACTCAAAATTAAGATATACCTGGGGTGAATAACTCTGTATATTGCTCTCGTATATCCTCCTCCCGTTCCCATGTCGACTATTCAACATTGTGGTGACCCCACTGCACTCGCACTAATGGTACCACCTTGGATCGTAATTTATGATCACTATGATCCAGAATGTCCACGGGCCTCTCCTCATGCGAGACGTGTGGCTGTAAGTCGATTTCCTCAAGTGGAACATGCCAGAAGGCTCTATTGCTCCTCCTGTATTTCTTCAGCGATGCCACATGGAACACATCGTGTATCCGCTGAAGATGCTCTGGGATCCCCAATCTGTATGCTACCGGTCTCACCCTCTCATTGATAGGGAACAGTCCCACGTATCTCGACTCTAACTTTCCCGTCTTGTCGAATCTCATAATCCCCTTCATAGGAGACACCCGAACCAACACCTGATCGCCCACCTCTAGCTCTACGTGTCTCCTAATGGCATCAACATAACTCTTTTGCCTATCCTGAGCTATTCGAATACATCCTCGAATTAACTCTATATTGGCAGAAGTCTCCTGTATCATCTCCAGCCCCAATAGCTTATTGTCCCCCACCTCTAACCAGCAGGCAGGCGAACGACAAGGCCTCCCATAAAGTTCCTCGAAAGGAGCCATATCGATAGTGAATTGGTAAAAGTTGTTATACGCAAACTCTACCAATGGGAGGTATCGCTCCCATCCTCCCCCAAAATCTAGGATACACATCCTCAAGCATCTTATTCACCTTCTCAGTCTGCCCGTCTGTCTGAGGGTGATACGCCGTACTCAGCCACAATTATGTGCCCATGGCCTCCTGAAAGCTCTGCCAGATATGTGCCACAAATATCTTATCTCTGTCAGACTCAATATTAATAGGAACCCCGTGCAGCTTAACAATCTCTGAAATGAACAACTGTGCGTACTGCATCGTATCAAAGTCAGTACGAACTGACAAGAAATGAGCCACCTTGGTCAGCCTATCCACTATCACCCAAATAGAATCGTGACCCCTCTGTGATGTCTTCGTACGAGGCGACATGTTATCTGACTGTTCCATCCTTGATTCTCCCCCTTCTAAAAGTAAAATGATCTTTTGTGTATTCGATTAAGTTTTAGGGATTGCAATTTATTTATTATCATTATTTGTTTTCAGGAAGGAAACCTAATAATGGGACCGACAGATCTGGAAATTCTGCCTCAACCAAAGCGTCTGCCTCAAGAATCGAATCTTAGAAGCCTAAATGAAATGCTTTTGCTTTTATTTACATCGTTGTGTATGATCAGGTATATTCGTACACTCCAATTGAGACTTTAACTTTAATTGTGTATCTATATATCTTAAAGGGTTGTAAATGATGCTCTGTTCCTATGGTTTGTTGTTTTATTCCTTTTTACTCATTTAAATATTATTATTATTATTATTATTATTATTATTATTATTATTATTATTATTATTATTATTATTATTATTATTTGTGTTAACTATGGACTTCATGGTTATAATTAGCACCTACCATATAGCTGTCCACGGTTGATGTAGAAACGCCACAAGAAACAAAAGAAGAAGAGATATCCTAGCATGAATCTCATCAGAGAGATGAGTTTTGAAATGTGAAAGTGGGTATTTTTGGGTTCATAATTGTGTTATACTTTTTGTGTTAATTTAAGGCTTTTGTGTCTAAATCCCTCTTAGATTTTCACAATGATGGAATGTCTGAATTTCATTTGATAAATGAATATTTTTTTCGCAAATATAAGGCGGAGAAATCAAATGTGTTTGTTCCCACTAGCAACTTCTTTAGCGTTATTTTCTTATTTAGAAACCATTGTTAAATTTCATTTTTGGATGAATGTTGTTCTGAATTTTTGTTGGTGTTATTTATTTTTAAATCTGTTTTTTTACTACGTAGACTATAAATCGAGCGGAGATTTGTACACCTGCGGATTATAATACACGTCCTCTCAATTAAATTTAAGAAACTTCATTGATTCACTCCCCTTGTATGCACTTTAAATCTATTGAAGATTTTGTTGTTGATGTTCTATTAAATTGAAATTGATGTTTTCGATGTCTATAGTGTTGATTTTTTTGCCATTTCAACTTAAGACTTTGGTTTGACATTGGATGTTTTTTTTTCTAGGTCAACTATTATTTGGAGAACAACAAGCGACTCATTGACATCTCTACTTATGAAGTCTGTTGCTACAAGTTCAGAACATTCCAAAACATATTATGTCTCATTTGTCTTTGGCAAAAATTTGAATAAAATGCTTTGTGAAATCAATTTTTTAGTAGATGTTGTGTATATTTTAATAGGAAATTTATTTTATTTCATTCTATTTTGATGATTTATAATATGAATGGTTTTCTGTTGTAGATATTTTGAACTCTCGAAATTCTCTAAATACCAAAAAAATAATTAGCTATTTTATTTTTTGGTGTATTGACGATGATTGGATTTTTAGTTATTTGATTGTGTGAATCCTTTATTTTATGTTTTTCACAAATCTGATTTTTTTAAATTATTTTTTTTTTCAAAAGTTATTTATTTGTTAGGTGTTCTTAGATTTGAGAATAATAATTTTTTTGAAATCTTAAAATTTTGATGTTCCTATTTATTATTTGTTATGTCTTCATTTTGTATGTAAATAAAGTATATTCACATAACAAACTAAACATTTTTTTAACCCAAACGTAGATCAACTGTCACTCATAGCCTCACCCGCGCATCGTGCGGGTTTACACCTAGTTTTCTAAAAAAAACCCAAAACAAACAAAAAGGGGGTTACACCCATAAATTCCGAACAGGATTATCCATCACACTCTTTCAAAACTAAAACACAATTTTCTACACACACACCAATAATAAAATCCCGTTCGAATCTATGGGATAAACCCCACCCCCATACCGCATTCTAACTACGTGGACTTTGATGCCTTTATAGGTTACGTAGGCGTTTCGGATTAAAACTCTAGTCCAATTTTCCAATTTTCTAATTCATCAATTTCTCTAAATCCTCCAATTTTCCTAAATTCCTCATTTTCATATTTATCATATTCATGCATTAATATACATATTACGTTTGTTAGCGTTTCATCCAATACATATTGTCATTTCATAATAATGATCAATATTGCGATAAACACATAAATCATATTTTCTACATATATTATTTTGGAACATTCCTATGGATGACTTCACTCTATCTTTCCTATGGTATGAGTTGAACTCTGATCTCCATTATATATACACGCACACACCACTTCACGGAGAAATAAAGAAAAACAATAACACTAGGCCATGAGAGACCGAAAGGGCAGGATGGGTGCCTAACACCTTCCCATTCCATAACTTAGCCCCCGAATCTTCGAACTATTGGTTTCATATGCATCAGTTTGTCTTAAATGCCGCTTTCTCAAGGCAGAAACATGTTCTTTTGCCTGTTTTGTGCAAAATAGGCTGGTGACTCCAGCTCTTTACATTTACCTCACACTGACGATGATCAAAGCGTTCCTAATTAGGTAGCGAGACCTTTCGATCCCCCCTTCCTTCCCCCTTACCCCCTTCGGAAGGCGAGGGAGTGGAAGCGGCGCGCGATCTTGATCGGGATGGCCATAGTGGTGACTCCGCTGTGGACTTTTTAATAAGAGGGCTAGACTCTGTTTGCACGGGTGTTTTATTTTCTTGTGTGCGTATGTACTCTATTATTTCTTACACATATATACCTCATGCTTGTATCAGTACTCACTCTCACACTTGTAGAAATTCTCAATGTACACTTCACACCACGTGCACCTAGGATCACTTACATCCCCATAATGCACACACCACTTAGAAATCCATGCTTAAGTGTCACTAACACACACCTCCACTTGTATATATCCATGCTCACTCACACTTATCACACACCACTTGTAGTTGATCCAAGATTAGGTTCACTACCATACACTCACTTGTAGATATTCACACTTAATACATATTTACTTTTTATACTTGTACATTATCCCCTGATTGGTGTGATGCTCATCAATATAGATACTCTCTCCATAATGTACTAATCAAGGATCATGCATCTTTTCACTCTACATCATCAAAGAGAATTGCTATTGACCAAATTTTTTCCCCTAACTGGGGGGTCACTTCGTGATGGGCGCTGGTCTGGCAGGATGCAGTTAGCCTAAGCGATATGAATCTCACCTTCCATTAGCTAAGTACCTTCGATGCACATCGAACGGTTCCCCCTCATCGTATCACTTGATCGAAGTCATGACGGGAGGTATATCATAGGGAACTTGTTTACATACATCGAGTATATTGAATTCTTTCTCATACGTACTGTCCCCATGAGGTATATAGCGAGGAAATTCACGTACCCTCAGGTATATCAAATGGCTTGTCCACACGTACCTATTGCCCTCAAAAGCAAGACGTATATCCTGGAAGTCATGCCAAAGGGGGGAACACCTTCCAGTTATCCCATTAATGGCATACCTGCATATAGGCATCAAACCTAGGGCACTCATATTTAATTTGACGATTTCAACCCGAAACTCTGTCGAAATGATGGGTCGACATGCCGCCAAAATTTTCGTGCAATTTTTTAAACCTAATTTTTTAAATGAACCTGATAACAAGTCCAACCATAGTTTGTACATATTTTTTAAACCTAATTTTTTCAGGCTCGGGTCTCGTCCAAGATTTCTTTTTGCATCTAGGTAAACCTAACACAAGTGAGAACATAATAAACATAATAATAATCATACTGAGACTCGTCTCTCGTCTTTTTACTCTTTCTTTATCCAAAAGTGTCAAAACTATTTTTTCTTCTTTTATCAAAAATCCTAAAAATATTTTTCCTTTCTCGTTACCCGAAAAATTAGTTTGTCCTAATATTTTCCAAAAATGTCAAAAATATTTTTCCTTCCTTCCTCTTTTCCAAAAATAAATCACAATTTTTCTTTTTCTCAGGTCAATCGCAGACCCTTAGCCTAGATCCCTATTGGCTTCGGTCTTCAGCCGAACTACCCCGAAGCTCCGTCAGTTCCTTTACTACTTACTTCGAGTCTGGGATTGATCCGCTTTTTGTGGAGAACACAGACCCAGTACTGAATATGCCGACAAATTTGTTGACAGTCCTAGCACAACTCTCTACCAAGATTGATAACCTTCAAACTGAGGTTAATGAGATGCCATGAAATAGGGTCCTTGTCCCCGAAGATCCATTGGTCCTCTTCCCTCGTTCTATGGGTCTAACCATACCCGAGCCTATTTGGGTTCCCGAGGAATACCATCATGCTCAATGTGCTCCTCTTGTAAATGGGACGCCACCAGCCCACTACCTATGCCGAAACTTTCCCAGCCAAGGGATAAATTACCCATGACTGTTGATCCAAAGGAGGAAGAGTTGAACAAGGTCAAGGAGGAGCTTAGGATGTTTAATAAGAAGTTTGACCAATTTAGACTCTCTGGAAACTACATGGACTACACCCACATGTCTCCCTATCCTTAAGAAAGGTTGTCGAAAAAGTTCAAGATGCCCAACATCGAGAAGTTTGGGGGTAGTTGACTCCCGATCATTCATCTCCGTAGCTATCCCCTAGCCATGACTCTCTTAGGGGCCTCCAAGGAAATAATGCCCCAAATGTTCCAATAGACCTTAAAGGATAGAGCTCTCCATTAGTTCTTATCTCTCGAGGACTCCAGAATCTACAGTTGGGATGATGTTGCTCGCAAATTCATGTCACAGTACAAGTACAACGAAGAGTTAGAATTTACCCCGTGATTTAGAGCTGCTCAAGTAGAATCCTGGGGAATCAGTCAGTAACTTCATAACAAGGTTGAGAGAGAAATCAACCACCATGACCAACCGACCTTCTGAAGAGGATCAAGTCAACATTTTGAAGAAGAACTTCTTACCCCATGTCCGAGCGACAATGGGAGGACAATACTACCCTCATTTCTGAGCCCTCTGAGAAGCAAGAGTGGAAATCGAAGAAGGTATTGCCAAGACAGAAGTTGAACCAAATAAAGAATCTGGATAATTCACTCTCCAAAAGTTTTAAAATCCAGTTAGTACCGCAGTTTTAATCATCAATAATATCTCTCAGCTAGGCACTTTATGGGAACTAGAAAGTTGCTCTAACCCAGTTTGAAAGGAATACATCGAGCTTCATGCTCCCCTCTCCAAAGTTTACCAGTCCCTCTTGAATCAAAATCTTATCAAGCCCTTGGACCCTCGTCCATTATCAAACCCACTTCTCAAAAATTTCAAACCAGATGCCTATTGTGACTTTCACCAAACCGCCGACCATACCACAGACCAATGTTTCCACCTCCGAAGTATGATCCAAGGTCTAATCGACCGAGGTGTCATCGCCCCACAAGCCAATTCTAAACAAAACACTACTCATAATCCACTCCCAAATCATACAAATGCCATCTTCCTAGAAGAAGACCCATAATTTGACCCATCAACCTAGATCATACTAAGCATATCACCAATCATACCCATATTCTCTCCTAAACCTCTCCAAACATGCCCATACTTTCTCTTACACCCTACCAGCTCCGCCGATCAGACCCTATAACTCCTTACCAGAGCATGCATTGCTGTCTGTGTAAAATGTATGACGACGGTGTGTGATACCGATCATACCCACAATCATACCCATATACAAAAAGTACACATGTCATAACACTAGCAAAAATATATATAAAATGAAACCACAACTAGTGTATGACAAATATGTAAGCACAATCATCTATATGATATGGCATGAGAAGAATCATGTGCAAGCAAACGGAAATCAACTTATTTAAAATCTAGTGCCTCGAAAAGTGGTTTCCAAACCCAAATAGATGTGAAACGTCGTGTGGGGGATTTAGGAACCAAGGGAACACTAGACATCGACTTCCTAAGACTTCTTCTAAGATCAAAAGAAAATCTCCTAAGGTGACCTTTCCTACCACTATGTGAACACGTGTAAATGGGAGGAATGTGACCTAAAGTGTGATCTTTTCTAATGTCCTTGGGATTAATTGACCCTCTAAAATAAATAATGGTTTTGGATTTTACATGAGAACAAAACGAACCATTACCATCACTATCAAACCTACTTGAATTGTTTAAATCATTTTTCAACTTTAAAATATTTGATTCAAGCAACAAATTAGACCCTTCCAAAGACAGGGATTTCTTTTTCAAATTTTTGACAATTTCTAAAAGGGTATCTCTCTCTCTCTCTCTCTCTCTCTCTCAATTAAAGCAAACTTTTCCCTAAGAGTCTCTTCACGTGCAATAAACTCATTGATTAAAATATTTTTATCCTCTTTGGCACAAACACAAACCATCGAATTTTTAAGGTACTCTAATTCTTCTTCTAAAAATAGGACCCTATCATCTTGGACAATTTTAAAGCAACAAAGAAAGGAAATAAATTTTTCACGATAAAAATCTCTTTGATTTTGAACCGTTTGCAAAAGATCCATCGCGGATTTAAAACGAGAATTTTCTTTTTCCAAAACTTTAATTCTTTTCGCAAACGTCAAATTCAAACTATTTAAATCATTAAAACTTTGACTTGTGTCAATAGGAGGGGGCATCAAACTAAAAAAGTGCTCCATTGAAAATTGCGATTTTTCACAAAACTGATTTTTAAAAAATCAATATCACACAAATTTTACGAAAAATAGGAATGCACAATAAAATAGTGTAACCTGCTCTGATACCAATTTGACGACGTGAGAAGTCAAATTGTATCAAAAAATAAATCCTTGAAAAATCAGGATCACGCGATAAATTAGCGTAACCGGCTCTGATACCAATTTAGAAAACGTATGACGACGGTGTGTGATACCGATTTAAGTAAATTCTAAATTTTCCAATTAAACCTTATTTTATTAGAGTCTATTTTTAAAAAAAATTAAATCAACCCCTAAACATGCATCTAAATGTCACAAATCATTCAAACCATGGATGAAAAACAAAGACGACCGATTCAGGAAAAAAACCCTTTTGGGTAAAACCTTTTATAACACTTTGAAGAATTCATAAAACCTTTGACTTACATACAACCTAATAATCGCCCACAAGTGTGTAATGCACGGTACCTTCAACAAACCTTCAAAGATACGAGAGACAGCGAAATACCCTCCAGGTTTCGATTCGTCGTCTTCGGCTCGTCCACATGCAGAATGACTACGCTCAGTATCCACCGATCAAATATGGAGATGCCATCTCCACAGAGGTTGAACAAAAGCAAAGTGTGTTCTTGAACACCAAAACAATTCACCAAAGCATATGGGATTTTTGTGAATTGAAAACAAAAAAAGGATCAAACCCTAAAAGAAGAAGTCAAAAGGATTTTACAGTTTCGCAGTTTTCTGTCTTTCAAAACGCTAGGACTTCTTAATGAAAATGAAACCATTTAATGAGTATTTATATAAAATTAGTCGGCCTCGGTATACGAGCTCGTTCGAACGAGAAAGTGGTCTCGCGCGAACGAGATACGCGTGTCGTTCAAGCGACATCGCGCGACAATGCAATGTCGTTCGAACGACAGATCAAAGTCGTTTGAACGACTGGAACGTCAGAAAATATTATTTTAATATCCTCTCCAACACTTAGAAAAAATACTCATTCTCAAATTTTGACGAAAAAGTCTGCTCCAACACTTAGAAAATATTTTGTAAAAATATCCCAAAGCTTTAAGTGCAAAGTTAAGGTATTTAAAACATAACCTTACCAAAGTAAACTTTTGCGGAGGCTTTTTGTTGAAGAACTTGATATATTCGGATCTGTCCTGATGTAGATTTCTCTTGAATTTATTCGACGGTTGTAATGGTATACAACATAATTAATTGATAACGGACTTATTAAATAATGTCCTTACAAATCTCCCCCTATGACTATGCCGGTACATACATAAAAATATCTGAATTATCAAATACAAAAAAAAACTATAAAAATCTACCCTCCCATGAATAAATTTTCAAGATCTCAAACTGTTCTTCAAAACTCTTCATCAAATCTCAAATCTTTTCTCATCAGGGTGTGCAATCCAATAATCATCAATCTTCGTACCTACACACATGAGATAAAGCAAATACCTTCGTGACGCATCAATTTGGAAACGATATAAGAATAAATCATTAATAAATCAAATCTCCCCCCATAATGCCAAAATTGCCCCATAACAAGATAATTCTTTCTCCCCCTTTTTATGATGTCCCCAAATAGACAGATAAGAAGAAACAATCAAAACGTGGAGTGTCACGATAAAATGCATAGAAAACAAGGATCAAACTACGCGCATGCAAAGGAAAATCTCAAAAACTTTCACAAACTATTTTTGGATTTTTCAATTTTTTCATACAAAAATAAGATCCCCAAAAAAACACACACCATGGATTTAAACTAAAACAACCAACTCATGGAAATGGAATGTATGTGTGTGAATACATTTGATAGGTAAATAAACTCAACCAATCATATGTGCGCGATGAATACGTGTACCCCTAATGAATGAACATCAAAAGTATCCTTAAGTGTAAAAATTATTGAATTTAGATGACATCGTCTTATACAAATCAACAAATCAAAGTAAACGTGATTTCCACACCAATAACGTCCAAAACTATTTAACACTTTTTCAATACTTTCAAGGACGTACAAACCCATTTTAATTCTTCATCCAAACTCCCTCATATATATTTTCTTTTAGAGGTGTATAAACTAAATTCTCAAACTTTGGAGAATTGGTGCAAAAACCTAATGACCCCTTTTTGGTATGAATTTCTTTTTATTGCCTTTAATTTTTTTCGGGCTCTTTTAAACCTCTTTGGACCTCGGATAATAAAATTCCTCAATTTTCTAGGTCCAATTTAAATGGTGGCTTAGTATTCGCAAAGACCAAATGAACCTTTCGCAGCCCTTCCCCGTTTAAAAAAAATGCACACAACCTCACAAACGGCTCTTACATGCACAACTTTCTTATCAAGTTTAATCACGCTTGGTTTATTTTAAGGACATGATCGAAGTGAAAACACCCAACCAACATGTGATAAGACAAGCACAATAATCAAACAAACCCGTGCATGTGTGCAATAAAGAAAATCATGAGTCAAACATGTAGGAAGTAGCACTTAATTACATCTCAATGACTCCAAACATTATAAACCACAAAGATGACATGATATATTGTCTCAAAACACTATCAAATAGTCACATGGATAAATTAAATGATGTTGTGACTTGGTCATCCTAAGTGTCTATCCATAAAAGGTGTAAAACAAAATACAAAACTCTTTTTGGATTTCCTCAAAATTTTATTAAAATAAAATCTTTTTGTATTTTTCAAAATTTTTTAAAAAAAATTTATACAAAAATTACACATGTCATAACACTAGAAAATATATATATACAATGAAACCACAACTAGTGTATGACAAACATGGAAACATAATCATCTATATGATATGGCAAGAGAAGAATCATGTGCAAGAAAACGAGAATCAACTTGTCTAAAATCTAGTGCCTCTAAAAGTGATTTCCTAATGCCAAATAGATGTGAAACGTTGTGTGTGGGATTTAGAAACCAAGGGAACACTAGATATCGACTTCCTAGGACTTCTTCCAACATCAAAATAAAATCTTCTAAGGTGACCTTTCCTACCACAATGTGAACATGTGTAAACGGGAGGAATGTTACCTAAAGTGTGACCTTTTCTAACGTTCTTGGAATTAATTGACCCTCTAAAACAAATAGTGGTTTTGGCTTTTACACTCAAAGCATGAGAACAAAACGAGCCATTACCATCACTATCAAACCTACTTGAATCTTTTAAATCATTTTTCAACTTCAAAATATTTGATTCAAGCAACAAATTAGACTCTTCCAAAGACAGGGATATCTTTTTCAAAATTTTGACAATTTCTAAAAGGGTATATCTCACCCTTAATTAAAGCAAACTTTTCCCTAAGAGTCTCTTCACGTGCCACAAACTCATTGAATAAAATATTTTTATCCTCTTTGGCACAAACACAAACCATCGAATTTTTAAGGTTCTCTAATTCTTCTTCTAAAAATAGGACCCTATCATCACTCTCCTTCTTGGACAAGTTTAAATCAACAAAGTCATGGTCCAAGGAAACAAATTTTTCATGATAAAACTCTCTTTGATGTTGAGCCATTTGGAAAAGATCCATCGCGGATTTAAAACGAGAATTTTATTTTTCCAAAACTTCAATTCTTTTCGTAAACGTCAAATTCAAACTATTTAAATCATTAAAACTTTGACTTGTGTCAATAGGAGGGGGCATCAGACTAAACAAGTGCTCCATTGAAAATTGCGATTTTTCACAAAACTGATTTAAAAAAAATCAATATCACACAAATTTTTTGGAAAATAGGAATACAAAATAAAATAGTGTAACCTGCTCTGATACCAATTTGACGACGTGAGAAGTCAAATTGTATCAAAAAATAAGTCCTTGAAAAATCAGGATCACACAATAAATTAGCGTAACCGGCTCTGATACCAATTTGTAAAACATATGATGACGGTGTGTGATACTGATTTAAATAAATTCATAAGTTTCCAATTAAACCTTATTTAATTAGAGTCTATTTTTAAACAAAATTAAATCAACCCCTAAACATGCATCTAAATGTCATAAATCATTCAAACCATTCATGAAAAACAAAGATGATCGATTCAGGGAAAAACCACTTTCGGGTAAAACCTTTTATAACACTTTGAAGAATTCACATGACCTTTGACTTACATACAACCTGATAATCACCCAAAAGTGTGTAATGCACGGTGCCTTCAACAAACCTTCAAAGATACGAGAGATAGCGAAATACCCTCCAAGTGTCGGTTTATCGTCTTCGGCCCGTCCACCATAGAATGACTACGCTCGGTATCCACCGATCAAATATGGATATGCATTCTCCATAGAGGTTGAACAAAAGCAAAGTGTGTTCTTGAACACCAAAATAATTCACCAAAGCATATGGGATTTTTGTGAATTGAAAACAAAAAAGGGATTAAACCCTAAAAGAACAAGTCAAAAGGATCCTGTAGTTTTGCATTTTTCTGTCTTTCAAAATGCTGGGACTTCTTAATGAAAACGAAACCGTTTAATGAGTATTTATACAAAATTGCGCTACCTCGGTACACGAGCTCGTTCGAACGAGAAAGAGGCCTCGCGCGAATGAGATATACGTGTCGTTCAAGCAACATCGCGTGATAATGCAATGTCGTTCGAAAGATAGAGCAAAGTCATTTGAACGACTGGAACATCAGAAAATATTATTTTAATATCCACTCCAACACTTAGAAAAAATACTCATTCTCAAATTTTGACGAAAAAGTCTGTTGCAACACTTAGAAAATATTTTGTAAAAATATCCCAAAGCTCTAAGTGCAAAGTTAAGGTATTTAAAACATAACCTTACCAAAGTAAACTTTTGCGGAGGCTTTTTGATGAAGAACTTTATATATTTGGATCCATATTGATGTAGATTTCTCTTGAACTTCTTTGACGATTGTAACGGTATACGACATAATTAATTAATAACATACTTATAAAATAATGTCCTTATAGTCTGCACCCGTTCTGAAGGTAAATATATGGAGTTTATATAAGTGTTGAACTAACTCCCAGAGTTCGGGTTAAAATTGCCCTCCCGGATGACCATTGACTGCCAGAGATAAAGCGTGCTATTCTTAGAAGCTTGAAAATGGACCCGAGAGTCAGACAGTTGGGTGGTACCAACTGATGAAGTCAGTCTAGATGATATGGTCCAGATCATGGTGGATTTATTTTGACAGACCGATGATATATATAGTATATCCGAGCTACTTGATGCTTTGAAACTTCAAGGGCGTATAGTCCCTTCACTTCTACATCTCCCCGTCGAATGGAAGGACTTATACGAAGAGGCCATTAAAGTTGTGGAATGTATTGAGTTTTCATGGAAAGATAATATCGTTGCTGTCGAATATACAAGTACGATAGTCAACATATGTGGGATGCTATCATTTGAGGAGCTGCTATGAGAAATCAACAAGGTAGCTGAACAACCCAAAATTGATGAGGAAATGGTGTATCTATTCTTCCCCTCTTCCGTGAACCACATGACCAGATCAGTGAGGAATTTCCAAGTCCCAAACCTACTACCATCAACAAGCGATAAAGTAAAGGGCGTCGAGAATCTTTCTATGCTCGAAATGACACTTGAGGAAAGTAAAATCCTCGATCAGTTGAAGAAAACCTAAGCCAACATCATTATGTGTGGATTCTTTATGTCTTTCCAGATGCATCGGAATGCCTTGATCAAGTTACTCATAGGACCTATAGTTCCTCCCTCAACCACGCCAGAAGAAGTAGTGAATCTGGTCGGATCTCTAACCTCCATGAGAATGATCTCCTTCTCTGAAGAAGAAATCCCCAAGATTGGTCCAAACCATAATTATGCTCTCAACATATCTGTCGAAGTCATGGGAAAGACTATCCCACTTTCACTTGTCGATAATGGATCATCTCTTAATGTCTTCTCGTTAAGGTCCCTCAATTATTTGGGACTGAAAGTAAGCACCTTGCTCCAACCTCTATCGTAGTACGGGCCTATAATAATACCCATCGAGAAGTGATGGGATCTATAAAGCTTGCAATAGGGACTGGACCTATAAATTCGATTATTATATTCTAACTCATTGATATCCCAACCTGTTTCAATCTACTGCTCGGACAATTGTGGCTCCATAGCATCAAGGGGGTGTATTATTCCTTTTATCAAAAATTGGACTTCTTCTCCAATGGGAAGGTCATCACCATCTTAGGTGACGACAACAATGCCGAGAATGCAAGCACCAGTAATCCAGTACTAGAGATACATCACATGATAAATAATATGCTTCCGTCAAGTTTTCGGGTTGAACCACTTCTACTCCCAGTAGGGGGCGATTTCAAAGATAAGGTTTGCCCATACTATATCCCCTATGGCAACGTCAATGTAATCCATATGTTCAAGAACTTGCACTTTATGACCAGATTGGGGCTGGGACGATGACAATATGGGATAATTAAAACCATTGTGTTGAAGAAAGCTTTTCCTCCCCGTGGCTTGGGCTATCAACCGTCGACAAAAGAACTCAGAATGATCCAACATCATCGACTAAAGAGAAGGCTAGAAAGTGCTAAGACTGTATCGAGATATTCCTTGAACGAAAGATTCATCAGAGAGGGTGAAGATTTCCCCTCCTGCGGCTTTCCTGAACCGTGGTACGATCATATGGACAAAAATATGAAACTTGGAATGTAGATCTTTTTCCAAGATAGATACTTATGGGCCAAAAGTTCCCAGCATCAAGTGTAACCACTCATTGAGAAGACCATAAATGATACTGAAGATTCTGAGGAAAGTGACTCTGAGGATTCTTTCAACTTACAGACACTGGGTCTGACACTCTGTATGGTCCACTCAGGTGATACATCATCGGATCCATCATGTCTGATCCAAGCTGCTGATGCACCTCTCCTCAACTGGCATGCTACACCTATGCCACCTGCTGACATTCAACCTAACCCTGATATTTATCGCCTTTCTTATTCTTTTATTATTCCTCCTTAATTTGATGTAATCAAAACCTCCTTTGATGAGGTTCTCAATGCTATTTTTTATATCAATGAAATAAATGAACATTTTGAGTATCTTGCTATGCCTTACATTAATTGTCTTGATTCTAATCAAACTCTTGATGATGATTATTTTGCAAATGAACAATTCTTAACTGATCTAAATAAGTTTAATAACAAATAACATAACCTCATTCAAGTTAATAAAGATGAAATTGTTGCTATTAATCTCGGTTCTAGTAGCAACCGCGTAAGATTAGGATAGGGACCACCCTTGACGAGCATGAGCGCGCGTAACTCAAGGAATTACTAAAGGAATTTGTGGATGTCTTCACATGGTCCTATGATGATATGCCCTAAATTGAACCTGAGATAGCTCAGCATGAGATTCCTACTCTTTTCGAATGCAAAACGGTCAGGCAGAAACCGCAAAAGCTTTGCATCGAATGGTTGCTCAAAGTTAAAGAAGAAGTGGTCAAATAGTTGAATACGGGTTCCATTTGTGTGATCGAATATTCCACATGGCTGGCCAATATTGTACCCGTACCAAAATCAGGAGGGAACATTTGCATATGCATTGACTACCGAGACTTGAACAAGGCCTCTTCGAAGGATGATTACCCACTACCTAATATCGCCATAATTATGGACAATACGACCAGTCACACTCTCAAGTCATTCGTTGATGGGTTTGCTGGATATAATCAGATCAAGATTCACCCAGATCATCAAGAGAAAACTGCATTCATCACCCCATGGGGAACCTTTTGCTACACCGTCATGCCATTTGGTCTAAAAATGCTGGGGATACCTACTAAAGGGCTTACACAACCATCTTGCATGATCTAATACACAAAGAAGTCGAGGTTTATGTGGATGATATGATTATCAAGTCTAAGACTAGGGAAGGTAATGTTCCCACTCTCTGAAAGTTCTTCGAATGACTGTTACAATATCAGATATGACTTAACCCATAAAAATGTGTCTTCGGCGTTACCAAAGGACAACTTTTGGGATTCATGTTTAGTGAGAAAGGGATAGAAGCAAATCCTGCTAAGATAAAATCCATACTCTAGATGCCAGCATCCCTAACGAAGAAAGAAATTTAGGGAGTACTTGGAAAATTATAGTATATCAGTCGGTTAATCAACAAGTAGACTTCCATCTGTGAGGGCATCTTAAAAATCCTCCGAAAGGATTTGACCAAGGTTTGGAACGAAACTTGCCAAGAGGCCTTTGATCGAATCAAGCAATACCTAACCCGACCCTCGGTATTCATGACGCTGCAGCCTGGTCCTCCCCTACTCCTTTACCTAACCATGCCAGATATCACAGCTGGAGCTTTGTTAGCCCAGTACCTTAAATAAACCCGTAAAGAGAGAGCCATCTACTATGCCAGTTGCAAGTTGGTCGGGTATGAAGTTAACTACAGAGCCTTGGAAAAAGCATGTGTCTCCCTTGTCTAGGTCACCCAAAAGTTACGGTACTACATTCTCGCCTTTCCCATCAAACTTTTATCCCAAATGGATCCCATCAAGTACCTACTCGAGAAGCCTGCCCTGTCCATTCGAATGTCCCATTAGTTGATGCTTCTAGCTGAATTTGATGTTGTATATGTCATGCAGAAATCCATAAAAGGAAGAGCCATCTCTGATTACCTTAATGACTACCCTATGGAAGAAGACGATGTCTGGATTTTTGAGTTCCCGAATGAGAATATCCTTTGTACATACCAAGAAGATCTTCGATGGCTAATATTCTTTGAAGGCACCGCTAATAAGAAAGGTTATTGCATTGGAATACTCCCAATTTCCCCTGATGAATCTCACACTCCCATTTCCATCAAATTGGATTTTTTCTGCACAAACAACATGACTGCGTAACGAGGTGTGCACGATAGGCCTCAAAGTTTCCCTCAAGAAAGGAATTTGATACCTCGATGTCTATGGGGATTCAACCTTCATTATTGATCAAGTACTCAAGAGATGGAGATTAAAGGACGAGAAATTCTTACCCTTCTATGACCATTTAGAAGAGCTAGCTTCCCAATTCTAGGAAATCACCTTCCACTACTTGCGCCGGGCGAAGAATAACCTAGCCGATGCCCTTGCTACCTTAGCCTCCATGATTGACATGCCCGAAGGAATAACCATGGCCCCTTTCCTTATCCAAAATCAAGATAAACCAACCCACTGCTACCACATTGAGCTTATCGCAAAAGAAGATCTTGATATAGTTTACTACTGGTACGATGATATTTAGTGCCTCTTCAAGTAGGTATCCCCAAGGCTCTGGAAAAAATACCGAGCAACCTTCCACAGACTGGCGGTCGAGTATATTGTTTGCGATAAAGCACTATTCAAGAGAAGCTTTGATGGAACCTATTTGTACTGCATTGTTGGGGATGAAATTGAAGAAATGATGTTAAAAATCCATAGCGGGGAATGCGAATCCCACATGAACGACCATATGCTCACCAAGAAGATCATCCGAAAGGGTTACTATTGGACTACCATGGTTCGGATTCCACAACCTACGTTCGCAGATGCCTAAAATGCCAATAGTTTTCCAACCTACAACACTTTCCATCGCAGGAATCATACAATGACTTCTCTGTGGCCATTTTCCACACGGGGCATTGACATCATAGGGAAGGTTACACCCAAAGCATCCAACGAACATGAATTCATCCTAGTTTCCATTGACTACTTAACTAAATGGGTCAAAGCCGAGTCACACACATTTCTGAATGCCAAGAAAGTGGCCAAGTTCATCAAGACAAACATCATCTATCGATATAGGGTCCCGCATGAGCTGGTGTCAGACAACGAGTTGAATTTCGAGGCAAAAGTTACAAAGGTGGTCGATAAGTATGGGATTCAGAGACATAAATCTTCGTACCGACCTCAAATTAATGGAGCAGTTGAAGCCGCCAATAAGAATCTCAAAGCCGTCATAATCAAGATGACCAAAATTTGTCGAGATTAGGCCGATTGAATTCCCTACGCCTTCTGGGAATACCGCACTTCAGTTCAAACCTCTACTGGGGCTACCTCTGACTCTTTAGTCTATGATATGGAAGAAGTACTACCTGTAGAGATGGAAATACCTTTGCCGCACGTCATGCTTGAAAAAAAAATTAGCAAGGAAGACTAGCACCAAAGCCGTCTTGACGAGTTGTCACTTCTGGATGAAAGAAGGCTAAAAGATCTATATCACATACAAGGGTACCATTACCATATAGCGCGATCATTCAATAAAAGAGTCAAGGACCGCGGTGTCCAAGAAGGGGACTTATACCTCAAAGAGATCGTAAGGCCCATCCGAGACCCCAGAGGGAAATTCAAGCCCAATTATAGTGGCCCTCACATTACGAAGAATATCCTGTCAGGCGACACCGCTATGCTCACCGATCTTGACAGAGAAGAAATGGCATGTCCGGTCAACCTGGACCATCTCAAGAAATTCTACCCCTAGTTTGAAATATCGGTGTGCTACAATTCTTCTCATCCCCCTTCTATTCTAAAAAAATAAAAATGAAAAAATTATTCATTTTCCTCTACTCAGAAATACGTGGGGCCTGATCCTCTAAAAATCCTTTTGCTTTCAAAAACGAATTTCAAAAAATTTCCAAAACCCTCAGAGGTACGTAGGCTTTTCATCTGCTTTATGTGAGGATGACTCCTTTCTTTTTCACAAAATGCTATTCTCTTCTTATACCCGAGAACGATAGTTCATTTTTACGCGTACACGAACAAAAGGATTATGTATGCCTTAGCGATCGAAATAGATAATTCAAAAGCAAAACTCATCAAAAGGCACAACTAGATGATCAAAAACTCTTTTATTCCATTATATTAAAATTAGAGTATAATTACATCGGCATAAGGACTCAAATGACTTACCTTGCCAGTCTACTCCGACCTTCTTAAAATAAAATAAAAACAAGACCCACTACAACCAGAATAACCCACAAATTATTCCCAAACACAGAACCACACCCATGACCAAAGTTTCACAAACCCTACCTGCAGCTGCCAGAGGAACCAACCCAATTATAACCCACATACTGGGATCCCCAAACTTTCCCTGCCTGAATGCAGTGGTGTAGACTCTCCATAGAACGATAAACTCTTATTATCTTGGGGAAAACCACAACACCTCTCTCCATGGTGTCAGATATGGAGAACCACCTTTTCCCACTCTCCACAGCCAGCATCTTGGCAACTACCTTTCTCCATAACCACTTCATGTAGTCCCCTGAAATATGCCAAGCTCTTCCAATAGACTGGGATGGATGGGTCGACGCTCGATGATTCTCCCACAAAGAGCCAAACCGCATGCACATACGCTCTCTCAGATCCTCGACAGGAAAGAAGTCTAGTGTCAGCAGTGGCATAATTTGTTCCCAAATAAATTGGAGCAGTAGCCGCCAGGGAAAGTAGAAAGAGGTATGACTTAGGTCAACTAACCAAACATACTGGTATTCTCCGAGTTCCAGAATTGGCATCAACTCCCCCCACCAAGGTACTAACCAATGCAAGCCTCGAACCCCGTGCTCCACGAACCAGTTTTCCCAGCTCTCGATGTCCATACCTACACTAATAAAATAGCGTGAGAAGAAGTTTGGAACCGCCAACAAAGGATACTCAGGTGGGACTGCCATACGGAATCTCTGTGACAACCACATGAATAACATTACAGGGCTACCCCTCAGAAAGTCAGAACGACTTCCCGTCAGGCATCCAGGATATTCAAAGTCTCTGCCAGTATCATCGCTGTAAGATTGCGACGGTACATGATCCAGGAAACAATAGCTGTAAGTTGAGGGTCCACTAGCATTTCCCCAGTTACCAACAACAGTTTTGAAGCCCGGCTCAGAATGATGGCTCCAGCATAACCAACATCACCAACATCCTGCAAATGTACAAACTGCATCATCGCAGGAAGAGAAATAATTCCTCGTGGATCAACGACCTCGCTTCCAAAGGTGAAATGTGGAGAAGTCCCGCCAACAGCTCCCTAGGGGAATGGGGAAAACTCAGGCATAGTCACTGTAACGCTGGGATTTACCTCCAATATAGAAGAAAAATCTTCATAGGTCGGACATATTTTATCCAACCCAAAGCGAAAGACATGGTCTTCGGGGTACCAGAACTCTACTGCCGCCATCAACATATTCCACTCTATAGGACGGTTGCACCATAAAAAGACTCGCTGCATGTTGAAAGCATCGTAGTAAATGTTATAGGAGCACATCGCTTCCAAGGTTTCAAGGTAGTTTGCAAACTCTATACTACCAGGGAGAGCCATATCACGATATAAGAAGATAATAAGAAAAGAAGGATGTGAAGGAGAAGGAATGTGGAAGTGCGAAGGAAAAACTTCATCCACACCCCTATTTATAATTGAAAGATATCAAATAAAGACACGAAGCCCTGCAGAAATTGGAGGAAAACTTACCCCACAAAGTACCAAGAAATTGAAGAAACTGCAATCAAAGCTTTGGATTGATTAGAATGGACTGATATACCGATAGACAGGACATGCCGATCGGCAACCCCCTATTTTTGGGAAATTCCCTTTTTCCTTTTTTGTCAAAACTAAAAAACTCAATAAAATAATGTTTATTTTAAGGGAATTCGGAATTTCCTTATCTTTATGTTTTTACTTATCCCATTTTAAAATAAAATCTTTCTCTATTCAATTTTTATTCTTTTTATGGTCTCAGCAACAGAGTAAAAAGAGCATGGGCATTAGTCACTAAAAATAAAAATTAACAAAAACTTCTTTTTTTGCAAGATTTTTGTTTTATTACATTAGTTTTGCAGGAAAAACAAGGAAATACAATGGGACTCAGCCCGAACCCACCTATTTTTCTCTCGCTCTTCACCTACAATCTCTCTCTCTCTCTCTCTCTCTCTCTCTCTCTCTCTCTCTCTCTCTCTCTCTCTCTCTCTCTCTCTCTCTCTCTCTTATCCTTCTCTTTCTCTCTAGTAGCCTCCTTCCATACGATACGCTATCTCCCCTCTATGACAAGATGATGAACCTCCATTCCCTGATCCTGATACTTCCTCAGACGAGGCAGAAGGCACCAAACAAGAAGGAACCAGAATCTCATTCCGAATATGGGCGATCACCGAAGATATCCAATCCCTAATATCCTTCATCCAGGTGGTGGAGACCCGGATGTGCTGCAAAAGAAAATAGAAAAGAGCAAATCAGTCAGTTTGAGGCAAAGGAAGAAATCAGGATATAAAAAAGACAAAGAGATAAAAAGTATACCTCAGGTTAAAGGACCTCCTATGTGAAGTCCAACTCCTCTGGATCCATCGCATTAGTACGGTGCATCATACGCACTCATCCTCCATCAACCCACATGATATTGTAAGTAGGAGCAGCCATCCGAATAAAAGGAACCTCCAAAGTCGTCACCGCTGATGTCGATGCACCGCCTGCACTGTGGACCCACACAGGGGGAGAGGAATCACGTCATATATGCTGGGTGGCATAAACCAATTAGACACAAAGTCCATATAGTCATACATCACCGTTGTATCAGTATATGATGAGTAAGGTTCACCCATCATCGCTACCCGTGCATAGTTCGACATCTCCCGCACTCGCTTCATGTATACTGGGGCCCTCGACGGTGGCACCGCAACCTCATTCTCCATAATCTGTCGAACTACTCTCTCACCTAGGTACCAAGAGTCTCCAAACTCATGCGCCAACAAATGCTGCATCTGTGCATTTACCCCAGTCAACCCCGTGTGATGGATGGCCGCCCCCCAGTGATAGAAGGTCATCTGCAAATTCCACAACAAGAGAAAAAGATCAATATCAGGAAAAGATCATCGAAGGAAGGACACTCTTAAAGAAAAAAAAATAAGGATTTACTCGCTCACTCGTCAAGCCGTTCAAGACCTGACGCACCGCCTCCAGAGAAAGGGACTTCTTCGACTGTCGGTTGGACTTCCACCACTGGTACATATGGCAGAAGCCCCCAATAGACTCATCCTTCAAAGCTATCAATTGGGTGTTAAACCCAATCACCGCATAAAACCATGTCTGCAAAGGACAAATGTCAACAATTAAGAAACCAAGAATAAAATGCATGAAGAAAAATGCAAATGCATAAAGGAAAATGCGAAAAATAAAGAATACCTCAATAAGATTCATACCCCTAGTAAACGTTTACCTGCAAAATCGGTTGAATGCATCAAGAGAATAATAAATGGTTACCAAGGTCAGTCTCCCCTAGTTATAAAGAGGGATGTTCGAAAACACCCTAAAAAATGGCAAAAACCACAAGTGAACGACGTCGCCACTCGTCATGACCAATAAACCCCCCCAACACCAGCAGAATAAATAAATGGGCCATCTACCCCCGTCACTCTCGTCCATCCTCCTCCTCTGTAATAACTCTCTTAAAAGAGACAAACGAAGAGAGTCTCCAGAGACTACCCTCTCTACATTACCCAATGCTGTCGTCACCGCCTCCGGCGTCACCCTCAGAGTCCTATCCACCTCAATCTACACCCCATCACAATCCATCCCCCGCAGCTGCTGCACATCTATGGGAGTCACCTTCATATCCCCAAAGCCAAAATGAAAGGTGTGGGTGGTGTCCCACCACCTCTCCGCCAAAGCACAGAGAATAGCTATAGAACGAGGCGTCTCATCCAAAGCAGCCGCCAGTATCCGAAAACCGGATAATGACACCATCCAATGCTCCACAGACGGAAGGTGATCCCAAATGTCCCTAAGCCCCATCGTCCCTCGGGCACGCATAATCAACATAGAAACATCTTACTGTCAAAAGAAAAAAGCAAAAACCCTTATCAAAATTCAAGAAATAAGGAAACATCGTCAAGAAAAAAGGAAAGGAAGATAAAAAATAATGAATACTTAGATAACCACCAGGGTTCCCCACCTTAGAAGAGCGATGATGCGTAGGATCGCACAAGAGAGTCCAATCATCCGCCACTAGCTCGAATGAGTCAAAAGAGTTTTCGCTGCCCAAAGTAAGGGGCACCCTAGCCCTCCATTTCAAGCCTGCCCAATCGTCAACATAGAACCACACCATATGTGTTACTCTACTTGAGAACTCAACCATTTTTTGACGTTGGAATGTTAAAACGATTTGCAGAAGGTAATTGCAGAAGAAGGCAAGTTAGAAAGCTGTGAAAAATAAGAACCCGCCCCCTTTTTATAGGAGGTAAAGGGGCATGCCGATCATCATCTCCCTGTCGCCCACCAATCGGCACTGTCCCTCCACCTGCTCGAGGTATCCAAAAAGACCATGCCACTTCCATTTGGCACCCTTCCCACCATGTCGGTCGGCACCCTTCCAGAAATTTCATACAAAAATTCCTAAAAAAAGGCCAGAAAATCCCCGAAAAATTCCTAAATTTTCCAATTGGATTTTAGAACCTTTTTCACCAAGAAAAACATTTTTACCACATTCATTTTCCCGGTGGAACTCTTACCTCCCCAGCGGAATTCCTCAAAACAATTGGATATTCTTCCTAGCAACGTGTCCAAAGGACACCATAGAAACCAAGAAGTTCCCCAGCTAAGAAATCACATCCAACCCTCGGATCATTCTCTTTTCCCCAGCAGAAACTAAAATCACATCCAACCCTCAATCCCTAGTAGAACTACAAGATACATATCCCCAGTGGAGTCTATAAATTTCCCCCAAAGGAATTTATAACCTCAGACCAAAGAATTGGCTTAGACCCCCAGTGGTGGTCACCTCTTTTTGGTCAGAATTGACCTCGCCCCCGGGTCGTCACCTCTTTAGGTCAGAATTGACCTCGGCCCCGGTAGTGGTCACCTATTTTAGGTCAGAATTGACCTCGGTCCTGGGTCGTCACCTCTTTTAGGTCAGAATTGACATTGCCCTCGGTCGTCACCTATTTAGGTAAGAATTGACCTCGACCCCTGGTCGTCACCTCTTTTAGGTCAGAATTGATCTCGTCCCTCAGTCTTCAACTCTTTTAGGTTAGAATTGACCTCGGCCCTCTATCATCACCCCCACATCCTTTAGGTAAGAATTGACCTCGGCCCTCATTGTCATCTCTTTTAAATCAGAATTGACCTCGGCCCTCAATCGTCACCTCTTTCAGGTCAAAATTGACCTCGGCCCCAGGTCGTCACCTATTTTAGGTCAAAATTAACCTCGGCCCTTAGTTGTCACCTCTTTTCGGTTAGAATTGACCTCGGCCCTTGGTCGTCACCTCTTTTAGGCCAGAATTCACCTCGTTGATGATGATGGAAATAACACCACCCTTCAAGGTGTTTGTATGCTCAAATTAGTGATAACAATGGCAGCATATGAGTATACTATATATAAGAGATTGTGGTGATGAGAAGAGGATTAACACCTAAATATAAGTGGTTCAGCTAATCAGGCCTACGTCCACTGTGCAAGTATGTGATTAATATCACTGTATGAGGGCTCTAACAACCATCGATACAATCTCTCAAACTTTCTCTCTCTACTGTATATTTGGACAGAGTTTCAGCCAGGGTTGCTAATTTCGGATCCTTATCCAAGCAGGAGAAGGCAAGTATATATAGTGTGTGTGGGGGGGTGTAATGCACCCCCTATGCATGCAATGATCATGTGTGTGCTGATATAGCCAATCCGATGAAGACATCTGTCACTGTCACATGTAGAGAATGATGATGAAATATTCCCCCCACGTGAGGGGAATGATTATTATAACTGATTTGTGTACACATGTTCCTAGTCATGCGTATGGGAGTAAAGTCTCGGACATCTTCAATTGAGTCCAACCTCGGTCTGGAAGAGTATGAGGTTGGTGAGGTCTGGTTGTTGCCCAATTCGAGATAAATCATGGTGGACTCGGCTCATGTGGAGCCGAGGTAAGGCAAGTGAAGTCATAAGGTCGGTCGGGGCCGAGGTTCAGCAGGTACAGTTAGGTACGTCGGCTTATTCTCTACCGAGGTTGGTTATGATTGTGTAGCTCTTGTGACCTCGACTTGAACCCAGTCGAGGTTGTCAACCCTGGATGGCTTAATGAATAACTGCCCCTATGGACCATGAAGACCTCAACTTCTGTCTGACTATGAGGTAACTAGTAACGTCGGCCATGGCCGACCTTTCTCAAAACGAGAATGCTGGTTACTAATCTAAGGCCCCTCTGTCCTCGGCTATCTCCGTGGCCGAGGTTGACATCTCTGAGCTGTTGGGTACATATATGGCATATCAATCACCCCTAGCCCTTAGTTACATGTGGTAACAGGTGACTATGGGGTGTACAGCTCCGAGGTCTTTCTTTTCTGTACCGATATTCTTTTGACACTTGTCAATTACTGAAGTGGGAAGCGTGCCTGGAAAGCTCAATGATGTCAGTTGTTCCTTGGGCTCCCAAGGCAATTATGGGCCTTGGGATGCATGTATCAGGTTTTCAGGGTTATACCCCCTTCCTTTCTCTTTTTTCCCCACTTCTTCATTTTCTCGCTTGAAATTTTATGCTTTCTCTCTCTCTCTCTCTACAAGGGCTTGGTTAGAAGTGCATTGGGTGGATTTTCCTTGCCAACTTGTCCTCTCTTCTCATCGCATTCCATCAGGTACCATCTATCATCCCTTCTTCTCCATTTTTTCTTGCCTTGTTCCTATTTTTTACATTTTTCGGCGAGTTCTTTGAGTTTTTCGGCCATCGCTTGTGTTTTCTGGTGGCCCTGGTTCATGTTGTTCTTGGTTGATTTTTGCTCAAAGTTAATAGTTTTATCCCTAGTCAAGTTGAATTAAGTTGTTTTCTTTCATTTTGAATCCATTAGTGTAAGGTCATCCTTACATGCTCAGACGCCCCCTCTGAAGGTCATATACCCTGAGCCAGCCAAACCAGTTACCCAAGTAGAGGTCCCAGTTGAATCTACTCCCATGTTTGAGTCTCAGTCATCCACCTCGGACCCTATATCTGTGGATTATTTTTAAGAGGCCATGGACTTTTCCATTCGGTAGGATCAGGTCCCTGATCAAGCCGAGGTTTCGAGTCGCGTCTCGTCCCATAATGAGTCTAGCACATCTTGGACTTCTTCAGATGTTGAAGTTGTCAAATCGAATGTGGATTTTCCTCCTCCCATTAATGTTGTCCCCCTGTCAGCTGCCATAGGGACTGAGTTCGCTCAGAGTTTTCCTGATGGTAATCCCTTATCTACTCCGATCGATGTTGAAGAGGATGAGGATGATGATAGTGGGAGTGATGTTGACACCTCGTAGGCAGCCGAGATTGAGAGCACTGTCAGTGAGCTTGACCTTCTTGCATTTAGACATCTATACTCCATAAGCCCTTCCATAAAACTTAGGAGACCTTGGAGGGAAGAGAGGGATTTCGATGACCTAAATGGTGAGATTTGCTTGTACGAGCAGATGTTCAAATTAGGATTTCGTCTGCCCATTCATCCCATCATTAGGCAATACTTTCCTACATCAACTTAGCTCCTTCCCAGTTATCCCCCAATGCCTAGAAGGTGATAATTGGAACTATAGTTCTATGAAGGGCAGTCCACCACTCATACCTTCCCATCCAAGTCTTCATCAAATGCTACATCCCTTCATCTGTAAGGAATCATCCGAGCTATTACCATTTCTTAGCTCTGAAGTCAACTAAGAAGATGTTGCAGGTTACCCAAACTTCAAATCACAATTGGAAACCATGATATTTCTTCGTCTCAGGGGCATGGGAATTTGGTCCTTGTGTCCCCTCTTCGAACTTAGAGCAGAGGATACCCCTGAGATGGCAAGGTGTCAATGGTTACTAGGGATGACCCTGGGCTAAGCCAAAATAACTTCAAAAAGTGAAAGACCTTCAAGATCAGGGGGAGCATGGTCTGTTAGTTAAGTTCGAACATCTGATGACCCCCTACTATCTCTCTGAGACTGGCCTTGGGGGGATTCCTCTAACCGAGCTCCGTAAGTGCTTATTTAATTATTTCACCAAGTTAAACCTCTGAATTTTTATATCTCTGATCTTCTAAGTCAGACCTTTCCATTTACAGAATGCCCTGAAGGCATCTCAAACGATATCTGGGAGATGTCTGCCCCAACTCTCACGAAGGTGGTGAAGAAGGCAGGCTTGAGTGCACCCCCTCCTCCCCCACCGAAGAAGAGTGTCGGCACATCCAAGGACGACGCCATAAGAAAGGGGAAAACTAAAACCACTTCCCCCGAGGATCAGAGGAAAAGTAAGGCTGAAAAGTCCATCCCCATATCCTCTGAAGATGCATTGGCTGCTCGTCTAGAGCAGCTAAAAATTAATGATAGTATTATAGGCCATAACGTGCAGGCGTTAGATGCCATCGACTCTTCTATGACCGATGCTGACAAACGCTTCGGTCGCTCCATGGATACTCCTCTACTGGTTGAGTTTGGCCTTCACAGGACTATCCAGGTAAGATTTGAATTTGAATTTTATTCTGAAGTGTAACCTCTTCTCTGAATTTGAACTTATACATCTGCCTCTTAATTTGCAGGGCATCGTGGCTATGCATCATTTTGCCAACTGGACTCTAAAGAGGCTGCCCCTCATCGAGAAAGTCCAAGAGGCTGAGAAGGTGAAAAGCTCTCTGAATGAAGAGGTGGATCACCTGAAGTCTGCCTTTAAAGGGTCTGACAAGAAGGTCAAGCAACTGAAGAAAGAGATCTCCAAGCTTAAGAAGGAACACACCTCTGCCCTGAAGGAGAAGGACGACGTTCTTCAACATAAGGTTGATGCTGCAGTGAAAGCTGACCTTAAGGATGCTTCTGAGGGGATCCTGGATGATTACAAAGTCTCTGATGAATTCATCAGCTTTGGCTTTGGGTACCTCAAAAGAGGTACTAAGGAAACTGGAAAATGAGCGGCTGCCAAAGAGAAAGAGTCAGGGAGCTTGACAGCCTCTGACTTTATTGGTCTCGGCTTTTCCAACCCTTAATTTTCCCAGGCCCTTCAAGAGGTTGAGGAGGAAGATGCTTCTCCTGTAGAGACTGCACCCTTGGATGTTACAGAGACTGAAGGTGCCAACATCCAAGATGATGGGGTCGAGGTGACCAACATCGGCCAGGGAAATGAGGCCGAGGATGCCAACACTATAGTTGCAAACCCTTATGCCCTTTTTATACTATGCATTTCAAACTGTAACCTCTGATTGCAAAATCAACTAGCTTGTAGCTTGTAACTCTAACTTTAATCTATATCCACCTCTAAGGAGGGCTTTATTTCTTTATTTTGTGAATGTTCTTTTAATGATTTTCTTTGCCATGCAATGTGTGTGCAGCTCTGAAGTCTCAATGTAATTTTTCACCAAATTAATAATGTCCAAGGTATGAGGTCATCCTAACATAATGTCTGACCTCAGACCTTGTCACCAAATTATGATGTTATAAGGTCTGAGGTCATCAACTAAGATGTTATCCCCATAAATAATTTTTCACCAAATTAATGATGTCTAAGATTTGAGGTCATCCAAGTATGATGTCTCACCTCAGACCTTGCCACCAAATTATGATGTTGTAACGTCTGAGGTCATCAACTAAGATGTTATACCCATAAATAATTTTTCACCAAATTAATGATGTCTAAGGTCTGAGATCATCCAAGTATGATGTCTCACCTCAGACCTTGCCACCAAATTATGATGTTGTGAGGTCTGAGGTCATCCAAGTATGATGTCTCATCTCAGACCTTATCACCAAATTATGATGTTATAAGGTCTGAGGTTATCAACTAAGATGTTATCCCCATAATATGTATTCACCAAATTAATGATGTCTAAGGTATGAGGTCATCCTAGCATGATGTCTGACCTCAGACCTTGTCACCAAATTATGATGTTATCAGGTTTGAGGTCATTAACTAAGATGTTATCCCCATGAATAATTTTTCACCAAATTAATAATGTCCAAGGTCTGAGGTCATCCTAGCATGATGTCTGACCTCAGACCTTATCACCAAATTATAATGTTGTAAGGTCTGAGGTCATCAACTAAGATGTTATCCCCATAAATAATTTTTTACCAAATTAATGATGTCTAAGGTCTGAGGTCATCCAAGTATGATGTCTCACCTCAGACCTTGCCACCAAATTATGATGTTGTAAGGTCTGAAATCATCCAAGTATGATGTCTCACCTCAGACCTTGCCACCAAATTATGATGTTGTAAGGTCTGAGGTCATCAACTAAGATGTTATACCTATAAATAATTTTTCACCAAATTAATGATGTCTAAGGTCTGAGGTCATCCAAGTATGATATCTCACCTCAGACCTTGTCACCAAATTATGATGTTATAAGGTCTGAGGTTATCAACTAAGATGTTATCCCCATAATATGTATTCACCAAATTAATGATGTCTAAGGTCTGGGGTCATCTAAGCATGATGTCTTACCTCAGACCTTATCACCAAATTATGATGTTATAAGGTCTGAGGTCATCACTTAAGATGTTTCACCTCAGACCTTGTCACCAAATTATGATGTTGTAAGGTCTGAGGTCATCCAAGTATGATGTCTCACCTCAGACCTTGTCACCAAATTATGATGTTATAAGGTCTGAGGTTATCAACTAAGATGTTATCCCCATAATATGTGTTCACCAAATTAATGATGTCTAAGGTCTGGGATCATCTAAGCATGATGTCTTACCTCAGACCTTATCAACAAATTATGATGTTATGAGGTCTGAGGTCATCACTTAAGATGTTATCCCCATAAAATTCTACCATTCGAGCATAATGAACCAAGAATTGTCATGTAAATTGATCTTCTCATTAATAATCTCTTCACAAGATGATACATTTTCATGAAAGCCCTGGTAACATCACATGTAATACTTTTTTAGATGATTAGCATTCCAAGGGTTGGAGAAAAGTTCCCCTTTGAGGTTTTCTAGCCCGTAGGTCCTAGGTACAACCTCCTCAATCACTTTGTAAGGACCATGCCAATTTAGGTGAAGCTTGTTCACCGTCTGCAACGTCTTCTTCAACACTAGGTCTCCTACAACTATGGGTCTTGATTTGACCCTTTGATTGTAGAATTTTTCTGTTCTCTGCTGGTAAGCTTCTTTCCTGATTTCAGTGTCTTCCCTTCTCTCTTTGATCAAATCGAGGTCAAGTCTTTTCTCCTCACCATTCCTCTCAGGGTCATAGGTCTGAACCCTATGAGTAGGAAGCCCTACTTCTATCGGTATGACAGCCTCCGAGCCATGTGATAACATAAACGGGGTCTCCCCCGTTGGTGTCCTATCTGTTGTTCTGTAGTTCCATAACACAGCATAAACCTCTTCAGTCCATCTACCCTTAGCTTCTTCTAACCTCTTTTTGATCCTGTCAAGGATAATTTTATTTGTGACTTCGGTTTGACCATTTGCCTGAGGTTGGCCAGGAGAGGAGAAAAATTACTTTATCCCAACTCTCTCGCAATATTTTTCCAGGGAAGAATTCTTAAACTGGGTTTCGTTGTCCGAGATGAGGGTGTTTGGGAGGCCATATCTGCATATGATGTTTTTCAAATAAATTGGAACGTCTTCTGCTCTGTAATGTGATCATCGGCTCAGCCTCTACCTATTTGGAGAAGTAATCAATGACGACTACCAGAAATCGATAATTATTTGCAACCCTTAGCAGGGGACCCACTAAGTCAATTCCCCATATTGCGAATGGCCAAGGGTAACTGATTGACGTCATGGGTTGATGAGGTTGATGGGGGATAGTGGAGAATCTCTGACATTTGTCACACCTCTTTACGTACGCTACAACATCCTTAGTCAAGGTCGGCCACCAGTATCCTTGCGTAATAATCCTCTTAGCCAAAGGTCTTCTTCCTATATGACTGGAGCAAGAACCATCGTGTATTTCCTGTAGGACACAGGGAACTTTTATGGGATGAACGCATTTGAGGATAGGTAATAAGAATCCCTTCTTATATCGGACGTCTCCTACTATTGAGAACTTTGCAGCTCTGTACCTCAGTTTCCTCCTCTCTAACTTTGATTCCAGTAGCTCTCCCTCTCTGATATATTTGATAAGGGGATCCATTCATGAGTCCCCTAGGTTCAAATTGAGGTAAGGGTTACTTACCTCTTTTTCTTCAATGGTCGCCTTGGGCAAGATCTCAACTGGGACTGTCCTTCTGATGTCTGTCCCTGTCGCCGAGGCCAACCTTGCTAATGCATCTGCGTGACTATTGTTTTGACGAGGCATTCTCTTAATTTTTACCTCTTCGAAGCCTTCTAATATTGTTCTCACCCTTTTTAGGTATTTGGCTATCCTTTTATCATTGGCCTCATAAACCCCCAACACTTGATTAACAACCAACCTTGAGTCACTATGAAGAAGAAGTCGTCTTACCCTAAGGGTCTTTGCCAATGAGAGGCCTGCTATCATAGCCTCATATTCTGACTTGTTATTGGATGCCTTGAAGTTAAACCTTAGGGCATATTCAATGTTAGTACCATCCGGAGCTGACAGTATTAACCCTGCACCGCTTTCGGTTTTGTAGGAAGACCCGTCAACAAAAAGGTTCCAGATGTCTTTATCTGATGAGAAGTCCCTTTATGACACGATTCCTTGCTTGAAGAGGTACCGGTCTTCCTCATTCTCGGCTACTCCGCTTCTGGTTCTTTTGGATACAACCTCTTTCTGATCTCGAAATACGTTGCTATTTGACCCTTCTGCAGTCTCTAGGTTATTCTCAACCTCTACCTCTTCCCATGTGAACTTGGTGATAAAATCGGCAAGTGCCTGCCCTTTGATGGCCACCCTGGGCTGATAAGTAAGGTCATACTCTCCCAGCTCAATGGCCCATGTCATCAATCTACCCGACTTCTCAGGTTTATGGAGGACCTGTCTTAGTGGGGAATCAGTGAGGACAACCATAAAATGGGCTGGAAAGTAGGGCTTCATTTTCCTAGAAGCATGTATTAAGGCGTAGGCCAATTTTTCCATCCGAAGATAGTTATGTTCTGATCCTTGAAGGGCCTTACTGTTGAAGTATATAGGGCTTTGTACGCCAACGTCTTTCCGTACTATGGCTACACTTATAGCTGATTCAGAGACCGCTAAATAAATATGCAACTTTTCTCCTACTATGGGCCGAGATAAGAGTAAGGGAGATTCGAGGTAGAACTTGAGTTGATTAAAAGCCTCATCACACTCTTTGTCCCATTCGAAGGCCGTTCTAAGCACATTAAAGAATGGAAGACACTTGTCCGTCTCTCTGGAAATAAATCTGTTGAGTGCAGCTACTCTTCCAGTGAGCCTCTGAATGTCCTTGATACTCCTTGGTGTCTTCATGTCGAGCAAAGCCTTGATTTTCACGGGGTTCGCCTCTATTCTCCTTTTATTGACAATGAATCCAAGAAATTTCCCAGCTCCTACCCCGAAGACGCACTTCGCAGGGTTGAGTTTCATTCTGTACAAGTTCATGGTGTCGAATGTCTTGTCCACGTCTGCCACATGAGTGCAGGCCTTTAAGCTCTTTGTTAACATATCGTCTACATACACCTCAATGGTCTTGACTATTTGGTCTTCAAACATCTTATTCACAAGACGTTGGTATGTTGCCCCTGCATTTTTCTATCCGAAGGGCATAACCTTATAGCATTATGTCCCTTTGTCCGTGATAAAGGAAGTCTTTTTCGAGTCTTCAACATCCATGAAGATCTGGTTATATCCTGAGTACGTGTCCATGAAGCTCATGAGCTTATGTCCTGCCATTGCATCTACCATTTGGTTGATCCGAGGTAAGGGATAACTGTCTTTTGGGAAAGACTTGTTCAGGTCAGTAAAATCTACGCACATTCTCCACTTTCCATTGGCTTTGGGTACAATGACTGCATTTGACAACCACTTCGAATATATGACTTCTCTGATGAATTTAGCCTCTTTCAACTTTCTGACTTCTTCTCGGATGACGTCGTACTTCTCCCTAGAGTATATTCTTTACCTTTATTTGATTGCCCTAGCATCCTTGGTTACATTCAGCTTGTGGCACATAACCTCAGGGCTGATGCCCGGCATGTCCGCGTGACTCCAGGCGACGACACTCTGCCTCCTCCTCAGGAAGTTTATCAGTTCTTCCTTGATTTATGCTTTTTAGGCTTTGCCGACTTGGACGATTTTTTCCGGTTTGTCCTTATTGAGGACGATGGATTCTACCTCTTCCGCGGCCTCTCCTTTCTTCAACTTTATTTCATCTCTAGGGTCAAGTGTATCAATGTTATAAGTGGTAGTTTCTCTCTTATGGTCCTCTCTCTCTTCAGTCGAGTTGAAGTAGCATTCTCGTGCTACGGTCTGGCCACCCTGCACTTCCCCTACCCCATAGGGGGTCGAGAATTTTATCATCTGGTGGACCGTCGATGGCACGGCCTCGAACTCTTTAAGGGCTACTCTTCCTATGATAAGGTTATAGGTCGAGAAGACGTTTTCGTCCATGACGAAAAAATTAATCTTTCGGGTTAACCTCTTAGGACACTCATCGCCCATTCACACGTCCATCTCATACATGCCCAATGGATGGACCTTTTTTATGATGAAGCCCATTAACGGATGATGATAGGGTATTAGCCTAGATCTGCTAAGGCCTAGGCTTTTGAAGCAGGGCCAGAACATCACATCTGCAAAACTTCCTCCATCTATAAGAATTCTTTGTACCTCATATCCATGAACTCTTGTTATGATTTCCAAAGGGTCATCATGTGGAGCTAGGATTCCTTTGAAGTCGAGTCGGGAGAACCCGATTATGAGAGTGTCCATATCCACCTTCTTTCTCTTCTGCATTGTCTCGGAAGACGTCAGATTTACTATTTTAAGTTTGGCCACAGACTTGGCCTCTGCCACATGAGCTTTCCAGTAAGCCACTTCGGAACCACCCCCTGCAAGTCCTCCGCATATGGTGTTAACACCAAAGGAGATCATACCAACCCTCTTTACTGGGGTGTTGTCATCCTTTGGTGGGAGGTCGGGATCATCTTCATCATCGTCATATGAGTCATCGCCCCTTTTTGCTGGTGTATCATCACGACATCTATCGTTTCTCCTATTTTTAGGGTCATCTCTTCCCCTTTTAGGAGCCTTGCTATCAACATATTTTCTCAACTTTCTTGACTTCAACATCTTCTCGATCTCATCCTTCAAGGTGAAGCACTTGTCTTTGACATGGCCATGGTCTTAGTGGAATTCACACCATAAGTTCTGGTTCCTCTTATGTGGAGGAGCTTTCAGCTTCTCTGTCCATCTTAGGGACCAGTCATTCTTGATCTCATTGAGGATGTATTCGCATCTTACAGTAAGAGGGGTATAATGTGCAAACTTGTCATCAACTGACCTCTTCTTTCTATCTTTCTTTCTTTGGAACTGCTACCGCCGTTCTCGTCTTCATACTTTGCGGCCATGGCCTCTTCAGTGTTCATGATATTCCCCGCAGTTGCCAATAGTTCTGCCATAGACTTGGGAGGGTTTTCCGTAAGTTTCCACAACAACTTACCATTCTAAAGACCTCCTGTGAGGGCGGTCATGGCTATACTCTCTTCGTAGTCTTCAACCTCAAGTTTCTCTTTGTTGAATATGGCAATATAGTCCCTTAGGCTCTCGTTCTTACCTTGTTTAACATAAAACAGATGGGTAGTCTTCTTTTGAGGTCTTACCCAAAAATAAGAATTGTGAATGAATCATTCAGCCAAGACCTTAAAGTTCTCAATTGAATTCTTTGAAAGAGAAGTAAACCAGATGTGCGCAGCTCCAGTCAAAGTCTCGGAGAAGGCCCGACATTTCATCTCATCTGGTATTGAGTAAATGTCCGTCGCTGACTGGTACATCTCAATATGATGTACAGGATTAGTGCTACCGTCATACTTGGGAGTCACTGTATGTGGCTTGAACTTAGCTGGGGTAGGGAAGCTCACTATCTTAGACACGAACGAAGAGCCTTCTGAGAAGCCTCTTTTCAGTGGATCCTGACTTTTGATGAGGTCTCCTATCTTGTACTCAAGACGTTGGATGGAGTCATTCCATGGTCTTGAAACGTCGTCTTGACCGAGGTTGTCCCCATCCACCTCCAAAGGGTGGACTGATAGTTCCCCAGCCGCAACACAACATCTGCTATTGACCTCTTTTTGGTCTTTTCCTCGTCCCGAATGAGGCTGACGTTGCCTCTCTTCCCTTTGTGAGTCGGCTTCACTTCTCGACCTTGACAAACTTTGTCTTAGGTTGTTTACGGGGCCGAGCCTTTCAAAGGCTGACCCTCTGCTCAGTCGATCAAAAGACAATCCTGGTTGTTGGGCTTCTCCACCTCTTCTGTCTCCACAACCTTGGCTCTGTTGGATAGGACGAACTATATTGTTCGAAACCTCATACGGCTCCCAACAATCTTTGAGAGCGTCTTCTCCCTCCAAATCATCATACTTATCCTCAGGGCAAGGGTGTACTTGCCTCCTCAGATGCAAACGTCTAGGGTCAGCAACTTCCCTCCTCTGCAGGCATAGGTTTGTCTTTCCGTGGTGCCTGGGGTGGTCCCATGGCATCAGGATGAGGCTGAACAGCCGCCGGAGTGATCATCTTCCGTGAGACCCCAGGCGGCCTCATCATGTTCTGACTGAGTTATGCAAATTGCTCTTGCATCGCTTGCTGCATTGTTGCTAAATACTTTAAGGCTGCAGCCACCTCTGCCATTTCGTACTGAGGCGGTGCCTGACTGGAATCAGGTCCACCAGCCCCAGGTGGCGGAAGAGGTGGCGGTAATTCCGGTGCAATGTGTTAGCACTAAAAAGCTGGTGTAGTAGATGAGCTTAATACCTTACAGGACCTCTTTCAATGGTGAAATAGCTCCACGCAAGGGGTGAGGCATGGTTCACCATTAGAGTCTCCGGTGAGGTTAAGCAAGAGATGAGGAAGAGGTACCTTCTCATTCCCACAGACGGCGCCAAAATGAAGATGCTAGAAATATCACCACCCTTCAAGGTGTTTGTATGCTCAAATTAGTGATAACAATGGCAGCATATGAGTATACTATATATAAGAGATTGTGGTGAGGAGAAGAGGATTAACACCGGAATATAAGTGGTTCATCCAATCAGGCCTACGTCCACTGTGCAAGTATGTGATTAATATCCCTGTATGAGGGCTCTAACAACCATATATACAATCTCTCAAGCTTTCTCTCTTTAATGTATATTTGGACAGAGTTTCAGATAGGGTTGCTAATTTCGAATCCTTATCCAAGCAGGAGAAGGCAAGTATATATAGTGTGTGGGGGGTGTAATGCACCCCTATGCATGCAATGAGCATGTGTGTGATGATATAGCCAATCTGATTAAGATACCTGTCACTGTCACATGTAGAGAATGATGATGAAATATTCCCCTCACGTGAGGGGAATGATTTTTTATAACTGATTTGTGTACACGTGTTCCTAGTCATGCATATGGGAGTAAAGGCTCGGACGTCTTTAATTGAGTCTAACCTCGGTCTGGAAGAGTACGAGGTTGGTGAGGTCTGGCTATTGCCCAATCCGAGATAAATCATGGTGGACTTTGCTCATGTGGAGCCTAGGTAAGGCAAATGAAGTCATAAGGTCGACCGGGGCCGAGGTTCAGCAGGTGCAGTTAGGCACGTCGGCTTATTCTTTATCGAGGTCGGTTATGATTGTGTAGCTCTTGTGACCTCGGCTTGAACCCAGTCGAGGTTGTCAACCTTGGATGGCTTGATGAATAACTGCCCCTATGGACCATGAAGACCTCAACTGCTGTCTAACTATAAGGTAACTAGTAACGTCGGCCATGGCCGACCTTTTTCAAGACGAGACTGCTGGTTGCTAATCTAAGGCCCCTATGTCCTCGGCTATCTCCGTGGCTGAGGTTGACATCTCTGAGTTGTTGGGTACATATATGGCATATCACTCGTCCTCGGGTCATCACCATTTTCAGGTCAGAATTGACCTCGACCGTCACCTTTTTCAGGTTAGAATTGACCTTAGCCCTCGGTCATCACCTCTTTTAGGTCAGAATTGACCTCTCCCCTGGGTCATCACCTCTTTTAAGTCAGAATTGACCTCGGCTCTAGATCGCCACCTATTTCAGGTCAGAATTAACCTCAACCCTCGGTTGTCACCTCTTTCAGGTTAGAATTGACCTCAGCCCTCGGTCATCACCTTTTTAGGTCAGAATTAACCACGTCCCTCGGTTATCACCTTTTTAGGTCAGAGTCGACCTCGATCCTGGGTCCTTACCTCTTTTAGGTCATAATTGACCTCGGCCCTCGATCGTCACCTCTTTTAGGTCATAATTGACCTCGACCCTCAATCGTCACCTCTTTTAGGTCATAATTGACCTCGACCCTCGGTCATCACCTCTTCTTGGTTAGGATTGACCTCAGCCCTCGGACGTCACCTCTTTTAGGTCAAAATTGACCTCGGACCTCGGTCGTCACCTCTTTTAGGTCATAATTAACCTCGACCCTCAGTTGTCTCCCCTTTTAGGTCAAGATTGACCTTGGACCTCAGTCCTCACATCTTCTAGATCCTCAGAATTTACTTCGGCCCGCAGGATTGGCCATCCCCAGAATTCCCTTAGGTCCACAGAATCGACCTCTTTCCAAAATATCATGTGGTGTCTATTCGACAACTTTCACTTATTCTAAGATCATCCATCGATGGGCTATGTAGAATTTACATTCTAGGCCCCCTAAGTCTCTCCTTAGTTCCCTAGAACCTCCCCATTTCACTACAAACCCTAGGTCGCACTCCGAGTACCGATCTAGAGGCCACTGGGAGCTCCCGGGCCCCTAACTCTATCGTTAGAGAAAAATCTCATTGAATATTCGAAGGGATCTGAATAACCTTTCCAATTGTCCATCCTTTGCATAAATCTACATAACGGTTAAGATGACTGGACCATTTTACTGTCGAAAATCGATTGGGAGGCCATCGGGTGCTCCCGGGCCCTGATTTGACCTCAATAAACTTCATTGTCAGAGGGAAATCTCTTTGAATCTTTAAAGGTCACTGAAACCCCTTTTAAAAGGTCCTCCCTGTGCATGAAACGACATAACCATTCAGATAAATGATCAGGTTCCCCCGAAAATAGATCCGGAGGCCACCAGGCGCTCCCGAGCTTTGTTTGACTAAAGCCAACTCTTTAGCTCGAACGAGACTGAGTGAATCTTTGAAGGTAACTGAATACCCTTTCCAATGGTTCACCCCATGCATGATTTTGACTTACGGTGCAGACTAACGATCCATTTTACTCCGAGAGATCTCCAAGAGGTTTCTGGCCCCGGTTGACAAAGATCAAATTTTCGAACCGAGTGAAACTCTTCGAAATGTCGAAGTACATCTCCTAAACTTTCCAAAGTCCACCCCGTTCGCGATTTTGGCTTACTATGAGGATGAACGATCCATTTTTGTCCGACGATCTCTCGTCCAAAGGACCTACGTGCATTTTCGAGCCATATTTGACCCAAATTCAACTCCCGAACCTGGGAGGACTCTTGAAGGTATCTGAAGTACCTTTTTAATGGTATGCCCCGTGTATGATTTGGATGAATGGATTATGTTCTAAGATCATTTTTCCAAGAAAATCTGCATGAGACTACCAATTCGCAGGCCCAGTTCCCTGCCTATCGATAATGTGTTTAGGGTCACCTGCCGATGAGCTGTACTAGGGCAATGATGATCGACACCACCTCTGACCCTATAAGTAGAGGGCATGACCTCACTCCCAAGGCATACCTCAGATCCATTAGCATCAGTGATCTCATCAACATTCTCTTGAAATCAGTGAAGTTCCTTTATGTGAAGTTTCAGTCAAACTTATATTCCCATATTGTCATACCCAATTTGGAAAAATCACATTCTCTCTCATCCAACATTCATCTCACATTCAAGGGAGTTCATCCAAGATCAAAGATCAAGCTTCAAAGAAGGTCCAAATCCTTCCCTCTATCTTTAAATTCCTTATTTTTGCATAAACTACATTAGATTCATAATCTAGTTCTTACTTTAGTTCATACACATTAATACCTACATATTTATTAGTATATTGCACATACTTATTTCCTGTAAAAAAAACAAAACAAACCCAAAGAGGGTTACACCCATAAATTCCGAACGGTATTATCCATCACACTTTTTCAAAACTAACACACATTCTTCTACACACACACCCATAATAAAATCTCGTTCGAATCTATGGGATAAACCCCACCCCCATGCCGCATTCGAACAATGTGTACTTTGATGCCTTTATACTCTATATAGGCATTTTGGATTAAAACCCGAGACTCGAGTCCAATTTTCCAATTTTCTCAATTTTCTAATTTATCAATTTCTCTAAGCCCTCCAATTCTCCAAAATTTTTCATTTTCAAATTTACCATATTCTTGCATTAATAAACATATTATGTTTGCTGGCATTTCATCCAATACATATTGTCGTTTCATAATAACGATCAATATCGCGATAAATGTATAAATCATATTTTATATTATTTTGGGACGTTCCTATGGATGACTTCACTCTATCTTTCCCATGGTATGAGTTGAACGATTCTGATCTCCATTATATATACATGCACACACACTTCATGGAGAAATAAATGAAAATAATAACACTAGCCCATGAGAGACCGAAAGGGAGGGACGAGTGCCTAACACCTTCCCATTCCATAACTTAGCCCCCAAACCTTCGAACTATTATTTTCGTATGCATCAGTTTGTCTTCAATGCCGCTCTCTCGAGGCGGTAACATGTTCTTTTGCCTATTTTGTGCAAAATATGCTAGCGACTCCATCTCTTTACATTTACCCCACATTGACGACGGTCGAAGCGTTCCTAATTAGGGTGCGAGACCTTTCGATCCCCCCATTCTTTCCCCACTGCCCTCTTTGGGAGGCGAGGGAGAGGAAGCATCACGTGATATTGATCGGGATGGACACACCCAACACCCGTGACTATCGACATGGTGTACTTTTCTTCACCAGCAAGGTAGGGGTATGTCGATAAGTAGGCTAGGGGCCATGCCAATCGGCACCGCCCTGAAATCCTAATTTTTTTACTATTTAATGGGACCATGACCTCATTCCTAGAGGGCCCCTTTTCTAAAGTCTATTCATTCTCTTTGAAATCGGTGCGCCAAAATTTCATTTTTCCAAACGTTATCTCTAATTTCTTACATCACTCTCATCCATCTTTCAGCACATGTTTTAATATTACCTCACCACCATCCAACCACCTAAAAAATTATCCTCTACAACTAAAAAATCAGAATTAATGTCCTTTAGAAGGTCCACTCTTATCCATTTGTAACTCATTAAATTAATATTAGTTATTTACTTTTCTTTTCACTTTTGATATATCCTTGTTTCATTTATTTTCTTCAAAACTAATCTCAATTTTTATTATTTAGCACACACAAATCTTATTTTCATAAAATATAAAAAAGCCAAAAAGTGGGGTTTCCTATAAATCCTAAACTCAAATTTTCTTATATTCCACACTCCTTACACTTGTGCGCAAAAATAAACTAAAGGAAGTTCTAATTTAGGATTTATGAGTTAAACTCCACCCTTACGTTTTATCGAACTACGTGGACTTTGATGCCTTTTGGGCTACGTAGGCATCCCGAGTCAATCTTAGGATTTGAGTCCTATTTTCTCCTTTAGTCATTTATGTTTTGGTGCACTTAGTAATACTGTGAATACGCATATTTCTACATATTTGTGTCCCACTCGATATACACACTCACTTATTGATAGTGATTTGTGATTTTATGGACATTCACATTATATTTTTATATTATTCTTTTATACACTCCTTAGGTTAATTCCACCATGTCTTTCCCATGACGTGATTCAGATGATTTCTTTCTCCCTTTGTTCACACCACACACATGTACACATTTATCACATTTTAAAGAAAAGGAGAATATTATCAATGCCCATGAGATACCAAAAGGGCATAATGGGTACCTAACACCATTTCATCCCATAACTTAGTTCCCGACCCTCGACTCATTTGGTTTCGTACGCATCAGTATGTCTTGTGATGCCGTTCTCTCGGGAAGGCTACATTCTTTTCCCTGTTATGAGCAAAATAGGCTGGTGACTCCATTTCTACATTTTCTTCCCTTTGATTACTGTCGATTTATATCCGTGAAAGCTCGCAAAGATCAAGGTGAGTGGAGAAAAGAGTATTTCCTTTATCCTTGAATCCCCGCACGCGCGGAGAGAAGGATTTCTTCAGTTCTCTCCCCCTTCCAATTTTGGGGCCGAACCGCGACAGATAAATTCGACCTAGATGGTCACAGTGGCGAATCCGTTGGGTATTATTTTTCTGAGGACTAAACTCTACTTCACATGGGCTATGTCTCCTTTGATGTTATCTCTCTCTATTTCTCTACATGTGTACATATGCTTCCACTTGTATGTTCTTCTTACTCTCATACTTACATGGTGTATATATGACTTGTTCATATCATATATCTTTCTCTCTACCAAGATATTTTCTCATCACATGTATCATCTTCTTATCACATGTTTCTCCATGTACTCATTTGTATATAGTAACCATATTTCACTCTTTACTCACTTGTATATATTCACCATGCTTCACTCCACTTAGTCTCACTTGCACATGATTCACATCACTTGTAAATGTTTAGTTTCACTAGCACACACTCTAACGTTCTTTTTTACTTGTATATGGCTTCATGCTTACTCACACGTTTCACACACCAATTATAGATATCCATGCTTAGTCACGCTAGTACACACTTCCACATTTCTCCCACTTGTATATATCCACATACCGTCTTCCCTCACACATATTCACATGTCATTCTCTCACTTGACACATGTTTCCCACTCACTTGTATATTCACATGCCTCATAATTTGTATCTTTCACCATGCCCAGTATTGTCTCTATGCTCTATGTACATACTTGCTAGTTTTACTCTCCATGTTTATCCCTCTTATTCCATGATACTTGTATATCTTATGCTCTCCCTCATAGTGGTAGTATTTTTCCTGCTTAGCATACATAAACTACTCCATAAAATACTAATTAAGACTCATGAATTCTTGTACACTACATCTCTTGAGCACTACAATGTTGATCAAATTTTTTCCCGTACTGAGGGGAACTTTATGATGGGTTCCAGTCCTGTGGGGAGCGATTAAACTAAGCGATATAATTCCCACCTTTCATTGGCCTAGTACCATTGACGTATATCGAATGGTTCCCCCGAATAATATCGCTTTACCGAACTCTTGACAAGAGGTATATTATAGGAAACTCATTCAAGTATGTCGAGTATATCAAATTTGCTCACACGTACCATCTCCACAAGGTATATCGTGAGGCAATTCACGTACACTCAGGTACATCAAATGGCTTCTTCACACGTAACGATGAATGATTTCCCTTATAGGAAAGAGGTATATCATGGAAGTCATGCCAAAGGGGGGAACCCTTCCACTAACCCACCAATTACGTCAACATCATATAGGCGTCTACCCTATAACACTCAGAACTTATTTGCCGGTTGCAATGCAAAACTCTCTAGAAAATTCTAGATCGCCTTACCACCTGAATTTTTACCCAATTTCACCCATTTTTAAAATGGGACCCTGTTCGTGAGTCTAAAAGCAAGTCAAACTATATCTTGCATCATGTACCCTATCTTTCCCAAGACTCGGGTCTCGTCTGGAATTTTTCTTGCATCCTTAGTAAAACATAATACAGGTGGAACTTAATAATATTAACCATGTTGAGGATTTTCCTTTTTTTCGTTTTAAAAAAATATCAAAAATATTTTCTCCCTTTAAAAAAAACAGAAACAAAAAAAATATTCTTCTTTCCCTCAAAATAAACCCCAAAATCATTTTTTTTCCTTTTAGGTTTGATCGCGTACCGTAATTTTTGACCTGTCTCCTAATTGACTCCGATCTTTCACCAAACCATCTCGAAGCTCCACTACTTCCTCTGCTACTTCTATAGAGTTTAAGTTCTCCCTTAAAAGGTTATTCATGAAAAACATTGATCAGGTTGTGAATGCCTGACTAGATTTTATGACCATCCTTGCTCAACTCAGTGCTAAGATTGAAAACCTTTAGGCAAAAGTCCAAGAAATACAGTGACACCAGGTTTAGACTCCCGAGTCCAAAATATCTTTCCTCGTGCCATGGGTCCACATGCTTTTGAACTAGTATGGGTTTTAAAAGAGTATCAGCATGCCCCGCGTGCCCCACTTTCCAAAGGGCCATCTCCAGCCCAGCTGCTAATACCGAATCTTGCCTATCTAGGGGCTAATTTACCAACGCTAATTGATCCCAAGGAGGATGAATTAAGTAAGTTCAATTAAGACCTTAGGTCACTATCTAAGAGATTCGATCAGGTCAAGATCTTAGGGAACTACATGGAATACATTCACATGTATCCCTATCCTAAGGCCTGATTACCCTAGAAATTCAAAATGTTAGACATTGAGAAATTCAGAGGAAGAGGGCCTCCAATTGTGAACCTACATATATATCATCGTGCTATGACTCTTCTTGGGTCACCAGAGGAGGTAATGGCCCAAATGTTCCAGCAATAACTCAAGGAAGGTTCCCTTAGGTGGTTCCTATCCCTTGAAGAGTCCAGAATCTACAGTTGGGAAGATGTATCCAGAGAGTTCATGACACAATATAAGTGTAATGAATACTTGTAAGTCACTCGTAGAGACTTAGAACTACTCAAATGGAACTTGGGGGAATCGATCAGTAGCTTTGTCAGAAGGTGAAGAGATAAAGTAGCTACCTTAACAAACCGATCGTTAGAAGAAGATCATGTAAGCATAATGAAGAACTTCTTGCCCCGTATCCGAGCTTCAATGGGAGGTTAATACTACCCTCACTTTAGAGCCTTACAAGAGGCTAGGGTTAAAATTAAAAAAGGTGTGGCAAGTCATAAAGCAGAGCCTAAATTGAAAAGGATGATCGGGCAACTCGCGTCATGAAAGTATGACAAGTCGGACAACACCTTAGTCTCAACAATCAATAACATATCCCAACCTGCCGTTTCTTGAACACCTAAAAGTCATCATAACCTTGCGAAAAATGAGTATAATAAACTTTATGCTCTAGGTCAAATGTGTATTAATCCCTTCTTGACCGAAATCTCATTAAACCTTTAGAACCCCGACCGTTGGTAGATTCTTTTCCCCAAAACTTCAAACATGACACCCATTGAAACTTCCACCAAATCGATGGGTATACCACTGATTAATGCTTTCATCTTAATAATATTATCTAGACATTCATAGATAGGGGTATTATTGCCTCACTAGCAATCTTAAGCCCAATACTACCCGTAATCCTCTTCTAGCACACATAACTTGGGTGAATGCCATCCTTTTAGAAGGAGATCCAGAATTTGACCCCTCAACCAGAATCAATCCCATTGAAGAACCTAATTACCTACCATCTCACCTAAATCCCTCAAAATGAGTCCTTCCTTTCTCCAGCATCCTACAAACCTTATCGATCAAGCTCTATCCCTCTTTACCTGAGCGTGTATTATCATTCGTACCTGCTTAGAAGGGGGAGTCATGGAACTGGCTGTGTTACTAGATCAACTTTGGAATTTTGGGTTGAAATTACCCTTAAAAGTGACCATTGATTGTGAGAAGATCAGTAAACTATTTATGGAAGCCCGGATGTGGGACCAAGAATCTAATGAATGGGTTGTGTCGAGGAAAGAGTTCAGCCTAGAAGACATTGTGCAAGTTATGTAAGATATATTCCTCTAAAAGCGAGAGATATTCACTGTCTTCGAGTTGTTCATGATCCTGAAACTCAAAGGGTGATAGGTCACATCCTTCCATCACTCCCCCTGAATGGAAAGATCTGTACGATGAAGCCATAGAGGTTATTGAGTGTATTAATTTTTTTTGGAAATATGATATTGTTGCCACTCGATAGGGGGATAATTTTGATAGTTTAGAAGATGAATTGAACTATAAGGAAGCTATATCAGTTGCTTCTTCGTGTGGGATAATCTCCTTTGAATAATGGGGGTGGGGGGTCAACAAGGTATCTATAAGACCCAAAGTAGATAAAGATACAAGGTTCTTGTTACTGCCTATGTTAACCACATAACCTGATCCGGGCAATATTACAAAGATCCAATTTCTCCATCAGCTAAAACAGATAAGGGAAAATGATTCGCTTCGGAACTCTCGATGCCAGAGATGATAGTTGAAGAAAGAAGGGTCCTTGACTAGCTAAAAAAGGCTTGGGCCAACATCACCCTATGGGGACTCTTTATATCCTCCCACTGTCATAGAAATGCCTTGATAAAGCTCCTCATGGGACCCTTGGTTCCTCCTATTACTATTCCTGAAGAAGTAGTGCATATGGTTGGATCTCTGACTACTACCACGCTCATCTTCTTCTTCTACGAAGAGGAAATTTCAAAGATCGATCCTAATCATAACTATGCCCTCAACATCTCCATTGAAGTCACGGGGAAGGCAGTTCCATTGGAAGTTGTAAATAACAGCTCCGCCCTCAATGTCTTCCCACTCAAAATCCTTAATTGACTGGGGTTTAAAGTAAGTGATCTCACTCGAACATCCACCACTATCCATGATTATGAAAATAATCGTCGAGAAGTTATGGGTTCCATAAATCTTACACTAACGGCTGTCCCTATCCTCCCTCAAACATAATTTCAAGTCAGCAACATACCCTCTTACTTCAACGTACTCCTTGGCTGCCTATTGCTCCACATTATACAACGATTTCTTCTTTTCTCCACTAGAAATTGAAGTTCTTTACTAATGGTAAGGTAATAATAATTCTCGAGGATGACGAAAATTCAAATGGTGCCACGACCAATAACCCAATATTGGAGATTCATCACGGGGCTAATGACATGTTTCTCCTCGATTTTAAGATTAACCCACTTACTGTCACACTGGTAACAATTCAAAATATCGAGTGTTCCCAAAGCACAGTCCTCATGATCATCTTAATGTAATTCCGATGTTTAAAAACATGCAGTTCAGTCCCGAAATGGGACTATGTGGACGCCAATAGGGAATTATCGATCCAATAGTCCTAAAAAAATCCTTTCCCCCATTTGACCTCGGCTACCAACCATCACCGACGGAACTCAAGTCACTCTACTACCATATCATAAAAGAAGCTTAAAAAGCAAGAAGATAATCTTAAGAGACCCCCTAAAAGGTAGACCTGTCAAGGAAGGTGAGGATTTACCCTTTTGTGGATTCCCCGAACCGTGGTATGACCCTGTCGAGAAAAAGATGAAATTAGGGCTAAAGATCTTCTACAAAGATAAAATCTCCTGGGATGAAGGGCAGAAGCATGAGCTAGAGTCTCCAACAACCAAAGCAGTGTAAAGCACTAAAAATTTTGGGGGTAGTGACACTGATGAGTCATTCGACTTACATACACTAGGGTGGGATCTCTGCATGATCCATCTAAAAGTTAAACTGTGTGACCTGTCCAAAAAGATCACTGCTACCAATGTACCCCTCCTCAATTGGCATGCATTCTTGTCCAGCCTGCGCCAATTAACCTGAACCCTATTGTTCATACTCTCCAAGAAATGCTCGAGTCTACTATTTTTTCTCCTATTTCTAATGTAATTATGAACGAGGCCTTCTTTGATGAGGTCCTCACCGCTATATTCCCTGAAAACATTTTTAAGGAAATAAATGATGATTTCGAGTATCTTACTATGCCTTACATTAATTATCTTTATTTTAGTCAAACTTTTAATGAAGATGATTTAATAAATGAACAATTCTTAACTGATCTCAATAAGGAAGAAAATAAATAACATAACCTCATTCAAACTAATGATGATGAGACTATTATTATTAATCTCGATTCTAGTAGCCATCCGTGCGAGATTAGGATAGGGTCCACCCTCGACGAGCATGAGTGATCGTAGTTTGAAGAGATTTTAAAAGATTTTGTAGACATTTTTACGGTCCTATGACAACATGCCTGACATTGACCCGAAAATAGCACAGTATGAAATCCCTACCTTCCGAGAAAGCAAACTTAGCAAGCCAAAATTGAGAAAACTTCGGACAAAGTGGTCCCTCAAAGTCAAAGATGAAGTGGTGAAACAATTAGATGTAGACTTCATTCACGTGTTGAAATAGTCACATCCTCAAATCATTTGTCGATGGTTTTACTAGGTATAAGCACATTAAGATGCATTCTAACCATCAGGAAAAAGAAACCTTCATCAACCCATGGGGAACCTTTTTCTACACGGTCTCAAGAGTGCCGGAGTTACCTACCAAAGGGCCTCTACAACCATCCTTCAAGATATTATCCACAAGGAATTCGAAGTCTATATTGACGATATGATTATCAAGTCCAATACTAAAAAAGGTCACAAGCCTACCCCGAGGATATTCTTTGATTATCTACAATAGTACTAGATGTGACTCAACCTGCAGAAATGCATCTTCGGTGTCACCAAGGGAAAACTCTTTGAATTCATGGTCAGTAAAAAAGGGATTGAGGCAGATCCCTCCAAACTAAAAGCAATACTCAAGATTCCACCACCCTGGACGGAGTAAGAAGTGCGTGGATTCCTAGGTAATCTCCAATAAATCAGTTAGTTCATCAACCAACATACCTTTATCTATGAGCCCATCTTCAAGATTCTCTAAAAGAACTCAACTAAAGTTTGGAATAAGATATGTCAGGAAGACTTCAATTAGATCAAAAGATACCTTACCCTACCTCTGGTGCTTATGCCTCTATAGCAAAGTCTTCCCTTCCTGCTATACTTGACTGTCACCGATACTGCAGCAGGAGCTATATTATCTATATACATTGAGGAATATTGTAAGGAGAGAGGAATCTATGACTCTCATTGAAAGCTATCTAGGTACGAGGTAAGCTACATCGCATTAGGAAAGGTGTGCGTCGCCTTGGTCTGGGTCACACAAAAGCTTCATCATTACATGCTTGCATTCCCTATCAAACTGGTATCCCAAATGGATCCAATGAAATACCCATCGTATAAGCCCACCTTGTCTAGCTTCATGGCCCACTAAGTGATGTTACTAGTCAAATTTATATCATTTATGTCACATAGAAGGCTACAGAAGGGAAAGCCATCTCCAATTACCTTGCCAACAATCCCAAGGAGGGAGCTGAGCTTTAGATTTTTGAATTATGAGACGAAGAAATCGTTTTCAACACTCATGAGGACCTCAAGTGCCAAATGTTATTCGATGGAGATGCAAATAAGAAAGTTATGGTATTGGGATACTCCTCATTGCCCCCGATAATTGTCACACCCCTATTTCCATTAAACTGGATTTCACTTGCCCCAATAATATGACATAGTATAAGGCATGTACTATAGGGCTCAAGATCGCCCTTAAGAAATGGGTCAAATGCATGGATGTCTATGGAGACTCCACCCTCATTGTGGGGTGGATGCTCAAGAAATTGAAAGTCAAAGATGAGAATCTCCTACCCTTACAACAATATTTGGCGCCTCTTTAAACATGGTAGGTATCCCAATATGCTAATAAGAAAGACCGTGTGACCCTTCTCAATCTGGCAACTCAGTATATCATCGACGATAAGACACTCTTTAAAAGGAATTTCGATGGAACCTACTTGCATTGCATAGCAGGGGCTGCATCGAAGACGTGAAGTAGAAAATCCACAGTGGGGAATGTGGACCCCATATGAACAATCACATGCTTTCTAAGAAGATCATCCATCACGGATATTAATGGACCACTATGGTTCAAGATTGCACTGCTTATGTCCGAAGATGCCTCCAATGACAGTAGTTTGCCAACCTTCGGCACTTGCCTCCTCAGGAGATGTACAATATGACTTTCCCTATCCTTTCTCCACTTGGGGCATTGACATTATCGGGAAAGTCACTCTCAAACCTTCAAAAGGGCATGAATTCCTCCTGGTCTCCATTGACTACTTCAGGAAATGGGTCAAAGTCGAGTCATATAAGGTACTAAATGAAAATATAGCAGATAAGTTTATGAGATGGAATATCATCTGTCGCTACGGAGTTCCCCATGAGTTGATGTTAAATAATGGATTATATTTCAAAGATGAGTTCACATAACTAGTTGATGAGTATGGAATCTAGAGGCATAAGTCCTTTCCTTATCGCTCACAAACCAATGGCACTGTTAAAGCCACCAACAAAAGCCTTAAGACCATCATTATGAAGATGACTAAAAGTTACAGAGACTGGGATGATTGAATTCCATATGGCCTCTAGGGCTACCATATCTCCATTAGAACACTCACTGGGGCTACTCACTAATCTCTGGTATGCACTATGGATACGATCCTCCTGGTCGAACTTAAAATACCTTCTCTACAGGTTATGCTCGAAAGTTAAGTCAGTGAGGAACATTAGCATCAAAATCATTACGACAAACTTGTGCTCTTATATGAAAGGAGGTTGAAAGCCCAATATCATATAGAAGGGTAACACTGTCTTATTGAGTGATCATTCAATAAAAAGGTCAAGGACCGCGATGTCCAATAAGGAGATCTTGCCCACAAGGAAGATAAAATGCAAACCCAATTGGAGTGGACCCTACATCGTAAAGAAAATCCTGTCTAGTGGCGCTGCTATGCTCACAGACGTTGTTGGAGAAGAAATGGCACGTCCAGTCAACTTAGATCGTCTCAAGAAAATTTTACCCCTAGTCCGAACTCTCATCGTGCTATGACTCTTCTTCACCCTTCTGTTCTTAAAAAAAAATCTCTTCCACTTTCTCTACTCAGAACTACGTAGAACCTGATCCTCTCAGAAATCAGCCCTTTTAAAAAAAGAGAAGTTCACAATTTTTAAACCCCAAAGAGGTACATAGGCAGCCCATAAGACACACATGGGCTTGGTACTTTCTCTCTCATAAAATTATATTCTTTCCCCCTGTGAGAATGATGATCTCTCTCACCATTTAAATGAAAAAAGAATTATCTATGCCTTAGAAATTAGTATAGAGAGTTCAAGCAAACAATTCATTAAAGACACAACAAAATATGTTGAAATCGTTCATTTTTATTTAAAAAAATAAAGGTTACAACTATTATATGATATATAAGTAACGGGAATAAAAAACCTAAACAACCTTCTCACAAACATCTCAAAACCTACACAACCTTCTCATAAGATTTATATTACCACACCACCCTTTCATACCCAATACATGTCTTCAGCAACCAGACGAACCCATTTTATCATTGCCTATCCCCGAAGGGCCCCAAGAATCGAAATCCCAGTTGCGACTCAATATCCGCTCCATGCGATGAAAAGCCTTAATCATCTTGGATAAAACCAAGACATCTTCATCCAAAGTTTTGAACATCACAAGCCATCTCTGTCCAGTCTCTTCAGTAAGAATATTCCTAATAATCAGCTTTCATAGTAACTTCAAACAATCCCCGGATACAAACCCAGCCCCCCCAATAGATTGAGACGGACGTGTATATGGTCGACGGCGTTGCCAAAAAGTCCCCAATATTATTCTCAATAGCTCAGTCAAGTACCCCATGACACTGGGCGTGGAAGCCTCCATGGAAGATATAAGGAAGTCTGATGAAGACCCACCAACCGCACATACCGATAATCATCTAATTACAAGACAAGCTATAGATTGCCCCACTATGGTACGGACCAATGAAGACTCTTAGACCCATTATTTACAAGATAATTAACCTAGTTCACCATCATCGGTCCAAAAATTGAAGAAAGATTGAGAAAATAAGTTGGGAACGCCCGACAAAGGGTACTCAGAAAGGGCCTCCAGGCGCAGTCTGTTTGATAGCCACATGAATAGCATAACAGGGCTCCCGATAAGAAATTAACCCGACCCTCCTTCAGGCATCCAGTCCATTAAGGGACTTTGCTAGTATAACAGTAGTTGGAATATTTTGGTAAAACATCCAAAATACTATCGTGGATACCTGAGAGTTAACTGTCATGTTTCCTGTCACCAAAATTAGCCTGGAAATCAATCACAGGGCTTCGACACCAGCAAAATCATTACCAGTGAAACCTCTCCAGCACACGGAGTTCAATAAAGTCGGGAGGATGATACTTTCTTCGTGCACCAACGATCGAGCAGATGAGGGAGAGATAATGAGCAACTCGGCTAATGATACCTGAGGAGAACTAAACAAATCTGGATGGCTTCTGCAACACTTGGGTTGACACCCAACATAGCAAAGAATTTATCATAATTAGGGCACACTTCATCTAGGTCGAATCGAAAGACATACTCTTCAGGATACCAAAATTGCACCCCCAATTCCCGAAGATTCCAATCTATAGGGCGGTTATGCCACAAGGAGATTTGGTAGAGGAACATGGCCTCTAAGTCTTCGAGATAAGCCGCGAAAGTTATAGACATTAAAATGCCATTTCGAAAGAAGAATAAAGATTGCAAAAGAAATAAGTTTGGGTTATGGTGATGAAACCCCCCATCAAACTTCCCTTTTATATCCACAATCACTCATAAAAGATAAAAAATTTGAGCTGCTGCCAGGCCCTCTGATCCTAAGTACTGATAAGTACACGTGAAGTGCAATCAAAGATAAGGAAGTGATTTTGACTTGAACCTTATGCCAATAGGCAGGCCAAGGGGTATGCCGATCGACACCACCTATTTTTGGGAATTCATTACTTTCATCTTTCGTGTATATCATTTCCAAAATAAAGACTTTAATTTGTAAAAAATAAAAAATCATCATGTTGGTAAAAATCCCTTTTCAAGTCTTTCTTCGATTTGTTCTGTTTTATTCTATCTTACCTTTGCAACAAATAAAACCTTAGAAAAAAGAATTAAAGTGCATGTAAAGTAAGCCATTAAATTAAGATAACAAAAAAAATGCATCTTATATAATAACTTGTTAAAAATGATTACATTATTTCTTCAGGTGCAGAAAAATAGAAAAAGAGAAAAAGAAAAGACGAATCAGGACATAACTTGAACCTCTAAAAACCCAATAAAACCTCCATGTCAGGAGCCTCGATAAACATACTTCCCCCGACGATGTGCAGTAGACCCCCTACTTTCGGAACTAAACTCCTCAGATGTAGCCGGTGGCACCACGCAAGAGATGGTCGAATTCTTCACATAGTCATACACTGACTCCATCTAGTCCTAAATGTCCCGTAGCCAGGTTTTCGACACATGAATATTTTGTAAAACAACCAAACCACTAAAGGCAAGCGAATCAGTAATGACAAGAAGAAAATCATGAAGCAAAAATACAAAAGAAGAAAATAAGTCATACATCTCTCCGTAGAGCCTCCTCAGTAAGACCCGCAAAGTCGTCTATCTCTGCATGAGGGCAATGTGGCATCAAGACCGCCTTCCCACTGTGCACCCGAAAATGATAAGAAGGGGTGAAAATGTGGTGTAAAAGAACCTCCTCCGCTGCCACCTCTATTCCCCTGTGCCATAGGCCTACACCACTATTACACTGGTACCCCTCCCAGATCTTGCTGTAGGTGGAGACATATTCTCCACGTCATAGATACACGATGACATCATCCAGCTGGTCACAAAGTCTAGGTAGTCATAGTCTGCCTTCAAATCAGTATAACGAGTATAGGGCTCGCCCTCCATAGCTGTCGCCATCGCCTCATCGAACATCTCTTTTGCCAGCCTCATACACTCAAGTGGCATCGACGGTGGGACCTCCACCTCACCCTCCATCACCTGCCTTACAACCCTCTCTCTCAGGAACCAGACGTACCAAAACTCGTGCGCCAATAGCCTCCTCATTTGGGCATGTATGCCTATGATCCCCACAACCCTTAATAACAGACACCAAGTGTAGAAGGTAACCTGTTTCCCCATCAAGAATCAATAATCTACCAAGTGAAAAACAAAGTATTCAAACTACAGAAGTAGAAGCCTAACCTAATTACTCGTCAGGGCGTTCAGCGCCGTCGTAACATCCTTCAAAGAGAGGGACTAGTTCGATCACCTATTTAATTTCCTCCACCTGTACATCATAGAGAAGTTCCCTAGCTAGCTCGCCTTCAGGGATATTATCCTAATGTTATGCTCGATTACTTCATAAAACCACGTATGCGGAAGGCAATGCAGGATCTCAAAAGGAATGAAAATGAAAAGATAATAGGAAAATAAGAGGAAATTGAATCTAAAGATTATCTCCAAAAGATACGTAGGCCCTGTAAAAGTCTGTTGACAACATCGACTGAAAGCCTCCAAATAAGCATAGAGGAACGCTAGCATAAATCTCCCTCAGTCGTATAGGTGGATCTTCAAGATGATCCTCAAGAATGGGAGAAACCACAAGTGGACTACATCGCTGCTCGTCACCACCACAAACCCTCCCAAAAGAAGTAAAATAAACAAGAGGGTCGTCTTCTTCACTTGTCGCCCATCGGTATCATTAATCCTCCTAGACATCAAGGTCTCCTTTAGCACCAATATACGGACAGATTCCCCTGATACAATCCTCCCTATGTTACCCTAGGTAGCTTGTACTGCTACCTAAAAAATGCACGGGGTATAATCCACCACTATCTACTGGCCCTTGCACTCCAGCCTTGTCAACTGATGAACATCGAAAGGAGTTACTATCATCTCCCAAATTCCCAAATAAAATGCGTGGGTCTTGTCCCACCACCTCTCGCCCAAGGTACATAACATCACTATGGAAGTTAATGTCTTATCCAAAGCCCCCAGTAATGGGCCGAATTCGGTAGTCTCTACCATAAATCGAATAACCATAGGAAAGTGGTACCACACTTCCTTCATCCTAGTTAACCCACGGGAGAGAATACTCAACAAAGTTATGTCAAGCTGTATAAAAACCCAGAAAAAACTTTAACATCCCAAGGATAAAAAGAAAAATAAAAAGAAAAAAAAGAAAATGGAACAAAGAACGAATGCTTACATAACTATTAGGGTTCCTTACCCTTGCGGAATGATGATGTGCTGGCTCACACAACAAAACCATCTCGTCAAGAACGGGCTCGAAATTGTCATAAATGTTCTCATTCCCCAGTACTAGCGGCGTAGCAACATGCCCTTACAAGCCCTCCCAATCATCAATTTCTATCCACTTGTTGACTGAGGTGCCTTCCATGAGTTCTTTTGAAAAAATAGACCCGAAATTGATGGCCAGTCACTCGAATGAAGGTACGAAAAAATAAGGAGAGTCACTACCATTTTACAAGGAACTAAAGGGCATGCCAATCGGTAGTCCCCTTGACCTACCTATAGACAATGACTTTTCACCTCCCCCAAGAAGTTCAGGAGTCCATTCCATATGTCAATAGGAACCCCTAGCTATGCCTATGGGCAGTCCCCTTAAAATTTCATTACAAAAATTGTAGAAAAATAAAAAAATTGCCTGAAAAATTCAAAAAAAAATCCCCAAACGTCCCTGTAAGATCGAATGCATCACAGTTTTGAGAAAATTCATTAAGAAGCACCGACCCACTTGAAAAACTCTTATCACTATCATTATCCCAAACAAGATGAGATGCAAAATGTATTAGCACGTATAAAATTATACTCCCCAGCGAAACCCAGAATCTAAGTGTGCCTACACTCGCAATATCAACACCCTCCCCAGCAGAGTTAGAATTAAAGAACACTCCCCACTAGAAACCCTTTAGGTTCAAAGAATAAACTTAGGTCCACAGAATTGACCTCGCCCCACTGAATTAGTCGTCTGAACTTTTTAGGTCTATAGAATCGACCTCGACCCTCTTAATCGATCATCTCAACTATTTAGTTTCGTAGAATTGACCTTGACCCTCTCAATCAGTCATTTCAACCCTTTAGATACACACAATAGAATTATATCTGCATAATCGATCTTGACCCACTGAATTGGTCGTCTCAACTCTTTAGATTCGCAGAATTGACCTTGACCTTTGAATCAATCATTTTAACTCTTTAGGTTCGCAGAATTGACCTCGGCCCTCTGAATTGGTCTTTTCAACCCTTTAGAATCTGGAAATAGACCTAGGTACACAGAATCAACCTCGACCCGCTAAATTAGTCGTCTTAACTTTTTAGATCTACAAAATTGACCTCGACCCTCAAAATCAGTCATCTTAACTCTTTAGGTTTGCAGAACCGATCTTGATCTTCTAAATCTATCATTTCAACCCTTTAGGTACAAAAAAATAGACTAAGGTTCGCAGAATCAACCTCGACCCGCTGAATTGGTTATTTGAACCTTTTTAGGTCTGTAGAACCAACCTCGATCCTCTGAATCGGTCATCTCTTTTCTTTAGGTCTACTAAATTGACCTTGAACCTCTGAATCAATCATTTCAATCCTTTAGGTCCACAGAATATACCTAGGTCCTTAGAATTGAACTCGACCTACGTAATTGGTTATCTCAACTCTTTAAGTCCTTAGAATTGACCTCGGCCCTCCGAATCGATCATTTTAACTCTTTAAGTCTACATAATTGACCTCAACCCTATGAATCTATCATTTTAGCCCTTTAGGTCCATATAATAGACCTAGGTCCATAGAATCAACCTCGACTCGTTGAATTGGTCGTCTCAACCCTTTAGGTACACATAATCGACCTCGACCCTTTGAATCAATCATTTCAACTCTTTCAGTATGCAAGATTGACCTCGACCCTATGAATCGATAATTTAAAGCCTTTAGGTCCATAGAAATGACCTAGGTCTGCATAATTGACCTCGACCCACTGAATTGCTCATCTCAACTCTTTAGATCCACCATATTAACCTCGACCCTTTGAATTGGTCATTCAAACTCCTTAGGTTTGCAGAAATGAGCTCGACCTTCTGAATCAGTTATTTAAAACCTTTAGGTCCACATAATAGACATAGGTCTATAGAATCGACCTCGGCCATATAAATTAGTCATTTAAACCCTTTAGGATCATATAATACACCTAGGTCCATAGAATCAACCTTAGTCCTCTGAATTGGTCATCTTAACTTTTTAGGTCAATAGAATCAACCTCAACCCTTTAATCGAGAACGGTTAAATCCCCTAATCGGGTCCCCAACCCTTAAACATCGATGAGGTTTTTATCTTTTGACGACCTCCGCTTGTTCCAAGCTCGATCGTCGAGGGGCTTTATAGACACCTCATATTGGTACCTCTACATACCTCCTTAGGTTCCTAACACTCCTCCTCACATCATAAGACCCTAGGCCCTAATTCAAAACCTGGTCCAGAGACCACTGGGTGCTCCCAAGCCCCATTTGACCTCGATCAACCCTCCAATCTGAGCGAAACTCATTAGACTCTCATAATTATCTAAATCCTCTTTTTAATGAATTAGTTGGTGATTATGAGCTCTCATTGTCTGGTATTGTACTGATCGTCTCTACCACACTTCCTTCTCCACTCCAATGCCATAATGTTCCTCTATTTTCTACTAGTGCACTCCTATAACAAGCAACATCGATTACATGGAGTATCACGAAGAGTAGTTCACTGGAAAAGACATAGCTACATATAAGAAGGAAAAAGAACCAAGTGCAAGATCAGGTCTCAACGGGATGATCATGGGTTCCATAGCGTGCATGAATCGGCCTCACGATCACGCATACCCACCTTTTTTACACTGAACCCTAGTCTAGAAGACACTGAATGCTCCCATGCCTCATTTGATCTCGGCCTACCCTCCAATCTAAGAAAATCTCATTGGACTCTCATAGGTCTATGAATCCCCTTTCCAATGGTCCATACCGTATATGAATCATCCTCACGTTTTGTGATTACCCACCTTTTACTTCAAACCCTGGTCGAGAAGACATCGAGTGCTCTTAAGTCCCGTATAAACTCGATCAACACTCTAACTTGAGCGAAGATCATTGGAATCTCATAGGGCTTTGAATTCCCTTTCCAATGATCCATAATGCGCGCGAATCAACCTTACAATTCGTGCGTATTGACCGTTCAACTCTGAACCGTGATCTAGAGGCCACCAGGTTCTCTCGAGCCTTGCTTGACCTCAGTCAACCCTCCAAATCGAGAGAAGATCATTGAAACCTCATAGGGATCTGATTCTCATTTCCAATGGTCCATAACATGCGCATCAGCCTCACGGTTCACATGTACTTGCCTTTTTACTCCGATAACCCCTTGTTTAGAGGCCATTGGGTGCTTTAGATCCCCATTTGACTTTGATCAACTATTGAACACGGGATTGTCTTAATTTATTCTTGTAGGGATATGAATATCCTTTCCAATGCTCTCGGCCTTATGTGATTCGGACTTACGATTTGCATTTTATGCCTATTTTTCCAAAAAGTCTATTCCGGACTACCTATAGGCACCCTAAACTCCCTGTCGATACTTTTCATCGCCAATAAGGAAGGGGTGTGCCGATAGGTAGGCCAGGGGACATGCCAGTCGGTACCCCCCTGAAACCCTAATTTTTTACTATTTAAGGGGACCGTGACCTCATTCCCAGGGGCCCCTTTTCAGAAGTCAAAACATTCTCCTCGAAATCAGTGCATCCAAATTTCATTTTCCAAATGTTCTCTCCAATTTCTTTCATCACTCTCATCCATCTTTCACTACACTTTTTACTCTTATCTCACCACCATCTAACCACCTAAAAATCATCCTCTATTACTAAAAAAATCGAATTAAAGTCCTATAGAAGATCTACTCTTATCCATTTACAACTCATTCGATTAGTATTAGGAATTTACTTTTCTTTCCATTTTTGATATATCTTTGTTTCATTTCTTTTCTTCAAAACTAATCTTCATTTTTTTTATTTTCTACACACAAATCTTATTTTTCATAAAATATAAAAAATCCAAAAAAAGGGCTTTCCTATAAATCCTAAACTCGAATTTCCTCATATTCCCCACTCCTTAGACTTGTGCACATTTTCCAAAAATAAACTAAAGGATGTTATAATTTAGGATTTATGGGTGAAACCCCACGCTTGCGTGTTATCAAACTATGTGAACTTTAATGCCTTTTGGGCTACCTAGGCGTCCCGATCCAATCTTGGGATTCGAGTCCTATTTTCTCATTTAGTCACTTTATGTTTTCTTGCATTTAATAGTATTACGAATACGCGTACTCCTACATATTCGTGGCCCTCTCGATATACACACTCACTTTTTCATAGTGATTTGTGATTTGACGAACACTCGTATTATATCTTTATATTATTCTTTTGTATACTCCTTAAATTGATTCCGCTCTGTCTTTCCTATGAAGTGAGTCTAATTATTTCTCTCCCTTTGTTCACACCGCACATATGTACACACGTATCACATTTTGGAGAAAAGGAGAATATTATCATAGAACATGAGAGACCGAAAAGGGAGAAATGAGTGCCTAACATATTTCCATTTCGTAACTTAGTAACCTAACCCTCAACTCATTTGGTTTCGTATGCATTAATATGTCTTGTGATGCCGTTCTGTCTGGATGGCTACTTTCTTTTACTTATTTTGAGAAAAATAGGTTGGCGACTCCAATTCTATATTTTTCTCCCCTTTAATGACGAACTTTTTATATTCGTGGCAACCCGCAAAAATTAGCTCAAGTTGTGGAAAAAGTATTCCCTTTATCCTCGAATCCCGACACGTGAGGAGAGAGGGATTTCTTCAATTTTCTCTCCCTTTCAATCCGCACAAGAGGAATCCAACCCTAATAGCCACAATATCTAAAAAGAATGTACCAAACCAAGCAATTAAACCAAACACACGAAGAAGAAGATGTGAGGAGAAATTCTTTCAGGAAAAAGCTATATTCAACATTGTTTAAGACTCAGTAAACCACGAAGGACTTACAGACAACTTAGAGCTCCATTAAGTTTAATGCACTAGTGTCTTAGAATATTTAATAGAAAACTATGCAATCCAACACCACCCACAGGAAGAAACTCTTCCCTCACTTTCCACTGATCAGCTTCAGGATTGCGGAATCCTTTCTTCTTCAGCAGTAGTATCACAACTTCATAATAGTCATCCATAGAGAAAAATATATAAGGGTTTAATAAAGTATATGGAAAATAGGTTTGACAAACTCAACAAAATTTTCCATAAATGTATGATTTGGAAAATAAAGTGTTGTTTTAAAGAAACATAAAGAGGAAAACTTTTGTAGTAGGTATGGGAATTTATTTTCGCCAAAAGAGTTATGTTAAATAGTCTAAAAGTGTCTAATTTGTAGAAAACATGATTTTCGAGGCCGTGGACTTCGTCCGAATGAAAATACCACTTTGTTCGAACAAAAACCCATGTTTCATTCTAGCGAAGTTAAGTCTTGTTCAAACTAACTATTTAGTTCATTCCAATAATCTTCCAAAAGGTGAAATTATGTTAAACATAAATGCCCCGTCTGAAGTTCGTTCTTACGAACACAAACATTCGTTCCAATGAAGATCCAACCTTGTTTGAACGAGATAAGGTCTCATTATGAGGAGATGCCAATCTCATTCTAACGAACCAATCAAAAATTATTTTGAAAAAAGTTTTTATGAAAAATGCATCGAATAAAAAAATTCACATCCTAATATAAATTTGACAAAGTATCAAATACCCTAAATACCATATACCTCCATATTGAGTCGTAAGAGTTTCAATGGCTTGAACCCCTTGTCCGTAATAGACAAGGGGTAAGAACTAAGCATGAATAATAAGAATCACCCGAATCCAAATGAAATAACATCACAAACATAATCAATTAATCACATGCGATGAAATTTCAAAGAAGCACGCCGACCATTTTTAAAAAAATTCAAAAATTTTCAAGTACAAAAAGTATATAAATAAAAGACGCATATATGTACAAATACATCACATCATGGAATAACACTAAATATTCGAATCATGAAAGCGGAATATAATTGTGTGAATATTTTCCACTGGCAAATCAAGATAGGCAATCATAACCTGGGCGCAAGAAGTCAATGAGATACTTCCAAAGAAATGACTCAATTTCAAACTTAGGTGTAAGAATGTTGAATAAAATAAAACCGACTCTATGTATGCAGCATGCTATGAACTAAAATGCTTCTCAAAAAAATAATACCAAACTATTTAATATTGTTCAAGAGAGTTCGTTGTGTAAACCCATTGATCTTGTACTTCGGAACACCCTAAAAATATCACATAATTAAGAATTCACCCTCATAGTTTTGAAGATATCATAATGCTCATGTGTAACGAAACATCAATGAAATAATAATGGCCTTGGCACTTCTATTTTTGTGTGCCGTTAATATTTAGGCTCTTTGTGCAAATGGTAAAAAGAAATACGGGAAATGGTTTTTACAAGCTTAACATGTGTACAAAAAAGAGAATTTGCTCTTTCGTAGCCCCTTTACACTGCTTAACATATAATACATTTTTCGTAAAAAGAAATTCGGGAAATGGTTTTTACAAACAAAATGTATCTTTAGTACATTTGGTTCGTTATTAAACACTATTGAGATGAGAACACCATATTTGACACATATCGAGTAAGTACAATGTTCAAACAATATGTACAGATGTGCAATAAAGGTGATAAAAAGTCTAGCACGTAAAGCATAATCATCAATGAACAATGAAATGCTAACCACGCATTATTAAACACACTAAGAAAATGAATCCATGTATCAAAACACATTGAAAAATTCACATGAATGGATGGAATGTAGAGATGATTCGAACATCTTAAATGCATATCCACATATGGTGAAAAATGAAAATACAAAAAACTTTTTCAAAAATTTTACTAAAAATAAAATCTTTCTAGAAAGTTTTAATCTTTTTCTTAAAGCCGAAAATATTTTTGTATTTTTTGAAACATTTTTTTTTCAAATGAAAGCATATATAAACATAGTATTACATAGAAAAATAATCTAACCATAGGGACAAATGATGTGAACATGATAATTACCCTACACTAGATAAAGTACCTGAACTCAATCAACGGAATAAATACCCAAAGACTTCCTAAGATTCTCGAATCTAAGTGCATATAAAGGTTTTGTGAAAATATCGACAAATTGGCATTCGGTGCTCACGAAGCTCAAGGACACAACCTTTTCCTCAATGAGACGATGAATGAAATGCTCACATATCCTAATGTGCTTTGTGCATAAATGTTTAACTAGATTATGGGATATATGAGTTGTACTCGTATTATCACATGAAATAGTCATTGTGTCTTGGATGATCCCATAATCTTCCAACATTTTGTTCATCGATAAGAGTTATGTACAATAACTCCCGATGGCTATGTACTCAGCCTCCACCGTGGATAAAGAAATGGAGTTTTTCTTCTTATTCAACCAAAATATAAGATCACTCACAAAGTAAAAACACCCACCCGACGTGCTCCTACAACCATCAACATTCCGACCCAATCAACATCCGAATAGGGGGATAGACGGGAATAACAAATACTGTAGAAAAAAGTGTCACTCACTTATTTGATGATATATTTAAGTGTGAGCAAGTGAGAATATTTTGAGGAGGCTTGGTAAACATGAACAAACTCCAACACTAAAGGCAATGCTAGGACGACTCGCGGTCTTTGCTATGCTTAGTTGATGTACTCATAAGTGTGCGTGAGTGTTTAACGGAGTCTAAACCAAACTTCTTCACTAGGTCCCTAGCATATTTGGATTGAGATATGAATATCTCATCCTCAAGTTGATGTACTTAGAGACCTATGAAGAACGTAATCTCACCAACCATGCTCATCGCAAACTTACTCCTCATCTCCTTCACAAACATGTGAGCATGTTGGGAGCATGCGAATCTAAATACTATATTATCCACATAGACTTAAGCAACCAAGATCGCACCATTATCTCTCCTCACAAACAACGTCTTATCCACTCCCCCTCTCATGAATCCATGAGCTAAGAGATAAGAAGTGAACCTTTCGTACCAAGCATGGGGTGCTTAATTCAAACTATACAAGGCCTTCTTAAGATAAAATACGTATCCCGAGTGTTTTAAGTCTTCAAAGCCCTTTCGTTGTTCCACGTACACTTACTCCACTAGAATGCCATTAAGGGAGGAACTCTTGGCATCCATTTGGATTACTTGAACCATAGATGACATGCTATATTGAGTAGTAAGCGAATGGATTCAAACCTATCAATAAGAGAGAATGTCTCTTCAAATTCTACACCTTTCATCTGTGTCTAGCCTTGAGCGACCAACCTAGCCTTATTGTGAACTATGGTACCATTTTCATCCATCTTCTTCTTGCAAATCCACTTAGTACCAATCGTATTAGTCTTTCTAGGTTAGGGGACTAACTCCCAGACATCGTTCTTACGAAACTCAAGAAACTCATCTTGTATGGCGCAAACTAAATCCTCATCCATAAGTGTTTTTTTCACATTCTTAGGATCTATTAAGGATGTGTAGTAAAAGTAGCTAATCACATTCTCAAGTTGAGCATGAGTCTTGACCCCTAGTGTAGGATCACTAAGTATAGTGGAAAGGTCATTACTCTTTCAAACCCCAAAGGATAGATCCTTTAAATCAAGAGTGGGTTCCACCAGGGTAGTATGAGGAGCAATAGGATCATCACCAAAGGTTGCATCATTCTCACACTCGAGGTTAGGATCAATAGACGTAAGTGGATCATCGTCTCTAATTGTGAAATTTATTGATTCCATAACCTTAGATCTTGCAAGGTTACACACCCTATAATCCCTACTCGATGATGAATAACCTAGAAATATCCCCTCATAGCTTCAGGAGTCAAACTTTCCTAAGTGATATCTATCTCTCAAAATATAGCAAGGACTCCCAAAGACTTGAAAATACAACAAGTTAGGTTTCTTACCTATCCATAACTCATATGGCCTGTGTAATGTGTGTGGATGAAGATATACCCTATTCACCATATGGCATGCAGTATTAATTACCTCTGTCCCAAAAATGTCTAGGCACGTTTATCCTAAGAAGCATGGATCTAGCCATCTTATGAATTGTCCGGTTCTTCCTCTCAACAATCTCATTTTATTGAGGAGTACGAATGGATAAAAACTCGTATTTGATGCCTATTCCATCACAATAACTATCCACTATGGGTTTTTTAAATTCAGTGCCATTGTCACTACGCCTCCGATTAATAATGAAACATTATTGGTTTTGTTAGATATGACTCTAAAATTATTAGGAACTCAACTGCATCGGACTTTTTCTAAGAAACCTCATGATAAAGTATATTTAAAAGGCATTGACCATCACGAGAATGTATCTCTTACAAATAATGCTCTCCGTACATGTGGGTCCTATAAGATCCACGTGTATCAATTCCAACACATGAAAGGTGGTAATGGCATTTAACTTTCGATGGGGACTTCAATTTTTTTTTCCTTATTGGCAAGGACCACAAACTGAGGAAGTTGGTTTCCTAAGCGATGTTCAACCATGAACTACGTCTTTTTTCACTAATCTCTCAAGATCTCTAAAGTTCACATGACCTAGTCGTTGATGCCAAAGGTCCACAGAGGAGATTATGGCATTGTTGCACGCAAAGTAGGACTTAGGAATTATGAGTACAAAAAATATCACAATGCCGAAATCCACGAAAATAATCATAAAGATAAAAAGTAAAAGATCACAACATAACGATGTACGCGGTTCAACAACTTGCATACGTCCACGGAGAGGTTACCGCTCTTATTAAGTGTCTCTCAAAGTCTCAAGTTGCAATCCCTTTGCCCCTCGTCAGGGTGTATAATTTATAAATGTGTTATTATAGAGTTTGAGTTGTACAAGGAACCCAAACTAACACGTGGATAAGCCAAGGAATACCTGAATATCTTCTCCAAGATTGTTGGTATGTGATTTGACTATATCCGTAAGTGTTCTAATGTATCTTAAATACTCGAGTGTTAACTAATTCGTGATTTGGGTCGGGCAGTGTGTTGATCCATCTGGGCTGGTCGGTTACTCTCGTAAATTATATCAAATGGGCTTCCACAGTTGCTCCTAAAATCTTTGGGCTAGCAATTTTGGGCCAATGGATTTTAAATAGGCCCAACACCCGACGTGGCGTACTTGTTATTTTATGGGAGCTGAAGGGTAAGTTGGTCATCTTAGGGAAACCGAAGCACTAAAATCTTCTTAAGGAAGTGCGACTCACCATTTGAGAATTTTGAAACCAGTTCAAGTGCAAACTCAATTGTCAGTTCATTAATCCTGGTCATCCTTGCACATACTTTGTCTCTAAGCTTCCTTCCTTGCTTTCTGCATCAAAATCAGAGTTCTTCTTCTTCTTCTCTAAAGCTTCGCTGATTCTTGTAAGTTTAGCCTTTCCTTCTCAAAGCTTTTTCCTTGGAACTTATTTCATAGTTATAATTAGGGTTTTTCTTCATTTTTTAATCATGGCGATGCTGGATAATAAATCGGTAGAAGAATTTAGGTGCCAATACCATATTCCTGAATGTGTAGTTATTGACTGTGCCCCTCTCCCATGGGATGTTTGTGATATTGAGGGGGCACTAGATTCACACCCTTCTAATGACTCAGGGGGTTTAACATTTCCCTCAAACGAGTTATTTCTTATGTTCTTAAGATACTTTAAAATTATATCAGCTCAGTGTGCCCAAATGTTTGGAAGATAGTCAATTAAGTCCATACAATAAATGCCATCTATGGAACAAAATTTAGTCTTGACGTGCTATGCTACTACTACGTGTGGTCGCAAACCAAGGAAGTTTTATTGTATTTGAAGACCAGAAATGCATAGCGAGTCTAGTAGTAAATCTTTCAGATTCCCATAAGGATTATTAGGAACATGGTTTTATTGCTAGGAACTAGAAGCGTCCTCTTGCTTCTGCAGGCGAGAGACAACGGGGCTCTGTTATTTTTTATTATGGAGAGGCCAAAATATGTCGCTTCTTCTTTTATTTTCATTCTTTCCTGTTGACTTCTTGCTCTTTTATCCCTGTTCTTTTGGCTGATAATATTCCTCCTTTATTTTTATAGCTCGGGCCAAAAATCAAGAACCTCATATCAGTGAGATTGATGTTGATGAGCTTGTGAAGGTTTGGAGCATTAAATAAAGTTTGGTATACGGTGAGCGTCTGAGGTCGGCGACCTTTCTGTTGAAGTATAAGCATATATGCACTAGCTTTATTTGTCTTCTGGTTGACAAAGTCCTAATTTTAAAAGCTCCTGAGGCCAGCCCTTCTGATCTTATAGTGATAGAGGAGGACGAAGAAAGTTTTGAAGAGGAGGAAGAGGAAAAAGAAGGACATGGGAGAAGAATAAGAAGGGGAGGAAAAAGAGTAAGAAGATGAAGATATGTCCCCCTTGCTCAAGAAAAGGAAATTGAAGCTTCTCGATGATGAGGATGAGTAAGTCGTCTTACCTCATCGGCTTAAGTCACTGAAATCATCTTATAGTGGATCCCCGAGGACCAATGGCTCTAGCCTATTGGACAAGGGGAAAGAGAAGGAAAAGGAGATGGAGAAAGGGAAGGAAGAGAAGAAGAGAGATAAAGAGATAGGGGAAAGAGGAGAAAAATAGAGAAGAGAGAAGGGAGGCCAAAAGGAGATTAACTCCTGTTGTAGCTATTAAAGGGTCCAGTGTGGGTGATGCCCTGCACTTTGCCTCTGGTTTGCTAAAGAGGGCAGTGTTCACTACTGACTGTGAGCGTTCTTTGAGGTTGGGTCATCCCAGCTTTCCCTGAAAATAGATAAGGGGATGGCCCTGGTGAGTTCTTATACTTGAACTCTATTACTCTTCGTTATTTTCACTCCTTTGAACTAACTTTGTAATTCTATTTCTTTTCGTGCAGTTAAAATCTAATTCATGACTCTCCTGGACGATCATGCTGATAAGTCCATGAGGGAGCGGGAACTGAAGGATGAGAAGGAAGCCTTTACTAGAACTTGCCAGGCTTGAGAGAAGGAGTAATGAAAGTTATCCAAATCTCTCATTGAGCTCGAGGCATCCCAAAAGAAGGTGGTTGTCAAAAAGGACAAGCTCATCGAGGAGAATCAGAGTCTGACGAGCAAGGTTACAAAGCTAGAGGGTGACCTTACTAAGGAAAAGGATGCCAACAATCGTGAGGGCTTCAACAAATCCTGTGATGATGTAGAGGGGAAGCTCGCATATAATTGTAAGGTTATCTTAAAAAAGGGTTGGGACCAAGCCCTGAAGACAGTCAGAATCCTAACTGAGTCTGATCTTTTAAGTTTTCACTCCCCTAGTCCTGATCCGTATGAGGAAGGGGAGGAAGGTGATGTTGGTTGACCTACTGTCACAGAGATTGTCCCCATTGAGGGTGAAATTAATGATGGCCAAAGTTCTGGAGTTGCTATCAAGGGGAAGGTCGTGGCGGAAGAACAATATGTGACTGAGTAGGGCTTGTAGACTAGGAGTTTATTTTTTTTTATCTTTTTTCCTTATACAAGTTTTTTTATTTTTGACAATCTTTACTTCTCCTTCAGAGCTAGATGTATTGGCCTAGGCCACCTTTTTATGAACTGAATGAAGAATGCTCGTATTTTATACTTACTGGTGTTGTATTTGTGTTTGATGACTTCTATTCATTTTGATGACTGTAGACCATTGATTTAGATGAATATATCCCGACTGGCTCTGCCTAGGGCTGATCCTTGGTACAAACATCAACTTGAAGGATCGTAAAGCCTTTGTAAAGATCTGTAAATCCTTGATATCAAGAAATCAGAAGTACAAGAACCAATTTGAATTAGTCGCCAAATTAAAAGATAATCTTCAAGAGATAGAGGAGATTGGTGCCTCAGTCCAAGAAGAAGTCAATTTCTTGAGGGCCAAGCTCCTTAAGAATACTGAGGTTAGCCAAGTGGCTTAAGTCCTCTAGGTAAAAAATAATGCTTTGAAGAGGGACGTAATTGGGTTGAAAATCAAGGTTGTTAGGCTCAAGGAGCACATGGGGAGATTGATAAATGCCTTTAAAATGGTACCCTGAGAAGCCTGGTCTGAAGGCTATAATGTTGGTTTGGTAGATGCTCCAACAAAGCTTGAAGAGGCTGTGGATGCAAATTTCTCACGTGGGTGGTTGAGCGCCCTTAAGGAGGTCAGGATACCCAAGGACTCCAGGCGGTGGTATAAATACTAGGTTGAATGTGTTGCCTACTTCCATAATCCTTTATCAAAGTATGATTGATGGATCCCAGCTGAAGCTATTCCCTCCCATCTCCTAGAGCATGAACTAGATAGTGACGGGGAGGAGCTAGCTCCTAAACTGGATGATGGTCAAAGAGCATCTGTTGCAGACTACCTTTCTCACTACCCTGAGACATCTTAAGTGTTTCGCATATTTTTGGTCTTTTTTGTAAATATAACTTCTCATAGTAATGAATGAAAAAGTTTTATTTATTAATTTTTGATGTTTTGAGACCATGCTGACTAAACATTTATAGACCAAGAAATAGTGATTCACTGTGCGATATTTGATCAACCGCTTTGGGTCCTTTGCTTTTTTTTTTGTTTTATCATTTTGAGCTTTTTAGTTGACTAAATGGTATATAAAAGATAACATTAGCCATATGTTGCATTGTGTTTGAACATTCTCTCAGTCCAACATGCCTCAGCAGTGTTATTCCATCTACTTTACCTTTTAGGTTGTGTCGTCACACTTCCTTAGGCCTAAGTAAGATGATGGTGAGAATGCACATAGCAATTGGGCCATCCGCTCGGGCAGGTTTTTTTTGCGACCAATAAAGTTAGCAACCAACCTAAGTTGGCTTTTTCTGCCTAAGGATCCCCTATAGGGCTTTTATTGTTGGCGGGGCAAACCATGAGGTCCTTTGTGTTTACAACAAGATCCCGAGGGATGTAGTAATTGAAATGAGTCTACTGACTTGTTATAATTACTACAAACATTGCTCGGCATGTTAAGTTCTCTGATTTGGAAATAAGTTGAACAGCTTATCATAATCTCAGGAGTTTAGCCACGCGTGAAGGATATATCATTTGGAAAAAGGTGCGTATTAATGAGATGTTACCAAGAAGAGTTTAGAAACTAATGAAAAATATGAAAGTCAAGGGGCTAATTCGGCCTTTATTCATTAAATAATATCTGAGCAACGTAAGTTTGAAAATAAAAATTTGCTTAAACTAAATATGCTAGTAAAGATAAAGAAGATTTAGAAGTAAAACTTCTTGAGATTGGTTACATTCCATGCTCTTGGTATCTCTCTATCCTCAAGAATTTCCAGGTGATATGCTCCTTGAAGGTTGTCTCTAATTACCCTGAAGGTTCCATCCCAATTTGGTCCCAGTTTACCATCTGATGGTTTTACGACACTACCCAGGACTTTCCTTAAGATGCAATATCCTATCAGAAACATCCTCGAATTGTCTTTCTTGTTGTATTGTGTAGCCAATTGCTATTGATAAGAAACCAACTTGATCATGGCCTGCTCTCTTTTATCGTCTGTTAAGTCAAGTTCAATGCATAATGCATCATCATTAAGGCCTTAGTCGATTAAAGTACTTCTAATGGTGGGGAAACTTACCTCTAGTGGGATGATAACCTCCATCTCGTAGGCGAGCGCAGATGGTTTCTCCTCGATTGGACGCCTTAGGGTGGTACGATAATCCCATATAACATGAGGGAGATCATCCACCCAAGCACCCTTGACCCTTTCCAATCGTTTACTTAGTCCATCGAGCATTGTTTTGTTAGAAGCTTTTGCCTGTCCATTGCTTTAGGGATATGCCACAGAACTGAAGTGGTTCTTGATACCGTGTTCATCACAAACGCCTTGAAATAAGCCACTTTTAAACTGCATTCCATTGTCAGTGATGATAGTCATTGGTACCCCAAAGCGTGTTATGATGTTCCTCTAGATGAACCTGGTCATGTCAGAGTCTCGAATGTTCGCCAGTGGTTCTGCCTCTACCCTTTTAGTCTAGTAATCTGTACCCACCAACAAATACTTCTGGTTTCCAGATGTTGTAAGTAGTGGTCCCACTATGTCTAGTCCCCATTATGCGAACAACCATTGACTTATCAACGATTTCACGTCGCTGGCGGGCTGGTGGATCATTGGACAATGCTTCTGAGATTTTTTGCATTTACGAGCGTAAGTGATTGTGTCCTTATGCATATGAGGCCACCAATAACATTCCTGTATTTCTCGAAAGGCCAGTGATCTTCCTCCTGCATGACTCTTAGGGATAGGTAAAAGCGAGAACCCTAGACCCTTACTTGGGGGGGGGGGGGGGGAGGGCGACCTCTTATCATCGGGAAGTGTGTCACTCCCTAAGTAATTAATAATGGGATCCATCCAACTGGGGGCCTTTTCTGTGACGAGAACCTACTCAACTATAACTGTCTGGTAAATGCTTGGTTGTGCGAGAAACTCTATCTGAATAGTTCTCTTTAGTTCGGAGTCGATTGCTGAACTTAAAGCTACTAAGGCATCTGGATGGCTATTCTACCCCAAAGGAACTATTGAATTTCCATCTTCTAAAAACCTACTACGAGTCTTATTACTACGACGAGGTAAGCCACCATCCGATCATCTTTAGCATTAAAGTCCCCACTTACCTACTTAAAGACCAGTTTGGAATCGCCAAATACGTGGAGGCACTTTGCCCCCAGTAACTTGGCTTTTTACAAATCGACGATCAATGCTTCGTACTCAGCTTCGTTGTTGGAGGCCTCAAATCCTAATCTGATTCCTTACTCAATTATAGTGTCTTTGGGGGTGATGAGGACGATCCTTACTCCTTCCCCATTGGAATTAGAGGCTCCATCAACGTACAGGGTCCAAGACTTGAACTTTACGTCCCGTGTTATCGACTGCTCATTGTTCAGTTGGTCTATTAGCTGATTTCCTATAGGTTATGCAATAAATTTTGCTAAGACCTGTCCTAATTACTATTTGGGCTGGAAGTGGATATTAAATCTACCGAGATCTATTGAACACTTGAAGATTCATCCAGAAAGGATGACCTTTCGTAGAACAGCTTTGAGGGGGTAAAAAGTGATCACGATTACTCTATGGGCCTCAAAGTAATGCTTCAACCTCCTCGAGGCAACTACTAGTGCATAAGTGAGCTTCACCAGAGGTAGGTATCTCTGTTTTTCATCCAAAATCATATTGACGGCATAGTACACTGGACGTTGACTTCCTTCTTTTTCACATACAAGGGTGGAGCTTATTGCGTGGTCAGATACTACGAGGTAAAGGAATAACGGTTCTCAATTATTTGGAATCGCTAGAAGGGGTGTCTTGCTAAGGTGGGATTTGATCTCTGCCAGAGATTGCGAGCAATTGTCGTTCCATATGAGACCTTTGTCCTACTTGAGTAACTGAAAGAATGGTCGGCAGCATTTCGAAGACTTGGAGATAAAGCGATTAAGTATCGCGAGCATACTGGTAAGCTTTTGAACATATCTAAACGTCTAAGGAGGCTAGACTCTTATGATAGCGTCAATTTGATCAAGATTGGCCTCGATACCCTTTTTATTAACTATATAATCCAAGAACTTTCCTAAATGGATGCCAAATGAATAATAACTTGCGTTAACCTTCATCCAGTATTTATTGAGGATCTCAAATATCTTGGCTAAGTCTGTGAGGTGGTCACTTTTGCTTGTACTTTTAACCAGCATGTCTTCGATGTAGACCTCTATTGTATCTCCCACATGTTTCTTGAATATCTAGGTGACAAATGTTTGATAAGTTGCTCCTGTGTTCTTCAATCCAAACAGAATGACCTTGTAATAATATAACCCAATGAGGGTTATAAAGAAGGTTTCAACATGGTCGGGTCCGTATAAAGGGATCTGGTGGTATTCAGAGTAAGGGTTTAGGAAGTTCATCGCTTCATGAGTTGTTGTAACGTCTACTAACTATTCTATTTTGGGAAGTGGGAAGTTGTCCTTGGAGTAAGCCTTGTTGAGGCATGTGAAGTCGATACAAACCTTCCAATTACTGAACCTCCCTAATGGATACTGCATCTAGTAGCTTCCTCACTTCGTTCTCAACCGCTTTAACCTTCTATGGGGTTGTTCGGTGATCTTTTAGAGAGATCGACTTGAAGGCCGAATCAATGTGAAGTCAGTGGCAGGACACATTGGGATCAATCCCTAGCAAATCGTAAGGTTCCTAAGCCAAAATGTCTAGATTTCTTTTGAGAAATGAAATTAACTCTCTATTTTCTTGATCGTTGAGCGTGGTTCCGACCAAAAATTTCCTTTCTATTAAGTTGCCATCGGCTACAATGAGAATATGCCAAACCAAACAATCAAACCAAACACACGAAGAAGAAGATGTGAGGAAAAATATCTTTCGGATAAAACTTATATTCAACCCTATTTAAGACTCGACAAACCACGACAGACTTACAAACAACTTAGAGCTTCACTAAGTTTAATGAAGTAGTGTCTTCGAATCCTCAACATAAAATAATGCAGTCCAACATCATCCACAAGAATCATCTCTTCCTTCAGTATCCACCGGTCAGCCTATGGATATATGATTTGGACTTGTCAAGATTAATGACTGTGATAATTCTGGGCGTGATAACTTTTGTTGTCACAGACGTGTCACAATCATTAACCGTGACAAGTTCATTAGACTTATCAAGATTATGTCACGGTCCTTGACCTTGATAAGATTTGTCACAGTTAAGTACTGTGACAAACTCGTGACATTTAATAAAAAATTGTCACAATCAATGATCGTGATAATTCTAGGCAGAATTGAAAAAAAAAATCTACTGGGTAGTATGGCCACCGCCACTGCCCAACAGTATATTTGTACCTGTTATAGCAACGTTGAACATCATATATCCAAATAAAATAGAGATAATACAAATATACATTCAAAATAATATGCATCACGATGTAATCTAAATATAATTCAAATGTAATAACTTAAAATAATTCAATTCAAATAATGTCACTACATATCTGGGGTAAGGTTAGCTCTGAGGAGGTGAGTAGGCCACATGATATACGAATTGACACACCCAACAATATATATCGTGCCACATTATTTGCGCAACCATAAGGGGGAGTTCTCCTTCTCGGGTATAACATGTGTGACGTGCACCTTGGACTCGATGTCTTGAAGAGATCGTCCATGAACTGGCATACCCTGGACGATATTCGAGTCCCTAAAACCCCGTCCTATCCCCTGGCCATCAAATATGTCCAGTAAAAACACGCTCAGCTAACTAAGTGTAGACATCAGTCAGTTGAAGGGAGCCAAATAGGGGAGTGGATCATCAAAGTCCATACGTGTCGGTGATGAAGCAGCGAGGTACACATCCTTGTCATCCTGCACCTCCTCCTCCACCACCTTCTCCTTCCCTTTCCTCTTACGGTTTCCAACCAATGAATGCTTCATGAATGAGAACATATCTTGGACCATTGCCTCCAAACGGGACATCTTTGCGTCATACGAGTCCACCGTTTGAGCCAACTCGGTGTCACTCGTCTCTAATTCGATGATCCTAGATTTGGCCACCCGCTAGCTCACCCCCTTGTCCTCCCCTTGAGATTAGTGCCAAGAATTTGGCTGAGTGCGTCTGTGGACAAAGATGCCTTATCGGCATCAGACTGCGACTCATGCACTTCCTTAGGCTTTGCCTAAAACGATAAAAAGCACATGATTAGTAAAATACGTAAATAAAAAAATTATAACGTAATTAACAAAAAGCAAACTGTCGGATTACTTACAATCATGACCGCGACGCTCGGGGACACCTCCTTATCCTTCGCCTTCTTCGTCCGAATAGCCACATAAGTATCGAGCCTATATGACCTACCCCCAGAGCCACTCCTTGTTCCCTGAAATAAAATAAAGCAAAATTAGTATCGGCTCCGCAAAGTAAAATAATGCAAAATAATATATTTCTGTAGTTATAGAAAAATTAAATCTTATCATCATCCTATGCTCCACCTCGGCGTAAGACGTCTGACTGGAGTAGTACACATCCGTCGTTTTTGCCCGATTTTCCCTCCCCGATTGGCGAGATGCCAATTGTCTCTCCCCGATCTCATTATCAATGAACTTTTGCCATTGTGCCAATGAGATCGGCTTCTTTGGCGGGATAGATTCACGCATTCGGATAACGGACTCTCGGGTCTTCCCAAAGTACCGGGTCCGCATATTTTTTTCACGTCTTGTGCCGCTCCCTCAACTGCTCCAAGACGGAATCGTGTAGCTTTGGATCCAGGCTGAATTGTTCCTGTCCAACAAATACAATGTTATTTGTGAATAAATATAAATATAAATATAAAATAAAATTGAAATCGAAATCGAAATCGATATTGAAATTGAAATATTCATATAAATATAAATATAAATACATTACCTGTAGTGCCACCCAGATAGCTAACTTGAGCTCATTTGGCACCTCCCTCCAACTAGTTTACCCCGAGCCGATGATTGTCTTTACCAGCTCGAGGGATCTTGCTAATAGCCCCGTTTTGTTCTCGATGGCCATCCCCAATTTGCCATATTTGGGGAGCTTAGGGGTCGAGGAGCCCTCGTCGTCTCTGCTACCACCGAGCCCAGATGACATCATCGTAATTAGCATCATCATCCTCGCCTTAATACCTAAAGGAGACATTTTCTGTAAAAAAAATATTGTTATTAGTACAAATCAAAATGAAATAGAAGAAGACATGCAAATATGTACAATTAGTACAAATCCAAATGAATTGTTACTATTTAACACCTCAATACTGAATTCCAAAACAACAGCATCTAGCTCATAATATGCACAATTACTGAAAATTCGAAACATCCCCATCCCCACCCCTACTACCCACACACATGCACACTACACAAGAGTGAAAATGATAAAGTGCAAATCAATTAAAAGCATTAAAATGGATTGATAAAGTACAAATTGGAATATTTATTACAAATTGAAAAATTGTTTCAAATTCGGGTTATCATAAAAAATGGATTGATATTCGGTAGGAGTAGCCAAGTCATCCACACTACTATTTAGACGCTTTGGCGCATGTAGGACAGTTGACCACGGCTTATTGTTGATATACTCCGAGTAAAACACTTGGTTAACCTTTTGAAATGCACAAACAAACGGCTCATCGCTCACGTGGTCGTTGCTCTTCAACTTGGACTAGTCAACCATGATCAAATTGGTGACAGGATCAACTTTACAAGCATTGTAAGTCCATTCAGCTTTAACGAGGTTTTTATCTTTTATGCTCGCTCGAAAGAAAGTAAGCGCCTTGTGTGAAATGCCCAAGTTCTGTACATTTTTACTTTCCTTGTACACTTTTGCGCCGAATACGTAACCGTTCAATCGATAATTTTTGTACTCTTGTGCCACGAACAAGGGTCCAGTGGCTAGATGAGCAAGCCTTGATGTCGCATCATCCGTCTTTAAGAGCTGAGAATATAGATAAATTAATTAGCTGGGTTGTAAAGTTTGAGTGTAATATAACGTTATATAACAACCATTTTAATTATAATTACTCTGATTGGTGCTTAGATTTCCAAATGGATTGAAACCATCTGTTGATATAGCTAAACGAATGTTGCGCTGTTCTCGAGCAAAATCGGGATACTTATAATTCATCCTCCTTCAAGCTGTAGAATCAATAGGATGACGCATGAGATTACCTCCTACTTCTGCCCCAACATGCCAAGTCATTGCCTCTCCTATCCATGGTACTGTGAAAAATCGCTTTAATCTCGACCCAACAGGAAAATATTTCAACACTTTTTGAGGCACTTTTGAGATTGTGCCTTCCTTACCAGTAGATTGGACATATCTAGGTTTATCGCATACCGGACAATGATAGATATTTTCATACTCCTTTCGGTATAGTATGCAGTCATACACACAAGCTTGAATCGATTTATACTTCATTCCCAAACCTTTCAAACTGTTCTTCATAACATGAAGCATATTCTCCTTAGGTAGTAAGCCCTTCACCCATTTGACCATTTTGGAGTAGTGTATGAGAATCGATTTTCGCTAAAAGAGTTGTGTTAAGTAGTCCAAAAGTGTCCAATTTACAAAAAACAAAATTTTCGAGGCGACGAACTTCATTCCAATAAAAATGCATGTTTGTTTGAATGAAAACCCATGTTTCGTTCTAATGAAGTTAAGTCTCGTTCGAACGAACTTCTTAGTTCGTTCGAACGAGCTTCCAACGGGTGTAGTTCTGTTAAAAAGAGAAGTTATATTTTAAGTTCATTTGAAGTTCGTTACAATGAACTCAAACATTCTTTCCAACGAACTCAAACATTCGTTCCAATGAAGATCCAACCTCATTCGAACGAGAACACGGTCTTGTTCTAACGAACCTAAAAAATTTATTTTGAAAAAAGCTTTTATGAAAAATACCTCGAATAAAAAAATTCACATCCTAGAATAAATTTGGCTAAGTAAAATCAAATACCCTAAATACTACATACCTCAATATTGAGTCGTGATAGTTTCTATGTCTTGAACTTCAGAACTTTGCTCGGTCACTAATTTTTTTGAACGACATTGCCTTGGACCTGGTTTGGGCTTAATTTCTCGTGGATGACTGCAAACTCATATCCCATCTATTTTTCATCTAGGACTTTTTGAGGATTTTGGTCGACGTCAATGACAACTTAAGTGGCCTTCTTCTCCACATAGTCGTTCAAGTGGCCAGCCTAGGCCAACTCTTCTAAATGGGACTTGAGAGCCTTGTATTTCTCTATTTTATGCCCATGGTTCTTGTGGTAAGCACATCTCAGGGCAATGTTCCTCTTTCATGGAGCTTCCGTCATCTTGCTTAGCCATTTTGAGAAACTATTGATCTTTTATCTTATTCAAGATCATGTAAATTGATTCTTTAAAAACATTATTTATCGCCTAGAAGGACTTAGCTGGATCTTCTTTGTCACTATTTTTGGATCCACCAATTTGCTTATTGCCCCCTTTATCGGGACATTTTCCTTATTGTCGTTCTTACCCATTTTTGAATGACCATTGTTATTTTGAGTGATGACGACCACATCTTCTAACTTTACGTATTTCTCTATCCGTGGCATGATATTATCAATTGAGTTAGCCTCCTTTTTGGTGAGAAACTGGTGAAGCATAGAGTTGCTCAACAATCCAATCTTGAACGAGGCCACAACGACCTGTTCGGAGTAGTCTTAGACTTCGTTGTAAGTTTTCCAGTATCGTCTTGCATATTCTTGCAAGGTTTCCTCAGCCCTTTTCCTCATAATGAGAAGTGAATCCATCCTTTTTAGGTGGGCACTACTGGTAATGAATTGAACCATAAACGCCTCAGTGAGCTACTTAAAATTGGTGATGGACCTACGTGGTAGCTTCTTAAACCACTTTTGTGTGATATCCCATATATTGGAAGGGAATATATATCACATAAGAGCGTCACTATTGTTCTATAGGGTCATCTCCTGCCTATACTGATGGACATAGTTAATGGGATTCATTTTTCCATCGTAGATCTTGAACTTAAGAGTGGAAAATTTTTTAGGAGGTTCTAGCTCCTCAATCACCCTTGAAAAAGGGAACTTCATCTACATGATGAGGCCCCTTATGGCTAGATATTTGGTGGACGTTGCTCCCATGATGAGCAGGGTGTTGGTCCATCTCTTTTTGAATAAGATCACATAGATCATGCTTACGATGCCACCCTTCCTGATCTCGTTGTGTTGGTGGATTCCTCTGAACAGAGTGCTTTTAGTCGCAGCATGAACTCATTCCTCGGCTGCGAGTTTTACTCGCTTGAGGGCTAGGGTTCGGGTGTGATGCTTGCGCTTATCCCCATGGAGATCTCTATCAATTCTCTCTAGACGACATTGTAGTCATTCATTCTCCTCCTCTTAGAGGTGCGTCACTTCCTCCTATTGATGAAGCTGCCCGGCATAAGCGTCAACAAGCTACGAGATATGGGTAGATCTGGATTGTTTGTTGCTTTGATCAGAGTGTCCATCCTAGGGATCTTACCGTGAGCTGGGAGTGTTATGACTCATATTGGAATGAACCTCAGACCTAACCCTAGGTGTTATAGGACTGTTTTGATGATTGCCATTGAATGATAGATGTGCGCTATGAAGGTGAGACATATCTACCTATTGGCTTGATTGGTTGAAAGAAGGAAAACTTATTTCCTACAAATGGTGCCAATTTTAGGTGGTAAAATTCCACTGAGAGTAATTCTAAATAAATAGAGTCGAACAAAAAAAATAAATCTCACAGTCATACAAGACAAGGCATACATGGTTCGGCAATGTGCTTACGCCCACGAGGTGTTTCTTTCTTTTCTTATTAATCAGTTTGTAATAATAATAATTACATGTCCTTTTTCCAGGGGTGAGGGTTGTATTTATAGAGAATATAATGAGGGTGAGACATGTATGAATCTAGGACTTTTAGATGTAGTTGCAACATGATCGAACAGATCTTGCCTCGAGATTATCGTAGATCGGATTCTCCTTTGTTCTTATCCCAAGCTGTGATCGTTTATCATGAGTTGCTGGGAAGGTGTCGCCCAATCTGAATAACTCGGATTTTCCAGATAATTCTCCTACATATAATAACACAAATCTAATTACATTCTTAAACAAAGTAAACTTGCCTTGAATTGATTAAAGAATCAATCCCCATTTGTCTCCAATTCTCTAAACCAAAACTCCCAACTTCAAGATAGGTCTCATCCACCTCTTACTTAACATCTAAGGCTCTTCCAAAAGCGTGTAATGATAATTTGGTTAAGCTAATAGGTGATATTAAATCACTAACCCTGAAATTAGACTAGGGTCCTAAAATTGTCTTAACTAAAAATGCCCAAAACAAGCTCTAAATGACCTAAAATTTAATCCAATCCATATACTAACCTAACAGATTAAAATTACACTATAATAAGCTCAAACCAGACTTTCTAAACATCTCACGAACCTATTAAAAGGTTAACATATTTTTGAAACCAATCATCTTATTAAGTTAATTTAGTTATCTTATTAAATTAATTAATTAATTAACTAATACATGTAGTTTAGGTTAATATTTTTATTGTTAATTAATTAAGTTGTGACTCGGTATTATAAGAACCTATTTCATGATCGGTGGGATCTGATGCAGAGGAAATGATTCAAATAAGAAAACCCCCGATACCTAGTCCCTCATCATTCCACAACTGCCCATAATACTAAGTCACTTAATTATTGTATCTTAATGATTTATTATGAGTTAACTAACATCTACAACAATACCATCCAATCAACACGTAACTCGATTACGTAAAACAACATATGTAACATCTAAAAATCACATCTCAATCTACTAAATAACATATCAAAAGTCTAACATATCAAATCATAAAATGACATACCGTGTGTCATATAACAGCTCATCAACATTCAACAATCAAATCAATTTAATAATTACTTAAATACTATAAACATACAGGGTGTTACATATGCCATCTCCAATTGTTAGATTTTTCTATCCTGTGGGTCAATATATGTTTTTAAAATTTCTACGTGACTTGTCACGTGTTTTTATGTTGTAAGAATATATTACAAGATAATATCTCCAATGGTATTATTTTATGAGTAATTCCATCTCATGGTTAAAGAATTATTGAATAATGTACGATGAAATTAATTTTATCTATTTTATAAGTTGATCCTTTGAGGTCACATAAGGATGAAAATAAAAATGTAATTTTACATGTACCCTTAAATCATACTCAAACTATTCCCTCCTTAGTTGGTAAAAAGATGTTGATTAACACATAGGTTGCATTTGTTTATGAGGAAATGAAAGGAAAAGTGAAAGAAAATAACTTTCTTGCACTTTTTGTTTCATTTGGTTAGCAAGAAAGTTGTGAAAAACTCATCCTCAAATTTTTTTGCAAGAAACTTTTTTACAAAACACATCCTACCAAAGACCTAGGATTTTATAGAAAAGTTCAAGGAAATCTTGTATATTACCATGTAAATTATTGTAATTATAACTATATATGTATTGTAAAATTATAACTATATATGTATGTATGTATATAATTTTGTTTATTTATAATTTTCTTGCAGTTTTTCTGTTATCTAAACACACATAATAAAGTAACTTTCATTTACTTTTATTTATTTCACTTTATTTTTTTCGGGAATCATTTGTCTGTTTAACTTTTCTGACAATCAAACGGAGCCGTAGTGTTCACATTGGGTGTATTAAAAAACCAATCAATGCATTCATGAGAACTAAGAATGGTTGGTGTTATAATTTGATGGTAGAGTTGCTCAAATAAAAATACCTAAGGGTCCGTTTGGTAGGGCTTATTTGCCTTGGCAAATGTGGCAAATGGTGGTAAAAAAAGGTTTTGCTCACCATTTTGTGCGTTTGATAGCCTTTATTTTTCATAGTAAATTTTGAATGAATTGTTATGCCTACATACATGATTTGTCATCCTTTTGGCAAATTTGTGAGCAAATTTTGCTTAATTATATAGAATAACAAAATTTCCTCACAGATTTGCAATCGCTACTTGTAAATCTTGGTTAAAAGTTTTTTTTTTATTTTGTTAAAAACTATTTTTCAAATGTTTTTTTAATTTTCCACTTAACTGTTTTTTTGGCTAAATCCGTTTTAAAAAAAAAAAACTGTTTTCACTAAAAACAGTTTTGTGTTAAAACTTTTTTTTTTCCCCTAAAAAAATAGTTTTTCACTAAAAAAATGTTTTTCTTTAAAAATCAGTTTTTCATTAAAAATGTTTTTTTAAATGTTTTTTATTTTTCGTTATAAATGTTGTTTTGGCTAAAAACTGTTTTTTAAAAAAATCTGCTTTCACTAAAAACAGTTTTGTGTTAAAACTATTTTTCTAAAAAAAATAGTTTTTCACTAAAAAATGTTTTTCATTAAAAATCTGTTTTATTTTTGTTAATTTTTTTTTTTTTATTAAATTTGTTTTCATTAAAAAAATGTTTTTTAATTTTCGTTATAACTGTTTTCTTTGCTAAAACTGTTTTTTCACAAAAAGTTGGTTTTTGTGTTAAATTGTTTTTCTAAAAAAAATTGTTTTTAATTAAAAAAAATGTTTTATTTTTGGGCTTTTTTTAATTGTATTTTCATTACAAACTGTTTTTCTTCAAAAAATTGTTTTTTTCTCGTTATAAATTGATTTTATTATTAAAGACTATTTTTTAAGAACTGTTTTATTTCATTGTAAGTTGTTTTGTGTTAAAATGATTTTTTTAGAAATGATTTTTTTGTTAAGAATTTTATTTGGTTAAAAGTCAATTTTTTAATATATCAATTTGTTTTACATTTATCATTTTTACCATTAATTCTATCATAACATGTGAATTTTATCACCTGCGAAATTGATGCTATCAAACAACTCGGTTTACCACAAATTTTGTCAAGAAATTTTTTGTCATACCATAAATTTTTTTGATATCCAGACCATTTGCCGACTTGGTAACCAAACGACCCTCAAAGTTTATTAGATTTTATATTCTTATGACACCCAATAATAAACTATTCAAACCTTCATTATAACTTATAATGAAGGTCTTGAATAGACTATTATTGGGTGTCATCTTTGCTTGAAAAAACCAGACGTTGAAACCAAATGAAAGGGTTGAGCAACGTCCCCCTTCTTCCAACCAAAACCCACCTTAAACCACCTCCAACTTTACATCTTCAGTTTCTCCAGCTAAATCCTCTCAACAACCACAACTACAACTACAACTACCACCTTTGCAAAACCAAAGCCTTCAACCTATCCCTTCCCCTCACCATTAAATCCAAAACACCCACAAAGAAAAAACAAGAAAAAAAGGAACCAGCTTTTGCTGAAAAAGATGCATTTCCCATGTCCTTACCACTCCACAACAAAAACCCACAAGCCATTTACAAAGACATTCAAAACTTTGCCAACCAAAACAAACTCAAAGAAGCTCTCACCATATTGGACTACTTGGACAAAAGAGGTGTCCCAGTTAACCCAACCACATTTTCTACCCTCATAGCAGCTTGTGTGAGATTGAAATCCTTATCCCATGGCAAAATAATCCACACCCACATAAGAATAAATGGACTTGAAAACAATGAGTTTCTTAAAACCAAGCTTGTTAACATGTACACAACATGTGGTTCTATTGAAGATGCAAACAAGGTGTTTGATGAAATGCCCAGCACAAGTGTGTACCCGTGGAATGCGTTGCTTAGAGGCAATGTGGTTTCGGGTGGGCGACGATATCGTGATGTGCTTTATACTTTTTCACAAATGAGGGAATTAGGGGTGGAGTTGAATGTGTACACTTTCTCTTGTTTGATCAAGAGTTTCGCGGGCGCTTCGGCGCTTTATCAGGGGTTGAAAACACATGCCATATTGATAAAGAATGGAATGGTGAATAATTCGATTCTTCAGACAAGTATGATTGATATGTACTTCAAATGTGGCAAAATTAAGCTTGCACGTCGGGTTTTTGAGGAGATTGACGAGAGAGATGTCGTGGTGTGGGGGGCGATGATTTCGGGTTTTGCTCACAATAGGCTGCAAAGGGAAGCGGTGGAGTACGTGAGGTGGATGATAAGAGAAGGGATATATCCGAATTCGGTTATATTAACAATAATTCTTCCAGTTGCTGGGGAAGTGGGGGCAAGAAAAATTGGGCGGGAGTTTCATGCTTATGTGATCAAGACGAAGGAATACTCGAAGCAGTTGTTTATTCAGTCTGGTTTAATTGATATGTATTGCAAGTGTGGGGACATGGTTTATGGGAGGAAGGTCTTTTATAGCTCGATGGAAAGGAATGCTATTTCTTGGACTGCTCTTTTATCGGGGTATGTATCAAATGGGAGGCCTGAGCAGGCTTTGAGATCAATTGTTTGGATGCAACAAGAAGGTTTTAAGCCCGATGTTGTCACGGTTGCCACGGTTCTTCCTGTTTGTGGAACATTGAGGGCTTTGAAACAAGGGAAGGAAATTCATGGTTATGTTGTGAAGAATCATTTTCTTCCCAACGTATCCATAGCTACTTCACTCATGATGATGTACTCCAAGTGTGGTGTCTTGGGGTACGCTCGAAAACTATTTGATGACATACCTAGGAGAAATGTGATCTCGTGGACGGCCATTATTGAGTCACACATAGAAAGCGGATGTCTAAGTGAAGCACTCGATATATTTCGATCAATGCAATTGTCAAAGCATCGGGCAGATTCTGTTGCAATGGGAAGGGCGTTGAGCATTTGTGGTGGGCTTAAGGTTTTGAAGTTTGGGAAGGAGATTCATGGGCAGGTTTTAAAAAGAGATTTTGGGGCCGTCCCTTTTGTTTCTGCTGAAATTGTGAAAATGTATGGGATTTGTGGAGCCAACGATAAGGCAAAGTTGGCTTTTGATGCAATCCCCATGAAGGGATCGATGACATGGACTGCAATTATAGAGGCTTATGGATATAATGGTTTGCATGAAGAAGCAATGGATCTTTTTAAGCGGATGACATCGGAAGGGTTTTCTCCAAATCATTTTACATTTCAAGTGCTGCTATCTATTTGTTCTCGAGCTGGATTTGCAGATGAAGCTTGCCATGTATTTCACTTAATGACTCGGAGGTATAAAATTAATGCAACGGAAGAACACTATTGTATTATTATTGAACTTCTCATTCGTTTGGGCCGCAATGAGGAGGCTCAAAGATTTATCCAGTTGAAATCATCACTAGCTTGACAACTACAAAGTGGGATCTGCTCATTGTATTGGATGATCAAACCTTGTAAGCTCAGTGACTCCGTGGAGGATTACTGTTTAGGCAATCTTGTGTTAATGTATAGATATGTAGCAACACTCTGATCAACAATAATTACTCTACACTGGTTTTTTACGTTTTAACTATTTTAAATGTATGGTGATCCTGAAGTTTTCAATATAATTTTTGGATAGCAGTAGCATGTGGAGGTATAATTTTCTTTCCTGAACTATGGTGCTACTATATATATAAGTATATGCCGAATAAATTTCAATATAATATAATATTTTTATTATATTAATTGATGTTTTATTTGAATTTTTAGTTGTTAATATTTTATTATATTATTGGTGCTTTATTTTAAACATAGTTTGGGTTTCATTTTAAAAGGTGGAAGCACGAGCAAATGGGTGTAAAAGATATGGGAGTGCTCAAAATCCCATATTGTCATTGGAAGAATACTACAAAAAGTAGTGGTATATCAACTAAAGGACAACTAAGATTCTTAGTTGACAAGTCAAATAAGAGGCTATGATCCTACGCATCGCGCTGGTGCTTAAACACCACCAATCGCGACACGCGGCGCGCGAAAGGGAAATTGGGCCGCGCACTCGAAGCTGTTCCAAACAGGCACGATCCAACGGTTGCTGAGTCGCTACATAAAGAGCTGTGACTGTTGAAGAACAGTCACAGAAATGACTATAACATGAGTTCCAGGCGTCTGTTTTGGACACCGAAAATTACTAATTTCTCCTCTCTCCGTCCTCTATATTTTGTCATTATCGAGTTACAAATTCAGAGTGTTCTCGATTTGATCAAACAGTACATAGTTTGAATCAAACAACTGTTCATGCACTGCATTGTATCCTGAAGGCAGATTCTATAAAACCCATAGAGTACTCGTTGTTCAGTCTCAATTGGATTGGGAGAAATTTTGCCTAAAAGAAAGCGTTCCAAGAACGTGCCTTGCAGAAATTAATTAATATATTTAGTTCTTTCCATAACAAAACTCCAACAGTATATAGTCCCGACTCCCATTCCAATACATACTTAATAATAAAATAAGATCCTAAGTTGTTGATCAATTTTGAAAAGATAGGAAAAGATTATTTTGGATTTGAATTTTTTTACAAGGTATTTAAACTAACAAATATTGGCCGATTTTTGTAAAATAGTGAAAAAAAAAATTGATCTGAATTTTTTTATCGAGTATAAATGGAATGTCTAGATACCTTATAAAAAAAATCAGTCCAAAATAATTTGTGTTACTATTTTTTCAAAATTGGTCTCCAACTTAAGGGCTCATTTTAGGACCTCACTGGATCCTGATTTTATATATATATATATATATATATATATATATATATATATATATTTGTTCCCTCCTGTAAGGACTCCTTATGGTGCAGATCTCGGTACATATCATTTTTTTAAAATAGTAAAAAAATGATTTTTTTGATGAAATTTCATATGGTCTTTAAGGTAAGAAGATCATCTCCAATTTTTTTCATAAAAAAACTATTGAGATGAGGTGGTATGTAACAAAAATGGTATTAATATACATTTTCGGCCGTTGAAATTTTGATGATCATCTCACTCATTTTTTGATTGAATTTCATGAATATGATTTCGACAGTGAGAAGATCATATATATGAAGTTTCATAAAAAAATTTAATCAATCAAGCGGTTGGCGTAGATCCAGAATTTTAACGGTTGAAAATACATATTTATACCCTTTTTTGACATGTTACCCCATCTCAACGGTTTTTTTATTTAAATTTTTTGATGAAAAAAATTGGAGATGATCTTCTCACTCTGGAGATCATATGAAGTTTCATCAAAAAATTAATTTTCTTAATATTTTAAAAAAATGGTATGTATTACAAAATGGGATGCCTGCAGTGGTGGATATAACTGAACAAATTCTGTATCTCGATTTGTAGTGGTTCCGTAAAGATACAAATTGCTTGCAGAATTTGCAAAAGATTCCTACGAAATTCATTTGTTCGTAGAAATTCCTACGAAGAAATAAAGTTCGTAAGAAATATAAATAATCATTTTACTTATATATTTGAGTTCTTAAGAACAACATTTGTCCGTAGCATTTCTTACGAACAAATGTTGTTCGTAGGAAGTGAAATTTTATTTCTTATGAACTTTAATAGTTCGTAGGAACTTCAATTGCAAACTCTCTAACCTTCACTATCTTATCATATATGAAAGGATTTCTGACATATTGATTCTCTAAAATTGCCATTTTAGAGCATCCACCACTACGGATGCTCTAAGTGTCTTAAATGAAATGCCAAAAAACAGTTCAATGGTGTTTAAAATCCGAAAAGTTCAATGCAAATTGATAAAAGTGGTACAGAAGATCGTTATAAATCGGGTGAGATTGCAAAGATACACATTCAATTAATATTCATTATCTTTAGGAGAATAAATTTAGAGTCCGTTTGATACCCTTATTTACTATGATAAATGGTAAATAAATTGATAAATATGACATTTACTTATAATTTGGTGTGTTTGATAGCAAAATTTGCCTACAAGCTATATGTCAATGTACAATACCTCCTATGCATAACATGTGGCAAATTTTGCTTTGTTATTTGGGTGAGAAATATTTGCCAACCAAATTTTCTACTTCTTTCAAGTGCTTTTTTTTATACTAAAATATTTTAAAAACTGTTTTAATAATGTTTTATAAAAATTGTTTTAGAATTGTTTTAAAAACTGTTAAAAAAAACTGTTTTAAATAAAAAAACTGGTTTATAAAAAATGTATTAAAATGTTTTAAAAACTGTTCTAAAACTGTTTTAAAAACAATTTAAAAAATATTTTAAAATAAATGTTTTATAAAACTGTTTTTTAAAAAACCGTTTTAAAACTGTTAAAAACACTATTTTAAAAGGTTTAAAAACTATTTTGAATAATTAAAAAACTGTTTCGGATATTGTATAAATTGTTTTAAAAACTGTTTTAGAAAAATGTTGTAAAAAACTGTTTTAATAATGTTCTATAAAAACCATTTTAAAACTGTTTTATAAAAACTGTTTTAGAAATGTCCTAAAAATTGTTCTATAAAAATGTTTTAAATTTTTTCTTAAAATGTCTTTGAAAAATGTTTAAATTTTTTTTAAACAAATTAATTGGAATGATTTTATTTTCGTATAATAATTATTTGATAATCCCATATACAAAAATTAGATAAATTTGTCACCCATGAATTTTTTTACTATCCTCGCATTTGTCCATTTTTAAATCAAACGAGTCCTTAGTAAGTATGTTTTCTTCTTAAAATGTTGACTTGCATAGGATGTGACTTTTAATTTCTAACCAAGGTTATAATAGTGTAAAGAGGTTTATTAGGCCAACTCATGAAAAACTTGACAATTCATTTGACAGCTGTGGGATTTGAACACACGCCCTTTCGGACCAGAGCCTAAATCTGGCGCCTTAGACCACTTGGCCAAACTGTCAGATGAGCATTCACTAGACAAAATGAATTTTTATCTCATGTAAAAAAATTGTGTAATGCGTTGAGCAAGCAGAATGTTTTCAACGGTCTCTTGACAAACAAAGACATTAACGCACATTGTGTGAATCCAATCTCCACCTCAAATTCGGATAGATGAACCCTCAACTAACAAGACTCCTACAGGAAAATGCGGTACAATAAATTAATATAGTTTATTTATAATTGTAGTCCCATTCAAAATACTTTTAATTACAAAAGTCCTAAAAACATTAGACTCGCATAGAGAGACTCTCATACATATCAAGTATATAAATCGCTCGTGCAAATCATTTTATTAAAAATATAATTTTTTTTGGGTTGAGCTTTTTTGTATGATTTATAAACATTTCAAGAGACCCATATAAAAAAAATTATCTATAAAGAAACTTATTTTGCTATTTTAGAAAAACCGGTCAAACTTTCACAACTTTTAAAAGTTGCGAAAGTTTGATCGAATTTTTTTAAAATAGCAAAAAAGATTTCTTTGAACAGATTTTTTTATGAGTCCTCTGAAATGTTTAAACGTCATATAAAAGAATTAAGTCGAAACATAATTTTGTTACTATTTAGAAAAAAATAGGTATGTATACTTAGTATTAACTGTAGCCTGTCTTTATATATATATATATGTACAGAGAGAGAGAGAGAGAGAGAGAGAGAGAGAGAGAAAGAGAGAGACCACAAAATCCCTCTCATTTGTACAAACAAATAACTCCCTCCTTACACAAACCACGCTATAAGTAAATGAACTTATTCTGTTAGAACATGAACAACTCACCAACGATTCAAATCTTCGAACCTTTCAACAATCGAAATCCTCAGGAGCTTTATACCTTCAATCGAACATAATCGCTTTACTGCAGAATCGAAAAAGGAGTAATCCAGTCCATAAACAAATAAAAATCTTCTAGATTGATCTTCTATTTAGGGTTTGTACTTAACTGATAAGTTATCTCTAACTTCAGTCAATCGTTTTCGAGTAATATCATGAAAACCATATAAAAGACAATACAAACATCATATTCTTGCAATGAATTAAAATAGTTGTTCACTTTAATAAAATATTATTATACATCAAACATACTTAGGTTTTTCTTCGTGATATATTGGCATTTTTCTTTAGTAGTTTACTAGAATGAAAATTAATTTTATTTTATAATGAAAAATCTCATTTACTTCAAGCTACTTTGTTCTTATTATAAACGAATTTACACGCAACAATGTAGTTGTAATATAGAAAGTGGTGTTGATATTCCCACCCCGAAATGTTCTCCAAAACACCTCACCTTTTCTACCGAGATTCAACCTTACCCCTAAACTATAGTGTGCACCTAAACGTATGTATTTTAATCTTAATTAAGCTACTTAACTCATCTAGGGATAACTCCACCTCAAGTCTACGCATTTACCCCACTCGCGTATCCAGTTTACCCAAAACGTAATCATTTAAATCTCATCCTAAATGATTATATAACGATTCATTAGTTAATAACAGACCGAACCGAACCGATGGTTTCCAAAAATGAACTGGTCCGCTAAATTGAGAGGGGCGAACCGAACTGATGACCTTTAAAAACGAATTGGCCTGCTACTAAAACGAACCGATCCGAGGTCCACAACCAAACCGATCTGGCATGTTCAGATTTTATTCCTACGAGATTTTCCTACATCACAAAAACCCCCTCTATACCAATTTTTTAACATCATAGATCAACCTGAATATAATCCTAACCATTTTTACACCATCAAATCCATACATACACATCAAATGTTAGATTTCAACACAAAATCTAGGGTTTATCATATATACACAACACTACCATAATTTATCCACAAATTATGAAATAATATACACACATAAGCATTTAGCAAGTTTAATCACTTGCCTCAAATTCGTAGAGTTTGAATCTTCCTCGAAATCGTTGATTTAATCGGAAATTTCGAAAGCTCCAAGGTTTTTCTCCTCTTTTCTCTTCTTGCTTTGTTCTCTTTCTCTCTCAAACAATTTTTTCCCCCAAAATGAGATTGCCTAATAACCCATTTTCTATTAACCCCAACTTTAAATGATAACACACACTTAAAATGACTCGTATACCCCAATTCGAGTCAAACTAGCAAAAAAGACCTTGGAACCCAAATAAAACCCCTAGTAAGTCATTTTGACTATACCGGCCCTTCCGAGATGAACCGTACACTCAAAATTATCATCCGAGATCCGAATATAAAAATCATCTCCCAATCTCATATGACTCACTCAAATATGCCCCGGTTAAGAAATAACTAATTCCCGCCGCTAATACACACATGCGACGTAATAGCATGCAAAATAATTATATTTACCTTCTCACTAGTAAATATACAATTCTCATAAATATTAACTATTTTACCCAAATCAATATTTATGTTAAATTTTCGTTTTAATTCTCAATTATATTAAATCACACATACACCGGGTAATTTAATATAAAATAAATACATGAAAGTAAGGGGTATTACATACTGTAGAATGCAGCTACAGCAGAAATATTGCGACTTCTCAAATAAAATCCAGTTTTAATTAATCCCAAATTTTAGTTAAAACCCTAAGACATGCATCTAGATGATTTATCAAATAAAATATAGCATGCATGGTAAAAATAAACAATTTCAGGAAAAATCCCCCAAAGGGGCAAAACCTTTTATTTTCACTATAATTTGTAAGAAAACGGCTTACAATCGGATTACAATGAAAATACAGTGACTAAGAATTACCCTTAGGTATTGGATTCTGTAGTCGGCGGCTGGAAATATCCCTTTCCAGGAGGGCAGCAATGAATCCACACGCAGCGAACCCACATGAACCTCAGTCCAATCAACAAAGGAAGAACCGCAGGACTCCTCAATGACACGCAGCCATGAAACTTTGTAGAGACTCCCTCAGCAATGACACGCAGCCCTCGGTTGCAAAGATCTCTCCACAAAGGTTTGAACAAACACAAGGTTGTGTTCTTGGGTTACCAAAAAGATTCACAAAGGTTTGGCAATTGTGTGAATCAAAACATGAGTCTTGGGACTCAAAAAATATGAAGACTAGAGTATTTTAGACTCTCAAAAACGTCTTCTAAAGTCTTAAAAAATAACTCCCCGAAGTTGACTTTAAATAGGAAAACTTTGAGCCTAAAAAATCTGCAGCGAATCTGGCCGAATTTATCCCAGTCGGACCGGTCCGGTTCTGAGGCGGATCGGTCCGGTCAAGCGGATCGGTTCTTTTATTTTTGGCCTCCATCGGTTCGCTTGCGGTCCGGGGTATACTGGATCTGCAGCAAGCGGATCGGTCTGGTTGAGGGACGGATCGGTCCGGTTGAGGATCGGTCCGGTATGGGGCGGACCGGTCCGTTTTTCCCAGAAAAATATCCTTTTAAAAGCCTCATTTTGCTTGAAAAAACTTACTTCTTATTTTAAAAAAAACATTTTATAAAAATTTCCCAATACTAAATATGAACTTTAAGGAACATAAAAACAAAATTTTACCAAGTTCATTCTCGCAGAGGCTATGATGTTGAAGACGCTTTGATATTCGGATCCGTTGATGTAGATGTGATCTTGAGTTTCTTCAACGGTGTAACGGCGTACGACATACAAATTGATAATGGACAAAAATGTCCTTACACATACTCCACCCCTTACAGAGGAATTTCGTCCTCGAAATTCAGGCGTACCTTATGAAAAGAGGTAAGGATACTTGGCTCACATATCATCCTCTCGTTCCCATGTTCACTTATTGGCGTTATGGTGCCCCCATTGGACTCGAACTAAAGGCATTACCTTCGATCATAGCCTACGTTCACTACGGTCTAAAATGGCAACTATTTGTTCTTCATACGAGATATCAGGTTGCAATTCAATTTCCTCCAACGGGATATGCTAATGATCCCTCTCACTTCTTCGATACTTTTTAAAAGAGGAAACGTGAAACACATCATGTATTTTTTTGCAAATGCTCCTGCAAAGCAAGTATGTAGGTCACAGGACCAATTATCTCAATAATTGGAAAAGGCCCGATATACCTTGGCGCAAGCTTGCCTTTCTTCCCAAATCTCTCATTATACCTTTCATCGGGGATACCTTTAGCAAAACTTGGTCACCCACTTCTAACTCCACGTGTCTACGATCAACATCGGTGGTCTTGCACAAAGCGTATGTGATTTCTAATCAGCTCAATTTTCGTCGAAGTGTCTTAGATCAGCTCTGGTCCAAGAAGTTTATTATCACCGATTTCTAACCAACATGTAGGCAAACGATATGGGCGACCGTACAATGCCTCGTAAGGCTCCATACCTATGGTAAACTGGTAAGAATTATTATAAGCAAATTCTACCAACGGTAAGTATTGCTCCCAATTTCCCCTAAAATCCAACATACACATATGAAGCATATCTTCCAACATCACGATTATGAGGTAAGCTTGGTATCTCCTAAAAAACATTGACGAACTCCTTGACCACCGAATCGAATCTAAGGAAATAACCATTTCCTGCGAAGTCTCCTCCTCGATATAATACAAATGGGTGCTCGAACCTCCCTCTGAAAGAGGTATGGAAGCTAAAAACATTTCCTGGCTTAGAATGGCAAATACAATGGACCTCCTAGAGCAATACACCATAGCCCGGTATTTTGCTAACAAGTTCGTACCCAGAATAATGCCATACCCAACCATATCTAGCACAAGCAAATCAGCAGCTAAACATAATCTGCTAACATCTATCTCCACCCCTCTACAAATGGAGTGAATAAGTGCCCCATTACCAAAAGAAGAATTTACGCACATCAAAAGACTATTGATAGACTCTTACAACCCCATCGCTCATGCAAAATGAATGGCTATAAATGAATGTGATGCTCTAGTATCAAATAACACCCGACCCATAAGCTCATGGATAGGGAACTTACCCTGAACAGCTGGTGGAGGCTTCTGCCCCTGTGGTAACGCTGCATTCTGGACATTATAAACTCGTTTTTATTGCATTTATCCCTGTTGAGGCTGAATGGGTGGAACAGGTGCTAGAGGTGGTAAAGGCGCCTACTGAATCTGCTAAATTCCCGGTGCTTGTACTCTGTTTTACTGTCAGCACTCTCATTTATTATGACCCACTTCCCCACACTGAAAGCAACGACCTATAAAATTCTACTGACTCTGGACCTGCTGCCTAAATCTTGGTTGCCCTTGCCATTGGATCTAACGACCTCGACCCGATTGGCCTCCCTCATTATTCCTTCGGCCTGCCTGGCCCTGGGTAACATTCTGGTGTTTCTGCTGCTGGGCCCCTTGAAAATTTTGCCTAAAACCACCACTATCAAATTTGAAGCCTCGTGAACGTTGCCTCTTATCTAAATCCCTTGAATGGAGATCTCGCTCCTTCTGTCGATTTCCCTGTGGCTGAACTTATTGTGCTCCATTGGCACCATCTACTCATGACTTACTCGATGAGCCCGAGTCCACAAACTTCTCACTCCCTTTCAAATGTAGACGGTGATACTGACAATGTAATAACATAACATTTATTACATCTGCAAATGTTAATAAAGTCGGGTTACCCCATAGATGTTGGCAAATTCTCCAATTCAAACCTCCCATAAACTTCAAAATCCTTTTATCCTCCGTATTTACCTCATCTGGCACAAAGTTCTCCAGGCGGGTAAATTCTTCTTCATACTTATCCACTGTATGGTTTTCTTGAGTTACATCCAACAATCTCCTTGTCATCTTAATTTGAACTGCAGGAGGAAAATACTTACGATCAAAATGTACCCAAAATTCTGTTATGGGCATTGTATCTCTCTGCTCACAGGTAGTAATCGACTCCCACGATTGGAGAGCTGCACCCACTAGTTTAAAAGTGGCGAGTATTTGCTTCCGAACCTTACTGCATTCAACCATTTGAAGATGTCTTTGAATATCCTTCTTCCATTGACTTGCAACAATCGCATCAGCTCCCCCTAGAATTCTATAGGATGTCCTTTCTAAAAAGCATCCCGTACTCTCTCCCATGTGGATGGCCCCGTATGAATTTGAGCTACCGGAGCTACAAGATGTTACACCTGAGGAAGTTGTTGTGCCATCGCAGTCATGGCTACATTTACTACTTGAGCCATAATATTGGAAACTTCAGTTGCAGTCATAGTCCCCTGGGGAAAATGAGGTTCCACATTCTCAGCCCCTTTGTTTTCCCTGGCTGGGCGAGCTCGCTTCGGTGGCATCTGAAATAAGGACAAATTGTATCAGCCCACAGTTCAAGCAATTATCATTGTAGAAGATCGTATACACATAATGAACATAACAATCCTAATACTAGGGCTCTATCTAAAAAATTCTACGTTAGAACGTACAAAATTTGCACAGATCCTAAGACTCTGAAACCTGATGCTCTGATACCTCTTATGACACCCCGCTTATAATAATAACGGGTGGCTAGCCCTATACTAAGATAAAACAGGAATCTCAAGTGGATCATTCTCAGCATCAACCATCAAATAGACTCAAAATTAACTAATCACTCAATACTAGAATAAACGGATGCCAAAATTTTATTTTTTAAAACATATAGAATAATCAAACTATTTGCAACAACACAAAGTGATCATATATAAACAACATGTACAATAAAATAATATACTCGAATAAAATGTCGGGCAACAAACAATACAATATCAAGTATCTAAAATATAAACGATCTACATCTATACAACCCTTGGGTACACACACCAGATTCACAAGTATGGATCCTTAACTAGATTTACAAAAAGGGATGCAACTATAACAAAAACTATGCAATAGTCCGCACATGTTATAGCTCCATAGAAACTGGAACGAATAATAAACATTGACGCCCTTGCGGTGGGACACCTACATAACAATAAATAAAAGTAAGAGAGAGGATATAAACGGGTCAGAGCTCGAGGTTTAAAAATAGTTTAGCAAGTGAATTAAAATGCATAATAATTATGAATGCACAATTTCATAATACATAGTGGTGCCGCACTCTTTTGAGATTCAACCTTGTCCCTCAACTATAGTGCGCACCTAAACGTATGCATTTTATCTTAATAAAGCTACCCAACTCGTCTAGGGATAACTCCACCTCAAGTCTTCGCATTTACCCCACTAGTGTATCTAGTTTACCCAAATGTAATTATTTAAATCTCATCCTAAATGATTATATAACAATTCATTACTTAATAACTTTCACTAGTTATTTTCATAACATACCACACATTATCTTCAAGTCTGTATAATATTCGTCTCACTATTATACAAGATAAATCATCACTACTAAGTACACATACATAACACACATAATATATGTATACTAATCATCCATCAAAGCTTTAACTCAATGGATGCAGTCTCTACAATGCTTTCATCTTCCATGGAATTACTCACATACCATCCTGGGTTACCAGCGGTCAGCCTCTCACACCGACTTGGTATAAACCAAACCACAAGCGTAGGGGAAGCGGTCATAGTTCCTCATCGGAAATAAGACAAATCATACCCAAGGCATCTTACCCCTGATAAATGCCACACAATAAATAAATGGACGCTATGACCAGGGGATTATACGCTCCCTGCTCCTCAAACCAGAGGCCTCACCCATATCGCACAACTTCTCATGATAGAACTAGAGGGGTATGTCCACATAAATAGATATATATCATACACACAAGATATACACACACATCATACATACAAACCATCTCATATCCGAATGTATATATTTAATAATCCCGGATACATATATATACCACACCTTACACTAGCCGATAATCCACAGGATTATTCCCAGTATACTTTATTATTCAATCACTCACTTGAACATTTATCATCAATCACACATATGATATAAATAGTTACCAATTCAAGACTTAGTAGGGCATAAAACCTCTCTCAACTAGCCCGTACCCATCCTTAAGGAAATTCCTATCACTAGGAGAATTTCGAAAGAAATCGGCATAACAGACTCCCGAATATGCCTCCATAATTGACCCGATGTCTCTCCAACCATCATGTCATAACATTTTCGCACCTTTTTACTCATAAACATGTTTATCATATTATTTAAGAGGGTTTTCAAGCACCAAACCCAAATGGAAAGGAGTTGCAGAAGAGTTAAAAATCTGACACGACCGAACCGAATCGATGGTTTCTAAAAACGAACTAGTCCTCTACACTGAGAGGGGCGAATTGAACCGATGACCTTTAAAAATGAACCGGTTCGCTACTAAAACGAACCAATCCGAGGTCCACAACTAAACCGATCTGGCCTGTTCAGATTTTATTCCTACGAGATTTTCCTACATCACAAAAACCCGTTCCCTACAAAATTTTTAACATCATAGATCAACCTGAATATTCCCAACTAGTTTTACACCATCAAATCAATACATACACATTAAATGCTAGATTTTAACACAAAATATAGGGTTTATCATATATACACAACACCACCATAATTTATCCACAAATTACGAAATAATTTACACACATAATCATTGAGTAAGTTTAATCACTTGCCTCAAATTCGTAGAGTCTGAATCTTCCTCAAAATTACGAATTTAACCAGAAATTTTCAAAGCTCCAAGGTTTTTCTCCTCTTTTCCCTTATTGCTTTGTTCTCTTTCTCTCTCAAATGATTTTTCCCCAAAAATGAGATTGCCTAATAACCCATTTTCTATTAACCCCAACTTTAAATGATAACACACACTTAAAATGAATCGTATACCCCAATTCGAGTCAAATTAGCCAAAAAGACCCCGGAATCCAAATAAAACCCCCGAATAGTCATTTTGACTATCTCGTCCCTTTCGAGCTCAACCGTACACTCCAAATTATCATCCGAAACTCGAATATAAAAATCATCTCCCAAGCTCATATGACTCACTCAAATATGCCCTGGTTGAGAAATAACTAATTCTCACCACTAATACACACATACGACGTAATAACATGCAACATAATTATATTTACCTTGTCACACTAGTAAATATACAATTCGTATAAATATTAATAATTCTATCCAAATCAATATTTATGTTAAATTTTCGTTTTAATTCTCAATTATATTAAATCACACACGCACCAGGTAATTTAATATAAAAATAAATACACGAAAGTAAGGGGTATTACTATAATCATGAGATCTCTGATTCCTTAGGTTGCCACACATGTGTCAGATGGTTGAACGAGGGAGAATGGAATATCACAAGGGAGATGATTTCCAATAATATTCACCCAAATGAGGTACTCCAGACATTGAAAGAAAGGAATCCTTATAAATGTTCTTTTGTAAGAATCGTGTACAATGCGAAACATAAGATGGAAGTACAATCATGTCGAACAGAACGAAATACAACAACTCATGCATTTACTTTCCCAAAAATAGTACATACATTGGCATCAGCGTCATGAGAAAAAGGACACGATTGAAGATATATTTTTTGCACATTCGACATCCATATTATAGACAAGTGCTTTCCTTCTATTCTTATGATTGACTGCATTTACAAGATAAACAAATACAATATGCCTTTGTTCAAGATGATTGGGGTTACCTCTACCAGTTAATAATTTTGTATTGCATTTGCATTTTTAAAGTGCGAGACGGAGGAGAATTATCAATGGGCATTGCAACATTTGAGATCTTTGAATGAACCAGAAGCTTTGCCCAGGGTCATCATATCCGACAGAAAAATATCATGCATGCATGTTGTGAGGAAAATATTTTCGAGGGACAAGATTGTACTATATTTATTCCATGTGCCAAAGAATAGCTAAATGGCTTTGTCGAAAGTTGGCTTAAAAGACCTAGATAAGAATGCCTTTATGTCTAGATGGATCGGTGTGGTGGAGAATAAAACACATGCGGAGTACGATGGAGCATTGTTACACTTTCTTTAAACTTGGAAACAACAATGTCCTCGTTTGATTTCATACCTCGTCAAGATTTAGCCATCGTACTATTTTATGTATGCCCATCTGTGGATGAATAAGATTCAACATCGTGGGAACCATACCACTAATAGGGCTGAGGGAGCTCGTGCATAGTTGAAAAAGTATTTTCTTAGCACTAAGGGAACCTTTGCCACGATTTGGAAAGGGATAAACCCACTCCTTGAATTTCAGGAGACTCAGATTAGGTTGGAATTTAGAATGTCTTTGTAATAAAAAAAAGCACACTCACAACAAACCGTTGTTACGAGAGACACGCAGGCGAGCTTCCCACCTTGCTTTAGATTTGATACCAGAGGAGATAGATTACATGAGGATGGTTTTATCCGTATTTGTGGCTAATACTCAATTAACGGATCTTACATGCAGACCAAAAATCTATACAATTTATTATCTTTCGTGTACTTGTGAGTTGGCCGAATGGGAGAATACCGTTGTCGCAATTCCAACAGTGGAGTTAGACAATCATTGAAAGAAGCTTGCTATAGTCCCCGTCGTCCTAAAGTATAGGGATATTGATTATACAACCAAGATGATTTTACTCAAGAAGAGGTGGAATGAAGTTGTGGAGGCCAATTGAGAAAATTATGCAATCTAAAATAATGGAGATTGCTCAACCATCTTGCACACCATTGATGGAACCCACGAAAGTTAAGGCAAAGGGGAAACCAAAGGTAAAAAAAATCTAGATACATATACCAAAAAAATCCCATGTTTGTGGGAAAGGGATCCTCCCAATATGAGTGAGCTTCATGTCAAGAAGTTAGAAGCGAGGTCACCTTATATAGCTAAAAAACTGAATGTGTGATCTACTTACAAGAAGCTATATATAAATCATGTTCCAAATTTCTTCCAACCATTTGTGGAGGACATATATAAAGTTAGGTTGGACAAAAATTATGGCTTCACTAACATGGCACTAGGGGCGGGTATTGGAGATTCACTTAGGCACTTTCATGTTATGCATAGTCAAATGTTGACTGAGCTACATAAGGATAAGGAATTCTATGATTCAATCATAACATTATATACCATTCATGATTATGAAACTAGATTGGAAAAGTTCAAGCATTCCATCACAATGATCATTGGTTCATAATGCTTAAGTTTGGATATTTACCGATGATTGATCTCAAAGTAATGGCAGTGTTAATATCAAATCTCCAATGCCTAAGTTTTGTGTCATTCGATGAGGTTCCAAAATCGATTAAAGAGGAGAACACAATAGTTTACTTATTACACATATTTAATTGTCGTTGGATGACAATGAAGTGCACCCAATTTCGTTTTATACTCCTAATTGCATCAAATTGGAAGTTAAAAGCATCAGTTGATGCACTAGAGTGGTAAAATCTATTCAAACAGCTTCTAATTATATCAAGAAAATTTTCCTGAAAGATTTAGCCACAAGGGATGAATCAATGTTGATTGCATCAGATGACAAAGTGAATTTGACCAAATCGTGATTGGTGGGTGGGAACTTGTAATTTTTGTGGACTATTTTTTTTATAACAGAATATGTAAAGCAATTGGTAGGTGGGTAATTGTATTTTTTGTGAATGATTATGAAAAATTATATAAATGTTGGATATGATTGTTGAAAAGTTATATGACTATCGTTATATAAATGTTGGATATAAATGATTATGAAAAGTTATATGAATGTTGGATATAACTATTTTAACAATTATAATCATGTTGGATATGAATTTTGAAAAGTTATTTGTACGTTGTTATATGAATGTTGGATATGAATGCTTATGAAAAGTTATATGAATGTTGGATATAACTAATTATTTTACCAAAGGGTATTCATGATTTAAGATGATCGTGATAATGATTCCCACGACCAAAGCTAGACATGGTCTTCATTCCTACGATTGAGGTTAGCCATAGAAATGAGGCAAAACCTTTGGTTTTTTACCAAAGGTTATTCAAGGTTGAGGTTAACCGTGGTAATGATAGCTATGGCCAAATCAAGCCCTGGTAGTCATTCCCATGATTGAAGTTAGCCTTATAAATGAGGCAGGACCTTTGTTTTTTTACCAAATATTATTCACCGTTGATATTAGCCATGGTAATGATTCGCACGTCCAAAGCAAGTTGTGGTATTCATTCCCACGGTTGAAATTAGATGTAGAAATGAGGTAGAACCTTTGGTTTTTTACCAAAGGTTATTCACGATTGAGGTTAACCATGGTAATGATTCTCACGGCTAAAGCAAGCCATGACAATCATTCCCACAATTAAAGTTAGCCATATAAATGAGGTAGAACCTTTGGTTTTTACTAAAGGTTATTCACGATTGAGGTTAGCAGCGATAATAGTTCCCACGGTCAAAGAAAGCTGTGATAGTCATTCTCATAATTGAGGCAGAACCTTTGTTTTTTTTACCAAAGATTTTCACGGTTGATGTTATCCGTGGTAATGATTCCCACAACCAAAGTAAACCGTGATAATCATTCCCACGATTGAGGTTGGATTTTCATAAATTTTCTAGTACGTATCAGGATCGTCCTTATATGAAGATTAGTCCAAATTTCTAGTACGTGTCAGGATCATACTTACATGGATATTAGACTTAAGATGGACTTATACTTACTTAATATTTTACTTAAAATGGGCAATCTAGTATAGACCTTTTGGAGTTTAAATAATGTTTAATATTCTTGCGGTTTACATTATTGTTGATTATATTTTTAGGTTCTAGGTCGCCATTTCCACGGTTGAGGTTAGCCGTATAAAGTTTAACAAACCAACATACATATGTTTAATAAAAAACCTACATACATATTACCAAACCTATACACATACAAACCAACCATCCAAACAAACCTACAAACAACCATAATGTTTACCAATAAAACATACAAACCAACCATCCAAAATACTTAATGTTTAACCAAGCAACAAACTAATATAATATTGTTTCAACTTTTAAACTTTTCTACTTCTTCCTTTGTTATCATTTTTTAGTCGGATTTTTCTTTAAAGGTTTCAGGGTACCTTTCTTAGAAGCAATAGGGGCACCTTTTTTATTAGGGCCAAAGCGATGTTTTGTTCGTTACTTTGGGTCAGGTTCATCCCTATGCTTTCGCTTTCGTTTTCTAGCATGATCGCCTTTAGCCTCTAGGAGTGCATTACATTCTTCTTGAGCAACATCATATAGCTCTTGGTAATCTTCTTCCGAGGGATCATCAAATGGATCTTTTCGGGTTTCTTCTAAGATTTCAACAGCTATGTCAACACCTGCCATGTGTTAATGTTGCAATAACGATTGACATTAATACTACAAACCATAAATGTTGAATTAAACTCAGATTAAGGTTTCATATGAGTTTTTTTATTACGTCCATTTTTTAATTTCCCTTTTTATGAAAAGGATTGCAGACTAAGGGATGTGAACGCTCGGTATACCATGCCATGTACACTTCAACACATTCCCATGGGTAGTTGCGGATGGGAGTAGATCTTCTAGTAGCGTTTAGGACATGGTCAACCCAATTCTCTTGGTACCATTTCTCATTATCATTAACTACCTTGTACCTCTTTTGTGTTCTACCCCTCTTTTATTAGGCGCATGAAAAGTTTTGGAATCGTTTGGACCCGACTAGCATGATAAAGAATGTGCTCTGAATAGTATGACTCAGCCACATCATATCATATAAGTTATCATTGTACCGCGATATCTATTGGAAAGGATACGCCTCAATACTTTCTTTGTATGTGACACGACTAAGAATGTGTCTCAGAAGTGCGTACTCTCTAGGCTCAAGTGCAAGCCTGTCGCGTTAGTAATAATTCGATAAGTCGGGTATCGATCCTTAGGGAAATAGGACAACAGAGTTGTAACGACGTTGGACAGACGAAAGAAACCTAACTTTGACTCTAAAGAAAAGGGAAAGATGATTTGAATGGTGAAATAGCTACAACAACATGCAATTTTGAAAATGATTAACTAGAGAAATCAAGGATGAATGAAATGCAATTACTCTAAATTATATAGAATATTGACGATGATTGAACTAGACTTGAACTATATGATTAGGAAAATAGGATGGGAATACAATCCCTCAACCCTAGTGTGTTACTAATACAAAATTAATCATAAATTTAAGTGATTAATTCGACCTATAATTTAGTACTCCCAAGCATTACATATATGAGGTTCAAGCCCGCACCATACATAATCAGAGGATGAGTAAATCGGTATTGTGATAGTTACACTCGAATTGCATTCTGAAGCATCCCGGTTACCCTGAAGCAAACAAGATCCAAATATCTACAATGGTTGTGTTTCTATGCAATACGATCGTAATAAATCATTAAATTTAGAGGATTAATTTTATACACATGCAACTACCCCATCAGGTTGAGTTCATGCATCCCGACCTTTTAAATCTAGCCAGATATGTTTAACTTAACTATGCATGAATTAACTACGTTGCATGTGGGAGAAATCATAATGAAACTATCTTGAAATATGTAAAGAACAATTATGAACCTAGAAATTATTTAAATCATCCAAGAAGAATAACATGCAAGAATAAAAATAGAGAGAATGAAACTATGCATTAAAACCTGAAATCAAACCCGAAATTAATCACTCTCGAATCAAAAAATTAAAGTTATCTTCCTAGGATGTTATTATACTCTTCTCCCTATCAAACTGATCAAAACTATGAAAAATTATCTTTTCTAAGTCATTACCCTCGTACAAATACGTTTTAAAAGAAGTTGTAACAAAATGGGACTCTTTGGACCAATCAGCTATGAAGGAAAATTTCGCACATCAGGACCCCTGAACCGGTTTGCAGGTACCCCGAACCGGTTCACATTGTGGTTCAAGAATTCCTGCTGGTTCCGAGGTCTCATTTCTTCAATTCAACACGTAGAATTTTTTTCTTCTTTTCTTCTTGGATTTTTCCTCAACTTTAAATGAACATAAATCCTTCACCGTAGCTCGGATTTGGGTGCCGTTTCTTCTAGTGTTCTCATTGTTCCGAACTCTTAAACTTTCAAGTTGGACCCACCTCCGGTATCAGGCAAAAAATTACAAAAATGCCCTTGAACTTGCTTTCTTAGACTTTCTTTCACTGTTTCGATTTCTCTCTTGCACCGCTTGCATAATTAACCTGTAAAACACATAAGAGATACATAAAACACAAAATTCTTGCCAACAAAGATTAGTAGCATAAATGTGAGTTAAATCCATATCAATTGCGTCACTCGGGTTCACAAAGGTACCTAATTTAAGGGATAAATATACAATATTTATGTCCAATTAATATGAATCCCATAAAACCTATATTTTAAAATATCACATGATTTTAAACAGTAAAGTTAACTTGAACATATTGTAAGTGTAAAATAGTAGTACTACTCACGTCGTGGATGTTGATGCAAAAAACTGGACCGAATCCCATTTTTATAATCACAGATAAATATATGAAAGCAATCCAATCAAGCAAATAAGAGACAAAGATATTTAAAGTGGTTTGGCTATGAATAAATCCTACGTCCACTGTTATTTTATTCCTAGGGGGTTACAATAGCACCATAGGGTGTAGAGAGAGAAAGGATGTATATCTTGTGTATGGGGTTTCTAGGTTCTGTTGGATTTCTCTCCCCCTTTCCTTCTTTTTTGCTAAGGGAATACATGTATTTATAGTGATGGGAGATAAAAAGATTCATTGTATGTAGACATTTATACATTATGTCTACATTCAACGAATCTAATTGTTGAATTTCTTGGTATGCTATGTGTTGTCATCTATTCATACAGTATAAATGTACATTAAGGCTCATTAAATGCGCTGTCATCTTCATTAATGCACATTAAATGCATAGTTATCCCTTGATCTTCCTGGTTGGTATGCCGACCAACTCTCCTCGGGTGCCTACTAACACTCCTCGGGTGCCGACCAACTCTCCTCGGATGCCGACCAACTCTCCTGGATGTCGAATATTGCCACGTAGGATACATGTGTCCTTTTCTGATTGGTCCTCGTAGATGGAGAATTTTTGCATTAACAGTGGACTTTTAATTAGTCCATGGTCTCCCTCAGGGTATGCAATTCCTCTCTCTAATCACCTGATACCATTTGGGCCTTCCATCTACAAATTCGGGGCTCAACACTCGTATAATTGGATTTACGAACACTACGCTTCAAATAGAAGTGATCGTGTATCCATGCTTGCGTATCCATTAATATTTTCAAATAATAAAAACATTACAAAGAGAATATAATCATGTAAGGACATAGTCCGTCACACTAAGTATATCGTATACCACTACAACTTTATCGAAGAATTGGAAAGCGCACATCTACAATCGACGATCCGAATTTCAAGTCAACTTCAACAATCATGCCCAACAAGGATGTACTTGGCAAATTGGTTAAGTTCCATTTACATTTTGCATAAAAATGGTGGGAATTTTTATAAAAATTAAAATATTTTTCCTTTTATGAAAAAATGATTTTTGAATTATTTTAAATGGATTTTTATCTTTTCAAAAACATTTTTTATCATAAGAGATTTTTTATAACTGTTCTCAGATTCGAAAAAGTGTTGGTTTCTATGTCTCTAAATGTTTTAAAACTATGTAAAACGAATCTCGAGATTTGTGCCTAGTCGTTCAAATGAGATCCTATCTCGTTTGAACGAGACTAGAAGTCGTTCGAATGACATGACAGTTTGTTTGAACGAGAAGACTGTTTATTTGACACATCATTGCCTTAAATGTTTCATGAATAGAGTGTCAGACGTACTATTTTTCGTGTGGAGAAATAATGGTTTTCACAGAATACGATTTTATATTCTCCAACCATTTTTGTGGGTTCAAAACTTTTTTTTACAATTAAAAAATTCTAGACTTTTTGTGTGAGTTATTTGTGGAACCCAGAGCATAGTTTTTTAGGGAGTTTTTCTTCTAAAACTAGGTGCCTTGGAAGGGTACTGGGCTGACCATAGGTGCCACTTACGGGAGGTACTACGCTGATAGACTGCGTGTCATAGGGAGTGTTGTTGTGTTCCTGGGCTGACGACTACGAACCGACACTTGCGGGTATTTTGTAAGTCAATTGTATTTTCGCTGTAATTCGATTATAAATCGTTCTTTTACAAATTATAGTAAAAATAAAATGTTTTTGCCCTGTGGGGATTTTTTCCTGAAATCTGTCTTTGTTGGCTTGTTCATTGCATGATTTAATTTGAGATTTGAATTGGCACGTAGAAACTTGTTTAGGGGCTGATTTAATTAGTATTTAGTTTGAGCAATTTTAGACATCCAATTAAAAAAGTCTGAATTGGAAATTGCGAATTAATATTGCACACGCCATTTTCAAATTGGTATCAGAGCAGGTTACGCTAATTTATCGCGTATTCCCATTTTCTGCAATCTTGTGTGATATTGAATTTTGTTTGAAAAATCTGATTTTAGAAAGCTTGTCACAATGTTTCCAAGGAATGCCTATTTTTTATGGGTCCAATTATACCTATTGGAAAGCTCGTATGAAATCCCAGTTAAAAGACATTGAGGAACGAGTCTGGTTGCTTTGTAAAAGAGGGTGGACTCCTTTCACTGTCACTGCAAATAACGTCACCTCTTTGAAATATGCGTCGGATTGGATTGAAGATGATTTTAAAATGTCTAATTTTAATTCCTATGGTTTGAGGGCTATTTCGGGAGCAGTCACCCCTGACGAGTTCCACCGAATTATGACGTGAACCATGTCTAAAGAGGCATGGGATGTCCTCCAATTGACACATGAAGGTAAGAACGGGGTTAAAGAATCAAAGTTACAAAATTTAGACAGCCAATTTGAGACCATTACCATGTCTGAGTCTGAATGTTTTGATGAGTTCTATGCACGTTTGTCGGACATTGTTGACTCAAGTTTTGATTTAGGTGAGTGATTAAGGGTGAAAAGTAGCGCATGTCAAACACCGATCGTTGTTTTCTATTCACCGCCTTAATACAAAAAACCTAAACGTATGACTACACTCAAAAAGGGAGTATAGCGGCTAAGTCCGGGTATCGAAATCCACAGAGACGAGTTGTTAGAATTTAATTGGTTTAATAATTCTAAATAAAAGTGTAAAAGGTAATTTGTTAACTAAAAAGAAATAAAAGATAAACTAGGCATGAGTGTATTTAAACTAAATTAATAAAGCGAATAAAAACTATGGGTTGGCTTGAATATCCCTCCCCCCGAGTTAATTAGTATAAAATGGTTACATGAGTCGACGAGTTATTAAGATTGCGTCTCGTTTCGTCAATTAATTAAATCAAGAGTTGTCACACCCCTAAATTCGCATAAAAGACTAGTAAGATTTTGGCGTCAACAAATACCCCGAAAATTACGCACGCAAGGTCGTAAGTACGGAGCATACATGATATACCCCGTCAAATCTCCTAGGCATAATAACTAGGACAACACACACGAAATAAACCCGTAAACTCCATCACCAGAGCAAAGCAACATGTCAACCCAAAGTGAGTTCAAACCGACACAACCTAGATTAAATTAGCCCCTAAGCATATTAAATGACATTAAATAAATTAACTAATTAATTAAAGCACACCACTAATTAATTTATAAACTAAAATTATCTAGGCATGAAAATTAATTAAGCATGAAAAATAAAGCAAATACAATTTAAAGGAGACAATGAATAATAACACTTACATTAATGGAGGAAAATGAGTAGAAGGGTTATCTCCAACAAAAAATCCCCAAATATACCAAACCCTAGGTTCTAAGAGAGAAGAGAACTAAAAATCTAATCTATTACATGATATTTACAAAAATAAACCAAGTCTCCTATTTATACTAAGTTGGAATTAACAAAGAAAAGAAAATAAATAAGAAAAGAAAAAGGGAGATAAGTTGTGATTAACTAAAGAAAGAAAAAGAAAAAGAAAATAAAAAATAAGAAGAAAAAGAGTAACAACAAAGTTGCACAAAACAGAGCCCCGGTCGACCGATGGCCAAATCGCGGTCGACCGCGAAAAAGAAAGGGGGCACAATGTCATGGACGCAAGACAAATATTGAAAACCCCGTCGACCGGCATTTGGGGCGCGGTCGACCGCGGGTGCTGGAAACGTCCACTCACAGCCCAAGCAATCACGAACCTACTATGGCAATACCCAACAAAAACCAAAACCATGACAATGACCCACATCGCAGCCATGTCACCCAAAAGCCGAGACAAAGCTCCACACGTGGAGACCCAAAAAATACAGCTGAGAGTTCCACAAAAAACAAATGTTCTTCCAACCAAAAATTGCCAAAAAAAACACCAACTCCATTAGTGGTGAGCCAAGACCCACCTCCACCATTAATGGCCAAAACCCAAGCTCCAAAAAATGGCCAAAGAGACCCATTTGCACGTGTGAACCAAAATCGAGCTCCAATTTCGGACCCAAGTCATCAATTTGGGACGAACCCAAAACTCGAGCTGAAAACCAAATCGCCATCTTCATTCTGCAAAAAAAATATTTTAGGACATAAAGGGAATTATAGGATTTGTTAATGGAAGAGAAAAGGGACATGGATGTAACTAATAAAATTATTAATGAATCTCTTATAATTCTTTTCGATTAAAGTCCCGTGTTTCCTTCGTTCGGATTTCGATTCGAGCACCGTTCGTGGTCACGCGAAGCTTGGACCGAGAGCTACACCTTTCGTGAAGACTTCAGGCAAAAATTGTAAGGTGTAAAATTACAAAAATGCCCCCGAACGTGCGAATCGTAACGAAACTTAATCGGAATGCGACCAAACTTCATACTAAGCACTTTAATACCTATAAAAGCTCAATTATACCTCAAATTAAATTTTAGCATATGAAATGGAGGTTGTCTGATTAACGAGCATAATTATAGTCATTAACGTACCCGAGGAGGCTAAAATGCATAAGTTTCGAGGGTATATATGTGCAATATTCGATACGAATCACACCCCTAACTTACACATTGATAGTCCCTAGTAATGAAATTCAACGCAAGAAGAACTATAAAAAAACACAACATGTATATATGCATCGAACTATAAATGCCACTTTCATAGGGAACACGATTGCATTTAGCATATGCAATAAGCCGTTAAACCCCTAGGTTACCCCAGGGGACGAGTGTCGTCTCGTGAGAGTTTTCAGGGATGAAACCCACAAACATCATATGGTTTCCTCAAAATATGCCTAAATCAACATGCGACAAGCCCAACAATATCGAAAAGGAGTTCATACGCATTATTAGCACAGTGAATGAATTCACATAAAAGTCCGTATTATTAATATTATAGAATGAACTTCGTTAAATTGAAACCTTAAAATGTGGGGGGGAGCGAGCACATGCAAAGTGTGATTTGGCAAAAACTTAAATAAATCGGATACTAACTAAAGCAATCATATATTCAATCCTCACGGGCATTAAACTCATCAAGTGAATTCACTCAAAATAGGGAGTTAACACACGGAACATGCGGGCATAAAGAGTAAATGTAAATGGAAACTAGGCCGCACACATGTCACAAATGAAGAACGTTATATATAAAATGAAAAATTATAATCTCAATGAAGAATACCGCTCATTAAAGGAGGCAAAATGTATTTTCACAGATTATCAAAACTGTTATGACTTTTAAATTAAATACACTTTAAGATCACATAGGACTTTATAGGGTTGTAATGTAGGCTAGGCTAGGGTATGAAACGAATGACATGTATGTACGGGTTCAAAGTGTTCGGAACGAAAAACTTGGAATAATGGGAAATAGTGCGGGCAATATCAAAATTTGGAAAACAAGTTCCAAACGAGCATTAGATATAACAATTGGAGAGTAATAAAAGCTTATTGAACTATATACAACATTTACAACTTTCTCTTTCTTTTCTTTTCTTCTTTTTCTCATTTTTTTCTTTTGTTTTCTTTTGCTTTTTGCTTTTTGCTTTTTTTTCACATCTCTTTTCTTTACTTTTCTCACTCTCATATGCATAAATTGCAACCACAAGAAAATAACATCATTCAATCCAAAGTAACATTCCAAACAAAGGTACGGAAGGTAATATGTATGGTGTATAACTCCAATTCATAGTTGGTTATGGGATTTGGGTTATGAAACGAAGGGCTAATATTCCGGCTCAAAGGGATTGACTAGGAAAAACATATAAGGTGAGGTCAAGGCTAATATGGGAGAAATAACAAAATAAAGTTTACGCAATTCTTGAGTCAAAACAATATATGAAAATCATGATCAAGTAACACATTTCAAATATGAACTCAATTAATGAACGGTCAATGAAAGAATAGAGAGATTACCGACGAATTCGTCGTTTTCAAAGAAGAAAGAATAGTGTATAACACTCACAAACGATGAAAGGTACAAAGCTTACTCGGTGTAAGTATATACAATGCAACAAAAGATTCTTGAGTTATAAAAATTTTAAACCAAATCAATAAAGCAAGAAAAGTGCATGCGCTCATGGGATTAAAGTTTAATTCATGAAGTTATTCATAATATCAATGATTGAGGACTAAAGTCTAATAACTTCTAAAATCGAGAACATGCATCATTGGGTTGTCTATTGGATTGGGAATTTATTAAAATTTATCATCGGAAACAAAGGCAAAATGCCCAACAAAGGAGAAAAAAGAAAGACAATCTTTTTGAAAATTTTCAAATTTTAACAAGAAAAGCAAACTTAGTAACTAACATGTGAGCAAAAACATGGACTAAATAAAGAAATGGGTAGAATATACCATACCCCCTAACTTAAAACCTGACATTGTCCTCAATGTGAATTAAGAACCAAGTTAAAGAGAGGAAAATAGCGATATTACCCAAAATTGGAGTGATCCCGATAAGAACAAGTCCAAAGAGTCTACAAAAAAAGTTAGTACCGAGCATAGCAAAAACAAATGACAAAAAGTTAAGTAATTACACTAGACTAAATTAAAAAGGAAAGAAAAGATAAAAAGAAAGAAAAAATAAAAGGCTAACTATATACAACCTACTATTTAGGCTTCACACTAACTATACACTAAAAGTCTAAATAGTTGAGGGTCCACCATGAAAACGATTTGACTTTAAAGGTTACCGGTGTACCCTCACACTAAAGCATGCCTTCCGAAAAATATGAATTTCGTTTGAACAACGGAAGCCATGTGTAAGGCGTAAGAAAGGAACCATCGTCAATTAAAAGTTTTGGAGGGAAGATGGGGGATTTGGATTGAACAGGTAATAAAAACATGTGGGGACCGAGAAAAGCAGAATATCCTGCCACATATTTTGAAATTGGAATGGGAGAGGGCGCACATAAAGGCAAAGATGCGTTCATGGAAGGCGACTCGAGCAAGTACTCCTCATCGGCGAAAAGGTTTAACACATTAAAGTTTGAAACCGATTCATCGGGTACTTGTGACGGTGTGATAACAGAGAATGAAAATGTGGAGGAAAGAAATTCAAACCCAAGAGATACATCATCATCGCTTGAAGATTGAGTTTCGAAAGAAATAAGATCATTTTTAATGAAATGTTCTTCTTTGGGGGCCAAAGAAGAAATCATTTCATTGCAAATAGATATTACTTCATTTTCATCCTCACTTTCAATATCTATTACGCAATGGGCAAAGTCAAGAATGGTTTTTTCCAAAGTAGGCATAAAATCCTCATTTGGTTCAAAACATTCGTCGACTTCAAAGGTCTCGGAAGAGAAATCATCGTCGGATTCAAATAATAAATCCAACTCAAGTTCCCAACAACGATTTTTTTCCCGATAACGATTTTTAAATTTCTCATTTAAAAGCATACGCAAGCCCTCACCGAAAGTCATCGACCGAGGCGCTGATTCTTGAAAATACGAACTTTGAAAATTACCATCGGACTTAAATTTAAACTCATTATTATAAAATTTTTGAAAACTATTGCAATTCGTTTCAAAATTTCGATTATAAGTAATTATAGGCCCAAAATCATTATTATCATCATCAAAATTCCAATAACCCAAGTTTTGACTTTCGTTATACTCGCCCAAAGTCATATTTGAATTTGTTATTTTTGGAACTCTAAGTATTGACCGAAAGTCATATGATTATGGGCATTTTGAGAATTATAACAATGATTACCGAAAGAATTGGAATAAGACATGCTTACCCCAAAAATGGCTCGAAGTGGCGAATTCCACAAAGTAGATGCACGCACGAGAAATTCAAGCATTTCTTGGCGCTCAAATGTAGAAGTTCTGCAAAAAGGTTAGCCAAAAAAATACAAATAGAAAGAAAATACTACGAAATACTAAATCAAATAAATTCTAAAAAAAATTCATCCCTAGCAACGGCACCATTTTGATTAAGGTTGAAAAGTAGCGCACGTCAAACGCCGATCGTTGTTTTCTGTTCATTGCCTTAATACAAAAAATCTAAACTTATGACTACACTCAAAAAGGGAGTATAGCGGCTAAGTCCGGGTATCGAAAATCTACAGAGACGAGTTGTTAGAATTTAATTAGTTTAATAATTCTAAATAAAAGTGTAAAAGGTAATTTGTTAACTAAAAAGAAATAAAAGATAAACTAGGCATGAGTGTATTTAAACTAAATTAATAAAGCGAATAAAAACTATAGGTCGCATCGAATATCTCTCACCCCGAGTTAATTAGTATAAAATGATTACATGAGTCAACGAGTTATTAAGATTGCGTCTCGTTTTGTCAATTAATTAAATCAAGAGTTGTCACAATCCTAAATTCGCATAAATGACTAATAAGATTTTGGCGTCAACAAATACCCCAAAAATTACGCATCAAGATCGTAAGTACGGAGCATACATGATATATCCCGTCAAATCTCCTAGGCATAATAACTAGGACAACACACCCGAAATAAACCTGTAAACTCCATCACCAAAGCAAAGCAACATGTCAACCCAAAGTGAGTTCAAACCGACACAACCTAGATTAAATTAGCCCCTAAGCATATTAAATGACATTAAATAAATTAACTAATTCATTAAAGAACACCACTAATTAATTTAGTAACTAAAATTTTCTAGGCATGAAAATTAATTAAGCATGGAAAATAAAGAAAATACAACTTAAAGGAGACAATGAATAGTAGCACTTACATTAATGGTGGAAAATGAGGAGAGGGGTTATCTCGACAAAAAATCCCCAAATATACCAAACCCTAGGTTCTAAGAGAGAAGAGAACTAAAAATCTAATCTATTACATGATATTTACAAAAATAAACCAAGTTTCCTATTTATACTAAGTTGTAATTAACAAAGAAAAGAAAAGAAATAAGAAAAGAAAAAGGGAGATAAGTTCTAATTAAATAAAGAAAGAAAAAGAAAAAGAAAAAAAAGAGCAACAACAAAGTTGTACAAAACAGAGCCCCGGTCGACCGGTGGCCAAATTGCGGTCGACCGCGAAAAAGAAAGGGGGCACACTGTCATAGACGCAAGGCAAATATTGAAAACCCGGTCGACCGGCATTTGGGGCGTGGTCGATCGCGGGTGCTGGAAACTTCCACCCACAGCCCAAGCAATCATGAACCTACAATGGCAATACCCAACAAAAACCAAAACCATGCCAATGACCCACATCGCAGCCATGTCACCCAAAAGCCGAGACAAAGCTCCATATGTGGAGACACAAAAAATGCAGCTGCGAGTTCCACCCAAACCAAATGTTCTTCCAACAAAAAATGGCAAAAAAAACACAACTCCATTAATGGTGAGCCAAGACCCACCTCCACCCTTAATGGCCAAAATCAAAGCTCCAAAAAATGGCCAAAGAGACCCATTTGCACGTGTGAACCAAAATCGAGCTCCAATTTCGGACCCAAGTCATCAATTTGGGACGAACCCAAAACCCAAATCGCCATGTTTATTCTGCAAAATAAAAACGTTTAGGACATAAAGGGAATTATAGGATTTGTTAATGGAGAAGAGAAAAGGACATGGATGTAATTAATAAAATTGTTAATGAATCTCTTATAATTCTTTTCGATTAAAGGTTCGTGTTTCCTTCGTTCGGACTCCGATTTGCGCATCATTCATGGTCATGCGAAGCTTGGCCCGAGGGATACAACTTCCGTGAAGACTTCGGAAAAAATCCTAATGTGTAAAATTACGAAAATGCCACCGAACGTGCGAATCGCGACGGAACTTAACCGGAATGCGATCAAACTTCATACTAAGCACTTTAGTACTTGTAAAAGATCAATTATACCTCAAATAACATTTTAGCATATGAAACGGAGGTTTTATGATTAACGATCATAATTATAGGCGTTAAAGTACCCGAGGGGGCTAAAATGCATAAGTTTCAAGGGTATATATGTGCAATATTCGATATGAATCAGTGAGCCTATTAATAACATGGGTATCGTTAAAAAGATTTTGAGATCTCTTCAAAATGTTTCATTCCTAAAGTCACTATTTTGAATTCCTTGGAAAAGCTAAATTCACTTAAGTTAGGAGAACTCATAGGAGACCTACAAACTTATGAGATTGACATGTTTCCCCAAACCATTAAGGCTAAGGATAGATTTATTGCTTTAATGACTCAAGTTAGGAAGAAAAATAAAGAGAGAGTGTATGATTCTGATTCTGAGGAAGAGTTTAGCATTGTCGATGTGGCCTTGTTTGCAAAATTTTTTAAAAAGTTTCTCAAAATGAACAAAAATAATTCTTTCAATAAAATTCTTTTGAGAAAAATAAAAAGAAAGAAAAGGCCACAGAGGGAAATGAAAAAGAAAGTGAGAGAGAAAAAGAGGAAGGGAGTGGTGAAGATTTAGATCAGATGATTTGTTCTGAATGTCAAGGGAAAGGGCATAGGGCTTTGAGTGTGCTACTAGGCTTAATAGAAAAGGGAAAAAAGTAGCCATGCCTGCCACTCTTAGTGATAGTGAGGGAGATTTTGAGAAATATGAGTCTGAAAAGGGTTTAGGACATGGAATGTGTGTAGCTTTTTCGAGTCGTATAAGCACACCCACTTTGTCCCAGGATGAAAATGTCCAAGAGAGCGACGGTGATCAGTCGAGTGGTGATGAGAGCAAGTTTGAGAGTGAAGATGAAAGTGAGCTCCAAAAATCTTTTAGGGATTTGTACACCGAGATCTTGAAAACAAAGAAGTATAATAAAGATTTAGGTCATCGGGTTTTAGATTTGGAGAGATAGAAGGAAGTTGTAAGGAGGGAAAAGTGTGACTTGGCCGACATGGTGTTTAGTTTGACGACACGTGTATCCCAACTCAAGAGTGATCTCGAACGTGCCCGGGAGGTAAAAGTCCCTTTAGAGAATTCATCTAAGAAAGTTGAAAAGATGGTTCTCAATCCCGTTTTGGGTGATGATGAGAGTTTAGGAAAAGGCCATGACGGTGTGTCCACTTCTTTTGTTATGCCCGAGCTGGTTCCCACTTTGGTGATTGATTCACGTGTTTCTCATCCTAACCCACCTAGGCGTCCGATTCCCGTTAGGTGAAGACGTCCTAGATTTTTTAAAAAATTAATTCCTAGGCCGGTTTATGTTTGCTCCCATTGCAAAAAGCGAGGAAACCTAAGGGAATTTTTCTTTAAGTTGGTTAATGTGTCACTCTATACTCCTACACATGATCGCACACATACACCCACTTATGATACTTTGCTTGCACATAATGATAGAGAGTTTACACATATTCGAGAGCAAGTAAAGTTTTTGGTCAAGACTTCACATGATTTGATGGAGTTATTTCAAAAGATGTCACCATCTTTGGAAAACTTCACCGCACTTTCCAGTTGAGGTCTAGACATATTTGCTAGCATAGGGTGATTTACATGATGACATATTTGCCTATTGCTAATGTGTACCATTAGTTTTATTTTAGTTAGCATTTTTATTTGCTTTTCTTATTTTTGATACTATTTTAGCAATGTTTCGGATCTGTTTGACCATTCCAGGAACTATTTTTTACAAAATTTTCTCACTGGACAAAACTGCATGTCATTCTGGAAAATCTAAATTTTTTTTGCTTTTTTCGTTCTAATGAGATTGATTGTCGTTCGAATGATATGGCATCTCGTTTGAATGACCCTAGAATAATATTTAGTTTTCAGTCCCTGTTTCTTCCTGCTACATGCTATTGGTACTATTGGGTTGTTTCTGAACAGTGTTTGAAAAATACAAAAAGATTTTCCTTTTTTAGAATTTTTTTGAAAAATCCAAAAAGAGTTTTGTATTTTGTTTGCACCGTATATGAATGCACTTAGGATGGACAAGTCACAACTTCATGCCACATCCATGTGACTGTTTGCTAGTGATTTAAGACAATATGTTATGTCATTCATGTGCTTACAAAGTTTGGAGTCTTTGAGTTACTATAGTGTTGCTACCTACATGTTTGACTCATTTTGTCCTTTATTGCACACATGCACGGATTTGTTTGGCGTTTGTTCTTGTCAAATCACATGTTGGTTAGGTGTTTTCATCTCGGTTTTGTCTATTAAAACAAACCAAATACGATAAAACAAGATAATAAAAGGTGTGCATATTTTTATCGTTTGCCGTAAGTTTGTGTGAATTTTATAAACGGTGAAGGGATACGAAAGGTACACATCTATCCTTTGTGATTAAGATGCCGTTTAAATTGGACCTAAAAATTGAGAAATTTTAATTATCCGGGGTCCAAAGAGGTTTATAAGAGCCCGAAAAAATTTTCGTGGCAATAAAAAGATATATATGCCAATTATGGGCCATTAGGTTTATTAACCAATTCTCCAATGTTTGAGAATTTAAATCACCTCGTAAAGAAAATATATATGAGGGAGTTTGGTGGGAGATTTAAAACGGCTTTGTACGTCCTTAAAAAGTCTTGAAAAAGCATGAAATCGTTTTGGACGTTATTGGTGTGAAAATCATGTTGACTTTGATATGTTGATTTTGATTTAAGACGATGTCATCTAAATTTAACAATTTTACACCAAGGGACTATTTTTTATCTTCATTCGTTAGGAGTACACTTATGCATCTTGCACATATGATATGATTGAGTTGATTTTCCTATCTAATTTGTTCACACCCATTCATTCCGTTTCTATGATTTTGTCGTCTTAGTAAAAATTCATGGTGTGTGATTTTTTTTTTTTACTTTTTATTATTTTATAAAAAATTGGAAAATAGTATGTTTGGTTTGTTTCCTGTGACACCCCAATTTTCTTTATTGTGTTTATTCTTTCCTTGTCTATTTCGGACAAATAAAAAGGTGGAGGACGAATTATGATATTATGGGGAATATTTTGTATGGGGAAGAATTGATTATTGCCTTAATTGAATATATATTTCTTAATCATTTCAATCTCGATACGTCACGTGATTTTTGCTTTGTCTCTTGTGTGTAGGTACAATTGAAGATACTTTGGATTGCACACCCTGATGAGAAAAGCTTGGAGATTTGAAAAGTTGATTGTTGAAGACTTGTTGGTTTAGCTTTCCATTTGTGTTCATGGGAGGGTAGATTTGTATAAGTAATTTTTTATTGATAATTCGGATAGTTTTTATTGTGTACCGGTATAGATATAGGGGGAGAATTATAAGGACATAGTTCGTCACACTAAGTATGTCGTATACCGCTACAAGTTTGTCGAAGCATTGGAAAGCGCACATCTACAATCGACGATCCGAATTTCAAGTCAACTTCAACCATCATGCCCAACAAGGACGAACTTGGTAAATTGGTTAACTTCCTTTTATATTTTGCGTAAAAATGTTGGGATTTTGTATAAAAATTAAAATATTTTTCCTTTTATGATAAAATGATTTTTGAATTATTTTAAATGGATTTTTATCTTTTCAAAAACATTTTTATCATAAAAGCTTTTTGAAACTGTTCTCAGATTCGTAAGAGTGTTGGCTTCTAAGTCTCCAAATGTTTTAAAACTCTGTAAAAGGAATCTCGAGATATGTGCCTAGTCGTTCAAACGAGGTCCTATCTCGTTCGAAGGAGACCAGAAGTCGTTCGAACGACATGACAGTTCGTTCGAACGAGAAGTCTTTTTGTTTGACACATCACCACCTTAAATGTTTCATAAATAGAGTGTTAGACGTACTATTTTTCGTGTGGAGAAATACTGGTTTTCACAGAATACGATTTTCTATTTTCAACCATTTTTTTGGGTTCAAAACTTTGTTTTACAATTCACAAATCCCAGACTTTTTGTGTTAGTTGTTTGTGGAACCCAAAGCATAGTTTTGCTGGGAGTTTTGCTGCTAAAACTAGGTGCCTTGGAAAGGTACTGGGCTGACCATAGGTGCCACTTGTGGGAGGTACTGGGCTGATCGACTGCGTGTCATAGGGAGTGTTGTGGTGTTCCTAGGCTGTCGACTACGAACCGACACCTGCGGGTATTTCGTAAGTCAATTGTATTTTCGCTATAATCCGATTGTAAACCGTTCTTTTACAAATTATAGTGGAAATAAAAGGTTTTTTCCATGCGGGGATTTTTTTCCTGAAATCTGTCTTTATCAACTTGTTCATCGCATGATTTAATTTGAGATTTGAATTGGCAGGTAGATGCTTGTTTAGGGGCTGATTTAATTGGTATTTGGTTTGAGCAATTTTAGACATCCGATTAAATAAGTATGAATTGGAAATTGCGAATCAATATTACACACGACATTTTCAAATCATTCAAAATATATTCATATAGAATATATATATATATATATATACACATTACCATTAAAAGAGGGATATATCCAGTAACTTGGCATACATCGGCCCTAGACGCAATATCCCCAATTGGTGGTGTATGTGGGATAAGAGGTCACTTCCCCGATTATTGTCCTTCAGTTATCCTAAGTTCTTCAATGATTGCATGTATTATGTTGAGACTCGAGTCCCTAATTTGTCCGGGAAAAGAAAGAACCCAATTTTGAATAGCAGATAGGCCCGAGATTGTCTACGATATGTTTAGCCTGTGCATTCTCACCCAATGACTTATCCCCACCATTATACATTTTCATTAACCAATCAAACCTAACAACATGCAAAGATTTTCACTCCTCTTCAACATCTTTGACCGAAGACCCAATCGACTTTGCAAACTTCTTAATTGATTTATCCCTTTCTTCAGTTGTCTTCGGGATCTCCCCATTCAAACTACCCCCCCTCAACTTCTATCCCCCCAAAATGAAACACATCGTTCAGTGTAATAATCATTTCATCAAACAGAATATGAAAACTATTAGTTTCGGGTTGCCACCATTTAATGAATGCTCACACAAGACACTGATAAGATTTTTTTTATAAAAGGCTATAATCCAGAGTCCTTCGTCGCATTAACAACCAGCTCGTCTTCTTCATCTATCTTCCACTCCATGAATTTTTAGAAATGGTATACGCACTTCATCAAACCTCTCTCTTCATCATTGTTCCAAATCCCATAGGACACATGGTTTGAAAAATGCTTTAGCAACTGAGAGAGTGTAACCATCTAACGGTTGAGTGTCATACCTTTTTGGTTTGGTCTTTGATTTTTCTTCTCAACCAGGGCCAGAGAATATGCCCCTTTAGATACATCATCATCATCATGAGAAGATGATGATGCAGATGAATGACATGATTCGTTAGAGCTACTCTCCCCACTAACACGTTTATGCACCCCCTCAACCATCTGACCACCCACTTGTCCTAACCTCACCAATAGTCTCCCCTCTACCACTTGACTCTATCCTCCTAACATCATCAACTGCCCCCTCACCAACCACTTCTTCATCAATAACCACAGCCTCACCCACTACTACCTCATCACCAATTGCATCCTCGTCACCAACTAACTCATCACCTACCACCTCACGTAATGAATTCTCCTCTACATCTTTACTTTTAATTCTCTCTTTCTTTCATTTTCTTTCTGATGCAGTCATAGCTAGTCTATCCTCCATCCCCATTTATGATCTGTAATAAAATAAGAATACTCATTATATATGAATAAATATGGGAACTCCCTATTAAAATGAACAAAGAATGGAACAAATGGGGGCCCATTAAATTAAAATGGATAGAGATATGTAACCACGGCTAGACCCAACCGTGGAACCCATACTCACGGCTAGACTAGATCGTGGGATGTGTAAACCACATGATTTACCTTAGTAGTGGTGATTACACATACCACGGTCTTCTTTAGCTATGAGTATGGGTTCCATGGTTGAGGCTGGCCATGAAAATCCACCTCATTTGATTACGAGAAACCGTGGTAGACATTACAGTTTTTTTCTTTTAGGGCTCAGATTCAATGGAATTATGTAAATTACATGGTATAAATAATTTACATTACATACTTAGTTAATATCGACCTATTATCAAGTTAATAAATCTTTTTGTTTAAATAAGTTTAATGGAGATTGGGGTTTAGGGTTTTCAAATTTATGCATGTTTAGATTGAGATTAGGCATGGACATTGAACATAAATGCACAAGGAGAAGTTGAATATGATGATTTGAATACATACCAGGTTATGGTTTAGGATGGTTTTTGATTGAAAACAGTAGAGAGAGGGGGGGGGGGGAATGGAGTTTTGTTTTTAATTTTGGTTTATATAATGGGATTTAAAATTGAGGTGTTGGGTTTTTGTGGGGCTAAGGAGATATGAAATTGATTTTTGTGGTGTTTTGAAGTAAGCGGGGTTTTGGAGAACATTTCGAGGAGGGAATATCAGCACCCTAGAGAAAATGATTCCTTTGGCAACAAAATAAACTAAACTCTAACTCTGTTAAAATGTTCATGTATTAAATAAAAATCTCATTTACCCATAGGGTTTTTCAACGTATATTTTTTTGTTCCTTGTATGTTGACCATGTTATTTAGTTATTTACTTTCAATGTAAATCGATTTTGGTCATTTTTTTTATGAATATTCTCAAATGATAGTGAAAATTTACTTTAAGCTCCCTTATTCTTGTTACAAACAAAATAACTTTTGAAGTAAATATTTACATGCAAATATTAAGTCCTAGTTGTATATACTTATCTGAACAAAATTTTATTGCAATAGAGCAAATGATTACTTTGAGAAAAAATAAAACTATGCTCTGACTCTGTTTAAAATGTTCATATATTATAAAAACTTTATATTAAAATTTATTTTCTCAGAATGCTGCATGTAAGGTTTTTTAACATATATATTTTGTTTATGATATATCGATCTTGTTATTTAGCAATTTACTTTAAACAAAAATTTATTTTGTTGAAGTAGTTGTGTACATTACAGCATGTATTGTCGAATTTTTTTATAATAACTAAAATTCATTGTTTACTTTGAATGATTTTGTTTTTTAAATTCATTAAATTGCATTAAAGTATATATAAACTTTGAGTTATTATTGCATTTACATTTTTTACCAATTTATATTTACTTTGAGAAAAAAACCATGCTCTGACTCTGGTTAAAAGGTTCATATATTAAAAAACTGTATAGTAAATTTCACTTTCGTAGAATTCTATATGTAAGGTTTTTCAATGTATATATTTTTGTTTCTGATATATTGATCTTTTTATTTAGCAATTTACATTGAACAAAAAGTCGTTATGTTGAAATAACTGTTTACATTACTATCTCTCTTGCTGATTTTTTTAATTTAAGTTAAAGTCATTGTTTACTTTAAATTATTATAATTTCCAAATCTACAAACGAGCTTGAGGTTGAGGTTGAGTCGAGCTTGAGGTTGTTCAGGCTCGACATGAACTACCTTATCCATTCTTAAGCCCAATCTCGGCCCGAACTAAAATTTTCTACCTAAGCCCCAACTATTATGGGCTTCACGCTCGATTTCGAGCAGGCCCGATTTTAATTTTCTTTGTGAAAAAAAAAGTTTGAATTAGTATTTTTTTCTTGTATTTCCATCATGGAGAAAATGTACACACTAAAATCTAATTGATATTTCAAAGAATAAAATATATAATTATGAAATGTATTAAATTAAAACAAAGGAAGTACGAGTGAAAACCTACAAAGACCAATTAAATTTCATACATACAAAATTAGTTAACATAAATATGTTATATTACATAAAATTATTTATTTATTTATTCAAAGTTTAGGCTTCGGTCCAATTTCAGCTCGGGAAAGTTTGGCTCAAGCCCAACCCGAAATTCATTCGGGGTTGAAATTTTGGCTCAGGCTCATCTCGGCTCAAACTCAAATAAAGATCGATCCGAAAATAATGAGTCGAACGGGTGGGCTTTAGGCTTGCCCGACTCAATTTATAGGCCTACTTGAGGGGCTGCATTCAATACTGACGAAAGAAATCAAACTTTCAATAAGAATAAAAAACATTTGAAAAACATAGTTTTGGGCTTTAATTAGTTCGTTGATAATAAAAAACTAAATGTCAAACGCATCACCAAATATAGCAAAAAAGTGAAAACTGCTAATTAACTTTTGAAGAACAAAATAAGAGTTTCAATATTGCTAGAAAGCTAATGAAGATTACACTAATACAAATTTCAGTAATTTTTGGCATACCATTCAGATAAGATAAGGTGGAGATAGAAAGATATAGTCGTCGACAACAAACGTCATTTGTTGATAGATGGTTTTCAAATGAAAAGTTGGTTAAAACAACAAAGATAAGAGCAAGTCAATTGAAGATGCCAACTTGAAAACAACAAAAGGAGACAAAGATTGTTGCAAATTAGTTTATTTTGTACACTTTGCAACCGTTTTCTTCCCAACATAAGGACTACAGCTGGAATGGTCCTTCTTCAAGTATGATGAAAATATCAAAGGAATGTCCAAATTCAACTGGCCTGCTGCAATTCATAAATCTTTGATGGATTCAATTAAGAGTTCTTATAAAGTATCGAGAAAAGTTACTAGATGTATTTTTACTTTATTAGTAGGTTTTTCTTGTCATAAAAAATATTTTTAAATGTATTTTCCTTTTGTATTTACCTATATTAAAGTTCCTCTTTATAATATTATTGGTGCGAGCACACAAACATAATAACAACAAGTGAAGGCCGTCCATATCCTCGATATGTGAAATGAAATCTCGACAATCTCGCTGATTAACTACCAAAGACTGAAAACCTGTCAAGTAGATCAAACCTTAAGGTAATACATTTTGCCTTTGACGTATAATTTATTTTCGATGCATGTTGTATCTTTAACTCATACACCTGTGACAATAATCTGATAACATAATATTAAGCTTTATCTTTACTTAGACTATAAAACCCAAGAACCTGCCTTTAATATTAAGTATAAATCATTAGTTCGATAAGATGTTATCAAAGTAAATCTTTCCTTTAGGTTTGAAAAAAAACATATTAGTTGCAATATTAAAAGTAAATATTTACTTTGAATATTTACTTCGATAAAATATCTTCAAAGTATATATTTAATTTACATATATTTCATTGTCAGTGTTTGCAAATTCTATTTTTACATTTATAAATTCTATTTTTACACAAGATATTACATGTACGTTCAATAGCTATACACACAACAACTTCACCTCACCCTGCAAGAAAATGAACAAATCATTTAAGAATTAATGAATTTTTGAGAAGCTGTTAATCGAGATGTCAAGCATGCAATCGAGGATAATATTGGGCCTTAGAAATCTACTGCTAATGATGCTGAAACTGAATCAACAATAACCTATTTGTGTCAGTATAAGCAACAAGTGTAAATGAATAATGCATACCTTATACGGAAAAAGGAAAAATTAGAAAATGGTCTCACCGAGAAAGATAAGGATTGTATTCTATTATTTGATGATAATGTTTTACTGCAAATTGATTGTGATGAAGATCAAAAGGAGAATATTAAAGATTTATCTATAAAACAAGATGAGATAAACAAGCTATATTTAGATATGGTAAAACTTAAAAGAAAATATAACAAGAAACACACTAACGATGAGGTTTTGAGTCTTAGAGAAAGTTTGAAGAGTTTGAACACCAAGTTTCATGAAAGTTTAAATCACTTCAATGAGGAATTGGAACTAAGAGTTGAAACAATAAGAAAATCAAAATGGGAAATCAGATAAAAGTAATATGATAATAATAATAATAATAATAATAATAATAATAATAATAATAATAATAATAATAATAATAATAATAATAATAATAATAATAATAATAATAATAATAAAGCGGAGGATAAACTCTACGATCTCTTCTTCAATAGAATAGACTCACATATAATAGTTTTGAAGGCATTGAATATTCTGTACCAAATGCATCTAAGCCACCTCTTGGTTTCGATAGAGTTTTAAAGAATGAATTGAGAAATTTTGATAAGTCTCCTGTGTTAGCACTTGCCGCCACACTATAGATAGAGACCCGATCACTAAAAATGTGTTCAACGAGGTCACCCAAAAAAACACCACAGAAAAGAATAGAAAATTAAGAAATCAGTTCGACCCAATCAACCAGAAAAACATCGCAGAAAGGAAAAGCAATGGAAGCAAGTTATCAAAAACAGAGAATGAAGACACACCAACACATCTCTAAAGATATATGAACTTAAGGATAAAGAGAAAAATCAATAGGAAACATATGATATTGGTTTATTTAGTGTACCTCCTCTTAGGAATGTGCATCCGAGAATGGAAACAAGAGCTAACACAAATTTGTCACAAGAGGAGGAGGTATATCAAATTGGAACGAAAAAGAAAGAAAAAAAGAAGTCAAGAAAATGAATATGAATGCTGGGGTTTTGACCAAGAATGGACAAGTTACAAAATATCTGTCAGAAAATACTTTGAATTTCTTGAAGGAAACAAACAACTCATTTAGCATGAAGTAAAAGTTTCAAAATATCATAAAATTATCTTTACATAATTTTACTTTCACACATTCTGTTCTGTTTTGAATTAAATATAAAAACTCTAAATATATACTTTATAGGACTCTTTGTTTATAAGTAATAATATTCCATGTGAATAAGTTAAGGTAGATATTTACTTTGATCACTTTTTAATTGACTTTTCCTAAATCACAACTTACAATTAATGTTTACTCTAACTATATGTGTTTCCTTGCCTTCAACATTGAACATAGCATAAATAATAACTCACATAATAATTATTTACGGATATTTAATATATAGGCAAGTTGTTTGCAAAAGAGAATCTAGAGACTTGATAGTCTTGAGAGATCTCCTTGAAATTCTTAATGAAGACTAGATTGGAACGAATGTGAGTTAAGAAGATTTTTGTTCTTCAGTTATTTCAAAATCAAAAAGCTTAAACTGCATTATATAAATTTTTATTTTTAAATATGGATAAATAACATGTCATCAAAATGTATGCGCAGTTATTAAACTAGAAAGAAATTATGCGTAATGAAAAGACTTCGCAACAAGATAATGGAACTTCATTCTTTTTCACGAGCATGTGTTGGGTATGCTTTTAAATTAATAAAATGAACTAAATTGTTAATTAAACACATGACCATTATTTGCATATTTTTTAATTAATTTAAAATTACTTTCTACCACAGTCCACGGTACGTAACAATATGGAGAACTTTAGAAAGTTTTACGTTGAAGATAACATCAACTTAAAAAAACATAAACAACATGAGCTATATGAAAGAAGAATAACTCACAATTCAAAAATAAATTACTTTACTGAACATACACATCTGTGTAATATATGTATATTCAAGCTTTATCAAAACATAATGCCGTGATATTTACCTTGATTTGTATTTTTTCTAGTCGTTGCTAGAAGAGTACCCTTGTACATACTTTTCAAAAATATCCCATCATGAAATATAACTTGATGATAGTGAAAAAATCCATCAAAGCATGCTTTCAAAGTTATAAACAAGCACTTTAAACTCCCTGATGATGAATCTTACTCAAGCTCCAAATGACTTCCCAGGTTAAAGTGTCTTGCAGCATCAAGAATCAATCGTAATTTATCAAACCATTTTGTTTAGTCACCAAAAATTCATTTTTTTATATTTTTCAACTGCCCACCATACAAGATTATAATCAACGCTTATATAATAATCATTCGCAAATAAGTCAGCAACTTCAATAGATCTCATCAATGGCTTGACTAGTACTCACTCTTTTATTTCCAAATCCATCAAATTTGAACTCAATCGATAGTGATTACTTGTCCTATAAACTACCCATCAACTGTGCTCATTCACCCATTCTCTTACATGGAAACACTAATTCCCATTCTTTAATTTGCCATGGATGCACCACATATATCCCGTTGATTCTCTATTAGTACATTCTGCTGTCACTTGAATTTTATCATTCTTAATAAATTTGAAACCAAATCAAACCTCTATGGTGTATTTTCTCAACATATTATGAAATTCAACAACACCACCTTCAAATTTTTATCCTACACATCTAATAACTTTCTCCTAACCCGTTGAAAGTAACAGTCTATTGGATTGCTTTGTAACAAATCATATTTAAAATTGAAATCAATTGTTTCTCTCATTCCATCATTATTAAAACTATTCTGAATAACTTCACCATTACCAAAAAGAAACGGCTTAGCTGATACCATAATATTAACCGATTGAATACCATAATTTCTACAATATACTAATAAAGTGGACAAATCTTCATAAAAATCCATCATACATCTTGAATGATCTCTCAACTCACATGACAAAATACACATTGATCTGATATCTCTATTCACTTATGACACGTGCTGCCAATCAATCCTTCTAAAGTTGAATTTTCACTTAAGTTAAATAAAACGATGTTGTCCACCCATGTTCCAAATATGGTCACATCATAGTTGATTTCATCTGATATTAAAACACATGAAAATAAAAAAATAAAAAACAATAAAATATGTAAGGGCAAATTTTCTATCATTGTCTCTCGTATGTTGGACTTGTCCATAGAATCTAGTTTACATCGAGTATGGCATATGCCATTACTTCCATCATGTCACTTCATGTTCACACGTTAAAGAAGATGAATCCGATTATCAAGCATCTTCAACATGCTCCACGACTTCACGTAATATTAGTATAGTTGTTGTTTTAATTTTTTTTGGATTTTTTACAAACTATTGGGAGATTTTTATAACCAGATTTTTTATAAAACGAGGCAGTTTTTCGAACAATTTTTGAACTTAAAAATATTTTTATTTTTTGATAGCTTTGTTCCAAAGAGATTGCCATCTCGTTAGAATGGTCTGGATCTCGTTAGAAGCTCGTTTGAAGCATTTGTCAAACGAGGGGTTACTGTTTTGAATTTTTGCATCTCGTTAGAAGAAAGATGTATGTCGTTCGAACGACATCATCATGTCGTTAGAAAGGGGTTGCGCCGCCTCGATATTTGTGTACGCCTTTAAATACCTATTTTGGAAAGGCGTTTTTAATACTTTTGATTTACGATAACTGTAGACATGTTGCAAAAATTCTTCACTTTTTAAAGGGAAAAAATACTTTTTGATTCACACAATATTTCTCATATACTATTGCGAATCATCTTTGGAACCTAAATCACTTCTATATTGAAGTTACTCTTGTGAAGAAGGAGTGCTCACTACCGACCTTGTAGAGAAGGAGTCTCTACTGCTTCTCTTGTAATTCTTACAAGAATTATTACTGATGACAACGGTCTTTATGGATTCTTGCGGGAATTTATTGTTGAAGGAGGATTGCGATATTTGTAGTTCTCGTGGGAACCATTGCTAAAGAAGATGAGGGTAACTTATGAGAGATTCATCGATATTTATTTCTCTATTGTATTTCTAAGTTGCAATTTGTAAACTATAGTGAAATAAAAGTTTTTTCCCTTTGGTTTTTTTTGCCCTGAAATTATGTTTTCTTTACATGCAAGATTTGAATCACATAGTTGCATGTTCTAGGGTTAATAAGAATTAAAAGTTATTTGTGAAATCGACATCTAATTCAATAAGTTTCCTCCATTAGAGAATATCGCACTCTCAAATTGGTATCAGAGTTGGTTTCACCAAACTATCGTGAGATCCTTTTTTCGCAAAATTCTTCTATGATATCAATTGTTTTAAAAATTGATTTTGAAAAATCGTAAATTTTTTGATGGAGAACTCATATAATAGGATGCCATTTTTTTATGGATCGAAGTATGCCTATTAAAAATCTCGTATGAGATCCACTTTAAAGGCTATTGATGAAAGAGTTTGGCTTGTATGTGTAAGATGGTAGACTCCCCCCACTGTCACTGTCACTGTCAATAATGTCATGAATACCAAACCCATTTTTTCCTGGATTGATGATGATTTTAAGTGGAGTACATACCACTCCCGAGGCCTGAGTGCTATTTCTAGAGCCGTCACTCCTGACGAGTTCCGATGCATCATGACGTGCATTACGTCTAAGGAAGGATGCGATATTTTTCGATTGACACATGAGGCTACCAACGCTGTCAAGTCGTATAAGATTTAAAATTTGACCACCCAGTTTGAGACCATCTCTATGTTAGAGTTTGAGAGTTCGATGAATTTTATACTAGTTTGTCGAACATCGTTAACACTAGTTTTAATTTGGGGTGAGAAAATTGAGGAGTTGAGAGTCATGAAAAAGATTGTGAAGTCACTCCCTTCTTTATTTATTCCTAAAGTCACCACGCTTAACTCTTTAGGGGATTAAGACTCTCTTACGTTAGAAGGACTCATATGAGACCTTCAAACTTATGAGATCGACATGTTTCCCAAAACCATTAAGGCTAAGGGCATATGGATAGCTTTAAAGAATCAAATTAAGAAAAAGAAAAAAGAGAAAGTCTATGAGTCTGAATCTGATTTTGATGACTTGGGCTTATTTGCAAAAAAATTTAAAAAGTTTCTCAATCTTTCTAAAAATAATTCTTTTAATAAAAAGATTTTTGAGAAAAACAAAACGAAGAATGAGGTCAATGATAGCGGTGAGAAAGAGGAAGATTTAAGGTGTTTTGAGTGAGAGGGCAAAGGCCACAAGGCTTTTGAATGTACTACTATGCTAAAGAGAAAGGACAAAGAGATTGCTAACAAAGACACTCTTAGCAATAAGGACATCGATTCGATTGATTTCGGTGGAGAATCACCACATGAAAAGTGTGTTGCTTTCATGGATATTCACGTGAGTAAGTATATATTGTCCCACGATGGCGTGGACACATGTAAATGTGAGAGCCTCGATGATGTTTTAAGTCATTAGGGGAGATAGTGGGTGTGAATATGTGGCTTCAAGTGAGGAAGAAGGGGATCTCCAAAAAGCCTTTAGTGATTTATACTCCGAGACGTTGAAAGCCAAAATGTTGAACAAAGAATTTGAGTCTTAGGGTGTTAGAATTGGAGAGAGAGGTGAAAGTGTTGCGGGTGTGTGAGGCGTCGGCGAGTTAACTCGAGAAGGTGAAGATTTACTTGTGTGAGAAATTGATCTTATTAGGATGGGGAAAATAGTTTATTGACCAACACCGTGGCTAGTCTTATGGGAGATCTTTAATCTTTAATGGAGACTCGTGAGAAACTTGAAGCCCGCGTATTCCAATTCAATAGAGATATTGAATGTGCTCGGGAGGTCAAGGTCACTTTAAAGGACCCATCTAAAAAGGTTGGAAAGATGCTCCTTAATCCTGCTTTGGGTATGTTGAGAGGCTAGGAATAGATTATGACGGTGCATCCACTTCCCATGTTGCACCTGAGACGGTTCCCGAGTTTATAATAGATCCTTATGGTTCTCGACCTAACCCACCTAAGCGTCCGTTTCCCTATAGGAGAGCACGTCCTAGACGTTTTGAGAGAGGTGTTCCTAAGACTGTGTATGTTTGTTTCCATTACAAGCAAAGAGGACACCTTAGGGAATTTTATTTTAAGTTGAGTAGTGTGTCTCATAGGTATTTTCCACGATATTCTACTATAGGTATTCCCACACACACTCCCACACATGTTAATATGCATGCTCCCGCACATCACTTGAGATATTTTGAGCATTTTCGCGAGAAAGTTGAGTAATTGGTCAAAACTTCACATGATTTGATGGATGTTTTTCATAGAATGTCACCTCCTTTGGAGAACACCTCCGGACGTAATGATTGAGGTTTAAACTTGTTTGCTAGCATAGGATGCCTTTTATGCTTATATTATTCATTCCTATTGCTAGTGTGTACTATATTGTATTTATCTTTTTCCATTTTGATATATTTTTTGAAAGATACAAAAGAGTTTTTTTTTGTTGAAAATTTTTGGAAAAAAAAGCTTTTCGGTTTCTTTTTAGAAAATCTGGAAAAGCCAAAAAGATTTAATTTTTATAAATTTTTAGAAAAAAACACAAAAAGATTTTTGTATTTCTTTTTACACCTTATATGGATGGACATTTAGGATTGCCAAGTCACAATATCATTTCATTATCCAAGTGAATTTTTTATACTGTTTTGAGACACAACATCATTTCATCCATGTGCTTTATAATGTGTTGGAGTCATTGAGATGTGATTAACGATTACTTTCTACATGTTTGACTCGTTGTTCCTTTAATGCACACATGGACGAATTTATTTAAGCATTGTACTTGTCTGTAACATGTTGGCCAAAATGTTTTCATCTCAATCATGGCTTTAAAACGAGCCAAATGCGATAAAATAAGATAATGAAAGTAGTGCTTGTAAGAATCATTGCCTGGATTGAAAAAATTTAAAATAATATCTCCGATAAATGTTTTAATTTATATGCAATGGAATCGGGCTGCGAAAGTAAAGTGATTTCTACGTGAATAGTCACCATTTGCAAAAAGAAAAAAGCCTAAAAGATTAAAGACGCATAAAAGAAAAAATATAAAGAGGGCAAATTCAAAGAACATTGATGCTTCGCTACATATGAGTATTTATTTCTTAAAAATAAAAGAGTTGAGAGAAAAATTATATATGTGAGTTTTGAGGGAGTTTAGTCGAAGATCAATGGGTTTGCACTTCTTGAAAAAGCCTCGTAAACGCATTACATAGTTTTGGGCGTTATTGGTGGGAAAATCATTTTAGACTTCGATTTGTTGATTAGATTAAGTCAGTATCATACGAATTCAATATTTTTACACCTAAGGACTATGACACCCCTCCTAATAAAATATTGGGTGATCAATCCTATACCAAATTAAAACAGGAGTCTCATATGGTTCATTCTCAGCATCACTGTCGAAAACCAACTTAATTACTAATAACCTATTAGGCCGGCGTCAAAATTTTATTTAACTAATCTTTTTAACCAAACCATTCAAATAAATCAATCACAATAGTTTATATACACGAACTGAAATGTAATAAAATATAATCGAACTCTCGGTTAACATAATACAACCAAATAGAATGCCGCACTAAAAGGCGGTAAAAGAATAAATGAATACAATTGGGATATCGGCCCGAATGTTACTACAATGCTTCCTATATAGATCACAAGAATAGAAGCATCTAAAATGAACCTGCATGCATCCACAGCTGCTGCAGTGAACATCTGACTCGAAAGAATCGTCATCCAGGCATCCCTGTGTCTGGACACCTAGTATATATACAAATATACCAAGGGAGGAAAATAGAGAAACGGGTTAGAGCCCGAGTTTTGAAAAATGTTTTAGCAAGTGCTTAAAATCCATATTTTAAAATGTGATCTCTTATATTTAAATTGGTATTACACTCTCATGAGATACCCCTCACCCCTCTTCTAATAGTGCACAACTATCGCATACCTTTTAAACAACCGAGTTAAGCTACCCTGCCTAACTAATTCATTTCACCCATCTTCTAAAAATCCTCATAAATTCGAGTACTAAGGACTAAACTTCTCCCCATTCCTAACATTACGCTACGTTCGTGCGTGGGGTGTCTCGCGAAGAGAAATCCAAACAAGGAACCCCCCCGATACACTACTACATGATAATGTTGATCGTCGTAATCCATTAGGCCCTCAGTGCATACCACATTTTATACCCTCCCGTATATATAAATAGTTCTCACTAGAACCTATGATCCATATATATATATAAATTTGGATATAAATCTACCGGAAGGAGAATATCACTTTATTCATTCTTTATAAAATATTCTAAGTTATCGCCTAAGTTTATACATTATAATCTCTCACTTATGATACATCCTTACATCATGACTAACTTTCACAAGTTATTTACACTATTCACGTTTTAGTGTTATTAACCTCGTATATAACATTCTCATCTTTATATACATATATCCCTATTTTATTCCAGATTTTATACTCCTAAAAGATTCAGAATTTATCTCACATTCCATTCTTTATTATGTTGGTATATATATGTTTCACATCTCATAAAAATATATATATATATATATATATAATATACTATACATATAAAGTATATCCATACTTATATATCACACACTATATAAGTATAATAACCATCCCTTAGAGCTATAACTCAATGGATGCAGTCTCTCAATGCTATCATCTTCCAGGAAATTACTCACACATCATCATGGGTACTAGCGGTCAGACTCTCACACTGACTTGGTAAAAACCAAATTATAACGTATGGGAAGCGGTCATAGTTCCTCCCTGGAAATGAGAACGAAACATACCCACCACGTCTCACCCCTAATAAAAATCACACAATATAAAATGGACGCTATGACCTCGGGACTATACGTTCCCTGCTCCTCAAGCCAGGGGCCTCACCCACATCTCACAACTTCCCATGATAGCATTAGAGGGGGTATGCTTCACATAAATATACCATTCACACACAGATATATTCATAATTATTTTTTATATATACTGTAACAATTTCAGTATATATAGTATATATCACTTCTCAGTATATACATATGGCTATAATTGCCAAACTCATATAGCGATAGCCAATAACCCCGAATGTTACCACTCGTAATAACATTTTAGTACTCGCAAACTTACGATACTAAACCCAAAAGTATTCTATCACTTGATGTATAACTTGTACCTTAATCACTTTTAGGGATTTAAATATACTCTCCGAATATACCAATTCAAAATAATTAAATAAGTATACTCTCAACTTATTTTAGCCCCATAGGTATCGCATTACCTATAATAATAGTCGTCACCTGACACCAGATAGCCGCTCAAAATATCTAGCCTCTATCCTTAATTCCATCCTACTCACATCCTAGGATTAACTCAAACATATAGGTGGTATATAAATATATTTTTGACACGCATAATATTTATGTAATCGCCCATCGAAATACTACCCTGAGCGTTACTAGTCCCAAACACCCCTAAATTAATAAGTCATGGGTTTTACTTTTAAAGAACCTAAGGTATACACCTCACTCAAATAATAATTTATAAGTCCTTACACTATATTTAGGAACCCCTAATATTTATCTCTAAATAATTCTAGCCTTAATTTTTCTAATTTTCGGTTTGATTTCCAAACTAACGATTTCAATCTCGGAACTACTTCCTTAGAAAAATCATAACTAATTAAAAAAATCAGAAAAATACTCGGTCGTCCACGCGACCTTATCGAAAAGATCTAGAACTTTAATGTTTTGACCAAGAGCTGAATCAATTCGCTTCCTGGTAGAATCAACCCCGCAAGGTGTTGCGTTACTGTTTACTATCTTCTCCAAATTACAAATCTCCATTAATGCACCTCCAAGCTTTTTATCTTCTCTCCCATCATCATCCAACCTCAACCAACAATATATCCACACATAAAAATGGTTCTAATTATCCTAGAACCAATAATCAACAACTAATTTCAATTAATTCTTAAGTTTCTCAAATTGAATATTAACCGGGTTTTACTCGTTCAAACTTTCGAAACCCCCGTTTTGATTCACGAAAACCCAACCCAAAAATATTTATAGTTTTTACACACTAACTATAATATGAGAAATAAACACACTAAATAAAAAAAGCAATTTAAAAACTTGCCTCGTGGATAAAATCCGACGACCCCTAGTCGAATCCCGCAGAACTTGGCCGAAAATCCCATTTTTTCTTGTCTTCTTTCTCCCTTCTCTTTCTCTCTCTTAGGGCTGAAATGTGGGAGAAATGAGGGTTCTCCCCTTATAAATCCCGAAATCGAGTGTATACCCAATTGTAAAATGACTCGTGTACTTAAATACGAGTCCCGACTAGTTCAAAAAGCCCCCGAAACCCAAACATTACCCCCGGGTACTTCATTTTGACTATTTCAGCCCATTCAGAATCAACACTGCGCTCGAAATCACCATCCGAGTCACTTATCAAAATTTACTTTTTGAACCCAACACAGATCTACACGTGTATTTCGAATAAAATATTATTCTTTTGTCGCTTCACCTACCCACGACATATAATAAAATAATCCAACCCATATACTTACTCTCGTAAGAAGATGTACTCCATGTAAATATTAATCCGACACCAACAAACTAATATTTACTATTCACTTTAAAATTCTCAATTATTAAATTTATACTTATAAATTCCAAAATTACTATTCATAATAATTTCCTCTAATTACTAAATTATGCCACTTAAGTAATTTAAATATCCATAAAAGTACGGGGTATTACAAGGACGACATTGAGTTCATTCGTTAGGAGTATCCAAAATTCATTATGCACATATGTTATGATTGTTTGAGTTGATTTTGCTATCGAATTTGTTCATACCTATTCATTACGCGTTCTTGACTTGGTTATCTTAGTGCTTATTCATGATGTGATGGTTTTTGTAAAAAAAAATCTTAAAAAATTTAAAAAATAGAAAATAATTGGTTTTGATTAGTTTATCATTACTTAATTGTTATTACATTATATTTGTGATGATATTCTATGATTGTTGTGACACACCCGATTATTATTTTTGATTATTTTCCTTGTCTATTTTGGATAAATAAAAAGGGGGAGAACAAGTTATAGGAGAATTGAGAGTTTGATTTATGGAGGAGAATTGATTACAAATTTATAAGTTTTATTTTATTTCAAAATCGATATGTCGTGAAGGTATATTTCTTTGTCTATTGTGTGTAGGTAAACTTTGATGAGCATTTGAAAAGTACCCATTTGACAAAGCTCCTAAAAATAAGATCAAGAGAATGCAAGAGATTTGATGATTTGGATAGTTGAAGTTTTTGTAAGACTCGTACATGTTTAGTATCTTCCCATTTATAGGTTTCTGGGACGTTATTAGATTTGTATAGGATTTTGTATATTTGGATAATTTGGATTTTTTTTATTTTGTACCGGAGTAGCCATAGAGGGAGATTTGTAAGGGAAAATTTTCTATCATTGTCCCTAATATCTAGGACTTGTTCATAGAATCTAGTTTACATCGAGTATGACATATCCCGTTACTTCCGTCATGGCGCTTCACATCCATGCGTTCAAGAAGACATATCCGATTATCAAGCATCTTCAACATTCTTCACGACTTCGTGTAATATTTGTATAGTTGTTGTTTTGTTTTTCGTGGATTTTTTACAAAGTATGGGGAGATTTTTATAAACTATTTTTTTAGAAAACAAGGCAGTTTTTCAAATAGTTTTTTAACTTAAAAATATTTTTATTTTTTGATAGTTTCGTTCAAACGAGATTGCCAAGGTAATTTGAAACATTTATCAAATGTGATGTTACTGTCTTGGATTTTTGCATCTCGTTAAAAGTGAGTTGTATGTCATTCGAATGACATCATCATGTAGTTAGAACGAGGTCTGATTCTTGTTCGAATCATTTTGCGCCGCCTCGATTTTTGTGTTTGCCTATAAATACTTATTTTTGATAGGTTTTCTATTAAGACTTTTGATTTTCAAAAACTGCAGACATGTTGCAAAAAGTCTTCAGTTTTTAAAGGGTAAAAACACTTTTTGATTCACACAATCTTTCCCATATCCTTTTGTGAATCATCTTTAGAACCCAAATCACTTATGTATTGAAGTTACTCTTATGAAGGAGTATTCACTGTTGACCTTGTAGAGGAGTCTCTACTGCTGCTCTTGTAATTCTTACGAGAATCCTTGCTAATGACTGCGATCTTTATGGGTTATTACAGGAATTCATTGCTGAAGGAAGATTGCGATATTTGTAGTTCTCGTGGGAACCATTACTGAAGAAGGCGAGGGTCACCTGCTGGAGATTCATCGGGTTGTATTTATCTATTATATTTGTTAGTTTTAATTTGCAAACTATAGTGAAATAAAAGGTTTGTCCCTTTGTTTTTTTTTTCCTGAAATTCTATTTTCTTTACATGCTTAATTTGAATCACATAGGTGCATGTTCCAGGGTTAATAAGAATTACAAGTTGTTTGTGGGATTGACATTCGATGAAATAAGTTTCCTCTATTAGAGAATAGCGCACTCTCAAAATCACTTAACTATACATGACAACTATAATCCTGTAAGCATCAACCATTGATATTTACACAAAACTAGTTAATACTATGCTCATAAAAACAAAACCTTAAACTAAATGTTTTAATTATCAAACATCATTACATTGAATATTCTATATCATTGTAGACAACTTAATACACACTCAACTTAAATAAATTCTTACTTCAATTATCACACAATTCAATTTTTCATCAATTCATTTCAATTACATCAACTTAAAGTAAATATAAACATCAAATTTCCATTACTTAAACAACTACAGATCTGTACAAAAACAAAACCTAAAGTAAAATATTACTTCAACCCATATAATACCATTATATGACCTGACAACCTCATATACATTGATTTGATGTATATAAACAATTCAACAAATATGAATGAAATCAGTTCGTGTTCCTATTTAAGAAAAAACTATAATTTTTAACAAAACGAATCAAATTCTATAACAATTTGCATACCCATACAAAGAATATAACAATTTAAAAAAAAACGAACGATTAAAAAAAATAAAAATTATAACAAAACAGATAAAACGAAAAAAAAATCATTTTAACAAACAGATTAAAAAACACAAGGATTTCAACAAAACAAATAAAAAACACAAGATTTCAACAAAAAAAATACAAAATACCATACTTGCTTCGAATAAATAAATGACAATAATATGATAGAATAACGAAGAAGATCTGAACGAAACTTATAAACCTAGGTCAAAATTCTCCATTTTTGCATAAGATATACGAGGCAAATAGATTAAGTAACTATGGAAACCACACCAAATCTAAGGCTGATACGTAAAGTCAATTTTGGTAATTCCTATAAAATGTCTGAGATACGTTTAGATTAAGGAGGGGATTGGAAAAAGACGCAAAAAGTAAATGGGACTTTTTTAATCTTTAACCTCTAAAATAAGAGTATTATAAAAAGCCCATAAATATATCTATATATTTATTTTTTAAGCATCCATTTTTTAGATTAATTAGAATATCATAACAAGAACTCCGCCTCTTTTTATTTTTTTATTTCTTTTTCTTACTTTAGTCATTCATCTTTCCTTTTGGGCTTCAAAAACAACATTCAATGTTTTTCACTTTTCATTTTGGTTATGAAAGTGTCACAAAAAGCACAATACTACGGGTGTCCTTAATGAAATGCCAAGAAATGTTCAATGGTGTTTTAAAACCAAAAATTTCGATGGCAAATTGATAAATTTATCATAAAATGCACCCTAAGTAGTACTATAACACTTCAAAAAGTGTCAATCAATAATTAAAAAGGTGTTACAAAATATCATTTTAAAGTTATATATATATATATATATATATATATATATATATATATATATATATATATATATATATATATATATATATATAGGAAGGCTCACCTACATCATGTACTATACATCACACTGTACATCACACTTAATTCTAGGCTCTAGAGAACTTTTTTTTCAAATTTTATATTTTTTCCTTGAAATTAACCTTTCAATCAACCCATATGCAAAAAATTAGGTCAAAATACATTTTGTAGCTATTTTTAAAAAATCCACAAAAAACTGCTGGCGCAGACCCTTAAAAATAAGGTATTTTTAGCAGTTTTTTGTGGGTTTTTTAAATATAGCTACAAAAGTTATTTTGACCTAATTTTTTGCATATGGATTGATTGGAAGGCTAATTTCATGGGAAAAATATAAAATTTGAAAAAAAAAGTTTTTTAGGGCTTAGAATTAGGCGTGATGCATGGGTGATGTATAGAGCATGATGTAGGTGAGCCTCCCTCTCTCTCTCTCTCTCTCTCTCTCTCTCTCTCTCTCTCTCTATATATATATATATATATATAATTTGAAGTAATAATGTACCCACTTGCCGTGCATTTAGCCTTGCAAAATTTATTTAGTTGAAAATATAAATAACCAGTTGATATTCTGTGATATGCTAGGAGTTCTATAATAGGCATTTAACAAAAAAATCCATGATAAATTTTTATTTTATTATGGTCGATCACATTTTAAAAATAATGCTTAGTCACTAATAGGATATTATCTCAGGTACAATCACATTAACTATGTGTCTAATTAATGTCATTATTTGTGTAATAATGCCACGCCAAATGTTTTAAAAATACATTTTATCAAACATTTAATGATATATGTTTTGGCGATTAAACATTAATTAACCATTCTTTCAATTGGTGCATTTAGACTTGGTGATCAGGTAGAAGCCACAAGGTAGTTTTGTGAAATGGACGTGTCATGCTCTTAAATTTGATATTGAATGGAAAATTGGTATGATATATGGTGAATTGCTTTTTTTACCTAATTTTGAAGTTTAAATTTGAATTTGAATTTGATTTTTTTATAAATTGTGTAAATAAAATCTCTGAATAAATGTTAATCAACATCATTTAGATTTAAATGGTCTTTTATCGCTCAATCATCACTACTAAAAGTGACCGTTCACATTTAAAAAATAAAAAAATTAAACTCTATATAACATCTCCAACTTTAGTATAAAAAATATGTAGTCCTTTCGGATTATCAATATTATACGAAATGAGTTAAGAAAATGAATATGGAAATGGAAGACGGTTGGTATGTGATATTTTCCATCGCACCCCAAACATTTGGGGTTGATAGGTAGTATTTTCCATCTTTATAATTTTTGTCAACTGTACGAAACCTTTTGGTAGTGTTTGATAGACAAATTCCATGAAACCATTTTTAACCTCTTAGAATGTACAAGTATCTATAACTTTATTTTCAAGTAGTCTAATTTATTTTTTCACCTCCTCCATAGGAATTCAAATTCCGTGTAAAGTTGGAAAATTTTACCTTACACACACCATTTTTTCCATTTATAACATCATTTCCATCTTAACAATCAAAACACAAAAAATTATTTTCTTTTAGCTTGACAACATTTTACAATAAAAACTTTTCCAACAAACTATGCATGAAGAAAAATGCTTGCCTTTTCGTCTTTTCAATTAAAAAAACTAAGATCATGGACAAAGATTTTATCTGTTTTGGGTAGGGGTTGTTATGGCTTGGCTTTTTTACCGTACGATACCGTTATAATCCAAAATAGAGTAGTCATTTACTATATTTAATAAAAAGTACCAAAATCAAAATTACCAACTATTTTATGATTGGTTTTGATTTATGAATTTTCAAAACTGATTTACTGATATTAACATATCGAAATGAACATACCAAAATTACCAAGATGACCATAATGAAATTATTATAACAAAATTATTACCAACCATATGATAAAACAGGGAAGTGATTGAAATCCCAAAATGTAGAAACACAATAAAATTTTGCCATAACTTTCACTCACCAAATCAATGGTTGTAATTGGCGCCCTAGTATCTCGCTAAAGATTATAGATATTCCGTTAAAATAAAATACACCGATTTCTCTCTTTTACCCAAATGTTACCTGACACGCTTATTTTATCCCGCTCTTCAAAATATCTTATTTCTTCTCTGACATTCTATTAAATCTGAACATGGCTATAACCAAATCTACTCCAATACTTCACCAACCATCCCAACTCACCAACTCCTCAACACTAATTTTTTTAAAGCCTCTCTCTCTCATCTCTCTCTTGTTAAAAAAAATCTCATTTAAGGTAAATGATTTATCTTATTTTTCAAAATAAGTTTGTTATTTACTAATAATATTGAGATTATGTTATGCATTCTGACCATTTTGTTTTGTGAATTTAATTGCTTTATATGGTTGTTGGCCTTAACGATCCTGACCATCTTGTTTCTGTTTCTTTACCATTAATTTAAAACCTTATTGTTAATTTTATTTTGATAATAGTTCAAACCAAGTTTTGCTTCAATACATGTGTAACCCAATACCTACTTAGAAAGTTATTATAGATTATGGGTTTCGTTTATAAATCCTTCACTTTCTTCATATTTTTGGTTAGAAATTACAGTCCTCGGGTGCAAGTTTTGGGTTTTAAAATTTGGGATTTGGGTCTTAAAATAGAGTTGTAGAAATAAGGAGTTACATGGTGAGTTTTTCTTTTGGCTGAGTTTGTTTTATTCTATTATTATTGTCATTTATTCTAAGTAAAAATTTTCTTTTTTTAAGTGGTGAATGATTGTAGACCAAATGTAGTCCTATTGTGGGTTTTGAAGTTAATGGTGTTTTAATGTAAAGGTTTGTTATTTTATTTGTTGGTATATACTCTTTGTATGTGTTTGGATACATTATTGTTTACCATTGATTTTATTATTTAGTTTTTATTTTATTTTTATATATTTTTGGTTCAATTTTATATTTAGGATAATCTGTTAGCAGTGTTAAATCCTTTTAGCGTTTATCACCCACGGTTCCTTTGTGTAGCCCAACTATGGTGAGAAAAAATAGTTTGTACTTTTTCCATTTTTTTCATAATCACTTAAAATATATGTAAGTAATTTATAATTTGAAATGAGTTGTTTTATCAACTGACAAAGGACCTATCTAATCTGCTATTTCCTATTAAATTTCAATTGACAAGTAAGTCATAAACTAAAATTTTGTTCGAATGCTATAAGAATAAACTTTTTGAGAGAGGTTATAAGCTTAAAAAACATTGCTGATTTATTTCCATGTAGTGTGTGTGAAACTATAAAGATTTATTGTTTTATATTTTACTCATTGTGTTGTTATCTCTTACTACTATAAAATGCAAAACAAGACATTTACTATTTTTTGTAATTAGCCTATCCACGTGGCACATTATATTTGTTTCATATTTCCTACGTCTGTCTCTTAATTTTGATAGACGACATTTTCGGGGAAGCAAAAAGTTTATGATTCATCCGTATGTTCATTTCTCTATCTTTCTCTAATACAACTCACGTTTTTTCCAAAGTCCCCACCCATCTTCTATATTTTTCTATCCCCTGTTTTCCATTCCGTCCCTTCACTTCCTCTCCGTTTAAAAGGTTAAATCTGTGTGACAACATAAAATAAATGCTCATAAACCCTAGACAGAACAAATCAATCTATTTGACGCAACCTTCCTTCTCAGGTAGTCTCTTTTTCTCTCAATCCTTATGATAAGTGATCCAAATATGTTTCTTAGGTAGTCTATTTTTTTCCTTAAGCATAACCAACCATTTTGCCTTCTCACTCCCAGTTTCATTTTCACTTTGTGAAATTTATATTTTTGATAGCTAGGCATGGCGATTGCACTCGAGACACTATGTGGCCAAGCTTATGGTGCCAAACAGTACCACATTTTAGGTATTTATATGCAACGTTCCGGGGTTGTTTTGTTTGTTAGCTCTGTTTTTATTGCTACCTCTGTTTGTTTTTGCTTTGCTGGACCTATATTAAAGCTCGTCGGCCAGTCAGATGCGGTGGCTAAGCTTTCGGGTACAGTTGCAGCGTGGTTGATTATTATGCATTTGAATCAGGTTAAGACAATGGTGATTATTTGAGTGTCTCGTGGGTTCTTACGGGGCATGTATTTGTTAGTTGTTTTTTCTATATTGGTTGACAGTTGGGATTGTTGGGGCTGCACTTATTCTTGATTTCTCTTGGTGGGTTTCTGTTTTGGGGTTGGTTGGGTATGTGATTTGTGCTTCAGCGTCAGGTTAAGTTAACCATTTTTTTAGATTGTATATGATTGCGATGGTTGAAAGACTTTACTCTCCGCATAAGATGGGTTTTAGCAATCAGTGAAATGGGTATTTTTTTTTCATGTTTACTAAATATTCTTCCAAATGTTCATAACCTTTGATGTTCTATTCGGAAAAGTTTTATTTATATAATATGGGTTTAATGGATGGGATCTATGTACATACTTTTGGAGTATTCAAAATTTATGTTAGGAGTTCTTTTAAATGTTTTTAGTTTTTTTTATAATATCATATATTTTTTAGTCATCAATAATTGATTTTCCTTTTTCCTCTATCATTTGTAGATGTATCTTTTGATAAAATACCTAAAAAGGCAAGAAAAAATATGATTGGTACATTTTGCAGACAAATAAAAGGTCTTTTCACATTCTTTTTTAACAATTATTTTCTAATATTTGTAGAATAAACTTGATTGGCCCCAAATATAGGATCTAAATAGTGACTTTTTTATGGTACTCTTTAATTTTTATGCAATGATAATTTTTCCTATTTATACACAGTTTTCCATATGGAAAAAAAACTTATTTTTGGTCAATGACTTTTGTATAAACATAACATTTGTATTTCCTTCCTGGATTTTCGGGGTTGATGATATTGTAGTGTTATTTTCATGTTCGGTTAGTTGGATAATGGTATCTTAAGGAATGTTTATATATGGAAGCAATGACATGAAAAAAACCACGAGTACCAATTTATCTAGGAGCTATGATGAGTTGGTGCATTAGAGGGGCTCAAATTCTTTTGGACCATTTTTTGGGCCTTCAATGTTCAACGCAATGTCTGTACTATAAATTGATATATGGTGTCGTGACATTTCATGCCTTTTGAACTTTTTTCTTTTTGACTTTCTAGGTGTTTGGTGATTTACCAATCCTAAAAACTAAATACGTTGTTATCCCATTTCATGATATTGAGATATTATTTGGCTTAGGGAATTGCTGTTTATTTACTCGAACAGAGATTATTCTTCTTATCTTCATTATTGATAACCAGTTATAGATTAGGAAATTTGAATTTATTAATAGTGTTATAACAAATTTAACAATGACAAAATAGTAGTTCACACCTAACTAATTTATACCAGTACACCCCAACTTGGAAAATCATATTTTTAGTTTTTAGATAGTTGTATTGATTTGTATATTTTTATATTGTATTGTTACATTGATTTTTTAATTTTTGCCTTTGGTTCCTTTGTATTATTGTTTTACAGTTCCATTTTGAATCCTAATTCTTAGTAATTTACGCAAAATTTGATAGTCAATTTTCAATTGTACTTGATTTAGCAGGCAATCTACAAGTTGATAATTTGGTAAAATTGAAGTGAAATTTATTTGTTGCCAAGGAAATAAAGTGTATCTCTAACCTCGATTCAATTCAAATCCGTGTCCCAATTATAGTAGAGTATATTCAACTATTCTTGCTGCATGCGTAGGAGTTTATGATTATTTGATATTCATTTTCTTTCATATTATGCTAAAAATCTTTTTCATGTAATGTTTTTAATGTATATTAATTTAATGTAATGTACATGTGTTTAGTAATTTTTTTATTTATCTTTTTAGTATTTGTTCATATGGATACTTAACTTTTACTTCCTATGTGTTTGGTATATATTTTTTAATTTGTCTTTTTAGTATTATTCAATTGGATGCTAACTTTTACTTTCCATTTGATGAGTATTAATTCTTAAAGATCAAACTTATTTAAATGTTAGACTATTATTTGTGTGCATTATTAGTGTCATAATTATTGTAGGAAAAATATTTGCTACTTGGCACTTTGATATAATTTTTTGGGTCATTCTATGAAAAGTCTCTTGATATTTTTCTAATAACAACCCACATATTGTGAAACTAATTGTGTATATTATAAAAATTATTATAATTTAAGACTATGGTTCCTTGCCGTTGAAATGGTATTTTTTTTCTCGCAAAACATGTATGTTTTTAACCTCGCGTACACAATCGTCTCGCTAGCGCATCGCGCGGGTTTACAACTAGTCTTTTAATAAATCTTAGATTCTTTTATGACTATGTGTTCAGGTACTTTGATTAATTCACAAAAGCAAGAGATCTCTATGTGTTTCACTTTTAGTAGAATTATCGGTTGAAGGTACATACTACCTACCTATTGGACTAATTATTTTGTTATTAATTTTTTTAAATATCCATGTAAACAAGTTTAGGTACGTGGGACAAAAAATTAGCCGAAAGAGAAATTTATCGTATTTTCTGAAAAACCAATTTTATCGATGTACCAAGTGGTTTAGTTTTGATTTATGGGATGGTGTACAAGACAGTAAAACTGGTAATTTTGGATTCATGGATTCTAAGTTGGTTTGGTGTTAATATGCCCCATTTACTAACCAAACCAATCGAAAACCAACCCTAGGTTTGAGTTCAATGGGAGTAGTATAAAATTGTGCATTTTGGAATATTTTTAATTTTGGATTTATTATTTATTTTATAAAATCAAGTTTTTATGTTTTAATGAGGATATTTATAGGAATAATGTTTACATTATTTATATACTGTCGTTGTTCTTTATTTGTTATAATAGGGGATTTGGTGTATATTATAGGCCTTTTTTTTCTTTCGAATGTGTTTTAAGGATGTCAAAATCAACTTTCTTTTTGAAAACCCATTTTTCAAATTTTAACCACACCAAGTGTGAACTAATTTTAGTTAAGCACAATTTTATCTTGATTAATCCTAAGCATGCATTTATGTGACTAAAGCAAGTAAAATAAACAAGCTCACAAAGGCAACGTCGGATGTATGAGGAAACCACTAAGGGAAAAAATCTCGGACAACCCAAGCCAGACTATCACTATGATATGGTATTACAAATTATAGATGACAAACTTACTCAACGAATCAATCCCCACAAGTCTTGATGCTCCTCTGATCCTTTAACCACTCATCCACAGTGACCACGCAGAAGTCCTTCTATGATGCTCGTCCACAACACACCTATGTCTCGATGTCCACCGATGAAGCTTGGCAACATCTACGATGTTGAAAACAAACTCATTCGCTTCTTCACCGTAAAACCCAACGATGTTCAAAGTGCAGAACAAACTCTAATTGGTGCAAACAAAGATCACTATCGCATATTTGAATGAAATCTTGGATCTTTAAACTCTAAGGATGTTCTTATTATTTGAAAACCTTAGAAAACTTGTGCACAAAAACGTACTGTATATAAAATATTTTTCAGGTTCTGCAACTTATAGAATTCAGATAGAAACACGGCTTAAATAATAAAGTTAAGTTGGCATATCGTTCGAACGAGATTAGCATGTCCCTCGAACGAAATGTCCATGTCACTCGAACGACATGTTCATCTTGCTTGAACGACCTGCAATGTCGTTTGAACCACTAAACACAAGAGTTTGTTATATACACATCTCTAAACAGTCCTTATCTCAGAATAAATGAAGTTTAAACATTTTAAAGACATTTATTTATACAAATAACATCCTAAAACATTTTTCAAATCTCATAAACATTATGCATTCATACCTGATGTGAAACGTGCACCAAATTAATTTTCGAATGATTTATCTTTGAAGCTTGGCCGCAACATCTTCAATAAACTTTATGTCATAGACTTTGTGGGATCGTGATAATAAAAAATCTATCTATGACTCAAAAACATGTTTTGTTCCGGGAATAATTCAAATAACATGCAATGGACTCAATTGAAAATTTTATCCTTACAAACCTCCCCCTTTGAATATTCTGGGAGAAAACCCAAACAGTGAAATGACTAAGCTGGGCCATCAAGGCGTTTGACGCCTAAATCCCATCCCATAAAACCTAAAATAAAAAATTACATGACAAGACTAGCAAATGTTGGTTCGACAAGCTTTTGCTATCTGTATGTGATGTAGACTTGAAGTCTCGAATCTCTTAAGCATACCTACACACATGAAACGGACAAATACCCAGTGAAGTATGGAGGAATAAATGATTTAACCATTATAATACCAATATGAAATATCAATACCAATTTGTAAAATTGAAATCAAATCAATTGTTAAACATGTGAGGAAAATATTTTGATACCAATTGTGAAAATACACATTGAAAAATTAGGATATCAATTTTTGCAAAAAATATGTGCTCATCAAACGAACTATCCCCCTACATCACATACATCTCTCTCCCTTTTTGTCTCGAATAAAAAATCAGTTAAAAAGATACTAATTTATCAATATATCTAGAATAAGAATAATTAATGAAGTATATCTAGATAAATATGAATCCTACCATCTAAAAATAATCAAACGATACTAACTCGTAGCTAGCAAATAGTAGTCACATAATATGAATCATCAATTTAAGAAGATGTGACAAAAGGAATAATGCAGTATGATAATAAATATGTATAATCAACAAATATTGCATATAAACTTCCCCGATGTACCCAAACTTTATGATATCAACAAAAATCGGGTGCTAAAATAGAAGAATCCTTAAAATCCTCAAAAGTGGCTTGAATGACAATGCTAGGTCATTAGAACGACTTTGCATGTCCAGGTCATCAAACAACATTAAAAACATCAAAACAGTAGGCTATCGGGCGAAGTAACCCATATCGCGACCTTCTCGCGACATATACCTGACACTTTTCTTTCTATCGCTTGATCCTTGAGTGAACATAACATCTCACGACATTGAGTTATCGCTTGAATGAAACCCAATTATCGTTAGAACGACATAAAAAAATTCTCAATTCCAGTTCCAAAATTTTTGAAGTTTTATCCAGTGAAAAAATTTCCTAAAAAAATCAGTTGGAAAGAGCAAAAAACAGCAAAATAGACTCACAACAAAAAAAAACAAGTAAAACAATGTGAGTTTCATGCCAACATAGTATCAATGTGTTCAAACATGAATATGGAGTTGATGGGTGTGAGCTACAACAAATGAACCATAACTCCCACACATTAAAACATTCAAGAAGCTTTAATTGATAGCGAAATGTCATCAAGCTTCGTTTTATCCATATATGTGACAATTAATATAATGAGCTAAATGAACTAAACAATCAACATGCACATAAATCCGAAATATTGATGACTCTGCAAATAATAGCGTCATGATGCAATGTTTCAACACTAGGATTCGTGGTGCAAACCCGTTTAAAATTTAAACCAAACTCCCTGAAATATGTATTCTTTTTCAATTTCTTTTGAGGTCTCTATTTTTCTCAGCTTAGAGAAAACCTATTGGCCCTATTTTAGCATATGATTCTTTTTATTACCTTAATTTTTTTTCTCAGGATCTTTTAAACGATGGCTTTCAAATGAGTTGATTGCACTCTCACATCCCTTTTCCCGTGAACACTCATTATTTTTTTTAAAATATATGCAATATCAATCCTCGCGGTCAACAGTTCTTACATGCCCACCTCCTCCTAAGTGTACTTACGCATATATGACAAAATTGAGATAAGAACATCTCACCAAACTCAAATATGCATGAGATGTCAAACATTCATACAAACTCGTGCATGTGTGCAAAGATGCCATATATACAAAGTCAAATTCAAATGCATATCAACTTCGAAACAACCCCATATTAACAATGGTTAATATCATTCAACGCATAAATAATTATGACCAAATGTCCTAGCCACGTGGATAATGAAATGACGGAGGTCCAAGCAAACCAATATGCCACATCAAACATGAAACACTCACGACACAAAAATAAATCGAAAATCTTTTGGTGTCTTTCTAAAAGTGTTTTTTTTTACCCCAAAATAAAATCCTTTTGTATTTTTCTCAAAATATTTAAAACCAAAAATCTGTTTGTATTTTTCTAAAAAATTTATCAAAAACAAAATATTTTTTTATTTTTCAAATAAGGCTCAATAAATGAAAAAATATAATACAAAAGATACACATGTCATAATGCTAGCAAAATATAAATCATGATGCAAAGACTAGCGTATGACAAACATGGAAACACAATCATCCTTTAGATTTAGCATGGAAAGAATCAAGTGCAACCAAATAAGAACCATGAAGTTTAATTCCTAAAGCCTCTAAGTCCGATTTTCTAACCCAAGTAGGTGTGAAATAATCCATGGGGATTTTGGGAACCGAAACAACTTTATTCTTAAACTTCCTAGGAGAATTCTTAAGGACATACCAAAAATGTCTAAGGTAACCTTTCCTACCGCAATGGGAATAAGTGTAAACCCGACGACAATGATTATCAAAATTTCCACCTCTCCTAACATTCCTAGTCGGTTCTTTCATATGATTGGTATTGGATTTGGGAATGGGAACAACGTGATCATCGTAGCCTATTTCCCTTAACTTGGATGGTGCCTAACATACTATCCAACTTCTCTGACCTTGAATAATTTCTCCTCTAACTAACTAATACAAGACTCAAGCACACGCCTAGATTCCTCAAACTCTTGAATCTCCTTCTTTAAAGCCTCCATCAAACCACGGAGACTATCTCTATCTTTCTCAACATACTCTAGATTATCTCTAAGAGTATTCTCTCGTGCCCTAAGTTCCTCAATCAAAACATCATTATTCTCTTTGGCACATCATTCAACTTAGCTTGGAATTTTAAGTTTGCCTTTTTTATCTTTGTCGCTTTCGCATACAACTCACTAAAGGCAACTTGCAACTCTCTTACATTGATCTCCTCATCCTCACTAGCTTCACTTTCACTCACGTGGGATTCACACTCAACGGCCTCAGAAGTGTTATGCACATAAGAATCTTTATGGGAAGATTTATCGTCGTCACTCACATGACATTCCATGGACGCTTCAAAGTTACGCTCATTAGGGGGACTCTCTCCCTCTTCCGGTTCACTATCACTTAAGGTGGCATTATATGCTATCATTTTCTTGCCCTCCTTATTAAGTCTAGTGGGACACTCGACAACCTTGTGACCATATCTCTTACACCTAAAACACCTATCCAACTCATCCCTCTTAACTTTCTCACTATTATCCTTAGGGGCAAGATTGACCTTGTTGTTCTTGAATTCTCAAGTCTTTTGGCATCTTTCGATTTATTTTGGAACTAAAGAAACTTTTTGAACTTCTTTGCCGACATGGCTACATCCTCAAAATCGAAATCGAAATTATCATTTGAAACTTTAGTCTCATCCTTCCAGGTTTTCAAAGAAATGCCCTTTTATTTCTATGGCACTTGCTTCGAGGTAAACATATTGAGTTCATAGGTTTGTATATCACCTGCAATATCTTTAAGTTTGGTCGATTCAAGCATACCTAAGTAGTTCAAAACAGTCACATTTGCATCAAACCTACTCGGTAATGATCTTTAGATTTTCTTTATGACTCGATTGTCAGGTATTTCTGCTCCCAAGTTAAACAAAAAGTTGACAATATTGGATATCATAGCGTAAAACTCATCAAATGACTCCCTCTTTAACATCTTAATCGTCTCAAATTGTGTCGTGAGGTTTTAAAGTTCAGACGCCCAGACCGTGCTAGTGCCCTCGTGAGTGAGTGCAAGAATATCCCAAGACTGTTTTGAAGTCTCACACATCATGATTTTATAATACTCTTGACGCGACTTAGAATGTGTCTCAGAATGCGTTCTCTTTAGGCTCAAGTGCAAGCCTGTCGTTCAAGTAATAATCCCAGTAAGTTGGGTATCGATCCTCAGGGAAAAATGACAACGAAGTTGTGACGACGGGAAAAGACAGAAGAATCCTAACTCTGACTCTAAAAAGAAAGGAAAAATGATTTGGTTTTGGGAATGATTATAACTAAATGAGATTATGAAAGTATGATGAGATGCAATTACACTAAACTACCTAAAATGCTAATGAAAACTGGTTTAAACTATAAACTATGTATGATAAAAACAGGACGGGAATACAATCCCCCAACCCTAGTGTATTGCACTTATAATACTAATCGTAAATTTAACTGATTACTTTGACCCAGAATTTAGTACTCCCAAGCATTACGTATACGAGGTTCAAGCCCGCGTCATACTTAATCTGAGGACGAGTAATTCAGTATCGCGATAGTAACACTCGAATTGTATTCTAAATCATCCCGGTTACCCAGAGGCAAACGAGATATAAAGATCTACAATTATTGTGTTCCTACGCAATACGATCGTAATCAATCACTAAATTCAGAGGATTAATGTTATATACGTGGAATTAACACATCAGGCTGGGTTCATGTATCCCGGCCTTAGAAAATCTAGCCTAACATGCTGAAATTAATGAAAACAATGTTTGATGTGCAGAAAACCATAATTATTCTAAAGAAAACTTGTGAATTGATGTAGAATAGAATTGAAAAGAAGAAATAACTCACTAAAATCACCAAAGCAGTAATTGCAGGAATTAATAAAACTAGTAATCAAATAGATTCTGAATAAAGCTTCAATCTTGGAATTAAAATTGGAAATTGTATCTAAACTAAGGTTTCTGGAAAAAGAGAGGAAAATTCACTAAAATTCTCCGTGAATATCCGTTCAAATAATAATAAGAAAGCGGGTTTTTATACCCTCCAAGAATTCAGGAATTTCAGTTGCATTAGGTCTCTTTTAGGAGAAGATCAGATTTGCAAATCTCGATACCCGGATTGGTCCGGGCCTTAGGCGGATCGGTCTGCCTCTTAAGCGGATCGATTCTTTTTATTTTGGGGCGGACCGGTCTGGGGGCGAACCGGTTCTTTTAATTTCTGCCTTCTTCGGTTTGCTTTCGATCCGAGGTCTACCGGAGTTTGCACAGCGGACCGGTCCGGGGTAGGGGCGGACCGGTCTGCCTATTTGACTTTTTTTCTCAACTTTGACTGCTCATATCTTTTGTTTTGGGACTCCGGTTGAGGTGCCATTTCTTCCTGTGTGCTCATGAATGTGATATCTTCAACTTCTCTTTGGGTACCTCATCCTAATTCCATATGGAAATTACACTTTTGCCCTTTTGACTTTCCTTCTTTTCTTTCTTGATTCTTCCAGTTTTCTTCTTTCGTTTCTTGACATCAAATACCTGTAAAATCACTACGAAATACCAGAAACTCGGTGTACTCGTTAGGATTAGTCAGTAGTAAGATTATGAGATAAAGTGAACTCGATTACGTTGTTCGAAGTGCTAAAAGTAATTAAATCAAGGGATAAATTAGGAAGAATTAATGCCTAATCAAACTCCCCTAACTTAGAACTTTGCTCGTCCCGAGCAATGTAAAAGAATCCTAGCAAGGCTCAATTCTTGAAAAACATTTTATTGGGATAGAATACCTTTTTGCGAGCGAGAGATTGCATTTAGAATATGCAACAAGCCTTTAAACCCCTAGGTCACACTAGTAGGACGAGTTGTGTCTCGTGAGGGTTTGCAGAGAATATACCCACAAAATTCGACTCAAAGAAAATTCAAAATACGCAAAAATTGTGCAATTCAAACTTTTCCAGAAAATAGTCATCATCAAGTCATATGTACAAGTCTCAAATCGTAGTGTGTGTGTGCGAAGCTGGAAATATAACCGTCGATTTCCACCGATTGATCATTATGTTACTTATCCGAAAATTCGCTTTGATTTCAAATTCTCATGGAATACTCTCTCCAACGAATCACTCGGAATGTGGCTATTCTCTTGGTATGCGTGATATAAAGAGTAAATGTAATGGAAGCAAAATCACGCATACAATTAGAAAGACGAAATTTTTAGAGTGATAGAATCTCATCAACGGAATACGGTTTTAAAAATGGAAACATTGTCTCTTTTTCGCGCATTCAATCTCTTCTATTAAATTTTGGTGTATTAGCTCTCCACGCAGTAATCAATTTCGTAATTTAGACTCGGTTAGGACTTTTTCGGGTTTGTAAGGTATATTGGGTAATATTGAGAAAGGTTAAGAATTTCGGAATTGGGAAACTTTCTTATGATGTCCTTTAGTGCTTTTCCGGGCTTTTGCTCATTTTTTCTTCTTTTTCTCTATTTTTTCTATTTTTCGCTTATTTTCTTTTCTTACTATTTTTGTTGAGCATATCTATTTTTTTCTTGCCACTTTACATGCACTTTTCGGACTTAAATTCTGATTTTTTTTTCATTTTTCACAATTCTGGGTTATTTGGGTTTTTTGGGTTGTCAAACGAAAGGAAAAATTTATTCGGTTCAATTTGGGTTGCAAAAGGGGTGACTTTTCGCATCTTTTTCTGGCCAATATTTTTGGGTGACAAACGAGGGCCTACTTCATTGTCCAAAATGCCAATTGCGTTACCATATGCATTTCGAGATGAATTTAAGTTTAGAGATCAATTTGACACGTTTTTCAAAGCAATATTACACACATTTTTCAAAACCGATCAAAATGAAAGAATTGAGATCCTCGACGACTTTTTTGGCAATGCAAAGAACTTTGAGTTAACAATTAACTCAGATTGATTTAAAAACTCGCAAAAAGTGATAGGCTCGAATCTCACCGGGTTTGTTAATCTCCACACTTATTCGTTAAGTCGTCAATTTTCGCTCAATTTCCATCTTTAGTCAATTTTGGCTTTGTGTATGTTGGATTTTACCAATTTGAGATTTTTAACCGACTTTTAATGATATTTTTGAAAATTTTGAATTCCAATTTTTATTTATTTTGAACAAATATATTTTTGGATTTTTCAAAATTTTATGATTTTTTTGGAAATTTCTGGGCATTTTTGAAAATTTGTGAAGTTTTAGAAATACGAACTTGTGACCCCCCCTAACTTAGACTTTTGCATTGTCCTCAAGAAAAAAGGACGAAAATCTAAATAAGGCAAAATAATAAGTGCGATAAATAAAACAAACAAATGGAGAAAATGCAGTTTTTATTACAAACAAGACTGTGGTACCATTACAAGGATAAGCATACAAACTGTGAACAGGAAAAATAAATAAAAAGCTGCCAGAACCACATCAAGCTTCACTGGGGCGGGGGATGGGAGGAACCGGGCGCGTCGGGGCCATAGGGGTTATGGTAATAGGATGGAAGTGGCTCATTAGGATCCCCTTGGCATCGATAGATGTCCGCTTGGAAGCGGAGAACTATGCTCATGTCGCGACGGTAGTCGGTCAAAAAAATTTCGAAGTTCATTTCAAGTTCCGACATTCGGTTTGAGAGGTCTCTTCCCGCCCACTCAAAATCTGGATCGTCCTCCTCGTCCGCCGACTCCTCATCCGGACCGATATCCCCCATCTCGACATCCTCACCTACTGCCTCTTGTTCTTCTTCGCTCTCGCTTGAGGTAGCCTCTTCTTCACTATCACCATCCCGCCTAACCCGTAGGACAGCTAGCTGTTTGGCGCTCTTGGTGCGCGTCCCTTGTCCAAAAGGACCGGGAATGCGAGTGTCAGCATCCTTAAGGATGGAAGTGATCAACCGGGGATAGGGAAGTGGGGTGGTACCCTTCTCATCCAAGGAGGCGTTGATGATATCGGCGTATAAAGTGCGGGACAAATGGATGGAAGTGTGGGGGTCAAAGAGGTGATATGTAAAAGTGTCTTGCCGGAGCCGCATGGCAGAATCGTTGGACGTTTGCAATATGTTGGCGCACACAATCTGAAATGTGAGGCGCGCCTTCTCGTTAAGGAGTCCAACGGCGACGGTTTTCCCCGTCCAAGCCACATTCGGTGCAATGCGGGCCATGATAATATCCTTGTCGACCGGGGGGACGTTTCGTGGATAGGTGAATTCTTGAACGTCCGGGACGTCATACTCGGTCGACTTGGCCGTGAGACGGGCCAAAGAAAATGGGATGACATTCCCATCCACATAAGCTTGGGCCTCGAATTGGCCCGTCCGAACTAGGGTGCCATAAAAGGAGCGGACTTCGGTTGCCCAAACCGCTTCGTAGGGTTCGTTGAGGAATCGGCACCAACCCCGAGCCATGAATAGGGAGGTGACGGAGTTTGGCAGCCCGTCCCATTGGACAGCGCGCTCCATATGGAGTTTGCGGTCCAAACCTAAGAATTGATGGCACCATCGCTCCTCTTGGCGGGAGCGGAACTCGCCATGACCGGAGGGTTGGATGTTGGTCGAGTCATACTTGGTGGGGGCAACGCGTGGAGCCATGGAAACGAGAGGGATTTTTTCTTGGAAAATTAGGGAGGGAGAAGAGAGGATTTAGTTGAAGGTGTGGAGGAAAAGGGAGGGTTTGAGTGTGTATTTGTAGGTGAGAGGGTGAGGGGAGGGGTTGGAATTGGAGGGAAAGGGTTTAGAGGGAAAAGGGGGTGAATTTGGGAGGGAAAGGTTGGGGTTGGGAGTTGGGAAAACGGATTGGAGGGAAGGAAGAGGATTGGGGAGAAGGGGGGTGAATCTTGGGAAGGGTTAAAAACAGATCTGCAGAAAGCGGACCGGTCCGGGGTAGGGGTGGAACGATCCGGGTACTTTAATATTCAGAAATCCGACTAGCGGACCGGTCCTTTTTAAAATTAAAGGAACCAGTCCGGGGGCGGACCGGTCCGGCCTTAAATTAAAGGAACCGGTCCGGCCCAGGGTTTTGGGCCGGATTTTTCCCGAACTGAAGTTCGATTTCTCCTCTCCAAAAATTTTCACTTGCACAACATACTCCCTATCAATCTGGATTAAAACCCTCTCGATTTCGCTGGTCAACGCCCTTTGACTCGATACTCCCGAACACATGAATGATTTTCTTGAATGAAACCTAGTCCTATCGACGCTCACGACACACACGACTCTCACAACACACACGACTCTCACCCTATACGCGTCGGGGGTGCGATGACCTCGCTGTAACAGCTCACTCTACCCCGTAAACGGGGTCCGACAACCAGACTGTGTAGAATTCTTCCGTACACGCCTCTATATATGGCTTTAGGCGTTGTCCATTCACTTTGAATGTATTTCCCCCTTTTAAATCGTCAAATTCAACAGCTCCATGGGGGAAAACATTCTTCACGACGAACGGGCCAGACCATCGTGATCTCAATTTGCCCGGAAAGAGATGAAGTCGAGAGTTATAAAGAAGTACTTTTTGGCCGGGATGAAACTCTTTGAGTCGAATGATTCTATCATGAGCGAGTTTCATCCTTTCTTTGGAAATTTTAGCATTCTCATACGCATCATTGCGTATCTCTTCTAACTCATTGATTTGAAGCTTGCGGTCTTCACCGGCCTTATCGATGGCATAATTCAATTGCTTTATCGCTCAATACGCTTTGTGTTCTAGCTCCACGGGAAGATGGAAAGGTTTTCCATACACAAAGCGGAAAGGGGACATGCCGAGTTGATTCTTATATGCGGTACGATAGGCCCATAGCGAATCGTTCAATCTAAGTGATCAATCTTTCCGGGTAGGATTGACGGTCTTTTCAAGAATGATCTTGATTTCTCGATTCGCTAGTTCGGCCTGCCCATTCGTTTGTGGGTGATAAGTCGTTCCAACCTTGTAAACGACACCATAATTTCTCATTAGCTTCGCGAATGGCCTATTACAAAAGTGCGTGCCATTATCGCTGATTATCGCTTTCGGTGCACAGAAGCGGGAAAGTATGTGTTCTTACAGGAACTTTATCACCACTTTGTTGTCATTCGTCTTGGTAGCTATAGCTTCCACCCATTTAGAAACGTAGTCTACCGCGACGAGGATGTATAGGAAACCAAAGTACGGGGGGAAAGGACCCATGAAGTCAATACCCCAACAGTCGAAGATCTCAATGATGAGTATGGGGGTAAGAGGCATCATGTCTCGTCGAGTAATGGCTCCCATTCGTTGGCACCTATTGCAAGATTTGCAAGCATCATTTGCATCCCGGAATATTGTGGGCCAATAGAGGTCGCATTGCAGAATTTTAGCGGCCGTCTTTTTCGTCGAAAAGTGGCCTCCACAAGCTTCCGAATGACAAAACTGGATGACTTTCGGGATTTCGTCATCCGGTACACATCATCGGATGATTTGGTCGGCGCAATATTTAGAAAGGAAAGGATCGTCATAAAAGAACATGCGCGACCAAGTAATAAACCTCTTCTTATCTTGCGGTGTCCAGTCGGCAGGGACGGCTCCCATGACAAGGTAGTTCACTATATCCGCAAACCAGGGTAAAGGAGAGGTGGCAAAAAATTTCTCATCCGGAAAATATTCATCTATGGGTATGGGATCACTAGGTACGTCGGACGAAAGCCGAGATAAGTGGTTGAAAATGACGTTTTCTACTCCTTTCTTATCTTTGATGGGGAGATTGAACTCTTGTAGGAGTAGGATCCACCTTACGAGGCGCGGCTTGGCATCTTTCTTTGCAAGTAGGTATTTCAAAGTCGCGTGGTCGGTGAAGCAATTAATGGGAGAACCGATGAGATATGACCGGAATTTATCAAGGGAAAAGACTACCGCTAGCAACTCTTTCTCTGTGGTAGAGTAGTTGAGTTCAGGTCCGATAAGGGTCCGGCTAGCATAGTAGATGACATGAGATTGCTTATCTTTTCTTTGTCCCAAAACAACCCCTATTGCGTAATCGCTAGCATCACACATAAGTTCGAATGGTAAAGACCAATCCGAAACTTGCATGATGGGAGCGGACACAAGCATGGTTTTCAGTTTTTCAAAAGAGCTTTGGCATGCTTCCGTCCACTCGAATGGGGTATCCTTCATGAATAGGTTGCTTAAGGGTCTAGCGATGGCGCTAAAGTCCTTAATGAACCTTCGATAAAACCCCGCGTGACCCAAGAATGAGCGCACGTCCTTAAGCGATTTTGGTGGGGGAAGATCAACTATGACATCTATCTTTGCCCTATCAACCTCTATTCCCTTGGATGATACTATATGGCCAATAACTATTCCTTCGGTGACCATGAAATGGCATTACTCCCAATTCAGCACTAAGTTCTTTTCCACACACCGGGCAAGTACTTTTTCCATCTTTTCTAAACAATGATCGAAAGAGGTGCCAAAAACGCTGAAATTGTCCATGAACACTTCGAGTCCTCTCTCGACCATGTCGCTAAATAAGCTCAACATGCACCTTTGAAAGGTCGCGGGTGCATTACACAGGCCCAATGGCATACGTTTGTAGGAAAATGTACCAAAAGGGCAAGTGAAGGTCGTCTTCTCCTGGTCAAGTACATCCACCTCAATTTGGTTATATCCGGAATAACCATCAAGGAAGCAATAGTAAGGGTGGCCCGCTACTCTCTCAAGAATTTGATCAATAAATGGTAAGGGGAAATGGTCTTTCCTAGTTCCCACATTGAGTTTTCGGTAATCAATGCAAACGCGCCACCCGGTGGTGGTATGTTGGGGAACCAACTCTCCCTTAGCATTCTCGATCACTATCATGCCCGACTTCTTCGGGACGACTTGAATGGGGCTCACCCACTTGCTATTCGAGATTGGGTAGATAATCCCAGCATCCAATAACTTGATAATCTCGGTTCTCACTACTTTTTTCATGTTGGGGTTTAGTCTTCTTTGTATTTCTCTAGAGGGCTTGACATCCTCTTCGAGATGGATCTTGTGAGTGCAAATAAAAGGACTTATCCCCTTCAAATCAGCAATGCACCAACCAAAAGCACTTTGGTGCTTCCTCAAAATTTTCAATAATTTACCCTCCTGCTCTTCGTCTAGGCTAGAGGAGACAATAACAGGAAATGTATCATCCTCTCCTAGGTATGCATATTTAATATGGGAGGGGAGTTTCTTTAATTCAAGGGTTGGAAATTTGTCACTGGAGGGAACCATGCGTGTATCCCTCGGAGGTAACTCCTCAAATCTAGAAACCCAATTAACATCTCTCGCGTCCTCGTCCGACGTACTCTCATCGAGTAACTCACTCAACTCCCTAACCTCCCTATCAAAGTTGGTGTACGTCCCCTCTCTCTCGTTTCTCGTCGCTAAACAGGACTCTAAAGCATCGCCACAATAATTCTCCTCAAAGTACTCCTCTACTATCTCATCTATGAGGCTCACCTCGTGATTCCTCCCCTGTATGTTGGCCTATGTGGAAGATGTTGGTTTCCAATGTCATGTTCCCAAAGGTTAGTTGCATTCGCCCATTACGAGTATTGATGATTGCGTTAGCCGTAGCTAAGAATGGGCGCCCAAGGATGATGGGAACATGATTGCTTGAGTTGAAGGAGGGCTCCGTGTCCTAAATGACAAAATCTACCAGGAAGTAGAAAGTGTCAACTTGGATGATCACGTCCTCGACTATACCTCTTGGGATCTTCACGGTTCGATCCGCTAATTGGAGAGTGACCTTTGTGGTCTTGAGGTCGCCCAAGTCAAGTTGCCTATAGATGGAGTAAGGGAGAATATTTATGCTTTCTCCCAAGTCAAGTAAGGCTTTTTCGATTTTATTCTCTCCAATGATGCAGGAAATGGTGGGTGCACCGGGATCTTTGAATTTAGGCGGGAGATCATTTAGTAGAATGGAGCTCACGTTTTGTGCTAGAAAGACATTCTTCTTTACTTTCATCTTTCTCTTTACCGTCAACAAGTCTTTGATGACTTTAGCATAAGCTGGAATTTGCTTAATGGCATCGAGGAAAGGTAAATTTAGCTTTACTTGCTTTAGCACTTCTAGCACGTCTTCACGTGGGTTTCCTTTATGGGAGGGATTCAACCTTTGAGGAAACGGTGCCGCGGAGGGTGGTTTCACTACTACCTCTGGCTCACTAGCGTCTTCTTTGTCACTCTCATTCAAGGGGACATCTTCGGCCTCTTTCATGCTGGGCGAAATATCCTTGTCTTTCGTTGTGTTGTGTGGAGGAGGTGATAAATCAACGACTCTCCCACTACAAAGAGTGGTCACAGCTTGACATTGCTCCTGATGTTCAGTGGAGGTGGAGCTAACACTAGTTTGACCTTGGGGAGGTCTTTGGCCTTGGGCAGGAAACTTGCCCTTCTCTTGGACACTCAACGAGGATTGTATCTTTGACAAATTCGCATTTATGTCACCAATCAGACGATCATATTTGGCATTGGTTGCGGTCTGGCTTGTGATGAATTGATTCATGGTATCCTCGAGAGTTCTCCGCGGTGGCGGAATATAAGATCCTTGCGGTGGTGGTGCTTGCACATGTCCTTGCATGTGTGGAGCTTGTTGAAAGTGTCGTGGTGGAGGAGGGTCAACATGTGAAGGAGGGTTCATTGTGTCATGTTGTTGCCCACAGCTAAAACCGGGATGGTTTTTCCACGAAGGGTTGTATGAATTCCCGTGCGGTGCACCGAAATTACCCTTAAATCCTCCTATACCACTAACTTGCTCCTGAAGCATTAGTTTGTAGGCGGGTATAGTCGGGCATTCCTCAGTTGAATGACCCGCCTCACAAATCGCACTCACCTTCTCGACGGGTTTTGGTATGGATCCAGCTGGTCCTTTTCCATATATCTCGCACAGGTCTCGAAATCCTTTCTCAAGGGTATCCAATCGACTGTCCGTAATAGAATTCTTATCTACGTGAAATAGGCCGGACGCCGACGGAGTGGTGGTAATTTGACGATTTCAATTTTGAGCGTTAGGATCAGAAGTATCCCAGGATTGGGTAGTCTCGGCAAGATAACTCAGGTGAAGCTCAGTATCGTGGGCATCTAAATCGACAAACGGACCACTTCCCATGGTTTCAACAAGTTGCTTGGAGTTAAGATTCAACCCATTATAGAGAAAAGAGATGATTTGCGCTGAATCAAATCCATGATGGGGGCATGAAGTAATTAACTCGTTGAAACGTTCATAACATCGATGAAATGGCTCATTTTCAGATTGTCTGAACGCTTGAATTTGAGCCTTTATGGAGATTGTTCGATGTGTTGGGAAGAACTTCTTGAGAAATCTCGATTGCAACTCATTCCAAGATGGAATCGGGCTTGGAGGTAAAGACCATAGCCAGGTCTTAGCTTTATCTTTGAGCGAGAAAGGGAAGAGTTTGAGGCGGATCACCTCTTGTGTGCAGGTTTGATCATTGAGAGTATCGCACACATCTTCAAATTCCCTAATATGAAGGTATGGCTTTTCAGAATCCATACCATGGTAATGAGATAGTATCTGGATCATCCCGTTTTTTAAAGAGAAATTGCCCAGCATTATACGGGAGTATAATGCATCCTGGAGTGATAGTGCGCTCGGGATATAAATATTCTCTCAACGGGCGGTATGGGGCCTCTTCCTCACCGACAGGTGCATTACTGTGTTGTGACATCTCTCTCTCACTTAACGACTCAGTGCTCTCACTTGGTGTGCTCGAAGTGTGCTCGGAGGTGTGTCTTAAGAAGGAAAACGGAGTGTTGTTTGAGATTGAGTGTGACGGTGTGGGAGGTGGGATCCAGAACTGTGGGGCGTTTGGAGTGTGAGGGCTATCGGGGTTATACTCAATGATAGGATTTTCGTGAATGCTGGTTGGAGTATTATGGGGTGTAGGAGTGAGTTCAGAATTTTGCATTAATGGCTTATGAGAGATGATGGTGAATCTTTTTTTGCTTTTTGAATTTTTTTATATGTTTTTGGATTTTTGGAAATTTTTGGTCAAAGTTTTGGATTGACTCGATCTAATCCTAAGTCTACCTATTTCCCCGGTAACGACGCCAAAAACTTGACGCGACTCAGAATGTGTCTCAGAAATGCATTCTCTTCAGTCTCAAGTGCAAGCCTGTCGCTCAAGTAATAATCCCAGTAAGTTGGGTATCGATCCTTAGGGAAAAAGGACAACGGAGTTGTGACGACGGGAAAAGATGGAGGAATCCTAACTCTGACTCTAAAAAGAAAGGAAAAATGATTTGGTTTTGGGAATGATTATAACTAAATGCAATTATGAAAGTATGATGAGATGCAATTACACTAAACTACCTAAAATGCTAATGAAAACTGGTTTAAACTATAAACTATGTATGATAAAAACAGGACGGGAATACAATCCCCCAACCCTAGTGTATTGCATTTATAATACTAATCGTAAATTTAACTGATTACTTTGACCCAGAATTTAGTACTCCCAAGCATTACGTATACGAGGTTCAAGCCCGCGTCATACTTAATCTGAGGACGAGTAATTCAGTATCGCGATAGTAACACTCGAATTGTATTATAAATCATCCCGGTTACCCAGAGGCAAACGAGATATAAAGATCTACAATTGTTGTGTTCCTACGCAATACGATCGTAATCAATCACTAAATTCAGAGGATTAATGTTATATACGTTGAATTAACACATCAGGCTGGGTTCATGTATCCCGGCCTTAGAAAATCTAGCCTAACATGCTGAAATTAATGAAAACAATGTTTGATGTGCAGAAAACCATAATTATTCTAAAGAAAACTTGTGAATTGATGTAGAATAGAATTGAAAAGAAGAAATAACTCACTAAAATCACCAAAGCAGTAATTGCAGCAATTAATAAAACTAGTAATCAAATAGATTCTGAATAAAGCTTCAATCTTGGAATTAAAACTGGAAATTGTATCTAAACTAAGGTTTCTGGAAAAAGAGAGGAAAATTCACTAAAATTCTCCGTAAATATCCGTTCAAATAATAATAAGAAAGCGGGTTTTTATACCATCCAAGAATTCAGGAATTTCATCTGCATTAGGACTCTTTTAGGAGAAGATCAGATTTACAAATCTCAATACCCGGATTGGTCCGGGCCTTAGGCGGACCGGTCTGCCTCTTAAGCGGATCGGTTCTTTTTATTTTGGGGCGGACCGGTCTGGGGGCGAACCGGTTCTTTTAATTTCTGCCTTCTTCGGTTTGCTTTCGATCCGAGGTCTACCGGAGTTTGCACAGTGGACCGGTCCGGTGTAGGGGCGGACCGGTCTGCCTATTTGACTTTTTTCCTCAACTTTGACTGATCATATCTTCTGTTTCGGGACTCCGGTTGAGGTGCCGTTTCTTCCTGTGTGCTCATGAATGTGATATCTTCAACTTCTCTTTAGGTACCTCATCCTAATTCCATGTGGAAATTACACTTTTTCCCTTTTGACTTTCCTTCTTTTCTTTCTTGATTCTTCCAGTTTTCTTCTTTCGTTTCTTGACTTCAAATACTTGTAAAATCACTACAAAATACCAGAAACTCGGTGTACTCGTTAGGATTAGTCAGTAGCAAGATTATGAGATAAAGTCAACTCGATTACGTTGTTCGAGGTGCTAAAAGTAACTAAATCAAGGGATAAATTAGAAAGAATTTATGTTTAATCAACTCTTCCAGTGTGACATATGAGGAAATAATGTGAAGACCTTTAGAGTTGTAAAGTGCAAGTCGATGTTCGACTTCGGTCCATGACTCAATGGGTTTTAAAGTAGTTGCCTTACCCTCTTGTGTAACTGGTGGAGTCCAACTCTTTTTAACTGCTAACCACACACGCTCATCAATAGATTTCAAAGCACTTCTCATTCGCATTTTCCAGTAAGTATAATTTGTGCCATAAAAAATAGGAGAACGATTTTTTTTTTGAAATTCATCCTTAAAAACACAAGGGATCAATATAATAAAAAATATGTTTCTTGCTCTGATACTAATTTGTAGGACCCTTTTTCTTTCGAATGTGTTTCAAGGATGTTAAAACCAACCTTCTTTTTGAAAACCCTTTTTCAAATTTTAACCGCACCAAGTGTGTGAATTAATTTTAGTTAAGCCCAGTTTTATATTCATTAATCCTAAACATGCATCTAGGTGACTAAATCAAGTAAAATAAACAAGTTCACAAAGGCAACGCTGGATGTACGAGGAAACCACTAAGGGAAAACACCTCGGACGACCTAAGTTAGACAATCACTATGATGTTTTATTACAAAGTATGGATGACAGAGTTACTCAAGGACTCAATCCCCACAATTATTGATGCTCCTCTTATCCTTCAACCACTCCTCCACAGTGCCCACACAGAAGTCCTTCTACCATGTCGTCCACAACGCACGCATCCATAACACACGCGTCCATCTATGTCTCAGTGTCCACCGATGCAGCTTGGCAACGTCTATGATGTTGATCGCGAACTCCTTCGCTTCTTCACCGCAAAACCCAACGATGTTAAAAGTGTAGAAGAAGCTCCAATTGGTGCAAACAAAGATCACTATCGCATATGTGAATGAAATCTCAAATCTTTAAACTCTAAGGATGTTTTTAGTATTAGAAAACTTGTGCAGAAAAACGTATTATATGTAAACTATTTTTCAGGTTCTGCAACTTATGATATTCTGAGAGAAACACGGTATAAATAATAAAGTTAAGTCAGTGCATTGTTCGAACGAGATTAGCATGTCACTTAAATGAAATGTCCATGTCGCTCGAACGACATGCTCATCTCGCTTGAACGACTTGCAATGTCATTTGAACTACTAAGCATAAGAGTTTGTTATATACATGTCTCTAAATAGTCCTTATCTCATAATAAACGAAGTTTAAACATTTTAAAAACATTTATTTACAAAAATAACATCCCAAAACATTTTTCGAGTCTTATAAACATTATGCTTTCATACCTGAGCGATCTCGAAATGCAATGAAGATGTGAAACGTACAACAAATTAATTTTGGCATGATTTATCTTTGAATCTTGGCCGCAACATCGTTAATAAACTTTATGTCATAGACTGTGTGGGATCGTGACAATAGAAAATCTATCCATGACTCAAAAACATCTTTTGTTCTGGGAATAAGTCAAATAACATACAATGGACTCAATTGGAAATTTTGTCCTTACATATATAGTACAACTTATTCACATAATATCAAATAACCATGTATAACTTTCTTTTTCACATTCGTAGATTGAACGGGACAGGCCATCAATAAGGCTGTAGCATTATATTTAGGTTTATTTAGATCACGGGATACGTTATAGTTTTGACTCGTTGGACTACTACAATTTATGTGTATTGAAATGGACCACCTTGATATAATTGTCTTTGTACTAATTCTAATAAGACAATGCACACATCATGATTATTAATCTTACTTAAGATCTTAAATCCCGATTTACTTAATGTATATGTGAACTAGTTGTTTATCTTTTAGAACAATCGGGTGAGATAAATTATTGGATCAATAAGATTGATATATTGAGTGGTGGTGCTGGCGTACAGTGAAATTCATTTATGAACATAATCCATGTCTTTATGTAGATATTGGTGATACCCTCTGAAAATGCTTATGAATTGTGTGTGTTCTATTCTGCAATTTTATTATATTAACCAGACACTACAAAAGTGAAGATGGACCATTCTAGGAAATAAAGAAGTAATTAAATAATTTTTCAGTAATTTATTTTATTAACAAGCATATATGAGCTTAATAATGAGTGAAGTTTTAATAATATTTTATTTAATATAATTAATTAATTAACTAATCAGTATTAGGGCTCAGATTGGATTACATTTTCCTTATATATCTTAAGGGTCTCTGCCATAACACACACACACACACACACACACACACACACACACATATATATATATATATATATATATATATATATATATATGCACCCACATCTCTATTTTTCTCTATGTCTTTTCACTCAAAGAAATCTTAAAACCCTAATTCGACCATGAGAGAGAGAGAGGTGATCACCTAGGAATATCCCGCCCTCTATTTTTTTATTGGCCATATAAGGAATACGATAAAATATCCTTAGGTACATGGATCCCAATCGCGTTCTTGCTGAAACAAGATAAAGTCAAAGACGAGTCTAAGTTTATCCCTAGTTCTTCATTGTAAGTTTGAACATATTAGGTAATTAATATTTTGCAGTTCGATTTATACATGTGATTAATAGATACTGGGGCAACGCTATAATAATTGGTACCAGAGCCTTATAGATATCGTGTATAGGTTGAATATAACCATGTTGTCTAATAAAACGATCATATATGTGCTTAGATATTGGGCAAAACATAAATGTGTGCTAACATTTGTTAAGTAGCATTCCTGTTCCGTTGCTATGGTCACGGATTTTTATTAATATTTATATGACTAAACCTCATAATGATGTATTCGTGGTTATTTTTTATTAAGTCGAATGGATGTAATATTGATGTATCACGTGAACTACTTCATGGATGCATAAAATCCATGTTATTTTTTTATATTCGAGATGTACTATGGATGTTAAATAACATCTCCTTAATGGAGGCATAGGAACCCTATCATGTTATTGCTATTCTAGATAATGTTTTGAAGTTAAAGATTGCAAGACGAGATAAGATATTGAAGGTAATTTTTGACACAAAATCAAGCTTCAACAAGTCAGACCTTGTACCGGCTCTGCGTAGCGCAATATGAACTGACTGAGTACAAGATGGAGTGTTGGTTACCAATTTAAAAGAGAGTTCTATCTCCACAAATTTATAAATTGACCATAATAGCTTGGGATTGTAGTTTATGATGGTTTCCCTTAACAATGATGACATCTATCTCTTTATTATTCATGTTTCAATTGATAAGCTATTAGTATGTTTTAGTAGCTCTCTTAAATTGTGGATAACATGAATACTTGACCGGCCATTGATCATGTGGATACCATATGACTAATTTATATCAAATTAAACTATAGACATCAATATGTGTAGTTTAAAAATAAAATTAAAATTTCAATTTTTTGATTTTCTTTAATAATCAAGAGATATAAAAAAGTTTGCTTATTTCCCACATATTTTATATATTTAAAATCAAATATACTGGTTTATTCAAATTAATTAAAATTGGACACAAATTTTATTGATAACCTTCACTGTGTTTTTTTAAAATACTAAGTGGGAAAGGAAATTAATCTAGAGAAAATCTCATCCTCCCCACTAATCTTCGCAGGCATGTGAAATAATAATATTCCCTACTATATTGCGTTAATTATCCCCCCCAAAAATTTCTTACTATTTGACAAAATTCCTTAGAGAACTTTAACTAGTTAAGAGTATCATTAAAAGGCCAGGAAGTACTTTTATTGATGAGAAAAAGATAAAAAATAGGTAGTGGTACCATAGGAAGCTCTTGGACCTCAGGAAGGTTTGAAAAGTCCAAAGGGTAGATGTGTTCACTACAAGTAGTCATGACACTGAAAGAAGAATTGTCCATTTTTCCTCGACAAATAAACAACGCTGGTATATTTCATTTACTTGTTGTTGAATAATGTTTTATACTTTTCGATACTTGTTATGTATTAGATGAGCCATTGATCATATCTAAAATTATGTTCAAGGATTATATGAAACCATGCGAGTTTGTGATGGAAATGTGTACCTAACTATGGGGGCTCTTCGAGTATTAATAGTTGTTATGTGCGATATCTATTTAAGTTTAAATAATAATTTTGGATTTACTTTTAAAATAGATTTACTTTTAAAATATCATCTTTACACACATATTCTGGTTTGACCTTTTATAGATATTCAATCTATTTCAATGACACCGTATTTATTAAGAAAAATAAATCCTTTAACTATTCAAGCACATTAGTAAATAATATTATATTATGAATCTTGTCTCTCCCACTAAAGAAATTAATATTTTTAATAATTAAAGTAGATCAAATTTAAATAGAAAAGAACCCACCTTTGATGAAGCCAAATCTATTTGTGGTGTTATAAGACCCCAACTGGAATTCGCGGGGGTGGGGGGGTGGGGGTGGGGGGATGCAAGGATGTCGTGACGCTGACTTGTGTGTACAAAGGAGACATGGTGCGTTGGTCTGTGTATGGTGTGTTTGCATGCGTTCCATATGGGTATGCGACGGTGCTTGTATCTCGATCCGTCGTTTCCCCCCTGAGGTTGGGTTCTTAAGAGGATTGCCCTTAAAAACTGTTTGAGACCGTATCCATTTTTTTGGATTCCACTGTTTAAGCCTAAGCCTAGTTCTTCGTGCGAGGGGTTGTTGGTTGTTCAGAGTCGCTAGTTTATTTTGTATAAAAATAAATAAAATAGGTTGAGTTAACCCTTTTGGGATAATCCCAAGGCCGTTTTTGCCCTGCAAATGGCCGGGGGGGGGGGGGAGGAGAGTGATTGTGTGCGAATAACGAAATAATGAAAAGGAGTTACTGTATATATGGATGTGAGAAGACTTGGTTTGTATAAGCGGGGGGAGGGGTGTGTGATATGTATATGTGTGTGAGGGATAATTCACGACTTGAGATAGTTTGATGGCTCATTTGAGATATGAGAATGGAAAATATTGGTAAGTTATGCGAAGTGATAAATGGAAGAATATCTTTAGGGACAACATATCTGAAGATATATTGTCGAGGATTGTGGTCACGAGGGAGGCCTCAGTATTGTACCTATATATTCGTGTAGCCACGAGATCAAAGCCTACATAGTTCAATTACGTGGGTGCATTTGAGCATTTATGTTGTGTGGATATGTGCGAGAAGTCATGGATTTGAGATATCTCATGGGAGGGTAGGAGATAATAGGTGAGAGATAAGATATGGGATCATCCCTGTGGGGAAAATATATCATGAAACATATTATTGAGGCTTGTGCTTATGATAAGGATTTAATATTATGCCTACATACCCGTGTAGCCATGAGATCAAAACCTACGTAGTTCGATGTGTGATTTGTCATATGAAACATGTATCAACGTGATGTGTGTGTGAGTGTGAGAACTCGGATTTGAAAGGTTAATGGATGCATCGAAAATCTCATGTTCCACCAACGAGATACATGGGACAGGGAGTTGTATTAGATATTGAGGCATATCTTAACATAATACGACAAAAGACGTATTATAAGTCTTGGGTTCACGAGTGTATCTAGGTATTGCGCCTACTTACTTAGGAGATTCTAGTATTAAATCCAGCGTAGTTCCAACAATGGGGTTATATTTACGTGTATGGGCTACAGGATACAAAATAAATTATACAACGTTATGATATTTAAGGATCCTAGTCCTGTGTATAACATTATTATTATGAGCTAGAATATTATATTTGTATGTTAAAAATTCGTATAATATATAGGTGTTTGATAAGTATTTAAGAAAAATAAAAATGCGGGTGCCTCCTTTAGGATGGGAATATTCTATCGGAGAAATGGTGAGGAGTATTCTAATTTTAGACTTTGGTTTCAGAAAAGGTTCAGAGTAACTAGGTTTATAGACACTTTCCTGAAAACGGTGTTGAAAAGTTTGTTTTCATATCGTACTTAGTTGTATAGGTTTAGATTAAAATATTTAACATATAGGCATGTTAGCTAACTCAACAATAGACGTGCGTGATAAAAATGGGGCTTTAAAGTTGTAACGCTCCGCGCAATCTAGCCAGCGAGGTTACCAACCGACGCCAAACTACATCAGGCATCACTAAATGAGTAATTATTCTTATAATGGGACAGATACGAGGCATATAAAAATTCATTCCACAAGACAATAATCAAATTGATCCAATAATAATTAACCATTCATGAAATAATAAATTCATCACCATGCTAATCTCCAACATAAATCTAATCTCCAATAAATATAACTCAAATAAAAATGCTCCAACTACAAATATATGAATAAAACCTTAAACAACTGAGGAATCGATTGACCCACTTATTCCATAAATAAAGTCTCATAATAAGTGGAACGGAAAGGAGAATAAATCTAACTACTAAGCATCTAAATTCAACTCAAGCTACACTTCGAAAAATCTCCAATCACTCCTATGCGGTTACTCCAACGCTATACCTGAAATGTTAGTCAACGTACTAAGTCAGAGCCCATCGCACGAATACAAGATACTCTCCCCAATTATGTTCCGTGAACCCAGACAGTAGAATTATACATAATAAACACCACAATAGAGTATTTTAAATTAGCGCAATAATTATTAACGTGAGAGTAAAAATGAACAGCTATCGTCTAATCCCGTAATTATGTCAACCTAAGAGTTTAAGTCCAACTTATGTTATCACAATTCGGTAATTACTTCTAAAGTCACAATCTTTATTTAACTTGATTATCACAATATTATTATTATTATTATTATTATTATTATTATTATTATCATCATCATCATCATAATCATAGCGGCGCCGTCATAACTCGCCGACCATACTGTATGTCATGCACTTATTCGGGCTTGTATACAGTTTTACACCACACACATTCCCCTTGCAATAGCCATCCGGTCGTATTTTGTCAGTCCTACCCTTGTTGATGAGGTTCCACGCACGACACGTCATAATAGCCAGCTAGCCCGTATTATGTCAGCTCAACACTTATTGATGAAGCCAACACATCCACACATCACATTAGCCAGCCAACCCATATTATGTCAGTTTTGCACTAATTAACGACGCCAATCCATTCTAATACCCGTTTATTATTTTAGGCATTAATTTTTAACTTTTCAAGTTCTCATTATTTAAAATTATACCCACACGATTATAGAGCATGGTACCTCAAGCCTACCCCTGGTCCTAAACCTAGAGGTCTCCAAACACAAGCACGCCCTATCCTATTTTTTAGGATGAATTTCTATCATTTATCTCTTCCTATTCTAGTGCCTAGGCTATCAAAATCAATAAAATGACACCAAAATCAACCCCACTCCAGAATACCCCATCCATAAAAATCTCCACTAGCTAGTCCCATACCTAGAAAGTGTTAACCGCAACTAATGCATATCCACTAGTCCTTTACCTAGAAAGTACTCCTAAAATTAAAGTGAGAGCGTAGCTACCCAGAATCCCGTCGTCCCCGTGATGATAATTACAATCAAAACAATAATATTCACATTCCAATTTATTAGCAAGTACACAAATTTCTCATGCGGTCACAATTTACTTTAATTTAATTCTTTAAATCCATCGTCGTAATTAACATAATTTATTTTATCCAATCAATTATAATTTTAACCTCGTGCGAGTTTATGAAGCACATAATAATAATTCACTTAGATCATACCTACATAATTTCATATGATGGTACAAGTCCCTTTTTAATATTGAATAGTGCTACTATGGTTTCTAAACGTAAACCTGCCCCCATATTAACCAAAAATTCAGTCTCTACCCTAAGCACACAAGGGTTACAATTCTTAATTCATATAAAGATTTTTCACAAAAACAATCCCAAATTAGATTTCACTTTCCCTAATTAGGGTTGCAAATTTATTTTTAGAAAAACATGTAAATTAATGGTTAGGCGAAATTTAAAATGCCTAATACTAAAGAGAGAGAATATATGTATTCATACCTACTGAAAAGTGTAATACCCCTTTCTTTTGTGTATTTATATTTCTTATATTAAATCATCGGGTATGTGTGATTTAATATAATTGAGAACTAAAGCGAGAACTTAGCATAAATATTGATTTGGGTAGAATAGTTAATATTTATGCGAATTGTACATTTACTAGTGTGATATGGTAAATATAATCTTGTTGCATGCACTTACGTCGTATGTGTGTACTACCGGCGGAAATTAGCTATTTCTTAACCGGGATATACTTGCATTAGTTATATAAGGTTATGAGATGATTTTATTTTCAGAGTCTCGGATGACAATTTGGAGTATATGGTTAATTCGGGAGGGTCGAGAAAGTCAAAATGACTGCCCGAAGGGGTTTTATTTGGGTTTTGGGGGTCTTTTTAGTTAGTTTGACTCGAATTGGGGTGTACGAGCCATTTTATGTGTATTATTATTTAAAGTTGGGATTAATAGTGATCTGGGTTATTAGGCTTAAGAGAGAGTTAATTAATCTCATTTTTTTTTAGAAAAAACCCATTTGAGAGAAAAATGTAGGAAGAAGAGAAAGAGAAGAGAAAACCTTGGATCTTTGGAAATCTCGAAAAAATCTGTGACTTTGAGGAAGAATCAGACCCTACATCTTTTAGGTAAGTGATTAAACTTGCTAAATGTTTATGTGTGTGATTTATTTCATAATTTGTGGATAAATTATAGTATTGTTGGGCATATATGTTAAACCCTCGATTTTTGTGTTGAAGCCTAGCATTTGATGTGTGTATATGGATTTGAACGTGTAAAAGTAATTGGGTTCATACTTTGGATGATCTATGATGTTAAAATTTGGTAGAAATGGGGTTGTTTTCTTTTGAGATGTAGGAAAATTTTGTAGGAGCAAAATTTGAACATACCGAATTTGTCCATTTTAGCACCGAACCGGTTCATTTTAACACCGTACCCGTTCGTTTTGAAAGGTTATCGATTCGGTCTAATCATAGTAGGTTTTCTGTAAACTCTTATATAAGGAACCAGAACAGTTCATTTTTGGGACCCTCGGTCCAGTCCGATCATTGCAGATTTTTAACTCTTGTTTACTCCTTTCTTTTTGGGTTTAGAGTTTGAGGAACCCTCTAAGATGTTGCTATAAACACATTTATGAGAAAAATAGGGGTCTATGATATGAAGTGATGTTGGGTATACATCAAGACCAATATAAAGGTGTAATTTGGGGCTTTATTATGTTGTTTCCTTTCGTAAATTATCCGAGGAGTGGGGATTCTTGAAAGAATGATTACGGGCTAATGAGTGAGAGGTCGTGTGTCCTTAATGATGATAAATTGATGAAAAATCATATGTGTGTTTGATTATAAATGTTCGAGGGAGTGATTGGATCATGAAATAAATTGGAACAATTATGTGGATTATCGGCTAGTATAATGTGTGGTATATACATATAGCCGGGATTAGTAGCATATACATTCAGATATGATATGGTTTGTATATATATGATGTGAATATATATCTTGTGTGTATGATATATGTCTTATATGGTTCATACCCCACTAGTGCTATCATGGGAAGTTGCGCGTTGTGGGTGACACCCCTGGCTTGAGGAGTAGGGAACGTCTAGTCCCGAGGTCATAGCATCTTGTATTTTACCATGTGTAACTTTTCATGGGTAAGACGTCTTGGGTATGATTCTCCCTACCTTCAGGTAAGGAACTATAGCGGCTTCCCATACGCTTGTGATTTATTTTGGGTTCGGTGGTGAGATTCCGACCTAGCTGCCCAGGTGAATGTGTAAGAAGTCCCCGGATGATGATAGCATTATAGAGAATGAATATATATGGATATATTTCTGTGATTTAATTACCTGCAAGAGGTCTGGAATACATATCTTTTATGTGCTATGGATGCGCACTTGATATGGAGTGATTTATCTTCTGTATGGATATAGATTAATGTTATATACACCTTCAGAATATTGGGTGTTATGTTGTATTTATAACTAGAGAAAGTTATTAAGTAATGAATTGTTATATAATCCTTTAGATTTAGATTGTAATGATTATGTTATGGGTAAGCAAGATACGCGAGTTGGATAATTGCATAGGTTTGGGGGTGAGTTCTCCTTAGCCGAGTTGGGTAGTCTAATTAAGAGTTAATGCATACGTTTAGGTGCGCAATGTAGATGAGATGTGAGGTTGAGTCTCAAGAGAGTGCGACTCCACTTCAATTATGAAATTGTGCATTTATAATTATTATGCATTTTAATTAACTTACTATAACTATTTTCAAACCCAAGGGCTCCGTCCCGTTTGTATCTTTTTTCTTGCAATATATTATGGTATATTATAGGTGTTCCACAGTAAGGGCGCCAATGCTGATTATCTATTCCAGAGACTTTTTGGGAGTTGTAGCATATGCGAGATGTTACAAGACTTTTGTTGTATACGTAACTCTTTTTGTAAGCTAGTTAAAAATCCAAAATTGTAAATCGGGTGTGTATACCCAAGGGTTATATATATGCATATCTCTTATACTTTTGTCACTTGATATTGTATGGTATGTTACCCGACAGCTTATTTGGGAATATTCTTTTGTAAAGCTAAGGATTTTATGTACATGCTCACATCTCTTAGTATTTATTATAGTCATGCTTAGTAGTTTGTGAATGTTCCATGGTCATATCACTTTTGAAATCGAAATTTTGGCACCTGTTTATTTTATATAGGGTGGTTAGTGGTTATAGTATTCGACAATTGATGCTGAGAATGATACACTTGAGATTCCTGTTTTATTTTTGTATAGGGCTGGCCACCTGGTATATTGAATAAGTTGGGTGTCACAAAAAGTCGGTTGAAAATTCTGACTGGATGGTCATGTTCCTCTCGAAAAGACGACAAAATTATGTTCTTGGACGATGTTGAGAAAACCGGGTCTTGTCCTCCAAATCTAGAGTTAAAGGTTTCTTAAAATGGGTTTAGGCTTTGGGAAAAAGAGATGATGAATTTTGTGGGAGACTACAGACTTTTGAGAAGGTTAAAAGTGTTTCAAAAACTCTAAACCCGTCCCTTTTTAATTAAGTAAAAGAAAAGGTTTTAATCCCACACAATAACTAAAAGGAAAGAGTCCAATTGTTGTTGCCAACCTCGGCGAACCAGTTCGCCCTACCCCCCAAATCGGTTTAGGTGCCTTGACACTCGAAAGTTCCCCATTTTTATTTTAAAAGTTGTAATACTTAAAATTGAACTCCGATTTTAATTCTGATAAAAATCCTACTGTCCATAAATAAAATCTAACATTTTAAATTGCTAAAAAATAATTAAATTCATTTTTTTATTTCTTTATGTTTCGAATTAAATTAAATTATTAACAGTTTAAAATTACGGGGTGTGACAAACTTTCCCACTAGCACAGGAATTTCGTCCTAGAAATTTGACGAAGCATAAACGCGCCAAAATAAAATAAGGCTCACATATAACTACCCATAGAATGCCACGATTGGGCGTCCATACACCCAATCCTACATGCACCAACCCCATGATAAAAAATACAATATATATATCACTTATATATATAAATATCTAAGAAAATATTAAGTACCGTGATACTCCACTAGCCACGTCATGGCTCCTGTGGTGCCTGCCCTACCGGAGGCTCCCGAGTCGGAAGCATATAGCACCTACCCACTGCAACTACTATTAGTGCTGCTGGAACTCCCTGCACACCTAATGTTTTTGGTGCTAGAAGCCCCTTGGCCCTCCCTCCTGGGATACCTAGAAGCTCGGTGCCCTATTTCTCCACAAATAAAGCACGTACCCCTAAAAGGTTCCAAATGCCTATCTGGGTTTTGCTCACCCTGTTGTCCCTGCCCCCAAGGGCCCCACTGGACACTATTGTTATGCTGCTCCTAACTTGTCCGTTGTCTCTTCCACACTCGGTCATTGCGACCCTTGTTCTCTCGTCCTTGACCATTTCACTCTTGTCTTTTACCCAACTTCTTTTGGTAATTTACTTTCTCGTTCCACAACAACAGTGCGATGTCCATCACCTGAGTGTAAGTGGTATACCCTGGACTCCTCAACACTATTTTCCTAATAGACTAAGACAAACCCTTAATTAAGCACTCCGTCTTCGTCACCTCAGTATTTACCTCCTCTAGTACAAACATCGATAAATTTGTAAATTCCTCCTCATACTTAGTAAATGATTTTGATCCCTGCTCTAAGTCCAAATATTCCCTCTTCTTCACACACCTAATCGCATACGAGAAATACTTATCATTAAAATTTATCAAAAAATCTCCATAATTCAAGAGATTCCCATCCTCCGATGCGATGACACTCTCCCACCACTACAATGCCATGTCAGCTTAAACATAGCCAATATATGTTTCTGTACATCTACGCAGTCCACCATTGACACACCCCAACCCAGTAACTTATAATTAAGTTTGAAAGTCAAAGTGAGTCAAATCATAATTACCTTAACCAAACTATAATCATGAGTATCCTTTTTCCATTATTAACATGAAACAATAAAATTAAAACTTTTCAAATTTTAAAGTAATCGTGCTTATTCAAACTGGCTCAAAGGATAAGTTGGATTAAATTACCCTTTTTTAATTTGACCAAAATCATGGTTTTACGCATCCCTTGCTAATATACAACATCTCAATATACAACATCTCAATATCTCTTGGCTATTAATAGGCCATAACATCTCTTAGCTGTTAATAAGCCATAACATCTCTTAGCTGTTGATAAGCTATAACATCTCTTGGCTATTGATAAGCCATAACATCTCTTGGCCATTAATAAGCCATAACATCTCTTGGTTGTTGGTACGCCGTAACATCTTTTGGCTGTTGATAAGCCATAACATCTCTTGGCTATTAATAAGCCATAACATCTCTTGGTTGTTAATAAGCCATAACATCTCTTGTAATACATACACATCATATCCATAATCGACTCGGTATGTACGGCATATCCTAACCATAATCAACTCAATAAGTATAATATATCATATCCATATTTAACTTGGTAAGTACGACAACTCATTTTTATAATCAACTCGGTAAGTATAACATATAATATCCATAATCATCTCAACGAGTACAACATATCATATTTATAATGAACTCGGTAAGTACAACATATAATATCCATGATCATCTTAATAAGTACTGCATCTCATATTTATAATCAACTCGGTAAGTACAACATATAATATCCATAATCATCTCGATAAGTACAACATCTCATATTTATAATCAACTCGTCAAGTACAATATATAACATCCATAATCATCTCAATAAGTACAACATATTATATTTACACTCAACTCGACAAGTACAACATGTAATATCCATAATCATCTCAATAATTACTACATCTAATATTTATAATCAACTCGGTAAGTACAACCTAAATATCCATAATCATCTCGATAAGTACAGTATCTCATATTTATATTCAACTCGGAAAGCACAACATAGGATATCCATAATCATCTCAAGAAGCACAACATCTCATATTTATACTCAACTCGACAAGTACAACATATAATATCCATAATCATCTCAATAAGTACCACGTCTCATATTTATAATCAACTCGGTAAGTACAACCCACAATATCCATAATCATCTCGATATGTACAACATCTTATATTTATATTCAACTAGGCAAGTACAACATGTGATATCCATAATTATCTCAATAAGCACAACATCTCATATTTATACTCAACCCGACAAGTACACCATATAATATCCATAATCATGTATAAATGCATCTTACGAGTGAGTACACTCACCTTGGCCACTTAATGTGTTTTTCCCTTGCCTTTTCCTGGAACTTGTTCAACCGTTTCTTCTTCCCTTTCACATATAAATTCTTATAATATTAGTATCATCATAAGTATATTAATAATCCAAAGAATAAATTAAACCTAACCCAATTCATAAGCATCATATAATCCCATTCAAATCATATATAGTAAATGAAGTCCAATCTAACTTCATGGAAAGATATTTACCATACCCAAATTATAGGCCAAATATATTTTAATTTCTTCTTAGTAGTTTCATCCTTAACATATTGGGTTCGTAATCCAAAATACAACATGTCGTTTCCATTTTCCTAAAGCAAGATATGCCAATTTCTTTGTTATATAGCAAATCTGCCCTATAGGCTCCTTTATCGTTCTGTCAACTTCCAAGAATTTTCATAATTTTTCTGTATCATAACATTCTATGATATTTTACCCAACATCAACAAACGTATTTAAAAATACAAATTTCAAGTTTCATATTTTTTTAAGGTTCATTTGCTATGTCAAGCAAAACATCGAACACATGGTGTGCATACTTACTCTTTTGGGGCAGATTTTATACCTGAACTTCAAACTATCACCAAAGATTCATTTCTTTGTATTTTCATATAATATTAGGATATATTATACATATATGAGTCTATTTTCATCTCCAACTCGAATTATTCAATTCCAATAGATATACAAAAATTTATAGAGGTTTGAATAGACAAGGTTTCTAATCAAAGCAATATACATGATTTACACGTTCAACTTTGCTTAAACTTGCATCTATCCGTACATATACACCCGGTCATGAAATTTCAATAAACAATCAGTGATTTATATCATTTCAATCTATAATACCAAAATAATAACAATATTAATGCGTAGAATTACCTTAGGGACTTTTTCGTAATTTCCTACGAATTTTTCTCAATTTTTCTCCTCACTTTCTACTTCCCGAGCTTCCCGATTATCTCTACTCAAGATAAACTCTCTCGTGCCTGATTTTGGCTGAAGGAGGAGGCCATTTCAAGGTTTTAAAGTCATCATAAGTCACCTCCCCTTGGTCCAAATCAAAATATGACATGTGTCGCCATATAAGACAAAATATCCTTTAAAGCTAAATGACTACTTTACCCCCTGTTCGTAATTTCATCAAAACTCTTTCCTCGGACCTTTGTTTTACACACCGTTTATTGTGTTACAAACCTAACTCATATATTTAAAACTATATAGTTTTCACCTCAAGTCAATTATCATATTATAGTGGCCAAAACTAGTCCTGAACTTGAACATTCCTACCAAAGACTTCACAAATTTGTGTTTGTGAGTAATTCAATATTTCGTAAATTATGAAGGTAGGATTAGACTAAACACAATAACTTAAAATTATATATTCTAATAACACATTATCCCCATACCGTACGGTAAGCATTATTTAAACATGATTTATCATAATCATATCCGGGTCGTCACAACCTCCACCCCTAAGAAAATTTCGTCCCCGAAATTTAGGACGAATTTCACTTACCAACCAATTGGGAATACTATTTCCTCATTCCCAACAAATCTGTTCTCATATCATCTTCATTTTATTTATCACTGATATGTAAGAATAATCATCTAATGAGTTCTTATAATTGGAAGTCAATTCCCAACTCAAATATTACTTCATACCTTCATTCCTACGGTCCATCCTTATTATCGTGTAATATATCAAATAATAAATATTCTATTACAAGACTAACTTCTTATATTTCCTTTCTCTAACTTCCATTCAATATTTCAATTCATAAATATCATATTACAAGACTAGCTTATTATATGCCATCTTCTCATTTTCCATTCAATACCAAATACATGTGTTTGACTTGAACTAAACATACAATGACCTAAACAAGTCATTTATTCAACACAAGTACTTTACAATTATAGTCTTACGCAACATCATTAATTTACTAAATTTACCAATTTTCATAACCTGGATGTTAAACGTAACATTACCACTTAAAAACTTAACCATGCCTACCAGCCCCATAATACTTTTCTAATTATATATGTCTTATTTCTTTCAAATAACCTGTACAAATACCTTAATGTATCACATTATAGTATTCCACATAGCACATTATCCTTATACATATTTCTAGTGACTCGTTATAATGTCAACCATATTCTTTATATGACATACCCTTAGTGATAACACATAGGCAGAATGACAAATACAACTCAATATCCACCCAAATCAATTATTAATATTCAAATCCGACTAACAGCTTTCCCAGACTTATACACAACACATATTCTTAAAAGGACTCCTTAATATTTTTAAACTTCCAACTCCTCGCCTCCTCGCCTCAAAGTTACTATTCTCATAAGCATTGTAAAACATCACAAGAGTCATATCCACTGCTCATACTCATACTATTAAAGAAGTACATCTCAACTCTCATTAGTCTTTTCTTCTACTTGTCATAAACCATTATGAACCTATGTCCGGATCAATTGTGATAGATTATATTTCAGACCATTTCACATATTAACTTTAAACATATACAACTACTAATCTTCTCACTTCACCTTTACTATGTGAATCTTCATTTGATTCACTCTCTAACAATTCAAGTCCCATTATAATCATATAACAATAATTCTTCTCACTTCTTGTCCTTTAGTAGGATATGGGTTCCTATACATCACTCTCACATACATATGAGGAGTGCACCCATTAATGGCTTAGTACGTAACATGACTCAAATCTACGTATACCAGTATAGGAAGATATCACTTCCAATACTTTATAATTTTCATATACCACATTTTGTCTTTAAAAATTTTCCTTCAATGACATGTTTGTCCATATTACAAATAAAACAATGCAATGATTCATATTAAAATACATGTATTCGTTGTCATCCCTGAATAAAACTTAACATATCATTTCCTTTATTGCAAGATCCTTACATTTCATGTCCTATACAATAATATATATGTATAACTAACAAATGTTAGTCAAAAAAAACTAATTTACTTATGAATCAAAATAATTTCTACTTCCACGGCCAAATCTAGGCGCTCCTCCCCCCTATAACCTTTAAAACTTGGCTCTGATACCAAAGTTGACACACCCCAACCCAGTTACTTATAATTAAGTTTGAAAGTCAAAGTGAGTCAAATCATAATTACCTTAACCAAACCATAATCATGAGTATCCTTTTTCAATTATTAACATTAATCAATAAAATTAAAACTTTTCAAATTTTAAAGTAATCATGCTTATTCAAACTTCCTCAAAGGATAAGTAGGATTAAATTACCCCTTTTTAATTTGACCAAAATCATGGTTTTACTCATCCCTTGCTAACCCCACCCGACCTCCTAGATTTGGCAGTGACCTTTCATTACCTGAAAAAAACATAACATAGGAATCGTGAGAAAAATAGCTCAGTGAATGCATTACTACTACACTAGTGAATAAAATTAAATGCAATAAGTCATATCTATGTAACAATATATAACATCTCAGCATCTCTTGGCTGTTAATAGGCCATAACATCTCTTGGCTATTGATAAGCCATAACATCTCTTGGTTGTTGATAAGCCATAACATCTCTTGGCTGTAGATAAGCCATAACATCTCTTGGCTCTTAATAATCCATAACATCTCTTGGCTCTTAATAAGCCATAACATCTCTTGGCTGTTAATAAGCCATAACATATATTGTAATACATACACATCCTATCCATAATCAACTCGGTAAGTACGACATATCCTAACAATAATCAACTCAATAAGTATAACATATAATATCCATATTTAACTTGGTAAGTACGACATCTCATTTTTGTAATCAACTCGGTAAGTACAACATATAATATCCATAATCATCTCAATGAGTACAACATATCATATTTATAATCAACTCGGTAAGTACAACATATAATATCCATAATCATCTCAATAAGTACCGCATCTCATATTTATAATCAACTCGGTAAGTACAACATATAATATCCATAATCATCTCGATAAGTACAACATCTCATATTTATAATCAACTCGGTAAGTACAACATATAACATCCATAATCATCTTAATAAGTACAACATCTTATATTTATACTCAACTCAGCAAGTACAACATGTAATATCCATAATCATCTCAATAATTACCACATCTCATATTTATAATCAACTCGATAAGTACAACCTAAATATCCATAATCATCTCGATAAGTACAACCTCTCGTATTTATATTCAACTCGGCAAGTACAACATATGATATCCATAATCATCTCGAGAAGCACAACATCTCATATTTATACTCAACCCGACAAGTACAACATATAATATCCATAATCATCTCAATAAGTACCACATCTCATATTTATAATCAACTCGGTAAGTACAACCCATAATATCCATAATCATCTCGATAAGTACAACATCTCATATTTATATTCAACTCGGCAAGTACAACATGTGATATCCATAATCATCACAATAAGTACAACATCTCATATTTATACTCAACCCGACAAGTACAACATATAATATCCATAATCATGTATAAATACATCTTACTAGTGAGTACACTCACCTTGGCCACTTAATGTGTTTTTCCCTTGCCTTTGCCTGGAACTTGTTCAACCGGTTATTCTTCCCTTTCACATATAAATTCTTACAATATTAGTATCATCATAAGGATATTAAAAATCCGAAGAATAACTTAAACCTATCCCAATTCATAAGCATCATATAATCCCATTCTAATCATATATAGTAAATGAAGTCCAATCTAACTTCATGGTAAGATATTTTCCATACCCAAATCATAGGCCAAATATATTTTAATTTCTTCTTAGTAGTTTCATCCTTAACATATTGGGTTCCCAATCCAAAATATGACATGTCATTTCCAATTTCCTAAAGCAAGATATGTCCATTTCTTTACTATATAGCAAATCTGCCCTATAGGCTCCTTTATCGTTCAGTCAACTTCCAAGAATTTTCATAATTTTTTTGTATCATAATTTTCTATGATATTTCACCCAACATCAATAAACGTATTTAAAAATAAAAAGTTCAAGTTTCATATTTTTTAAGGTTCATTTGCTATGTCAAGCAAAACATCGAACACATGGTGTGCATACTTACTCTTTTGGGGCAAATTTTATACCTGAACTTCAAACTATCACCGTAGATTCATTTCTTGGTATTTTCACATAATATTTGGTTTTAGTATACATATATGAGTTTATTTTCATCTCCAACTGGAATTATTCAATTCCAATAGATATACAAAAATTTATAGAAGTTTGAATAGACAAGGTTTCCAATCTAAGCAATATACATGATTTACACGTTCAACTTTGTTTACACTTGCATCTATCCGTACATATACACCAAGGCATGAAATTTCAATAAACAATCAATGATTTCTATCATTTCAATCGATAATACCAAAATAATATCAAGATTTATGCGTAGAATTACCTTAGGGACTTTTTCGTAATTTCCTACAGATTTTTTTCAATTTTTCTCCTCACTTTCTACTTCTCGAGCTTACCGATTCTCTCTCCTCAAGCCAAACTCTCTCATGCCTGATTTTGGCTGAAGGAGGAGGTCATTTAAAGGTTTTAAATTTGGCATAAGGCACCTCCCCTTGGTCCAAATCAAAATATGGCATGCGTCGCCATATAAGACAAAATATCCTTTAAAGCTAAATGACTACTTTATCCCCTGTTCGTAATTTAATCATAAATCCTTCCTCGGACCTTTATTTTACACACCGTTTGTTGTGTTACAAACTTAACTCATAAATCTAAAACTATCTAGTTTTCACCTCAAGTCAATTATCATACTATAGTGGCCAAAACTAGTCCCGAACTTGAACATTCCTACCGAAGACTTCACAAATTTGTGTTTGTGAGTAATTCAATATTTCGTAAATTATGAAGGTAGGATTAGACTAAACACAATAACTTAAAATTATATATTCTAATAACACATTATCCCCATACTGTACGGTAAGCATGATTTAAACATGATTTATCATAATCATATCCGGGTCGTCACTACCATCCTCAAGTGCCTCTCCATGTCTCTCCTCCATTGGTGAGCAACCGTTGGGTCAGATCCCCCTGCGAAGGTGGGAGGATTGCCCTTAAGGAATCTGGCTCTCACCCAATCCCAAGTCAAAGCAGGTGTACCTTGCTGCTGTGCCTGTAAAGTCACCCACCTTTGTCTCTCTACCTCAATAATGACCGTCGTGACCTCACGCACAATAACCACTAACTTTTTGACATCCAACACAATCTGCCTCGGCCTCTCCTGACTTGTAGAACCAAAACATGAACCCTCTCTCCTATCTCCAACTCTCCTAGTGTTCTCCATCTGAAAATATAGGAAGAAAACAACATCATACTCGGAATAACTAAGAGTACAAATCATCAAAAGGAATCAACGATAAGCAACGCGGAAGCTAAAATGGACTCACAACCTATGAGATCTAAGACCATGCTCTGATACCATCTGTAACACCCCGTGCAATCTCGCAAGAGAGGGGGCCATCCGCTGCCGCCAAACTACGTCGGACATCACTAAATAAGTAATCATTCTTAGCATGTGACAAATATGAAACATACAAAAATTAATTCCACAAGATTATAATCAAATTGATCCAATAATAATTAACGATTCATGCAATAATAAATCCATCACCATGTTAATCTCCAACATAAATATAATCTCCAATAAATATAACTCAAATAAAAATGATCCAACTGTCTGAATAAAACTGTAAACAACTGTGGAACCGATTGACCCACCAATTCCATAAATAAAGTCTCATAATAAGTGCGATGGAAAGGAGAATAAATCTAACTACTAAGCATCTAAAATAAACTCCAGCTTCACCTCTAAAAATCTCCAATCACTCCTATGCAATTGCTCCAGTGCTATACCTGAAATGTTAGTCAACGCAATAGAGCGGAGCCCACCGCATGAATACAAGCTACTCTCCCCAATTAGGGTCGGTGAACCCAAACAGTAGCATTATACATAATAAACACCACAATAGAGTATTTTAAATTAGCGCAATAATTATTAACATGCGAGTAAAAATAAACAGCTATCGTCTAATCCTGTAATTATGGCACCCCAAGAGTTTAAGTCCAATTTATGTTATCACAATTTGGTAATTACTTCTGAAGTCACCATCTTTATTTAAATTGATTGGTCACAATATTATTATTATTATTATTATTATTATTATTATTATTATTATTATTATTATTATTATTATTATTATTATTATTATTATTATTATTATTATTATTATTATTATTATTATTATTATTATTATTATTATCATCATCATCATCATCATCATCATAGCGACGCCGTCATAGCCAGCTGACTCTACCGTATATCCTGCACTTATTCGGGCCCATCTAAAGTTTTACACTACACACATTCCCCTCACAACAGCCATCCGACCGTATTCTGTCAGTCTTACACTTATTAATGAGGTCCCACGCATGACACGTCATAATAGCCAGCCAACCCGTATTCTATCAGCCCTGTACTTATTAATGAAGCCAATACACCCACACGTCGCAAGAGCCAGCCAACCCGTATTCTGTCAGTCCTGTACTTATTAACAACACAAATCCATTTTAATACCCATTTATTATCTTAGGTATTAATTTTCAAATTTTCAAGTTCTCATTATTTTAAATTAACCCCACCCGATTATAGAGCATGGTACCTCAAGTCTACCCCTAATTCCATACCTAGAGGTCTCCAAAACACAAGCACGTCCTATTCTATTTTGTAGGATGAATTTCTATCATTTATCTCTTTCGAGTTTTATGCCTACGCTATCCAAATGAACGAAACGACACCAAAATCAGCCCCACCCTGGAATATTCCATTCGTAAAAATCTCCACTAACTAGTCCCATACCTAGAAAGAGTTAACCACAATTAAAGCATACCTATTAGCCCCATACCTAGCAAATACTCCTAAAATTAAGGTGAGAATGTAGCTACCCAAAATCCCATCGTCCCCAAGATGATAATTATAATCAAAACAATAATGCGCACATTCCAATTTTTAACAATTACACAAATTTCTCATGCGGTCATAATTAACTTTAATTTTATTCGTTAAATCCATCGTCGTGATTAACACAATTTATTTTATCCAGTCAATTATAAGTTCAACCTCATGTGAGTTTATGAACCACACAAAATATAATTCACTTTGATCATACCTACATAATTTTAAATGATTGCATAAGTCCCTTTTTAATTTTGAATAACGCGACTATGATTTCTACACGCAAACCTATCCCCATATTAACCAAAAATCCAATCTCCACCCTAAGCACACAAGGGTTACAAGTCTGAATTCATATTAAGATTTTTCATAAAAACAATCCCGAATTAGATTTCACTTTCCATATTTAAGGTTGATAATTTATTTTATGAAAAAAATATAAATTAATGTTAAGTGACATTTAAAATCCATAATACTAAAGAGAGAACAGAAGTATTCATGCCTGCTGAAAAGTCGATTGAAGATTCTGATTGGATAGTCATGTTCCTCTTCAAAAAGTGACAAAATTATGTTCATGATATTGAGAAAATCGGGTCTTGTCCTCCAAATCTTGAGTTAAAGGTTATTTAAAAATGGGTTTAGGTTTTAGAGAAAAGAGATGATGATTTTTGTAGGAGACTATAGACTTTTGAGAAGGTTAAAAAGTGTTTTAAAAACTCTAAACTCGTCCCTTATTAATTAAGTAAAAAAAGAGTTTTAATCCCACACAACAATTTAAAGGAAAGAGTCCATTTGCTATTGCCGACCTGGGCGAACCGGTTCGCCCGACCCCCCAAACTAGTTCGGGTGCCATGACACCTGGAAGTTCCCCATTTTTATTTTAACAGTTGTAATACTTAAAATTGAACTCCGATTAAAATCCTACTTTCCATCAATAAAATCCAACATTTAAAATTGCTAAAAATAATTAAATCCAAAAGTTTTTTTTATTTCTCCCTGTTTCGAATTAAATTAAATTATTAACGGTTTAAAATTACGGGGTGTTACAAAAGTATAAACGTTGTAAAATGCATACACAGTCCTCTCATGAGGATAAGACTAAATTACTCTTTAAATATGTACATTTATATATCACAATATTTATTTAAGATGTAAAAGAAAGTTTAAAACATTTATCCTTGGATAGTGAACATGGCTTCGACGTGGAATTAACTTCGAGAGGAAATGGTCTTACTGTCAAGCATAGGTTGACCGAGGAACTTCGGATTGCCAAATTTCCACAAGGAATGCCGCTTTTTCGGGCCCTGAAAGACACTTTTAGAACACCTCTTTCGAAAGCCGACACTTTCGATAGAGTCCCGAGCCCAAGCTGAGGAGATAAGAGATTTTGAAAATTGAATCAGTGTTAGGTTTGGGTGCCTTTTCTTCTAATGGGGTCCTTTATAGGGTCTAAATTAAGCCATTAACTATGCATTTGGAGGCTTAATCAACCATGCAGTTGATGATAAAAGACACATGTCACCGTGGATGGGTTCGCGTAGGATGCGTGTATGGTTAGATCTGTTTTAATGGGAAACTATCCTCAAATGAATGACCGTGTGGTCAAAGCTTTGATTTTATCATGATTATGATAGGATCTTCAACTGTGTGGTTCATGACATCAACTAAATGGTTAAAGGTATCATCTGTGCGGTTCAAGAAATCAATCAAACAATTCAAGGCATCAACCGTGCGGTCAATTGACCATTTTTAATATTTTGGTTTGGGAAAATGTGAAAAAAATTATTGAACCACCCGGTTGATAGATCAACATCACACTTGATTTAAAATTAACATGGATATTTTCAACATGGTTTGGAATATGTTGAGTTATACATATCTCCCACATTTATTTTAGGGGCATGATTTAAAATTAACGACATATTTGTTAAACTTGGCATCTTTAAATTTAGTTTCTAATATATCTAAAATATTGTGGATGGGGAATAAGACTAGTCAATTTTTACAATCGTTTGGAAAAAAAAGTATTTATACACTTGTGAAATCGAAAAAATAATCGAAAATTTTTACTCAACGAATTAGATTTTGGTGAAAATGGACGATACTAGAGAAAAGCGTAATGAAGATAAATTTTATAGACATTCGAAAATAGAAATTTATACACATGTCAAATCGAAAAAAATGTCAAATATTTTTATTCTCCAAATTGGAATTTTGTGCAAATTGATGATCAAGTGGAGAAAAGTGCAAAACATATGATTTTTATGATTGTTCAAAAAAAGATATGTATACTCTTGTGAAATCGAAAAAAGGTCAAAATTTTATTCTCTGAATTGGAATTTGGTGCAAATTGAAGATCAACTGGGGGAAAGCGCGAAAAGGCTGATTTTTTCAATTGTTGGAAAAAAGATGTTTTATACACTTGTGAAATCGTAAAAAATCTAGAAAATTTTATGCTTCAAATTGGAATTTAGTGTAAATTGACGATAAATTGGAGAAAAATGCAAAAAATCTTATTTATATAGTCATTCGAAAAATTTGTTTACATATATGTGAAATAAAAAAAAGTTGGAAATTTTTATTCTCCCATTTGGAATATGGTGCAGGATGACCATTAGTTGAAGAAATCGTTCGAAATAAGCTGTTTATTCACTTGTGCACTCGAAAGAAAAGTCAAAATGTTTTAATCTCTGAATTGGAGTTTGATGCGAATTGACAATCAACAAGAGAAAAAGTGCAAAAAAAAAAATTCATATTTATGGTCATTTGAAAAAATTTGTTTCTACACTTAAGAAAGAAAACTCTCGAAATTTGTATTCTTCGAATTGGAATCTTCTACAAATTGACGATCAACTAGAGAAAAGCGTGAAACAAATGATTTTTACGGTCATTTGAAAAAGCTATTTAGACACTTGTGAAATTGGAAAGAAGTTAGAAATTTTAATTCTTGGAATTAGAATTCGATGCAAGTTGATGATCGACTATTAAAAAATGTGAAAAATATGATTTTTATGGTCATTCAAAAAAAGATGTTTATTCACTTGTTAAATCGGAAAAACTCGAAAATATTTATTCTCTGAATTAGAATTTGGTACAAATTGACGATCAATTGAAGAAAAGTGCAAAAAAGATGATTTTTATGGTGGTTTGAAAAAAACTATTTATACACTTATGAAATAAGAAAAATCAAAAAAATTTATTCTTAGAATTGAAATTTAGTGCAAATTGACGATTAACTAGAGAAAAATGTTAAAAGGCTGATTTTTACGATCCTTCAAAAAAACTGTTTGCACACTTGTGAAATTAAAAAACTCAAAAATTGTTATTCTTCGAATTGAATTGTATGCAAACTGAAGATCAACCGGAGAAAAGCGAAAAAAATATTGATTTTTACGGTCATTCTAAAAATGTTGTTTATATTCTTATAAAATTTTAAAAAATTAGAAAATTTTCATCCTCCGAATTGTAATTTTGTGCAAATTGACAATCAAATGGAGAAATAAAAAGAGAAAAGCTGATTTTTATGGTCATTTGAAAAAAAAAATTATACACTTGCGAAATCGAAAACAAGTCCAGAATTTTTATTCTCCGAAATGGAATTTAATGCAAATTAACGATCAAGGATAAAAAAGAGCAATAAAGCTAATTTTCACGGTAGTTTAAAAAGAGCAGTTTATGCATTTATGAAATTAAAAAATTCAAATGTCTTATTCTTCGAATTGGAATTTGGTGCAAATTGACGATCAAATGGAGAAAAGTGCGAAAAATCTGATTTTTATGATCGTTCAAAAAAAGTTATTTATATACTTGTGAGCCCCCCCAAAAGTTAAAATTTGTTTTCTCCAAGTTGAATTTTAGCGCCAATTGACGATCAACTGGACAAAAGTGCAAAAAAGCTAATTTTTACGGTTATTAGAAAAGCCATTTATATACTTGTGAAATTAAAAAAAGTCAGAAAGTTTTATTCTCAATATTTGGAATTTGGTCCAAATTGACTAACTGCAGAAAAGCGCGAAAAGATGGTTTTTATGATCGTGTGAAAAAAACTATTTATACACTTGTGAAATTAAAAAAAAGTCGAATTTTTTTATTCTCCGAATTGGAATTTGGTGCAATTGGCGATCAACTGGAGAAAAGCATAAACAAGTTTATGGTCATTTGAAAAAAGTTGTTTATACACATGTGAAATAAAAAAGAAAATCGGGAAAGCTTGACTCACACCAAGGGGTGAACCGATTACTCCATAGATCATATTAATCATCCCTCACACTATTAGTAACTTAATATCGATTTGGACTTTCTACCATTGACACATTATTAGGGAAGCTTGACTCACACCAAGGGTGGATCGATTCAGTCAGGCGAATCGATTCGGGTTGGGACCTAATTTATTTGTTTGGGAAAAAAATTAAAGGGAGATTCTTTAGGTTTGGTATTTGTATCCAGTTTCATTATTTCAATTAGGGACTACCATGTGAGGTAACAAAATCTCATGGCAAAGAGCCTAAAGCCCAAACCAAGACATAGCCTCCCTTAACTGCTTATACGTTGGGATAATTAATTTATGATAGAGACCGGTAGGGTATTGGATTTAAAACTTCTTATAAGTAACCTTGCAAGGTAGGGTTAAAACTTATGGAAATTGGTATGGTTGTACTTTGAGCTAATCGAATTTGACATTTTGATGATGAATCCCTATAGCCTGGTTTAGGTTTTCACCGATTTAATTAATTTGTAAGAATACGATGTGTGAGCGCCCGTGGGGGATGTACTAGGAGGGATTTTTATGAGGTACTTATGACATTTACCTTGATCTTTTTACCCCGATCCTACGACTAATGTACCCATATCCCAAGGGGGAATATACAGGGGATTTTTAGAATATAGTCTTAAGTATAGAGGTCATACTTTATGATGTGAATGTGATTATCACTTGTAGATTTCTTTGAGCTTATAGGTTTGGAAAACTTATAACTATACCTAGTACGCACGAGTGATCCTCGAAGTCGATATGGATACGCCTTCATATCTTACGTGCAAGCTCATGAGTAGCCCATTTTACTTGTACGTGCCATGGATCGTATTTATGTGGATGTTACACATAGGGACAATCTTTCATGATTGATATTATACTAGAGATGTATATACTGACATTTGTTATGCTTACATTTACTGATATTCATTTGATAATAATAATAATTAATCATGGAGTTCACTTGGGCTAAAGATTATACGCATGCTATATTTAGGGTTGTTTGTGTTGAGATTGTAGAGTGGGATTAAAAAAATTAACCACCAATGCTCTAATAAAATTACCCCACAAATTTGATCATATATTGATTTATGATTTATCTGGTTTTACTACAATTCAGACCCTACATAGGTTGAGATATTATTACGCGCGATTTAATAAACCGCGTATACCGCGAGTTTGGCGAATTGAAATAGAACTATAGTAGTGATTTAAATTAATTATTTGAGATACCACCACATATAATGTGACAAGTGGAACCATAAATCACTAAACTAAATCTGCCGAATTATCACGGTTATTGACCTTGACAAGTTGCACCTGTCAAGGTCAATGACCGTGACAATTCTGGGGGTGACAAATTTTTTTGTCACGGACATGTCACGTGCCTTGACTGTGATAAGCTTTGTCACGATTAAGGACCATGACAAAACCGTGACAGTGTTTAAAAAAATTGTCACAGTCATTGACCGTGACAAGTCCATGACAACTTCCTTTGTCAAGAACTTGTCACGGTTAATGACCGTGACAATTCTGGGCAGAATTAAAAAAAAATCTGCTGGGCAGTATGGCTACTACCACTGCCCAGCAGTATATATGTACCTATTATAGCAACATTGTACCTGTTCAAATATTATATATCCAGATAAAATAGAGATAGTGAAAATATACATTCAAAATAGAGAGAATATGCATCACCATATAATCTAAATATAATTCAAATGTAATAATTTAAAATAATTCAATTCGAACTTAAATCAATGTTACTAAATGTCTGGAGTATGGTTAACGTTGAGGAGGTGAGTAGGCCACACGATATACGAATTAACCCATCCTTTAATATACGTCGTGCTGCATTGTTCGCGCAACCACAATTGGGAGTTCTCCTTCCCGGGCATCACATGCGTGATGAGTACCCTGGACTCGATGTCTTGAAGCTCACGTCCATGAACTAGTGCGCCCTGGACGATATTCGGGTCCCTCAACCCCCGCCTTATCCGTTGGCCATAAAATACGTCCATTATAGACACGCTCGGCCAACTAATTATCGACATCGGTCTGTTGAAGGGAGCCAAATAAGGAAGTGGATCATCAAAGTCCGTACGTGTCGGCGATGAAGCAGCGAGGTCAACATCCTTGTCCTTGTCCTCTTCCTCTCACACCTCCTCCTCCTGCACCTCCTTCCGCACCGCCTTCTCATTCCCTTTAACCTTACGGTGTCTGCCCAAGGAAAGCTTCACGAATGAGTACATATCCTGGACCGTCGCTCCAAATGGGACAGCTTCGCATCATGTGAATCCACTGTTCGAGCCAGCCCGGTGTCGCTCGTCTCTAATCCGATGATCCTAGATTTGTCCACCCGTGAGCTCACCCCCTTTTCCTCCCCTTGCGATCAGAGCCAAGCACTTGGCTGAGTGCGTCTGTTGACAAAGATGCGTTGTCGGCATCAGACTACGACTCATGCACTTCCTTAAGCTTTTCCTGAAATGACAAAAAGAACATGATTAGTAAAATAAGTAAATTAAAAAATTATAACGTAATTAATAAAAAAGTAAACTGTCGGATTACTTACAATCGTGGCCGCGACATCGTGTCGCATTATTCGCGTAACCACAATAGGGAGTTCTCCTTCCCGGGTATCACATGCGTGACGAGCACCTTGGACTCAATCTCTTGAAGCTCATGTCCTAAACTATTCCACCCTGGACAATATTCGGGTCCCTCAACCCCCGCCCTATCCGCTGGCCATCAAATACGTCCAATATGAACACACTAGGCCAACCAAGTGTCGACATCGGTCTGTTGAAGGGAGCCAAATAAGGAAGTGGATCATCGAAGTACGCACGTGTCGATGATGAAGCAGCGAGGTCCACATCCTTGTCATCCTGCACCTCGTCCTCCCGCACCTCCTCCTCCACCGCCTTCTCCTTCCCTTTCCCCTTACGGTCTCCGCCCAACGTACGCTTCATGAATGAGTACATATCTTGGACCGTCGCCTCCAAACGGGATAGCTTCGCGTCATGTGAATCCACCGTTCGAGCCAACCTGGTGTCGCTCGTCTCCAATCCGATGATCTTAGATTTGGCCACTCGCGAGCTCACCCCCCTTGTCCTCCCCTTGCGATCAGAGCCAAGCACTTGGCTGAGTGCGTCTGTGGGCAAAGATGCCTTGTCAGCATCAGACTGCGACTCATGCACTTCCTTAAACTTTGCCTGAAATGACAAAAAGCACATGATTAGTAAAATAAGTAAACTAAAAAATTATAACGTAATTAACAAAAAGTAAACTGTCGGATTACTTACAATCGTGGCCGCGACGCTCGGGGACACCTCCTTGTCCTTCCCCTTCTTCGTCCGAAGAGCCACATAAGTATCGGTTTGCCCGTCTTTTTTGCCCGACCGGAGTAGTGCACGTCCGTCTTTTTTGCTCGGTTTTCCCGTCCCGATTGGCGAGATGTCAATTGTCGCTCCCCGATCTCATTGTCAATGAACCTTTGCCATTGTGCCAATGAGATCGGCTCCTTCGGCTACGGATTCACGACATTGGATAATGGACTCTCATGTCTTCCCAAAGTACCGGGTCCTCATTTTTTTCTTCCATGTCTTGTGTTGCTCCCTCAACTGTTCCAAGACGGAATCGCGTAGCTTTGGATCCATGTTGAATTGTTCCTGTCCAACAAATACAATATTAGTTGAAAATAAATATAAATATAAATATAAATATAAATATAAATATAAATATAAATATAAATACAAATATAAATATAAATATAAATATAAATATAAATATAAATATAAATATAAATATAAATATAAATATAAAATTAAATTGAAATTGAAATTGAAATCGAAATTGAAATTGAAATTGAAATATTCATATAAATATAAATATAAATATAAATATATTACCTGTAGTGCCACCCAAACAGCTAACTTGAGCTCATATGACACCTCCTTCCAACTAATGTATCCCGGATCGATGATCATCTTTACCAGCTCGAGGGATTTCGCTAATATCCCCGACTTGTTATCGATGGGCATCCCTAATTTTCCATATTTGGGGAGACTAGGGGCCGAGGAACCCTCGTCACCTCCGCTACCACCGAGCCCAGACGACATCATCATAACTAGCATCATCATCCTCGCCTTAATACCTGAAGGAGATATTTTCTGTTAAAAAATGTTATTAGTACATATCAAAATGAATTAAAAGAAGACATGCAAATATGTACAATTATTACAAATAAAAATGAATTGTTACTGTTAAACACCTCCCCCCCACCCACCCATCCCTGCCCCCTCCCCCACCCCCTCCCCCCACCCTGCTCCCCACCCCTCCCCACCCCCACCCACCACTAACTTCAAACAATCACCTAATATATTGTGCCAATGTCATTACTAATTCTTACAACAAGATACTTAATATTATAGAAATATACCTCATATATTGCAAGCATCTGCAGAATTAATTTTATGTAAAGAATGCACGGTAACATGTGTGGTGGTTAAACCCAACAATACACCACCAAAGTCACACAAATAGTAACAAACAGGTTGGGAAATCCTTATTCAAAAAATGTGCTCACTTCTTGGATTCATCAATACAAACCTGATTTAGTTTGCATTGCTGAAATAAGGTTAATTATGACTTGTCCTTTTAGAAGATGTTTTCCCCTCGAACATAAACTTGGGGTTACCGACCGTAAAGAGTAATCTCTATTTCGCAAGACTTGTTCGGGATGGAGGGAATAGTTTGAGGTGAGATTAAGCTCGATCCGGATGGATAACCTTTCTTAACCCTCCAAAAAGTGCAAGTAATGTGAAGTAATAGTGAATCATTATTGGTTATTATTAAGACTAACATGTCACTTCTTTCATATTTGTCTTGTACTTATTGATGCACAATGTATACATGTCTCATGATAATATAGAGTAGAGTATATTTTCTCCACAATTAACATCTTACATGAGTTAGCACCATAATCGGAATCTTTAAGAGTGTAAGTAAAGTTATGCAAAAGGAATATTTATTATGTGTCCCTTAAGTTTAGTGGTGTGTCCCTGATGTTTTAATTTTCCCAATCGAGCCCTCCAATTATCATATTGTTTTAATTTTGTCCAAATTTTAACATAAAATTAACTCCTCTAATGAACTTGGCACATGCCACTCACGTTAGGAACCTAGTTAAGATTGAACCAACTTTAGGGGATAGTTTTACATAAATCACTATCTAATGTAATTTTAATGACATTTTTTCAAATTTCAAATTCATATTTATAATTAATTAACCCCTCTCGGACTATATGGGTATTAAATAATAATAATAATAATAATAATAATAATAATAATAATAATAATAATAATAATAATAATAATAATAATATTGAAGTCAATCTAACACACCTTCATGTCTTAAATAATAACAACAACAACAACAACAACAACAACAACGACAACAACAACAACAACAACAACCCTCTAACACACCTTCATGTCTTAATATTGAAGTCAATCTAACAAACCTTCATGTCTTAAATAACAACAACAACAACAACAACAACAACAACCACCCTCTAACACACCTTTATATCAACAACAACAACAACAACAACAACAACAACAACAACATTAGATAGTTATTATTTAATACCCACCCCCACCCTGCCCCTCCCCACCCCCCACCATGCCCCATCCCTACCCTCACCCTGCCCCACCCCCACCCACCACACACGCACACACACACACATACATACACACAGACACACGCACAGTCCCCCCACCCTGCCCCACCCCTTACCCCCACCCTGCCCCACCCCCCTCCCCACCCACCACACACACACACACACACACACGCACATATATATATATATATATATATATATATATATATATATATATATATATATATATATATATATAAATAGAAGAGAGAGAGAGAGAGAGGGAGAGAGAGAGTAACCTGAAAGTAGAGAGAGAGAGAAAAAAGAAGGGAAGAACGACGGGGAAAAAAAAGAAGGAAAAGGGTTTTTTACTGCGACATTTATCACGGTTGTGTAACGGTCATTGACCGTGACAACATTATAAGAATTGTCACGGCCTTGTCACGGTCAATGACCGTGACAAGGCTAAGCGCTGGAAGGGTGACAATTTACTCATTTTGGTGTAGTGAATATTGGACACTTGGCTTCACAGAAAAGATGGCATGTGTCGATTCCACTTGGGCACTTTTTCTATAAAAAGAGGGCTTCCCCCTCATTTGGGAGGATGATGGTCTTGGAAGTAAGGTAATGAGAGGGAATCTAACTCTTCTCCCCCACAAACTTATTGAGATCCATCACGGGTTTGATGGTAAGGAGCGGATTTTTATGGTTTTATCAATGAGTTTTACATATTTTACACGGTATATGAGCGTTTGGAGGTGGCTAGACAGGTTTGGCACCCCCCGCACACCAAAAACACCAAATCCACCCAAGAATCGAGTTTTCTGGCGTATCATACGGACCCTCGAATTCTGCAAACTTTAATTCCACGAAAAGACACATACGTAGGGCATCACAACGTTTCTTAAGTCTAAAATATGCTAAATGCGGTGCTTCCCCAAATCTGGACTCACATATTACATTTGGCGACTCTGTTGGAGAGGTATTCGTGATTCAGATTGCATAACGCCTTGTGCGTATACTGAGAACTCGGTGGCGGTGGGAGATTATTCTTCAACAAAGATAAGTATTTTTCATTTTGCTCTCTCATTTGTGTTATTAAATATTCCATATGTCTTTTTTTTATGAGTAGCATAAATCATATATATTGAGATATAAGATATGCTGATATTTAATTCAAATCAAAATAGTTTGAATATTTAGATAAACAAAACTAAAAATGCGTATGGATATTTCTAATTATATTAAAAAATATTACTGCTATTGTTTTATCATTGTAGTGTGAGGTAATAAAGATCGGTTAACAAAAAGAAAAAAAAGGGATTTGTGTTCTACATTTTTCTTTGAAATCTATATAACTATATAAAAATTGTAGACCCAAATTCTCTGAAGATGACATATGACAGTAATAAAGGCTTGACATAAATGCAAGTAGTTGTAGGATTAACTTTGTGAGGTTCCGTTTGTATGTACAACCGTCTCTTTGATTTCTACAAATATTTATAATCTCTTCTCACGCCTCTCTCATTATTTACTTTTCTCCTCTATGTCTCGGAACTCAACAAGATTTTTTTTGTTCCTATCTATTACTACTATAAAATGCAAAACAAGGCATTTAATGTCATCTTCACCTAAGCTATCCACGTCAGATACCCATTAAATCTATCTATATCTCTATACTGTCCACGTCAGATGCATTGCACACTCTAAACCACAAAACAAAACCCTATACATCTTCCTTTCTCTCTCTTTCTCTCTTCACTCTCTCACCGTCACCTGTCACCCCCATCACCACCACCCATCCCCACCATCACCCCGACAAACACCGGCCAAAATAAAAAACCTTTCTTTCCCTTTGCTTTCTCGCCACCCACCATCATCAGGAAACCTTGGGAAAAAAATGATATCTCTCACTCTATTCATTTTCTAGACTTCTCTCTGTATTGAGTTTCAACAGGTTTTCAATGGAGGTGTTCAATGGAGGTGGACAAAAAAAAATACAGTTGGATCTGGTAAAGGGGTGGAGATATGCGTCTCGGTTTTGGATATGGGACAATTTCGAAATGGGTCCAGTTCGTTTGGGTTGTTGAAAATCAATCTGGGCTGTTGGATTGCGTTTGCTGCTCGGGTTATGGGTATATGGTGTTCGTGTATTAGAAGGTCAATTTTTGGGTTGAAGATGGTTGATCCACACCAAATCGTTTGGGTTATGGGTATATTGTGAGGTAAATAAAGCTCTTAACACATTCATGTTCTAAATATATATGTGACCCTGCTCCTCCCCTGCCAAACTCCTTCCGCCGGTAGCAACCTACCCCACCCTCGGCAAACCATCACCCACACCAACACCAAATCACTATTGAGTACGATTCGAATTTCGAGGCTTTGTCATTATGAGTAAGTTTTATGTTTTGTGTACAATTTTCTGCTATGGGATCTAATTGTTTTTTGTGTTTTGTTATTTTTTTCTTCTTTTGCAGATTGTTCCGAACAATATTTATTCTTTGTTTATTTGATTGTATAAGAATGATCCATACAAATATTTTTTCCATTGATTTGAGGTTTTACTTCGGATTTTAAGGTATTGATCAAAATGTAGGTTTTCGGTTAGAAAATTTGGGGTTTGGGGTTCTCTCAGGTATACTATTTGTTCTTCGTTTAGGTAAAACTAACTATTTTTTTCTTTGTTTTATTGATTTTTTTTTTGTGGATCCAACAGGATTTTTACACAATTATTCCCACACAATTGAATGTTGTTTAATATGTGCAGGGATACTTGATATAATAGCCAAGAGGTAAGAACGTTGTTATTTTGTTTAATTTTTTCTCATTAGTTTTTTTGTTCCTCTTTTTGGTGTTTGCTTTTAAATAGACACAATATAATTTATTTGAGGTTTGTCTTTTCTTTCTTTAATTTTTTAATATTGTTTTTATGAATATTGAGTAATTACAACTCTGTGTGGCAGGGAAGATGCTTGATGAAATAGCTAAGAGGTAAGAACGTTGTTATTTTGTTTAATTTTTTTTTAATAGTTTTTTTGTTCCTGTTTTGGTGTTTGCTTTTAAACAGATAGTATAATTTATTTGGGGTTTGTCTTTTCTTTTTTTAGTTTTAAAATTTTGTTTTTGATGAGTAATTACAATGGTGTATTATAAATATTGCATAGAATTAATTTTGTCATTCTTTCTAGCTTTGTTAGTTGTAGAAGGGAAAATGAGAAGAATTCATATTTACCAGATTCTATTATCCAAGTAAATCAAGTTAAAGTGATATTTTCCCTGCCTACGGACACAGTTCACAGATGAAAAATATTTGGAATATCCAAATTAAAAAATACTCCCTTTTCTTGTGCAATTTCATTTTTCAGTTTTGCTTTCAGTTTCATTTATGGGTATATGGTGTTCGTGTATTAGAAGGTCAATTTTTGGGTTGAAGATGGTTGATCCGGAGATGGGTGTTGGGTTTCTGTTCCAAGGTTTGGTAACGAGTTATGGGTATATGTTGTCAAAAGGTTTAATTTTGGGATTTGAGGATTTGGGTGATTTTTTAAAATTTGTTTGTGGGTTTGAGATTTAGTTATGAATTAGGAAAATGATATTGTAACCGAAAAAATTACCGAAAGTGGAGATACCGAATTAGGTGGCGGGTTTCTATTGGTTAGTCTGTGGGGTCCGCGCCAGCGGGTACAAAGAACCAACCAATAACACGCCTCCACGTGTCATTTCAGTCAAAATTTAAGTCACTTTTTCTTTTACAATAGAAGTGTTCTATGAATTATTTGAGATTTTTTTGTTGGTTTGATTTGAGATTTGTTTGCCCATTTGTTTTAGATTTGTTTCCCCGGATTTTTGAGATTTGTTTGCCTAGATTTGTTTGTGTTTGGTAGATTTATTTTTATTTTTTGGCTTTAGTGCCATCTTTAAAGATTGGTGAGGGTCTATTCTCATGTATTTTTAAAATTCTAATAGGTTCAATAATCATTCAAAACTATCCATAAATGTCCTTTAACTACATTTTTTTTTACAACACTTCTATGAATTTGTTATAATAGGATTAGCAACTAAAAAAATAAAGACATGAGAGTGGAGACAAGAAAATCTTAAAAAATGACTAAATACTTAAGATTCCATTTAATTTTTGTATTTTTCAGAATGTTTGAATATATTATGTGTAATTTTCACATGTTTAAGTTATTGTTCAGTAATTTTGAAAAATATTAAATATATTTTTTTTGTCATTTCCACTTTTTTAATTTTTTTTCCTGATTTCCACATTTTATAAATTATTAATTCAATTTTTCCAGATTTTTAAAAATGCTTATTAATTTTTTCTGATTTGTTCTTTTATGTCCTGAAATTGGTTGATATATTAATTTGTTTTTTCTATTTTTTGTCCCAAAAATTTAAAAATGTTTATTCAATTTTTCACATATTTTTTATGAACTTTTTATTACGTTCCATTTTTTTGGAATTTATAATATGATCTTTCAAATATTATAATTTATGTCATTTTGAGTTTATGATTATGCGATTTTAGTAGAGCTATAGTGGAGAAATATTGTCTTCTTACAAAAAAAGAATAATTTTCAATGCATCTCTCCCTAAAACAATGGTAAAAAATTAATTTTTGTGCAAGTGCCACGAGGAGTCAATCTGGTCAAGAACTCGCAATCCATAAGGTGAGTTGATCGGTCATCCTGGGATGGAACACTACTTTCAGCTAGGGGTGGCCATAGGCCCGAGGCCCGCCCAGCCCGCCCAATAAAAAAATAGGGCCTGGGTAAGGTGAATAGGCCCGCAAAGTGGGTTGGCAAAATTTTATAGGCCCGATTTTTTTTCGGGCGGGCTTGGGCATGAGTTCTTAAGCCCGATGAGGCCCGATCCGGCCCGAGGCCAGAAATATATATATATATATATATATATATATATATATATATATATATTTATATTTATATATATATGTGTGGGGGGGGAACTTTTATAAATATAAAAACGTATACCAAATCTTTTCATGTAGAGTGGGAAACTTTATATATGGACTTTGTAATATATGGAGTTTAAAACAGATTTTTAATTAAAAAAAATCGTCTTTAAATAAAAAAATAGGTATTTTAATTTTAAAAAAAATCTTTTAATTAACATAATAAGGCCCGATCGGGCAGGCCTGGGTAAAGAGCTTTCAAATCTGGGCGGGCTTGGGATAACATAACAAGGCCCGATCTAGGCCCGAGCGGGCTTGGGATAGCACTTAATTTTTCAAGCCCGGCCCGAGCCCGACCGGGCCTGCCCAGGCCCGGCCCACGGCCACCCCTACTTCAGCCCCTCAAAACAGATGACAAATAAACAGTAGCTCCCATTACGTTTCTTTGGGATGTGAAGTTTATAGTTGTTAAATTTGATATATTTAGAATCTGGCCAAATGAAATCCCCGTTTTGGAAGATAGTGGTAAAAGATAGTCGTTATAACTATCTTTATAACAATGCCTATATATAACTTGCCACTATGTATTTTAAGGTGTGTTAAATAAGACCAATCATGAGTGTAACTTATATAATTACTTCTTATTTTGTGATTTTTTCTTCATAAAATGTCTTAACTGAAAAAAATATTCCAGCGTCATAGTTTTCCCTTCTTTCGTCACATGGAAAATCTTTAGTTGAAGAGCTCAAAGTTGAAGTTTTAATATATTTCTTAGTTGCGTAAAATGTTTGGTCAAAATTTTGGCTATATGGTTAGTGTTGAAATCTTGCACTTTTATGTCTTTTAAGTTCATAAAGGTTAGTACTCCCGCTATTAATTTTATGTTGAATGTTGTTACGTCCAATCGAGTTCCAATTTTGATTTATCATATTTTATGTGTTTGTAATTTCTCGGGTGTATATCCTACTCTAACATATAACTCGCGCATCGCGCGGGTTTTCAACTAGTGCCTTTTCATTTCTCTAGATACGTTCTCATTTTGTCATTGCTGCTTAATTAGCATTATCAACATTATTGGCACAAATATTCATAAGTGCATGTAGTTCAAAGAAGTCTCCGCACGTACCTCCCCTCTTGAACAACATGCTAATAAGATCAATATCTATAAAACTTCAATCCAAAACATGATCAGAACCTTGATCACCACCGGCTTGGGAAAACATCATCTTGCTCATCGAAACTCCCAAATTCAAGTCAATATTCTCTCTCACTAGCAAATGGAAATCAGATAACCGCCGTAAATAACAAAAGATCAGTGGTTGATTTGGAATTCCAAATTGATTGCGAGTAGGCAACCATAAAATTCTTTCCAGTAGGTGTGGAGAAAATCATCGCCAACATTCATCCAAAAAATGATAGTAAGAGAGAAACAAACACCAAATTGGATCAAAACAGGTTGGACGACTAGATCGGTCTTCACCGAATCAAAATTCCACCCAAGGTCTTTGATCGATTATAAATTTGAGATGTAGAAGAATTTCGTTGTAGCAAAGTAAGAGAAAACCAAGAGCTCAGAATCTTCTAAAAACCAAAGCACAAGAGATGTCTGATGGGTTTGATTAAATCCCAGGAATCAAAGAAACTCACAAATTACATAAGAGATGTCTAATGGGTCTACTGTCTATTCAACCAATCACAAGGCACTCACTATAGTTTCTTATGGATTGACAACTCAGCATTTGTTCATTCATTTCTAATTGTCGAGTTTGTTCAGTCGAGGTTCTTGAGGGTTACTCAAACATAACAGCCGAGGTAAGCCACCAACATTTTCCCTTTACAAATGATTAGGCAAAAAAAAAAAGAACGCATGCATGTTCCATAATAATTAAATATATTTTTTTACACAAATTTGGTTACATAAATCCCATTGTGTCAACGTCACCATACACTTTAAATATGTGTATATGCATCTACACTCTTTTATGTGATTTTAGTATTAAATTCTTTTTACGATTTAGGTTTAAGCCTTTTTATGATTTAGGTTTAGGTTTTGGTTTTAGTATTAAACATAATTTCTATAACCTATGTGCTTTTTTGTGTGTAATTGTGAAATTCATTAGCAGCCTATTACGTTTTGAGGGTTCCTTTTTCTTTTTATATTTATAATTTATAATTTATTTATATATTTTGCAGGAGCTTGGACTCTGCCCAATCGTATCAGTTGCGTTCTGCCGATTGGATAAGACACGCTAATGGTAAACTCAGTTTCTTAAGGTTTGTCAGACTAAATTGTATGATTTTTTTTTTATTATCTCATTGGATTATACGATGAGTTTGGATATATTTACTCTTTAGGAATTTTTTTTAATTTTTCGTTATGTTTTAACTTAGGCAGGTTGTTTATTTTGTCAATTAAAACCTTTTTTTATATTTATTTCTAAAAAAATGTCTGATTGCATCTTCTTTTCGCACAAGAAATGATTAATTTATTTCTAAATGGCATTTGAAAGCATGAGGTGTTATCTCAAGGGCATGAGTTGTTGGATTGCCCTTAAAGTGTTTGATAAATTGTTTCATAGGTATATAATTCGACTGTTGGTCTTTAAACAATTATCATTAGTATTGATTTTTAGCCACAATCTTTGTATTCATGGAAATCAAGAATTCGGGATCATGTGGCTATATTATTCTGAATTTTATATATGTTTGATTGGGACCATTTGGAAAGATACAAATTTTAGTATTCGAGTGAGTTGCAGAACAAAAGTATAATGGGATTAGTAATGGTGATGATAAGATATTAGCAAGGTAGGAGTGAAACAAAGATATGGTTTGGGGTAAAAAAAGGATAAGAAAAGCCCAAGTTGAGTATTGTCTGATTGAGAGGTATGTTCCCGATGGACTGCGCGAGAGTGATGTCATATGTCTTCCTCTTCCTATGGATTTTCCTTCAATCAACAATACATGCCTCCTCAACTTCTTCAACTCTTATGCACAAAAACCAGGATTCTGAAGAACATGCGGTTTCAAGAACTCTTAAGCAAGATGAAGAACGGGTTCATGAAATTCATTATTCCAGAGAAAGAAGTAGGGCAACTTGGGAAATTATTAAGGAGTATATGACTCCATTTGTGGAACAAGAAAAATATAAAATATCGCATAACTGTAGGCTTCATCCTGACAATGATTTGCTTAGAGAGCAAGAGGAGCATAAGATTCACGTGGATGTAAATGAATGGTGATGCAGATACTGTAAGAAAAGCTTTTGAGTAGAGAAATTTCTTGATCAACATTTTGACAACATACACTACAATCTTCTGAATGTAAGTCACAGCAAGCGCTATGCAGATTTGTGCGGAGCATTGCATTGTGACATTATAATGAATCCGAAGTCTCATAAAACTAGATGTAATCCTGCAGCGGCTGCCAGGAACCGCCACTTATGTGAGGGTCTTGCCGATAGTTGTTTTCCCATTAGTCAGGGTCTCTCAGCGAACCATCTTCATGAACTGTTTATACGCCAATTTTGTGATGCTCACTCTTACTCTGGTGACCGCAAACCCTTTTCCCGTGGAGGCAGGAAGCATACGAACATATTCTACTTGGCTCTTTCAATATTGACCTTGATGCTACTCCCTATCTTCTATGCTATTATTTTTTTGTACCAAGGAGAAATGAGAAAAGGTACCCAAGATCTTAAGCGCGTATCACGACTGGAACAAAAATCAAAGCCTTTTTAAATCAGTCAAGCTCTTGGAATTGTGAATCACTAGAATAGTTTGGGATGCTGATAAAAATACATGAAGGTTTGTTCATGTCGGACACATGTACACCAATTCCTTTTGCGTGCCCATATATCAAATATATAATTATTTACTTTGGACTTGTTCGATAACTATTTTCATGTGCGATAATGAATTATAACATTATATATTTCAGACGCGCAGTCGATACTTTGACACCAAACACGAGATACAAACTTTAAGTGTTTATAAATAATCTTTCTTTTTTTTTTCTTTGGTATGAAAAACTAATTGCTATAGAAAAACCAAAGAAAAGTGTAGCATTGCAATTTTCAAGATTTATGGGCTTCCTCTTCAAAAAAATTTGGTTGTGTGATAAGTTGTAGTGATCAAGGAAAACTGCGGTGCTGTGAGGAAGTTTTATGAGCTGTAGCATTGCTGATATTTGTAGATTTATCGGCTCACTGGGTTTGCTTTGGAGCCTTCAAGGTTTAAAGGCTGATAAAGGGTATACTGGTGGTATTCAATGAACTGAAATGTTATACATGGCAATTTTTTAGGATGCAAATTCAGCACTTTTTTCTCTTTTCTTTTTCCTGTTATATAATTATAATTTCTATGTATTGCCACTTTGAGTTATGTAATGGACTTGTGGTCCACCAACCTTTTGTAATTTTGTGGGTTTTGTAATACAATTACTGTTTTTGAAACTATGTCATTTAAGTGCACTCTTTTATTTATATATACTCACTCAATAATCACTCCACGTGACACACGTATTCAACCTCTCTCTCTACCCATCCCGTGGTCTCTCCTCCGTCTTTGATGATTTTAGATTTGGGCGTTAATATGAAATTAACGGAAGTTAAATTAAATATTTATAAATTAGGCAGATTGTATATTGGTTTAGAAAAATAGTAGAGATATATGAAAATGTTTTGTGCTGTTTTCACTTCTATGATGTGAACTACATATGTAGAAATAGTTGAGGTTTTAAAAGGTGTAAGATATAAATATAATCTATAATCATTCGTAGATCGGAGAGGCTCTTAGGCAAATAGACATGAAGCAGCCAACCTGTTATATTTTTTTTGTTCAAAGCAACATGATTTTGAGTTTACATGCAATTCAATATATGTTTACATATAAAAATTACTATTTGAAAATTTCTTCCTTTATTTTGATCAGGATAAGATTAATATGTTGAAATCAAAAATGCATATTTTGAATCCATATAAACATAATTATTTTAATTATTCTTTTATTAGTTCATAACACCTGTTTTTATCAGTATTAGATTTTATTACATGCTCCTATATGTGGTTTAGGTAACCCTCTAATAGATTGTCAATCACAATAATTTTTTGGATAAGGCGCCTAGCCTATTATTTGTTTAAAATATTTTTTTCCCCTTATAGAGATCCTTCTCTCATATTTTCCAATAAAATCTTAATTATTACCATCAATGTTAACTTTTGAATTAGACATTCGTGACCAATAATGAAATCAAATTGTATAATTTTTAGATCTACGATTTCAGATGGGGAATACTTTCTTGGTACTTTATTTATTGTTTGCAAAACACTTTCAACAATAAAAATCATGGATTTTCTTTTTTTTTTTCTTTTTTCCAAAACAACACAATTAATGGTATCACCCCATCCACTAAAATATTGGGGTGATTTTTGCAAAATGACTATCACGATAGTTTTGGCCGCGCAATGCGCGGGTTTACACCAAGTTATGCTCTATAGCGTTAATCACGTAGATCTCTAAAGTAGTACCTCTTTATTATTTGTTTCTTGTATTTTAAAATATATATATATATATATACATATAGCTCAAATTTCAATAGCTTGTACTCTTTATTTTGCGTATGTCAGTAAGTTCATTAGTTTCTTTCAAAATGTTATACCTTTAGTAGAACTGAAAGTAAAATAAGTAAGGGTCCATTTGATTCACAAATTTATCGTGGTAAATGTCAAATCAGTGGGCGAATATGACATTTGCTCACTTTTTAGTCTGTTTGATAACAAAATTTATCTACAACCCATTTGCATAAGTACAACACCTCTAATGCATGAAAAGTGGGCAAATTTTGCTTTGCTATTTGGGGAAGAATTATTTGCCAAAAAATTTGCCACTTCTTACAAGTGCTTTTTTTATATTTTTATGCTAAAATATTTTAAAAACTATTTTACAAACTGTTTTAAATAAAAAAAACTGTTTTATAATTTTTTTTAAATTGTCTTAAAAACTGTTTAAAAATGTTTTAAAACTGTTAAAAAATTGTTTTAAAAATAATTTAGAAAACTGTTTAAAAAATATTTTTTAGAACTGTTTTATTAAAAAATATGTTTTAAACTGTTTAAAACACTATGTTAAAAGGTTTAAAAATTGTTTTGAATAATTAAGAAAACTGTTTCGAATATTGTAAAAATTATTTTATAAAAATATTGTAAAAAAACTGCTTTAAAAATTATTTTAAAAACTGTTTTAATAATGTTTTATAAAAATTGTTTTAAATAAAAAAAAATTACTGTTTTACAAAAAATGTTACAAAATATTAAATAATAAAACATTTTATAATGTAAGATCAATTCTAGGACACGGTACATGTCTCTACAGCAATAAGCAAGACTACAGCGACATGAAAATTCTACTTAAATCCCAAACTTAATGATGTGGCATTGCCACATCATTAATCTAAGAATACTTATTTATCTCCAAACATCTCTTTATTTATTTGTTTTATCACTTTATAAATTCATTTTTTTCCAAAATATTATTTTCAAATTAAAAAAAAGAACAGTCCATTTAAAAAACATAAATACACGCCATATATAAAAAAAAATATATGTTAAAATTATGTGTTAAAATACACTATAATGTTAATTTTTTGGATCAAATATCAAATAGTCCCTCAAATATTTTTTAATACAGGTTTAGTTCAAGTATTTTTATTTTGTTCCAAAAAGTCACCAACCATATAAAACCACTCAATGTGTGTCACTGACGCGGACCTTCAAAATAAGATCCAAATAAAACACAACATGGCATGGCATCGTATTTTTTCATGCCGTTGGCGCAGACCATTTGTTTTAAATGGTAAAAATAATCATTTTACCATTTTAAAAAAAACGATCCTTGTCAACGATATGTATAGGTGGTCCCACTAATTTTCCTAAAATAGTATACATACCGCTGTCGCAGATCATTTTTTCTAAAATTGTAGAAATATTATTTTTTTAGTTTAAGTTTTTTCGTGTGATATTTAAAAAAATGGTCCGCGTCAGCGGTATATATAGGCAGTTCCTGCTGGCGCGGACCATTTTTTCTAAATAGTATATATAGGTCCGCGCCAACGGAATGAAAAAAAATGGTCCGCGCCAATGCTGGCGCGGACCATTTTTTACAAATAATAAAAATAATATTTTTTACTATTTAGAAAAACTTAACTCAAAAATAATTTTCTACTTTGTAAAAAAAAATGGCATGGAATCATATTTTTTTTCCATTCCGTTGGCGCTGACCATTTTTTATAAAAAAATAAAAAGAATCGTTTTACTATTTAAAAAAAATGGTCCGCGTCAATGATATGTATAGATTGTCGGACCGCCTATACGTACTGCTGACACGAATATTTTTTAAAATAACAAAAACATTTTTTTTTAGTTGAGTTTTTTTGTGTGGTATTTAAACATTTGTGTGGACCCAAAAAAACTCATTTTACTATTTTAAAAAAATTATCCGCGTCAACGATATGTATAAATGCAATATAAATGAGGGAACCCATAGATAATTGCAGTATAATTATCCGTGTCAACGATTTTTTTTTATAATTGTAGTATAATTTTTTTTATAGAAAACATATTTTTTTTAATAGAAGATGCTACCTATTTTTTTTCCTGAAATGGGTTCACGAGTTTGTGGGTGATGAGGACAATTGAGGGTGCTGACATGGCAGTTTCATGTCATTAAGTCTGGGACTTATGTCTCAAAACCAAGTCACTGTATCATTTTTGCAGCAATAATGTCAGTTTGAATCATTTTTTTATGGGACAATATCCCCAAAGAAAGTACCTAAAGCAGCAAAGAAGATAGAAACGTCACTCAGACCTTTGGTTGGGATCTGACGAGCGTATTGGACTTGGGCAAAACCGCCAAATGGGGGTCCTTCACGCCAGCCATTACTTATCACAGCCTCTGTCTTCTTTATCACTTGTGGGCGGGGACGGGAAAAGGGTTTATGGAGGGTTCACCAGAATCAACATCTGCGGTGACCAAAACGACGTCCGTGAAAGAAGGCGTAGTGGATTGGAAGCGGAGAAAAGAAACCTTGGCCTTGAGATCTTCAATCTGGTGCTTCAGCTCTTCTTCAATCTTGCTGGCTTCTTCATAGCACTCTAGGCACATGCCCGTGTCAAGAGATCCATACGTCTCCAGAGTTAGGTAGCGAAGAACAATAAAATAATCAAACAAAAATTTAAAACCATGCCAACAACAACTCCTTGTGTAGTCGATGACCTGGTGGTGAACAACAGCGTTTTTCTCGATGCTATCTTCGTGAAAGACATGCTCCGAATTCCATAGAGATGTACCTAATGTTTTGGGGATCATGTTGGTTCCTGCAATATTTAGGTGCCATATCTCAAGTTATTTAATTGTAAAGCCATTTTCTTTATATATATATAGTGAGAGAGAAAAGTTCAAAATTAATTTTTTTATTATTGTAAAAAAAAATTATTTAATTATATGTTAGTTTTTAGTGGTTTAAATGTTTAAAGTCCGTACAAAAAAATCAACTCAATTATTTTTTTCTAATTTTTAAAATCACCTGTTTTTTGGATCCATTAAAAAGGGTCTATATATACAAACACACATGAATTGGAAATCCGAGTAAAAAAAAAAATTAAAAAGTATTAAATTTCAAAAATGGAAAAAAATATTGATTTACTTGCATAAAAGATGAATATTAGTTCATTCAACTATTTGAGACCAATTTAACTAAGCTCAAAACCAGTAAGGTAGAAAAAAAAACCTTAGAACCCAGCGAAAAGTCCAAACTTAGTGGAATGCCCCATTAATGCATTCCACGACGAAACATCTCCAACATGCATTATATCAAACAGCTTATGGGCATCACCCAATTCACCACATTTAAAATACATATCAATAAAAAAAGTCCCAACATAGAAATCAAACTCCAACCCATTTCTCAAACTCTGCCCATAAACACATCTTCTTGACCTAATAAGTGATAAATCCGCACAAGACTTGAGAATAAAAGGGTATGCAAAATTATCAGCAGGAAGAACCAAAGATATGCTATAATAATAGAGTAATATAAAAGAGATGTTGGGTGAGTAATATTATCAAATAGTTGGGTGGCAGAGTGGATATCACCTGAGCTCGCGTACATGGCGACCATTTTAACGGTGAGAAAGGCGTATGGCATGAGGCAGCAGAGGGTCATATGGGCGTGGATTTGTGGGCCAAGTTTGCGGAAGTTGTGGCCATTAGGAATTGGAAAATAGGGGAGTATGATGAGAGATGAGGTGTGGGTTTGGCCAGTGGTTGTACAAGGGTGTTCAACATCCAACCTACTGGATTAAAACAGAATATACAGTAGGCTCATTCTTAGCATCACTGTCGAGAACTTTTACAACTCACCCAATACCCAATTAAGCTGCTGTTAAAAACTTTCCAAATTTTAAATTTCAACAAAAACCATTTTTAGTTTAAGAATAACACATCACATTTTATTCTACAACACTGATAACCGAACAGATAACACAAAAGAATATAAATGCCATTGGAATAAACATTCTCAAATAATTAACCAATACAGTAATCCCAACAATAATAAATGTATTAAAATGACACGAGTACAAAACTATTTGACTCCGATAGAAAAGTGACAATTGAGTTCCTTTGGGCGACATGCCTTAACTATAAGAATACTGTGAATCAAATGAAGATAGGCGTCTAAGCAATACTCCATAGCTCGACATAATCCTCTAAGGTTGGTGTCCCTGTTGCTGGACACCTGATATAGAAGGTACAATAGAAAAGAGAATATGGAAGGAAACAGGTCAGAGCCCGATGTGAAAATAATTTTTAAAACAACAAGTATTTAACGAGTGCAATAAAGAATTTATTATGTACATGTTAGTATCTAGACTCTCACTTGATATTCTCACCTCTCAGCTAGAGTGCACACTTAACGTTTCCTATTAACCTCCTAGTTAATGGTTCCTCTTCACAAATTTCCATCACATGATTTCCATCCCATATCATAACCCCGTATTTCCCATACCATACGTCGTATAATCATTCATATACTTTTCTCGTTAACATGATTCGTTTCTCATTAATATGAATTAAGCTTTTCAATAAATATTCATTTACTTATTTCAATTCTTATTCTCAATTCACCGTTATCTACAATCATCACACATCAGATTATTTAACCACTTTATATACATACATTTAATCCATCATATATATACATATATAATACAGCACCCCGAGTCACAGATGCAGTGCATGCATTACTCTACTATCATGTCCCAATATCGCTGGTCGCCGAATAGGGGACTAAAGGTTCGGTAAGGATTCCTCGAACCACAAATAACAACACACAAATTGGAGGTGAACATAATTCTCGTATCCATGGATCACGCACATACCTACGTACCCACAGTCAGAGGACTTATCAACTCCCCGATAAGTCTTTCATAGACCTATGTTCTCGAGCGACAAATCAAAGATCCCATGGATTCATCAGGATATGACTGCCCTCACGTGCAAACCTCCCGTCGATAGCAAGTAAGCTAGGTATGTCATACACATAAATCATCAATCAATCAAATAGGCATTATCATCTACCTATATATAATATCAACAAGGTAATCACGCTACCATAAGATAATTCCCATACGTAGCATTATATCTATCAAATCCTACATATTAAAATATTATAACTTCACTTCTTAATTTAATTATTCTAGAGTCTCACTCATTACTCAAGGTTCAAATACGTTTTTCCTCACTATATTTATTCAGTAAGAAATCACTAATATCCTATTAGTCCATATCATCTTATCTCCTGAATTACCACAAATTAAACTCTCCTTAGGGTTATAACCGATTGTTTCTAACCTCTTATAAACACATCTTCTATCAACTAGTGTTGAATACCATCATCACATGGCTCATAGTCTACAGTGTTTCATTCACACTACATGACTTATCAACAAAATCAGCATCCTCGCATCCTATAACATCTCTCCACTCCCAACGTCGTTAAGGTTCATGCGCGGAGCGTCTCGCAAAGCGAAATCCAAACAAGGAACCCCTCCAATTACACTACTACTTAACTTTGTCGATCGTGGAGGCCCGTTAACTTCAAATACACAACCGGGATAACCTCATCCCCTCTTTCAACCAAATGTGGTCTGAACTCCCATCTCTATCCAGGAGCCATACCACTATGCGCTTGTACTACACTTAGTCATTGCGCAATCAATAATGAGCTTAAACTCAGTCCTTGATGTTCAAATTGTAACCCTAAGGCTACCCAGATGTTATATTAAATCTCCCCTACTGGACCTATCCTTAATCCTCATGTATACCAATTAGAATCCAACACATGAATCTAGCAACCGAAATTTCTTTCACTTTAATTATCATAATTCTAATCAATTAAATCCCAATCACATTAATTCGATTCTCATCTAGGGCTTACTGATCTTTCCTAAGTCCCATAATATCCAATTAATAATCACCAAAGATATACAAAAGGTTCGGGATAAGATCAAGCATTAAAAAGAAACAACTTCACAAATTCTGGGGAGTTCGATCGATCGAAGGCAGGGGGTCGATCGATCGATCGCCCAGATATCAGCCCAATTTTTCTGGATTTCTTCTACTACGGGTTCCATCACTTTTGATCATTCAAACCTTTATATTAACAACCCAAATTCCATATAATCCTTACTACATGATATAACAACATATGTGAATGATTTCTAATGCTCTAAACATCCTAGAATCATCAAGAGTTTGAATTAAAAGCATATATTCATCCTATTTTTCCAGAAACTTATATACATGATATCTTCAAGAACACAACAATGATTCTCATAATTTCTTCAACAACTTACTGATTATTTCGTGGATTACTATCTACCTACAACATGAGTTTGATTCCCATATATTTTCAGTTTCCAAAAATCCATTAACAACTCTATCTTTTCATCTTCCAAATATGAAAAATCTTATCTTTTTATAACTATCTTAACATGGACAATATACAAACTTAGATTGCAATTATCAAACACTTGCCTCTAATGAAGATCTGATCCTTTGGAGTTGAATAACACATATGGTTCTCCCTTTCTCCGGCCAACTTTCGGTGGTAATGGGTGGTGGTGACCTTTGACCTTTGGTTCTCCTCCTTTCCAAGCAAGCTTTTCTTTTCCCAAGCAACCTTTCACTCTTTCTAAGAAGATGACCTTTCAATTTTGTGTAGAAGAGATGAATTAACCCACGTACACTAATCTCCAAATACTTATAATAAGACAAAATCCAAAATCACTATTCATCCCCTTGTAAAAATAACCAACATACCCTTTTGGGTTGTCTTTTTATTTCCAAATGATCCGATACCCAAAACCAACATCCAAATAGACTTTTCTGAATATTTCAACCCTTCCGGATGCAACGACGCAGTCGAAACGACTATAAGGTTGATGTAAAAATAAGTTTCCTTTTTAATTTAACAAATTAGTCCTGACACGTCCCATACCGCGCCCGACTAATAATTCAAATTACTGAATTAATAACTCACCGCAATATCAATAACATCACATTCATATATTACCTAAATATCTTTAAGTAATAACCAGAATCGTTCATTTTAATATCCACAATTCAGATAAACCCAAATGAATTAATTAATAATAAAATCCAATTAATCCATAAATTTAAAATATAACCCATTTTAAAAGTCATTAAAAATCACGGGGTATTACATACTTTCCCCCTTATAACAGAATTTCGTCCCGAAATTCGAAAGATAAATCATACTGGTAAGGTCAACTCTGAGTATAAATCTCACATCGCAAGTAATCCATGTCGTACCGCCCATATAGTACATTAACGAAAATCTAACTGATGTTACACCAAGCCTCACCATATAGTTTTAACTGAATCGAATTTAAACTATACCCAATCTTCCCTATACCATCCTCGTGACAAGGTTTGGGAAAAAGTGATCCTCACGTATTTAAACTAATAAATCCTGAAGTCACAACTACTTACTGTTGCTCAATTATGAGAACTACTACCATTCAACCATCCAGGGCGCCCATACACCCTATCGTACCACTTTCATTATAAGATTTATCGCAAAGGTTATAAACTCATATCCCAAAGACCTAACTTATTTCGACTCCCAACGGTTATTAGTTTCATGCGTGGGGTGTCTCGCAAGCAAAATCCAAACAAGGAACCCCCCCGATATACTACTACCTAAAGTAGTCGGTCATCGAAACTCCTCAGGTCCTTAGTCAATAGTTTATAACCTCTCTGTTTAAAACACTATTTTAAAAGGTTTAAAAACTGTTTTGAATAATTAAGAAAACTGTTTCGAATATTGTAAAAATTATTTTATAAAAATATTGTAAAAAAACTGCTTTAAAAATTATTTTAAAAACTGTTTTAATAATGTTTTATAAAAACTGTTTTAAATAAAAAAAAATTACTACTTTATAAAAAATGTTACAAAAATGTTTTTTAAAATGTTAAAAAACTGTTTTAAAAACAATTTAAAAACGGTTTTAAAAAAATGTTTTATAAAACTGTTTTATTAAAAACTTGTTTTAAAACTATTAAAAACACTATTTTAAAAGGTTTAAAGATTATTTTGAATAATTTAAAAACTGCTTCGAATATTGTAAAAGAAACTGTTTTATTAAATTAAAAAAAAACTGTTTTAGAAATATTTTAAAAATTGTTTAAATTTTTTTTATAAAATATTTAAATAAACTAATTGGATTGACTTTAATTTCGCTCAATTGTTATTTGATAGCTTCGTATGAAAAAACTAAATAAAATTTATCATGACAAATTTTGCCTACTTTTAAATCAATCGAACCCTAAGAATTTCAACCGTGTCATTATTGAGCCTAAGATATAAGTTTGTCAGTTGGCGTGATTAACCCATTATGGCTTTAGAGATTGGTTAGCAAAGTACAAATTTGGGACTCTAGTAATATTTTTGTCCATTTTATCACATACACGGTAAAAATAAATAAAAAAGTACAATTGGATTTCAAAATAAGGACCGAGGCTTTTCATTTACAAAAATGCTATTGTGACATAATTTTTGACAGAATTTTTATGGACAAGCTGATGTGGAGTGCTTCTATTGGTTGATTTTGGGGTCCACGCTAGTGGGACCAAGAAACCAACCAATAGAAACATGCCACGTTAGTTTGTCCATAAAAATTATGTCAAAAATTATGTCACAATAGAACTACTCTTTCATTTATTACAGGTTAGACTATGCTCGTACCAGCCATAATCAATAAATAATGGAAATATATTTTTTTACCACCTACTTTCCATTGGTGGGCGGGTCAAAAGGGTTACAAAGTTGTTTCCAGTATTTGGACAAACCGCTCTCCAACGTCAGAAAATATTCCGGGGATACATAACCATTTTCTCTGGCGTAAAATTATAAGGGGATCTTCCTATTAAGTTCTGTTTTAAGGGGATATTTCCTATTAGGTTCTATCATAATTTTTTTTAATAGGTCCCATTTGTACATATAGTGAATATTCACTGTATGTTTATAAATAGAACCTATTGGAACAAAAATCTTATTTCATGGAACCTCATGGAGCAAAAAAAATATGTTTGAAACTATTGAACTACATACTTAATAAACAAGACTAATTGGTAAAAACCCCAATTATAAAACCATTTTTTCTAGCGTGGAGCCCAATAAATGGCACACAATACTGTTATTCAAAAACAGATTCTGTTCACACCTCATGCTAAACTAACTCCGACAAAATAGCAGAACCATCGAGTTGCTCTAAATCTTTGGGTGTTTTACAATTAATGAATCGGGTATGAGATTCCAGCGAATCTTCATCCCAAATCCGATGAATTAAGAAAAAATTAAGCAACCCACATCACACTAACTCAACTCCGATTTGAAATCGAGATCCACCTCCAATCAACTATGTTGAGTTCCGAGCAACCTCGTTTTGAGAACTATCTACGAACAACCTTTGTTGTAAAAACAAAACGCGATTCACCATGGATGAGTCCAACCCGAGTAACCTTGTGACCATCGAACAAACTCGAATTTTTTCGAACAGTCTTGGATCTCTGAACAATCTTGTTCCTCCGATCAACTTGACCTCCGAACAACCATATCCGATCAGGTATTTCGAACAACCCGACCTTCGAGTAACCTAACAATCTCGAATCACTGGGCCACAATTTACAAAACACGATTCAGTTGGGACGTCGCCCTGACATACCTTGGAACCTTCGAATCACAATGGTTGTGCAAAACTAAGAACGTGGCATTTCAATTGTTTTTCTTTATTGGTCTTTAAGAGAAGGTTAAACTCGAGCATGCTCGATAATTGGAACATATCTTTTTTTTAAGTAAGAACAAAGAACTTCTAATAATTTAGGAGATACCTCTTTTAAGGCACTTTTTAAATATATCTCATAAAGATAAAATAATGTGATACTTATCATACTTTGTACCAGAATTAGAGATGGCATTATAATATACCCCACATGATAAAATATAGCATTACAATATTTCTCACAAGTTATTAATGGTTTTTGTGCCAGAATTAGAGATAATTTTTTTATCCTTGCTGATATTGAACGCACATGAGCAAATCAGGCTCGAGCAATTACATCAGGCCTTACTGATGTCAAAGCTAAACGCTCAAGAGATTTTTTTTTGATTTTGGGGATATCACACACTGAAATGTATTTAATTTTATTCATATGGTTTTGTAACCGATGTATGAGTTTTTCTTAACTTTTCTTTGTCTTGAGATAAAAGATAAAACAAAGTAAATAGGGAAAAAAGTATTGTATGATGTAATATTTAGTAAAGACAAAATCGCGGGGTCACGGGACCCCCAGTCTGAGAGCAGGGACAAATTTTTAGAATATCTACACTTAGGCCTGGAAACATGCAGTTAGAGGGAGAAACCCCATAACGCCCCCCTAAACGGCCAACACCTCACAAGGGACTAATGTAACTTGTAAGAATCTATTGCGTGGTTACGGGACCCCCGGTTCGAGTGCAGAGACTAATTTTCAGAATATCTACACTTAGGCTTGAAAACATGCCATTAGAGTGCAAAACCCCGAAACACCCCCCAAACGGCCCCGTGAGCGGTGTCAACACCTCGCACGGGACCAATGTAACTCGTAGGAATCGACCGCGTGGTCATGGGACCCCTGTTCGAGAGCATCGACCAATTTTTCGAATATCTTCACTTACGCTTGAAAACATGTTGTTAGAGTGCGATACCCCATAACACCCCCGAAACGGTCTCGTGAGTGGCGCAAACACCTCGCAAGGGACCAATGTAACTCGTAGGAATCGATCGCATGGTCACGGAACCCTCGGTTAGAGAGTAGGGACTAATTTTCAGAATATCTACACTTAGGCTTGAAAACAGGTCGTTAGAGGGCAAAGCCCCGAAACACCCATCAAACAGTCCTATGAGTGACGCCAGCACCTCATGTAAGACCAATATTACTCGTAGGAATCGATTGCGTGATCACGGTACCCCCCGGTTCGAGAGCACATACCATTTTTAAGACTATCTACACTTGGGTTGAAAAGATGCCGTTAGAGGGTGGAACCCCGAAACAGCCCCATGAGCGGCCCCATCAATTCGCACGGAACCAATGTAACTCATTGGAACTGACTGCGTGGTCACGGGACTTCCTGTTCGAGAGCACAATGATAATTTGATAATATCGTCGTGCTCTCAAACCGCGAGTCCATAACCAAGCATGCTTTTATAATTTATTATTTTGCATTATGGCCATGCGAGATTTACATAATGCAGGTTTTTGAATGTCCGTAAAAAAGAGGAAATTCTACGCCATTTTTTTAATATAGTTAAAAATGGTCAAGGATCTACGCTATGACCATAGTCGTGACCTTTTTCATATTACGAAGGTTGAGTCACGGACTTGAGCTATGAACATAGCCTTAACCATTCTCATATACTAAATGATGGGTAACGGACATGGGCCGCGACCATATTTATATATGGGTCACGGCAAATGTCCGCGATCATCTGCCGTGACCCCTCAAGTCCGTAACCCTTCCTTTGACAAAGGATTTGGGCCGTGACCCACGAAAATGGTCACGCCCGATATGATCACGGTCCTTGGCTGCAACCCACAGTCCGGGATAGGGACTTTGGCCATGATCATTTGCCTAATATGGTGTAGTGACACTCCTGAAATTTTTATTAATCACAAACTTACTCTATTAAACAAACCGCACTATCACTTTTAAACAACTAAGAATTTTATAAAGCAAGAACATGTACATTTCATTACACTCCAAATGACTTGGCGACAATGTTCCCTTGTGTCCACTTTAAGCTTTTTCTATTAAAGAATATATTCCAACGTGGCGGTCTTTACATGAATATAAAGATTCAATTTTAATTAAGAGAATTTCGTTTATTGCAACAACATAATGTTACATATAGATAATAAAGCACACACAATTAACAAAATATAAATAATGATACTCAGTTGCCCAAGAAAACATTGAATACAACAGTTATATCTCAATTTCATCATATCCCTCTTCATTACAAGATGAAATATAGTTCATCAAGTGATACGAGAGTCGTTATTGAGTAGATATAAAGGTCGTAATCAATATTCTTGTTATTGGTACGACCCATATTTGAATACAAAACACAAAATCATATTACAATCGATAAAAACCATACTCTTAGTGTTTACAAGGGCGCACTGTCTTCAGATTTCACCTGACGAACCCGTTTTAACATTAATCTGACCCATTTTCTCCATGGACTTGGCAAATTCTTTGTAGAAATTCTGAAGTGATCCCTGAAGAAGTTGGGTGATGATTCTATTTGTTGTTGAGCTTGTTGTCAAAGACGCGTCAGATGAAAATAGGTCTCTCTCCTCTTGAGTAAAAGCACGTAGTATCTAAGATCAAATGTCCTAAAACTTCCTGGATCCATCTCAACTATGGTGGTGTTGTCATTAATGGATCTACATTTGTTGGCTCTAAGATTTGCAGCATATTCGCTGTCTAATGCTGGGTCTTGATCACCCACCCCGGTAAAATTGTATAAACGGTTTGAGAATGATGAACAACGAGAGACACCAATTGTGTGACCACCTTAACAATTAATCAACCATTACGAAATATATTAATGTGTCTATCAGAATATCATTTTATACAGGGATAATTTAAGGTTAGTCCTATTTTGTTGGATTAAAGATGCATCAAATTTCATTGATTTTTTTAATGCATCAAATCCTTTTTTATTATAGACTACATATATTTAGACAAATATACCCTCACACATACCAATTTTAAATCCACTTACTCTTTTTCTCTAAAAATAAATACATAATCTCACGCTCTTTTTATTTTAAATAGCCCACCTCTATCTCCACCCCCACCCCCACCCCCACCCCCACCCCACCGAAGACTCACCGAAAACAGCCCACCGGAAAATCTCGTCGGGATTTTCACCGGAGTGTTTCTCTCCCCTCATTTCTCTCTCTCTCTCACTTCGTTTATTTCTTTATTTTTTCTGGTCCGCGCCAGCGGCACCATTGACCGAGCGGGAGGATAAGAGTTTTCGCCGAAAAATGGAGGTCTTACAGAAACAGTAAATTTATCTGTTTCGATTTTTTCGTCAAAAAATATCGAATATGAATGTTGTTTGATAGATCTCGACGAATAGATTCCAAATATATAATTTTTTTGAATTTTGAATTTGTAAATTTGAAATTATGAACTTTTAAAGATTTAGTATTTTTATTTTTTAAAAACGACGTGACAGTGGTTAATAGTTGTGAGGGTATATTTTAAGGGTGTATTTGTCATTTTAATGTGTTGAGTTAGTGAAATAGGACTTTTGACACCATTGACTCAGTCAAAGGATCTCTTATCTCATTGACTCATTTAATGGGACTTGAAAATAATTACCTATTTAATATAATATATAGTAGAATTGATATAATTGGTGTTTTGACTTACCAGATAACACAACAAGATCTTTCAGATCAAGTCCTTTGTTTGCAAAAGATGTTTGTAGTGTAAAGATGTTACTAGATGGACTTGGGATGTTATCCAAGGCTTCAGTGGCATTTGAAATCCGCCCATCTCTTCGACCAGTTGGTACCCTCCAGGTAGGACCTCCCTATAATTTGCCAATAGCAATGCACCCATTAGTGGAATTGTCAATACATAAAAGATCTTAAGTGGGTCTATTTTTTTGGGTTAGATATAGGGATTTTATGATCTTAGGAATCCTAGACTTTTTCCATTCCATATAACAAATAATATTTTTTTTATTCCACCTTTGGTTCCTAAAACATATGCATTATAGGCAAGGGCGGTTTGGCCTCACCAGTTGGGGAAGCGTTGAGGAAAAATGAAAAATGGGAAACATTTAAGGAAAGCAGTTGAGTGTGATATAAACATAAACATTAGTATTACGAGCCCAAATTTTTCAATACGTATTAATTTTATACTTACAGAGGCAACATTGGAGTCTCTTGCAGCTAAAGCAACAATATCTCTATCTCTATCTCCACTCTCTACTACTTAAAAAGAGGGAACTTCCTCTTTAATGGTTAGAAGACTAAACTACCCTTATTAAATTTAAAATTCTTATTATACCCTTAATAATAGTCAGCATATCTCTCTCTAATTCATTGGCTCCTACGAAATAATCAGGTTCATTTCATCCCATCTTTCTCATATTCATTCACACATACCAAACATCCAAATATATTCGTGTTCCAATCCTAGAAATCCAAATTCAATTGCCTTAAATTTCATTCTCCAATTCACTCACATTCATGCATCCTATCTCTCTCCTATTCATTCACGCTTATCAACCATCAAAATACATTCATCTTCCAACTCTAGAAATTCATCTTTACAAATGGAAGCTCAAACAAGTATTTAATTGAAAATCCAACATTTCTTTACTTTTCTTTGCTTCGTTGCTATCATTTCTTCTACCAAAATTAAGGTTAATACTCATAATTCCGTCTATAATATTTTATTATGTCAGCAAAGCATGCATTTGTTAATTTGAAGATGAAGACAATTACATAAATTTTATAATTATATATATCTCATTGAAGAATTTTGTCTCTCATTTGTGATCAGAGTTTGTATTTCCCATTTTCATTTTTTCATATTTTTAAAAATTCCTATTATAACCTTAATAATAGTCAACATATCTTTCCCTAATTCATTGGCTCCTACGAAATAACCAGGTTCATTTCATCCCATCTTTCTTATATTCATTTACACATACCAAGCATACAAATACATTCATGTTCCAATCCTAGAAATCTAAATTCAATTGCCTCAAATTTCATTCTACAATTCACTCATATTCATGCATCCTATCTCTCTCCTATTCATTCACGCATATCAACCATCAAAATACATTCATCTTCACTACACCAAATCTACCGAATTGTCACGATCATTGACCGTGACAAGTTCATTAGAATTGTCCGTGACAAAGCCTTGACCCTTTTTAAAAATATTGTCACGATCAATGACCGTGACAATTCTGGGCAGAATTTAAAAAAAATCTGCTGGGCAGTATGGCCACTGCCACTGCCTAACAGTATATTTGTACCTGTTATAGCAACGTTGTACCTGTTCAAACATCATATATCCAAATAAACTAAAGATAATGTAAATATACATTCAAAATAGAAACAATATACATGACGATATAATCCAAATATAATTCAAATGTACCAACTTAAAAATAATGTCACTACATGTCTGGGTAAATGTGAGGAGGTGAGTAGGCCACACGATATACGAATTAACATACCCACTAATATACGTCGTGTCGCATTGTTCGCGCAACCACAATAGGGAGTTCTCCTTCCCGGGTATCACATGCGTGATGAGCACCTTGGACTCGATCTCTTGAAGCTCATGTCCATGAACTATTCCACCCTGGACGATATTCGGGTCCCTCAACCCCCGTCCTATCCGCTGGCCATCAAATACGTCCAATATGAACACACTCGGCCAACCAAGTGTCGACATCGGTCTGTTGAAGGGAGCCAAATAAGGAAGTGGATCATCGAAGTATGCACGTGCCGATGATGAAACAGCGAGGTTCACATCCTCGTCATCCTGCACCTCGTCCTCCCGCACCTCCTCCTCCACCGCCTTCTCCTTCCCTTTCCCCTTACGGTCTCCGCCCAATGTAAGCTTCATGAATGAGTACATATCTTGGACCATCGCCTCCAAACGGGACAGCTTCGCGTCATGTGAATCCACCGTTTGAGCCAACCCGGTGTCGCTCGTCTCCAATCCGATGATCTTAGATTTGGCCACCCGCGAGCTCACCCCCCTTGTCCTCCCCTTGCGATCAGAGCCAAGCACTTGGCTGAGTGCGTCTGTGGACAAAGATGCCTTGTCGGCATTAGACTGCGACTCATGCACTTCCTTAAGCTTTGCCTGAAATGACAAAAAGCACATGATTAGTGAAATAAGTAAACTAAAAAATTATAACGTAATTAACAAAAAGTAAACTGTTGGATTACTTACAATCGTGGCCGCGACGCTCGGGGACACCTCCTTGTCCTTCCCTTTCTTCGTTCGAAGAGCCACATAAGTATCACTACACCAAAATGGGTAAATTGTCACCTTTCAGCCGGCCAGCCTTGTCAAGGTCTTTGACCGTGACAAAAAACACGCGTTTTGTGTCACGGTCATTGACCTTGACACGACCGTGACAAGAAATTGTCACGGTCATTAACCGTAACAAGCCCGTGACAAATTTACTTGTCACGGACTTGTCACGGTCAATGACCGTGACAATTCTTTAAATAATTGTCACGGTCAATGACCTTGACACAACCGTGACAATGTTTACAACAAAAATCCTTTCCCCCTTCTTTTTTCCCTCCCGCGGCGTTCCCTCCCTCTCTCTCTCTCTCTCTCTCGACGCTGCTCTCTCTCTCTCTCTCTCTCTCTCTCTCTCTCTCTCTACTTTCAGGTTTAATTCTCTCTCTCTCTCTCTCTCTCTCTCTCCCTCTCTCTCTTCCATTTATATATATGTTTGTGTGTATATATATGTGTGTATGTGTGTATATATGTGCGTGTGTGTGTGCGTGTGTGGGGGGTGGGGCAGGGTGGGGGCAGGGTGGGGGGTAGGGAGTGGGGCAGGGTGGGGGTAGGGGGTTAAAAATGTAAATAAATAAGTAATTTTCTATAAATTTCCAAAATTAATATCCAAAAATGTAAATGTAAATAATATCCAAAAATAATATCCAAAAATGTAAATTTGTAGTAATTGTCATCCGAAGTTAAAAAAGCATGAAAAATAAAATATTTTTTAAGATTTGTGGTGAATAACTAAAGTTAAAAAAAGTATTACTTTAGTCATTAAATTACTTTTTGAATTCGGGCGATGCGCGTAAATTTGTAGTAATTGTCTTATAATATAGATCAATTAGTCTATGTTGTTGAAAAATTTGATCAAATTGGTGAGCCCTTCATATTTTAAAAATGTTGTTTTTATTCCTATTTAACTCTTCTTTCTATACACCCTTAATTATATTTAAAGTTTAATAAAATAGGAGTTATATAAAGAAAAGTGGGGTTTAAATAAAAAAACTTTTTTTAAATTTTAGGTTCTGGTGCATAATCTTACTTTGTCACAATTAATTTATATGCCTCAAAGTTATTTTATCACTCTTAGTTTATATTTGTGATAATACTTTATGAACCACAACTTTAGGTTGATTATTTTAGAACTTAACCCATGAATTTATTTTTGTATTTGAATTAACCCATTATATGAAACATACTTGAAATTAAATATAGTGCGCATAGATACTAACATTCTAGTTCTTATGCATACGCATTCAATAGCCTTTAGACCCATTCGAGAGTCATTACCCCTGTAATGAGATCTCTCGAATTGTCCCGTTTGGACAGTTTGAGACTGTATAATTTCTGTATAATATTCTTATTGGCTTAAAGTTGTTACTTTTGGAGGAAGTTCTGCAGTCGTATCTTAATGTTCTCTGGGTACATACTAGATTGACAAGTGTGACTGTTATTTCAATTGACCAATTGAAATAACACTCACACCTGCCAATCTACGTCGTGTACTTGGAGAACTAAGGGGATATGATGAAAGCTATGTTGATGTGGGCAATTCATGATTTTCCAGCTTATGGGACATTATCCGGATGTGTAGTACATGGTTATTTGGGGTGTCCTATTTGTGGAGAGGAGACTGAATCTCTTCGTCTATCCTCTAGCTTAAAAAATGTATACCATTGCCACAGGAGGTTTTTACCTCCAACTCATAATTTCAGATTTGAGAAAGGTTCCAATTTTTTATTGGGCGGAGTTGAACATAGGCTACCGCCGAGACAACTTTCGGGCTCAGAAATTGAAAGTAAATCTTCTGAATGTGGCCCAAATATGCCAGGTAAGAATCCCAAATTTAAGAATGTCAAGCATAAGAAGACCCCAACTGGGAATGAAACTGAGATAAGAAAGGAATGGTCTCGGAGGTCAATTTTATTTGACTTGCCTTATTGGAAGAAAAACCCGGTGCGCCATGTATTGGATGTGATGCATGCAGAGAAGAACTTCGCTGAACATATTGTGGGTACTTGCCTTGGGGGGAGTCATTCGAAGGATGGAGAAAATGCACGAAAAGACCTTAAAACGTTAAAACTTAAGCCACAACTATGGTTGAAAGAAGATAGTAGGGGAAGGATAATAATTCCCCCTGGTGAGTTTACTTTGACGAGTGAGGAAAGGAAGGTGCTTCTAGACACAATATATAATTTGAAGGGCCCACCTACTTTTTCGTCCAACTTGCAAAGGATTGTGAATAATGTTACTCATGATTTACATAAGTGTAAGTCCCACGATTGACATGTGATCATGCAATTGGTTCCTCTATTGTTTAAGCACTGTTTCTCCAAGCACAAGAATTTGCGTAGGGCTATTATGCAAATTAGTATTACCTTCTCCCTCTTGTGTGAGAAGGTAGTGAATCGAGAACACATAGTGGCCGCAAAATTGGCTGTGAACGAAGCGATTTGTGTATTGGAGAAGTACTTTCCCCCAGCATTCTTTGACATAAGTGTTCACTTGTTGGTACACCTATGCGACGAGGCACTTCTTTGTGGTCCAGTTAGATATCGGTGGATGTATCCGTTTGAAAGATTGATGAAAGTTTTTAAAGATTAAGTCAAGAATACGCGATATATTATAGGATCAATTGCAGAGGAATACATCACCGTGGAGTCATCAATATATACTCGGGAATATATACCTGACTCGACCAGCGTTGATGACACTGATGAATTCCTCGATGATGGTGGTAATGTGATGGGAAAACGAGTGAAATTAACTAGTTTGCAACATGAACAAGTAGCTCGTTATCTATTTGACACACATGAAGATGTCGAAGAATGGAAAAAGTAAGTTTCGAATATTATGTTTAACATTATTTTAGATTATTTTATACATGATTAATTTTGTAATATGCAGTAAATATGAAGCCTGTGAGAACAATAAAAGAAGAAAAACAATGGTACAATCAGACAGCGAATTTAGGCTATGGTTGACAAAAGAGGTAATTATAATGAAAACAGTCGTTATATAACGTTACATTACACTCAAATTTTACCACTAATATAATTAATTTATCTATATTCTCAGCTCCTAAAGATGGGTGATGCGACATCAAGGCTTGCTCGTTTAGCCACTGGACCCTTGTTCGTGGCACAAGAGTACAAAAAGTATCGATTGAACGGTTATATTTTCGGCGCTAAAGTGTACGAGGAAAGTACAAATGTACAAAAAGATTATATAAGCTTCAAAGAGGTTGTATTTTACTGTGAATGGGTAAGAGTTGAGGATAAAAATGCTTGTAAAGTTGATCTCGTCACCAATTTGATCATGGTTGACTTGTCCAAGTTGAAGAGCAACGACCACGTGAGCGATGAGCCGTTTGTTTGTGCATTTCAAAAGGTTAAGCAAGTGTTTTACTCGGAGTATATCAACAACGAGCCGTGGTCAATTGTCCAACACGCGCCAAGGCGTCTAAATAGTAGTGTGGATGACTTGGCTGCTCCTATCGAATATCAATCCATTTTTTATGATAACCTGAATTTAAAACAATTTTTCAATTTGTAATAAATATTTCAATTTGTACCGAAACATCCATTTTTAATGCTTTTACTTGATCTGCACTTTATCATTTTCACTCTTGTGTAGTGTGCGTGTGTGGAGAGGAGATTAATACATAAATATTCCAACTACATCTAAGTTTTGTTTATACTAATCCATGAATATACGCTTCTTACCTTTAATAGGTGATTAGTACATAGTTATTTGGGGTGTCCTATTTGTGGAGAGGAGACTGAATCTCTTCGTCTATCCGAAAACTAAGAAATGCCATAATCCTATGGAGCGATGCTCTGCAAATTCCTCCCAACCGTTATGTAGCCAAACATCATCAGTTGAAGTTGTCAATTCCACTTTCCATACCCCACCACTTGGAACTTCTAGCAAAACATGGGGGACCATTGAAAGGTGGAATTGACAACTTCAACTGCTGATTTTTGGCTACACAACGGTTGGAAGGAATTTGCAACGCATAACTCCATAGGATTATGGTATTTCTTAGTGTTTAGATATGAAGAGAATTATATTTGACACGATTTCCCGGGGTACATTAGTTGGAAGGAGGTTCCATATGAGATCAAGTTAGCTGTTTGAGTGACACTACAGGTAATGTATTTATATTTATATGTCAATTTCGATTTCGATTTCAATTACGATTTATATTTATCTATATTTGAAGGGCGGATACTAATTTTACTTTATTTCAATTTAGGGGACAGGGAGTGGCCCTAAGGGTAGGCCACATATGCTTTATACTTATATGGCTATTCGGACGAGAAAGGGAAGGATAAGGATGTGTTCCCGAGCGTCACGGTACAAAATCTCTTTTCCATGCAAATAATTTGTAGATTTGAGATAATTGATGGTGATGTTGTTTCTTCTTAAATAGTTTCTTATTTGAATATATATTTGCATTATCTTTAGTTTGTTCGGATATATGATGTTTGGAACAGGTACAACGTTGCTATAACAGGTACAAATATACTGCTGGGTAGTGGCAGTGGCCATACTACCCAGTAGATTTTTTTTAAATTCTGCCCTGAATTGTCATGGTCATTGACCGTGACACGTCCGTGGCAAAAAGTTGTCACGGTCGTGTCACGGTCAATGACCGTGGCAAATTTTTTAAAAAGGGTCACGGCTTTGTCACAGTTATAAACCGTGACAAACGTGTCACGGTCATTGACCGCGACACGACCGTGACACAAAACGCGAGTTTTGTGTCAAGGTCAATGACCGTGACACGACCGTGACAAAAAAAGTTATCTCGCCTCGAAATGTCACGGTCATTGACCTTGACAAGTTGGATTTGTCAAGGTCAATGACCTTGACAAATGGGCAGATTTGGTGTAGTGTATCGAGCCTATGTGGCTTACCTCCAGGGCCACTCCCTATCCCCTGAAATAAAATAAAGTAAAATTATTATCGGCCCCGCAAAGTAAAATAATGCAGAATAATATATTTTTGTAGTTATAAACAAATTAAATCTTACCATCATCTTATGCTCCACCTCGGCGTAAGACCTCCGGCCGGAGTAGTGCACGTCAGTCTTTTTGCCCGATTTTCCCTCCCCGATTGGCGAGATGTCAATTGTCACTCCCCGATCTCATTGTCAATGAACTTTTGCCATTGTGCCAATGAGATCGACTCCTTCGGCGGGACGGATTCACGCCTTTGGATAATGGACTCTCGTATTTTCCCAAAGTACCGTGTCTGCATATTTTTCTTCCACGTCTTGTGTTGCTCCCTCAACTTCTCCAAGACGGAATCGCGTAGCTTTGGACCCAAGTTGAATTGTTCCTGTCCAACAAATACAATGTTAGTTGCGAATAAATATAAATAATAACAATAAAATGAAATTGAAATCTAAATTGAAATTAAAATATTCATATAAATATAAATATATTACTTGTAGGGCCGCCCAAACAGTTAACTTGAGCTCATATGGCACCTCCTTCCAACTCATATACCCCGGGTCGATGACCATCTTTACCAGCTCGAGGGATCTCGCTAATAGCTCCGACTTGTTCTAGATGGTAATCCCAAATTTGCCATATTTGGGGAGCCTAGGGGAAGAGGAGCCCTCGTCACCTCCGCTACCACCGAGCCCAAACGACATCATCATTACCAGCATCATCATCCTCGCCTTAATACATGAAGGAGACATTTGCTATAAAAAAATGTTATTAGTACAGATAAAAAAAATTAAAAGAAGACATGCAAATATGTACAATTACTACAAATAAAAATGAGCATTAATTATCAATTTACTTTCATAAACCCCCTCCCCCACCACACACATGCACACGTACACGCACACACACCATCCCCTGCCCCCCACCACACACATAATAATTATTTTCATCAATTAAACTAATAATTAAAGTATACAATTATTAATTTACAATGAGGAGAAATCCTACTTTCATAATTAATCATATATTAATTTACTAATTTACAATAAGGGACAATCATATATTAATTTACTAAAAAAATTAATACTCAATCAATTCTTTTACAAGGGACACTATACACATACACACACATAGACACACACGTAGCCCCCCACCCATACCCCCCACCCCCCATCCCTGCCCCCTCCCCCCACCTTGCCACACCCTTCCCTCACCCCCACCCCCACCCTCACCCCCTACCCCACCACACACACGCACACGTACATGCACACACACCACCCCCTGCCCCCCACCACACACACAATAATTATTAATAATATAGCCATTTTTAGCCATACCAAAAGATCCCTACTTATCTTTATTAATAATATCTAGAATTAACCACTAAAGAATACCCACGAGATACATCTAAAAATCCACATTGGCCAACCCCCATATGGACAATAATCCAATAATTATTAATAATTATATATTGTTCGATATACAAAGTAATTTTCAAAAAAAGTTAAAAAATCTCACCCCCATATGGACAATAATCGAGTGGTAATGCCACTTTTACTGTTAACCAACCCAACATCGATCCACTATAATCCAACAACAATGTCAACAACAAATCTGTATCCCGTACTCCTTCTAATTCATCTACTCAATCAATTCATTTCATCAATTAAACTAACAATTAAAGTATACAATTATTAATTTACTAATTTACAATGATGGGCAATCCTACTTTCATATGAAATGGGCACTAATTATTAATTTACTTTCATCTAAAACTATACAATTAAAATTACAATTAAAGCTGTATAATTTATTAATTAAAGCTATACAATTGTTAAGATTGCCCCACCACACACACACACTCCCCCCACCACCCCCACCACCACCCCCTCCCCCCGCCACACACACACGCGCACACCTGCACACACACACACACACACAACGCACCCCACCTCCACCCCACCCCCACCACCACACCCCCTGCCCCCTCCCCCCACCACACCCCACCTGCACACACACACACACACATGTACACACACAGCCCACCCCCACCACCCCCTGCCCCCTCCCCCACCACACACCACCACACAGATATATACACACACATACACATACATATACACACACACATATATACACACACATATACCTCGAAATCGCTTAGAGAGAGAAAGAGAGGGAAAAACCAAAATTGGTGGGAAAAAAAAGAAAGGGTAGGGCTTTTTTGCTGTGTAAATTATCACGGACGTGTCACGGTCCTTGATCGTGACAATTATTTTAAGTATTGTCACGGTCAATGACCGTGACAAGAACATTTGTCACAGACTTGTCACGGTCAATGACGGTGACAATACTTTATCACGGGCGTGTCACGGTCAATGATCGTAACACAAAACGCGTGTTTGTTGTCACAGTCAATGATCATGAGAAGGGTGGCCGGCTGAAAGGTGATAATTTGGCCATTTTGGTGTAGTGCTTACAACCCTAGAAATTAATCTTTACAAATGGAAGTTCAAATCCATCGTTTCTTTGCTTTTCTTTGCTTCGTTGCTATCATTTATTCTGCCAAAATTAAGGTTAATACTCATAATTCCGTCTATAATTTTTTATTATGTCACCAAAGCATGCATTTGTTAATTTGAAGATGAAGATAATTACATAAATTTTATAATTATATATATCTCATTGAAGAGTTTTGTCTCTCATTTGTGAATCAGAGTTTGTATTTTCCATTTTCATTTTTTCATGTTTTTAGATATGTGTACTTATTACATATTCTAAATTAAATGTTAATTTTAAAAAAAATTATATACATTCACATATGGCTACTGTTTTAAATGTTAATAATTTGAAAATTATGCATACTGATATAAACTTTTTCAGTACTAAAATTGTGATTATTTTTTGTGATTTTCTTCTACTTACGAAAATTTCACTCATAATAAAAAAAAATTATTACTTTCGTAAGGTGAAAGTTCACTACTACAATAGTTGATGGCACTAAGACAAGTACTTAATTTATAGTTTATTGTCATTCTTATATAATTTCTAATTACGAAAATTTCACTCATGGTAATAATTTTTTTTTATTATTTTCACAAGGTGGAAGTTTAATATTTTGGTATTACAGATAAGACAAGTACTTAAATTTATGGTATATTGTCATTCTTATATAATTTCTAATTACGGAAATTTCACTCATGATAACAAAAAAAAATTCGTAAGGTGGAAGTTCACTATTACTTACATTAGTTGATGGCACTAAGACAACTATTTACTTTTTGGGTTTATTGTCATTCTTACATAATACGATGCTCTTACTCTTTACAAGTATGTTAACAGTAGTAGGAATGTAATTTGATAGTTCGTAAGAAATTGTTATCATTTCACTTTTTCGTAAGTAATTGTTAATTGAAATCTTGTAGGATATTGTCAACATTGGTGGTACAACCTCGAATTATGAATCTGAGAGTGAAGGAATTTTACTTTTGTTTACGTGGTATGTGAAGTACTTAATACCATATTGAAACTGTTTCGTATAATTTATATTCGAGATGGTAATGTATTTTGTTTGAATTTTTGTAGGATATTACCAATATTTCTTATAAAAGCTTGGACTTTCAATCTCACAGTGAAGGAATCTCAATTTTATTTACGAGGTAATTGCAATTGATTAATGTATGATTGTGAATTTACTTATCATTTTTATTTAATTTATTGGCCATTATGAACTAATTGAAGAAATATATAGATGAGCCAAAAAATTTCATACTCTTTATAATTTGTAATTTGTAGCTTTTTTTTTCTTTGTTATGGAAAAGAAAAAAAATTAAAGAGTTAGGAAATAAATTACATCATATCAATTGAATTATATGAAACACAAACTACGCATGTATAACAAATTATAGAGTAAAACCAAGTAGAAACCCAAATCTTTATAAACTAATGAATAACATAATTGTTTGGATAAACAAAATTAAGTCATTGCAATATACGTATTTAACGTTTTGATATCATGATGAATGAAACAACATATGAACCAAAAGAATCAAAGGTTGTGATGATTTATTATTTGGTGAGCTTTTATTTGTATGATCCCTTTAGAATTAAGAGTACACAAGACAAGTAATTTTATTTATTTTAATTAAAGAAGTATTTATATTTATAGCTTTAGTCATATTCATTTAAAACTCATTCTAAAAATAAACACATATCGCGACCTCCAACCCACCCCACCCACCGGAATCTTCGTCGGATTGCTGAATTCCTCACCGAAGACTACTGAAATTCTCGCCAAATTGTTTCTCTCTCTCTCTCTCTTCATCGATTTCTTTCATTTTTTTGCTCCGCGCTAGTGGCACCATTGCCAGCACCAGGGAAAAAGATTTTTTTTCGGAAAAAATTTAGTGTTTGCCGAAAAAAATAGAGTTTTTGTTGAAAAAAATGGAAATTTTAGTGAAATAGTAAATTTATCGGTTTCGATTTTTTAGTAAAAAAATATCAAATATGATTGTTATTGCATAAATCTCGATGAGTAAAATTTCGAATATACAAATTTTGTGAATTTTGGATTTTTGTAGATTTGAAGTTATGAACTTTTAAAATTTTGATGATATTTTTTTGTATGACTTTTCAAATGATATATTGGTAATTTTTCATGATCTTTTTAATAAAAAATTAAATTTATAAATTTAGTTGAAGTGTCATAATTTTATACACTTTGAATTAAATTGGACATTTTCCAAAATCATTATATTTTAAGATTAAAAAAACGACTGCAAACAAATAAGTAGTTAGATTGTCCTTGCATGACCTTTGTTTTTTGCTTTTATATGCAGGCATGCACATGCACAATATTTCTTCCTTTATTTTTGGTTAAATGATCGATTATTAATATGGTACCAAGGTCACATCACATTTCAGACCCAATTTAACTCTATATTCATATACAATCGGGATTATATTTGGTTTCATGAGATTGAACCTCACTTATAATATTATAAACATTCCACACTACTACATAAAAGCATAAACCGCCCTGCATATTAGTACCATTTTTTTTAAGAAACTGCATATTACTAAGTTTTATTTTATTATTTTTTTTGGGGAATCAGAAGCTCACCGTCTCATTAAATGGTACCCACCATTACAAATCTATGTTAGGCTCAAGAAGAAAACAATAGTACCCATCATTAAAAATAATAAAATGGTACACAGCTTACTAAGTTGAATCTCAAGCAATTTGTATGTATGATCATACTTTAGGAGTGGCATTAGACATTATAATAAGGTAAAACGGTGACAGTAGAACATATATGTTGATGTAAAAAACTAGATTACTCTAATTATTTAATCACAGATAAATAAATGAGACCAAAGATTTTAAAGTGGTTCAGCCTTATATGAATGGCCTACGTCCACTGTTATGTTATTGCTGAGTGTTTGGCAATTCTCGATTACAAGTGCTATCAAGAAATTCCACCCCCCTTGAATGAGGGTGATACAAGGTACTTATAGCCCTTAGGCTGTACATGAAAGGGTGTTACATTAAATGATACGCATATGAAAGGGTAATTCATTTAATGCTCTTCAAACGTGTGCGTCAAGATGATAAGCATTCAATGAATAGTTGAACTGTTGATTATCTGGCAATTAATGCTGCGGTCGAGATGCAGCTCGAACCGCCTTAGTTGCTCGTCATCCAAGAGTTCCTCGGAGCATTGGAGTTCCTCGGAGGACAAGAGTTCCTCGGAGGGTTGGTGTTCCTTGGAAGACTGGCGTTCCTCGGAGTACACCTGTTGCTCGGAGTGAGTATGTTGGTCGGGGGAATGATCTTCCTAGTTGCTATTGTGCCACGTAGATTGACACGTGTCTTCTTATTATTTGTCCACATCAGCATATTAATTTTGGTATCAACAGAAGCCCCCAATGTTTCATATTTCGAACTTTGAGGAGTATGGAACATTCTTTCTCGGTATATGGCAATATTAAATGACCTTCCTGGGTTTTAGGAGCTTTTTCTTTGTATTTGAATTTCCTTCTGAATTCGCAGAATTCGCCTTTTTGCATTTTTATAAGCGCTTCAATCTTCGTGCCCTTTTTGTCCTTTTAGCCGCCGGTAGCGTAATAGTTTCTTTTTTGTAATCATTTCTTTCGCCGTTTCCCAAGGCAAAGTATTTAAGCCTCAGAGGAAATCCCATCGTCTTCTACCTTTTCAATTTCTGCTTTCGAGTTTTCTATAGCTTTTCTCTTTCCTGTGTGTTCATCCCTTTCTTCGTTTGTTTATCAACAGATCTCCTTTTTCCTATAAGATTTTCTTCCTTCTCCTTCATTTCTTTTTATTCACCATGGTTTATATTATCGAATCTCTTGATAAATTCCGTTCTGACTTTTCTATTCCTTCTTGGGTAACTTTGGAAAGTCTATCTGAGCCTTCAAGTTATTTTGGTTTGGCTGAGGGACATTGGTTCCCTAGCCTCTTTATTACTGAATGTGGATTTTCTTTTCCACCAAACCCTTTGTGTTTAGAGTTCTCTCAGTATTTCGATGTTGTCCCTGCAAAAATAGCCCCCAACACATGGAGTTTAGTTAATGGGGTGTATAGGTTAAATCAAACTCATGGAACTCGTATAGGAATTCCTGAGATTATGTACTGTTATAGATGGGCTGTTTTGGACAATGTTTATTATTTAAAAACTAGATTTTTGAATAGGGCTCTAGTAGTCAACCTCCCTGATGCTAACAGGGATTATTTTGAACATGGAGTAGTTATAAAAAATTGGCAACATGCCCCTTTGGTTGGAGATGCAGTATATGAGGGTCCCAGATGCCCCCCATATGGCAATGGGATAGGTTATTTTCATCTTATTTTGTTTTTTGAAATTATGATTTCATTGTGTTTGACAAAATGTATGACTGATATTTCACTATGTTTTTGTTTGCAGTTGACAGCAAGAGAAAAACTCCAAAAGAAACAGAAGTTAATATCAAACATTTAAAACATATCTGGAGTTTGCATCAGAAGGTTGCAGATGAGTACGTTAGGTCTGCTTCATACTTGCTGCAGTACAGGAGCTATACATCCTCCTTTACTGCTCGTCCTGTGGTTAGCATTAGCGAACCATTGCCAGCTTCTGAAGACTCTTCACCAGACTCTCACATTCCTTTGAGTCAGAAGATGGGCAAGAGAAGAGTTCCTGCTCTCTTTGAAGAGACCTCCTCTGCTGGAGATGGAAAGAGAAATAAAGCTGATGTCCCAAAGGGGACAAAGAAAGTGGATGTTGCCCCTTCTGTTGCTCCTTAGAAGGCCGCCGAGAAGCCCCAGTGGCTCCTGTACAGAAGGATTCGCCTGTGGAAGTAATCACTATCTCTCCAACCAAAAGTTATTCTTTGGTTGAGGTTGTTGAGAAGACACCGAGGAGATTGAAGAAGTCTTCCTCGGTTAGTTTTTCTGAAGTCATTCCCCAGCTCCAAGCTAGTGGGGTTGGTGTTCCAACCATTATTCCCCCGAGCTCTGCAATGAGCTCGGTAAAGACTTGGACTATTCCTGAAGTCCAAGGCATCAAGGAAAACATGTCTAGGGATATGCTGACATCCCTAACTACTCGTCACATTGCTTCAGTAAGTTTCTTCTTATCTTGAATTCTTCTTTCCTTCTATCAATATATGTATCTCGGCACTAATTCATCACTACCTTCTTTTTTCAGCTGGTGAGTTTCTTTAACACCATAGTGAAGAAAGATGAAGCGCTCAAGGCTTCAAGCTCCTCGTCTGGAGTAGAGGATGCTTTCCAGGGTTTGGCCCAATCTCTGAAGGAATCCCATCAAAAGTACGACGAGGATAAAGGTGAATGGGAGAAGAAATTGGCTGCATCTGAAGCAGAGAAGGTGCAGTTGGGAAATAAAGTGAAGGACTTGGAGAGGGAGAATAAGAAATACGTCGAGAAGCTCACTACCTTCGGGGAGCTTGAAAATAAGCTGAAATCAGCTGAGGAAGAGCTGACCCTTCTGCGCGAAGTAAATCGTCAGAAGGAGGAGTTGGAGGCCAAGTTGAAAGCCTCCGAGGACCTTCTATCCGAGAAGCTCTCCTCGGAGAAAATGAAAATAAAGATGGCAATAAAGAAGTCTTTCAACACAGGTTGGGACAAAGGATGGAACAAGGGAGTAGCTGCCATGATGACTCAGGTGCAATATGGAATTTTGAAATACTTCCGAGATGGCTGGGTTGCTGCTTTACAAGAATTGAAGGTGAGCGAGGACTCCGAGTTATTTCAACAGCATCTTCCTGGTCCTCCCCCAGCCATCGAAGATGAAGAAGAGGACGAAGCTCCCTCAGAAGAATCTTCACTGGTAGTGGGTGATCTCATCCTTACCCAGCCTGCTGACGAGGAGCTTTCATCTCTGCGAGCTCCTCCAGAACAAGTTCCATCTCCAGCCGATCAACTCATTATTTCCACCTAGCAACTAAGCTCCTCGTCCCAGCCTCCCGAGAAAGTCTTGGGAGACAAGGAAAAGGTGTGAAGTTGTTCGGTATTCTCTTTCTATTTTTCTTTTACTTGTACTTTGTATCCCAGATCTTTGTAACTTTGCCTTATGATCTAATAAAATTTGAGTTCTTTTCTTCCATATGATTGTCTCTTCTCTATCTGCACTCTGTCTTGATCTTCTTTTTCTTTCTCTGTTAGTTTCTGGCCAGGATGGATCTTCTGTCCGCTAATAACACAAAGTTGATGCAGCAATGCCATAAATATTATAAAGCTGGTCAAACAGACCTAAGTGCATCAGAAGTTGCCGACATCCTTGGCCATGGTGCTTCAGAGCAGGCAGTAGAAGCTTATCAATACCTGAAGGGATTACTTGATCGAGCTGTGGCCAATAACGTGGCTTACTATGATATGATCGAGGAGATTCAATATACTCTAGAAGATCTTCAGACTCAGTACAAAGAATCAACTGCCCTTTTGCACGAGGGGTATGAAAAGAGGTATCAACAGCTTTCTGTCGAGACAGGCCACAAAAAGATCCTTGCTGGGTACGATGTCAGGGAGAGGACCCTAAAGGGAGAAGTTGAAGCTTGTAGACAAATTGCTGAACTGCTGGAGCAAGAGAATAATAATTTGCAGAAAGAGCTAGCACAATATAAGTCTGCAGCCTCTTCTTCAACAACGGTAATCCCAGTGACCGATGAGGGATTTTCCTTCTTAGAGGTTGAGAATGCCAAATTAAGGCAAGAGTTGGATATCCTGAGAAGGTCTGGTACTTCTACTTCTACTCGGGGATGAGGAAGAGGTTCTCATGGGCGAGGAAGAGTTGCCCAGGATGTTGTCGAGGAACGAAGTACTCCACCTGCTCGGGGTCGATCAAGAACTCCTCGTAGTATTGAAGAAGCTCGTACTCTGTCAACATTGGAAACTCAAGCGTACCAATTGAATGCAAAAGATCGGGCTTTGTCTGAAATGTCCAAGAAAATCCTAACTTTGGAGGATCAACTTACTGCGATGAAGTCTGCTTTAGAGAATAAGGAAATTTTTGCAAAAAACCTTCACAAGCAGTTGGAGAGACTAACTTTCCAATTCCATAAACAGCCCAGGGAATTTTGGATGGCTGGGTACAACGAGGCACTATTCCATTTAGATGCTCGTATCCAGAATGCCACTAATGAGGGATATAAACAAGGCTGGTTGAATGCCTTATGCGTGTTAAAACTTGAACAAGGACATTACTCGTGGGACTATTATGACCCTGGGGTACTTGACTTGCCTGTGACACCATTCAATTTGGACAAGGAATGGATCCCAGCTCGTGCCATTCCTCAGATCTTAATTGCACAATACCTCGGTGACTACAATCTTCATTCTCAGATCGAGGTATCTCGTCCCGAGCATCTATTGGACACACCTTCAATAATGAATGTCAGAATGCTGAAGGACTTGAATTTTATTAATTCTCCTCAGACTTTGAATGATCCACCTGCTGGCGAGGAACCTATTTCAAAAGCTGAGGGAAAGAAACCAATAGAGTAGGGATCTCAATGTAATAGTTAGTATACATGTAATTTGTAATTCGTTTCGAATTTTAATGAAAGACTTTCATTTTCTGTTTGCAAATCTGTATTGCTATTGTTTTGTACTTGTCTAACACTTTTATATTTGTGATTGCATAACAATACTTTGTGGTTCATCGACCAATCTAGTAATAAAAAGTTACAAGTATCAGTAATGTTGCTCGATCACTTAATAATAAAGTAATGAGTATAAAAATATTTAAATTTTTTCCAACCCACCAAGGTTGTTAAATTGTGCTTGTCGACCAATTATAGTTAGTGAGAGTTTTTATCCCCGACTAACCATACTTGGTAAATTTTTTCATAAAATGTGTCCGACCAACCAAGGTCGATAATTTTATCTTCGTCGACCAACTACAGTTAGTGGATTTTGATCCCGACCAACAATACTTGGTTCAGTTTGGAATATTTTGTATTTCCTGGAATAGTTTTACCTTCCGACCAACATAAGTTGGCATATTTTGTTTCTTAACCAACCGAGATTGGCATTTTTAGGAATCACATGTTCTCGCTCTTTTACCCACCGGAGTTGGTCTGAGTTCGAACTATTTTTAGGAATCACATGTTCTCGCTCTTTTATCCACCGGAGTTGGTCTGAGTTCGAACTATCAGTGTCCACTAGTTATGCTTGTCGACCAATTATAGTTAGTGAGAGTTTTTATCCCCGATTAACTATACTTGGTAAATTTTTTCATAAAATGTGTCCGACCAACCAAGGTCGATAATTTTATCTTCGTCGACCAACTACAGTTAGTGGATTTTGATCCCGACCAACCATACTTGGTTCAGTTTGGAATATTTTGTATTTTCTGGAATAGTTTTACCTTCCGACCAACATAAGTTGGCATATTTTGTTTCTTAACCAACCGAGATTGGCATTTTTAGGAATCACATGTTCTCGCTCTTTTACCCACCGGAGTTGGTCTGAGTTCGAACTATTTTTAGGAATCACATGTACTCGCTCTTTTACCCACCGGAGTTGGTCTGAGTTCGAACTATCAGTGTCCACTAGTTATTTTACCAACCGGAGTTGGTCACGCTAGTGTATGTCTCCTAACCAAAGGAGTATAGTTTGTTCTCGCCCTTTTACCAATCGGAGTTGGTCGTGGGTCTGAACTATCAGTGTCCACTAGTTATTTTACCAACCGGAGTTGGTCACGCTAGTGTATGCCTCCTAACCAAAGGAGTATAGTTTGTTCTCACCCTTTTACCAACCGGAGTTGGTCATGGGTCTGAACTATCAGTGTCCACTAGTTATTTTACCAACCGGAGTTGGTCACGCTAGTGTATGCCTCCTAACCAAAGGAGTATAGTTTGTTCTCGCCCTTTTACCAACCGGAGTTGGTCATGGGTCTGAACTATCAGTGTCCACTAGTATTTTACCAACCGGAGTTGGTCACACTAGTGTATGCCTCCTAACCAAAGGAGTATAGTTTGTTCTCGCCCTTTAACCAATCGGAGTCGGTCGTGGGTCTGAACTATCGTCTTCTTTTTGCTGTCGAGTAGCGTAGTGTTGTACACTAGTATTCCCCGAAAAACTTTCAATAAAAGGAGAGAAGATGGTGAAACATCATCGTTTTATTCATATTGATAGAACTGCTTTACATTTTACATTACTGATAATACTTGCGTAGGTGTTCAGCATTCCATGCATTCTTGAATTCCTCTCCTTCTAGAGTTACTATTCGGTAAGTTCCTGGTCGAACAACTTCTGTAACTCGGTAAGGTCCATGCCAATTTGCTTCCAATTTGTTGTGCTTCTGAATGACCTTATTTAGCACGTAATCTCCTTCTTTTAAATCGCATTTCTTCACCCTATTGTTATAGAACAGAGCTATTCGTTGTTGATATGCAGCATTCCTAATGGCTGCTTCTTCTCTAACCTCCTCATGCATGTCCAAATCTAATCTTCTCATCAAGTCACTGACTGGGGAATTGAAATTCAGCACTCTGTGTGTTGGGAGACCCAACTCAGCAGGTATTACAGCCTCACTTCCAAACGCCAGCATATATGGTGATTCTTCAGTCGCTACTCGGGGAGTTATTTGGTAAGCCCATAATACTGACTGTAGCTCATTAATCCAATTAGATTTAGCCTCACTTAGCCTCTTCTTCAAACCATTTAATAATGTTCTGTTCGTCACTTCAGTCTGCCCATTGCTTTGAGGATGGCCTGGTGCTGAATGAACCTTCAAAATGTTTGACTGATGACAATAGGCAGCAAACTCCTCGTTATCAAACTGTGTTCCATGGTCTGTGATGAAGGCATGAGGGAGACCATATCGGCAGATGATATTCTTCCAAACGAATTGGTACACCTTCTCGTATGTCATATCAATCAGAGGCTCAGCTTCTACCCACTTAGTAAAATAATCCACTGCGACGACTAGGTACTTGAATCTTCCTCGAGTCGTTGGCAGTGGTCCAACCAAATCAATTCCCCACATGGCAAAAGGCCAAGGGGAAGTTATGGGTGTCAACAATGCTTGTGGAGTTCATCGGACAAAGGAAAAACGTTGGCATTCGTCACATCTCTTAGCATAGGCTATACAATCAGCCCTCATCGTTGGCCAATAGTATCCCCGCGTCATCACCCTTTGCAATAGTGTCCGACCTGCTACATGGGCTCCACAAGACCCTTCATGGATCTCTTCAATCAATTATTTCACCTCGAAGGGATGTACACAACTTTGCAAACCTGTCATAATTCATCGTCTATACAAAACACCATTAGTTAATACATACCGAGCAGCTTTAAACTTTAATTTCTTGGCAGTGATCTTATCCTCCGGTAATTCTCCTTCCTCGACATATGCCCTGATGGGATCCATCCAAGATGGTCCTAAATCAAGGGAAATAACATTCATCGTCAGGCCTTCATCTATGCTTCGACTTTCTAACACCTCAATTGGTATCGTTCTTCGCAACTCGGTACGAGTAGCTGATGCTAGTCGGGCCAGTGCGTCTGCTTGTGCATTCTCCATTCTTGGTATTCTGATCAACTGAATGGCATCAAATTCTGCCAACAAATCCATCGCCTTTGCATGACACTTGACCATTAATTCTCCTTTAACTGCATACGTTCCCATCATCTGATTCACAATTAATTGAGAATCACTGAATACCATCACTTGTTGCGCTTCCACAATCTTTGCTAAATTAAGACCTGCTATTATGGCCTCATACTCAGCCTCATTATTGGAAGCCTTGAATTGGAATAGTAAGGCATATTCCACGTCAATCTTGTCTGGGATGTTCAAAATAATCCCTGCCCCACAACCTGTTGTGCAAGATGACCCATCTACATATAATCTCCATGTAGGTAACTCGTCTTCAAATTTCTTTTCTGACAGAGTTCCTCGGTGAAATATCTGCTGTTTCCTTTCATCCTCCCCTGGTATTTTTTATTCTTTGTCGACCATCTCTTCTCACCCTTTTACCAACCGGAGTTGGTCTAGGTTTGAATTTGATGATCTTTCTACATCCACAAGCCCTTTTACCAACCGGAGTTGATCTGGACTCATGTCTGTTGATCCTGTAACATCCACAAGTTGGTTAGCGAGCAACTTTTGCTCCTCGGGGGTATCAGGATATGTAAATTCTGCTATAAAGTCTGCTACAGCCTGCCCTTTTAATGACGATCTGGGTTCATATCCAATATCATATTCACCAAGCTCTATCGCCCAATACATCAGTCTTCCAGATTTTTCTGGCTTATGAAGAGCTTGTTTCAATGGCATGTCGGTGTATACGACGATGGTATGGGCCTGGAAATAAGGCCTCATTCTTCTACTTGCTTCAATTAATGCCAATGCCAATTTTTCCAACTTTGGGTACCTGATCTCTGCACCTCGGAAAGCCTTACTTGTGTAATAAATTGGCTTCTGGACTCCATTCTCCAATCTGATCAATGCCGAGCTGACTGCATTCTCTAATACTGCCAGGTATAAGTAGAACTTTTCTCCCATCACTGGCCTGGACAGCAGTGGAGATGTTCCCAGATATTTCTTCAAGTCTTGAAAGGCTTTTTCACATTCATCATTCCACTCAAAAGTTTTTCGGAGTGTTTTGAAGAATGGAAGGCACCTATCAGTTGCTCGAGATACAAATCTATTGAGCGCTGCAACTCGTCCTGTAAGACTCTGCACTTCTTTCTTCGTCGTTGGAGATCGCAACCCTAAAAGAGCTTTGATCTTTGTTGGATTTGCCTCAATGCCTCACTGGCTGACGATGTACCCGAGGAACATTCCTTCTCGTACTCCAAAGGTGCACTTCGTCGGGTTGAGCTTCATCTGGTATTTATCTAGTTGATCAAAGGTCTGACCTAAGTCAACTAGATGCTCAGCAGCTTTCTTGCTCTTTGTCAGCATATCGTCGACATATACTTCCATGTTGCAACTGATTTGTTCGGCAAAAACCTTGTTCATCAGCCGCTGATATGTCGCTCCTGCATTTTTCAAACCAAAAGGCATAACATTATAACAATAAGTTCCCCTAGGGGTAATAAAAGAAGTGCTTTCCCTGTCTTCAGGTTTCATTTTGATCTGGTTGTAACCAGAGTAAGCATCCATGAAGCTGAGCAGCTCGTGCCCCGAGGTAGAATCCACTAGTTGGTCAATTCTGGGCAATGGGAAGTGATCCTTTGGGCAAGCCTTGTTGAGATCAGTGAAATCAACACACATTCTCCATTTATTGTTTTTCTTCTTTACCATCACCACATTTGCCAACCAGTCTGGATACTTCACATCTTCAATGAATTGGGCTTTCTGGAGCTTCTCGACCTCCTCTTGTATAGCTTAATTCTTCTCGGGACTAAATACTCTTCTTCTTTCCTTTACAGGCTTGATCTCCTTATTCACATTGAGCTCGTGACATAAGAAGTTTGGATCTATTCCTGGCATGTCCTCATGACTCCATGCAAAAATTTTCTTCCTATTTCTCAAGAAAGTTATCAACTCCTGTTTTATTGAAACATCCAACGATGAACCTATCTGGGTTACTCGTTCAGGGTGTTCGTCGTCCAGAATAACATTTTCTGTAGATTCCACTACCTGTCCTTTTACAAGTTGGGATTCATCTCTGGGATCAAGTGTTTCAATTTCTGTACCTTCCTCTACCTGGTAGGTAGTAGTCTTTTTCCTTGATTCTTCAAGCTCCTCTTGCTCGGCAGACGAGTAATAGCATTCACGAGCTACTTTCTGATCACCTTTCACAACTCCTACTCTGAAATTTGTTGGGAATTTTAAACACTGATGTACTGTAGATGGAACTGCTTCGAACTTCTTCAAACCAACTGTCCCCATGATGATGTTGTAAGCTGTGTGCACATTCTTATCCATCACAAAGAAGCGTATTCTTTCTGTTCGACAAGCAGGACAAGTTCCAATGAATATATCCAACTTGATCATCCCAAGTGGAAAAACTTTCTCGCCAGCAAAACCCAATAGAGGTCTGTGATAAGGTTCCAATTGAGATAATTTCAAATTTAAATTGTCAAAGCATGAATAGTACATGATGTCGGCCGAACTACCATTATCTACTAGCACCCTTGAAATCACTATTTCTTTCATCCTCATTTTGATCACCAAAGGGTCGTCGTGAGGGTAAAGAACACCTGCCAGGTCATTTTTTGAAAAGCCAATAACCAGCTTCTCTTTGTTTACCTTCCTCGGACGATCCTCCTCGGCCAAATTTATTCGCTGAATGTACGAGCAAGCTTGTGCCTCTCCGAGGTAAGCTTTTCTTTCTGCAGTAAGATCTCCTCCTCCTGCATCTCCTCCTGTAATAACATTACAATCAAATGACCCAAAACGTATGGAAAATACCTCTCGTTCTGGCTGCCTTGGTTTATTGGGAAGATCGGGGTCATCCTCGGCATAATCTTCATGGCCTCTCTTCTTTTTCTCCTCTGCTCGACGAGGAGATCTAGATCTCTCTCTAGTTCGATCATTATTTCTTCTTTCACCTCCCCGATCAACATACTTTGCTAGGTTTCCTCTTCGGATGAGTGTTTCAATCTCGTTCTAAAGAGCTATGCAATTTTTAGTCATATGGCCATGATCTTTGTGGAACTCGCAATATTTATCCCTGTTCCTCGCATCAGGGTATGACCTCAGTTTCTTCGGCCACTTTACCTCCTCGCTATTCTTGATTTCTTCCAAGATATGATTAATACCCATTTTCAAGGGAGTATAATTATCGAATTTCTTCAGGACTTCCCATGATGACTTATTATTTTTGGAACGCTTGTCACCGCCATTGCCCTTATGCTCTTTATTTTTAGACTTGTCGACTTCCACCTTGGTGTCTTTATCCATATTCTTCTTTGCAGCCATAGCTTCCTCGGCATTCATGATTTTGGCCGCTTTTGCCATCAACTCTGACATAATTTTAGGTGGATCTTTCGCCAAAGTGTAATACAACTTATTAGGCCACAACCCACTCATCAAGGCAGTGATTGCTGTCTTCTCCTCATAATCTATGACTTCCAGCTTCTCGTTATTGAAACGAGTTATGTAATCTCTAGTACTCTCACCAGATTTTTGTCTAACACTTAACAAGTGTGCTACTCATTTTACTGGCTTTGATCCAAAACAGAAATTGCCGATGAATAACTCGGCCAACTGAAAGAAAGTTGAAATCTTACTCCGAGGAAGATTGTTGTACCATATCTGGGCAGGTCCAGTAAGAGTTCCTGAGAATGCTCTACATCTCATCTCGTCGGGGACAGCATAGATATCGGCGGCAGCTTGATATTGCTCTATATGAAGAACATGATCTGTCTTCCCATCGTATTTGGGGGTCACCACAGGGGCTTTAAACTTTGACGGTGTAGGAAAATTCACAACGGCCTGGACAAAAGGTGTCCCTTGAACAAAAGTTCATTGTAGGGGATTCTTCGCCTTAGCCATTTCTCCCAATCTATCCTCCAACCGCTGAAGGGATCCTTTCCACGCTTCATTTCCTTCCTCGGGCCTATTGGTTCGAGCAATAGATCGTTCTGAAGTAGCCTCCTGAGGTCTATCTTGACGAGCAACTGGTCGTGATTGTGCTGATCCTTCTCTTAGATCTGATGGTTGTCGAAAACTCCTCGACACGGGTTTAGGTGGACTCCTATTCCTCCTAGGGCCTAATCGGCTGAAAGGAGATGCCCTGCTCAATCTTTCCATGGCACTGGTCCTTTCTGGAGAGAGAGTAATATGCTGCTCAGTATCTGTGGCCCTTATCGATGAAGTTTGCCCAGGTTAATAAGAGAAATCATCAGATTCCTCATTATGATACGTCTCTGTACATCTGGATCGTGAAGAAAGTGCACGGGTATTTCTTTGGATGTTTCGTGATCCAGGATGGGTTGGTGTACCTCCATGGAGAGTTTGGATGAGTTGCCGCATTGTCTCTTGCATGGCGGTTTGTCCTTGAGCCAGATTCGTCATAATTCCAGCCAGATCTGGAGGTGCAGATGGATTTGAAGGATTTCCAGCATTTCCAGCGTTTCGATTGCTGGATTCCGGATTATCTGCCATTGATGATGAATGATTTTTGGTGAAAAATGATAATAACAATCGTTCCCACAGACGGCGCCAATCTGTTGATGTAAAAAACTAGATTACTCTAATTATTTAATCACAGATAAATAAATGAGACCAAAGATTTTAAAGTGGTTCAGCCTTATATGAATGGCCTACGTCCACTGTTATGTTATTGCTGAGTGTTTGGGAATTCTCGATTACAAGTGCTATCAAAAAATTCCACCCCCCTTGAATGAGGGTGATACAAGGTATTTATAGCCCTTAGGCTGTACATGAAAGGGTGTTACATTAAATGATACGCATATGAAAGGGTAATTTATTTAATTCTCTTCAAACGTGTGAATCAAGATGATAAGCATTCAATGAATAGTTGAACTGTTGATTATCTGGCAATTAATGCTGCGGTCGAGATGCAGCTCGAACCGCCTTAGTTGTTCGTCATCCAAGAGTTCCTCGGAGCATTGGAGTTCCTCGGAGGATAAGAGTTCCTCGGAGGGTTGGTGTTCCTCGGAAGACTGGTGTTCCTCGGAGTACACCTGTTGCTCGGAGTGAGTATGTTGGTCGGGGGAATGATCTTCCTCGTTGCTATTGTGCCACGTAGATTGACACGTGTCTTCTTATTATTTGTCCACATCAGCATATTGATTTTGGTATCAACAATATATAATTTAGTTGGTTACCTGTTCCTAAAACATCTATGTTATCATACTGCTCAAGTGGAAACATTTCTGTTAAATATTGGGTACAGGTTGTGCCACCAAAGGTAGCCATCTCATATGGAACATGTTGCACCTGCCCTGATGTGTAGAAATAATATGAGTTAGATTAGGTACATGAGAGTTTGTGAGAATTAGAGTCAGAAGTACGGCGGGTTAATTTGAACGTTGGGGATATAACTTATTTATCTATAAATTGAAATTCAATCGAAAAAGGAGTTTGAAGGCTTAATAAGATGTTATGTGGTAAATGTTGGAGCAATCAATTAAAAATTAATTAGCATTGGTTGGTGGAGCCTAAGATCTTGGTAGCATGTTTTACTTTTTTTTTTAATATATATGTAACACTTCGCGCATTCTGGTAAGCGAGATAGCCAATCGCCGCCGCAAAACTACGCCGAACATCACTAAATAAGTTATCATTCTTAACATGTGACAGATATATGACATGTAAATTTTCTCTCCACAAGAAACAATCAATTTCTATCCAATGAATATAAGCATTCATGCAATATAAAAATCCATCATCATGATAATCTCCAGAATAAATCCAACTCTAAATAAATATACAGTCAATGAAATAATCCAAATATGAAAATTTTATATAAACCGTAAACAACTGTGTAACTGATTGGCCCACCAAATCTATAAACAAAAGTCTCATAATAAAAGTTACAGAATGAAAAGTAAATCTAAACTACTAAAACATCTAAAATAATTGCATCACAAAAATTGCCTCCATTCACTCTTATGCAGCTACTCCGCTATTACCATAAATGTTAGTCAACGCAATGGGTCAGAGCCCACCGCATGAATACTAGCTACTCTTCCCAATTAGGGTCTGTAAACCCAGACAATAGCATTATACATGATAAACATTACAATAGAGTATTTTAATTTAAACGAGATATAAATTAACAAGCGAATAAAAATAACTATCACTACCTACCCACATAACTAGGCCACCACTTTATTTAGATCTAGTAGTGGAAAAATGGGCGCCAAAGAATAAAACAACCCATATTAGCCCAATCATTTAAATATGGGGCCCATTTTTAAGATCTAAGAGTCACATATGAGGCTCATATTTAAAAGCTATGAATCAAATATGGAGGTCATATGGAGTCCATTTTCAAAGGTACGAGTCAAATACAAATCCTATTTTTAAAAGTTAAGAGTAAACTATGTTTTTTTTACATATATTTAGAATTATAATACTTATTTGGGAGAAAAAAAAGGGGTTGACCAAGCGCATATTTACCCGCCCATATTAGGCCCAACCCATATTTGGCTCGCCCACATTAGGCTCAACCTATAGTTTTGCCACTACTTTTAGATCTAACTATCATGTGACAATATTCAACTAACTTTTATACTTTAATTTAATTTATTTTTTTCATTTAATTTATGTGACACTAGTATAGCCAGTTCAGCCTCTCCCTAGCCTACACATATTGCTGGCACACTAAAAGTTTTACACCACACACCATCCCCTCACTATAACCAATTCGCCCGTATTCTATCAACCCTCCACATATTGGTGAGGGTCCACACATGACACATCACTATAGCCAGTCACCCGTATTCTGTGCACATAATGGTGACGCCAACACACACCCACGTCGCTATAGTCAGCTCTCCCATTGATGTTAGCTATGCACATATTGGCAACACCAAACCATTTTATTACTTATTTATTATCTTATGCATTAATTCTCAATTTCTCAATTTCATTATTTTATATGAGTCACACCCTACTATAGAGCATAAATTCGCAAATCTACCTCTAGTCCCATACCTAGACGTCTCCAACACAAGTACGTCCTAGCCTATCATATATGATGAATCTCTGCCTTTAATTTCCTTCTAGTCTCGCACATAGACTATCGAATCAATGGAATGATACAAAAATCTGCCCCACTCGTAATATCTCATTCGTAAACATCCACAATAACTAGTCTCATAATTAGAAAATGTTAACAATAACTAAGACAGTCCCATACCTAGCAAGTACTCCTAAAATTAAAGTGAGAGCATAACTACCCGAAAATTCCATCGTTCCCACGATGTTAAATATAATTAAATCAATAAATTGCATGAGACATTTTATCAACAATTCTACCAATTTCTCATAAGATCACAAGTAAATCTAATTTCATCAATTCAATCAAATTTCATAATTAAACAACTTATTTTATGCAACTAATATAATCTCATCATCATGTAAATTTATGCTGCACACAAAAGAGTTCTTCTTTTATTACACTTACGAAATTTTATGTGATTTTACAAGTCCCATTTACTTAAATAAAGCTACTATGATTTCTCTACATTCATATTAAAAAAAAATCCAATCTCTGACTTATGCACAAAAGGGTTATAAGTCCGAACTCGTATTAAGATTTTTCATAAAAATAGTCATAATATAGATTTCACTTTCCCTAATTAAGGTTTCTAGTTTTTTGGAAGAAAAACATGTAATTTAATATTTAGGCGATATTTAAAATGCATAATACTAAAGTGAAAGAATAGAAGTATTCATTCCTGTAAAAAAGTTAGTTAAAATTTTTGATTATATGGTTGAGTTCCTCTCGAAAAATCAATAAAGACTCGTTCTTGAACGATCTTGAAAAAGACGGTTTGATCCTTCAAAACTTTGATTGAAAGTTATATTCAATGGAGTTTCGATTTTTTAGATGAGAGAGAATGAAATTATGGGAGGCTACTGATTTTGAAAAGGCTAAAATGTATTTTAAAAGTCCGAACCCCATAACTTTATGTTTATATACCAAAAATAATTTGAGTTTTAATCAAATATAAAGACTAAAAAAACATTCCGAACGATTGAATAGTTGGAATTAGTTGAAATTTAAATATGTTGTAGCTAAAGAAGAGACAGCTGCTAAAAAAATCAGCTTCATTTGACGGCAAAATATTTTTATTTATCTTTTTCTCCTTAGGTCGAATCCTCCTCTGATTTTTATACAAAAAAGTTACAATTTCTAAATTTTAATCCCGATTTAAATACCACTTAAAACCTTATTTTTACATATAAATACCAACCATTTTACATACCAAATTTAAATAGATTGCAAAAATTATTTTTTTTTCAAAAATTTTAATTTAACAAAGATTTTATGTTTCAAAAACACGGGGTGTTGCAATAAACAAATGTTGCGTTAAATCTAATCGCTAAGGGGCGGAACCCATATACAAAGAGTATACACTACAACTAAAATGAAACAAACCCTACCCACTACTAGTCCATAAACAAAAACCACCTGGGTTACACACCACTATGCAACTCCTCCATTAAAACTAAAAAGTTAGGAAGAGTTGCCACATAATTCTCCTTAAACAGGATTACTAAAGTGCTAAAAAGGTTGTACCGAATTCCAGCCGACTTTGTCTCCACACCTTCGAAACATCTCCAATTTCTCTCTTACAAAATAGTCCAAAAAATGCAGTGTGGGACCAACCGTCAAACTTTGCAATCCCCCTCCCACCCCTTAGGAGGGTGCGCGGCCTCAAGTAACTCCCTCACCGACTCCGACACTACCCATGAGATCCAACAAAAAGATAGGAAATCTCCCAAAGGCCTCTCGTCACCATACAGTTTATGAGTAAATTATTGGTTCTCTCATTCGCCTTCTTACATAACAATCATCTACTTTTCATTAATCGCATTCACCTTTGTAATCCATCAACATCAGAATGGCCTATTTTGTTGTGGTACTGACAAAAAACAATACTTTTGGATGAGCCTTGCCTTCCATATTTGCTTCCACGGGAAATAAGCACTAAGATTTCCACTGCCTCTCAATATGGAGTAGTACCCGCCCACTGAGAAGACCCCTTTTCCTCTTAACTTCCAAATCAACTCATCATCCCCCTTACCCCGTTGGGCGCGGGGTCGCCCCTAAACATTAAAAAAAAATCCTCTACCACCTCGATATCCCAATTACAAACATGTCTTCTGAACTTGAGATTCCACACCACCCAATCATCCACAACTATCATATGATCTGCAACCAAACCGTCTTTATCATCCCCTAATCTGTAAATTTCCAAAAACTTCTCCTAAAGAGAACCATTCTTCCCTCGTATGCTTTTCCAAAACCAAATCATGTTTCCTCTAACCACTTAAAATTATGTGTACTTAAAGAAATCATCCCACTCTTGTAAAATATTCTTCCACAAACCCACCCCATGAGTAAACCGCCCCACTCTAGGACTCCATCAAAGATTCAAGCATCCCCTAGCACCCACAACTCTCCCCCATAACATAGTTTCCTCATGAGGAAATATTAAAATCCACCTACCTAATAGAGATTTATTTAAAAGCTCAAGATTATTCACTCTCGACCCCCCTCTCTAAAAGGCTTCCAAACTTCCGCCATCCCCACTAAATAAGATTTGAAACTGTCCTCATTAACTTTCGCAAAAGTCTCTCATCATATTCTCCATGTTCTTACGGATCAAACCTGGTAAGGACAAGATAAACATGAGGTACGTGGGTAGAGTAGATTGTTCTCTTGATCAAGGTCAACCTACCCACCCCCTCACAATAAGAAATAGTTCTTTTATACACCCATCCTCTTTTTTATTCTATCCAAAATCGGATCCAAAATTTATTGACACTTAAAGTTAGCCCCAAACAGTAAATCAAGATTAGTGGATGAAAATTACCAATCCTGCAACCCAACATCTCAGGCAATCCCTCTGCGCTCTCTATCCCCCCATCTGAATCATCTCAAATTTCTCGGCATTAATCTGGAGATCCGACAATGCCTCGAAGTATATAAGGAGAAAACTTGAGGCCATCACCTAGTCCACTTTCGCCTTACAAAAGATAATCATGTCATCGACAAAGAGTATATGAGAAATCCAAACTGAATTTTCATTGGAACTCCTTACCATACATCTGATGATTCACTTTTCCTTAACTATACACCCCATCATCCGCTTGAAAGCCCTCGTCAGCAAAATGAATAGTAAAGGAGATAAAATACCCCCCTTCCTAAGCTCGCCAAAGCTGCGAAAGAAACCCTCCGAAAACCTATGAAATAAACCCTTCAGGGCCCCATTGATTAAAACAGAGAACCTGACATTAGAGATACACTTCTCGATCTGACGAAATCACCTCTCTCTGAACCCATACTCCTCAATAAGTAGAAAATAAATTTCCAATTGACAATATCATAGGCCTTCTCGATGTCTAGTTTGTATGCAATACCCCGACACTCTACTTCACAGTCTATCTTCCACACACTCATTGGTCACCAGAATGGCATCGAGGATTGGCCTACCACCAATAAAATCATTTTGGTATTCCTTGATTAGAATTAATTACTTTTTGGTGCCTAGTTGACTATATCTTGGTAAAAATCTTATAGGCATTCTCCATCAAACACATGGGTTTGAAATCTCTAAAATCAAATGACCCCCCCCCCCCTTCGAGATCAGTGTAATGAACATTGCATTCAGAATCTTAAAAAATACTTTATCATGGTACTCTACGAAAAAGGCCATCACGTCCCCTCTCATCGCTAATCAACTATGCTAAAAGAAGCCTATCGTGAAATCATTATCTCCTGGGGCCTTGTCCCTGCTCATGGAATTTATCATTTGAACAACTTCCTCCCTGTTGAAGTATCGCTCTATCATCTCGGCCTCTGCCCTTGAAATGCAGCCCAACTCAACCCCGCTTAGTGAAGTAAGCCACTCTTCCACTTCACTAAAGAGGTCCTTATAAAACTAGGAAACATGACTCTCACCTTCTGGACTTCTTTGAACTCATCCTTACCCACTGTAATCTTCCCAATGTGATTTGAAGGCCAATGAGAGATAGACACTTTGTGAAAGAACTTAGTATTCTTGTCTCCCCCCTTTGCCACAACGTTCTTGATTTCTATCTCCATATAATTTTTTCTTGAATAATTATTCTCGCTATATCCTGCTTGATCTACTCCCTTACTCTCTTTTCATACCTAGAGAGATTAGATCTTTCTTCATTCTCATCTAATTGCCTAACTTCCTCCAAAACCCTAGCAATTTTCTCCCCCAGATTACGGAACACATATGTATTACATAACTTGATCTTTACTTTCAGCCTCCCCTTTTAGAAGCTAGTCTGAATCTAGGTGTAACAACCTGAGATTTTTGGGACAATAATTAATTTATTTTGGGATAAATAAATAGGATTTTTATTGGAGAATAATTAAATCGACATTTGAGGTCAAAATTTGGAGATGTTAGAAAGTGTTTCGGATGGCAATTCTGAGGGTGTAGTTGTTTTCGGAAGGGTCGAGATAGTCAAAATGACTGTACTTGGGGTCTATTTAGGTTCTAAAATATTTTAAGTTCGTTTGGCTCAAATTAAAGTTACCGAATCATTTAAAGTGTGTATTATCATTTAAAGTTGTGTATCTTGGGAGACAAGGCTTATTAAGCCTACGGCAGAAATAATTCTCCGTAGAGAGAAAGAGAAATACAAAGAAAGAGAGAGAGAAGAAGGAAAGAAGAAGAGAAAGAGACAAAAGTTGGAATTTTCGGTCATTACGCAATCTCGAGGAGGATTCAGACCTTATGAACTCGAGGCAAGTGATTAAACTTGCTAAATAATTGTTGTGTATCATTTATTTCATGATTTGTGGATATAATTTCCGAGTTTTGGGATAAATTGTTAAAACCTAACTTTTGGGTAAAATCTTAGATTTGTTGTGTAGATAATGGATTTGATGTTAGAAATTAGTTGAGATGTATTCTTGGGTGAATTTTAGTGTTATATATGTGATTGGGTTGAAGAGAAATGAAGAGAAGATGATAAAAATGATTTTTGGGAATTTTTGGCTTTAATAAAATAGCCATTTTCGTGACTTCTGCTAGGCCGAATCGATTCGGCCCCTTACCGAATCGATTCAGAAAGTTGTAGGTGCCCAGGTCTGAGTGACCGAATCGATTCGGGTTGGGGACGAATCAATTAGGCCTGAGACAGAAGCCCAGGTCTTATGACCCAAATCGATTCCCCTTGGAGGCCGAATCGATTCGAAAACTGGGCAACTTCGGGGATGTTTTTTTAGGGAGAATTTCATTCCGTTTCGTTTGAGGTTATAGATTGGGAACCTCTATAGGAGTTATGAGAAGTGTGTTTTGGCGACTTTTAGGGAGTTTCCCTCATAAGATATTTCTTGGGTCATATGGACTTAATTTGAGAAATACCGATTAGAGAATATCGTATATACTAAGTGGGGAAGTCCACTACCATTGAGTTTTCTATTTAGAGATAATTATGGAATTATATGAAAGAGTGAGAAGGCGTTTAGTGATATGGAATTTTGTAAAATCAAATTCCAAATGGAAAACTTTAAAGGTTCATATGATCAATTGAACCATATTATGTATTTAAAATTATAAATGTTGATTGATGTGCATACGGATATAGAAAATATCCTTAACGTTAATTAACTCGGGAGATGTCTCACATAAATGAGAAATGTTGATCGAGGTGCATTACGATATAGATAATATCCTCAGAGTAAATAGAATTGAGAGACGATTCAATTAATTAGAAGTGATGTGGGAACTTCAAGTGAGATATAGTATAGCGCATACTAAGTGGGGAAGTTATGTGAGAATTGACGAGTAGTATATTGAGAGTAAAATATACTATATAATGATATTACTTCATCTACGCCTAAGAGCGTACTATGAGCATGAAATTGTGAGATATATATACCTTATATGATGGTATATATTTATATGATGTTATTATGTATGTATATCTTATGTGAATGATATATATATATATAAGTGAAGCATACCGCCTCCTTGCTATCATAGGGAAGTTGCGCGATGAGGGTGAGCATCCTGGCTCGATGAGCAGAGTGTGGATATTCCCCAGATCATAGTTGTGACAACCCGAATATAATTATGATTAATTATACGTAAATCATGCCTAGCTTGTGTGATATGATTAGTGTGTTATTAATATATGTGATGTTAATTTATTATGTTTAGTCTAATCCTACCTCCAAAAAGCATGAAATGTCGAATTAGTTACAAATACAAAATTTGAAGGTTTCGATAGGAATGTCCATGTTTAAGGCTAGTTTTGACCTTTATGACATAACAATTGACTTGAGGTGAAAACTACATAATTGTAGACAAGTGAGTTATGGTTGTAACACAACAAACGGTGAATGAAACGGAGGTTCGAGTGAGAAGTTATACCAAAATTACGAAACAAGGGCAAAATAGTCCATCCGTTAAGTAGTATTTTGTCTTAATATAGCAACAAATGTTTTATTCTCATTGGTTGGGAAGGGTGGTGGCTTTGGCCGACCTCAAACCCTTAGAATTACCTCTTTATTCAGCCAAAATGCAGCCATGAGAGATTTTAAGCCTAAGGAAAGAGAAGTTGGAAGTTAGGAAGAAAAAGTGAGGAGAAAATTGAAGAAAATTCATAGAAAATTACGAAAAAGCCCCTAAGGTAATTCCAACCATGAATCTTGCTATTTTTTCTTTCATTTACGATTTATATGATATAAATCCTTGATTTTTATTGAACTTTCATGTTTGGGTGCATATGTATGGATATATGCAAGTTTAAGTTAAGTTGAATGTACAAAACCCTAAGATTGCTTTGTTTAGAAACTTTGTTTATTCAAACTTCCATATATTTTTGTATAGTTACTGGAATCGATTGCTTCCAATTGGATATTAACATGGACTCATATATGTATGACTTATCCGAAAATCATGTGAAAATACCAACAAATGAGTCCTTGGTGAGGGTTTGAAGTTCGGGTAAGAAATCTGCCCTAAGGGTAAAAATATGCCCGCCATGTGTTCGGTGTTTTGCTTGACATAGCAAACGAACCTTAAAAATTATGAAACTTTAATATTATATTTTTCAATGTGTTTACTGATGTTGGGTGAAAGATCATAGAAATTTATGATGTAGAAAAATCATGAAAATTCCTGGAAGTTGAATGAACGAGAAAAGAGCCTATAGGGCAGATTTGCTATGTAGTGAAGAAATAGGCTTATTTTGCTCTAGGAAACTCGGAATGATGTGCCGTCTTTTGTTTTGGAAACATGATATAATAAGGATTGGATTACCAAGAATAATTAAAAAGGGTTTGGGCTGTAATTTGAATATGTTAGATATCAGAACCTGAGTCTAGATGGGACTTCATTTTAATGAATGATTTGAATTGAATAATATGATGCTTATGAATTGAGTTATGATTGAAGTTATTCTTTGGACTATTAATATTCTTATGATGATACTAATATTGTGAGAATGATAGGAAGGGAAGGAGAGCTGATTGAACAAGTACATGATAAAGGCAAGGGAAAATCCAGTTAAACTGTCAAGGTGAGTGTACTTATGATTTGTTTCATATATAAATATGAATATAGCTCTAAGAGCGGATTTGTTTGAATACTTCGGTATTCAGGATTTGTTTGGATATTAAAATATCCAGGATTGGTTGGGTCTTATGATCCAGGATTGGAATTGGACAAAGATCCAATGATTTGTTGGAACTTATGTTCCAGGATTTGTTATTGCCAATGGGCAGGATTGTTCGGATTTTATATCCACTTATTCTATATAGAATTTTTATTACATTGTAGGGAAGGAGTACCTCACTAAGCTTAATGCTTACAGTTATATTTTAACAATTTCAGGTTTCTATGCTGCCAACTAGAATACCATATGACCGGTAACTTTGAGAGTTGCACCGTTGGAAGGAGCCGGGGTTTAAATGTGGGGATTTTATCATTGTCACACTGAAGATTTTAATTTACTCACACATTGTATATTTTGCGTTAGTATGGATCGAGTTGATGATTGTGAAATTTTATCGTAGTTAATCATAGTATTGTATTTCCGCTTAAATTATGACTCTGATATTGATTTCGTTATGGCACAATAATAATATTATGTTGATTATGCGCATTATACAGTAAAATATGGATAGATGAATTATATTTCCAATGGGTTCTAGATTATGATTTAATTATTCTAATAATAAATGATTAGTATGGATATTGGGTTTGGGGTGTGACAACTAGTGGTATCAGAGCGTCTAGGTTATTAATTCTGGACGTGTGTGACGATTAGATGGCAGTTATTGATTGATTTGATATTATTGAATTGTTTATATACTAACAAATAGTTTAGTACTGTAAACTGTTTATATTGGTTGTTAGAATTTTATTGTATTACAGATAATTCCAGATGGAACCTGGGAATGGACAACCTAGAGAAGAGGGAGTCGCTTCTCGTACAGAGAATACTGAAGTGGAGCAAAGTGTTGCTGGAAGGGCTAGAGAGCAAGAGCAGCCTACAGAGATGCAAATAATGGCGCAGGCAATGATGAGGATGGCAGAGCAACAAGAAAGAAATATGGCGCAAATGGCAGAACAACAGGCTAGATATCTAGAATCCAAGACTGTGGCCAGGATTGAGAAAGAGGCAAGGAAGGAAATGAAAGATTCCATGCATGAGAAGTTTTTGAAGTTGAATCCTCCAGAATATTCAGGGTCAGTTGAACCTACGGAAGCTGAGATGTGGGTCAGGGATCTAGAAACTATCTTTGCAGTTATGAAGGTTCCAGATAACCAGAAAGTGAATCTAGCTGTGTTTAAGCTCAAAGGAGAGGCGAAATATTGGTGGGAAGCCAGCAACCATTTGGTGCCCAGGATGGAAGGTACTGATGTTATTACTTGGGCTGAATTTATTAAAGCTTTATATGTTAAGTATTTCCCTAAGGTCTATAGGAGGGAGAAACTGAGGGAGTTTATAAATTTGACCCAAGGGAACATGTCTGTGAGGGAGTATGATGCTAAATTTACTGCTTTGTCTAGATTTGCTACTAAGTATGTGCAGGAGGAAGAAGATAAATGTAGTAAGTTTCAAGATGGACTGATTTTGCCTATTCAAAATAGAGTAGCCACTTATGAGTTAGAAGATTATGCTTCTCTGGTAAACAAAGCCATGATAGCAGAAAGGCAAATGAACCAAGGGGTGGCGAGCAGAGAGAGTTTTAAGAAAAGTAGATTCGACGCATCTCAGTATAGGGGAGGTGAGAGTGGAAGTGTTAAGGTGGAACCTCATAAATTTCAGAGAGGTGGTGGAGATAGTGGTAGAGGTCAGGGGTGGAGGATCTTTTGGTTCAGCCAGAAAGTCAGGGAGAGGTGAGGCCCCAATAGGAGGTGTTACATGTTTCTTTTGTAAAGAGGAAGGACATTATAAATCTGAGTGTCCTAAGCTTAAGGGATTGGAATGCTACCATTGTCATCAAGTGGGGCATATTAAGAAGAATTGTCCGCAATTGGCACAGACTCCAGCAGCACATAGTGAAGTAGCAAGCAGAATGTTATCTCCAGGCAGTACAGTGAAGAGTGTGGGTAGAGGACAAGCTAGTGGTTCCAGGCCAGGTGGACGAGTCTTTACGATGAAAGAAGCTCAGATTACGCCAGATGTGGTGACAGGTACACTTTCTGTTAGTGATAGAAGTGCTTATGTTTTGGTTGATCCTGGTTCCACACATTCTTTTGTGTCCTATGCTTTTGCCATATACTTGAATATACCGTGTGCTCGTTTAGATGTGGGGTTGGGTATTTATATGCCTATGGGGGATATGGTTGTAACTGAATATGTTTTTCATGATTGTGTTTTGACTGTGGGGTCTAGAGATACAGTTATAGATCTACTTCCATTGGATATTTCTGATTTTGATATAATTCTGGGAATGGATTGGCTATCCAAATATCATGCATCCATGGATTGTTTCCGTAAGGAAGTTGTTTTTAATATGCCTGGTGAGCCTGAATTTAAATTTGTGGGGGAAAGGAAAATTGTTCCCAGTTGCATCATTTCTGCTATTCAGACGAGGAAATTATTGAGTAAGGGTTGTGAGGGTTTTATTGCATATGTTCTTGACACTAGGAAGGGGGCTTTACAATAAGTCGATGTTCCTATTGTACGGGATTTTCCTGAAGTGTTTCCTAGTGAGTTGCCAGGGTTACCTCCAGAAAGAGAAGTTGAATTTAGTATTGAATTAGCACCAGGGACAACCCCTATTTCTATGGCACCGTATAGAATGGCACCTGCTGAGTTGAAAGAACTCAAGATTCAATTACAAGATTTACTTGATAGGGGGTTCATACGACCTAGCGTATCTCCATGGGGTGCGCCAGTTTTATTTGTGAAAAAGAAAGATTGTACCATGCGTTTGTGTATTGATTATAGGCAACTGAATAAAGCTACAATTAAGAACAAGTATCCTTTACCTCGTATAGATGATTTGTTTGATCAGTTGCAGGGTGTTAAAGTGTTTTCAAAGATAGACTTGCGATCGGGTTATCATCAGGTGAGGGTGAAGGAAAGTGATATTTCTAAAACCGCTTTCCGTACTCGGTATGGTCATTTTGAATTTCTTGTGATGCCTTTTGGGGTGACTAATGCTCCAGCTGTATTTATGGATCTTATGAACCGGGTACTGCATCCTTTTGTTGATTCATTTGTGATAGTTTTTATTGATGATATTCTGATTTATTCCCATGATATGGTTGAACATGAAAAACATCTCACAACTATTTTGAATCTGTTGAAAGATAAGAAGTTGTATGCCAAGTTTAGCAAGTGTGAATTTTGGCTATCACAAGTTGCATTTTTAGGCCATGTTATTTCTGGAGATGGTATATGTGTTGATCCTAAAAAGGTAGAGGCTATTGTGAAATGGGAGAGACCCGATAATGTGACTGAGGTGAGGAGTTTTCTGGGTTTAGCTGGGTATTATAGAAGGTTTATTAAGGGATTTTCTTCAATTGCCTTACCAATGACTAAACTGACTCGGAAAGATGTTAAGTTTGAATGGAATTCTGATTGCGAAAATAGTTTTGATGAATTGAAAAAGAGGTTGGTAACCGCACCTGTTCTTACTATTCCGCATGGTGGAGATGGTTTTGTTGTTTATACCGATGCTTCACATCAGGGGTTGGGTTGTGTTTTTATGCAGCATGGTAAAGTTATTGCCTATGCTTCTAGGCAGTTGCGTACACATGAACGTAATTATCCTATACATGATTTGGAACTTGCTGCTATTGTATTTGCTTTGAAATTATGGCGTCATTATCTATATGGTGAGGTATGTGAAATTTTTACTGACCATCAAAGCCTTAAGTATTTGTTTACTCAGAAGGAGTTGAATTTGAGGCAGAGGCGGTGGATGGAGTTAATTAAAGATTATGATTGTACAATTCACTACCACCCAGGAAAGGCAAATGTAGTTGCAGACGCTTTGAGTAGAAAGGCTTCAGGCAGGTTATCGTGTATTCGATGTGCTAGAGTTGCTCATATTATGGAGTTGAGATTGATGGGAGTGGAATTGCAGCTAGCAGATGGGGACAGATTCTTTGCTCATGTAAGCGTGAGGCCTTTGTTAGCTACCCGTATTCATGATTTGCAAAGTCAAGATCCTTTCCTTGAGAAGAAACGACAAGATCTCCGAGATGGTAAGTCTGAAGATTTTTGTATTGTGAATGATGGCACTTTATTGTATAAGCATCGGTTGTGTGTGCCTAATGTGTGTGGATTGAAAGAGGAAATTTTAGATGAGGCTCATAATTCCATTTATACTATGCATCCTGGTAGCACTAAAATGTATAGGGATTTAAAGGAGCATTATTGGTGGAATAATATGAAGAAGGAAATAGCTGATTTTGTTGCGAGGTGCCTTATATGTCAGCAAGTGAAAGTGGAGCATCAGAAACCTACTGGTCTGCTTCAGCCATTGCCGATACCGGAATGGAAATGGGATCATGTAACGATGGATTTTGTGGTTGGGCTTCCTCGATCTCAGAAGGGGTCAGATTCGATTTGGGTAGTGGTGGATAGATTGACAAAGTCCGCTCACTTTCTAGCAGTCAAGACTACGTATACAGTTGATAGGTATGCTAGATTGTATGTTAATGAAATTATTCGATTGCATGGAGCACCGGTATCTATTGTTTCAGATAGGGACCCTACTTTTACATCCAGATTTTGGGATAGCTTGCAGTATGCTATGGGTACTAACTTGAAGTTTAGTACGGCTTTTCACCCCCAGACAGATGGGCAGTCTGAAAGGACAATACAGATTTTGGAAGATATGCTTAGAGCTTGTGTGCTTGATTTCAAAGGTAATTGGGATGAATATTTGCCTTTGATAGAATTTGCATATAACAATAGTTTTCTGTCTACTATTGGTATGGCTCCATATGAAGCCTTGTATGGTAGACGATGTCGTACACCGATATGTTGGGGTGAAGTTGGTGAAAGGAAGATAGAGGGTCCAGAATTAATTGAAGTCACCACTGAAAAAGTGAAGATTATTCAAGATAGAATGAGAATAGCTCAAAGCAGACAGAAAAGTTATGCGGATAAACGACGAAAAGATTTGGAATTCCAGAAAGGGGATTATGTGTTTCTTCGGATATCTCCATGGAAAGGAGTTATGAGGTTTGGAAAGAAAGGGAAATTAAGTCCACGCTACATTGGACCTTATGAAATCCTTGAGAAAGTCGGGATGGTTGCCTACAAGTTAGCGTTACCACCAGAATTATCTCGGTTACATGATGTTTTCCATGTTTCTATGTTGAGAAAGTATGTAGCAGACCCTTCACATGTATTGGTGGAACAACCTATTGAGTTGAAGGAAGATTTGAGCTACGTGGAAGAACCGCTTGCTATCGTTGATAGGAAAGAACAAATATTAAGATCAAAGGTGATCCCACTTGTGAAAGTTGTGTGGAGAAGGCATTCCATGGAAGAAGCTACATGGGAGAGTGAGGATAGCACGAAAATGCGTTATCCCTATTTGTTTGATTCGGGCAACCAAGGTATGTCAATTTCGAGGACGAAATTTCCTAACAGGGGGAGAATTGTGACAACCCGAATATAATTATGATTAATTATACGTAAATCATGCCTAGCTTGTGTGATATGATTAGTGTGTTATTAATATATGTGATGTTAATTTATTATGTTTAGTCTAATCCTACCTCCAAAAAGCATGAAATGTCGAATTAGTTACAAATACAAAATTTGAAGGTTTCGATAGGAATGTCCATGTTTAAGGCTAGTTTTGACCTTTATGACATAACAATTGACTTGAGGTGAAAACTACATAATTGTAGACAAGTGAGTTATGGTTGTAACACAACAAACGGTGAATGAAACGGAGGTTCGAGTGAGAAGTTATACCAAAATTACGAAACAAGGGCAAAATAGTCCATCCGTTAAGTAGTATTTTGTCTTAATATGGCAACAAATGTTTTATTCTCATTGGTTGGGAAGGGTGGTGGCTTTGGCCGACCTCAAACCCTTAGAATTACCTCTTTATTCAGCCAAAATGCAGCCATGAGAGATTTTAAGCCTAAGGAAAGAGAAGTTGGAAGTTAGGAAGAAAAAGTGAGGAGAAAATTGAAGAAAATTCATAGAAAATTACGAAAAAGCCCCTAAGGTAATTCCAACCATGAATCTTGCTATTTTTTCTTTCATTTACGATTTATATGATATAAATCCTTGATTTTTATTGAACTTTCATGTTTGGGTGCATATGTATGGATATATGCAAGTTTAAGTTAAGTTGAATGTACAAAACCCTAAGATTGCTTTGTTTAGAAACTTTGTTTATTCAAACTTCCATATATTTTTGTATAGTTACTGGAATCGATTGCTTCCAATTGGATATTAACATGGACTCATATATGTATGACTTATCCGAAAATCATGTGAAAATACCAACAAATGAGTCCTTGGTGAGGGTTTGAAGTTCGGGTAAGAAATCTGCCCTAAGGGTAAAAATATGCCCGCCATGTGTTCGGTGTTTTGCTTGACATAGCAAACGAACCTTAAAAATTATGAAACTTTAATATTATATTTTTCAATGTGTTTACTGATGTTGGGTGAAAGATCATAGAAATTTATGATGTAGAAAAATCATGAAAATTCCTGGAAGTTGAATGAACGAGAAAAGAGCCTATAGGGCAGATTTGCTATGTAGTGAAGAAATAGGCTTATTTTGCTCTAGGAAACTCGGAATGATGTGCCGTCTTTTGTTTTGGAAACATGATATAATAAGGATTGGATTACCAAGAATAATTAAAAAGGGTTTGGGCTGTAATTTGAATATGTTAGATATCAGAACCTGAGTCTAGATGGGACTTCATTTTAATGAATGATTTGAATTGAATAATATGATGCTTATGAATTGAGTTATGATTGAAGTTATTCTTTGGACTATTAATATTCTTATGATGATACTAATATTGTGAGAATGATAGGAAGGGAAGGAGAGCTGATTGAACAAGTACATGATAAAGGCAAGGGAAAATCCAGTTAAACTGTCAAGGTGAGTGTACTTATGATTTGTTTCATATATAAATATGAATATAGCTCTAAGAGCGGATTTGTTTGAATACTTCGGTATTCAGGATTTGTTTGGATATTAAAATATCCAGGATTGGTTGGGTCTTATGATCCAGGATTGGAATTGGACAAAGATCCAATGATTTGTTGGAACTTATGTTCCAGGATTTGTTATTGCCAATGGGCAGGATTGTTCGGATTTTATATCCACTTATTCTATATAGAATTTTTATTACATTGTAGGGAAGGAGTACCTCACTAAGCTTAATGCTTACAGTTATATTTTAACAATTTCAGGTTTCTATGCTGCCAACTAGAATACCATATGACCGGTAACTTTGAGAGTTGCACCGTTGGAAGGAGCCGGGGTTTAAATGTGGGGATTTTATCATTGTCACACTGAAGATTTTAATTTACTCACACATTGTATATTTTGCGTTAGTATGGATCGAGTTGATGATTGTGAAATTTTATCGTAGTTAATCATAGTATTGTATTTCCGCTTAAATTATGACTCTGATATTGATTTCGTTATGGCACAATAATAATATTATGTTGATTATGCGCATTATACAGTAAAATATGGATAGATGAATTATATTTCCAATGGGTTCTAGATTATGATTTAATTATTCTAATAATAAATGATTAGTATGGATATTGGGTTTGGGGTGTGACAATAGTCGTCCATTTTAATTATGTGATTATATTTTGGGGGTGAGAAGTCGTGGGTATGTGTCATTCTCACTTGCCGGTTAGGAACTATGACCGCTTCTCAGAGGTTGTGTCCCTGTGTTGGCCGCGATGTCGGTGCTATTGAGTCCGACCGCTGGTCCCCAGGATGGTATATGAGTGATGCCCTGGAAGATGATAACATTGAGAAACCTGCGTCCTCGAGTTATAGCTCATTGGGATGGTTATTATATTACTGGTGTGCTTGGTACTTTGGGTATCGAGGGCATAATGGACCTCAACGACCAACATTGCCAAGGAGTAGTGTATCGGAGGGGTTCCTTGTTTGGATTTTGCTTGCGAGACGTCCCACTCATGAAATGCAGTGCAATGTTGGGAGTGAGGAGAAGTTAGTCCTTAATTCTCATATTTATATATATTAGTATATCTCGACGATCGACAGTGCCAAGGAGTAGTGTATCGGGGGGGTTCCTTATTTGGATTTCGCTTGCGAGACGTCCCATGAACGAAATGCCATGCACTGTTGAGAATTGAGAATAATTATTAAATTGGTTAATTTGTTATTAATAAAAAGATAAATTGGGCTATACGCATCATGCATTGACGGCATAATGAATCTTGATAATAAATACTGCCAGGAGTAGTGTATCGAGGGGGTTCCTTGTTTGGATTTCGCTTGCGAGACGTCCCACGCACGAAACGTAGTGAAGTATTGAGAATTGGGAGAAGTTTATTCCTTAGCACTTAGATGCTAATAACTCACATATAATTATATATGATTATGTCAATGACTAGAATATGAGAAATTCTAGTAAAAGAGGATGTTTATGTATAGTGTATATGTTAGTAAGAGAATGCTTATGTAAACTTTATATGTTAAGTAAGTGAACAAATAATTGAGATGGATAATATTAGAAATTGAAGAACATGATTTAGATGGATTTTAGATGAGTGTCAATTGGGATTAAGTTAGATTACCTTTCCTAGATAGAATCAGGCACTTAATTGGAGATCATGTGCATACGTTTAGTGCGTGCTTTAGTTGAGAGGTGAGTTGGATTTTATGGAGAGCGCTACTCCACCTTAATCATGTCATATTGCATTATAATTATTATGCATTTTAATACACTTGATATAAAATGTTTTCACACCTCGGGCTATGACCCATTTATATTTTCTCTTGTTGTGCACACATATTGTATTATTCTAAGTGTTCCTCCGCAAGGACGCCATTGATGTTCTCCTTCCAGTGTATTCGTAGAGCTGTGGAAGTAGCGGACTGTTGCGGCATTTTGTTATAGTCGATTCCTATCTTTTGTGTATCTAGATTAGGATTCAGTTTGTATATCGGGTTTATACCCAAGTGTTGTAGAGTAGCACTTTTATATTTTCTTTCTCAGATTATTGTACTGTCTGTGACCCGGCCGCATATTCGGGTATTTTACTTCATACGTTGTGTTGTATTCTTTTAAATATTATTTCATGCATGTGTGTGTCCCTTATAATATTTAGAGTTATGTTGCTGGTTAGTATCTACGTGTTTGGTTTTAATTAAAATGTTTTAAATTTTTGACGCCCTCTTTTTGTAGTAATGGGTAGTTAGGCGTGTTTTTATTAGGATCGTAAGTAGATGCTGAGAATGATCCACTTGCGATTCCTGATTATTTTAGTATAGGGCTGGCCACCCGTTATTATTTTGAGCGGATTGTCACAGGTGGTATCAGAGCATCAGGTTCTAGTGTCTTTAGGATCTGTGTGGGTTACTGCGATCTTCCGTAAGCGTTCTTGAGGTAGAGCCTTATTATTAGGACTGTTATGTTCTTACGTCCATATTTCTTCCGTGATGAGAAAACATTTGAAAGGCGTTCTGATACAATTGTTCTTGTTTCAGATGCCACCGAAGAGAAGTCGTTCAGTCAGGGCAAATAAAGGGGATGAGAGTGTGGTACCCCAAATGCCTCCCAGGACTATGACTATAGATGAAGTTGCCAATATTATGGCACAAGCAATAACTGCTGCCATTTCTACGATAGCACAGCAACCTGCTATTTAAGTAGCCCAAATCCATTAAGGACAATCTTTGTGGGAAGGATTTAGGGAAGATTTTAGTAAGGGACATCCTCCAGAGTTCTCGGGGGGAGTTGATGCGATGGCTGCAAGCCGATGGAAGAATAGTATGCAGGGGCACCTCCATATGGTTGAGTGTAGTGAGGTGCAAAAGTAATTTTTAGCCACCTTTAAGTTAACAGGAGAAGCTCTCCAATGGTGGGAGTCTGTCACCACATCTGAACAGAGAGATACATTACCCATAACAGATTTTTGGGAACAGTTTGACCGAAGGTATTATCCTTCCCCGATTCAGAAGGAAATGAGGAGGAAACTGCGGGATGTGTTTCAAGGTGATAGAATGGTGGCAGAATATGAAGAAGAATTTACTCGATGGGAAAAATTAGTACCTGATGAGGTAAATACGAAAGAGGAGCGTATATCGAAGTTCATGTGAGGGTTAGATTGGAGAATTCGGAAGCATTTGTTAAAGAGCCTAGTGTTAGTGACTTTCGTCGAGGTAGTGAATGCGGCACTGCTACAGTGTCATAAATATCATCTTCGTTCGCAAGGGGGTAAGAACTTTGGAGACTTAGGTTCATCAAGTAGGTCTGGCGAAGAGAGTTCCAGTAATGCCAGAGGGTATAAGTAGGATTGTCGAGGGTCGCAACGGCGTTTTGTTCCTCAAGGTGGGCCGAGAGGATTTGCGGGTAGATGTTTCTTTTGTAAGGAAATAGGTCATAGAAAGAGAGATTGTCCTAAAAGAGGTAATGGACCACGTTTTGAAGAAGTTTTGGAAGTGCAACCCTTACAACAGATTCGAGGTCATTTTAGGCCAGGGGACTTTACGTGGGAACCCAATGATGAGGAGATAAAATCGGACTAGAGATGGATGATGTAAGTTATTTTTCTTTGTAATTAGGATTATACTATATGAAATTTTAGGCGTATTATGTGACAGATAGTTATGAGAGGGTAGTGCTATAACCCTATTATGTATGGAATGACCCTAAAGGGGAATTTTGAGCAAGTGAGGCTCTTATGTTTCTATCTTTTGAGAGATTAGATTATGTTGTGATGTGCTAGAAAGAGAGCTATAACTTTATTGTGAATGTAAGAATTGTTATTGTGTAGTGAGTAGTAATGATAAAGCTACTTTTTTTTATATAGTCATGTTAGACTTATAAAATTATTGTATTCCAGTTATAGAAGAGCCTAGTGAATGGCAATATATATTAATATGATGTGAGAGATGATTTCTGAAAAGAATTCAGAATTTAGTGGATTGTTGTTGAGCGAGAGATTTTAACTCATAATTATGTTGATTCTGAGAACTATATATTATTATGAGTATGAGAATTGTTAAAACCTTATGTCATGGGCATAAGGTATTTTTATTTAAATGTCAAAAGACATAAAGCGTTTTTAAAATAAACTGTTTTCAAAATAAAACTTTTTATAGGACTTTGGGCCATATCAAAATGATATATACAATATTTTTTTTAAACTCTAGTCCGGATCTAACAATCTCTCAATCCCCAACGTCGCTACATATTAGTGTATTGGGAGGGTTCCTTGTTTAGATTTCGCTTGCGACACCTCCCTCGCATAAAAGTAGCAAATGTCAGGAATTGAGAGGAGTTAAATCCTTGGACCTTTCACAAATTTTTTATATTATTAGTACGTTAGTATAATTTAATATATTTCTAGTTATGGTACTATTGAGGCAAGAGAAGCCTAATTATGTTGTTATGAGTAGAGCTCGAATACAAAGGGTGTATGGGCGCCCAAATTGCTAAAATTGGTTTTATATAAATTAAATAAGTTCGTCGTGAGAAGTGGGAGGTTTGGGTATAGTGTTAGGGAGGTTAAGTGTAGTAGGAATTAGTTGAGCTTTGGAGTATTAGGCTTAGCTTAATTTCGGGATGAAATTCTTGTAAGTGGGGAAGTCTGTAAGAACCCGAGATTTTTGGGACAATAATTAATTTATTTTGGTGGAAATAAATAGGATTTTTATTGGAGAATAATTAAATCGGCATTTGAGGTCAAAATTTGGAGATTTTAGAAAGTGTTTCGGATGGCAATTCTGAGGGTGTAGTTGTTTCCGGAAGGATCGAGATAGCCAAAATGACTGTACTTGGGGTCTATTTAGGTTCCAAAATATTTTAAGTTCATTTGGCTCAAATTAAAGTTACCGAGCCATTTAAAGTGTGTATTATCATTTAAAGTTGATTATCTTGGGAGACAAGGCTTATTAAGCCTATGGGAGAAATAATTCTCCTTAGAGAGAAAGAGAAATAGAAAGAAAGAAAGAGAGAAGAAGGAAAGAAGAAGAGAAAGAGAGAAAATTTGGGATTTTCAGCCATTACGCGATCTCGAGGAGGATTCAGACCTTACGAACTTGAGGCAAGTGATTAAACTTGCTAAATAATTGTTGTGTACCATTTATTTCATGATTTGTGGATATAATTTCTGAGTTTTTGGATAAATTGTTAAAACCCGACTTTTGGGTAAAATCTTAGATTTGTTGTGTAGATAATGGATTTGAGGTTAGAAATTAGTTGAGATGTATTCTTGAGTGAATTTTAGTGTTATATATGTGATTGGGTTGAAGAGAAATGAAGATAAGATGGTAAAAATGAATTTTGGCAATTTTTGGCTTTGAAAAAGTAGCTATTTTTGTGACTTCTGCTAGGCCGAATCGATTCGGCCCCTTTCCGAATCGATTTGAAAAGTTGCAGGTGCCCAGGTCTTAGTGACCGAATCGATTCGGCCCCAACCCGAATCGATTCGGCCTGAGACAGAAGCCCAGGTCTTATGTCCCGAATTGATTCGCCTTGGAGGCCGAATCGATTCGAATTTGGACCGAATCTATTCGAAAAAAGGGCAACTTCGAGGATGTTTTTCTAGGGAGAATTTCATTCCGTTTTGTTTGAGGTTATCGATTGGGAACCTCTATAGGAGTTATGAGAAGTGTGTTTTGGACACTTTTAGCGAGTTTCCCTCATGAGATATTGTTTGGATCATATGGACTTAATTTGAGAAATACCGATTAGAGAATATCGTATATACTAAGTGGGGAAGCCCACTACCATTGAGTTTTCTATTTAGAGATAATTATGGAATTATATGAAAGAGTGAGAATGCGTTTAGTGATATGGGATTTTAATATCAAATCCCCAAAGGGATAACTTTAAAGGTTCATATGATCAATTGAACCATATTATGGATTGAAAATTATAAATGCTGATTGATGTGCATACGAATATAGAAAATATCCTTAACGTTAATTAACTCGGGAGATGTCTCACATAAATGAGAAATGCTATTCGAGATGCATTAGGATATAGAGAATAAACTCAAAGTAAATAGAATTGAGAGACGATTCAAATAAATGGAAGTGATGTGGGAACTTCAAGTGAGATATAGTATAATGCATACTAAGTGGGGAAGTTATGTGAGAATTGACGAGTAGTATATTGAGAGTAAAATATACTATTGAATGATATTATTTCATCTACGCCTAAGTGCGTACTATGAGTACGAAACTGTGTGATATATATACCTTATATGATGGTATATATTTATATGATGTGATGATGTATGTATATCTTTTGTGAATGATATATATATAAGTGAAGCATACCCCCTCCTTGCTATCATAGGGAAGTTGCGCGATGAGGGTGAGCACCCTGGCTCGATGAGCGGAGTGTGGATATTCCCCAGGTCATAGTCGTCCATTTTAATTATGTGATTATATTTTAGGGGTGAGAAGTCATGGGTATGTGTCGTTCTCACTTGCCGGTTAGGAACTACGACCGCTTCCCGGAGGTTGTGTGCGTGTGTTGGCCGCGATGTCGGTGATATGGAGTACGATTGCTGGTCCCCAGGATGGTATATGAGTGATGCCCTAAAAGATGATAGCATTGAGAAACCTACGCCCTCGAGTTATAGCTCGTTGGGATGGTTATTATATTACTGGTGTGCTTAGTACTTTGGGTATCGAGGGAATAATGGACCTCAACGACCAACATTGCCAAGGAGTAGTGAATCGGGGGGGTTCCTTGTTTGGATTTCGCTTGCGAGACGTCCCACGCACGAAACTCAGTGAAATGTTGGGAGTGAAGAGAAGTTAGTCCTTAATACTCATATTTATATATATTAGTATATCTCGACGATCGAAAGTGCCAAGGAGTAGTGTATCGGTGGGGTTCCTTGTTTGGATTTCGCTTGCGAGACGTCCCATGCACGAAACGTCGTGCACTGTTGAGAATTGAGAATAATTATTAAATTGGTTAATCTGTTATAAATAAAAAAAGAAATTGGGTTATACGCGTCATGCATTGAGGGCATAATGAATCTTGATAATCAATACTGCCAGGAGTAGTGTATCGGGGGGTTTCCTTGTTTGGATTTCGCTTGCAAGACGTCCCACGCACGAAACGCAGTGCAATATTGATAATTGGGAAAATTTTAGTCCTTAGCACTTAGATGCTAATAGATCACATATAATTATATATGATTATGTCAATGACTAGAATATGAGAAATTCTAGTAAAAGAGGATGTTTATGTATAGTGTATATGTTAGTAAGAGAATGTTTATGTAAACTTTATATGTTAAGTAAGTGAACAAATAATTGAGATGGATAATATTAGAAATTGAAGAACATGATTTATGTGGATTTTAGGTGAGTGTCAATTGGGATTAAGTTAGATTACCTTGCCTAGATAGAATCGGGCACTTAATTGGAGATCATGTGCATACGTTTAGTGCGCGTTTTAGTTGAGAGGTGAGTAGGATTTTATGGAGAGTGCGACTCCACCTTAATCATGTCATAATGCATTATAATTATTACTCATTTTAATACACTTGCTATAAAATGTTTTCACACCTCGGGCTCTGACCCGTTTATATTTTCTCTTGCTGTGCACACATATTGTATTATTCTAGGTGTTCCTCTGCAAGGACGCCATTGATGTTCTCCTTCCAGTGTATTTGTGGAGCTGTGGTAGTAGCGGATTGTTGTGGAATTTTGTTATAGTTGATTCCTATCTTTTGTGTATCTAGATTAGGATTCAATTTGTATATCGGGTTTATACGCATGTGTTGTAGAGTAGCTCTTTTATATTTTCTTTCTCAGATTATTGTACTGTCTGTGACCCCACAGCATATTCGGGTATTTTACTTCATACGTTGTGTTGTATTCTTTTAAATATTATTTCGTGCATGTGTGTGTACCTTATAATATTTAGAGTTACGTTGTTGGTTAGTAGCTGCATGTTTGGTTTTAATTAAAATGTTTTAAATTTTTGACGCCCTCTTTTTGTAGTAATGGGTAATTAGCCATATTTTTGTTAGGATCGTCAGTAGATGTTGTGAATGATCCACTTTCGATTCCTGATTATTTTAGTATAGGGATGGCCACCCGTTATTATTTTGAGCGGGTTGTCACACTAGCATTACATTCCACCTTAAAATTTCTCCACCAATCCGTATTTTATCCATCTTTTCCGTCTCCTTGAGCCATAGATTTCAAATCTAAATGAAGTCCTTCTTTTTCTCCACCCTCCCCACTTTAGCAAGATTGATCTATGATCTGATGTTACCCTAGGTAAACAAGACTGGATAACCTCTATATGGTGCTTCTTTCACCCCGGAGAGATAAGTAAATGATTTGATCTTGATAAGGAGGGCATATCTATTGCTAGACCATATGAACAAACCACCCTATCACGGTAGATCCAACAACTTCATTTCATCAATAAAATGTAAAACTCCCACATGTATAACACCCCCGCTTCTTTCGGAAGCAAATTTGACCACATTAAAAACTCTCCTAAACACTAAGGGACCCCCCAAACACCATGGACTCTCGTAAGCTCCTCTCACAACTCCCATCTAATGACATCTTCCACTGGTCCATAAATACTAGAGAAAATCCCGATGAACCCATCCCCAACATTTCTAAATAACCAGGAGGGAATCAAATTTCCTTACATATTATTCAGTACTTTAATGACTCTAGAGTCCCACATAATGATCAATCCACCCGAAGCACCCATGACATTCATAATAAACCATTTTACCCATTGTCTACCCCAAATGGAACTTCCTAACCCTCTATCTACCTTACTCAACTTTGTCTCCTGAATGCATATAATATCTTGCTTCCATTTCGTAATGGCCCCACTCACCTAGCCATGTTTCTCGGGACCATTCAAACCCATTACAATCCACAAGATCAACCTAATCTTCATAAAAAATCCTAAAATATAACCAAAATCTTCCCCTCATTCCTCGTCTCTCCATCTCACCCTTATTTCACCTTGTAACCCCCTTACCATGCCTTCCTATTTTATCGAAGAGGCCTCCGACCATATTTTCACACAACTCATAATCAATCCCAAAAACCTTGCTAAAATCTCCAAACATATTTTCTGCACATCCTTTTGGATCTTCTACCCAACCCTCATCCCCCCTATCCCTATAGTCATCCATTTCCCTAGGAATAATAATATCAACCCATAAGTTAGGGTTGTTTAAGTCGGCGGTGGTACTACAAATGCCCCTACCACCACTCCTACGTCCACCAAAAAATAATTATTCACACTCACTATCCACTATAATCACTAAATTTTTATTAGAATCGGCTATAGTATCTCCCCCTTTTCCCCTTCTAAATAACGAACCTCTTGAAACCTTTTGAAACCCCCTTTAGACTTCCCCATAACTAACCCATTATTTTTAGTGGCTTTACCAGAGGTAGAAAAGGCTTTAATGTTTTTTAGACCAAATAGAGAATAGCAAAATAAATTTCTTTTCATCCAATTTTCCTAATTATGGCTACCTTGACTCTAAGTAACTCATTCCAATTAACCATAACTTTCATGGCACTCGTAATTTTTTCACACTATCTTAACATTTGGAACATAGTGTACTGACTTAAAATTAATAAAGATAATATATTCTACGAATCCCCCGCATTCAAAATGATCTTTCTCAGAATCTAAAACCCTGTCTTGTACCATATTAAAAAAAACGAGCTGAATCGACTACCTTTTTTCCACTAAAGTAACTGGCGTGTTCTAACCCACACTCGCTAACCCCAGCTAAGGCGTCTTCCCCCAACTGTGTCTTCATTTGTGAGTCCACTTTCTCACCAACATCTATGCAACCAACATGTATATTATTCAACTGCCCATAATCAACCACTTTAACTACACCAAAACGCGCCTTTAGTAACAGTATTTTACTGTTACTAAAAATATTAGCAACATAATTTTTCCATTAGAAAAAAGGCACGGGGAACAAAATTAATAACAGAATTTTACCGTTACAAGTAACGATAAAATTTTGTTACTACTTTTGAATTTACCAACAATATTTTACTGTTACTAATTCTTATTTAGTAACAGACTTTTGTGTTACTAATTTTACCTTATTGCGCCCTTTTTATAAAACTTTTGTCTGATTTTTTAACGGTAAAGATCCGTTAGTAATATTAATACATATTTAAAAATAATAATTTTCAAAATCCAATATCCTTAATATAAACAGATTTAATTATTCTTATCACACTATTCAAATCCTAAGAACATATACAAAAATAGTCAACATAAATAAGGGAATTATTTTCAACATTTACATTTTGTATAGGACTCCACTCTTTATTTACAAAAGAAACTTAAACCGAACAAATGAAACATCGTAATACAATCATTTCTAAAGTTACATTATTTTCATAAATGCATCCAATATAACACCCTAATATAATTATAACAAAATGAGATGTTTTTATATTATAATCAAACAAATGAAATATAAAAAAGAAGTCCGTCGACTCCATTTTTAAATCTTCAACAATGGAGAAAAATCATATTATTTTGCATCCACCTTGACCTCCACCTATGACCATCATCAAATGTTAAAGATGATAATAACTATCATCATCACCCATGATAGTAATTGAGCAATGTCAAAACCCACTATTATCCTTAGACGTGTAAAATCATACAGGTGCATGAAAATAACTATTGTTAGATATGTGTATGCTTCAGTAATAAAATCTTGGTTGCGAGGGAGCCTTGTTGCAATAACTTACATTGAAAAAGAAGCAGCGCCCCAAACCTGACCCCAACCATCCTATAATGTGGTTGTGGTTATGGTTGGTGATCTACCTCAACAAATGGATAAAGAGGGAGAGTATATCACCATTTGTATGGTACAAAACCTGCCAGAACAAATACTGGACAATATTAAGTAACTCACGAGTAATATATTACACCAGGATAGAAAACAAAATTATCTATTTTAAAATTGAATTGGAATATAGATTTTAACATAAAAGTTTTGCAAAATGCAGATACCATCTTATCATGATTAATTCATACAATAAATTATTGGCACAGATCAATTAGTATTGAGGTCATTCATTCATATTTAAATGTCTTTATTTCAAATAATTATGCAGTAGATTTAATTAATTATTGACAATGCACTAGCATATGCAATTGTCCTATTGATGTAATGAAAACAGTATAGAACATAAATCCACCCTTGTATTCACAAGGAAATCACAATTGAGAAGGGGGAAATTCAAAATTGTATTAAGTCCATCTCTTCCCCAAAACATCAGCTTACTAATCTGACAAGCAGACTAAAAGATGTCCTGTTAATATATCAACATCAACATACTAAGACCATAGAACTAATAAACACCAAACTAAAAAAATTTCACAATAATTTACTTTATCTAAAGCATTGAATATATCAACATTAGCATGTCGTAAAAATTTGTACTAATCTAACAATAAGAAAAACCCACAGATTCATATATAAAGAATGGTTTACATAACATGTTCTTTAAGGGAACATGTTAATTATCCAATAAGAAAAAACAAATACGCAACTGACTAGGCATTAAAAAATCCAACAGATTTAGTAGGTGTTATTTTATTTTTGTTTTTTTCTAATCCAATTGACAATTCAATATGTATATGAAATTCAAGTGACAAACCAAGTATTTAGGTATTCAAAGAAGTTTGGAGAGAGCTACATTAACAAGCCCAAAATGTGACACTATGTGCATTGCTACTTATTGCACTGTTGGGATGAAGAGGGGTCCAATGCACTGAGAAGAGATTTCAAGGAGAGAGGAGAAAACGTTGGGGCATGGAGGCAAGCTTGCTACAAGCCCCTCGTGGACATAGCATCCCAAAAATGGTGGGACATTGATGCCATCTTCAACATGCACCCTCGCGTCTCTATTTGGTATATGTCCCTACCAAGCTTCATGATGTGACTCAAAATGTGTCTCTAGTGCGTGTAAATACGGTTAAAGTGTAAACTGACCGCGTAAGTAATAATTTGAACAAGTCGGGTATTGAACACATGGACTTAGATGAAGAATCGTAATGATGAATAAGAAGAACGATTAACCCTAGGATTGACTCAGAGAAAGAAAGGAAAATATGATGATTTTGCGACTTTCTTATCAACTAATGCAATTTAATGAGACTAGTAACTAAATTACGTATGCGAGAAGAACTAAATGAGTTTTAAATAAATATGAGAAAATGGAGTTAGGGCATATTCCCCCGAACCATTGGTGATTACGTAGAACATAAAAGCTTCAAAAATTAATGCTTTCCATTCTAAGAGACATCAAAGACTCTCTAAGAATTCAACATATGAGGACTTTATTCCGCACAATATTAAATCAAAAATTGTATTTGACGAGGATGATAAATTATCAAGAAGCCAATTGCACCATTAAACATTTCAGTTACCTAGGGCAAACAAAATTAAAAGACCTACAACCTTGGTCTTGATCAAGTTTAAACCTTGGAATGATGAATTACTTTTTATTCTCTTTTAAGTCCATATGTGTTACCTAGGTTGGGTTCATTTACCCCAACCCATTAGAAATCTAGCCTGACATGGTAAAACTGTAACTAATCATGATAACTACGTTGCTTCTACTAAAAACCATAACAAAATTATTTCTAAACATGCATGAGGGTCTTGGAATTCTAGAAAATAAACAAAACATGCAATGAATATTAACACCAAGAACAATGTAGGGAAATACAAACTTTATTGACGAAAACCTTGAGAATTATTCCATGAAAGTATACTTTTGATGAAGAAATTGAAAACTAGGGTTCTTGAGGCTTCTCCCTCTATTTCTCTTTGAAAAATTAATTAAAAAGTGGTCTAATTTCAAACTGTAACAATACAAAGTCCTTTTTTCAAGAGTTCTAACCTAATACAACTCAACTCAACTCAACTTAACAAAGCCTTTTCCCAATTATTTGGGGTCGGCTACATGAATCTTATTTTTTCATTCCATTCTGTCCAGTGAAATATCTTCGGTTAAACCACATGATATCATGTCCTTTTTTATAATATCCCACCAAGTTAATTTAGGCCTACCTCTACCCCTTAGGTTACCATTAATACTAACTAAATCACTCTTCCTTACAGGAGCATCCATTGGTCTACGCTTGATGTGTCCAAACCATCTAAGTCGATTTTCTCTCAATTTATCTTCTATAGGAGCTACTTTTACAGTTTCATGAATTTCTTCATTTTTAATTTTATCCTTTCGAGTTTTACCACAAATCCATCTTAGCATTCGCATTTCCGCCAAACTCATTTTTTGCACATTTTGTTTCTTGGTTGCCCAACACTCTGTCCCATATAACATGGCGGGTCTAATGGCCGTCCTATAAAATTTTCCTTTTAACTTCAAAGGTATATGCATATCACACAGAACGTCGGTCGCACTTCTCCACTTAACCCAGCCTGCTCTAATCCTATGCGTAACATCATCACTAATATCTCCATCTTTTTGTATAATCGATCCTAAATAATGAAAATGGTCATTTTTAGGTATTTCTTGACCCTCCAATTTCACCACATCTCCAGTTGTCCTCCTATTACTACTAAAATTACACTCCACATATTCTGTTTTAGTTCTGCTTATTTTAAATACTCTTGTTTCTAAAGTTTCTCTCCACAATTCCAACCTAGCATTTATTCCCATCTTAGTCTCATCGAATAAAACAATATCATCTGCAAATAGCATACACCATGGCACCTCATCTTTTATTTGTCCAGTTAACCCATCCATAACAAGAGCAAAGAGATAATGACTTAATGCTGAATCTTGGTGTAGCCCTACCGTAATTGAAAATTCACTACTTTCTCTAGCTGATGTTCTTACTGTAGTCATCGCACCATCATACATATCCTTGATTACATCAATATATCTGCGAGTCACTTCTCTTTTATGTAGAACCCACCATATTATATCTCTGGGTATCCTATCATACGCCTTCTCCAAATCTATAAAAATCATATGAAGATCCTTCTTTTTCTCTCTATACCGCTTCATTAATCTCCTCAATAAATAGATTGCTTCCATTGTTGACCTCCCAGGCATAAACCCAAATTGATTCTCAGATACTGTTGTCTTCAATCTTAATCTGTATTCAATCACTCTCTCCCAAAGTCTCATTGTATGACTCATTAACTTAATACCACGATAATTTGAACAACTTTGTATGTCCCCTTTATTTTTATAAATAGGTACTAAAATACTTTTTCTCCATTCATCGGGCATCCTATTAGTCATTAAAATTCTATTAAATAATTTTGTAAGCCCTGATACTCCATCCTCCCCTAAGCACTTCCAAACCTCAATAGGGATACCATCTGGTCCTAAAGCCTTCCCTGTTTTAACCTTTTTTAGAGCAATCCTGACCTATGTTGTCCTAATTCTACGAAAAAATATATCTTCTCGAGTCTCCCTAAGTTCCTCTATATCTAATCTACTCCCGTTATCTCCATTTAATAACCTCTCAAAGTAGTTTTTACATCTTTCCATAATTTCATCATCTTTGACTAGGACTCTTGAATCATCACTTTTGATGCACTTAACATTATTAAAATCTTTTGTTTTCCTATCCCTAAATTTAGCAAGCTTATAAATACTTGTTTCCCCTTCTTGTGTTCCTACTTTTGTATAAAGATCATCATACGTTTTTAACTTAGCATCTCTTACCACTTTCTTAACTTACTTTTTAGCCCATTTATATTTCTCAAAATTCTCTTCATTTCAATTTATTTGCCATGTTTTAAAGCACCCCCTTTTAATTTTTACTATATTATGTACTTCTTCATTCCACCACCAAGTTTCTTTAGACTGTGGCCCTTTGCCTTTTGATTCTCCAAGAATTTCTTTTGATATTCTCCTAATGCATGTGGCCATCTTATTCCACATTATGTTAGTTTCTTCTTCACTATTCCAAGTTGCTTAATTTAATACTTTATCTTTAAATAGTTCTAATTTCTCTCCTTTTAAATTCCACCACCTAGTTCGTGGGTTAATCTTCACTTTTCGCACTCGTGATTGATTTTTAATATTTATATCCAACACCATTATCCTATGTTGTGAGGTTAAGCTCTCTCCCAGGATAACTTTACAATCTTTACATGTTAATCGGTCTCCTTTCCTAGTAATGAAAAAATCTATTTGGCTCTTATGTGTTCCACTTTTATAAGTTATTAAGTGTGCAAGCCTCTTTTTAAAACATGTATTTACTAGTACAAAATCATAAGCCATCGCAAAATATACGATAGACTCTTCCCCGTCGTTCCTATCTCCAAAACCATGTCCTCCATGCACTATCTTTTATCCTACACGATCTTCTCCTATATGGCCATTAAATTCTCCACCTATATAGATTTTCTCGCCTAGGGATATTTCTTGAATTAGTTCATCCATTTGTTCCCAAAATTGTACTTTAGTGTGCTCATCTAATCATACTTGAGGTGCATAGGCACTAACAATATTAATTATGTTTTCAACTAATACCAATTTTACAAGTATAAGTCTATCACCTTTCCTAATAATGGTTACGATATCGTCCTTAAAGTTTTTATCTACTATTTTTCCAACTCCGTTCTTATTTCTATGTTTTCCTGTATAATATAATTTAAATCCTGTATTTTCTATTTCTCTAGCTTTCTCACCGACCCATTTAGCCTCTTGTAAATAAGCTATGTTAATTTTTCTTCTTATCATGGTATCTACTAACTCCATCCCTTTTCTTGTCATAGTCCCTATGTTCCAAGTCGCTAACCTAAGTCTAGTATCCTGAACTAGCTTCTTTACCCGCACATGTCCAGCTTGTTGCAGGAACCCTTGCGTATTTATAATCGCATTCGGGAGCCGATGCGACGCCCCTTGCCTATTTTTCGAGACACCTGGTGCCAGGTGTAACGCCCCTTGCCTATTTTTCGAGACACCCGGTGGCAGGCGCAACGCATCGCTTAAGGGGAATGCCCTAGCATTAGCACGTATATTCATAGGATTCATGTTCATAAGGATCTGACAAAGTTTTACGCTGGCTGTCAGCTACCTAACGCAACCCTCCTCCTTTTTCCGGGCTTGGGACCGGCAGTGTCAAAAAATTAAGAAGTTAAACACGACACAGGCGGAGTTTCCTAACCTAATACAACTCTAGGCAAAAAAAATAGGGCCAAAATAAAAATCCTGCTTGAGATAAATTATAACGGTTTTAAAGAGTGACACGTGTTTTTGTGGATCTGGAGCATTACTAATGGCGGACCAGTTCCCTATTAACCAACCTACTTCTTCTTTCTTCCTGCCTTAGTTTTGCCTCATTGATTCTTCTGATCGTCGAATGTGCATAACTTCTTCACCGTAACTCGAATTAAGGTGCCATTTTTCCAGTATTCTTGTGACTTTAAGATCCTTAACTTTCCATTCAGCCAAACCTTCGGAGTAAGTCTAAAAAATTACAAAAATGTCCTTTAACTTCCCATTGCTTGGTTTCTCTTACTATTTTGAGTTCTCTCTCGCACTATCTTGCCTGAAATACCTATAAAACACATAAGAGATATACAAAGTATGAAATACTTGCTAAAAAGGGTTAGTAAAATAAATATAAGACAAATTCAAGTTAATTACAATACACGGGATCATAAAAATACCTAAATTAAGGGGATAAATGTGAAGAATTTATGCCTAATCAAATCCCCCTAACATAGAACTTTGTACGTCCCAATCAATGTAAAAGAATAAGTGTAAGAGTTAAAGACCCTTCAAAAAATTTATTGAGATAGAATACCTTTTTATGAGGGCAAGCGATTGCATTTTGCGTATACAACAAGCTATTAAACTCCTAGGTTACCCTAGTAGGATGAGTGGTGTCTCGTGACGGTTTGTATTGATTACACCCATAAAATTCATTTTTCGACTCAAAGAAAAATCAAAATACTTATAAATTGTACAATTTAAATTCTCCAAAAATGGTCAACGTAAATTTATATTCAAGAGCCTCAATTCATAGTGTGTGTGCGTGTGTTCGAAGCTAAAATTTAAACGTTAATTTCCACCGATTGATTATTACGTTACTTTCTAAAAATTCATTTTGATTCAATTTCTCACGGATGCTCTCACAAACTAATCACTCGAATTGTTGCTAATTCTCTCGGTATGCGTGATATAAAAGAGTAAATATAATGGATACAAATTTTTATGGTGAAAAGATTTCTTCATCGGGTTACGATCATTTAGTAAACGAGGAAATCATTTCTTATTCGCACCAATTAATCTCGCATCTTGTCTTTTTGTGTCTTAGCTCTCCACGCCGTAATCAATTTCACAATTTGGACTCAGTTAAGACCTTTTTGAGTTGTAAGGTGTGTTGGGTAACAGGAGAATGGTTGGAAAATTCAAAATTGGAAAATGTTCTTATAATGTCCAACAGTGCTTTTTCGGGATTTTGCTCATTATTCTCTTCTTTTTTCATTTTTTTCCCTATTTTCCTATTATTCTTTTCTTGCTACTTTTGTTGAGAATTTTTCTTTTACTTTTCTTGCCCCTTTTTAATGCACCATTTAGACTTTATTTATAAATTTTCAATTTTCACAATTCCAGGGTAATTTGTTTTTCGGGTGACAAATGAAAAGGAAAATTTTTATTAGGCTCAATTTGGCTAGCAAAAGAGGTAGATTTTTCCCAACTTTTTATGGCTAATTTTTTTAGGTAAACAAACGATGGCCTACTTCATTGTCCTAATTACTCATTATTTTACCATATGCCTCTCGAGGTGAATTTAGTTTATAGATATTTCGTGCTTTGAAGACAACATCTCACATGTTTCCTGTAACCGATCAAAATAAAGGAATTGAGATCCTCAATAAAATAAAATGAACTTTGAGTTAACCATTAACTCTGATTGATTTATTTACTCGAAAAAAGTGAAAGGCTTGAAATCTCACCAGGTTAAGTAATCTCCACACTTATTCGTTAAGTCGTCAATTTTCTTTCAATTTCCATCTTTGGTCAATTTTGGCTTAGTGCTTTGGATTTTTAACAATTTGAGACTTCAAACACATTTTTGTGGGACATTTTTGAAAAATTTAAATTCCAAATTTTATTTATTTTGGAGAAAAATACTTTTGATTTTTTATAATTTTTTAGTTTTTTGGAAATTTTTCAAATTTTCTATTTTTTTTGGCATTTTAAAAATTTGTGAAGTTTTTAAAAGACACACTTGTCTCCTCCCTTAGACTTTTGCATTGTCCTCAATTAAAAGGACTAAAATCTAAAGAAGAAAAAGAATAAGTGCGAAAATAAAATGAACAAATATTAAAATGCAATACGACACTATATAACTCCAACACATGACTCAAAAATACTATAAAAATAACACCATACGCATCGGGGTGTGACGTCCTCTCTCTCTCCCCTAAGACTTACCCGACCCCATGAACGGGGTCCAATACTCTCCTCGTCTCCCCCTTCTTCACATAGTAAATCAATAGTCAAAATAAGTTAGGACTAACCCTATAGATAAGAGGGATACCATGAGGCTCATGATGACTGGGGTGAATGGGATCCTCATGGTGCCTAGTCAAATCACAATATACTTCCTCGACTTGGGGGGGGGGGGGGACATCACGATCACAATTAGAGAGACATGCTAAACCTAGATCTCCCTTAACTTCAGGAATGCATGGGTTGGCTCTAAATTGGACGAGACTCGAGTCCTCTCCTCTATCGCATTCGAGGACTCAAATGGCATGGGTGGATGGTCACAAAAGAGGAATTCATCCATCCTATCTTTACATTCTCTCTCTTGTAAGTGGACACATGAGTCGAATAGAGAGTGGACTTCGCCAGTGAGGCTCTTATTCACCGGCCCGAATTGTTTTCAAAAATTTTCTAGGCTCATGTCTCGTAACTCCCTTTCTCGCTCATCCTCAGAATACTTTCTCACACTCTGATGTAAACTCTCTCTCCCTCTCACGCCTACACGCTCTCAATAGTGGTTAGTAAAAATTCCTCCCCCACCTCCCTCTCGAAGTCAGTGTACGTCCCATCACTCTTAATACCTGAAATAAGGCATGGTCCTAAGACATCCCCACCATTATTTCCCTCTACGTTCTCCTCTACTATCTCCTTAATAAGATCTACAACATGAAAATCGTCCTTTTCACCCACTTTCCTAGAGATATTGGCAATATTCGTCTCAAGGGTCAGGTTACCGAATGTGAGTTTCATTTGACCATTTCGAGTGATGATTAATGCGTTAGCCGTAGATAAGAATAGGCAGCCTAAGATGACGGGAACATGATGGCTCGAAGGGATAGAGGTTTCCATGTCCCAAATAACAAAATTTACTGGGAAGTAGAATGTGTCCACTTGGACTATCACGTCCTTGACAATCCCTCGAGGTATTTTCACTGTACGATCCGCGAGTTAGAGAGTGATTTATGCGGGATTGAGGTCCCCTAAATCTAGTTGCCTATATATCGAATGAGGGAGAATGTTGACACTTGCCCTTACATAAATCAACGCTTTGTAACACCCTACATAATCAAATACCGGGTGATCATGCCTTTATTAAATTAAAAATAGAATATCCAGATTGGTTCATTCTTAGCATCACTGTTGTAATTTTTTTCAATATATACTAACCACCTAGTATTTGAAAAGTTGATGTCAAATTTTATCTTTATCATTAACATGCAATGATTTAAAAATTATTACACAATTAAATATCACATTCACTATACTAAATTAAATAACATCATAAATAATGAAGTACTATATCAAATAATTTATGACGTGATTAAACACCCCAGTATAAAACTCTAGTACAATAATTCATAAAACTAAATCCACAGTTGAATAATAAAAGAAGTACAATGTGTCTGGAACAACTACGAATAGAAAATGGGAAGCATGCCCGACTGATATAAAGAAATGATTGTATCAGATCTGTAAGAAAATGGAGGTGTCTATCAAACTAGGACCTGTAATCGTCCACAACAACTGCAGCAACAACAAATAAAAAAGAACTCCTAAGTTGGGCCTCCCTCTGGATGAGAACCTAAAATGGTTTTTACAAAAAAATAAATGTGGAAAAACGAGTCAGAGCCTAAGTAAAAACATTTAAAAATTCAGCAAGTACTTAAAATGCATAATTAGTTGATATTATATGCATATTAGGTTCACATCTCTCACTTAAGGTTCTCACCCCTCATTTAGTGTGCACGCCTAACGTATACTCCTAACTCATACTAGTTATGCAACCCCCCCTAACTAGTTCAAGCCAAGTTCATCTCTATAACACTAACTCATTCTTTCCCCTATATCGCCCATACAATACGTTACCAATTAAGTTATACTTAATTTCCAAACATAAATTCCTCATTTTATTTTTAATCTTGTACGTACTAAGATTATTTTAATTGTCAGGATTTTCTCATCTATTAAGCACATGTAGTAGCATAAATCACAAGCATATATCGTTATCACTCAAATCATATATATATTATTACATCACCCTTAGGATGAGACCTGCGGTGCATGCATACTCTGCTATCATGTCTTAGTACATCATGCACTGTATAAAGGACTGTCGATTTTGTATTTCTCTCGACAAATAAATAAAAATCACATATATTTGAGGCGAACATAGTCCCCTGCCAAATGGGTCATGCATATACATACGCTCTCATTCAACTGTTAAACTACAATACTCTAAGATAAAACATGTCCAATGTCCTATGTTCTGGGTACAAGTCTAAAATCCCCTCAATGGGCTTGCCAAGATAAGACCGTTCATGATGAGAAACCTCCCTCTGATAGCAAGTAGTGTAGGTATGCCATACACATAAGGATAATACAATAGGTATACACACAACCTATATATTTGTATGCTAAGTATAGGTATACGCCCAACCTATATTATACATCCCATACGTAGTATATATATATATCCTGAATATACCACGTATGACTAATCATTAATTATACTTATCGTCGCGTATTTTCGAGCATTCATCACCCCTCGAAGTATGTCAATTATTCTGTAAAAAAATTTCAATAGGTAACTCACTCGTCCCCTATTGGTCTAAGTAATTGTTCTCCCCGCCCCTCTAGGTACTACAGAATTCTCCAAACTAGGCTTTATCCCACAATTATACCTAATTAGTTTTTATCCTTAAATTCTTCTCACATGACTAAGCCTCATGGTCACCCTTGGTCTACTGATATTTTAATTTAGTTCTCTTTATTCTTAAGATTCCTTCCTAAAATTAATTCAGTCGTTTCCCATGAGTTCTAATCGATTTGCTCCTACATGTCTCTTCTCCTACCTTTGAACAGTTACGGGTTTCACCATTTTTACACATCCAAAACTCCATTGATCAATCCCAAACTCCCAAAAAATTATATTAAACGTTATACCAAGATATGCAAACAACTTCTAATGTAGAAGAATCGTTAAATCATCAGGGGTACCAGTTTGATCTAAAATTACCCCGAGACTCAACCCCGGATACACTTTTCTAACTATTTCGACCCTTCCCAACACTTTAGCACACTCAAAATGACCAAATCAAGCACCAAAAATAAAATTAAATTTTATTTTCTAAATTTAGTCCCGACACGACTGACACGCGCATCCTCACTATATTTATCATAACTGTCGTATTTCTCACTCACGAGAAATCTTAATATTTTCTCGTCATTATTATTACTCATTCACTAAGTAATGTTCAATATAAAATAACTATTAACCCTTGTCTCGCTAATTAATATTTACTTTATCGGATTAACTTTCCAAATAAAATGTAATTAATCCCAATTAATTCCCAATACAAAAATCAATAAAATTACAGGGTATTACATACTTCCCCCTAATAACGGAATTTCGTCCGAAATTCATAAAAAGTAAATGCCTGGTATGAATGACTCTGGATATTCGTCGCGCATCTCATCTTCGCGCTCTCAAATAGACTGATTGGCATTATGATGCCCTATAACATCACCTCAGATTTGTGCACTCAAGTGTGTTCGAACATTTTGAAAATCCACTCGCAATAATCTTTTATTATTTTCACTATATATACACCAATGGTATCCTTTTAACCGAAGGTCTGCTCACTACAACCCATGATTAGAAACAAGTTCATTCAAGCACTTACATACCGATATATTCCTTTATGCATAAGGTCTCACTTACATAATAACACGCAAAAATATCGTGAATTCGATAACTACGTCTCAAAAGGAGAGTCTATACTCCGCTGGATTTATCATCTATATGTTAGAAAATATCTCACTTGTAAAGGTACAAATTTCCCTTATTGTCCTACCAATCCTTCTCTCCTCATAGGGTACACCCTCAATAATTGTTGACTACTCAGGTCAAGCCTCAAAACTTTTGTTCACATAAACCTACTCTCACTACATTTATGAACTATACAAAAATGATGTGGATTGACTCGATCCTTATTGGATGACCATGAATCACTCCAGGTCTGAGAAACTTGTTATTTCCCCTTATTCAACTATCCAAATTATGGGCATAAATTTTTCTCCCTATTAAGCCTCATAAGTCACTTAACATATCTCAACTCTCGACATTCACTGGGATTCATGCATGGGATGTCTCGCAAGTGAAATCCAAATAAGGAACCCCCCTGATACACTACTACCTAGCATTGTCGATGATCGAGATATGTAGGTACTACACACATGATTAGAACATCTAAAATCCTATCCCCAGATGTACAAGTCTAACTGTCCACTCCCACATCACTAAAGGAGTTATACAACACGTCGCTCTCACTATCACTAGTTTTCCCGTGTCAGGTCAATAAAGAGTTAAATCTCTTCGCTCAAGAGTTAACTTAATATCATATCAGTATAGTCCCTACACACTTGCATAAAATATAGCGAGACAACTAAAACCTCTAGAGTCTCCTCCACGATATAAGATAAACGCGAGCTTAACCTTCTTACAGGTAACACAATGCTAAACAACATACCCTGCCCTGGAATAGCTAACACGATATCCTTGTTATAACAACCCACCATCACCCATCCTTTCGCTAACCAAACTATACCTAGGATAACATTATACTCTAATATCATCTCTCAAAACGGGTTAACCCCCTAAAACATATACTCTCAATGTCCCCACCGGCTCCCCTCCAGTTGGAACAAAAAAGATCCCTGCAATATTATGGTAAATATATACATATCATAGTAACACTATCAATACACACACTAAACATATCTCACATGTGAACCTACTGTGAATGAAATACTATGACTTACTTGTGTCACACAAAACATACCCCGTTTACCCTAGGATAAGACTCACACTTTTAATTACCAATTGCACAGGCAGTCCAAATGCTTCCTGGACATAACTCCCTCGTCCAAATTGATCCCAAACTTTTAAAACATTTTCCTGTGGTGGGCATCCCAGTACTTTCCCCTTGTCGTTCTTTGGCTATGATATCCAACTCTCTCTTGGCTCCTTTCTCAGGTAAGTGTAGATATAAGCATTGTAAAAGTACATCATTGATAACTAGGATTTTTGAATGTGTCGTTGTTGAAAGCCAAGTTAGTCAAAACCTCAAATACCTACAAAATAATATAAACTCAAGTGTAGCGGTAAGTAAGGGTATCAATCCACTTCCAAGGGGGTAAGCTAGAGACAAATTCAATTGTAATTCACTTTTTATTTTCTTTTTGTGCTTTTTCACTTTTCTAATTTTTTTTAGCTTTTTTCAATATTAAAATAATAGGGTGAGGTGATAATTTAAACTAAACTAAACTAAATGTGATATGATAACAACTAACTAGAAAGTTACTAAAATTAAAAATAAAGTCTAAACTAAAATAAGAGATAAAGTGAGGTAAATAATTGTGAGAACAATCAAGGAATGGGATTACACCACAAATTTTAGCTATTCTATTAATTGAATTAATTTAATTCTCTCAAATTAATATCAAAATTATAAATCAACTCGCGTTGCAAATTTAATTTTAATAGTAATCTTTTAGAAAATTAATTTTAACAACCCACAACTCTAGAAAATAGATCCGCACTCCTTTTAATTAATCACCCGCTAGGATATATCAATTAAAATTTATGTTTATCTTAGAAATTAAATTTAGAGTTGAAATTCAAGTTATAATAACCCACTTAAGAAACCCATATCTCTAGTTCGAATCTAAAATGGGTATTATAACTAGAATTTCGATTTTCTCTCGAAAATCATTTACCCTCTCTCGAGGCGTAAATTTAAGAGTGAGGGATCAAAAATAACATTCAAAGGAAATTTTCAAGTAATCAAACTAATTAAACTAAAATAACATCAAATAAGGATTTTCCCCCACCCCTTGAAAGGGAATTTAGCCTAACATGGTATAAGATTTGACAAATTAATAATCAAAGGCATAAAATAAATGAGAAGAGAAAAGAACAATCAAACTCCAATCTCTTGATGCTTAATTGATCTTCAATCCATGAGTTAAAATTCACATCCCTTAATTTGAATGATTCAAACAAAATTACATCTAAAATCTCACTCAATTTAATCCTCACAACAATTTATTTTCTCCTCACTATTTAAAAAAATAAAATAAAAATTCTAATCTAAAAACCTACACTAAAATATTAGTTCTCTCTCTAACAATTCCTATCTCAAATCTCTTTGAATCTAAACTAAAAATTACAAAATAAAAATAAAAAGGATAGTGGATGAATTCATAATGGGCAATTAAATAATAAAAGAGATTTGCTAAAAATCCAAACCCTAAAATTATAAAATTGTACATTAGAACTCACCTAAAGAAATAAATTATAGATCATTACTTTATATTGAGATAATTGCTAAAAATGCAAAATCTCAACATAAGGGAATGGGTTAGAATTTACCTCCCATAAGGGATAAATTCAACTACATCAATCTATTATGAATTAATTGCAAAAAGTGCAAAAATTCATAATAGAGGGGTGGGGTTGAATTTATCCTAGAGATAAATTTCACTACGCACCTCTATATTGAGGTATTTGCTAAAAATGTAAATACTCAACATAGAGGGGTGGAGAGAATTTTATCACACTAAGCTTAAAACTAATTTTGAGATCCCTTTTGTAAATGGGCCAAGTCTTCAATTTATATGGTGCACATAAAGGCTAGGGGTAAATTGGGAATTGACTTGAGTGTGCATGAAAATGGGATGTGTGCATATATTGGAGGAGAACATAGTCCCCAGCCAAATAGATCACAAAATACCTATGCTCCCCTTCAACCGTCAAAACTACATACTCTCAGATAGCACATGTCCAAGGTCTTATGTTATGGGTACAAGTCTAAAATCCCCCTAATTGCTCGTCAGGATAAGTCCATCCACGAAGCGAAACCTCCCCCTTATAGGAAGCAGCGTAGGTATGTCATACACATAAGAATAATATAATAAGTATACACACAACCTATATATTTGTATCCTCATTATAGGTATACTCCCGACCATACGTAACATATATATATATATATATATATATATATATATATATATATATATATATATATATCCCGAATATCCCACGTTTGACTAATCATTAGTTATACTTATCGTCGCATATTTTCGAGTATTCCTCACCATTCCAAGTGTGCCAATTATTCTGTAACATTTTTCATTAAGTAACTCACCCATCCCATACTGGTCCCAGTAATTTTTCTCCCCGACCTCTCGAGGTACTAAATAATTCTCTAAACCAGGTTTTATCCCACAATTATACCTAATTATTCTTTATCCTTAAATCCTTATGAAATGACTAAGCCTCAAGGTCACTCTTGGCCTACTGATGTTTTATTATAATTCTCTTAATTCTTAAGATTCATTCCTAAAATTAATCCGGTCATTTCCCACAAGTTTTAATCAAAAAGTGGGAAAATTGTCAAAAGCTGGGCAGCCAAATCAATTCGACGTTGTCCCGAATCGATTCGGCTAAGGAGCCGAATCGATTCACACCTATATGTATTGTCTTCTACCTTTGAATATTTATGGGTTTTACTATTTTTCCACATCCAAAACTCCATTAATCAATGTGACACCCCTCCTAATTAGATACCGGGTGATCAGTCCTTTATTAAATTAAAATCAAGGTGAACGGTGTGGTTCATTCTTAGCATTACTGTCAAAAACAATTTCCACTTTAATCACCCTAATTAATTAAGCTAAGTGTCAAAACATTTATAAAATTATTTCATTTTATTAAATTCCGTCGTAAAAACCTATCTAAGTATAAATTAGTTTAAGAATAACACAAATACAAAGGATAACAATCATCCAAAAGAAACATGCCAACTAGATTATCCAAACCGAGCCAATAACCATAAGTAAAATCATCGTGACACGAAATAACTCCCACTGATTCTGAATGCGGAAAACGTAAACAAATACAAAATCTCTAATAAGTATAAATGGAAATAGAAAATCGGGCGACACATGCCCTAGCTATGAGGTATAAATCAAGAGTTGAATCAAGGAAGAGGTCGTCTAGATCAAGGGCCTCCAACTGCCATATAAGCTGCAGCACGTCCAATCCAAAGAACCTACGCCTGATGCCCCTGTTTCTGGGCACCTGTAATACATACATATATATATATACAAGAGAGGGAAAAATGACAGAAAATGGGTCAAAGCCGGAGTGTAAAACAGTTTTAAAAATAGTTTAGCAAGTATTTAAAATGCTTATCGGCTAATATAACAACCATGTTAGTACGCGACACTCTCCTTAGAATTCTCACCTCTCATCTAGTGTGCACACCTACCGTACTACTAAATGCCTCACAAGTCTGTCTAACTTATTTCCCATAAATTTTATTTCGAGAAGTCACAAGACTATGATTTTAGTTTAAAAATTAGTCTCTTAACGATTACTTACGTCTATTATGTATTTATCAATACTGTAGTAACGTTCCCGAACATTTACTATATTTATGGAGCATTTATATAATACTTATCTACTTATACGCACAGTAGAAGAATTCCATATATATATATATATATATATATATATATATATATATATATATACTATCGGCACCCCCACATAAAATCTATGGTGTTGGCATACTCTGCTATCAAGTCACCGTATCTCTCGTACCAAGGGAAATACTAGTTTGGAATCACTCTCAAACTGTATTAACACAATACACACAAAATGGAGGTGAAGCATAGTTCCAAGTCACTAAGAGGTCAGCACATACCCCTCACGTCTCTTAGGACTGTCTGACTATCATTCTCAGATAACCTGTACCAAGGATTCCTATGTTCTAGGGTACATGTAAATATCCCTCATAAAGGTCCCATCACGATAAGACTATCACGATGCGGAAACCTCTGAGATAGGGAGTAACGCGGTTATGATTATACACAAATATAATACATATATATACACATGCACTCGGTCATATATATATAAATATTCTCATTTTCCAGTTAGGTTTGCCCATGACCCATAATAATATTTTATTATACGTAATACAATTTTACCCAATTTTTACGCATCAAGAACTCATCTTATTTTATTCTCAATTATAATCCCTTCACAATTACTTCTCGTCCCTCGAAGTATTCTCTATTCCTAAAGGACAATTTAGTAGGTACACCCTCTCTAACATACTGGCCTAAGTCATTTATGAACCTCTCAATTCCGTAGCTAACGTGCGAACAATTTCCAATATGTGTCAAACCCCCCATTAACCCACGGTTACATCCCATATATAATTTCATTCAATGAAATCTAATTAGACCCTACTGGCCCTCTTCATGACCCATTATATTCTTTAAATAATATTCAAGGGTTCCTATGCATTTTATCTGAATTAAACCAAAAGAGGAAAAACATTCAGTTTCCAGGAGGGGTCAATCGATTGATGAAAGGGGTCGGTCGATCGATTTGTCGATCGATCGACTCAAGAATGTCGATTGATCGATCGAGCAGTTCTTGCTCAGTATCTGTTAATCCAACCTACGGGTTTCATCCAAGAAATTCCTCCAAAACACCATTAATTATTTCCAAACTCTCAAACAAGTATACCACTGATTTAATATACCTACCTTCATGATTTCCTACGTAAAGCATGTACGAATTCATCAAAGATATCGAATTAAGAGGCCAATTGGGTAGAATTACCAAGAACCCTACTTTTATATTAAATTTCCAATTTCTCATTCTTCTTCCAGATTTATTCCTATTAAACCATTACAAATTCATGGGTATTCCTCTACATATGACAAGGTGTCCAAATTTCATGATTTACTCCTAAAACATGCGGTTTAAGTCTTCTAATTGATATGATTCTTACATAAAAATATGTATTCTTAATTCTACTCTAACATGGATGGAATATCAACTAGGAACTTTCAAGATAGATACTTGCCTGGGAATCGAAGGTCTGATCTGTTGGTGATGAAGATATGGCTGCATTCCTTGTCTTACGATATATGCCCCGGTGGTGTTATTCTTGAAAAAGGTGTTACGGTTTGTGATCAAGTCTTGAAGATCTCTCTACCTTTGTTCTCCGACTGTTCTATGTTTCTATGATTGATAACCCTAAAATCTTAACTCTAATAGTTGATATAACTTAGGGAAATTCGTGGGTTTAGTTAACCAAAAATACAGAATGACTATAATACCCTCTCGGGATGCTAGTTAGGCCTATAAACGCCCCGAGACCCAAACTAAAATCCCGGGTACACTTTTCTAACTATCTCAACCTTTTCGGACACGTTGACGAGCTCGAAATGACGATATGGGCAACTTATAATTTATTCACTTTATGTAATAATAATATTATCCTGACATGATACAGGCGCGTCCTGACTTAATTTCCATAATTATCATATTATTCACTCGTGGCAATTTTAATAAATTTAATTCTACATATTGCTTTACTCATTAAGTAATATTCAACAAATTCCCACTAATTACTAACTCTCATCATGCTAGTAAGTATTTAAATAAATTTTTGGATTAATATTAAATTAATTTATCTCAATTATATTTAATGAATCCCCAATTTAAAATCCATAAAAATACGGGGTATTACATACTTCCCTCCTAATAATGGAATTTCGTCCCGAAATATAGAAAACAAGGCATACCTAGTAAAAATAATTTCTAGATATTTTTCGCGCATATCTGCCTCATGCTCCCAAGTGGACTCCTCCACATTATGACACTCCCACTGAACCCGTACAAGTGGAACTACCTTCGACCTCAATCTCCTCTCGCTATGGCCTAGGATAGCCACTAGTCTCTCCTTATAAGAATTGTCGGGCTATAAGTCAATATCCTCTATCACGATGTGGGTGTGGGCCATATTATCCCGAAGATATTGTCTCAATGACGAGATGTGAAATACATCGTGAATACGGTGCTAGTGCTTTGGCAACCCCAATTTGTATGCCACCGGCCCTATCCTCTCGATAATGGGAAATGGTCCTACGTACCTCGGAGCTAAGTTCCCCTTCTTCCTGAATCTCATTACTCCTTTCATTGGACACACATGCACTAATACTTGGTCCCCCACGCTGAACTATTGGAAGGACCGTTTTGCATCGACGTATATTTTATGTCGGTCCTAGGCTACCCGAATGCGATTCCTGATTAGCTCAATCCTAGCTGACGTCTCCTAAATCACCTCTGGTCTGAGTAACTTATTGTCCCTCACCTCTAGACAACAACCAGGAGAACGATAACGCCTGCCATAAAATTCCTCAAATGGGGCCATGCCGATTGTGAACTAATAGGAGTTATTATAAGCGAACTTCACCAGTGGAAGATACGTCTCCCAAACCCCTCCAAAATCAAGGACATACATGCGTAGCATATCCTCCAGCGTACATCCTCCAGCATCTGATTAGTACGCTCTGTCTGTCCATCCATCTGGGGGTGATAAGCTGAACTCATTATCAACTTTTTACCCATAGCCTCCTGAAAGCTCTCCCAGAAGCAGGACACAAAAATCTTGTCTCTATCAGACACATTGTCCAGGGGCACCCCATGTAGCCTAACTATCTCGGCAATAAATAACCGTGCATAGTGGCCCATGGTATAGTCTGTTCGTACTGGCAGAAAATGAGCTACCTTGGTCAACCGATCCACTATAACCCATATGGAATCGTGACCCTGCTGTGATGTAGGCAACCCAGTAATGAAGTTCATGGAAATACTATCCCATTTCCACGTAGGTATCTCCAATGACTGAAGTAACCCTTATGGTATCTAGTGGTCCACCTTTACCACTTAACAGGTGACGCACTTGGACACGAACTCTGCAATGTCTTTCTTCATCCCACTCCACCAGTACTGTCGCCTCTTATCTTGGTACATCTTATCCCCTTCGGGATGTACCGAAAATCTAGATCCGTGCGACTGTGTCATCATTGCATGACGTAAGTCTTCTCCCTTAGGGACCATAAATATCCCATTAAACCTCAAACCCCCATCAGAACTCAGTGAATAGGATTCAGCACCCTCAGCTAGAAGCCGCACAATCTGATCCTGATAAAAAGTATCTGCTGTTTGTGCTTGTATTACCCTCGTAACAATCTCGGGTGTGATTGACATAATAGATATAAAGTAACGGGCTACCGCATCCTGGTGTCCCGACTCTTTCCACTTCGCTCTCCATACTTTCGCTACGTCACCTACCGGTCTATGGCCTAACGCATCAGCAACCTCGTTAGCCTTCCCCAGATGGTATTGTATCTCGAACTGGTAGTCTTTCACAAACTCCAGCCACATGCGCTGACGCATGTTCAACTCTAGCTGAGTGAACAAGTATTGCAGTGACTTGTGGTGTGTGAATAAGCAAAACTTCTCCCCCTATAAGTAATGCCTCCAAATGTGCAATGCAAGCACGACTGTTCTACCTCCAGGTTGTGGGTGAGGTAATTCCTTTCGTGAGGCAAAAACTATAGCTTTCTCTTCCTACTGAAGTACTCCACTGAGTCCCTATAAAGAGGCATCAGTATACACTAGGTACTCCACTCCTGACCTGGGCAAATTAAGAACTGACACCGAAGTCAGCTTATCTTTCAGCTCGTCAAAAGACAATTGACAAGCATCATTCCATACATACGGTATTCCACTATCAGTCAAATTTGTCAACGGACCCTCTATCTTCAAAAATCCTCGAATGAACGGCCTGTAGTACCTGGCTTACCCAAAGAAACTATGCACCTCTGTCGATTTCGTGGGCTATCCCCACTCCCTCACCGCCGACACTTTGCTCGGGTCAACTGGTATCGCCAATTCCGACACAACATGCCCCAAAAACTATACCTCCCATAACCAGAACCCGTACTTCTCATACTTAGCATACAGTTGATGCTATCGTAGAGTCTGAAGTACCTGTCTCAAGTGCTCGGCATGTACCTCCTCATTATGTGAATAAATCAAGATGTCATCTACGAAGACGATGAAAAACTGATCCAAGAACTCTCTGAACACTCGGTTCATTAAGTCCATGAATACGGCTGGAGAATTTATCATCCCAAATGGCATGACTCTGAACTCATAAGACCCATATCTCGTCAAGAAATCATTCTTAGACACATCCTGCTCCCTAATCCGTAGCTAATGGTATCCCAATCTCAAATCTATCTTCGAAAAGAAGGATTCTCCTCTCAGTTGGTCGAATAGGTCATAGATTCGAGGCAATGGATACTTATTCCATATTGTGACCTGGTTCAACTTTCTGTAGTCCACGCACAACCTTAGTGAACCATCTCTCGTCTTTACAAATAACACGGGAGCGCCCCAAGGCGAGGTGCACCTACGAATGAAGCCCTAGCCTAATAGCTACTCTATCTGATCCTGTAACTCCCTCATCTTCGTTGGAGCCATACGACACGGTGCACGTGCTATCGGCCGAGTTCCCGACATCAAGCCTATAACAAAATCTATCTCTCGCCTAGGAGGTAGGCCCGATATCTCCTAGAATACATCCAAAAACTCACAAACAACTAGAATCGAATATAGGGGAATCACAATCTCCTTAGAGGTATCCTCCTCTATGTAATACAAATAGGTGGAAGATCCTCCTTCTAGGACCCGCAATGGAAAAGATGATACTACTACCGAAACAATTTATCATGGCTCTGTATGCAACGAGCCAATCCATGCTAATAATGGCGTCGTGCTCATGCATATCTAAAACTAGCATGTCAATAGGTAAAATCAAACTACCAATATCTCTACCTACACCCCAGCATATAAAGAAAATTAAAGATCCATTCCCCAGTGGTGAGTCTACACATGTCACTGTACTCTTCGCCGTGTCTAATAACCCTAAGGCCCGTGCGAAGTGAGTAGCTATAAAATAGTGCGATGCTCCGGTATCAAATAAGACTCGACCCACAGTGCCATGGATAGGAAACGTACCCTCGATCGCAGGTGGCGCCTGGGGTGCTATGGCCTGATGAACGTTATAGACATGCCCATATTGCAATTGCCCCTAATGAACTGGGGCTGCTGTGATGGCTGGTAGGGCTGGCATCGGAGCTGGCGCTGGGAGGGTGGCTGGAAAGAGTGGCCTATGTGGCTCATTATGGGCACCCTGCTGCTGTGGGGCCCTATCCCCCTCTGGGAAATCCAAACACCTATAACCATTCTTGACACAACCAAAACACCTGTCCTTGAAGTTTCCTCCCCTCTTCCCCTGCTGACCACGGCCCTGTTGGCTGTTACCACCCCGTCACTAGCCCTGTTGGCCTTGCTAAAGACGCTGTATGCCTTGATGGCCCTGCTGCTGGCCCTATTGCTGACATTGTTGTCCCTGTTGGCTATGCTGACTAAACTGGCCCTATTTATAGCCCCCAAATCCCTGTCTGGCACCTGATCAGAATTGCTTGGCAAGGTCCCCCTGATGGGAACTCTGTTCAGTATGACGGGTTTGCCCTTGGGCTGCTAGTGCCCCACCAGTACTACTGCCCCCTGTTCGGCTCTGCTGGCTAGACTCCCCTACTGATGGAAGAGGTGATCATGGCAGTACAACAGAGCGACATTGAGTACTTCAGTATAAGTACCCAACGATAGGTTACCTATGAGGTGTTGACGAATCCTCTGGGACAATCCATCTAAAAATAATAATATCTTCTTCTCCTTAGTGGGTGACTCATCCGACACTATAGTGAGAAGTCTTGTGAACTCCTCCTCATACTCAGGAACGGTCATACTCTCCTACTTAAGATTCAGTAACCTCCGCCTTATCTCAGTCTGCATGGTGAATGGGAAATATTTACGGTTGAACCGCACCCAAAATGACTGAATCGATATGATACCCCTCTCATCCAAGGTGGTGGTGGAGGAATCCCACCACTGCAAAGCGACCCCCACTAGCTTGAAAGAAGGCAATAACTGTCTCTTCACGTCAGTGAACTCATACATGTGAAGATGCATCTGGATATCCTTCTTTCATTGGTTGGCGATCATAATGTCTGAACTACTCGAGAACTCTGGGAAATGCGCCTTTTGAAAGGCATCCCTGAACCCTCTCCCATGTAGTGGGAAGTTGTGCTGGTACCGGCGCTACTGCCTGGACCTGGAGTGGAGCCTACTACACCATTGCTAATGCGACATTCAACGTCTGAGAAATAATAGCGGCTACTTCAGTTGCATTCATCATTCTGTGAGCCGGAGCTGATGGCTGGTCAGGCTGGGCATTCCTATCTCGGGGTGCACATCTCGGAGGCATCTGAAAAGGGAAGGAAGTTTATTAGTCTATAGTTATTATCAAATCTCAAATAGCAGAAGACGTAAGCGTAAACACAAGAATACAACAGTCCAAAAAATAAGGCTCTACATCGAAGACGCTAAGCTGAAAGTGAAATAAGCTGTACATATCCTAAAGGACACTAGAACCTGATGCTCTGAGACCACCTGTGACAACCCGCCTAATTAAATACCGAGTGATCAGTCCTTTATTAAATTAAAAATCAAGGTGAACGGCGTGGTTCATTCTTAGCATCACTGTCGAAAACATTTTCCATTTTAATCACCCTAATTAATTAATCTAAGTGTCAAAACATTTATAATATTATTTCATTTTATTAAAACCCATCGTAAAAACCTATCTAAGAATAAATCAGTTTAAGAATAACATAAGTAATAAGGATAAAAATCATTCAAAAGAAACATTCCAACTAGATTATCCAAACCAATTCAATAACCATAAGTAAAATCATCGTGACACGAAATAACTCCCAATGAGTCTGAATGCTGAAAACATAAATAAATACAAAATCTCTAATAAGTCTAAATTGAAATAGGAAATCGGGAGACACATGCCCTAGCTATGCAGTACTAAATCAAGATCTGAATCAAGGAAGAGGTCATCTAGAGCAAGGGCATGCAACTCCCACATAAGTTGCAACACGTCCAATCCAAAGTACACCTGACGCCCCTATGGCTGGGCACCTGTAATACATACATATATATACAAGAGAGAGAAAAATGACATGAAACGGGTCAGAGCCCGAGTATAAAATAGTTTTAAAATAGTTTAGCAAGTATTTAAAATGCTTACCAGCAAATATAACAACCATGTTAGTATGTGACACTCTCTTGAGAATTCTCACCCCTCATCTAGTGTGCACGCCTACCGTACTACAAAATGCCTCACAAGTCTATGTAACTTATTTCCCATAAATTTTATTTCGAGAAGTCACAAGACTATGATATTAGTTTAAAGATTAGTCTCTTAACGATTATTTACGTTTTTTTATGTATTTCTCAATACTGTAGTAACGTTCCCAAACACTTACTATATTTATGGAGAATTTATACAATACTTATCTACTTATACGCACAGTAGAAGAATTCCACATATACGTATATATATTAATCACTCATATAATATATATATATACTAGCGACACCCCACATAGAATCTAGGGTGCTGGCATACTCTGTTATCAAGTCGTCGTATCTTCCGTACTAAGGGAAATAGTAGTTCGAAATCACTCTCGAACTGTATTAACACAATACACACAAAATGGAGGCGAAGCATAGTTCCAAGTCACTAAGAGGTCAGCACATAACCCTCACGTCTCTTTGGACCGTCTGACTATCATTCTCAGATATCATGTACCAAGGAATCCTATGTTCTAGGGTACAAGTCAATATCCCCCCATAAAGGTCCAATCGAGATATGACTATCCCGGTGCGACAACCTCCGTGATATCATGTAGCGCGGGTATGATTATACACAAATATAATATAGATATATACACATGAACTCGATCATATATATATATATATATATATATATATATATATATATATATATATATTCTCATTTTCCAATTAGGTTCGCCCACGACCCATAATAATATTTTAACCGCACGTAGTATAATTTTACCCAATTTTTACGCATAAAGAACTTATCTCATTTTATTCTCAATTATAATCCTTCCGTAATTACTTCTCCTCCCTCGAAGTATTCTCTCTTCCGAAAGGTCAATTCAATAGGTACACCCTCTCTAACATACTGGCCTAAGTCATTTATGAACCTCTCAATTTCGGAGCTAGCGTGCCAACGATTTCCAATATGTGTCAAACCCCCCGTTAACCCACGGTTACATCCCATATATAATTTCATTCAATGAAATCTACTTAGACCCTACTGGTACTCTTCATAACCCATTATATTCTTTAAATAATATTCAAGGGTTCCTACACATTGTATCTGAATTAAACCAAAAGAGGAAAAGCATTCAGTTTCCAGGAGGGGTCGATCGATCGACATTCTTGAGTCGATCGATCGATCGAGCAGTTCTTGCACATAATCTGTTAATCCAACCTACGAGTTTCATCCAAGAAATTCCTCCAAAACACCATTAATGATTCCAACACTCCAAAACAAGTATACCACTGATTTAATATACCTACCAACATGATTTCCTACGTAAAGCATGTACGAATTCATCAAAGATATCGAATTAAGGGGCCAATGAAGCAGAATTATCAGGAACCCTCATTTTGTATTAAATTTCCAATTTCTCATTCTTCTTCCAGATTTATTCCTGTTAAACCGTTACAAATTCATGGGGTATTCCTTTACATATGACAAGGTGTCTAAATTTCATAATTTACTACAAAAGCATACAGTTTAAGTCTTCTAATTTCTATGATTCTTCCATAAAAACATGTATTCTCTAACATGGATGGAATATCAATTAGGAATTTGCAAGATAGATACTTGCCTGGGAATCGAAGGTCTGATCTGTTGGTGATGAAGATATGGATGCGTTCCTTATCTTACGATCTATGCCCCGGTGGTGTTATTCTTGAAAAAGGTGTTACAGTTTGTGAGCAAGTCTTGAAGAGCTCTCTACCTTTCTTCTAAAATGGACGTTCTATGTTTCTATGATTGATAACCCTAAAAGATTAACTCTAATAGCTAATATAACTCAGGGAAATTCGTGGGTTTAATTACCCCAAAATACAGAATGACTACAATACCCTACCGGGATGCCAGTTAGGCCTAAAAACGCCCTGAGACCCAAACTAAACCCCCGAATACACTTTTCTGACTATCTAGACCCTTTCGAACATGTTGGCGCACTCTAAATGACCATACGTGTAACTTATAATTTATTTATTTTATATAATAATAATATAGTCCCGACACGACACATGCGGATCGCGACTTAATTTCCATAATTGTCATATTATTCACTCGTGACAATTTTAATAAATTCAATTCTATATATTACTTTATTCATTAAGTAATATTAAAAAAATTTCCACTAATTACTAACTCTCTTCACGCTAGTAAGTATTTAAATAAATTTCTGGATTAATATTAAATTAATTTATCTCAATTACATTTAATAAATCCCCAATTTAAAAGCCATAAAAATATGGGGTATTACAATCAATCCCAAACTGCCCAACAATCATATTAAATGTTATATCAACATACGTAAACAACTTCTAAGGTAGAAAAATCATCAAATCATCAAAGTTACTCCAAAAATCAAATTAATTCAAGATTATCTCTTACGACCCCTAGTTCATCTTTCATAATCAAGAACCTCTACAAACCTAGATTTATTCATGTTATATTAATAGAATATCATCTAATTTCTTCATGCTACATAATGGAGTCAATCTTAACCATAATTCTATCCAAATCATGATTTAATTCTTCAATTTAATCGTCAAAACTCATGGATTTAATATAATGAACATCCTATCGTAACATGGATGTTATAGCCTATATGAATTAAGCATGATAAATAATTGACTTGTTATGGAGGTCTAATTCTCTACAAAAAATTACTATGGTTATGATCCTTTCCTTTCGATCTACGCGATGGTGGTGTTGATGGTGCAAGAGTAGTGTTTTATGGTCTTAGGACTCTCTCTCTCTCTCTCAGAGCTCTCCATCTTCCTCCTTTGATAACCTATCCAAGTTTGATTCACATAATCATAACTTCTCACATTACCAATATGATTTACACCTCTTAAATTCGTGGGTATCCCTTCCTAAAAAATACAAATGACTAAAATACCCTTCCAGGGTACCAGTTTGACCAAAAATTGCCCCGAGACCCAAACTAAACCCTCAGGTAGACTTTTCTGACTATCTCGACCATTCTGGACACTTTGGAACACTCAAAATGATCATATGAAATACCAAAAATGAAATTATATTTTATTTTCTAAATTTAGTCTCGACACGCCATTCCCGACTACATTTATCGTAAATGTCGTATTTCTCACTCACGATAATTCTTAATATTTTCTCATCATTATTATCAGTCATTCACTAAGTAATATCCAATATAAATAAATATTAACCCTTGTCTCATTAATTAATATTTACTTTACCGGATTGATTTTCCAGATAAAGTTTAATTAATCCCAATTAATTCTCAATATAAAAATCAATAAAATTCGAGGGTATTTCACACTTTTTCTATTTAGTTCTCTCCAATGATGCACAAGATGGTAGGTGCACCTGGATCTTTAAACTTGTGTGGGAGGTCATTAAGAAGAAAGGAGCTCACTTTTTGTGTTAGGAAAACGTTCTTTTTCACATTTAGCCTTTTTTTGAATGTCAATAAGTCCTTAAAGATTTTCGCATAGGCGGGAATTTGCTTTTTGGCATCGAGGAAAGGTAAGTTCATCTTTAATTGCTTAAAGGCTTCTAGCACATCGTTGCAGGAGGACTCTTTTTGAGTTGGAACCAACCGTTGAGGGAAAGGCGCAACAGTGGGTGGTTTCACTACGACTTCAAGACCACTAGTGTTGTCTTCATTGTCACTTTTATTTAAAGGGGCATCTTCATCCTCTTTTGTGCCAAGCGAAACCGCCTTATCTTTAGATTCATCATGTAGGGGAGGTGATAAATCAACAACTCTCCCACTTCGTAAAGTTGTTACTTCTTGACACTGCTCTTGATGGTCGTTGGATGTAGAACTAACACTAGGTTGACCTTGGGATGAAAATTTACCCTTCTCTTGGATACTCAAGATGATTTCAACTTTGAAATGTTTGCGTTCATCTCGACAAACATTCGGGTATTTTGATCATTGGTTTCTTGTTGAGCTGGTATCAATTAATTTATCGTATCCTCGAAGTTTTGCCTCAGTGGGGTGATATTCTCACAGGAGGTGGTGCTTGCATATGTGGAGCTTGTTGAAAGTGCAGAGGCGGTTGTGGAGGAGGGGCAACATGTGAATTAGGATTCAACACGGCTTTTGTTGCCCACAACTAAACCCATGATGGTTCCTCCAAGAAGGGTTGTAATAATTCCCGTGAGGGGTATTGAAATTTTCCTTAAATCCTTTGTGGCACCCCTCCTAATTAAATACCGGGTGATCAGTTCTTTATTCAATTTAAAACATAATATCCAGTTGTATTAGTACTTGCATCACCGTCAAAGTTTTTTTATTAAATAATAACCCACTAATATTTAAAAAGCCTGATGTCAAATTTTATCTTGAATTAATAAACAACCAAATAAATGAATAAATAAACATTCATAATCTAATACAATCTCGTAGGAGATGAATTGAGAAAATGAAATAACTGAGTCTGGAGAAAACACTTCCAGAATAAAATCCCAGTACAATAGTCTGACATAAATAAAGCTTAATAACTGAATCAAAAACAAAAGTTTGAAGTACAATCTTTAACAAGGATTGGCAACATGCCCTAACTGATGTAAAGTTCTCTGAATGACTCAAGGATAAGTGGAGGCATCTAATACCAAGGTCCTATAACTTCAACAACAGCTACAACATGTCAACTGATGGGAACTCTAAGCTTAGTGTCCCTGTGGCTGGGCTACTGATGTAATATATATATATATATATATATATATATATATATATATATATATAGAGAGAGAGAGAGAGAGAAAAGGAGGAGATTTGAAAGAAACGGGTTAGAGCCCGAGTTGAAAATAGTTTTAAAATAGTAAGTGTTTAAATTGCATTAAACAATTAATATTATAAACATCTTAGTCACGTGCTTTCACTTGAGATTCTCACCTCTCAACTATTGTGCACGCATAATGAATTCTTCTAACCCATTCTAGTTACGCTATCCCACTTAACTAGTTTGAATCAAGTCTCTTATTATGATTCCTAAGACATTGTTCCCACCCGCACCAACTGAATAGTACAGTTTTACATTTCCAATATTAATTAGTTGAATTCAAGTATCTCATTAATCCCTCAAGCTTTCACGCACTTAATATATTTTTGACCTCATTATCATCATGGTCTACTAAGCAACACAGTAGAATAAACACAAATATATATATATATATATATAAAATATACAAATACAACACCCCACATAGGCAAAACTAATGGTGTGTACATACTCTGCTATCAAGTTCAAGTACCTCACGTACATAATAAGGATTATCGATTCCAAATCTCATAGGAATCGTAACAAAATAAATCACACATAAACTGAAGGCGAACATGGATCACGGTTTAATGGGTTATGCACATACCTACGCACCCTTATAACCCAAACTTATCTATACTCACAAATAAGTTCTCATTTGATCCCATGCTCTAAAGTACCAATCTATAATCCCCCCGAAGGGCTCCTCATGACAAGATTATCCCCTTCCATACCTCTCGGCGATAGCAAGTATGGTAGGTATATCATACATAAAAAAATTCATATAATAGGTATTCACACAACCTAAGTATTTATACGTTCAATATGGGTATTCACATAACCTAAGTATTTATACGTTCAATATAGGTATACAAACATCCCATATTACAAGTCTCACATGTTGTATTATAACCCGTATATCATACGTAAATTTAATTAACGTCATAACTCTCGTCATATAAATTCAAGTAACTTTCCCTATCCCAACGGTTTACGAAGTCACCCAATTATTCCTTATGTTAATTAAGTACTATAGTGTCGCCCCTACTACTGGTATTAACCCTAAGTCATCATTTATCTGAATTAAACTCCAATCTATATATTTTCCAATCGTAACGCATTTTAAAAACACTCGTAAATCTCCCCATTCAATCCCATACGTAATGATACTTTTAGAGCCTTAACTATAACCCTACTGACCTTCCCTAAGTCCCATTATATTAAATAAATCAACATTAAGGGTTCTTAAAAGTTGCGGTTGAATCAAAACTAAAAGGAAAAATAAGTCACAATTTGCAGGGGAGTTGATCGATCGAAGAAATGGGTCGATCGATCTATCATTTGATCGATCGACATTCTTGGGTCGATCGATCGATCCATCAAATATTGGCCTACAATTTCTGTATAATTTTGCCTACACGTTTCTTCAATTTTAAACCTCAAATCACCCATTACAATGTCCTGAACTCCCAATTAATATACTAAATGTTACAACAACATAAGTTCATAAGTTTTAACATATCAGAATCATAAACTCATCATGGAGTATAATTTTCTTGGATTAAATCACGAATTTCTCATAAAAACCTTAGTTTTTCAATTTCTCTTCAAGAACATCACATAAATCCACTTTAATTCGTGACTCCTAATATATGGATCATGATTTCATTTTCCCTATATTTCCAGAAGTTTATCTACATGCAAAGCCTACCCATATTCAAGATTAAATTCTCCAAATTCATTAAATGTCAATTATTCAAGGTTTTCTCCAATTCTAAACTACCATGTATAATATATGCATTGAATCATTGCAAGATAAATCACTTTCCGTTAACGGAAGTTCATATCCTTTGAAGAATATGGTATTGGGGACGATCCTTTCTTTTTGACGCGTGGGTGGTGACGGTGGTGCAAACGGTGTATCGTTGGTGGCTCTAGGCTTGAAAACCTCTTCTTCTTCCTCCTCTCATGGACTTCTTAGATTTTGTGAATTATAACCCTAGAAGACAAATCCTTCCCTCAGATATAATCCTTGAATTTGTTGGTTTCTCGATGTGCCGATTTTGCCTAAAACTGTCCCGGGACCCAAACTAAACCCTCGGGTAGACTTTTCTGACTATCTCGACCCTTTCAGAAACTTTGGTGCACTCAAAATAACCATATGGGTGACTTATACATCACATACTTTTATTCTATTAAATTTAGTCCCGACACGGCTGACACGCGTGTCCCGACTTAATTTCCATAACTGTCTTATTATTCATTTGCGACAATTTTAATAAATTCATAATCGCATATTACTTTACTCACTAAATAATATTAAACATAATTCACAGCAATAATAATAACTCCCTTCATGCTAGTAAATATCTATTTAAATCCGAATTAATCATAAATTTATTTCTCATTATTTAATTCAATTAATACCATAATTAAAATCATTAAAATTTACAGGGTATTACATCCTCTGACTACTTCCACTTGCTCTTGGAGCATGACACTGTAGGCGGGGATCATCGGGCATTCATCTATTGAATTTCCCACCTCATAAATCTCACACACTATCCCTATCATTGCTCGATTGGATCCGGGTATCTCGCCTGCCCGTAAGTCGACCACATCGTCCACTTTTGTAACGAGTTGGTTTATTTAAAGTTCCATCTTTGCTTCTTTGTCCAAATGATAAAGTCCAGACACAAAAGGAGTTGTGGGCATTTATCGAGCTCAGGTTTCGGCATTAGGATTGGATGTGTCCCACGCTTGGGTAGTCACGGCGACATACCTAAGGTGGGCCACTGCATCGTTCTCGTTTAACCCAAAAAATTCTCCCTCGAACATTGTCTCAACGAGTTGTTTGGAAGCTATGCTTAGCCCTTGGTGGAAGAAAGATATGAGATAATACTTCTCAAAGCCATGATGTGGGTAAGTGTTAACTAACTCTTGGAAATTCTCCCAACATCTATTAAATGTCTGATTTTCTTGTTATTTTAACGTTTGAATTTGAGCCTTAATGGAGTTCGCTCGATGTTTGGGGAAGAACTTAAGAAGAAACTAAGATTGCATTTCTCTCCATGATACAATTGAGTTCGATGATAAAGACCATATCCAGGTCTTTGCCTTATCCTTTAAAGAGAAAGTAAAAAGTTTTAGGTGAATGACGTCTTGAGTGCAAGCTTGATCGCTAAACGTGTCGCATGCCTTTTCGAACTCACATATGTGGAGATAAGGCTTCTCCCAATCCAGATCATGAAAATTAGGAAGAATTTTGATCATCCCATTGTGAAAGTGAAATTATTCCGCATTGTACGGAAGTAGAATGTATCCCGAAATGACGATTTTCTCGGGTATAAGAGCTCTCTTATGGGACAATACGGCATCTCACCCTCACCCGTAACAAAACTAGAGTTATTCGACATAGCTCTCTCTCCAAATGGCTCTAAGTCCTCACTCGATGCCCTAAAAGTGTGACTTGTGATGGAGTTGGGTGGTGTAGGAGGTGGAACTATCGGGGTCGTACATTACTATAAGATTCTCGTGTATGTGGGTAAGAGAGGATTGAGGAGTTTATTGCGGATTTTGCATGAAAGGACTTGAGAGATGTTATATTTTTTTTTGGCTTTTTACTTTTCTGAATTTCTTTTGGATTTTTGATCTTTTTTGGCTTTTTAAAAATTAGAGTCAAATTTTGGATTAAATCTACCTAACCTAAAAGTCTACCTAGTCCCCTGCAACTGCGCCAAAAACTTGATGTGAGTCAAAATGTGTCTCTAGTGCGTGTAAATACGGTTCAAGTGTAAACCGATCATGTAAGTAATAATTCAAGCAAGTTGGGTATCGAACCAAGGGACTCAGGCGAATAATCATAAAGAGGAATATGAAGAACGATGAACCCTACGATTGACTCAGAGAAAGAAAGGAAAATATGATGATTTTGCGACTTTCCTATCAACTAATGCAATTTAATGAGACTAGTAACTAAACTATGTATGCAAGAAGAACTGAATGAATTTTAAATAAATATGAGATAATGGAGTTAGGGTACATTCCCCCCTTACCATTAGTGATTAGGTAGAACATAAAAGCTTTAAAATTTTAATTCTCCATTCTAAGAGACATCAAATACTCTCTAAGCATTCAACATATGAGGAATTTATTTCGCACAATATTAAATCAAAAATTATATTCGACGAGGATGATAAATTATCAAGAAGCCAATTGCACCCTTAAAAATTTGGATTACCTAGGGCAAACGGAATTAAAAGTCCTATAACCTTTATCTTGAAAATTTTCAAACCTTGAAATGATGAATTATTTTTTATTCAGTTTTAAATCCATATGCGTTTCCTAGGTTATGTTCATGTACCCCAACCCATTAGAAATCTATCCTGACATGGTAAAATTGTAACTAAGCATGATAACTACGTTTCATGTAATCAAAACCATAATGGAACGATATCTAAACATGCATGAGGGTCTTGGAATTCCAAAAACTAAACAAAACATGCAATGAATACTAACTTCAAGAACAAGGTAGAGACAAACAAACTTTATTGATGAAAACCTTGACAATTAATCCATGAAAGTATGCTTTTGATGAAAAAATTGAAAACTAAAGTTCTTGAGTGTTTCTCCCTCTAATTCTATTTGAAAAACTACTTAAAACTAGTGTAGTGTCAAACTATAACAACACAAAGTCGTTTTTTCAGGAGTCATAACCTAATACAACTCTAGGCTAAAAAATGGGCCAAAATAAAAATCCCGTTTAAGATAATTTGTAACGGTTTTAAAGTGTGACAAATGTTTTGTCAATGATCTAGTGCATTACTAATGGAGGACCGGTTCTCTTTTAACCGAAACAGTTCCCCTTCGTGCCTTCCTTAATTTTGCCTCATTGATTCTTCTCATCTTTGAATGTTGTCTTCACCGTAACAAGAATTGAGGTGCGAGTTTTTCCATTATTCTTGTGACTTTAAGCTCTTTATCTTTCCAGTTGGCCCCACCTCCAGACTAAGGCTGAAAAATTACGAAAATGCCCTTTAACTTCCAATTTCTTGATTTCTTTCACTATTTTGAGTTCTCTCTCGTATTATCTTGCATGAAATACATGTAAAACACATAACAGATAAACAAAATATGAAATACTTGCCAAAAAGGGTTAGTAGCGTATATATGAGACAAATCGATGTTAATTACAATAAGGGGGATCATAAAAATACCGAAATTAAGGGGATGGATGTGAAGAATTTATGCCTAATCACTTAGCCAGCTCTATTATGCCCAAAGCAGCACTTCCGCCTCCAACTTCGTAACTAGTGGTGGCGGTGGATGTGATCACTTGTCATTCTCTAAAGGATGTTGACTCTCACTATTCCCAGGACTAGTTTACCATTCCCAACTTGATTGTCTTTTTAACCCACTAATAGAAGCTCCTCTAGTTGAAGAATGGTGTTTGAGACTGCATGGGGAAACTATTGGTTTACTATGGAATTGTGAATTTTTGAACCTATGTGCTATTTTATTAGATATGTGGAATCTACTTTGTAATATTCACTCTACTCTAAATTAATAGTTATGTTTTATCCTTTTGAATTAAAAGTCTCAGTTCTACAACAGTTCTAAAAGCTGAATGTCAATTGATGGATATTAACATGGTGCGTTAGTAAATTTCGGCACCTAACTCCTAGTTCACTGTACACACATATCGGAATCACCATGAACTTTGTTAACAATATAATAAATTTTCTCATATATATATATATATATATATATATATATATATATATATATATATATATATATATATATATATATATATAAGTTCTTTATGATTGTACAGTAAGAAAGGCAAAATTGACATGCTCAGTATAGGGCAAATACTTCGCATCAAATTTCACAACTACACGATTCTTCCAATCCTCACCTTGCACTTTGTTAATAGAATATTAGAATTCTATAGCAGATATGCTAAACATAATACATAACATAATTAGAAACTACCAAATATGTAATACGTTATAATAAATAAACAAAATGAATATATCTTCATTTAACGTAATTGATTGTTGGTATCACTTAACCCATGTAGATAAGTATTGATGACTACATAATGACTGACTACCTTGAAGAGTGAATTCTTTTGGAAATATATAGAAATAAAAAAATGGAAGAATAGAAAAATATAATCAATCCGAAGTGCTACGATGCATGCTATAGGAATAATGTGTCTTTTAGGAATTATTTCTCCCATTCGGATTAAAAACGTGAATACACAACAGAGTTTATAGAAATTTGTGGTTAGTATACCATGCATTAATGTCGCATGTTTGATTCAAAGTATGTATGGTTGATCAAAGCCAAAAACATTCGAAATAGTAAACTTGATATTATTATGCCAAGTAATAAAGGATAAAGATAGAGAGATAGAGAGACATAATACTGGAAAAAATGGTACCCAAATTATAATAATACAACACTTTTTATATCCAATTTTGTGATCGTTCATAAATGAACATTATTCAAATATCACAATTTTAGTATCCACAGGATCGTGTCTGTACTGATTCAATACAATCGCACCGTCAAGATTTATCATCCAATGGGATCCGATAGGATACACCCATTACCAATCGCTAAAAGTAGAGATAATCCCAATCAATCACGACAACTTATAATGCACAGAAGATCAGATTGCAGTAATCATCATGAACCGGTTAATCTTTAATTTTAATAAAATTAAAGGTTCCTGGAAACGATGCAATTGTCAAAGGGTCAAGTCACGTTCTTTGTGATCACACAAACATTAGACGCTTGGCATCATCAGACTGTAGGCTTAGAGAACCATAACTCAAACCTTCCTATCCACCCTACAGTGGTCTAACGATGGGCATTGACCCAATAATGGGCTTCGAAGGTTTCTGAGACAAAGGGTTTATGAGGTCTCTAAAACATCAGTCTTACTTAGCGACCCACGTGCCTCGATCTTCCTTTATCTACGAGAATTGGTCATAAGTAGGAGGAGATATCACGAGGTCTGTCTTATATAAACAACACATAATTACTTTGGCCAAGACTGCTTAACGTCAGGGGATCACACAAGGTCCGTTTTAAGGGAATACATTTATTAATAATTGGTTTAGAGAAACTTATTTATTTTCTTTTAGGAATTTCGTATAAATTATTTTTATATTGGAAATTTTCATTAATGTAATACCAATGCACTAAAAATAGAACAAGTATAATTATATCTACAAAACTAATTATATATGACCATTAATATAAGAAGAAAAACTTAAATTAATTATAAACTTGCACCTCTGTATGATTGTAATGCAGATACAATATGAACTCTGGTCATTGAAGCGAAATTGTTCAGGTCCAATTGCATAATCACCACTTGGAGTTGGAGGAGGCATTAGAAGCAGCCTGCAATGAAGAAAAATGAGCATATATAGATAAGGTTTCATTAGAATAGTAATATCATACCTGATATTTAATATAGAAAACAAAAGGAAGCACATTATACATGAAAAGAGTTTTTTAGAAGTAGTAAAATGTATATATGATATCAAAGTGCCTTCAATATTTCTGAGGAACGTCATTTTATACCAAGTAGGTATCAAGATTAAACCGATATATCAGAAGAGAATTATTAGAAGCAAACACAAAAGATTGTAGTTAATAAAATATCTTTAAATGGGAATGTGGGGCATTCATAAATTAAAGTACTTACAACCTTTGGGTGGTTGACTACAAAGTCAATTGCAAGTGTTTCTCCAATGCTTGGTCCAACTAATATCATTAGCCTCTTGATAAGGGACCTCCAAAACTATATGAGATATCTAACAAGATTAATTTTGTCTTCAAGGTTGATGAATCCCCCACATTATTATGAACATCAAATATAGATACACTCTACCAGCAACCAACTATTGTGCATGCTAAACAAATGCTACCATAAGAACAATAAAGAAGTCATGGGTGGATCTATCCACAAGCTTATAACAATATTAAAAAGAGTCCTATAGCATTATTAAAAAAGGGCAGACCAAATAGCCCCAATTAAATACATGGAAACCACTTCCATCCAAACCTGAACTAATGTTAAATTACTTAATTTATAGTTTCCTTCATAAGCATGCTAAAATCATACAAGGTAGGGGCGAAACCATGATTTAATTGTGAGGGGAACTGAACTGACTCAAGTGATTAAATCGAGATCACATCGATTTCAATGTTTTTAAATAGTTTAAAGGTCGAATTGGGTTTGATGTTTGTAGAATTGATAGTTTAAAAAAGATACACATGAACAACATGAATTAAACATAATTTCTCAAACAAATGAGTTAGTACAAGTCTCTATTTTTAGTGTATAAGGGATTGGATCCCATACATATGTCTTGAACAAATGGTGGAATATCAATACCAATATGAGTCAATAAGCGGTGCCACTAAGAGTGGCAGCATGGATGTAAACCCGCACCATCTATTCACTATCTTGGCTGCCACTGAGTTGACATCTTCAGTACAGCTGTTAAACATGTCACTCAATTTGACATTCGAATGATTGTAAGAATTATGATATATCTACCCTCACCATATATGCAAGAGTCATATGATAATTGTAAGAATCTCATAGCTCTCCGGTTTCAACTAAATATTTCTCATAAATATATATGAATATATTAAGCACGAATTAATTAAACTATATACCACAATATGAAACCCTTACGGCATATCTCTATGTAAATAACATCACAACATAATCAATGTTCCTTTATCCCATATAACTAACACTAAAGACCTTAACCCACATATTGTTCTAGATAAAAAGCGCTTCACATTTTCTGATTTCTATAAGCACGCACCAACACCTACTACACCCAGAGCAACTTGAAAATATGTACCCATATATCACAAGTACCAGGAACTTTATTTAATTTGAATTAAACAACAGGATTGAATTAACTTTTCTCATTTTTACGATAAAAATACCATTAAAAATGAGGCAGGTAACAATCAATATAAGATTAATAAAAAAAGATTATACATTTTCATAAGGAAACAAACTCAAAACACACACGAGCCCAGGGCTTTGTTACAAGTGGATTCGATTACGATCTGAATGGTATAAGCTACAACTAAATAAAATATCCATCAACAATTGTAATATGTGTTGCATAGTAAAAAAAAATTTTAAGATTGAGGGTTTATTGGCGAATCGACTTATACCTAATGTCACATATGATGAATCGTCGATTTATGGGTATATTCTTGTTACTTGAATAAAGAGGGAAGAAAGTTTCAAAAGGTTTTGTTCATATATGATACATAGATAGAACCATGATACTGAATCAACAGGTGTATGGGTATACTCGTGTTACTGAATCATGGTTTTATGGCTATATTCGTGTTACTAAAATCATGGGTTAATGAAAATGTAGAGAGAGAGACAAGCGTAACCTTGCAATTTGGGGCATTTCATTTGGGAGGGGAGAATAACAGACAAGAAGTAAAATTGGGGATTTTTGAGTGGGAGGGAAAACACGCTTCTCGAAAGTGTTGGTACAAATTACATAGCTTATATTTTAATTATAAACTAAACTTACTAAAACTTATATGAATTTAGTAAGGTAATATAGTGTAAGAAATAGTATTGGTCAACTAGTGTTAGTATTAAAAAAATCGCTCTATTACTCATAGAGTGTTTTGGTGTAATGTTTCTCAACAACACAAAGAAGATCAACATTCTTGGTCTTTACATCCACTCATATGTTCATATTACCCATCTCTAGTTTCCTCCTATGCTCCCACCCCAAGTTGTCTTCCACATTCACATCCACAAATAGCACTTCGACGACTGTAAGCATGAAGTCAGAGTTCCTCACGCCAGAAGCAGCAGTTGGTCTTCTGATCGTCTCAGCGATTTTTAACTTGCCTGCGCCTGCTATACCATCCTCATCAGTGAAAGTCTCACTAAATATTGGCACTCCCGGAGCAGTAGGCTTCTTTATCGCCAATAGTCGTTTGAGGATTTTAAAACTGCCCTTGTAAACAGTAAACAAAACTCAATGTTTGCTTAGTGTTAGGATTTGATAACCTCTTTCCAGTAGTAAAAAATCACTTGCTCGAAGAGAATTTTTAAACTCGATTCGCTTGCCTCATGTGAGGTAGTACGGAACTGCAAAACTATCATTTCGGGACACCATTACAGAAACAAAATGTCATCATGGAAAACAAAGTGCACCCCTCATATTGCAGGAGAACTTTTCAACTTCTAATTTCTCTAAAATATAAATGTAATACATAACATTATGTCACACATAAATGTGGCAAAAACTAATACTCCCCAATTTATTATAAATAAGAGTATGTACACATACGGATAATGTAATACTCTAATCCCAAAAAATGCAATGCATACGAAAAACCTATATAACTACCCTCATACTTGGTTCAGTCCGACTTTACGGTATACCTTTGCAGTTGCCAATTTGGTGCTAGTTCTTGTTTAAAAAAAAATGAATTTTAGAAAATACTCGTGAACATTGTTTAGTCATCCCTTAGACTAAAAATGTTATATCTAAATATTGTGTGTGTGTGTGTGTGCGTGTGTGGTGGTGGTGGGGGGGGGGGGGGGGGGGGATTGTATTATGTTTACTTCACCCTAAATATGAACAACTTGGCTTTTAAATGCATATACAACACTAACTTTTGGATCCCTTATACTAAGAAGTAATTTTTCTAATAGATATTGTGATGCATAACAAAAATTAGGATCATCAATAATAACAAAATAGAGAAGATCAACTTTAAAACATAACACCAACCTATTGACAATGCATAATTTACCACTACCAACAGATGATATCCACCAAGAGAGTCCCATTTTGGGCGTATACACCAATGGATCAATTTAGATTAAACAGACCAGTGTACACTGGTAGACTAATTAATTGTACTACATGGAACATTGGGAGGCCTTATAAATACATTACTTTATGCGTTAACACCACAGAAATTTGTCTTGGGCATGTAGGAGACATTTAAAATAATTGGTAGGGAAGAAGGACACATGGGTTCGTTTGTGTATCCTTGATGCGTGGAAGATTTTGGGGTTGCACGATTAAAGCAAACATAACTATTTCGTGTTAACAAGTGTTCGATTAAAGTTAAAAAATAATTGCTTCATACCTTGTCTAGTGTTAAAACATAGAAACTTACCACATTTCTACCCTCATCCTTCAAATCAGTGAAGCTTGTAAATAAAAGATGAATTTCTACATTTGTCCTTCAAATCATAGCAGGATTTCTACCCGGCTAGAATCCAAAAAATAATAAAATAAGGTACTGAATAAACAATTGGGATCATATATGTGCTTTACATGAAATGAGATGAGAGAGAAGACTCTATTTAGATCCACCCTACTTAGTGTCAGACTTATTTAGTGAGAGAAGACTATTTAGATACGCCCTACTTAGTGATTGACTTATTTAGTATTCATCATATAATAATTTAAGAATGTCATTTGGTAACGTTTCTTTTCTCTATTTTATTAATTAACTCTTTTCATCAAATAATCCCGTAACCATTACACTTGATTCCTCTCCTTTACATAGGCCAACCCCCAAAGAATACAAAGGGAGAGATGACTTTATATACAATTCTCACTTCGTATTGGAGTTTTATAACATAGGTGAGGAGATGTGCATGTTTTCAGAAACAAAATAACAAATAAATTGTCTGAATCGATTGAAATATTGAATCAATATATCAATTTTTCTACCACTTGCCACCACCACTACCTAACATCACTCTTACACTACCACCGCTTGCGAGTTTTAACTCCTAACACTATTTTTACCATAATCAATTACTTCCACCACCTACCACTATCTACGACCATCCTCCAACACTACCATGATAAACATAAATAAAAAGAGACATAAAATTTTAAATAGAAGAAAATCAAACCCAATAATGTAAACCAAATCGAGTATAATAAACACTCTTACTGATCTCCCAAATTGAAATATAATACTATTAAACCTAAATGAAATAAAATGATCTTAAAAAAATCGATTGCCCGAAGTATATACAATCTCAAATTAAAATCTAAAATCAAGATTAATTAGAAATGAACTAATTATATCTAACACCGAATCAGATCTAAAATCAAAGGGAAGATCGAAACACAAATCAAAAACCCAAATTATTCTAGACCTATGATCCCAAACTCACTCAGATATCCGAATAAAAATATAATTAGTGAAACAAAAAAAACTTATTCAATCTATAAATATAATGATTTTTTTTATCCCAAAAATTTATTCTAATAGCTTGATGAATCATAGTAGATTATGCAACAACATACTGGGTTGTACATCGACTAAAATATTAGTTCAATAAATGGGTTTAGCTTAGATAACATAAAAACACGAAATTAATTATTTATTTTCTTCTACATCGACTAATAGTAATCTTATCCAAGGGAAGAATCATCTAAAAATCTACAAAACTCAGTTATTATTTTAAAGCAATATATGTGTGTAAATTTGCAACTCCATTTAAAATTATTTTGTTTAACAATTGAAAATTTTCACTATCAAAATATATTTGAAAATTCTATCCATATAACCATAAAGATAAAGCAATGTTTATCCAAAGAAATTAGAGGAATGTATCGAAAGAAATTAGACAAAGCAAGGTTTATCCAAACAAAGCAAAAACCTATCTAATTTTGTATTGAAACAGACATGCACATTGAATCGGTGAATCGTAGGCACCTATTCGACTTTCAATCCAGAGAAATTAGAGGAACGTACCTATCCGACGAATCGCTCACAAGTAAAATTTTTCCAGACTGATTAATAGCCCGCAAGATATCCAAACTTGTGATCATAAAATATATACACACACACACACACACACACACACACAGAGAGAGAGAGAGAGAGAGAGAGAGAGAGAAGATAACCAGACATATGATTGCAAGATATCCGATGAATCTTCTTTATGGATTTGGGGGCTGAATGGGATTCGATTCATTTTGGAAGTATTTTTGGGGGAATTTTCCTAAAATATTTTTTAGTTGAGTAGAAATGAATTTGGGGGGATAAATGGGGTGTATCTTAATTTTTTTTTGTGAAAAAATATTATATTTGCCACTAATAATTCTATACTAACGACAAATATTTTTAGTTTGCAAATAATTAGAACTTTGTGTTCCCAGTAACTGTTTAATTCTTCCCACTTTATATTTAGTGGCCAAATTAGTGGCGATTTTAATTCATTGCCACTAATACATTATCTTTGTGTAGAAAATATAAATTTTGGCACAAAATATACGTTTTAGCGGCAATTAATGATTTTCCACTAATAAAATTGCCACGAATTGATATTTTTGTTGTCGTGAACATCAAGATAATATGATTTCATCACTTCATATATACTTGATTATTTCATTCCTAAAAGTAATGAATTGTAAGATACTTATGAATTGTTGCATACATAATGTAACTCAATCATATTCCTCAACAAATGCCGCTGGCACGGACCACAGTTATATAATACGTCTTAAATATTTAGAGCTCTTTTTTTTTTTATTAAAATCAAGACAATAAATGTGGAAGCTAGACACATATTTTCTCGCATCAACAACAAACAATATAATATGATTTCATCACTCCATACATGATGTCTACAAATTTATAAATATGATAATACAAAATACATAATAAAATAGGGAAAACGTTATATAAAACATAAGAACACAAAAAGTAGTACATGGAATATACAACAAAGATTCAAAATACAATGACAAATAGGTGATAAGATAAATATAAACCTAAGAACACGAAATATATAGAGTATACAAAAGTTAATGGTAAAAACTTAAGAACAAAATTATTGCATTCAATATATAATAAATTACACAAAATACATCACGGAATCATTTGTGTACGTTTGTATTTTTCAATTGAGCGAGAAATCAAGTTAAACTGAGGAAAAAAGTTGATCGATTTGGGGATTACAAGACAAAAAACCTTCAAAAAGTAACAAAAATGATTAAGATACATTTGCATGTATTAATACCTGATAACCTTGTTTGGAATAATACCTGAGAATGAAAATCCTTTGTTTGATCTTCGACGACTAGGGATTTGATTTGATGGAGAGCGTTTGAGGGTTTTCTTTGTGATTGGTTTTAAAACTATGTTCGTTTGGAATTTGAGAATATTAATATGTTGAACCTAATCGCTCAAAAGTTATTGAACCTCATTTTATAATTTAAAATTGTTTGTACAAGAGCTTGAGAGAATACCCTTCCCTTAATTATATTACACTTATAAAAATTTGATTCATCACAAACTTACTCTATTAAAAAAAATGTACTATCATTTTTAAACAACTAAGAATTTTATAAAGCAAGAACACGTACATTGTATTACACTCCAAGTGACTCGGCGACCATGTTCCCATGTGTCCACTTTAAGCTTTCTCTATTAAAGCATATATTCCAACGTGGTGGTTTTTGCATGAATATAAAGATTTAATTTTAATTAAGAGAACTTCGCTTATTGCAATAACATAATGTTACATATAGATAATAAAGCACACACAATTAACAACATATAAATAATGAAACTCAGCTGCCCAAGAAATCATTGATTACAACCGTTATATCTCAATTTCATGATATCCCTCTTCATTACGAGATGAAATGTAGTTCATCAAGTGATATGAGAGTCGTTATTGTGTAGATATAAAGGTCGTAATCAATATTCTTTTTATTGGTACGACCCATATTTGAATACAAAACACAAAATCACATTACAATCCATAAAAACCATACGCTTAACGGTTCACAAGGGCGCACTGTCTTCGGATTTCACCTGTCGAACCCGTCTTAACATCAATCTGACCCATTTTCTCCATGGACTTGGCAAATTCTTTATAGAAATTTTGAAGTGATCCCTGAAGAAGTTGGGTGATGATTCTGTTTGTTGTTGAGCTTGTTGTCAAAGCCGCGTCAGATGAAAATAGGCCTCTCCTCTTGAGTAAAAGTGTGTAGTAGCTAAGATCAAATGTCCTAAAACTTCCTGGATCCATCTCAACTATGGTGGTGTTGTCATTAATGGATCTACATTTGTTGGCTCTGAGATTTGCAGCATATTCGCTGTCTAATGCTGGGTCTTGATCACCCACCCCAGTAAAATTGTATAAACGGTTTGAGAATGATGAACAACGAGACACACCAATTGTGTGACCACCTTAACAATTAAGCAACCATTACGAAATATATTAATGTGTCTGTCAGAATATCATTTTATATAGTATTTGGTAACGTTAATCACGTGGTATTTTGACTTACCAGATAACACAACTAGATCTTTGAGATCAAGTCCTTTGTTAGCGAAAGATGTTTGGAGTGTGGAGATGTTACTAGCAGGACTTGGGATGTTATTCAATGCTTCTGTGGCATTTGAGATCCGCCCATCTCTTCGGCCAGTTGGTACCCTCCAGGTAGGGCCTCCCTATAATTTGCCAAGAACAATACATACATAAATGGAATTGTCAAAAAAATGAAGATCACAAATGAAATGGGCTTATGAATTTTGGTTAATTATATTCTTACAGTGACAACAACGGAATCTCTTGCGGCCAAAGCAAGTATATCTGCACAAGAGACTATGCCAGGGCATTCAGCTTCAAGTAAGGTCTTCAGTCTGTCAATGAAATCAAAGTTTCTGAGGGTTAGGTTTGGAGGAGCAACCCTTTCAGTTTGGTTGCCTGTACTTGAAGTAAAATTCAGAAGAACAGATGCATCACAGCCCTGGTCATCAAAACAACAAAACATCAGGAGGAAAAATAATATATTAGAGAACGCTTTTTTCTAAATATGTGAAAAATGCAAAAACACTGTAATGTTCTTAAATTTTTAGTCTTAGATCCTGTTTGATATCACAGCTGCAATTCAATTCGAACAGAAAAACTGAAAAATAAAAAAAAATTCTTATTTGTCATCACAAATGTTGCTATCATAAACACTAACCCTCACAAAACAATCATGGAAGTGCATTCTTAATAAAGCCGCTGCAACAGTTGGAGCATTAGGGATGTGCTGATTGGCATAGTCTTGAACAATCTTCTCAGCTTTTGGACAGCTATTAGCATAAAAACCCATCTGTAGATCAGCATAAACAGAGCCTATTAGCCCTGCAACACCTAATACTACGAGCCCAAAGTAATACCCAGCAGCGCTCATTATTGTTTGTCTGTCTGAAATAATGCTTTCTTTCTTTCTTTCTTTCTTATCTGCTAATCGGTGTATTATCTAAATGGTTGCATGAAACTCAAAACAAAGAGAGAAATTTTATAGACACTCTAAGTACGCGAATTCATATAAAGACAACGTAAAAAATGGAAATTTATTCCTATGTGCTGTTTCGTCGTACCATTTTATATTTTTACATACAATTAAGGTTACGGCTATGAATTTTTTTTTATATTTTGATATATTGTAGAGTAATTTTTAGGCTTATAAATCTTGTTTATATGGAATAATAATATTTATTTGTATGAGCCCTTTAGAATTAAGAATACACAAGACACGTAATTTTATTTATTTTAATTAAAGAAGAATTTTGTTTTATAGCTTTAGTCATATTCATTTAAAACTCATTCTAAAAATAAGCACATATCGCGACCTCCAACCCACTCCACCCACCGGAATCCTCGTCGGATTGCTGAATTCCTCAGCGGAGAATGCCGAAATTCTCGCCGGATCATTTCTCCCTCCTTGTTTTTCTCTCTCTCTTCATCGATTTCTTTCATTTTTTTGCTCCGCGCCAACAGCACCATTGTCAGCACAAGGGAAAAAAGTTTTCTCTAGAAAAAATACAGTGTTCGCAGGAAAAAAATAGAGTTTTGACAAAAAAAATAGAGATTTTATTGAAATAGTAAATTTATCGGTTTTGATTTTTTTGTCAAAAAATATCAAATATGATTGTTGTTGCATAAATCTCAATGAGTAAATTTCGAATATATAAATTTTGTGAATTTTGGATTTGTAGATTTGAAGTTATGAACTTTTAAAAATTTGATGATATTTTTTTGTATGACTTGTCAAAGGATATATTGATAATTTTTCATGATCTTTTTAGTACAAAATTAAATTTATAAAATTAGTTGAAGTGTCATATTTTTATACATTTTAAATTAAATCGAACATTTTTCAAAATCATTATATTTTAAGATTAAAAAAACGACTGCAAACCAATAAGTAGTTAGATTGTCCTTGCATGACCCATTTTTTTTGGCTTTTATATGCATGCATCAATATTTCTTCCTTTATTTTTGGTTAAATGATCGACTATTAACATGGTACCAAGGTCACGTCACATTTCAGACCCAATTTAACTCTATATTCAAATAAAATCGGGATTATATTAGGCTTCATAAGATTGAACCTCACTTATAATATTATAGACATTCAACACTACTACATAAAAGCATAAACCGCCCTGCATATTAGTATCATTTTTTTTAAGAAACTGCATATTACTAAGTTTTTTTTTTTTGGGGAATCAGAAGCTCACCATTTCATTAAATGGTACCCACCATTATAAATCTATGTTAGGCTCAAGAAGAAAATAATAGTACCCACCATTAAAAATAATAAAATAGTACACAGCTTACTAAGTTGAATATCAAGCAATTTGTATATGTGATCATAATTTAGGAGTGACATTAGACATTATAATAAGGTAAAACGGTGACAGTAGAACATATATAATTTAGTTGGTCACCTGTTCCTAAAACATCTATGTTATCATACTGCTCAAGTGGAAACATTTCTGTTAAATATTGGGTACAGGCTGTGCCACCAAAGGTAGCCATCTCATATGGAACATGTTGCACCTGCCCTGATGTGGAGAAATAATATGAATTAGATTAGGTACATGAGAGTTTGTGAGGATTAGAGTCACAAGTACAGCGGGTTAATTTTGAACGTTGGGGATATAACTTATTTATCTATAAATTGAAATGAGAAACTTTACATGGACCACATGTATAGCCCGCTTAGTGACCGCATGCACCCTTTTTTTTTTTTAAGCTTCTTACCTTTAAAGTTTTTAACATTTAATATTAAAATGGTTTTTATATTTCTTTTGTTCATATAAAAACAGTTTTTATATTAAAAAAAGAGTATTTATATTGAAAAAAAACAGTTTTCCTATTAATATATTAAAAACAAATTATTATTAAAATTAAACAACTTTTAATTAAAATTATTATTTTTTTCATAAATAAAGAAAACTATTTTTATTTATAAAAAAATCTATAAAACAGTTTTTTTTTCAATAAAAAATATCGTGATTAATCAGTGCCGTTGGCACATACCCATATTCCCGGACCCAAATCATTTGTTGCATGTGGGTCCGCGTCAGCGGCACTGATTAATCGCGATATTTCTTCAATCACGATATTTCTTCCACAGGGTGTTGCAATAAACAAATGTTGCGTTAAATCTAATCGCTAAGGGGCAGAACCCGTATACAAAGAGTATACACTGCAACTGAAATGAAACAAACCCTACACACAACTAGTCCATAAACAAAAACCACCAAGGTTACACGCCACTATGCAACTCCTCTATTAAATCTAAAAAGTTAGGAAGAGTTGCCACGTAATTCTCCTTAAACAAGATTACTAAAGTGCTAAAAAAGAGCCGACTTTGTATCCACACCTTCAAAACATCTCTAATTTCTCTCTTACTAAATAGTAAAAAAAATGCAGTGTAGGACCAACCGTCAAACTTTACAATCCTCCTCCCACCCCTTAGGAGGGTGCCAGGCCTCAAGTAACTCCCTCACCGACACTACCCATGAGATCCGATAAAAAGAGAGGAAATCTCCCAAAGGCCTCTCGTCAGCATACAGTTCATGAGTAAATGATTGGTTCTCTCATTCACCTCCTTACATAACAATCATCTACTTTTCATTAATCGCATTCACCTTTGCAAGCCATCAACATCAGAATGGCCTATTTTGTTGCGGTATTGACAAAAAATAATACGTTCGGATAAGCCTTGCCTTCCATATTTACTTCTACAGGAAATAAGCACTCAGATTTCCATTGCCTCTTAATATGGAGTAGTTCCCGCCCACTGAGAAGACCCCTTTTCCTCTTAACTGTCAAATCAACTCATCACCCCCTTACCCCGTTGGGCGCGGGGCCGCCCCTAAACATTCAAAAAAATCCTTTACCACCTTGATCTCCCAATTCCAAACATGTCTTCTAAACTTGAGATTCCACACCACCCGATCATCCATAACTATCATATGATCTGCAACCATACCGTCTTTATCATCCCCTACTCTGTAAATTTCCAAAACTTCTCCTGAAGAGAACCATTCTTCCTTCATATGCCTTTCCAAAACCAAATCATGTTTCCTCCACCCACTTAAAATTCTGTGTACTTAAAGAAATCATCGCACTCTTTTAAAATATTCTTCCACAAACCCACCCCATGAGTAAAGCGTCCCACTCTAGGACTCCATCAAAGATTCAAGCATCCCCTAGCACCCACAACTCTCCCCCATAACCTTGTTTCCTCATGATGAAATATTAAAATCCACCTACCTAATAGAGATTTATTTAAAAGCTCAAGATTATTCACTCTCGACCCCCCTCTCTAAAAGTCTTGCAAACTAAATAAGATTTCAAACTGTCCACATTAACTTTCACAAAAAGTCTCTCATCATATTCTCCATGTTCTTATGGATCAAACCTGGTAACGACAAGATAAACATGAAGTACATGGGTAGAGTAGACAATGTTCTCTTGATCAAGGTTAACCTACCCACCCCCTTTCAATAAGAAATAATTCTTCCATACAGTCATCCTCTTTTTTTTTTTCTATCCAAAACAGGATTCAGAATTGATTGACACTTAAAGTTAGCCCCAAACAGTAAATCAAGATTAGTGGATGAAAATTACCAATCCTGCAACGCAACATCTCAAGCAATCCCTCTGCGCTCTCTATCCCCCATCTGAATCATCTCAAATTTCTCGGCATTAATATGGAAATCCGACAATGCCTCAAAGTATATAAGGAGAAAACTTAAGAACTTCACCTAGTCTACTTTCGCCTTACAAAAGATAATCATGTCATCGATAAAGAGAAGATGAGAAATCCAAACTGAATTTTCATTTGAACTCCTTACCATACATCCGATGATTCACTTTGCCTTAACTATACACCCCATCATCCGTTTGAAATCCCTCGTCACCAAAATGAATAATAAAGGAGACAACATGTCCTCCTTCCTAAGCTCGCCAAAGCTGTGAAAGAAAACCTCCGGAAAGATGTGAAAGAAACCCTCCAGGCCCCATTGATTAAAATAGAGAACTTGACAGTAGAGATACACTTCTCGATCAGACGAAATCACCTCTCTCCGAACCCATACTCCTCAACAAGTAGAAAATAAATTTCCAATTGACACGATCATAGACCTTCTCGATGTCTAGTTTGTATGCAATACCCGACACTCTACTTCACAGTTTATATTCTACGCACTCATTAGTCACCAGAATGGCATCGAGGATTGGCCTACAAACCACAAAATCATTTTGGTATTCCTTGATTAGAATTAATTAATTAATTTCTGGTGCCTAGTTGACTATATCTTGGTAAAAAGATTATAGGCATTCTCCATAAAACTAATGGGTATGAAATCTCGAATGTCAAACGACCCCCCCTTCATGGATATCAGTGTAATGAACGTTGCATTTAGAATCTTAAAAAACCCTTTATCATGGTACTCCACGAAAAAGTGCATCACGTCCCCTCTGATCGCTATTCAACTATGCTAAAAGAAGACCATCGTGAAATCGTTAGCTCCTGGGGCCTTGTCCCTACTCATGGAATTTATCATTTGAACAACTTCCTCCCTGGTGAAGTATCACTCTATCATCTCGTCCACTGCCCTCGAAATGCAACCCAACTCAGCCCCGTTTAGAGAAGTAAGCCACTCTTCCACTTCTCTGAATAGGTCCTTATAAAATAAGACCCCTCACCTCGTGAACTTCTGTAAACTCATCCTTACCCAATGTAATCTTCCCAATGTGATTAGAAGGCCAATGAGAGTTAGACACTTTGTGAAAGAACTTAGTATTCTTGTCTCCCCCCTAGCGACAACGTTCTTGAGTTTTATCTCCATCTAATTTTTCCTTGAATAAATCTTCTCGCTATATCCTGCTTGATCTACTCCCTTACTCTCTTTTCATACCTAGAGAGATCAGATATTTCTTCATTCTCATCTAATCGACTAACTTCCTCCAAAACCCTAGCAATGTTCTCCCCCATATTACGGAACAAATATGTATTTCATCGCTTGATCTTCGCTTTCATCCTCCCCCTTTTAGAAGCCAGTCTAAAGCTAGCATTACCCTCAACCTCAAAATTTCTCCACCAATCCTTTATTTTATCCACAAATTCCGTCTCCATGATCCATAGATTTCAAATCTAAATGAGTTCCTGCTTTTTCTCCACCCTCCACACTCTAGCAAGATTGGGCTATGATCTGATGTTACCCTAGGTAAACAAGACTGGATAACCCTTGTATGGTGCTTCTTCCACCCCGGAGAGATAAGTAAATCATTTGATCTTGATAAGGATGGCATATTTATTGCTAGATCATGTGAATAAACCACCCTATCACGGTAGATCCAACAACTCCATCTCATCAATAAAATGCAAAACTCCCACGTGTATATGTTTGTACGAACATCGCCGCTTCTTTCGGAAGAGAATTTGACCACATTAAAAACTCTCCTAAACACCAAGGTAACCCCCCTCCCCCCCAACACCATGGACTCCCGTAAGCTCATTTCACAACTCCCATCTAATGGCATCTTCCACTAGTCCATAAATACCAGAGAAAATCCAGATGAACCCATCCCCAACATTTCTAAATAACCAGGAGGGAATTTAAATTCCTTACATATTATTCAGTACTTTAACGACTCTAGAGTCGCACATAATGATCAATCCACCCGAAGCACCCATGACATCCATACTACACCATTTGACCCATTGCCTACCCTAAATGGAACTTCCTAACCCTGTATCTACCTTACCCAACTTTATCTCCTGAATGCATATAATATCTTGCTTCCATTTCGTAATGGCCCCACTCACCTAGCCATGTTTCTCGGGACCATTTAAACTCATTACAATCCACGAGATCAACCTAATCTTCATAAAAAATCCTAAAATATAACCAAAATCTTCCACTCATTCCTTGTCTCTCTATCTCACCCTTATTCCACCTTGCAACCCCCTTACCATGCCTTCCTATTTTAGCGAAGAGGCCTCCGAACATATTTTCACACAACTCGTAATCAATCCCCAAAACCTTGCTAAAATCTCCAAATATATTTTCTACACATCCTTTTGGGTCCTCTACCCAACCCTCCTCCCCCCTATCCCTATACTCATCCATTTCCCTAGGAATAATAATATCAACCCATAAGTTAGGGTTGTTTAAGTCTATGGTGGTACTACAAATGCCCTAACCACCACTCCTACGTCCACCACAAAATAATTATTCACACTCTCACTATCCACTATAATCACTAAATTTTTATTAGAATCGGCTATAGCATCTCCCCCTTTTCCCCTTCTAAATAACGCACCTCTGGAAAGGTTTTGAAACCCCCTTTAGACTTCCCCATAACTAACCCATTATTTTTAGTGGCTTTACCATAGGTAGAAAAGGATTTAATGTTTTTAAGACCAGACAGAGAATAGCAAAATAAATTTCTTTTCATCCAATTTTCCTAATTCTGGCTACCATGACTCTAAATAACTCATTCAAATTAACCATAACTTTCATGGCACTCGTAATTTTTTCACACTAGCTTAACATTTGGGACAGAATGTACTGACTTAACATTAATAAAGATAATATATTCTACAAATCCCACACATTTGAAATGATCTTTCTCGGAATCCAAAACCCTGTCTTGTACCATATTAATAAAAAACTAGCTGAATCGACTACCTTTTTTCCACTAAAGTAACTGACGTGTTCCAACCCATACTCGCTAACCCCAACTAAGTCATCTTCCCCCAACCATGTCTTCATTTGTGACTCCACTCGCTCATGAACATCTATGCAACCAACATGTATTTTATTCAACTGCCCATAATCGACCACTTTAACTACACCAAAACGCGCCTTTAGTAACAGTATTTTACTGTTACTAAAAATATTTGCAACATAATTTTTTCGTTAGAAAAAAGGAATGGGGAACAAAATTAATAACACAATTTTACCGTTACAAGTAATGGTAAAATTTTGTTACTAATTCTGAATTTACCAACAAAATTTTACTGTTACTAATTCTGATTTAGTAACAGACTTTTGTGTTACTAACTTTACCTTATTGCACCCTTTTTATAAAACTATTGTCTGAGTTTTTAATGGTAAAGATCCGGTAGCAATATTAATACATATTTAAAAAAAATATTTTTCAAAATCCAATATCCTAAATATAAATAGATTTAATTATTCTTATCACACTATTCAAATCCTAAGAACATATACAAAATTAGTCAACATAAACAAGGGAATTATTTTCAACATTTACATTTTATATAGGAGTCCACTCTTTATTTACAAAAGAAACTTAAACCGAACAAATGAAACATCGTAATACAATCATCCCGAAAGTTACATTATTTTCATAAATGCATCCAATATAACATCCTAATACAATCATACCCAAGTGAGATGTTTTTATATTATAACCAAGCAAATGAAATATAAAAAAGAAGTTCGTCGACTCCATTTTTAAATCTTCAACAATGGAGAACAATCATACTATTTTGCATCCACCTTGACCTCCACCTATGACCATCATCAAATGTTAAGGATGATAATAACTATCATCATTACACGTGATCGTAATTGAGCAATGTCAAAACCCACTATTATCCTAAGACGTGTAAAATCATACAGGTACTTGAGAATAACTACTGTTAGATATGTGCATGCTTCAGTAATAAAATCTTGGTTGCGAGGGAGCCTTGTTGCAGCAACTAACATAGAAAAAGCAACAGCACCCCAAACCTGACCTCAACCATCCTATAATGTGGTTGTGGTTGTGGTTGGTGATCTACCTCAACAAATGGATAAAAGGGGAGAGTATATCACCATTTGTATGGTACAAAACCTGCCAGAACAAATACTGGACAATATTAAGTAACTCATGAATAATATATTAATCCACGATACGAAACATAATTATCTATCTTAAAATTGAATTGAAATATATATTTTAACATAAAAGTTGTACAAAATATAGATACCATCTCATCATGATTAATTCATACAATAAAATATTGGCACAGACCAATTAGTATTGAGGTCATTCATATTTAAATGTCTTTATTTCAAATAATTATGTAGTAGATTTAATGAATTATTGACAATGCACTAGCATATGCAATTGTCCTATTGATGTAATGAAAACAGTATAGAACATAAATCCACCCTTGTATTCACAAGAAAATCACAATTGAGAAGGGGGAAATTCAAAATCGTATTAAGTCCATGTCTTCCCCAAAACATCAGCTTACTAATTTAACAAGTAGATTATAACACCCCATAATTTTGAGTATTTAATATTTAATTATTTTAGGAGTTATAAAAGTAATTAAATTGGAGAAACTTAAATTTATGATTTTGAGAAATTATTTGAGTGGAAAGAATTATTTATTTTGGCGACTTTTAAGTTTACTTGTCCGAATTAAATGTGTGTCGCATCTTGAGGTCGAAATTTGGAAATGTCAAAAAAGTATTTCGGATGATAATTCTGAGTGTGCGTTTGAGTCCGGATGGGTCAAGATAGTCAGAAAAGAGTACCCGGGGATAGAAATTGAGTCTTGGGGCATTTTTGGGCTAAACCGGGCCCAAACGAGAGCATTCTGGACTTTTTACATTTTAGGGTGAGGAGACCCACGAATTTTAGAAATCTAAGTCAGATTATAAGAGTTGGAGGCTAGGGTTAGGGAAAAGAAAAATAAACCATAGCCATTAGAGATAAGGGAGAAACAATTCCAAGGCAAAAAGGACGAAGTGGGAAGGATTCAAAGGAGACTTTCACCACAAACTCATTGGGAAGAAAGATTGAAGGAGAAAGTCATCAATCACCAACCACAATCACAAAATCAGACCTACTGGACATAAGGCAAGTGTTTATTGCAAATCAAATTCAAGTTATAATACCCATGTGTAGGGAGTTTTAAGAATTGGTTAATTCTATTGAAAACCTTGAATTAAATGTTTGAATTGATCACATGTTTGGGTAGGATTGCATGTAGAAAGAATTACTAAGTAAAGATAAAATTAAATTTTAATATATTTGATAATTAACATGGAATCTTTATGAGTTCTCGGTTGAAGAACATGAATTTTGAATGACTTAGTGTTTAATTGATGAACACAAGATGTCAATCTGCCAGAATTTTTAACACAACTTTAAACGTATTCCATTTGAGTTTTACTTAGAATTAGAGTGTGAACCATTCATTCCTATAAAGGTATTTCTCTGAGTTATCCAATGAACTTCTAATCAGGTCAATCGGAGTTCTGTAGAGGGAGTAATCGACATTTTACTACAGGGTGTTTGATCTGTCAACATAGTAATATGTCAGAATTTTAACGTGACTTTAAACGTGTGCGATTTGAATTTTACTTTGAATTAGAGTGTGAACCATACATTCCTGGAAAGGTATTTCTCTTAGATATCCAATGAAAATGGAATCAGGTCAATCGAAATTTTGTAGAGGGAGAAATTAAAATTTTACTAGAGGGTGTTTAATCTGCCAGAAAATTTGAGATTTTTCTTTTTAAGACTCAAATGTCATTTTATCAGGGAAGTGTTTGGGACCTTGATGAAATATATATATGTAATAATGATATGGTAGTAGGTCTATGATTGAGTGTTGGACTTTAATTTTGTGAGAGAGTTAAAGTGGATATTCATAGGCTTGATTGTGATGTACTCTAATTCGAGATGATAAGAATGTAATTACGAAAAAGTGTGAACGAGCTTAAATTCATTAGGTCAGTGGGTTAACAAGGGTAACTATTGAATTGAAATAACAAGGGGTAACTAGGACCCTTAGAGTTATGTGAATACTTGAATTAATACGAAAGTGAAATAAATTCGTAAAACAAATAAGTACGGTGAATATTAGAGAGAAATATATTATGTACAAGTATGAATAATTGGGTTGTATAAATACCTACTGTTTTATAGGATTACTTGGGTTGTGAATGCCTATTGTGTGTTTACTTGTGATAGGATTGGTAAGTTCAATGAGACAATCCGAACTATACTCGATGAGATATTTCGAGCCAGGTTCGAGTGCACATTCCGAACCATGTTCGAGGAGACATTCCGAACATTACTCGAGGAGACATTTCGAGCAAGGTGTAACACCCCAAGACTTTTGAGACTGAGAAATTTAATATTGGGAAAATTAAATTTAATTAAATTGGAGAATTTTAAAATTTGGGAATTTAAGTCCAAAAATAGAGGACGTTTCAAAGTATTCCGGATGATATTTTGAGGGTACCATCGATCCCGGAAGGGTCGAGATAGTCAAAATGACTGTCATTGGGTCTTATTTCGGCTCCGGAATGTTTTTAAGTTGTTTTGACTTGAATTGGAGTCAACGAGTCATTTAAAGTGTGTATTAACATTTAAAACTGGGATTTTGTTTTAAAAGGTTGGAGGCTTACGGATGAAGCCATTTTCTCATTTGAGAGAAAGAGAGAAAAGCCCTAGAGAGAGAAGAAGAAGATAAAGAAGAAGAAAGGAAGAGAGAGAGGAAGAAAAGCTTGGAGATTTTCGGCCCAACCGCGACATCGAGGACGATCCAACCTCTACAAATCTGAGGCAAGTGTTTAATCTTGCTAAATAGCTATTTGTGTATTTCATTTCATAATTTGTGGGTTAAAGAAATGGATTTTTGGGTATTAATGTCAAAACCTAGATTTTAGGTTTAAATCTTGAAATCAATGATTAAATATGGATTTAATGGAATAGAAATGTTTGGGATCAACTTTGGGTTGACTTATGGGCTTGAAATCATAAATTGATGAAGGTTTAATTGTTAGAAATGAAAATTTAGGGTTTAGAATTCGTGGGTTTTGATGAAGAAGAAGAACCCTTCAAAAATTGCAGGTCCGAATCGATTCGCCCCCTCAAGCGAATCGATTCGGTTTGGTAAAATTGGCAGGTCTGCATTGACCGAATTGATTCGGACCCCAAGACGAATCGATTCGGCCTATTGCAGAAGCCCAGGTCTTTGGACCCGAATCGATTCGCCTTGGAGGCCGAATCGATTCGGAAACAGGGCATTTTGAGGTATTTTCTCGAGAGTGAATTCAAACCCTTTTTGGTTGGGTTTATTGATTTGGGGCTTTCTCTTATGATGAAAGAGATATGTTCTTGGAGACACATAAGGAGTTTCTCACACATTAGAATTTTGGGGACTCCTTAGGGTAATTTGGGAGAAACGTATCCATGTATGTATTTGGAGTTATGTATAGAGATTTTGGAGAAAACCTTTGGGATTGAGAATCCTAATTGTAGATGAAAAGTAGGTGTAGATGTGATGTGAGGCTAGGAACTCTTAGAGAGATCTCAGACTAGGGTATTCACAAAAGTGATCGAACCATAGTCGAAATCGAGGGAAATGAGATTATTTGATGATTGAAAGAATGAGCTTGAGGCTGATAGACTATTAGTTATATGTATACCGATAGTCAAAATGATTACTAGATTATTTAATGTACTCTCAGATATAGATGAAATGTGTAGTGAAGGATTCCTACGCAAACTCTTGGGTGATAGCCCTAATGTTGAATATATATAGGTATAGATATATACGTATGGTTTGGGAGACTATTCATCATAGTAAAATGATCGAATATGTTTCAAGTATGGGATTATATTCACGTATCGAGGTAAATTAAAGGAATTGTGGTGACGGCTTGCATATTGAGGACTATGTATACTTATAGCCAGGTATATATATATCTTATACATATGAACGAGAATTAGTTTATATATATAGATAAGGATATGTGAATATGTGTTGATATATATATATATATCTGTATGTATATAGATATATGGATATCTTTATGTTGTGGACATACATGGTATGGATATTTAAACCGTATATGATGGTTTATTATTTGAGCATATGATTGGATCATATGGATTATATATATTATGCATGTAAATGATATATATACTTAATTGGTTAAGCATACCCCGCTCATGCTATCATTGGGAAGTTGCGCGCGTAGAGGGTGAGCATCCTGGCTAGAAAAGCAGGGTGTGGATATTCCCCAGGTCATAGTCATCCCGTGTGTTATTATATGATATATATATATATTTATTTTTGGGATGAGACGTGATGGGTATGTTTCGTCTCATTGCCGGTTTGGAGCTATGACCGCTTCCCGGGACGTCGTGTGCGTGAGTTTACCACGAGATGGGTGTCGTTTAGTCCCACCATGGTGGCCCCAGTATTGCTACGTGAGCCGGGCACTGGGAAGATGATAGCATTGATGCAGTTTATCGGCGATATATATAGCCGGGTATATTATGTGCATGGCCTTGTACATCATATGTAGTATGTACACTTGGCTATTGGATTGATGATGATATATATACGGTTAGAAATAAATACCTATATATATATATATATATATATATATATATATATATATATATATATATATATATATATTTATATATATATCCTATAGATGAAAGGATATGGACTTTTATGAAGTACATCTTAGATGATTATGGTGTACTAGATTGATGAGGGTTGATGTATCGCACATAAGGTATTATTTCGGTTACATCATCCCAAGGATATTATTGGAGGTTCTTTTATTTTATCTTATTTGTTTTCTTTCTTTTCTTTTCTTTCTTTCTTTCTTTAGGAGTTATAGTTAGTAGTAATGGTAGTATTAACTTGTATGTTGAGGATTATGGATCTCTAGGATCGACATTGCCCAGGAGTAGTGTAACGAGGTGGTTCCTTGTTTGGATTTCGCTTTGCGAGACACCTCACGCACGAAACGCAGTGCCATGTCGAGATTTGAGAGAAGTAATTCCATAGGTGGCATCACGGATCTCTGGTCTTGACCTTGTCAGGAGTAGTGTAACGGGGCGGTTCCTTGTTTGGATTTCGATTTGCGAGACTCCCCACGCACGAAACGTAGTACAATTTTGGGATTAGAGAGAAGTCTTGCCAATATTCCATGTGCATATTATTAAGTATATTAATTCTTACGTTTTTAGCCTATATATATATATATATATATATATATATATATATATATATATATTTGTGTAGGGGTAATGTTTTAGGAATTATGATAATTATAATTCATGAGATTATTAATCGGAATTCATTAAGCCTTTTATGGCATAATTGTTGTAATCATAATCTAATAGGATTAGAAATGGGTGGATCCTTAGATTATGACGGGAAGGTAGCTCTCGTGGATATAGGCTAGGCCTGATAAGTTAGGTTGTCCTAAAATCAATGGGGGTAATTTAACTAAAATTTGAGGACGCGAATAGGTGCGCGCCTTTAGATGAGAGGTGAGTTGGGGTTCCACGAGAGTGCGGTCTCACTTATTTATGAAATTAAGTACACCGGTATTTATTATGCACGGTTAACGCACTTGCTAAATATTTTCACATTCGGGGCTCTGACCCGTTTTCTTTTCTCTCCTGCTTGTATATATATATATATATTTCCACAGGTATCCTACCGCATGGATGCCGGATGACCTTCTATCCAGAGTCTTGGGAGCCGTGACAGGTGCGGACTGTTGCGGGATGTTTCATGTAGCCGCTTCCTACTTCTTTAAAATTCTAGGTAGGATTCATGTTGTGTATCGGGTTTGTATCATAGGGATATTTATATACATGTTTATATTTATTCCATTTCAGTTATTGTATTTGCTGTGACCCGACAGCTTATTCGGGTTTATTTATTTATGGCATATTCATGTATAGTGATTCCTTTCATTTCTTATAGTGCTTCTTGCACCTTTCTCTTATTCTTTAGTAGTTTCATAGTGTTGGGTTATTGTATGTTGCAAGTTTTAATTTATATTAACATCTCGCTTATATGATATCGGGTAGTTAGTCCTATATTATATAGTACCGATAGTTGATGTTGAGACTGGACCATCTGGAATTCCTGATTTAATATAGTATAGGGCTGGCCACCCGTTATTATTTTAAGCGGGGTGTTACACAAGGTTCGAGGAGACATTCCGAACATTACTCGAGGAGACATTCCGAGCAAGGTTCGAGGAGACATTCCGAACATTACTCGAGGAGACATTTCGAGTAAGGTTTGAGTAGACATTCCGAACATTACTCGATGAGACATTCCAAGCAAGGTTCGAGGAGACATTTCGAATCATTTGTCCTTAATGTGTGAAATAGGACCGATACTAGGATATGTTGTACTAGGTATATGTGTGTATGAAAGATATACCGTCTGAATAACCTACTTATATGTGATAGGAGTAAGATTAGGTGGGGTATACCTAATTATTGTTTTCAATATATACTCTCGCGTAATAGTAGTGAGAACTATTAGTGCATAACTAAAATTGTATAAACTACATATGGGTAAGAGTGGATGGAACATAAGTGGACAGCTGTAATATATATAAAATCTACTTGAGTGTGATTAGTAGATAAGGTAGGTAGTATTTACCTAAATTTTAATTAAGTATGAGAACTTGATTTTAAAGTATTAAACTAATCATTGAGGGAGTAAATTAATTTAGAGTCGGAACATAGACTCAGAAAATATTAAGTTACGGGCCAAGTGAGCGAGTCCGGGTATAATGGTTGGGCGACACCAAGTATTAGATTAATTGATGTGTTAATTAATTAAATTAGAGTAGAACTGTTGACTCGGGAAAGTATTAAATTAATTAACATGTAATTAATTAAATTAGAGTCGGACCATAGACTTGGGAATGTATTAAATTAATTAATGTGTAATTAATTAAATTAGAGTCGGACTATAGACTCGAGAAAGTATTAAATTAATTAATGTGTAATTAATTAAATTAGAGTCGGACAATAGACTCGGGAAGGTAATAAATTAATTAATGTGTAAATTAATTAAACTAGAGTCGAATCATAGACTCGGGCAATTATTATATAAATTAATGTGTAAAGTATTTATATTAGAGTCGGGCTATAGACACGGGAAAAATATCATATTAATTAATGTGTGAATTAAATAAATTAGAGTCAGACCATAGACTGGTGACAATGATATTTTAATAAGTGAGAAAATTTATTTAGTTGAGTCAGGCTAGAGACTCGAGAAATTTCAGGCTAGTATTACGGGTTGTGAGTACAGGGTGAAGCCGGGGTTTATTTTATATACATATATACGGTGTAGTGATAGTATATATTTATATATATATATGTGTGTGTGTGTGTGTGTGTGTGTGTGTGTGTGTGTGTGTGTATTATGTGTGCTATTAAATATCAGTGATTAGATATTTATTTAATTATACTCTAGTGCTATCAAGGGAGGTTGCGCGATGTGGGTGAATCCCCTAGGTTGAGGAGTAGGGTGAGTATATCCCCAGGTCATAGCGTCCGGTATATGGGTGAGGGGCTTATCTCACTTTCAGGAAAGGAATATGACTGCCTCCACTTCGTTTATCTTTTGGGACAGGTTGGTGAGCGATCCTAACCTGGGTAACTAGGTTATGTGAGCACACCTAGTGAGATGGCACTTTAGAGGGAATCATCCTTTGAGGGTATACTCGGAAGGATGGACATACGTATTATATATGTGTAGATGTTTTAGTAAAGGTACGTATATTATGCTATTAAATATTATATGTTATTAATAATACAGTGTGCGATGTACTTACTTTATATAACTTGTGTCACAGTTATATGCTATTATTTAAGAAGGAATTAATTGAGTTAATTGGTGAAATAACTTATAATTTTTGAATAATTATACTCGAGTTAGAGTAGTATGGCAAGGGGAGGTTATGCCAGGACTAGTTGGACGGAGTAGTACAAGTAGGTGGGGGTTAAGGTAACTGTTAGGTGTGCACATTAGTGGAGGGGTGAGAATATACATAAGGGAGTGAGACACTAACTTATATATGAAGCGCATTCATGCATTTTAAATTACTGCAGTTAATTCACTTGCTAAATATTTTCAAAATGTTTTGGGTTCTAACCCTTGCTATAAAATTATTTTCAAAACCTTTTAGGTGTCCAGTCACAGGGACGCCAAAATTGATATTCTATTCCAGGGACACGGAGTTGTGGCATATGTGGATGCTAGCAGGAGTTGGATTAGATGCATCGTTCATTCATTCCTAGAGTAGGAATCATTTATGAGTTTCAGTTTTATTTAGGGCTTGTCGCCCAGACATCTTAGTACAGTTTTTAGATGTATTTATTCAGGTGTTGGACATTTGTATTGGATTATTTTCACTTTGGTGGTCGATGGTTTATTCAGCAAATTGTTTAAATAATTATTCAGTTGATTTAAATTCAGTTGTGTGAATGGTTTGTATTTAATTCCGTATGTACTATTTTGTTTAATTAAAAAAGTTAAAATTCGGCACCAGTTTTTGGAATACTAGTTGGTTAGTAAGTTTTAAAAAGTTTTCGATGGACTAACTGGGATTCCTGTTTTAATTTGGTATAGGACTGATCACCCAGTATTTTATTAGGCGGGGTGTCACAGATGGTATTAGAGCATCAGGTTCTAGTGTCCTTAGGATCTGTGCGGTTTTTCACGTTTCGGCTTAGCAATCTTTGATATAGAACCCTATTATAAGATTATTGTATTCTTATATGTATACGCATCCACGTTCTTCTGCAAAATTTATATTTGAGGGTGAACTCATACGATTCGACTCTCATTTCAGATGCCGCCCAAGAGAGAGAGAGAGTTGCTAGGGTAGCAGGGGGAGATGAGACTAGAGATGCTCATCAGGAGCAAGAGTTATACCCCTAGAGTTCGCGGGTCATTTTAATTTAGTGGGTACTCTGGATGTAGCAGCCACAGTATGTAGATAAACTTTTCATGTGGTAGCGGAGTTCTTCGGTGTTCTTCACGGGAGAGTGGAGACGTACACTGAGAGAAGATTCGAATTGTGCGAGGGGTTACTACTTTCGAGAATTATGGGAATAGGGTTGATAATATTTCTCAAATATCGGCTGGATAGTGATGGATTTGAACTATTGTGGATAGTGGGGTTAAGTTTTTGTGTTCGCAACACTAGGGTATGATTTGTACTAGGTATCACCTGGGAGGGGGTCTAGCCTATATATATGTGTGTATATATGTTGTATTGTGCGGTGCGATAGACACAAAGTGAGGTCTTCTATTCTCACATTTTATCCCGGGGAGTAGGGGTGGTTACCGAAGTGAAATGGGGTGGTTAAATTTATTTTGGAACAGGGAGAGATAACTCGGGGTTTATTTTTGTGCAAGAACTAGTGATAGTAAGGGCGCGGTATTTTATGTTGTCTTTGGTAGCATAAGGGTAGGCGTATATACTTTTGTGTTAAGAGATAAGAATTTAGGGGTACGTGCTATGAACTGAGGGTCTAACGGATGTCAATGACTGACAATGTTAGGTCGTAGTATATCGGGGGGTTCCTTGTTTGGATTTCACTTTGCGAGACGTCCCACGCATGAAACTTAGTGCAACGTTGGAAGTCGGGAGATGTTTGGTCGTTAGTACATAGATTGGGTACCCCGGGCAGTATATATATATATATATGTGTGTGTGATATTACTATGGGATTTAAGTTATATTACGAGTTACGACTAGTATAGTCGGGTAACTTTCGTGCGGTAAAGCACGGGGATGGGGTGTATGGGCACCCGGGTTAATTAAGATAAATTTTGTGCAGATAAGCACGGGTATAGGGTGTATGGGCACCCTGATTAAATTAATGCATATGTGTGTAAGTTATGGTTAGAAGCGGGAGAGATAGATATAGCGAGCTTATATGCATGTGACTAGAGAGTAATATTCGAAGCTTGGAACGCTAGGCTTATCTTAATTTCGAGGACAAAATTCCTTTGTAAGGGGGGAAGTATGTAACACCCCATAATTTTGAGTATTTAATATTTAATTATTTTTGGAGTTATAAAAGTAATTAAATTGGAGAAACTTAAATTTATGATTTGGAGAAATTATTTGAGTGGAAAGAATTATTTATTTTGGCGACTTTTAAGTTTAATTGTCCGAATTAAATGTGTGTCGCATCTTGAGGTCGAAATTTGGAAATGTCAAAAAGGTATTTCGGATGACAACTCTAAGTGTGCGGTTGAGTCCAAATGGGTCAAGATAGTCAGAAAAGAGTACCCGGGGATAGCAATTGAGTCTCGGGGCATTTTTGGTCTAAACCGGGCCCAAACAAGAGCATTCTGGCCGTTTTACATTTTAGGGTGAGGAGACCCACGAATTTTAGAATTCTAAGTCAGATTATAAGAGTTGGAGGCTAGGGTTTTGGAGAAGAAAACACACCATAGCCATTAGAGAGAAGAGATAAACAAATCCAAGGCAAAAATGAAGAAGTGGGAAGGATAAGAGATTTTCACCACAAACTCATTGGGAAGAAAGATTGAAGGATAAAGATCAACAATAACCAACCATAATCACGAAATCAGACCTACTGGACATAAGGCAAGTGTTTATGAAAAATCAAATTCAAGTTATAATACTCATGTGTAGGGAGTTTTAAGAATTGGTTAATTCTATTGAAAACCTTGAATTAAATGTTTGAATTGATAACATGTTTGGGTAGGATTGCATGTAGAAAGAATCCATAAGTAAAGATAAAATTAAATTTGAATATATTTTATGATTAACATGGAATATTTATGAGTTCTTGGTTGAAGAACATGAATCTTGAATGACTTAGGGTTTAATTGATGAACACAAGATGTCAATCTGCCAGAATTTTTAACACAACTTTAAACGTATTCCATTTGAGCTTTACTTCGAATTAGAGTGTTAATCATACATTCTTGGAAAGTAATTTATCTTAGCTATCCAATGAACTTGGAATCAGGTCAATCGGAGTTCTGTAGAGGGAGTAATCGACATTTTACCACAGGGTGTTTGATCTGTCAACTTAGTAATCTGTTAGAATTTAAACGTGAATTTAAACGTGTGAGATTTGAATTCTACTTCGAATTAGAGTGTGAACCATACATGCCTGGAAAGTTATTTCTCTTATCTATCCAATGAAGTTGGAATCAGGTCAATCGGAGTTCAGTAGAGAGAGAAATCAAAAATTTTACTAGAGGGTGTTTAATCTGCCAGAAAATTTGAGATTTTTCTTTTTTAGCTTCAAATGTCATTGTTGATGTAAAAAATTAGATCATATCTAATTATTCAATCACAGATAAATAAATGAGGCAAAGAGTTTTTAAAGTGGTTCAGCATTATAAGAATGGCCTACGTCCACTGTTATGTTATTGCTGAGTGTTTAGGAATTTTCGATTACAAGTTCTATCAAGAAATTCCCGTCCCCTTATAATGAGGATTGTACAATGTATTTATAGCCCTGAGGATGTAATGTTAAAGGGTAATACATTAAATGATATACATATGAAAGGGTAATACATTCAATGCCCCTTAAGCGTGTGCGTCTGAATGATAAGAATTTAATGAACAGTCAAACTGTTGGTTATCCAGCTATTAATGCTTTGTTCGAGGTGCAGCTCGGACCGCCTAAGCTTCATGGTACTCAAAAGTTCCTCGGAGAGTTCTTGTTCCTCGGAGCGTATGAGTTCCTCGGGGAAGCAGTGTTCCTCGTTATGGTGTGGTTCCTCGGAGCGTGTGAGTTTCTCGGAAGTGTTTGTTATTGCCATGTATATTGCCACGTGTCTTCATTCAATTGAGCCATGTTAGCAGACTAAATTTGGTATCAACAGAAGCTCCCATTGTTTTATAGTTCGAAATTTGAGGAGTGTGGAACATTCTTTCTCGGAATATGGTAGTTTTAAATGATCATCATGATTTTAGGAGTGTTTCCTTTGTATTTATTTCTCCTTCCAAATTCGTAGAATCAGGCTTTTTTGAATTTCTATGCCCGCTTCGATTCTCGCGCCCCTTTTCGTCTTTTTAGCCGCCGGTAACGTAACCGTCTCTTTTTGTAATCATTACTTTTCCTTTTCCCAAGGTAGAGTATTTAAACGCTGCAGAAAATCCCATCGTCTTCTACTTTTTCAAATTTGTATTTTTGAGTTTTCCATCGTCTCTTTCTCTCCTGTGTATTCATCTCTTCCATCGTTCGTTGTCATCAGATCCACTCTTTTTCTGTAAGATTTTCTTCCTTCTTCTTCATTTCTTTTATTCATCATGGTTTATCCTGTTGAATCTCTTGATAAGTTTCGCTCTGATTTTTCTATTCCCTCCTGGGTTGTTCTGGAAGAGCTTTCTGAGCCTTTTGATTATTTCCGTTTGGCTGAGGGACATTGGTTCCCCAGTCTCTTTATTGCTGAGTGTAGATTTTCCTTTCCGCCCAATCCTCTATGTCTAGAATTTTGTCAATACTTTGACGTTGTTCCTGTAAGAATTGCCCCCAATACATGGAGAATAGTTAATGGGGTTCATAGGTTAAATCAAATTCATGGAACTCGCTTAGGAATTCCAGAAATCATGTTTTGTTATAGATGGGCAGTGGGTGATAACACCTTTTATTTAAAAACTAGATTTTTAAATAGGGCCTTAGTAGTCAATCTCCCGGATGCCAATATGGACTATTTTGAGCACGGGGTTGTCATAAAAATTTGGCAACATGCTCCTTTATCTGGAGATGAAGTGTATCAGGGTCCCAGATGCCCTCCCTATAGCAATGGGATATGTTATTTTTATTTTATTTTATTTATTTTGAAATTATGCTTCCTCTGTGTTTGACAAAATGTGCCACTGATATTGTAATTTTTATTTATTTGCAGTTGACAGCAAAAGAAAGTGTCCAAAGTAAGCAGACGTAAATATAAGGCACTTAAAACTTATCTGGAGTTTGCATCAGAGTGTTGCCGACGAGCACATTAGGTCAGCTTCGTATCTACTGCAGTACAAGAGATATACCACTTCTTTCACTGCTCGTCCGGTGATAAGTGAAGCAAAACCAGAACCAGCCTCTACCAGCTCTTCGCCTGAGTCACACGTTCCTTTAAGTGAAAGGATGAATAAGATAAGACCTCCCACCCTCTTCGAGAAGCCTGCCTCTGGTGCTGGAGAGGCTAAAGTAAGTAAGATTGATGTCCCAGAAGGGACAAAGAAAGTTGATGCACCTTCCTCGGCTGCTGTTGTGAAGGTTGCCGAGAAGCCTCCAGTGGCCCCGAGCAAGGCTGCTGCTCCAGGCGAGGTGATTTTCATATCACCGACCAAGGGCTCCTCCTTGGTTGAATCAATCCCTGTTCCCCCGAGGAAGCTGAAGAAGAGCTCCTCGGTCAATTTGGCTGACACCATCACTCAGCCCCCAGTTACTGGAATCGGTGTTCCAACTTTTGTTCCTCCGAGCTCTGTCATGAGCTCGGTAAAGTCTTGGATCATTCCCGAGGTCCAAGGTACTGAAGAAAACCTTACTCGGGACATGGTCACTTCGTTAGTTGCTCGCCATATTGCTTCTGTAAGTCTTATTACTTTGAATTTTTAATATTTCCCTTGTCATTTTTGTTTCTGACTTGCTTTCATTTTCTTTTTTACAGTTGACGAGCTGTTTCAATATAATTTTGAAGAAGGATGAAGCAATTAAAGCTTCAAGCTCCTCATCTGGGGTAGAGGAAGCTCTGGCGGGACTGACGAAGTCTTTGGAAGATTCTCGTCAGAAGTATGATACTGACAAGGCAATCTGGGAGAAGAAACTTACCTCCACTGAGCAGGAGAAAGCTCAAGTTGTTGAAGTCTCCAAGGAGTTGGAGATGAGAGTAAAGGACTTGGAAGGGAAAAATAAAGAGCTCGACGAGAAGCTCAAGAATGCTAGAGAGCTTGAGAATAAGCTCAAGGTTGCTGAGGAAAAATTGGGCCATCTTCAGGAAGTAAGTCGGCAGAAGGAGGAGGTTGAGAACAAACTGAAGACTGCTGAAAACCTTCTGTCCGATAAGCTTTCCTCGGAGAAGTTGAAGAGAAAAATTGATGTGAAGAAGTCTTTCAGCGTTGGATGGGAAAAGGGGTGGGACAAGGGGTTGGTTGCCATGATGTCCTAAGTAGAATATGGCGGCCTCAAGTACTTTAGGGATGGATGGATCGCTGCTCTACAGGAGATGAAAGTAGATGAAAATTCCAAACTTTTTCAGCGACACATCAGTGGTCCCCCTCCAACTCCTGAAGACTTATAAGAGGACGAAGCTTCCTCCGAAGAGTCTTCTATGGTGATGGGAGATCATCCCCCAGCCATTCAGCCTGCTACCGAGGAACCTCAGCAAATCATTACTTCTTCCTAGCAACTGCTGGCGCTCCCCGAGCAGCTTTCTATTCCCTCCGAGCAACCTACTTCCTCGTCCCAGCCTCCCGAGAAGGTTTTGGGAGACAAGGAAAAGGTGTAGAGTTGTTCGGGTTTCTCTTTATATTTTTCTTTTGTCAACTGTAAACATGAATATGTAACTCTAAACCTTGTACCTCTGACCTTTATGATATAATAAAACTTGAACTTGTGTTTTTGCATACTGTTGTCCCCTCTTCGTGCTTTATTTTGATTATTGATTACTGCTTTTTCTTTCTTTGCTAGTTTCCGTCCAGGATGGAATTATTATCTGCTCACGATACCAAGCTGCTGAGGAAATGCAATGATTATTTTAAAGCTGGTCACACAGATCTGAGTGCAGCACAAGTCGTCGACATCCTCGGCCAAGATGCTTCTGAACAGGAAGTTGAAGCATACCAATATCTGAAGTGTCTACTTGATTGAGCAGTGGCCAATAATGTGACTTATTATGACATGATCGAGGATCTCCAAGGCACCCTCGAAGATCTTCAGCAACAGTACAAAGAATCCACTACCCTCTTGCACGAGGGTTATGAGAAGAAGTACCAGCAGATCATTGCTGACAAGGGTTACGAGAAACTTTTTGCTGGCTACGATATGAGGGAGAGAACTCTGAAGGGTGAGGTCGAGGAATGCAGACAAATTGATGAATTATTAGAGCAAGAGAACAACAATCTTCAAAAAGAGTTGTCACAGTTAAAGTCTGCAGCTTCTACTTCAAAAGCCTTGATCCCAGTGACTGATGAGGGATTCTCGTTCTTTGAAGTCGAGAACGCCAACTTGAGGGACGAGTTGGAAACCTTGAAGAGGTCTGGCCCATCTACACCTTCTCGTGGTCAAGAAAGAGCTCCTCGGGGACGATCAAGAGCATCTCGGATTCCTGTCGAGGAACAGAGGACTCAGTCTGCCTTAGAAAACCAGGCCTTCCAGCTGATGGCGAAGAACCAGGCATTGGCTGAAATGTCAAAGAAAATAAGGGACCTGGAAGAGCAGCTTTCCACGCAGAAGTCTACCTTGGAGAATAAAGAGATCTTCATCAAAAATCTCCACGAGCAGCTGGAAAGACTAACATATCAATTCCACAAACAGCCCAGGGAGTTCTGGATGGCTGGGTACAACGAGGCTCTTTATCACTTGGACGATCGTATCCAGAATGCCAATAATGAGGGCTATAAGCAAGGCTGGTTGAATGCCTTAAGTGTGCTGCAACTCGAATAGGGTCATTACTTGTGGGACTACCATGATCCTGGGCTGCTCGACCTACCCGTGCCACCATACAAAATTGATATGAGTTGGATCCCTGCTCGGGCAATTCCTCGATGCTTAATTTCCAAATATCTCGGCGACTACAATCTTCATTCAAATGTCGAGATATCTCGTCCCGAGCATCTCCTAGATCGACCATCCGTGATGAATGTCAGGATGTCAATAGATTTGAACTTTATAAATTCTCCTCTGGCTCTAAATGATCCGCCTGCTGGCGAGGAACCTGTGTCAAAAGCAGAGGGGAAAAGACGAGTAGAGTAGGAATTTTGATGTAATAGTTAGTATACATTTCAATATCAATGTAACTTTCATTTCATTATCAATGTAATTTGTTTTGGATTTAATGAAAGACTTTCATTTCTATTTGCTATTGTCTTATAACACTTTATATCTGTGCATGCATATCTGTTAAAAAGATAACAATATTGTGTAGTTTGTCGATCAACTTATTGTCGAATAGCTTGAATTTGTGGTAGTCATTTGGCAAAAATAATATTTTGTTTCTCGACTAACTTAGTAATAAGTTACGAATATAAAAAATGTTTAAAATATTTCCGACCAACCAAGGTCGGTAAATTTTCCTTGTCGACTAACTACAGTTAGTGGTTTTTTATCCCCGACCAGCCATAATTAGTGGATTTTTCCTCTACGAGGAGCTTTGACACTTTTTGGAATAATTTTACCTCCCGACCAACTCAAGTTGGTATTTTCGAGAATATATTTACTTCCTAAACAACATAAGTTGGCATTTTTAGAAATACTTTTATTTCCTGAGGAATATATAGTTTTACTTCCCGTAGGAATACAAGTTTTATTTCCCGGAGGGATACAAGTAGCTTTACTTCCCGGAGGAATATAGGTAGCTTTACTTCCCGGAGGAATATTGGTAGCTTTACTTCCCGGAGGAATATTGGTAGATTTATTTCCCGGAGGAATATAGGTAGCTTTACTTCCCAGAGGAATATTGGTAGCTTTACTTCCCGGAGGAATATTGGTAGCTTTACTTCCCGGAGGAATATAGGTTTCTCGACCAACTTTAGTTGGCGTTTTCGAGAAAAAATTTGAGTAGCCTGAGCTTTGCCGAGTAGTGTGTAGCAATAGTATTCCCCAAAAAACTTTCAATAAAAAGAAAGAATTCGGCAGAAATATCTTCATTTTATTCATCACTGATAATACTTGCGTAGGTGCTCTGCATTCCATGCATTCTTAAACTCCTCTCCTTCTAAAGTTGCTATTAGGTAAGTTCTTGGTCGAACAACTTCTATAACTCGGTATGGTCCATGCCAGTTTGCCTCCAGTTTATTGTGCTTTTGAATCACTTTCTTCAGCACATAGTCTCCTTCTTTCAGGTCTCACTTCTTCACTCTCTTGTTGTAGAACAAAGATGTTCGCTGCTGGTAAGCAACATTTCTAATGGCTGCTTCTTCTCTGACTTCCTCGAACATGTCTAAATCCAATCTTCTCATTAAGTCACTGACAGGGGAATTGAAATTCAATACCCTGTGTGTTGGGAGGCCCAACTCGGTAGGTATACCAGCTTCACTTCCAAACGCCAGCATATATGGTGATTCTCCAGTTGCTACTCGGGGAGTAGTTCGGTAAGCCCACAGTACTGACTGTAACTCGTTGATCCAATTTGCTTTTGCATCATCCAGTCTTTTCTTCAAGCCATTTAGCAGCATTCTGTTTGTCACTTCAGTTTGTCCATTGCTTTGAGGATGGCCTGGTGCTGAGTGGATCTTCAAAATGTTTGACTGATGACAATAGGCAACAAACTCCTCGTTATCAAATTGTGTTCCATGGACTGTGATGAAGGCATGAGGAAGACCATATCGGCAAATGATGTTCTTCCAAATGAATTTGTACACCTTGTCGTACGTCATATCGATGAGAGGTTCAGCTTCTACCCACTTAGTAAAATAATCCACTGCGACGACGAGGTATTTGAACCTTCCTCCAGTCGTTGGCAGCGGGCCAACCAAATCTATTCCCCATATGGCAAATAGCCAAGGGAAAGTTATGGGTGTCAACAATGCTTGTGGAGTTCTTCGGATGGAGGAAAAACGTTGGCACTTGTCACATTTCTTGGCACAGGCTATATAATCAGCTCTCATCGTCGGCCAGTAGTATCCCTACGTCATCACCCTTTGTAAAAGCGTCCGACCTGCCACATGGTCTCCACAGGACCCTTCATGGATCTCTTCAATCAATTTTTTCACCTCGGAGGGATGTACACATCTCTGCAAACCTACCATAATTCCTCGTCTATAAAGAATACATACCGAGCATCTTTAAACTTCAATTTCTTGGCTGCGAGCGTGTCAGTTGGTAATTCTCCCTCCTCAATATATGCCCTGATGGGATCCATCCAAGATGGTCCCAAATCAAGGGTGATAAATTTCATCGTCAGATCTTCATCTATGCTCCGACTAGCCAACAGTTCAATTGGGATTGTTCTCCGGAGCTCGGTACGAGTAGCTGAGGCTAATCGAGCTAGGGCGTCTGCTCTCGCATTCTCCATTATCGGTATTCTGACCAGCTGAATAGCAGCAAATTCTGACACCAGCTCCTTTGCCTTTGCATGATATCTGATCATTAATTCTCCTTTAACTGCATATACTCCCAACATTTTATTTACAATTAATTATGAATCGCTGAAGACAATAACCTGCTGCGCCTTCATAATTTTTTCCAAATTAAGACCTGCAATCATGGCCTCATACTCAGCCTCATTATTGGAAGCTTTGAATTGGAATCGTAGGGCGTATTCCATGTTGATCTCGTTCGGAGTGCTCAAAACTATCCCCACGCCACATCCGGTAGTGCAAGATGAGCCATCTACATATAACCTCCATATAGGTAACTCGTCTTCAAATTTCTGATCTGTCAGAGTTCCTCGGTGAAATATTTGTTGCTTCCTTTCATCATCCCTTGATATTTCTCGCTCTTTGTCGATCATCTTTTCTTGCCCTTTTACCAACCGGAGTTGGTCTGGGCTCGAATTTGATGATCCTGTAACATCCACTTGCCCTTTTACCAACCGGAGTTGGTCTGAGCTTGTGTTTGTTGTTCCTGTAACATCCACAGGTTGATCAGAGAGCAACTTTTGTTCCTCGGGGGTATCAGGATAGGTGAACTCTGCTATAAAATCTACTACAGCCTGCCCTTTTAGCGATGATTTGGGTTCATAAACTATATCATATTCACCGAGCTCTATTGCCCAGTACATCAATCTCCCTGATTTTTCTGGTTTATGAAGGGCTTGCCTCAAAGGCATATCAGTATATACTACTATGGTATGAGCCTGGAAGTATGGCCTCATTCTTCTACTTACTTCAATCAGCGCCAGTGCTAACTTTTCTAGCCTTGGATATCTGATCTCAACTCCTCGGAAGGCCTTACTCGTATAATAAATTGGTTTTTGCACTCCATTCTCATCTCTGATCAACGCTGAGCTAAGTGCATTTTTGGACACTCCCAGATATAAGTATAATTTTTCTCCCATCACCGGCCTGGACAACAGTGGAGGTGCTCCCAAGTATTTCTTCAAGTCTTGAAAAGCCTTCTCACATTCTTCATTCCACTCAAAAGTCTTTCGTAGTGTCTTGAAGAATGGGAGACATCGATCAGTTGCTCGTGATACAAATCTGTTGAGTGCTGCTACTCGTCCTGTAAGACTTTGCACCTCTTTCTTCGTCGTTGGAGATCGCAGCCCTAATAGAGCTTTGATCTTTTCAGGATTTGCCTCAATGCCTCGTTGATTGACAATGTACCCGAGAAACATGCCTTCTCGTACTCCAAATATGCACTTCGTCGGGTTCAGCTTCATTTGATATTTATTCAGTTGATCAAAAGTCTGACTTAAGTCAACTAGATGATCGAAAGCTTTCTTTCTCTTTGTCAGCATATCGTCAACATAGACTTCCATATTGCAATTGATTTGTTCAGCAAAGACCTTGTTCATCAGCCACTGATATGTCGCACCTGCATTTTTCAAACCAAAAGGCATAACATTATAACAATAAGTTCCCCTAGGGGTAATGAAAGAAGTACTTTCCCTGTCTTCAGGCTTCATTTTGATCTGATTGTAACCAGAATAAGCATCCATGAAGCTCAGCAACTCGTGTCCCAAGGTAGCATCCACCAGTTGATCAATTCGGGGCAGTGGAAAGTGATCCTTTGGGCATGCTTTGTTGAGGTCGGTGAAGTCTACACACATCCTCCACTTGTTGTTTTTCTTCTTTACCATCACCACATTGGCTAACCAGTCTGGATATTTAACATCTTTAATGAAGCAAGCTTTCTGGAGCTTCTCGACTTCCTCCTGTATAGCTTGATTCTTCTCGGGGCTGAACACTCTTCTTCTCTGCTTCACTGGCTTCATCTCCTTATTCACATTGAGTTCGTGACATACGAAATTTGGATCTCTACCGGGCATATCTTCATGACTCCACGCAAAAGTTTTCTTTCTGCTTCTTAGGAAAGTTATCAATTCCTGTTTTAGTAAGGCTTCTAACGATGAACCTATTTGAGTAGTTCGCTCAGGGTGCTCGTCGTCTAGAATGATGTTTTGAGTAGCTTCCAACACTTGACCCTTCACGAGTTGAGACTCGTCTCTAGGATCCAATATTTCAATTTCTGCACCTTCATCCACATGATAGGTAGTAGTATTTTTCCTTGATTCCTCCATTTCTTCTTGCTCGACGGATGAATAATAGCATTCCCGAGCTACTTTCTGGTCACCTTTCACAACTCCTACTCCAAAATCTGTTGGAAATTTTAAGCACTGATGCACTGTAGATGGTACAACCTCGAACTTCTTCAATCCTACTCTTCCCATGATGATATTGTATGATGATTGAACATTCTTATTCATCAAGAAGAAACATATTATTTTTGTTCGACAAGCAGGACACGTACCAATGAATATATCCAACTTGATCGTCCCAAGTGGAAATACTTTCTCGCTAGCAAAACCGATGAGGGGTCTATGATAAGGCTCCAATTGAGATAGCTTTAGATTTAAACTATCGAAGCACGAGTAGAACATGATGTCTGCCGAGCTACCATTGTCGACCAGTACTCTTGAAATTATTACTTCCTTCATCCTCATTTTGATCACCAATGGGTCATCATGAGTATATAGAACAGTTGCGAGGTCATTCTTTGAGAAACTAATGACCAATTTCTCTTTATTTACCTTTCTCGGGCGATCCTCCTCAGCTAGATTTATTTGTTGAATGTATGAGCAAGCTTGAGCCTCACAGAGGTAAGCTTTTCTCTCGGCAGTAAGGTCTCCTCCTCCTGCATCTCCACCTGTTATAACATTACAGTCAAATGACCCAAAGCGTATTGAAAATACCTCTCGTTCTGGCTGCCTTGGTCTCTTGGGAAGATCGGGGTCATCTTCTGGATCAACTTCATGGTTTCTTTTCTTGTTCTCCTCTGCTCGACGAGGAGATCTGGACCTCTCTCTTGTTCGGTCGTTGCTTCTTCTTTTGCTTCCACAATCCACATACTTTGCCAGTTTTCCTCGTCTGATGAGTGTTTCAATCTCATTATGAAGAGCCATGCAATTTTTGGTCATATGGCCATGATGTTTATGGAACTCGCAATACTTTGCCTTATTCCTCTTGTCAGGGTCTGCCTTCATTTTCTCTGGCCAGTTTAATTCCTCGTTGTTCTTGATTTCCTCTAGAACATGGTTGATATCCTTCTTCAAAGGAGTATAATTATCATATTTCTTCATTACATCCCATACCGACCTATTTTTTGAATGTTTTTCATTACTATTGTTCTTATGCTCTTTCTTCTTAGCTTTATTGCCTTCCACCTTGGTTTATTTGGCATCCATATTCTTCTTCACAGCCATAGCCTCCTCGGCATTCATAATCTTGGACGCTTTTCCCATCAGGTCCGACATGGTTCTAGGCGGATCTTTGGCCAAAGTGTAGTACAACTTGTTTGGCAGTAGTCCACCCATCAAGGCGATAATCGCTGTCTTCTCCTCATAATCAATGACTTCAAGTTTCTCGTTGTTAAAACGAGTTATATAATCTCTGGTACTTTCACCATCTTTTTGTCTAACACTTAACAAATGTGCTACTCGTTTAACTGGCTTTGCCCCAAAACAGAAATTCCCAATGAATAACTCGGCCAGTTGAAGAAAAGTTGAGATCTTACCCCGAGGAAGGTTATTATACCATATTTGAGCAGATCCGGTAAGAGTTCTTGAGAATGCCCTGCATCTCATCTCATCTGGAACAACATAGATGTCGGGTGCAGCTTGGTATTGTTCTATATGAAGGACGGGGTCAGTCTTTCCGTCATATTTGGGGGTCACAACAGGTGCTTTGAATTTTGATGGTGTTGGAAAATCTACAATGGCCTGGACAAAAGGTGTTCCTCGAACAAAGGTTCGTTGTAGAGGGTTCTTAGCTTTAACCATTTCCCCCAATCTATCCTCTAGCCTTTGAATAGAGCCTTTCCATGCATCATTTCCTTCCTCGGGCCTGTTGGTTCGAGCAACTGATCGCGTTGAGGTGGCTTCCTGGGATCTATCTTGACGAGCAACTGGTCGCGACTGGACAAATCCCTCCCTTAATTCTGATGGTCATCGAAAACTCCTCGATGGGGCTCTAGGAAGACTTTTGCTCTTCCTAGGACCTAATCGATCAAAAGGTGATGCCCTACTCAACCTCTCTAGCGCACTAGTCCTTTCTGGAGAGAGAGTGACACGTTGTTCAGTATCTGTGGCCCACACTGACGAAGTTCGTCCAGGTTGATAAGAAAAATCTTCAGACTCCTCATTGCGATATGAATTGGTACGCCTAGTACGTGAAGAAGGCGCACGGGTATTTCTTTGAATACTTCGTGGTCCTGAATGGGTTGATGCACCGCCATGGAGGGTTTGTATGAGTTGTTAAATAGTTTCTTGCATGACGGTCTGGCCCTGAGTCAGATTTGTCATTATTCCAGCCAGATTTGGAATATTTGGCGGAGCAGATGGATTTGGAGGGCTTCCAGCGTTTCGATTGCTGGATTCTGGAATATCAGCCATTTGTGATGGATTGTTTTTGATGAAAAACGATATTACCAGTCGTTTCCCACAGACGGCGCCAATCTGTTGATGTAAAAAATTAGATCATATCTAATTATTCAATCACAAATAAATAAATGAGATAAAGAGTTTTTAAAGTGGTTCAGCCTTATAATAATGGCCTACGTCCACTGTTATGTTATTGCTGAGTGTTTAGGAATTCTCGATTACAGGTTCTATCAAGAAATTCCCGTCCCCTTATAATGAGGATTGTACAATGTATTTATAGCCCTGAGGCTGTAATGTGAAAGGGTAATACATTAAATGATGTACATATGAAAGGGTAATACATTCAATGCCACTTAAGCGTGTGCGTCTGGATGATAAGCATTTAATGAACAGTCAAACTGTTGGTTATCCAGCTATTAATGCTTTGTTCGAGGTGCAGCTCGGACCGCCTAAGCTTCTCGGTACTCAAAAGTTCCTCGGAGAGTTCTTGTTCTTCGGATCGTATGAGTTCCTCGGGGAAGCAGTGTTCCTCGCTGTGGTGTGGTTCCTCGGAGCGTGTGAGTTCCTCGAAAGTCTTTGTTATTGCCATGTATATTGCCACGTGTCTTCATTAAATTGGGCCATGTCAGCAGACTTAATTTTGTATCAACAGTCATTTTATCAGGGAAGTGTTTGGGACCTTGATGAAATATATTGATGGAATAATGATATGGTAGTAGGTCTATGATTGAGTGTTGGACTTTAATTTTGTGAGAGAGTTAAAGTGGAGATTCATAGGCTTGATTGTGACGTACTCTAATTCGAGATGATAAGAATATAATTACAGAAAAGTGTGAGCGAGCTTAAATTCGTTAGGTCAGTGGGTTAACAAGGGTAACTACTGAATTGATATAACAAGGGGTAACTAGGACCCTTAGAGTTGTGTGAATACTTGAATTAATACGAAAGTGAAATAAATTCGTAAAGCAAACAAGTACGGTGAATATTAGAGAGAAACATATTACGTACAAGTACGAATAATTGGTTTGTGTAAATACCTACTATTTTATAGGATTACTTGGGTTGTGAATGCCTATTGTGTGTTTTCTTGTGATAGGATTGGTAAGTTCGATGAGACAATCCGAACTATACTCGATGAGATATTCCGAGCCAGTTTCGAGGGGACATTACGAACCATGTTCGAGGAGACATTCTGAACATTACTCAAGGAGACATTTCGAGCAAGGTTCGAGGAGACATTCCGAACATTACTCGAGGAGACATTCCGAGCAAGGTTCGAGTAGACATCCCGAACATTACTCGAGGAGACATTTTGAGCAAGTTTCGAGGAGACATTCTGAACATTACTCGAGGAGACATTTCGAGCAAGGTTTGAGGAGATATTCCAAACATCACTCGAGGAGACATTCCGAGCAAGGTTCAAGGAGACATTCCGAATCATTTGTCCTTAATGTGTGAAATAGGACCGATACTAGGATATGCTGTACTAGGTATATGTGTGTGTGAAAGATATACCGTCTGAATAACCTACTTATGTGTGATAGGAGTAAGATTAGGTGGGGTATACCTAATTATTGTTTTCAATATATACTCAGGTGTAATAGTAGTGGGAACTATTAGTGCATAACTAAAATTGTATAAACTACATATGGGTACGAGTGGCTGGAACATAAGTGGACAGCTAGAATATATATAAAATCTACTTGAGTGTGATTAGTAAAGAAGGTAGGTAGTAATTACCTAAATTTTGATTAAGTATGAGAACTTGATTTTAAAGTATTAAACTAATCATTGAGAGAGTAAATTAATTTAGAGTCGGAACATAAACTCAGGAAATATTAAGTTACGGGCCAAGTGAGCGAGTCCGGGTATAATGGTTGGGAGACACCAAGTATTAAATTAATTGATGTGTTAATTAATTAAATTAGAGTCAGACTGTAGACTCGGAAAAGTATTAAATTAATTAATGTGTAATTAATTGAATTAGAGTCGGACCATAGACTCGGGAATGTATTAAATTAATTAATGTGTAATTAATTAAATTAGAGTCCGACTATAGACTCGGGAAAGTATTAAATTAATTAATGTGTAATTAATTAAATTAGAGTCGGACTGTAGACTCGGGAAGGTAATAAATTAATTAATGTGTAAATTAATTAAACTAGAGTCGAATCATAGACTCGGGCAATTATTATATAAATTAATGTGTAAAGTATTTATATTAGAGTCGGGCTATAGACTCGGGAAAAATATCATATTAATTAATGTGTGAATTAAATAAATTAGAGTCGGACCACAGACTCGGGACAATGATAATTTAATAAGTGAGAAAATTTATTTAGTTGAGTCAGGCCAGAGACTCAGGAAATTTCAGGCTAGTGTTACGGGTTGTGAGTACACGGTGAAGACGGGGTTTATTATATATATATATATATATATATATATATATGTGTGTGTGTGTGTGTGTGTGTGTGTGTGTGTATTATGTGTGCTATTAAATATCAGTGATTAGATATTTATTTAATTATACTCTAGTGCTATCAACGGAGGGTGCGCGATGTGGGTGAATCCCCTAGCTTGAGGAGTAGGGTGAGTATATCCCTAGGTCATAGCGTCCGGTATATGGGTGAGGGGCTTATCTCACTTTCAGGGAAGGAATATGACCGCCTCCACTTCGTTTATGTTTTGGGCCAGGTTGGTGACGATCCCAACCTGGGTAACTAGGTTATGTGAGCACACCTAGTGAGATGGCACTTTAGAGGGAATCATCCGTTGAGGGTATACTCGGAAGGATGGACATACGTATGATATATATGCGGATGTTTTAGTAAAGGTACGTATATTATGATATTAAATATTATATGCGGTTAATAATACAGTGTGTGATGTACTTACTTTATATACCTTGTGTCACAGTTATATGCTATTATTTAAGAAGTAATTAATTGAGTTAATTGGTGAAATAACTTATAATTCTTGAATAATTATACTCGGGTTAGAGTAGTATGGCAAGGGGAGGTTATGCCAGGACTAGTTGGACGGGGTAGTACAACTAGGTGGGGGTTAAGGTAACCATTAGGTGTGCACATTAGTGGAGGGGTAAGAATGTCCACAAGGGAGTGCGACACTAACTTATATATAAAGCGCATTCATGCATTTTAAATTACTGCAGTTAATTCACTTGCTAAATATTTTCAAAATGTTTTGGGTTCTAACCCTTGTTATAAAACTAATTTCAAAACCTTTTAGGTGTCCAGTCACAGGGATGCCAAAATTGATATTCTATTCCATGGACACGGAGCTGCGAGATATGTGGATGCTAGCAGGAGTTGGATTAGACGCATCGTTCATTCATTCCTAGAGTAGGAATCACATCATATCAGTTTTATTTAGGGCTTGTCGCTCAGGCTTCTTAGTACGGTTTTCATATGTATTTATTCAGGTGTTGGATGTTTGTATTTGATTATTTTTACTTTGGTGGTCGATGGTTTATTCGGAAAATTGTTTAAATAATTATTCAGTTGATTTAAATCAGTTGTGTGAATGGTTTGTATTTAATTCCGCATGTAATATTTTGTTTAATTAAAAAAGTTAAAATTTGGCATAAGTTTTTGGAATACTAGGTGGTTAGTAAGTTTTAAAAAGTTTTCGACAAAGATGCTAAGGATGAACCAACTGGGATTCCTGTTTTAATTTGGTATAGGAGTGATCACCTGGTATTTTATTTGGCGGGGTGTCACACAGACTAAAACATGTCCTGTTAATATATCAACATCAACATACTAAGACCATAAAACTAATAAACACCAAACAAAAAAAATTTCACAATAATTTACTTTATTTAAAGCATTGAATATATCAACATTAGCTTGTCCTAAAAATTTGTACTAATCTGACAATAAAAAAAACCCATAGATTCATATATAAAGAATGGGTTACATAACATGTTCTTTAAGGGAGCGTGTTAATGATCCAATAAGAAAAAAAAATACGCAACTGACTAGGCATAAAAAAATCCAACTGATTTAGTAGGTGTTATTTTGTTTTTATTTTTATCTAATCCAATTGACAATTCAATATGTACGTGAAATTCAAGTGACAAACCAAGTATTTATGTATGCAAAGAAGTTTGGAGAGAGATACATTAACTAGACCAAAATGTGACACTATGTGCACTGCTACGCACTGCACTGTCGGGATGAAGAGGGGTCCATTGCACTGAGAAGAGGTTTCAAGGAGAGGAGAAAACATTGGGGCATGGAGGCAAGCTTTCTATAAGCCCCTCGTGGACATTGCCGCTCGAAAAGGGTGGGACATTGATGCCATCTTCAACATGCACCCTCGCGTCTCTATTTGGTATATGTCCCTACCAAGCTTCATGATACGACTCAAAATGTGTCCCTAGTGCATGTAAATACGGTTCAAGTGTAAATTAATCGCGTAAGTAATAATTTGAATAAGTCAGGTATTGAACACATGGACATAAACGAAGAATCGTAATGACGAATAAGAAGAATGATTAACTCAGAGAAAGAAAGGAAAATATGATGATTTTGCGACTTTCTTATCAACTAATGCAATTTAATGAGACTAGTAACTAAACTACGTATGCAAGAAGAACTAAATGAGTTTTAAATAAATATGAGAAAATGGAGTTAGGGTACCCAACCCAAATCTAGCCTGACATGGTAAACTTGTAAGTAATCATGATAACTATGTTGGTTCTAATCAAAACCATAACATAATTATATCTAAACACACATGACGGTCTTGGAATTCCAGAAAATAAACAAAACATGCAATGAATATCAACTTCAAGAACAATGTAGAGAAAGACAAACTTTATTGATGAAAACCTTGAGAATTAATCCATGAAAGTATACTTCTGATGAAGAAATTGAAAATGAGGGTTCTTGAGTCTTTCTACCTCTATTTATCTTTGAAAAACTAATTAAAAACTGGTCCAATTTCAAACTATAACAATACAAAGTCATTTTTTCAAGAGTCCTAACCTAATACAACTCTAGGCAAAAAAATAGGGCCAAAATAAAAATCCTTCTTGAGATAATTTATAACGGTTTTAAAGTGTGACAAACATTCTTTATGTATCTGGAGCATTACTAATGGCGGACCGGTTCCCTATTAACCAACCCATTTCTCCTTTCTGCCTGCCTTAGTTTTGCCTCATTGATTTTTCTCATCGTCGAATGCACATAACTTTTTCACCGTAACTCGAATTAAGGTGCCATTTTTTCCAGTTTTATTGTGACTTCAAGATCTTTAACTTTCCATTCAGCCCAACCTTCGGACTAAGTCTAAAAAATTTCAAAAATGTCCTATAACTTCCCATTTCTTGGTTTCTTTTACTATTTTGAGTTCTCTCTCGCACCATCTTGCATGAAATACCTATAAAACACATAAGAGATACACAAAATACGAAATACTTGCTAAAAAGGGTTAGTAAAATAAATATGAGATAAACTAAAGTTAATTACAATACACGGGATCGTAAAAATACCAAAATTAAGGGGATAAATGTGAAGAATTTATGCTTAATCAAATCTCCCTGACTTAGAACTTTGTACGTCCCACGCAATGTAAAGGAATAAGAGTAAGAGTTAAGGACCCTTCAAAAAATTTATTGAGATATAATACCTTTTTATGTGGGCAACCAATTACATTTTGCGTATACAAGAAGCTATTAAACTCCTAGGTTGCCCTAGTAGGACGAGTGGTATCTCGTGACGATTTGCAGTGAATACACCCACAAAATTCATTTTTCGACTCAAAGAAAAATAAAAATACTTATAAAATGTACAATTTAAATTCTCCAAAAATGGTCAACGTAAATTTATATTCAAGAGCCTCAGTTCATAGTGTGTGTGTGTGCGCGCGAAGCCAAAATTTAAACCGCTAATTTCCACCGATTGATCATTACGTTACTTTCTAAAAATTCATTTTAATTCAATTTCTCACGGATGCTCTCACAAACTAATCACTCGAATTGTTGCTAATTCTCTCGGTATGCGTGATATAAAAGAGTAAATATAATGGATACAAATTTTTATAGTGAAAATATTTCTTCATCGGGTTACGGTCATTTGGTAAACGAGAAAATCGTTTCTTATTCACGCCAATTAATCTCTCATCTTGTCTTTTTGTGTCTTAGCTCTCCACCCGCTAATCAATTTCACAATTTGGAACCGGTTAGGACTTTTTTTGAGTTGTAAGGTGTGTTGGGTAAGAGGAGAATGGTTGGAAAATTCAAAATTGGAAAATGTTCTTATAATGTCCAATAGTGCTTTTTCAGGCTTTTGCTCATTGTTCTCTTCTTTTTTCATTTTCCCCCCTATTTTCCCATTATTCTTTTCTTGCTACTTTTGTTGAGAATTTTTCTCTTGTTTTTCTTGCCCCTTTTTAATGCACCATTTAGACATTATTTCTAAATTTTCACAATTCCAGGGCAATTGGTTTTTCGAGTGACAAATGAAAAGGAAAATTTTTATTAGGCTCAATTTGGCGAGTAAAAGAGGTAGATTTTTCTCAACTTTTTCATGCTAACTGTTTTAGGTAAACAAACGATGGCCTACATCATTGTCCAAATTACTCATTATTTTACTATATGCCTCTCGAGGTCAATTTAGTTTAGAGATATTTCGTGCTTTCAAGACAACATCTCACACGTTTCCTGTAACCGATCAAAATAAATGAATTGTGATCCTCAACGACTTATTAACAAAATGAAATGAACTTTGAGTTAACCATTAACTCTGATTGATTTATTTACTCGAAAAAAGTGAAAGGCTCAAAATCTCACTGGATTAAGTAATCTCCACACTTATTCGTTAATCATTAATTTTCTTTCAATTTCTATCTTTGGTTAATTTTGGCTTAATGCTCTGGATTTTTAACAATTTGAGACTTCAAACACATTTTTGTGGGACATTTTTGAAAAATTTAAATTCCAAATTTTATTTATTTTGAAGAAAAATACTTTTGATTTTTTCGAATTTTTTAGTTTTTTGGAAATTTTTCAAATTTTCTAATTTTTTTGGCATTTTAAAAATGTGTGAAGTTTTTAAAAGACGCACTTGTCACCTCCCTTACTTAGACTTTTGCATTGTCCTCAATTAAAAGGACTAAAATCTATAGAACAAAAAAGAATAAGTGCGAAAATAAAATGAACAAATATTAAAATGCAATACGACACTATATAACTCCAACACATGACTCAAAAATACTATAAAAATAACACCGTACGCATCGGGGTGTGACGTCCTCTCTCTCTCTCCCCTAAGACTTACCCGACACCATGAACGGGGTCCAATACTCTCCTCGTCTCCCCCTTCTTCACATAGTAAATCAATAGTCAAAATAAGTTAGGACTAACCCTATAGATAAGAGGGATACCATGAGGCTTATGATGACTGGGGTGAATGGGATCCTCATGGTGCCTAGTCGAATCACAATATACTAGTCTCGACTTGGGGGGGGGGGGGGGGGGGACATCACGATCACAATTAGAGAGACACAGTAAACCTAGATCTCCCTTAACTTCAGGAATGCATGGGTTGGGCTCTAAATTGGACGAGACTCTAGTCCTCTCCTCTATCGCATTCGAGGACTCAAGTGTCATGGGTGGATGGTCACAAAAAAGGAATTCATCCATCCTATCTTTACATTCTCTCTCTTGTAAGTGGCTACATGAGTCGAATAGAGAGTGGACTTCGCCAGTGAGGCTCTTATTCACCGGCCCGAATTGTTTTCCAAAATTTTCTAGTCTCATGTCTCGTAACTCCCTTTCTCACTCATCCTCAGAATACTTTCTCACAGTCTCACGTAAACTCTCTCTCCCGCTCATGCTTATGCGCTCTTTCTCGCTCTCAATAGTGGTCAGTAAAAATGCCTCCCCCACCTCCCTCTCGAAGTCAGTTTACATCCCATCACTCTTACTACCTGAAATAAGGCACGCTCATAAGCCATACCCACCGATATTTCCCTCTATGTTCTCCTCTACTATCTACTTAATAAGATCTACCACGTGAAAATTGTCCTTTTCACCCACTTGCCTAGAGATATTGGAAATATTCGTCTCAAGGGTCATGTTACCGAATGTGAGTTGCATTTGACCATTTCGAGTGTTGATTAATGCGTTAGCCGTAGATAAGAATAGGCAGCCTAAGATGGCAGGAACATGATTGCTCGAAGGGATGGAGGGCTCCATGTCCCAAATGACAAAATTTATTGGAAGTAGAATGTGTCCACTTGGACTATCATGTCCTCGACAATCCCTCGAGGTATTTTCATTGTACGATCTGCGAGTTAGAGAGTGATTTATGTGGGATTGAGGCCCCCTAAATCTAATTGCCTATATATCGAATGAGGGAGAATGTTGACACTTTCCCCTAAATCAAGCAATGCTTTGTAACACCCTGCATAATCAAATACCGGGTGATCAGGTCTTTATTAAATTAAAAATAGAATATCCATATTGGTTCATTCTTAGCGTCACTATCGATTTTTTTTATCAATATATACTAACCACCTAGTATATGAAAAGTTGGTGTCAAATTTTATCTTTATCTTTAACATGCAATGATTTAAAAGTTATTACACAATTAAATATCACATTCACTATACTAAATTAAATAACATCACAAATAATGAAATACTGTATCAAATAATTTATGACGGGAGTAAACACCCCAGTCTAAAACTCTAATACAATAATTCATAAAACTAAGCCAATAAATGAATAATAAAAGAAGTACAATGTGTCCAGAACAACTGCGAATAGAAAATGGGAAGCATGTCCGTTTGATATAAATAAATGATTGTATCAGATCGGTAAGAAAATGGAGGCGTCTATCAAACTAGGACCTGTAATCATCCACACCAACTGCAGTAACAACAAATAAAAAAGAACTCCTAAGTTGGGCCTTCCTGTGGCTGAGAACCTAAAATGGTTTTTAGAAAAAATAAATGTGGAAAAACGGGTCAGAACCTGAGTAAAACATTTAAAAATTCAGCAAGTACTTAAAATGCACAATTAGTTGATATTATATGCATGTTAGGTTCACGGCTCTCACTTAAGGTTCTCACCCCTCATCTAGTGTACACGCCTAATGTATACTCCTAACTCATCCTAGTTATGCTACCCCGCCTAACTACTTCAAGCCAAGTCCATCTCTATAACACTAACTCATTGTTTCCCCTATATCGCCCATACAATACGTTACCAATTAAGTTATACTTAATGGCCAATCATAAATTCCTCATTTTATTTTTAATCTTGTATGTACTAAGATTATTTTTAATTTCAGGATTTTCTTATCTATTAAGCACATGTAGTAGCATAAATCACAAGCATATATCGTTATCACTCAAATCATATATATACTATTACATCACCCTTAGGTTGAGACCTACAGTGCATGCATACTCTGCTATCATGTCTTAGTACATCATGCACTGTATAATGGACTATCAATTTTGCATCTCTCTCGAAAAATAAATAAAAATCACATATATTTGAGGCAAACATAGTGCCCAGCCAAATGGGTCACGCATATACCTACGCTCTCATTCAACCGCTAAACTACAATACTCTCAGATAAAACATGCCCAAGGTCCTATGTTCTGGGTACAAGTCTAAAATCCCCCCAATGGGATCGTCAGGATAAGACCGTTCACGATGCGAAACCTCCCCCTGATAGCAAGCAGTGTAGGTATGTCATACACATAAGGATAATATAATAGGTATACACACAACCTATATATTTGTATTCTAAGTATAGGTATACGCCTGACCTATATTATACATCCCATACATAGTATATATATATATATATATATATATATATATATATCTCGAATATCCCACATATGACTAATCATTAATTATACTTATCGTCACGCATTTTCGAGTATTCGTCACCACTATAAGTGTGTCAATTATTCCCTAAAAATTTTCAATAGGTAACTCAATCTTCCCCTATTGGTCTAAGTAATTGTTCTCCCCGCCCCTCTAGGTACTACAGAATTCTCCAAACTAGGCTTTATCCAGTAATTATACCTAGTTAGTCTTTATCTTTAAATCCTTCTCACATGACTAAGCCTCAAGGCCCGTCTTGGTCTACTGATATTTTAATTTAGTTCTCTTTATTCATAAGATTCATTCCTAAAATTAATTAAGTCATTTCCCATGAGTTCTAATTGATTTGCTCCTACATGTCTCTTCTCCTACCTTTGAACAGTTACGGGTTTCACCATTTTTACTCATCCAAAACTCCATTGATCAATCCCAAACTCCAAAACAATTATATTAAACGTTATATCAACATATGTAAATAACTTCTAATGTAGAATAATCGTTAAATCATCAAAGTTACTCCAAAAATCAAATCAATTCAAGATTATCTCTTACAAACCCTAGTTCATCTTATGTAATCAAGAACGTCTAAAAAACCATATTTCTTCATGTTATATTATTATAATATCATCCAATCTCTTCATTCTACATAAAGGAGTCAATCTTAACCTTAATTGAACCCAAATCAAGATTTAATTATTCAATTTAATCATCAAAACTCATGGATTTAATAAAATGAACATCATATCCTAACATGGATGTTATATCCCACATGAATTAAGAAATATAAATACTTGACTTATTATGGAGGTCTTTTTCTCTGCAAAAAATTGTATGGTTGCGATCCCCTTCTTTCGATCTACGCGATAGTGGTGTTGGTGGTGCAAGATTAGTGTTTTATGGTTTTGGGACTCTCTTTCAGGGCTCTCTTTCTTCCTCCCTTGATAACCTCTCCAAGTTGGATTCATGTAACCCTAAATTCTCCCATTACCAATATAATTTAAACCTTTTAAATTCATGGGTCTCCCTTCCTAAAAAATACAAATGACTAAAATACCTCTTTAGGGTACTGATTTGGCCTAAAATTACCCCGAGACTCAAACTAAACCCCTGGATACACTTTTCTAACTATTTCGACCCTTCCAATCCCTTTGGCACATTCAAAATGACCAAATCAAGGACCAAAAATTAAATTACATTTTATTTTCTAAATTTAGTCCCGGCACAACTAACACGGGCGTCCAGACTACATTTATCACAATTGTCGTATTTCTCACTCACGATAAATCTTAATATTTTCTCGTAATTATTATTACTCATTCACTAAGTAATGTTCAATATAAATAACTATTAACCCTTGTCTCTCTAATTAATATTTACTTTATCGAATTAATTTGCCAAATAAAATGTAATTAATCCTAATTAATTCCCAATACAAAAATCAATAAAATTACAGGGTATTACGTACTTTCCCCTAATAACGAAATTTCATCCTGAAATTCGTAAAAAGGAAATTCCTGGTATGAATGACTCTGGATATTTGTCGCGCATCTCATCTTCGCTCTCTTAAATAAACTGATTGGCATTATGATGCCCTATAATATCACCTCAGATTTGTGCACTCAAGTGTGTTCGAACATTTTGAAAATCAACTCGTAATAATCTTTTTTTATTTGCACTATACATACACCAATGGCATCGTTTTAACCGAAGGTCTACTCACTACAAACCATGATTAGAAACATGTTCATTCAAGCCTTTACATACCGATATATTCCTTTATGCATAAGGTCTCACTTACATAATGACACACAAAACTATCATGAATTCAATAACAACGTCTCAAAAGGAGAGCCTATACTCCACTCGATCTATCATCTCTATGTTAGAAAATATCTCACTTGTAAAGGTACAAATTTCCCTCATTTTTGTACCAAGCCATATATCCTCATAGGGTACACCTTCAACAATTGTTGACTACTCATGTCAAGCCTCAAAACTTTTGTTCACATCAACCTACTCTCACTACATTTCTGAACTATACAAAAATGATGTGGATTGACTGAATCATTGTCGGATGACCATGAATACCTCCAGGTCTGAGAAACTTATTATTTCCCCTTATTCAACTATCCAAGCTGTGGACGTAAATTTTTCTCCCTATTAAGCCTCACAAGTCACTTAGCATCTCTCAACTCTTGATATTCATTGGGATTCATGCGTGGGATGTCTCGCAATTGAAATAAAAATAAGGACCCCCCTGATACACTACTAATTAGCATTGTCGATGATCGAGATATGTCGGTACTACACACAAGATCAGAACATCTAAAATCCTATCCCCATATGTACAAGTCTAACTGTCCACTCCCACATCACTAAAGGAGTTATACATCACGTCGCTCTCACTATCACTACTTTTCCTGTGTCAGGCCAATAAAGAGTTAAATCTCTTCGCTCAACAGTTAACTTAATATCATATATGGACAGTCCCTACACACTCGCATCAAATATAGCGAGACAACTATAACCTCTGGAGTCTCCTCCACGATATAATATAAACACGAGTTCAACCTTCTTCCAGGTAACACAATGCTAAACAACATACCTTGCCCTGGAATAGCTAACACGATATCCTTACTATAACAGCCCACCATCGACCATCCCGCCCCTAACCAAACTATATTCAGGATAACATTATGCTTGAATTTCATCTCTCAAAATAAGTTAACCCACTAAAATATATACTCTCAATGTCCCCAACCGCTCCACTGCAGATGGAATAAAAAAGAACCCCACAAAACTATGGTAGTAACAGTATCAATACACACACTAAACATATCTCACATGTGAACCTACTGCGAATGAAATACTGTGATTTTATTTTGTCACACAAAACATAACCCATTTACCCTAGGATAAGACTGACACTTTTAATTGCCAATTGCACTGGCGATCCAAATGCTTCCTGGACATAAAACCCTCGTCCAAATTGATCCCAAACTTTTTAAACTTTTGCCTGTGCTGGGCATCCCACTACTTTTCCCTAACTTGTTACGGACAAGGTCGTTATATGTGGCCCTACTCGTCGCACATATGATACCTCTTGGTGTTATTCTTCTATCTCTAGCCCAACTGGACATATCGAAATTTTCCTTCTCTCGGACCTGGTAGTCTTGGCCCCAATTACTACCTCCCTTATCCCTTTGACTTTGCAGGTCTTATGGAACACCCTGTTGTCCCTAGAGGCCCCAAGTGAATTCGTCATTACTCGGTAGGAATTTCCATTGATTTATATCATTTAAATGGGTCCCCTTCTAGGTATCCCTCTGTGGTGCATAACTATCACCAATTTCCTTCAGTTTTGTCCTTCTCTGGCTATGATCTCCAACTCTCTCTTGGCTCCTTTCTCAGGGAAGTGTAGATATAAGCATTGTAAAAGTACGTCATTGTCACCCTATGCATAAGTTGTCCAATATTGATTTCCCATAAGAACTGATGACTCCTAATCATGAGTCCATCATCATACATAAGAATCTTCCTTTCCCCTACCTACCTCCCTGGGTATGATGTTCACTTAAATAAATAAATTCTTCATCACAATCAAACTTTGTTCGTCCTTCTTGTAAAAAGTCCAGAGACTTCCTTCGCATATCCATTTGAAGAACATAAGAAAGAACTTGTTGTTAAACCACCCCAAAATTTCTCGATTCACTCCTTATCTACTTCCTTATATGTGGTGACTATTTCCCACCATGGTAGCAGTGCTCCTACGAGAAAAAAATTTAAATCAAAATTCAGATCCTGAGTGCCACTTCACTCCACCAAACATCATTGAATTTGGATTGTCTTCTTTAGTTGGCCAATCACACTTCCTAACTTACCTAAATCCTTATAGATGGCTCTTTAAAACAGATCCTCCGACTTCCCCCTTTATCGAGTATGCTAGGTGAGTTTAAGTTTATACCACCATTCTCTATGATGGGGCTTGGGGAAACTACTATGACCTAGTGAGTATCCTATTGTCATCTGCCTAAATAATAATCATAGTGACTCCTATCACGGCCATTATTCCCAGAATACTTGATGGCTTCTGCTGAGCCTGTCCTCATGCAGTACTGGTAACGGCCCTCGTTTGTTGCCCTATATTGATCGGTGTACAAAACCCAACCGACCTCACAAATGATTCATATCAACTATACTTAGTAGCAGGAGAATGTAAAACTGCGTAAGAAGAGGAATATAACAATCCTATACAACAATGTCTGCAGTAATAATAAATAAAAATAAACTCCTAAGCTGGATCTCCATGTGGTTGGGCATCTAAAATGGTTTTAACAAAAAAAAGTTGGGAAAATGGATCAGACAAGTAAAAACATTTAAAAAATCAGCAAGTATTTAAAATGCATAATTCGCAGATATGATATGCATGTTAGCTTCGTGTCTCTCACTTGATGTCCTCACCCCTCATCTAGTATGTACGTCTAATGTATACTCCTAACCCGTCTGAGTTATGATACCCCGCCTAACTAGTCCAAGCCAAGTCCATCTGTATACCACTAACTCATTATTTCCCCTTGTATCGCCCATACAATATGTTACCAATTAAGTTATACTTAATGGCCAAGCATAAATTCCTCATTTTATATTTAATCTTTTACGCACTCAGATTATTTTAAATGTCACGATTTTCTCATCTACTGAGAAAATGCAGTAGCATAAATCACAAGTAAATACCTTTATCACTCTAATCATATATATACTACTAGAGAACCCTTAGGCTGAGACATGCGGTGCATGCAGACTCTTCTATCATGTCCTGGTACATCACGCACTATATAAAGGACTGTCGATTTTGTATCTCTCGCAAACCATAAATACAAATAACTTATATTGGAGGCGAACATAGTCCCGAGGCAAATAAATCACGAAATATCTACGCTCCCATTCAACCGTTAAAACTACCATACTCTCATATAGCACATGTCCAAGGTCCTATGATATGGGTACAAGTTTAAAATCCCCCAATGGGCTCGTCAGGATAAGACCATCCACGAAGCGAAACCTCCCCCTGATAGGCCAATGAGAGTTAGCCACTTTGTGAAAGAACTTAGTATTCTTGTCTCCTCCCTTAGCCACAACGTTCTCAATTTCTGTCTCCAACTAATTTCATCCTGAATAATTCATCTCGCTATGTCCTACTTCATCTACTCCCTTACTCTTTTTTCCTACCTAGAGAGATCAGATCTTTATTCCTTCTCATCTAACTACCTAATTTCCTCCAAAACCCTAGCAATGTTCACCCCACATTACTGAACACATTAGTATTGCAACGCTTGATTTTCGCTTTGAGTCTCCCCATTTTAGAAGCCAATCTGAAGCTAGCATTACCCTTCACCTCAAAATTTCTCCGGCAGTCCATTAATTTATCCACAATTTCTCTCTCCTTGAGCCATATATTTCAAATTTAAATGAGGTCCTACTTTCTCTCCATCCTACACACTCTAGCAAGATTAGGATATGATCATATGTTACATTATGTAAACAAGACTGGAGAACCCATATATGTTGCTTCTCCCACCCCGGAGAGAAAAGTAAATGATTTGATTGTGATAAGGATGGCATATCTCTATTGCTAGACCACGTGAACAAACCACCCTCTCGCGGAGGATCCAACAACCCCATCTCATCAATAAAATGCAAAACTCCCTCATGTATTTGTTTGTATTAACACCCCTTCTTCTTTCTGAAGCGAATCTGACCTCATTAAAAACTCTCCTAAGCACCAAGGACCCCCCCCCCCCCCCCCCCCACAAACACCATTGACTCCTGCAAGCTCCTCTCACAACTCCCATCTAAAGGAATCTTCCACTAGTCCATAAATACCAGAAAAAATCCTGATGAACCCATCCCCCATATTTCTAAACAACTAGGATGAAATATAAATTCCTTTCATGTTATCCAATACTTTAACGACTCTGGAGTCCCACATAATGATCAATCCACCCGAAGCACCCATGACATCCATACTACACCATTTGACCCATTCCCTACCCCAAATGGAACATCCTAACCCTCTAACTACCTTACTCAACTTTGTCTCATGAATGCATATAATATTTAGCTTCCATTTCGTCATAGCCCCACTCATGTAGCCATCTTTCTCAGGACCATTCAAACCCATTACATTCCACAAGATCAACCTAATATGGATAAAAGATCTTAAAATATAACCAAAATCTCCCCCTCATTCCTTATCTCTCCATCGCACTCTTATTCCACCTTTTAACCCCCTTCCCATGCCTTCCTATTTTATTGAAGAGGCCTGCGAACATATTTTCACACAACTCGTAATTGATCCCAAAAACCTCTCTAAAATCTCCAAAGATATTTTCTACACATCCTTCCGGGTCCTCTACCCAACCCTCCTCCCTCCTCTCCCTATACTCATCCATTTGCCTAGGAATAATAATTTCAACCCATAACTTAGGTTGTTTAAGTCTGCGGTGGTACTACCAATGCCCCTACCACCACTCCTACTTCCACCATAAAATAATTATTCACACTCTCACTATCCACTATAACTTCCAGAATCGACTAAAGCATCTCTCCCTTTTCCCATTCTAAATCATGCACCTCTTGAAAGGTTCTGAAACCCCCTTTAGACTTCCACCTAACTAACCCATTATTTTTAGTGTCTTTGCCAGAGATAGAAAAGGCTTTGATGTTTTTAATACCAAATAGAGAATACCAAAATAAATTTCTTTTCGTCTAATTTTCTTAATTCTGGTTGCCATGATGTAATACCCCATAATTTTAATGACTTTTAAAATGAGTTAAATTAAAAGTTAATGGGATTAATTGGAATTAATTTTAAATTAATTAATTGGTATAAATCCGGATTTTATAATACTTGTGTATATTCAAATATATGATTCTGAATATTACTTAGTGATGTTTAAGTAATATATGAATATGATGTTATTTATATTACCGTGAGCTACTAATACGGTAATTATGAAACTTAAGTCGGGAGGTGGTATGGAACGTGTCGGGAGTAATTTAAAAAAATAAAAAGCAAACATTATTTTATAGCAATCTTATGGTCATTTTAGGTGTGCCGTTACATCCGAAAGGGTCGAAATTGTCAAAAAGTTTATTCGGGTGGTGGATTTGTGTCTCGGGTCACTTTAGAGATAAAAGGAAATCCCGAGGAGGGCTACAACTTTCGTGTAATGTTGGGCAAGGTGCCCAAGCTTTGAAAAGACTAAAATGGCCTTGGACGTGCGATCGCGTACGAAAATCGAGCAGAATGCATCCGAACTTCACACTTAGCATTCAAATACCTATAAAAGCTCAATTAACCCCTGCAAAACAGGTTAACGTATAAATCCGAGGTTTTCTGGTTAACGAGCATATATATAGGGAATAAGATACCCGAGGGGGCTAAAATGCGTCCGTTAGGAGGATGAAATATGCAATATTTGCGTATCATCACACCCCCTAACTTACACAATACTAGTCCCTTGCAATGAAATAGGATGCAACAAGAACTACAAGCAAACCAAAAGAAGGAGATAGGTACAAAAGTATGGTATCAAAGCAAAAGGCCACTTTCGCGGGGGATTCGATTGCATTTAGCGTATGCAATAAGCCGTTAAACCCCTAGGTCACCCTAATGGACGAGTGTCATCTCGTGAGGGTTTTCAGGGATGACACCCACAAACATCACATGGTTTCCTCAAAATAAGCCCAACCCAACATGCGACAAGCCCAAAAATGGCGAAAAGGATTTCATACACATTATTAGCACATTGAACGGATTCAAGCAAAAGTTCGAATCATTAACATTATAGAATGCACCTCATAGAATTGAAACCTTAAAATGTGGGAGGGGCGAGCACATGCAAAGTTTGATTTGGCGAAAACTTATATAAACCGGATAAATGTTAAAGCAAGCATACATTCAATCCTCACAGGAATTACTCTCATCAAGTGAATTCACTCAAAACGGGGAGGTAACGCACGGAACATGCGGGCATAAAGGGTAAATGTAAATGGAAACTAGGCCGCACACATGTCACAAATGAAGAACGCTATATATAAAATGAAAAACTGTAATCTCAATGAAAGGATACCGCATATTAAAAGAGGCGAAATGTATTTTCGCAGATTATCAAAACTATTATGACTTTTAAATTACATCAACCTAATATCACATAGGACTTGTATTGGGTTGTAATGTACGTTAGGCTAGGGTACAAAAGGAAGGAATGTTTATACGGATTCAAAGTGTTCGGGATGAAAACTCGGGATAATGAGAAAATGCGGGCAATATCAAATTTGGAAAACAAGTTACAAAAAGGCATTTAATATAACATCGGGGAGAGTAATCAAAGCTTATTGAACACTATACAACATTTACAACTTTCTCTTTCTTTTTCTTTTCTTCTTTTTCTCATGTTTTATTTTGTTTTCTTTTGCTTTTTGCTTTCTTTTTTTCTTCTCTTTTTTCACTTTTTCTTTACTTTTCAAACTCTCATATGCCTAAATTGCAACCGACATCACAACAACAACATTCAATCCCAAGTAACATTCCAAACAAAGGTATGGAAAGTAAATATATGGGCTAAAACTCCAATTTAGAGTTGTTTATGGTATTGGGGTTATGAAACGAAAGGCAATATTTAGGCTCCAAGGGGGTAACGAGGATAAACATATAAGGGTGAGGTCAAGGCTAATATGGGTGATATAACAAAGAGGGCCTATGATCATTTCACAAAGTTTACGCAATTCTCTAATCAAAACAATATATGAAAATCATGCTCAAGTAACACATTTCAAGTATGAACTCAATTAATGAACGATAAAATGAAAGAATAGTCAGATTACCAACGAATTCAACGTTTTCAATGAGAAAAGAATAGTGTATACACTCACAAACGACGAAAGGTACAAAGCTTACTCGATGTAAGTATATACAATGCAACAAAAGATTATCGGGTTATAAAAATCTTAAACCAAATCAATAAGGCAATAAGAATGCATGTGCTCATGGGATTAAAGTTTAATTCATGAAGTTATTCATAATATCAATAATTGAGACTAAAGTCTAATAACTTCTAAAATCGAGAACATGCATCATTGGGTTGTCTATTGGATCGGGAAATTATTGAAATTTATCACCGGAAACAAAGGCGAAATGCCCAAAAAAGGAGAAAAAATAAAGAAAATCTTTTTAAAATTTTTGAATTTTTCTAAGAAAAGCATACTAAGTAGCTAACACGTGAGCAAAAACATGGACTAACATAATGAAGTGGATAGAATATCCCACACCCCAACTTAAAACTTGACATTGTCCTCAATGTAAATTAAGAACCAAGTCAAAGAGAGGAAAAAAGCGATATTACCCAAAATTGGAGCGATCCCCATAAGAAGAAGTCCAAAGAATCTACAAAACAAGTTAATACCGAGAATAGCAAAAACAAATAACAAAAAGTTAACTAATTACATTAGGCTAAAAATAAAAAGAAAGAAAGAATAAAAAGCTAACTATATACAACCTACTATTTAGGCTTCACACTAACTATACACTAGAAGTCTAAATAGCTGAGGGTCCACCTTGAAAACGATTTGACTTTGGAGGATAATTGGTGTACCCTCTCATACAAGCATGCCCTCTGAAAAATATGAATTCCGTTTGAACAACGAAAGGCATGTGTAAGGCGTAAGAAGTGAACCATCGCCAATTAAAAGTTTTGGTGGGACGATGGGGGGTTTGGATTGAACGGGTCACAAAAACAAGTGGGGACCGAGAAAAGCCGAATATCCTCCCAAGGATTTTGAAATTCGAATAGGAGGCGGCGCACACAAAGGCAAAGTTGCGATCGTGGAGGGCGACTCGAGCAAGTACGCCTCATCGGGGAAAAGGTTTAAAAAATTAAAGTTTGAAAACGAATCATCGGGTACTTGTGATGGTGTGATAATAGAGGATGAAAATGAGGATGAAAGAAATTCAAACCCATGAGATGAATCATCATCGCATGAAGATTGAGTTTGGAATGAAATAATATCATTTTCAATGAAATGTTCTTCTTTGGGAGCCAAAGAATAAATCATTTCATTGCAAATAGATATTACGTCATTTGCATCCTCACTTTCAATATTTATTATGCAATGGGCAAAGTCTGTAATGGTTTGTTCCAAAGTAGGCACAAGTACCTCATTTGGTTCAAAACATTCCTCGACCTCGAAAGTCTCGGAAGAAAAATCGTTGTCGGACTCAAAAAGTAAATTCAAGTCATGTTCCCACGCACGATTTTCTTCCCGATAACGATTTCCAATTTTCTTATTTTCATACATACGCAGACCCTCATAGGTCGAGGTGCGAATGCATGAAAATGGGAACTTTGAAAATTACCATCGGACTTAAACAAAAACTCATTATTATAGGAATTTTGAAAACTATTCGAATTCGTTTCAAAATTCCTTTATAAGGAGGTAAAGGCCCAAAATCATTATCATCATCATCATCAAAATTCCAATAATTTAAATTTTGACTTTCGTTATACTCGCCCAAAATCATATTTGAATTTGTTATACTTTGGGATTCTAAGTATTCAACGAAAGCCATAAGTTTGCGATAATTTTGAGAATTATAACAATGATTACCGAAAGAATTGGAATATGACATGATTACCCCCAAAATGGCTCGAAGTGGCGAATTCTACAAAGTAAGTGCGCGCAGGAAAAATTCGAGCATTTCTAAGTGCTCAAATGTGGAAGTCCTGCAAAATATTAGCAAATAATACAAATAGAAAGAAAATACTATGAAATACTAAATCAAATAAAATATAAAAAAACTAGTCCCCGACAACGGTGCCATTTTAATTAAGTGGAAAAAACCGATTTTGATCGACGCGTGAAAAGTGTGCTCGTGTAAGGGCACAGTCATTATTTTGGTTTCACCGCGATAATACAAACAAACCTAAATTATTACTACACTCAACTGGTGAGTATAGCGGTAAGTTGGGTATCGAAAATCCACACGGACGAGATGCTAGAATTCAATTGATTTAATATTCTAAAATAAAAGGGAAAAAGGGTGTATTACAAACTAAAAAGGCAAGAAGCATAAAGGAAAATGATTATTCTAGGCAAGGGTAATGAACTAGATTAACAAAGAGATAAAACTATAGGTTGCGTCGAATATCACTCACCCGGGTTAATTTGTATAAAATGGTTACAAGGGTCAACGAGTTATTACAAATGCTTCTCGTTTCGACAGTTAATTGAATCAAGGGTTGTCACGCCCCTAAATAAGAATAAAAGGTTAATAAGACTTTGGCGTCAACAAATATCCCAGAAATTACGCGCGAAAGGTCGTAAGCACGGGACATACATGATATTCCTCGTCAAATCTCCTAGGCATAATAACTAGGACAATGCACCCGAAATACACCCGTAAACACTATCACCAAGCAAAGCAACGCGTTAATCTGAGTGAGTTCCATTCAAACACAACCAAATTTAAATTGCCTAGAAAGCATGGTAAAAAGGCGATAAATAAAGACGATAAATAAACGTGATAAATCTACACTAGAAAGCGATTAAAGAAAGCAAGTAAAATAATTAACAAAGCATGTAAACCTAATTATCAAAGCAGGAAATAAAGGAAAACAAGCTATATTAATGGTAAGGGAGATGAATAGTCAACTTACAATACAAATGGGGTGTCAAACCAAAGAGAAATGAAGAAGAACTAACCAAAAACCCAAACCCTAAGATATTCTATCTTCTAAAACTATCCTAAAACGTTTTTTTTCTGTTATTACATAAAAAAATGGGTAGTTATAGTAAGTTGGAATAAGTAGAGAAAAGAAAAGAAGAAAGAAATTAAAAGGCAAAATATCTCCTGGAAACAGGGGATCGATCGGTCGACCAAAATCTTCGATCGATCGATCAAGAATAAAAAAGTCCATTGTCGAGATGGATCGATCGATCTACCAAATTCGTCGATCGACCGATCAAGTAGGTATCAGCACACTGCATTGCTGTTTTGGGTTGCTTGGATTTCCTGTCCGCTGAAATCGCCGTAACTTCTTCGTTCTGAATCTGAATCGCGCACCATTGACGGCCACGCGAAGCTTGCGAGAAGGGATATAACTTTCGTGTAGATGTTGGGCCAGGTGCCCAAGCTATGAAAAGAATAAAATGCCCTTGAACGTGCAATCACGTACGAAAAATGAGCGGAATGCGTCTGAACTTCACACTTAGCATCCAAATACCTATAAAAGCTCAATTAACCCCTGCAAAACATGTTAACGTAGAAATCAAAGGTTGCCTGGTTAACGAGTATAAATATAGGGAATAAGATACCCGAGGGGGCTAAAATGCATCAGTTCAGAGGATAAAATACGCAATATTTGCATATTATCACACCCCCTAACTTACACATTGCTAGTCCCTAGCAATGAAATAGGATGCAACAAGAACTACAAGCAAACCAAAAATAGGAGATAGTACAAAAGTATGGTATAAAAGCATAAGGCCACTTTCGTGGACGATTCGATTGCATTTAGTGTATGTAATAAGTGGTGAAACCCCTAGGTCACTCTAGTGGACGAGTGTCGTCTCGTGAGGGTTTCAACGATGGTAACCACAAACATCATATGGTTTCCTCAAAATATGCCCAAACTAACATGCGACAAGCCCAACAATAGCGAAAAGGATTTCATACACATTATTAGCACATTGAACGAATTCAAACAAAAGTTAATATCATTAACATTATAGAATGCACCTCATAGAATTGAAACCTTAAAATGTGAGAGGGGAGCGAGCACATGCAAGTGTGATTTGGCAAAAACTTAAATAAATTGGATAAACGTTAAAGTAAGCATACATTCAATCCTCACGGGCATTACGCTCATCAAGTGAATTCACTCGAAACAGGGAGGTAACCCACAGAACATGCAGTCATAAAGAGTAAATGTAAATGGAAACTAGGCCGCACACATGTCACAAATGAAGAACGCTATATATAAAATGAAAAACTGTAATCTCAATGAAAGATACCGCACATTAAAAGAGGCGAAATGCATTTTCATAGATTATCAAAACTATTTCAACCTTTAAACTAAATGCACCCTAAGATCACATAGGACTTGTATAGGGTTGTAATGTAGGCAAGTCTAGGGTATGAAACGAAGGATATGTATGTACGGATTCAAAATGTTCGGAAATGAAAACTTGAGATAATGGGAAAATGCGGGTAATATCAAAATTGTAAAATGAGTTCCAAAAGGCATTAGATATATCACCGAGAGAGTAATCAAAGCTTATTGAACACTATACAACATTTACAACTTTCTCTTTCTTTTTCTTTTCTTCTTTTTCTCATTTTTTTCTTTTGTTTTCTTTTGCTTTTTTGCTTTCTCTTTTTCTTCACTTTTTCACTACTTTTTTCTTTACTTATCAAACTCTCATATGCCTAAATTGCAACCGACATCATAACAACATCATTCAATCCCAAGTAACATTCCAAACAAAGGTATGGAAAGTGTATGTATGGTTTAAAACTCCAATTTAGAGTTGGTATTGGGATTTGGGTTATGAAACGAAAGGCTATATTTAGGCTCAACGGGGTTAACGAGGGTAAACATATAAGGGTGAGGTCAAGGCTAATATGGGTGATATAACAAAGAGGGCCTATGATCATTTCCAAAAGTTTATGCAATTATGGAATCAAAATAATATATGAAAATCATGATCAAGTAACAAATTTCAAGTATGAACTCAATTAATGAACGGTCAAATGAAAGAATAGAGAGATTACCAACGAATTCAACATTTTCAATGAGAAAAGAATAGTGTATACACTCACAAACGACGAAAGGTACAAAGCTTACTCGGTGTAAGTATATACAATGCAACAAAATATTACCGAGTTCTAAAAATCTTAAACCAAATCAATAGATCAATAAAAGTGCAAGTCGTCATGGGATTAAAGTTTAATTCATGAAGTTATTCATAATATCAATAATCGAGACTAAAGTCTAATAACTTCTAAAATTGAGAACGCGCATCATTGGGCTGTCTATTGGATCGGGCAATTATTAAAATTTATCATCGGAAACAAAGGCAAAATGGACAAAAAAGGAGAAAAAAGAAAGATTTTTTTTTTGAAATTTTTGAATTTTTCTAAGAAAATCATACTAAGCAACTAACATGTGAGAAAAAACATGGACTAAATAAAAAAATGGATAGAATATCCTACACCCCCTAACTTAAAACTTGACATTATCCTCAATGTAAATTAAGAACCAAGTTAAAGAGAGGAAAAGAGCGATATTACCCAAAATTGGAGAGATCCCCATAAGAAGAAGTCCAAAGAATCTACAAAACAAGTTCGTACAGAGCATAGAAAAAACAAATAACAAGAAGTTAACAAATTACACTAAACTAAATTAAAAAGGAAAGAAAAAATAAAAAGAAAAAAAGCTAACTATATACAACCTACTATTTAGGCTTCACACTAACTATACACTAGAAGTCTGAATAGATGAGGGTCCACCGTGAAAATGATTTTACTATGGAGAATAACCGGTGTACCCTCACTCTAGAGCATGCCTTCTGAAAAATATGAATTTCGTTTGAAAAACGGAAGGCATGTGTAAGGCGGAAGAAATGATCCATCGCCAATTACAAGTTTTGGAGGGACGATGGGGGGTTTGGATTTAACGGGTGAGAAAAACATGTGGGGACCGAGAAAAGCCGAATATCCTCCCAAGGATTTTGAAATTGGAATGGGAGGCGGTGCACACGAAGGCAAATATGCGATTGTGGAAGGCGACTCGAGCAAGTACTCCTCATCGGCGAAAAGGTTTAAAACATTAAAGTTTGAAACCGAATCATTGGGTACTTGAGACGGTGTGATAATAGAGAATGAAAATGGGGGTGAAAGAAATTCAAACTCATGAGATGAATCATCATCGCATGAAGTTTGAGTTTCGAATGAAATAATATCATTTTCAATCAAATGTTCTTCTTTGGGGGCCAAAGAAGAAATCATTTCATTGCAAATAGATATCACGTCATTTTCATCCTCACTTTCAATATCTATTATGAAATGGGCAAAGTCTAGAATGGTTTGTTCCAAAGTAGGTAAAAGTACCTCATTTGGTTCAAAACCTTCCTCGACTTCGAAAGTCTTGGAAGCAAAATCGTCATGGGACTCAAATAATATTTCCAACTCAAATAATAAACAACGATTTTCTTCCCGATAACTATTTTCAATTTTCTCATTCTCATACATACGCAAACCCTCACCGAATGTCATAGGTCGAGGTGCGGATGCATGAAAATGGAAACTTTGAAAATTACCATCGGACTTAAATGAAAACTCATTACTATAGGAATTTTGAAAACTATTCAAATTCGTTTCAAAATTCCTACTATAAGGCGGTAAAGGCCCAAAATCATTATCATTATCATCAAAATTCCAATAACCTAAATTTTGACTTTCGTTATGCTCGCCCAAAGTCATATTTTAATTTGTTATACTTTGGGATTCTAAGTATTCACCGAAAGTCATAGGTTTGCGGGAATTTTGAGAATTATAATAATGATTACTGAAAGAATTGGAATATGACGTGCTTACGCCAAAAATGGCACGAAGTGGCGGATTCCACAAAGTAAGTGCGCGCGGGAAAAATTTGAGCATTTCTAAGTGCTCAAATGTGGAAGTCCTGCAAAAAGTTAAAAAATAATACAAATAGAAAGAAAATACTATGAAATACTAAATCAAATAAAGTCTAAGACAAACAAGTCCCCGGCAACGGCGCCATTTTGATCGACGCGTGAAAAGTGTGCTCGTGTGAGGGCACGATCATTATTTTCATTTCACCGCGATAATACAAACAAACCTAAATTACGACTACACTCAACTAGTGAGTATAGCGGTAAGTTGGGTACCGAAAATTCATAGGGACGAGATGCTGGAATTCAATTGATTTAATATTCCAAAATAAAAGGGAAAAATGGTGTATTACAAACTAAAAAAAGGAAAGATGCATAAAGGGAAATGATTATTCTAGGCAAGGGTATTGAAACTAGATTAACAAAGTGATAAAACTATAGGTTGCGTCGAATATCCCTCACCGGGGTTAATTTGTATAAAATGGTTACATGGGTCGATGAGTTATTACAAATGCATATCGTTTCGACAGTTAATTGAATCAAGGGTTGTCACGCCCCTAAATCGTCATAAAAGCCTAATAAGATTTTGGTGTCAACAAATATCCCGAAAATTACGTTCGAAAGGTCATAAGCACTGGACATACATGATATGCCTCGTCAAATCTCCTAGGCGTAATAACTAGGACAACGCACTAGAAATACACCCGTAAACACTATCACCAAACAAAGAAACGCGTTAACCCGAGTGAGTTCCATTCAAACATAACCTAATTTAAATTACCTAGAAAGAATGGTAAAAACGTGATAAATAAAGATGGTAAATAAACGCGATAAATCTACACTAGAAATCGATTAAAGAAATCAAGTAAACTAATTAACAAAGCATGTAAACCTAATTATCAAAGCAAGAAATAAAGGAAAACAAGCTATATTAATGGTAGGGGAGATGAATAGTCAACTTACAATCCAAATGGGGTGTCAAACCAAAGAGAAATAAAGAAGAACTAACCAAAAACCCAAACCCTAAGCTATTCTATCTTCTAAAACTATCCTAAAATGTTTTTGTTCCTGTTATTACATCAAAAATGGGTATTTATAGTAAGTTGGAATAAGTAGAGAAAAGAAAAGAAGAAAGAAATTAAAAGGCAAAATATTTCCTGGAAATAGGGGATCGATCGATCGACCAAAATCATCGATCGATCGATCAAGAAGAAAAAAGTCCACTGTCGAGAAGGAATGATCGATCTACCAAAATCGTCGATCGATCGATCAAACAGGTATCAGCACACTTCATTGCTGTTTTGGGCTGCTTGGATTTCCCGTCCGCTTAAATCATCGTAACTTCTTCGTTCTGAATCGGAATCGTCCACTGTTCACGGCCATACGAAGCTTACAAGGAGGGCTACAACTTCCGTGTAGATGTTGGGCCAGGTGCTCGAGCTGTGAAAAGACTAAAATACCCCTGAACGTGCGATCGCGTACGGAAAATGGCTGAAATGCGTCCAGACTGCACACTTGGCATCCAAATACCTATAAAAGCTCAATTAACCCCTGCAAAACATGTTAATGTAGAAATCCGAGTTTGTCTGGTTAACGAGCATAAATGTTGGGAATAAGATACCTGAGGGGGCTAAAATACGTCAGTTCGGAGGATGAAATACGCAATATTTGCGTATTATCACCATTCCTTTTAGCCACACCCAAAAACTCACGGGGAAACTAGTTTTTGATGGGGATCCTCGCCACTGGAAGATGACTGGCAGGGAGGAATGGAGAGAGAGAGGTGACATTTTCTTATAGGTGTAGGTTGTGTGAGAGGTATATATGAAGGTGACGTTTTATCACCAACGCAACCAATTTTATTGAACAAAAACAACGTCTGTTTTGTTGTTTACTGGTCTGTTACTCAATCCTATTTTAAATTAGTTTGGTATGAGCTTTTTTAGTTTGGTATGTGCCTCTTATAAATTAGTTTGGTATAAACATTTGTGATGATATACCGCTTATTGCCCAACATATTTAGTTTGTTTTGCAATAGATATAAATACATGTGATGATATACCTGTTATATATATATGCAATAAGATTATATATATATATATATATATATAACCCAATTAAATGTCATGGTTGATGAAATTTTCTACACTCGTTTTATACGTAGAAATTTGTATACTGAAACATTGGTTTTGGAAATGGTTTTGTAAATAAAAGTATTGGAATTGACCTAATATAACACATATATATCTTTGTTTTTTGTATTTTATGGATGTTATATATATATATATATATATATATATACTACAAATTTTATTTTTGTTATATATTAAATAATAGTTTTAAATATTATTTGTGTTACCCAAATAAGAGTGATTAAATATTATACCGAAACAGCTACGTTCATGCCATTGAGATTTAAAAATAGAAATACTTTTTTTCTACATATAAAACATTGATTAACTTTTTCAACTATTAGAAAAAATAAAAACTATTACGAATGTGGAACCCAAAATTGATCCATTTAAAACAAAAAAAAAGGCATTTGAATGTGCAAACTATATTATGAGATAGTGGGGCTTTCATATATAAATATTAATTTACATATTCAAATAAAATAAGTCACCATGCGTTACACCCACGTTTTTTTTTAATACACGAAAAGTTCTTATATATGTGTATATATTTTAATACGTTGTAAATAATTTTATGTTACTAAAACTCATTTTTTAACTACTAGAAATATATTTTTTTTGCTGGAAAAAAATTATTGCTAAAAATCATTTGAAAAAAATAATTTATTACTTTTGAAATTCGTTTTTAATTTTCTATAAATTATTTTTTAATTCCTACAAATAATTATTAAGCTTTGCTAATATTTTTATCTATATTTCTTTTATATCTTTTTGTAGAATTCTTAGACGACTACAAGGTGTTCAACTACAAAATGCACGTAACATCAATGATACTATTGTACATTCGACTAGCGGTTTACATCCACCGAATGGTAAAGCTATACACAAAACTTCGTTTCCTTAACACTCAGAATTCTACAATTTAGCCACATGTCATTTCTATTTAACAATCTTTTGCGGCATTGCAGTTAATTTGCAATGTAGTTTTTTTTTCTAAAATGAATTTTCATAATATGATTCGTGCTACGACATTATGGTTCTTGCCATTCATTTCCTCTTACTCATTTTAAGTTGTACTCTTTATTCCCCGCATTACTTATATGTACATGCTCATAGTTATGGCTACGATCTTTTTTTTAAAATATTGACAATAATTACATTTTAATTTATATATTTCAATAAAATATTTCAAAACGCGTTACACCCGCCCGTGCATCGCATGGGTCACCTAAATTCTCAAATTTTTAATTTAAAAAAAAAAATACACATGTTAAAAAGTTAAACTTCCACACAATTACTTTTAACTTCCCTTAACCCCTCAATCATGTTTGATTTTAAAACCCATGAAAATTTTCCCTCCCATAACCCACAAAATACGTTAACCTCCCCAAACCCACTACATATTTTGAAATCCTTCCACTTACGCGATATGAACTTTACAATAGCTCTTCTAACTGTCTCTCCCCCCCAACATAACCCACCTATAACCTAAGACATTGCAATTTTCTGATATCAAAACACGTCCAGGTATTTTAACAACACCTATGCTTTTTTCTATTGTGATTTTGTGTATGCGTTTCTGTATATTCGTGTTTTAGTTCTGTGCAAATAGTTTTTGTATATGGGTTTTTATATAAGCATTTTTGTGTGTTAAAATAAAACCCAGTTGAGAAACCATCAACATCTATCGTCAATTCTGCAAAATTCCGCAAAGATGGAGATAGGTGTAATTCATAGTTTAAAAAGATGGGTGCAACAGGTTGAAAAAGTAGGTCGACAAATCTGTTATATAAATACAATAGATATACACAACACTGTTAGGACACAAGCATATATGTGTATAATTGTATACAACAAATATATACAACACTGTTGATTAGGCATAAATTCTTCACATTTATCCCCTTAATTTCAGTATTTTTATGATCCCGTGCAGTGTAAATAGATTGGATTTGTCTCATATTTATGCTACTAACCCTTTTTGGCAAGTATTTCGTATTTTGTGTATCTCCTATGTGTTTTACAGATATTTCATTCAAGTTAGTGCCAAAGAGAACTCAAAATAGTGAAAGAAACCAAGAATCGGGGAGTTAAAGGGCATTTTCGTAATTTTTCAGCCATAGTCTGGAGGTGGGGCCAACTAGAAAGTTGAAGAGCTTTCAATTAAAAGAACACCGGAAAAAACGGCACCTCAATCCGAGCTACGGTGAAAGAGTTATGATCCCTTGAAGTTGCGGAAAAATCATAGAAGAAAGGCTAGGAAGGCAAGTTCAAGGGCATTTTCGTAATTCTGCAGCCTGATTCCGGAGGTGGGGCCTTCTGAAAAGTTTAAGATCTTGGAACAACAAGAATACTGGAAAAAACGGCACCCAAATCCGAGCTACGGTGAAGGAGTTATGATCATTTGAAGTTGAGAAAAAATCCAAGGAAGAAAAGAAGAAAGTTGGAAAATATTCTAAGTGTTGAAAGAGGCCCAGAAACCAGCAAACTCACCCGAACCGGTTCGCTCAGAACCCGAACCGGTTCGCCCATTAGTCACGCTCAGAATCCGTTACTAAATTAGTCACGCTTTCTAAGTGTGACAAATTGGCAGATACGGGATTTTTATTTTGTGCTTATCTTTTAGCCAAAAGAGTTTTATGTTTTGGGGACTCTTCTAAACGACCCTTAGCCTATATATTTAGTCATTAGGACTCTTTTTATGAAGATTTCATTCATGTAAAAGCTCCATAACAAGTAGGAACATTTAGGAGAAGAATTTACATATTTTGCACCATTAATTCAAGAGCTTTTCCGGTTTTTCTTCAATCTTTGATTTCTTCTTGCATGTTCTTGTTCTTCAATCGTGGTAACTTTAATTTCCAGTACTTTTATTATTATTTACCATGTTAGGCTAGGTTTTTAAAGGTTGGGATATATCTACCCAACCTGAAGTGTTAATTGCATGTGTATAATATTAGTCCTCTGAATTTAATGATTGATTATGACCGTATTGCGTAGTTACACAACAATTGTAGATCTTTATATCTCGTTTGCCTCTGGGTACTCGTGATGATTTAGAGTGCAATTCGAGTGCAACTATCGCGATACTGATTTACTCATCCTCAGATTAAGTATGACGCGGGCTTGAACCTCGTATACGTAATGCTTGGGAGTACTAAATTCCGGGTCAAATTAATCAGTTAAATTTACGATTAGTTTTATACCATCAATACACTAGGGTTGGGGGATTGTGTCTCTACCTTAATTTTCCAATTAGTTTTAGTTAACTTCTTTATTTTTTCCTTTTCCCTTTCTCACTCAATCATCTTATTTTTATTTTTTTTTAGTGTCAAGTTAGGGTTAACAGTCTTACCTTTGTCGTCACGTTCACTCGTCCTAGTTCCCTGAGGATTCGATACCCAGACTCGCCACTATACTCCGCAAGAGTGTAGTTAAAGTTTAGGTTTTTTTGTATTATGGTTGGAAGCCGACAACAACGACTAGCGTATTTACACGAACGCTCGGTTTCTGACTCAATCAAAATGGCGCCGTTGCCGGGGAATTAGGTAGATTTTAGGTTAGGTTGGTTAATACCGAATTTGATCTTTAAAAAAAAAAAAAAAAAAAAAAAAAAAAAAATCAAAAATATGGGTGTCACGTTTTTGAATTGCCCAATTTGAAATGTCTTACTTTAACTCCTTTGGTGGGTTTAATTGTTATGATAATAGTGAGGAGGAGGACGAGCTCACGATTTATAAACATTGGATCAATATCACTAAAGATGAGTATAAAAAATACAAGCCCAGTGCTAAGGCTATCCAAATTTATCAAAATGAATTGCTTGAAGAAAAAAGACTTGAAAAAGAATATCGGGAAAAAAATCGTTATTGGGAGCAAGAGTTAGATGCATTATTTGAACCCAATGAGGATTTTCCTTCCGATATTTTTGAAGTTGAAGAATGTTTTCAACCAAATGAGGAATCCGAGGTGCTAGAACCAAGGAAGCCTACTTTGGAAGAACTCATGCTTATTAGCAAAAAGCAATCCGACGACCTTGCTACTTTAGAGTTGAAAGTTAGAGCAACTTGCAAGGAGTTTAATGATTATTTGGATAGCTTAGAGAAAGTCGGGACTTGCGCTTCCCCTAACAATTTTGAGAACGAAATCATTGAGAGTGATCCAAGTACTTTTGAATCTCAACCTATTATAAATATTTCAAAATCTATTGAGGTTGAGGATCAACTGTCTCCTTGTGTCACCACTATTATCGAACCATTAAATCCATTACAAGAACTGGATGAATGTCTTGAGGATGTTGATCCGATTCTTATATGGGAATGTTTTTTTGAGATGCTTCATCTTACGGGCCATACACTTAGACGTGTCACTCCACCAGATCCAGTTGAAAATTTTGGGGGAGAAGATTTTGAGGACAAGGACTCTATGCTTAAATTGTTTTCCAAGATGGACTCTTTATGTTTGTGTGCCCCTCTCCCCATACTACTTGAAAAATCTTTGGGAGGTGATTACATTTTTCTTGGATCTCAATTGTACTTGTCCCACCTATCATCCAAACCCCCCATCATTCCGTTAAAATTTTTAATTGGTGATGGTTCATTTTTTCCATCTCACACATGCCTTCCGTTGTTCAAACGGAATCCTTATTTTTCGGGAGGCATGCATCCTAGTGAGGGTACACCATTAATCCCTCAAAGTCATATTGTATTTTGGGTGGACCCTCAAATTTTTCGACTTCTAGTTTATAATTTATTAGAATTTGAAAATCGTAGGTTGTACAATAGTTAGCTTATTTTTATTTTTATTTTATTTTTAATTTTTTTAGTTTAGAGTTTTTGTTATTATTTTTGCTATGCTTGGTTCTAACATGTTTTGTAGATTCAATGGACTCGCATTCATCGGGGATCGCTCCAATTGGGTAATATCTTTCTTTTCCTCTCTTTATGTTGGGTTCTTGATTCGCATTGAGGACAATGCAACATTTAAGTTAGGGGGTGTGGGATATTCTTCCCATTTATTGTTTAGTTTCACTGATTTGATCACGTGTTCGTTCCAAGTATGTTTTTTTTAGAAAAAAAAAATCATAAAATTTTGAAAAAGCCAAAAATATTTTTGTTCAAAATAAATAAAACTTGGAATTCAAATTTTTCAAAGATATCATTAAAAGTCGGTTTAAAGTCTCGAGTTGTAAAATTCAACATACACAAAGCCGAAATTGACCAAAGATGGAAATTGTGCGAAAATTGACGACTTAACGAATAAATGTGGAGATTAACAAACCCGGTGAGATTCGAGCCTATCACGTTTTGCGAGATTTTAAATCAATCCGAGTTAATTGTTAACTCAAAGTTCTTTTTAGCGCTTAATAAGTTGTCAAGGATCTCAAATTTTTTTCATTTGATCGGTTTTGAAAAATGTGTGCAATATTGCCTTGAAAAACGTGCTAAATTAGTCTCTAAACTTAAATTCACCTCGAAACGCACATGGTATGCAATTGACATTTTGGACAATGAAGTAGGCCCTCGTTTGTCACCCCAAAAATATTGGCCAGAAAAAGTAGCGAAAAATTACCCTTTGCAACCCAAATTGAGCCGAATAATTTTTCCTCTCGTTTGACAACCCGAAAAACCCAAAATAGCCCGGAATTGTGAAAAATGAAAAAAATTCAGAATTTAAGTCCGAAAAGTGCAACAAAAAGGGGGCAAGAAAAAAAATAGAAGAATGCTCAACAAAAATAGCAACAAAGAAAAAAAAAATAGAAAAAGAAGAAAAAATGAGCAATAGCCCGGAAAATGCACAAATGGACATCACGAATGACTTTTCCAATTCCAACCTTCCATACCGCCTTTATTTTACCCAATGCAACCTTTAACCCGAAAAAGTCCTAACCGAGTCCAAATTGCGAAAATTGAGTACCGCGTGGAGAGCTAATACACCAAAAGATAATATAAGAGGGTAAATGCGCGAAATAGAGGCGATGTTCCCGTTTTTAAAACCGTAATCCGTTGAAGAGATCCCTTCACCATAAAATTTTCGTCTTTCTAATTGCATGCGTGAATTTGCTTCCATTACATTTACTCTTTATATCACACATGCCTAGAGAATATCCATAATCCGAGAGATTCGTTTGTGAGTGCATTCCGTGAGAAATTGAAATCAAAACGAATTTTCGGATAAGTAACGTAATGATCAATCGATGGAAATCGGCGGTTATATTTCTGGCTTCGCACACACGCACTACGGTTTGAGACTTGTAAATATGACTTGATGATGACTATTTTAGGGAAAAGTTTGAATTGCACAATTTTTGCATATTTTGAATTTTCTTTGAGTCGAATTTTGTGGGTATATTCACTGCAAACCCTCACGAGACACCACTCGTCCTACTAGGGTAACCTAGGGGTTTAAAGGCTTGTTGCATACGCTAAATGCAATCGCTTGCCCGCGAAAAAGGTATTCTATCCCAATAAAGTTTTTGAAGGGTCCTTAACTCATACTCTCATTCTTTTACATTGCTCGGGACGCGCAAAGTTCTAAGTTAGGGGGATTTGATTAGGCATAAATTCTTCACATTTATCCCCTTAATTTCAGTATTTTTATGATCCCGTGCAGTGTAAATAGATTGGATTTGTCTCATATTTATGCTACTAACCCTTTTTGGCAAGTATTTCGTATTTTGTGTATCTCCTATGTGTTTTACAGATATTTCATTCAAGTTAGTGCCAAAGAGAACTCAAAATAGTGAAAGAAACCAAGAATCGGGGAGTTAAAGGGCATTTTCGTAATTTTTCAGCCATAGTCTGGAGGTGGGGCCAACTAGAAAGTTGAAGAGCTTTCAATTAAAAGAACACCGGAAAAAACGGCACCTCAATCCGAGCTACGGTGAAAGAGTTATGATCCCTTGAAGTTGCGGAAAAATCATAGAAGAAAGGCTAGGATGGCAAGTTCAAGGGCATTTTCGTAATTCTGCAGCCTGATTCCGGAGGTGGGGCCTTCTGAAAAGTTTAAGATCTTGGAACAACAAGAATACTGGAAAAAACGGCACCCAAATCCGAGCTACGGTGAAGGAGTTATGATCATTTGAAGTTGAGAAAAAATCCAAGGAAGAAAAGAAGAAAGTTGGAAAATATTCTAAGTGTTGAAAGAGGCCCAGAAACCAGCAAACTCACCCGAACCGGTTCGCTCAGAACCCGAACCGGTTCGCCCATTAGTCACGCTCAGAATCCGTTACTAAATTAGTCACGCTTTCTAAGTGTGACAAATTGGCAGATACGGGATTTTTATTTTGTGCTTATCTTTTAGCCAAAAGAGTTTTATGTTTTGGGGACTCTTCTAAACGACCCTTAGCCTATATATTTAGTCATTAGGACTCTTTTTATGAAGATTTCATTCATGTAAAAGCTCCATAACAAGTAGGAACATTTAGGAGAAGAATTTACATATTTTGCACCATTAATTCAAGAGATTTTCCGGTTTTTCTTCAATCTTTGATTTCTTCTTGCATGTTCTTGTTCTTCAATCGTGGTAACTTTAATTTCCAGTACTTTTTTTCTTATTTACCATGTTAGGCTAGGTTTTTAAAGGTTGGGATATATGAACCCAACCTGAAGTGTTAATTGCATGTGTATAATATTAGTCCTCTGAATTTAATGATTGATTATGACCGTATTGCGTAGTTACACAACAATTGTAGATCTTTATATCTCGTTTGCCTCTGGGTACTCGTGATGATTTAGAGTGCAATTCGAGTGCAACTATCGCGATACTGATTTACTCATCCTCAGATTAAGTATGACGCGGGCTTGAACCTCGTATACGTAATGCTTGGGAGTACTAAATTCCGGGTCAAATTAATCAGTTAAATTTACGATTAGTTTTATACCATCAATACACTAGGGTTGGGGGATTGTGTCTCTACCTTAATTTTCCAATTAGTTTTAGTTAACTTCTTTATTTTTTCCTTTTCCCTTTCTCACTCAATCATCTTATTTTTATTTCTTTTTAGTGTCAAGTTAGGGTTAACAGTCTTACCTTTGTCGTCACGTTCACTCGTCCTAGTTCCCTGAGGATTCGATACCCAGACTCGCCACTATACTCCGCAAGAGTGTAGTTAAAGTTTAGGTTTTTTTGTATTATGGTTGGAAGCCGACAACAACGACTAGCGTATTTACACGAACGCTCGGTTTCTGACTCAATCAACTGTACACGTAGAGGGACACGCGCATAGATGTTTCTCGCATATGCTTTTTCTTTTATATACGTCTCATATAACAAAGATATTTGTTGAAAACCCACTTCCTGTTATGTCTAATGTTTAATAAATACAAAAGTACAGAATTATTAATTATAATATAATTACAGAAATAAAACGAAATTACAAAAATGAAATACTTACTTGTATTTGCAGAAATAATATTGGAATAGAAAAAGTAATTCGAGCCCTGTTTAGAACAGTCTGCTTAAGACAAATTTATTCCCTCCACAAGGTGCTAAAGGTAATGGATAATTATCTCCCAAGATAGAATAGATTTCCAAATTAATCAAGCAGCACAACAATGATTAATTTCATCGAACACAATTCTGTGTTTATACTCAACCAGACCAAAGAATGATATGCAGGAATGTATGCAGTAGCAGTAGAAAAGTTTGTATTTTTCTGGGAAAAAAGATGCAGCATAAATTCAGAATTATTGGAGGGCAATTTTTTCAGTAGTCAATTATGTAGGGGAAATGTTTAATTTATAGCTTTTGTGTTGACTGTTGGAACAGTCAACCGAAATTAACTGTTGACTGTTGGCAATAACTGCCAACAGTTTATTAATTAATTAATTAATTTCTTAATTAATTAATAATTAAAGCCCAGAAAGTTAAATAAATTCGCCCCAAAAATGTAGGAGATTTTTATAAGACCAAGCCCAAATCCGAGCCCGAACCGAGCCGAGCCGAACCGACCGGGCGGATGCGCGCGCGCGTGTGGATTTTTGACCGAAAGTCAACCCGTGCATAGCTTAGGTCATATCCCCTTCAAAGAGTTGGGATACCCCAAGGCATCCAAGCCTTAGTCCATACTTGGGGTGTTATTAAGTCATCGAATTTCTACTACTCTTCCAATGTGGGACAAGAGTTAAAATACACCCAATTCATTAACTTTCATTGCTTTGTGAGTCACTTTGGGGACATAGTTATCATTCATAACTTATTAAAATTGGACGTATGAATATACTACGTTAATATCCTTGCGAAGGTGAACGCGTTCGTATATGGCCCCACGATTTTCGTAATGTGGGTCCCGCCTAAATTTGAGCTCAAAGTTGCTCAAAACTCCGTCCAGAAAATTCTGGACAACTTTCTAAAACCCATTTCAAGTCCAATTACAATCCCCCACATGAATGATATATCACTATAAATAAAACCAAATAGATGCTAATGCAGATGCAGACACAAGTTGAGTAAAATTGAAGACTTATTGCATCAGGAGAAGTAGCCTAGTGGCCTTGAACTTTCCTTAGTGATATACTATCGGATTTACTTCGTTAATCAGTAGACTTTATGTCCTTGAACCGTTAACCGTTTTTGTAAACCTAGACAACAGTATTGACACAATAATTCTTCAACACAGTTGGTTCTCACGTTTGTGTTCATTTTTGCCCGTGAACACCACTTGGTTCAGCAAGTATTTTAGAGAATATTCCTTTCATTATTCTCATTGAAGTGGCTCCCTTCTTACTCACGTAGGTGACTTCCATAAAGAGTATTCTGCAATACCCCACTTAGACGTACTAAGATATAGATGCCATTAAAAGCGTAACTTATCCTAATTTCGCGGCAGATATGCATTGTCTCATCTTTGGAATGGATAGGATTAAATATCCTCCAGAGCTTACTGAATACAACGTAGCCCATTGAACCTAGATCTTGGGATCTCCAGTCACCTAGGTTGGGTTGCCACTATATTGATTCTTATTTATTTATAGGCTTTAGACCCATTCCTCTCGATGATCTTTCAACTTGCTCTCGGTTTAAACCTTTCGTTAGTGGATCCGATATGTTATCTTTTGACTTTACATAGCCAATTGAGATAATTCCATTTGCGAGAAGTTGTCTAACGGTATTGTGTCGACGATGAATATATCATGACTTTCCGTTATACATGTGATTTTGTGCCCTTCCAATCGCTGGTTGGCTATCGCAATGTATACATATTGCGGGCACGGGTTTAGACTAATTTTGAACATCCTCTAAGAAATTTCGAAGCCATTCACCTTCTTCTCCAGCTTTGTCTAGTGCAATGAATTCAGATTCCATTGTCGATCTAGCAATGCACGTTTGTTTTGAGGATTTCCAAGATACGACTGCACCTCCGAGGGTAAACACATACCCACTCGTAGACTTAGAGTCTTTCGTATCAGATATCCAATTTGCATCGCAATGTCCTTCAAGAACAGCTGGATATTTTGAGTAGTGCAGTCCATAGTTTTGAGTATATTTTAAATAACCCAAAACTCTCAATATAGCTTTCCAGTGATCTCTTCCTGGATTACTCGTAAATCGACTTAGCTTACTTATTGAGTATGCTATGTCCGGTCTAGTACCGTTCATGATATACATTAAGCTGCCGATAATATGAGAATATTCTAGTTGAGATATGCTTTCACCATTATTTCTTGCAAGATGTAAATTTACATCTACAAGTGTCTTGGTAGGACTAATATCATACTTCTTGAATTTTTCAAATACTTTCTCTATGTAATGAGATTGAGATAATATAAGTCCATCCCATGTTCTAGAAATTTTAATTCCTAATATAACATCGGCGATTCCTATATCTTTCATGTCAAATCTACTACTCAACATTTGTTCTGTAGTTTTGACAATTTCCAAGTTACTACCCATGAAAAGCATATCATCAACATAGAGGCATACAATGACATATCCATAATGAATGTATTTAAAGTAAACACATTTATCCCATTCATTAATTTTGAAACCATTTGATAACATTGCATTATCAAATTTTTCATGCCATTGCTTAGGTGCTTGTTTTAATCCATATAGTGATTTAACAAGGTTACATACTTTTCCTTCTTGTCCGAGAGCTTTGAACCGTTCAGGTTGCTCCATATGAATTTCCTCGTTTAGTTCACCGTTTAAGAATGCAGTTTTTACATCCATTTGATGTATTTCAAGTCCATTAATAGCAGCTATTGCTATTAACATCCGAATGGACGTTATTCTTGTTACCGGTGAATATGTGTCGAAGTAATCCAACCCTTCCTTTTGCCTATAGCCTTTAGCTACAAGTCTAGCTTTATATTTATCAATTAATCCATCGGCCTTCAATTTCTTTTTGAAGATCCATTTATAACCTAAAGGTTTTGAACCTGGTGGAAGATCCACTAGTTCCCATGTATGATTTTTTAATATGGATTCAATTTCACTATTAATTGCTTCTTTCCAATTGGAAGCATTGGGTAAGGATATAGCTTCTTTATACGATTGAGGTTCATTTTCTAACAAATATGTTAGAAAATTTGGACCGAAAGAAGTCGAGGTTTTTGCTCTTTTACTACGTCTTGGTTCATCCTCTATTGATTCAATAGGTTGATGAGTACCACTTGTAGTAGCTTGATTTGTCCTTTTAGAAGGACAAGATTATCGGTTCATGTTATACGGGAATTCATTTTCAAAAAATGAAGCATCCCTCGATTCAATAACCGTATTTACATGAATGTCCAAAATCTCAGATTTACAAACTAGAAATCGATATGCACTGCTATTAGTAGCATAACCGATGAATACACAATCCACGGTTTTTGGCCCTATTCTTACCTTTTTAGGTTTAGGAACCATCACTTTGGCTAAGCACCCCCACACTCGTAAATATTTATAGGAAGGTCTTCGACCTTTCCATAATTCATAATGTGTCTTGTGAGTCTTTTCGTGAGGTACTTTATTGAGAATGTAATTAGAAAAAAGTAAGACTTCCCCCCATAAATTTTGTGGAGCTCCTGAACTTAATAACATTGAGTTCATCATTTCTTTCAAAGTACGGTTTTTGCGTTCAGCAACCCCATTCGATTGATGAGAATAAGGAGCGGTTGTTTGATGAATAATCCCATTTTCAGAACAAAATTCCTCAAATGGATATTCATATTCACCTCCTTTATCACTTCTAATAGCCTTTATCGTTTTGCTTAATTGATTCTCAACTTCATTCTTATATTGTTTAAATGCATTAATAGCCTCATCTTTACTATGTAACAAATATACATAGCAATATTTTGTGCAATCGTCAATAAAAGTAATAAAATACTTTTTCCCACCTCTAGTTTGAGCAAATTTTAAATCACAAATATTGGTGTGAATTAAATCTAAAGGTTCAGTTATCCTTTCAATAGAATGGAAAGGTAATCTAGCTAATTTAGATTTCACGCAAATTTCACATTTATGATTTTTATCAATATTAAATTTTGGCAAAAATTCCAAGTTAATTAATCTACGTAATGTATCAAAATTAACATGTCCCAATCTATCATGCCAAATATTAGATGACTCAATCAAGTAAGAAGAACTAGAAATTTCATTCATTGAAACAGATGTTTTTGGGGTTACAGTAAAACATTGAGTTTAAAGAGCCCCTCATTTAGGTAGCCCTTTCCTACATACATGTCATTTTTAGACAACACAAAGCGATCAAACACAAACACAAGCTTGAAACCATTTTTGGTAAGGAGAGATCCAAAAATCAGATTCTTTCGGATATCAGGCACGTGAAGAACATTGTTGAGAGTAAGTTCCTTTCCAGAAGTCATTTTCAGAGTTATCTTTCCTTGTCCCACCACCTTCGAAGTGGAAGAATTTCCCATAAAGTGATTTTCTTCATTTTCCAAAGGCTTATAGGTGGTGAACATCCATTTGTTTGCACAAATGTGTCGTGTGGCTCTAGTATCCACCCACCATTCCTTGGTATTTCCAACCAAGTTACATTCAGAGACCACAACAGAAAAATTCATATCCGCCAAATCATTGGCGATATTTTCACCCTCAGTTTCATTTGCTTGAGAGTTATTTTTATTTTGCTTCTTAGGCTTACGACACTCGCTTGAGGGGTGTCCAGGTTTACCACAATTGTAAAATTTGCCTTTGAACTTTTTCTTGTTTTGTTTTGAAGTGCCTTACCCATCATACTTTCGTTTGTTCTTCTTAGGACCTTCAACAACATGGACCTTCGTTTCCATTGGATTCTTTCCACTACTCTTTTGAGACTCACGGTTGTCTTCTTCGATTCTCAGCCTGACCACCAACTCCTCCACATTCAACTCATTTCGCTTGTGCTTGAGATAGTTTTTGAACAAAGTCCAAGATGGTGGCAACTTTTCAATAATTGCAGCAACTTGGAAAGTTTCACTAATTGACATTCCTTCAGCATGAATGTCGTGGAGGATCACTTGGAATTCTTGCACTTGCGAGATCACAGATTTAGAATCAACCATTTTGAAGTCCAGAAAACGCCCAACGATAAATTTCTTCATCCCAGTATCTTCAGTTTTATACTTACTTTCCAAAGAATTCCATAATTCCTTGGATGTTTTGATCGTACAGTATACATGGTACAATGTCTTGTCCAAGTAAACCAGAATATAATTCCGGCATAGGTAGTCTGAATGCTTCCAAGGATCGACAGCAGCAACCTTTTCTGCGTCATCTCCCTCTTGAATAGAGGGGCAGTCTTCATATACAAACCTGCCTAGTTGGTAGGTAGTGAGATAGAAGTACATTTGTCCTTGCCAACTTTTGAAATCATCCCCAATGAACTTTTCCGGTTTCTCCCCGTGTGGCATAGATACGGGTGCAGTCACATTTGTGTTGGTGACAATCATTTTCGTAGGACTAGTGTTCGTACTTTGCGATTCCATTTCTGTTACAAAAACATAATTTTTAACAATGATAAAATTCATATATAATGAATTAACCAAAACATAATACAAAATTCTGTGCACCAATTTCCTCCAAATATAATTCACAATAAATGAATTCTAAAAGAATTCCAAATAAAATTCAGAATTAAATTATAATATAAACAGAATTCCGTACAAAACAAAATTAAATATAAAATCTGTGTCACACTAATTTTTAATAATAAAAAGAATTTTGTACAAAATAGAATTATAATTTAAAGATTAAAAATTTCACATAAACAAATTTGTCAAGAATACACAAATAAAATTTTATGTTCTAAAACAGAATATAAAAACAGTATAGAAATTAATTTCTATATCAAAACTGTTTTACTAATTTCTACAATAAAGCAGTAAATTAATTCATTTTATTCTGTCAAAACAGATTTATTTCCAACAAATAAATTTCTGTAATAAAAAAAAATTATGTACACTAAAAAACAGTAGAACTTTATAAATTTGTCTTAAGATTGTTATGTCTATTGTTTAATAAATACAAAAGTACAGAATTATTAATTATAATATAATTACAGAAATAAAATGAAATTACAGAAATAAAATACTTACTTGTATTTGCAGAAATAATATTGGAATAGAAAAAGTAATCCGAGCCCTGTTTAGAACAGTCTCCTTAAGGCAAATTTATTCCCTCCACAAGGTGCCCAAGGTAATGAATAATTGTCTCCCAAGATAGAACGGATTTCCAAATTAGTCAAGCAGCACAACAATGATTAATTTCTTCGAACACAATTCTGTGTTTATACTCAACCAAACCAAAGAATGATATACAAGAATGTATGTAGTAGAAGTAGAAAAGTTTGTATTTTTCTGGGAAAAGATGCAGCATAAATTCAGAATTATTGGTGGGCGATTTTTTCAGTAGTCAATTCTGTAGGGGAAATGTTTAATTTATAGCTTTTGTGTTGATTGTTGGAACAATCAACCGAAATTAACTGTCAAAAACAGTTAATCAGTTAAACGAAATTAATTGTTGACTGTTGGCAATAACTAACAACAGTTTATTAATTAATTAATCAATTAATTTCATAATTAATTAATAATTAAATCCCAGAAAGTTAAATAAATTCGACCCAAAAATGTAGGAGATTTTTATAAGCCCAAGCCCGAGCCTGAACCGAACCGAGCCGAGCCGAGCGGGCCGGACGGACGAGCGCGAGCGTGTGTGGACTTTTAACCGAAAGTCAACCCGTGCATAGCTTAGGTCATCTCCCCTTCAAAGAGTTGGGATACCCTAGGGCATCCAAGCCTTAGTCCATACTTGGGGTGTTATTAACTCATCAAATTTCCACTACTCTTCCAATGTGGGGCAAGAGTTAAAACACACCCAATTCATTAACTTTCATTGCTTTGTGTGTCACTTTGGGGACATATTTATCATTCATAACTTATTAAAATTGGACGTATGAACATAGTACGTTAATCTCCTTGCGGAGGTGAACGCGTTCGTATATGGTCCCACGATTTTCGTAGTGTGGGTCCCACCTAAATTTGAGCTCAACATTGCTCAAAACTCTGTCCAGAAAATTCTGGACAGCTTTCTAAAACCCAATTCAAGTCCAATTTTCCAACAATCCCCCACATGAATGATATATCGCTATAAATAAAACCAAACAGATGCTAATGCAGATGCAGACACAATTTGAGTAAAACTGAAGACTTATTGCATCAGGAGAAGTAGCCTAGTGGCCTTGAACTTTCCATAGTGATATACTATCGGATTTAATTGGTTAATCAGTAGACTTTACGTCCTTGAACCGTCAACCATTTTTGTAAAACTAGACAACAGTATTCACACAATAATTCTTCACCACAGTTGGTTCTCACGTTTGTGTTCATTTTGTCCGTGAACACCACTTGGTTCCGCAAGTATTTTATAGAATATGCCTTTCATTATTCTCATAGAAGTGACCCCCTTCTTACTCACGTAGGTGACTTCCATAAAGAGTATTCTACAATACCCCACTTAGACGTACTAAGATATAGATGTCATTAAAAGCATAACTTATCCTAATTTCTCGGCAGATATGCATTGTCTCATCTTTGGAATGGATAGGATTAAATATCCTACAGTGCTTACTGAATACAACGTAGTTCGGTTCGCCCATTGAACCTAGATCTTGGGATCTCCAGTCACCTAGGTTGGGTTGCCACTATATTGATTCTTATTTATTTATAGGCTTTAGACCCATTCCTCTCGATGATCTTTCTACTTGCTCTCGGTTTAAACCTTTCGTTAGTGGATCCGATATGTTATCTTTTGACTTTACATAGTCAATTGAGATAATTCCGTTTGAGAGAAGTTGTCTAACACTATTGTGTCGATGACGAATATGTCGTGACTTTCCGTTATACATGTGATTTTGTGCCCTTCCAATCGCTGATTGGCCATCGCAATGTATACATATTGCGGGCACAAGTTTAGACCAATTTGGAACATCCTCTAAGAAATTTCGAAGCCAGTCACCTTCTTCTCCAGCTTTGTCTAGTGCAATGAATTCAGATTCTATTGTCGTTTTAGAAATGCACGTTTGTTTTGAGTATTTCCAAGATACGGCTGCACCTCCGAGGGTAAACACATACCCACTCGTAGACTTAGAGTCTTTTGTATCAAATAACCAATTTGCATCGCAATGTCCTTCAAGAATAGATGGATATTTTGAGTCGTGCAGTCCATAGTTTTGATTATATTTTAAATAACCCAAAACTCTCAATATAGATTTCTAGTGATCTCTTCCTGGATTACTCGTAAATCGACTTAGCTTACTTATTGAGTATGCTATGTCCGGTCTCGTACAGTTCATGATATACATTAAGCTGCCGATAATACGTGAATATTCTAGTTGAGATATGCTTTCACCATTATTTCTTGCAAGATGTAAATTTACATCTACAAGTGTCTTGGTAGGACTAATATCACACTTCTTGAATTTTTCAAGTACTTTCTCTATGTAATGAGATTGAGATAATATAAGTCCATCCGATGTTCTAGAAATTTTAATTCCTAATATAACATCGGTGATTCCCATATCTTTCATGTAAAATCTACTACTCAACATTTGTTTTGTAGTTTTGACAATTTCCAAGTTACGACCCATGATAAGCATATCATCAACATAGAGGCATACAATGACATATCCATTATGAATGTATTTAAAGTAAACACATTTATCGCATTCATTAATTTTGAAACCATTTGATAACATTGCATAATCAAATTTTTCATGCCATTGCTAAGGTGCTTGTTTTAATCCATATAGTGATTTAACAACCTTACATACTTGTCCTTCTTGTCCGGGAGCTTTCAAACCTTCAGGTTGCTCCATATAAATTTCCTCGTCTAGTTCACCGTTTAAGAATGCAGTTTTTACATCGATTTGATGTATTTCTAGTCCATTAATAGCAGTTATTGCTATTAACATCCGAATGGACGTTATTCTTGTTACCGATGAATAGGTGTCGAAGTAATCCAACCCTTCCTTTTGCCTATAGCCTTTAGCTACAAGTCTATCTTTATATTTATCAATTGATCCATCGGCCTTCAATTTCTTTTTGAAGATCCATTTATAACCTAAAGGTTTTGAACCTGGTGGACGATCCACTAGTTCCCATGTATGATTTTTGAATATGGATTCAATTTCACTATTAATTGCTTCCTTCCAATTGGAAGCATCGGGTAAGGATAGAGATTCTTTATACTATTGAGGTTCATTTTCTAACAAATATGTTAGAAAATCGGAACCGAAAGAAGTCGAGGTTTTTGCTCTTTTACTACTTCTTGGTTCATCCTCTATTGATTCAATAGGTTGATGAGTACCACTTGTGGTAGCTTGATTTGTCCTTTTAGAAGGACCAGATTCTCGGGTCATGTTATACGGGAATTCATTTTCAAAAAATGAAGCATCCCTCGATTCAATAACCGTATTTACATGAATGTCCGAAATCTCAGATTTACAAACTAGAAATCGATATGTACTGCTATTAGTAGCATAACCGATGAGTACACAATCCACAGTTTTTGGCCCTATTCTTACCTTTTTAGGTTTAGGAACCATCACTTTGGCTAAGCACCCCCACACTCGTAAATATTTATAGGAAGGTCTTCGACCTTTCCATAATTCATAAGGTGTCTTGTGAGTCTTTTTGTGAGGTACTTTATTGAGAATGTAATTAGCAGAAAGTAAGGCTTACCCCCCCCCCCCCCAAATTTTGTGGAGCTCCTGAACTTAATAACATTGAGTTCATTATTTCTTTCAAAGTACGATTTTTGCGTTCAGTAACACCATTCGATTGAGGAGAATAAGGAGCGGTTGTTTGATGAATAATCCCATTTTCAGAACAAAATTCCTCAAATGGATATTCATATTCACCTCCTCTATCACTTCTAATAGCCTTTATCGTTTTGCTTAATTGATTCTCAACTTCATTCTTATATTGTTTAAATGCATAAATAGCCTCATCTTTACTATGTAACAAATATACATAGCAATATTTTGTGCAATCGTCAATAAAAGTAATAAAATACTTTTTCCCACCTTTAGTTTGAACAAATTTTAAATCACAAATATCGGTGTGAATTAAATCTAATGGTTCAGTTATCCTTTCAATAGAATGGAAAGGTAATCTAGGCTATTTAGATTCCACGCAAATTTCACATTTATGATTTTTATCAATATTAAATTTTGGCAAAAATTCCAAGTTAATTAATCTACACAATGTATCAAAATAAACATGTCCCAATCTAGCATGCCAAATATTAGATGACTCTATCAAGTAAGAAGAACTAGCAATTTCATTCATTGAAACGGATGTTTTTGGGGTTACAGTAAGAACATTGAGTTTAAAGAGCCCCTCATTTAGGTAGCCCTTTCCTACACACATGAAATTTTTAGACAACACAAAGCGATCAGACACAAACACAAGCTTGAAACCATTTTTAGTAAGGAGGGATCCAGAAATTAGATTCTTTCGGATATCAGGCACGTGAAGAACATTGTTGAGAGTAAGTTCCTTTCCAGAAGTCATTTTCAGAGTTATCTTTCCTTGTCCCACCACCTTCGAAGTGGAAGAATTTCCCATAAAGAGATTTTCTTCATTTTCCAAAGGCTTATAGGTGGTGAACATCCGTTTGTTTGCACAAATGTGTCGTGTGGCTCCAGTATACACCCACCATTCCTTGGTATTTCCAACCAAGTTACATTCAGACACCACGGCAGAAAGATTCATATCCGCCAAATCATTGGCGATATTCTCACCCTCAGTTTCATTTGTTTGAGAGTTATTTTTATTTTGCTTCTTAGGCTTACGACACTCGCTTGAGGGGTGTCCAGGTTTACCACAATTGTAACATTTTCCTTTGAACTTTTTCTTGTTTTGTTTTGAAGTGCCTTCCCCATCATACTTTCGTTTGTTCTTCTTGGGACCTTCAACAACATGGACCTTCGTTTCCATTGGATTCTTCCCACTTTTCTTTTGAGACTCATGGTTGTCTTCTTCGATTCTCAGCCTGACCACCAACTCCTCCACATTCAACTCATTTCGCTTGTGCTTGAGATAGTTTTTGAACAAAGTCCAAGATGGTGGCAACTTTTCAATAATTGCAGCAACTTGGAAAGTTTCACTAATTGACATTCCTTCAGCATGAATGTCGTGGAGGATCACTTGGAATTCTTGCACTTGCGAGATCACAGATTTAGAATCAACCATTTTGAAGTCCAGAAAACGCCCAACGATAAATTTCTTCATCCCAGTATCTTCAGTTTTATACTTCTTTTCCAAAGAATTCCATAATTCCTTGGATGTTTTGATCATGCAGTAGACATGGTACAATGTCTTGTCCAAGTAAGTCAGAATATAATTCCGGCATAGGTAGTCCGAATGCTTCCAAGCATCGGCAGCAACAACCTTTTCAGCGTCATCTCCCTCTTGAATAGAGCGACATTCTTCATATACAAACCTGCCCAATTGGCAGGCAGTGAGATAGAAGTACATTTATCCTTGCCAACGTTTGAAGTCCGCCCCAATGAACTTTTTCGGTTTCTCCCCGTGTGGCATAGATACGGGTGCAGTCACATTTGTGTTGGTGACAATCATTTTCGTAGGAGTAGTGTTCGTACTTTGCGATTCCATTTCTGTTACAAAAACATAATTTTTAACAATGATAAAATTCATATATAATGAATTAACCAAAACAGAATACACAATTCTGTGCACCAATTTCCTCCAAATACAATTCACAATAAATGAATTCGAAAAGAATTCCAAATAAAATTCAGAATTAAACTATAATATAAACAGAATTCCGTACAAAACCGAATTAAATATGAAATCTGTGTCACACAAATTTTTAATAATAAAAAGAATTCTGTACAAAACAGAATTATAATTTAAAGATTAAAAATTTTACATAAATAGATTTATCAAGAATACACAAATAAAATTTTATTTTCTAAAACAGAATATAAAAACAGTATAGAAATTAATTTCTATATCAAAACTGTTTTACTAATTTCTACAATAAAGCAGTAAATTAATTCATTTTATTCTGTCAAAACAGAATTATTTCCAACAAATAAATTTCTGTAATAAAAAAAAAAATTTGTATACTAAAAAACAGTAGAATTTTATAAATTTGTCTTAAGATTGTTATGTCTACTGTTTAATATATACAAAAGTACAGAATTATTAATTATAATATAATTACAGAAATAAAACGAAATTACAGAAATAAAATACTTACTTGTATTTGCAGAAATAATATTGGAAAAGAAAAAGTAATCCGAGCCCCGTTTAGAACAGTGTCCTTAAGACAAATTTATTCCCTCCACATGGTGCCAAAGGTATTGAATAATTATCTCCGAAGATAGAATGGATTTCCAAATTAATGAAGCAGCACTACAATGGTTAATTTCTTCGAACACAATTCTGTGTTTATACTCAACCAGACCAAAGAATGATATGCAGGAATGTATGCAGTAGCAGTAGAAAAGTTTGTATTTTTCTGGGAAAAGATGCAGTATAAATTCGAAATTATTGGAGGGAAATTTTTTTGAGTAGTCAATTCTGTCGGGGAAATGTTTAATTTATAGCTTTTGTGTTGCCTGTTGGAACAGCCAACCGAAATTACTGTCAAAAACAGTTAATCAGTTAAACGAAATTAACTGTTGACTGTTGGCAATAACTGCCAACAGTTTATTAATTAATTAATTAATTTTGTAATTAATTAAAATTTAAAGCCCAGAAAGTTAAATAAATTCGGCCCAAAAATGTAGGAGACCGAACCGAATCGAGCCGAGCCGGCCGTATGGACGCGCGCGCGCGCCCGTGGACTTTTGACTGAAAGTCAACCCGTGCATAGCTTAGGTCATCTCCTCTTCAAAGAGTTGGGATACCCCAAGGCATCCAAGCCTTAGTCCATACTTGGGGTGTTATTAACTCATCAAATTTCCACTACTCTTCCAATGTGGGACAAGAGTTAAAACACACCTAATTCATTAACTTTCATTGCTTTGTGAGTCACCTTGGGGACATATTTATCATTCATAACTTATTTAAATTGGACGTATGAGTATACTACGTTAATCTCCTTACGGAGGTGAACGCGTTCGTATATGGCCCCACGATTTTCGTAGTGTGTGTCCCACCTAAATTTGAGCTCAAAGTTGCTCAAAACTCTGTCGAGAAAATTCTGGACAGCTTTCTAAAACCCAATTCAAGTCCAATTTTCCAACAGTCCCCCACATGAATGATATATCGCTATAAATAAAACCAAACATATGCTAATGCGGATGCAGACACAAGTTGAGTAAAACTGAAGACTTATTGCATCGGGAGAAGTGGCCTAGTGGCCTTGAACTTTCCTTAGTGATATACTTTCGGATTTACTTGGTTAATCAGTAGACTTTACGTCCTTGAACCGTCAACCATTTTTGTAAACCTAGACAACAGTATTCACACAATAATTCTTCAACACAGTTGGTTCTCACGTTTGTGTTCATTTTGGCCATGAACACCACTTGGTTCCGCAAGTATTGTAGAGAATAAGCCTTTCCTTATTCTCATAGAAGTGGCCCCCTTCTTACTCACGTAGGTGACTTCCATAAAGAGTATTCTACAATACCCCACTCAGACGTATTAAGATATAGATGTCATTAAAAGCATAACTTATCCTAATTTCGAGGCAGATATGCACTGTCTCATCTTTGGAATGGATAGGATTAAATATCCTACAGTGCTTACTGAATACAACGTAGTTCGGTTTGCCCATGGAACCTAGATCTTGGGATCTCCACTCACCTAGTTTGGGTTTCAACTATATTGATTCTTATTTATTTATAGGCTTTAGACCCATTCCTCTCGATGATCTTTCAACTTGCTCTCGATTTAAACCTTTCGTTAGTGGATCCAATATATTATCACTACACCAAAACTGGTGATTGGTCACGGCCAAAATCCCTGACCAAACCTGTGGGTCGCGGACTTGGGCCGTGACCATTTCGGGCGTGACCATTTTCGTGGGTCGCGGCCCAAGTCCGTGACCAAAAAATGGTCACGACCGAGAGGGGTCACGGCAGATGGTCGCGGACTTAGGCCGTGACCCATGCCGTGATGGGTCGCGGCTCTAATCCGTGACCCATAACCGTGACAAATTGGTCGCGGCCAAAGTCCGCGACCCATGTGCGTGACAAAAAAAAATTAAAAAAATTGGTCGCGGCCCTTGTCCATGACCCACAACCGTGACAAATTGGTCGCGGCCAAAGTCCGCGACCCATGTGCGTGACAAAAAAAAATTAAAAAAATTGGTCACGGTCCTTGTCCATGACCCACGACCGTGACAAATTGGTCGCGGACTTTGGCCGCGACCCATGTGTGTGACAAAAAAAATTTAAAAAAAATTGGTCGCGGCCCTAGTCCGCGACCCATTACCGTGACAAAAAATAAAAAAAATGGTCGCGGACTATGGCCACGACCATTTTTAAGCGCGACAAAAAAAAGTAAAAATGGTCATGGACAAAGTCCATGACCATATTTATCTGTAATTTAAAAAAAATGTATTTTTTTTTGCCCAATCCTAAAATTGGGGTTCCTGTGAGTGCATCATCGGTTGCTACGAGGTGTTACAAATATTTATTATAGGCAAAACAATAAAAAAAAATCACAAATTGCGAATTGAGAATGTTGTTAATAAACAAATATATATACAAACATAAAAATATTACACGTCTTAATAATTCACAGACCAAAAAAAAATTGGGCATAGTTTCCTCTATTTTCTTGACATTCCAAAACCTGTAAATGAAAAGCCTGCTTATTATAAAGCCCGCACGGCTATAAAATTCAACAATCAAATTATAAAAGCCCGCACGGCCATAAAACTAAACAATAAAAGCCTGCACGGCTATAACACATAAAAAACATTATCCTGAATGTCCACAACATATAAATAATCATCATGTTGTAAAACATTGCCTCCTTCATTTGATCCACGCGCAAAAATCCTACAAATGATAGGATACAAAAAATAAAAGTATCAGTAACCAAGTAATTTTACAAAAAAATTAATCAAGCTGAAAAATTGCATATATGAGTTAAAATTATCAGTAACCAAGTAGAAATATAAAAATTAAGTGTGGAAATAAGCAAATTACTGCCGTACTCTCAAACCGGGAGACCCGCGGCTGCGGGGTCAGTTCCTACGAGTTACGTTGGTCCCGTGGGAGGTGTTGGTGCCACCCACGGGGCCGTTCGGGGGCTGTTTCGCGTTCTCACCCTCTAACGCCATGTTTTTAAGCCTAAGTGTGGAAATAAGCAAATTATCATCGTACCCTCAAACCGGGACACCCGCGGCTGCGGGGTCAGTTCCTACGAGTTACGTTGGTCCCGTGGGAGGTGTTGGTGCCACCCACGGGGCCGTTCGGGGGCTGTTTCGAGTTTTCACCCTCTAACGCCATGTTAAGCCTGAGTGTAGAAATAAGCAAATTACCGTCGTACTCCCAAACCGGGACATCCGCGGCTGCGGGGTCCGTTCCCACGAGTTACGTTGGTCCCGTGGGAGGTGTTGGTGCCACCCACGGGGCCGTTCGGGGGCTGTTTCGAGTTCTCACCCTCTAACGCCATGTTTTTAAGCCTAAGTGTGGAAATAAGCAAATTACCGTCGTACACTCAAACCGGGACACCCGCGGCTGCGGCGTCCGTTCCCACGAGTTACGTTGGTCCCGTGGGAGGTGTTAGTGCCACCCACGGGGCCGTTCGGGGGCTGTTTCGAGTTTTCACCCTCTAACGCCATGTTAAGCCTAAGTGTAGAAATAAGCAAATTACCGTCGTACTCTCAAACCGGGACACCCGCGGCTGCGGGGTCAGTTCCCACGAGTTACGTTGGTCCCGTGGGAGGTGTTGGTGCCACCCACGGGGCCGTTCGGGGGCTGTTTCGAGTTCTCACCCTCTAACGCCATGTTTTTAAGCCTAAGTGTGGAAATAAGCAAATTATCATCGTACTCTCAAACCGGGACACCCGCGGCTGCGGGGTCAGTTCCTACGAGTTACGTTGGTCCCGTGGGAGGTGTTGGTGCCACCCACGGGGCCGTTCGGGGGCTGTTTCTAGTTCTCACCCTCTAACGCCATGTTTTTAAGCCTAAGTGTGGAAATAAGCAAATTACCGTCGTACTCTCAAACCGGGACACCCGCGGCTGCGGGGTCCGTTCCCACGAGTTACGTTGGTCCCGTGGGAGGTGTTGGTGCCACCCACGGGGCCGTTCGGGGGCTGTTTCGCGTTCTCACCCTCTAACGCCATGTTTTTAAGCCTAAGTGTGGAAATAAGCAAATTATCATCGTACTCTCAAACCGGGACACCCGCGGCTGCGGGGTCAGTTCCTACGAGTTACGTTGGTCCCGTGGGAGGTGTTAGTGCCACCCACGGGGCCGTTCGGGGGCTGTTTCGAGTTCTCACCCTCTAACGCCATGTTTTTAAGCCTAAGTGTGGAAATAAGCAAATTACCGTCGTACTCTCAAACCAGGACACCCGCGGTTGCGGGGTCAGTTCCCACGAGTTACGTTGGTCCCGTGGGAGGTGTTAGTGCCACCCACGGGGCCGTTCGGAGGCTGTTTCGAGTTCTCACCCTCTAACGCCATGTTTTTAAGCCTAAGTGTGGAAATAAGCAAATTATCATCGTACTCTCAAACCGGGACACCCGCGGCTGCGGGGTCAGTTTCTACGAGTTACGTTGGTCCCGTGGGAGGTGTTGGTGCCACCCACGGGGCCGTTCGGGGGCTGTTTCGAGTTTTCACCCTCTAACGCCATGTTAAGCCTGAGTGTAGAAATAAGCAAATTACCGTCGTACTCTCAAACCGGGACACCCGCGGCTGCGGGGTCAGTTCCCACGAGTTACGTTGGTCCCGTGGGAGGTGTTGGTGCCACCCACGGGGCCGTTCGGGGGCTGTTTCGAGTTATCACCCTCTAACGCCATGTTTTTAAGCCTAAGTGTGGAAATAAGCAAATTATCATCGTACTCTCAAACCGGGACACCCGCGGCTGCGGGGTCAGTTCCGACGAGTTACGTTGGTCCCGTGGGAGGTGTTGGTGCCACCCACGGGGCCGTTCGGAGGCTGTTTCGAGTTCTCACCCTCTAACGCCATGTTTTTAAGCCTAAGTGTGGAAATAAGCAAATTACCGTCGTACTCTCAAACCGGGAGACCCGCGGCTGCGGGGTCCGTTCCCACGAGTTACGTTGGTCCCGTGGGAGGTGTTAGTGCCACCCACGGGGCCGTTGGGGGGCTGTTTCGAGTATTCACCCTCTAACGCCATGTTAAGCCTAAGTGTAGAAATAAGCAAATTACCGTCGTACTCTCAAACCGGGACACCCGCGGCTGCGGGGTCAGTTCCTACGAGTTACGTTGGTCCCGTGGGAGGTGTTGGTGCCACCCACGGGGCCGTTCGGGGGCTGTTTCGAGTTCTCACCCTCTAACGCCATGTTTTTAAGCCTAAGTGTGGAAATAAGCAAATTACCGTCGTACTCTCAAACCGGGACACCCGCGGCTGCGGGGTCCGTTCCCACGAGTTACGTTGGTCCCGTGGGAGGTGTTGGTGCCACCCACGGGGCCGTTCGGGGGCTGTTTCGCGTTCTCACCCTCTAACGCCATGTTTTTAAGCCTAAGTGTGGAAATAAGCAAATTATCATCGTACTCTCAAACCGGGACACCCGCGGCAGCGGGGTCAGTTCCCACGAGTTACGTTGGTCCCGTGGGAGGTGTTGGTGCCACCCACGGGGCCGTTCGGAGGCTGTTTCGAGTTCTCACCCTCTAACGCCACGTTTTTAAGCCTAAGTGTGGAAATAAGCAAATTACCGTCGTACTCTCAAACCGGGAGACCCGCGGCTGCGGGGTCCGTTCCTACGAGTTACGATGGTCCCGTGGGAGGTGTTGGTGCCACCCACGGGGCCGTTCGGGGGCTGTTTCGAGTTTTCACCCTCTAACGCCATGTTAAGCCTGAGTGTAGAAATAAGCAAATTACCGTTGTAGTCTCAAATCGGGACACCCGCGGCTGCGGGGTCCGTTCCCACGAGTTACTTTGGTCCCGTGGGAGGTGTTAGTGCCACCCACGGGGCCGTTCGGGGGCTGTTTCGAGTTTTCACCCTCTAACGCCATGTTAAGCCTAAGTGTAGAAATAAGCAAATTACCGTCGTACTCTCAAACCGGGACACCCGCGGCTGCGGGGTCAGTTCCTACGAGTTACGTTGGTCCCGTGGGAGGTGTTGGTGCCACCCACGGGGCCGTTCGGGGGCTGTTTCGAGTTCTCACCCTCTAACGCCATGTTTTTAAGCCTAAGTGTGGAAATAAGAAAATTACCGTCGTACTCTCAAACCGGGACACCCGCGGCTGCGGGGTCCGTTCCCACGAGTTACGTTGGTCCCGTGGGAGGTGTTGGTGCCACCCACGGGGCCGTTCGGGGGCTGTTTCGCGTTCTCACCCTCTAACGCCATGTTTTTAAGCCTAAGTGTGGAAATAAGCAAATTATCATCGTACTCTCAAACCGGGACACCCGCGGCTGCGGGGTCAGTTCCTACGAGTTACGTTGGTCCCGTGGGAGGTGTTGGTGCCACCCACGGGGCCGTTCGGAGGCTGTTTCGAGTTCTCACCCTCTAACGCCATGTTTTTAAGCCTAAGTGTGGAAATAAGCAAATTATCATCGTACTCTCAAACCGGGACACCCGCGGCTGCTTGGTCAGTTCCTACGAGTTACGTTGGTCCCGTGGGAGGTGTTGGTGCCACCCACGGGGCCGTTCGGGGGCTGTTTCGAGTTTTCACCCTCTAACGCCATGTTAAGCCTAAGTGTAGAAATAAGCAAATTACCGTCGTACTCTCAAACCGGGACACCCGCGGCTGCGGGGTCAGTTCCCACGAGTTACGTTGGTCCCGTGGGAGGTGTTGGTGCCACCCACGGGGCCGTTCGAGGGCTGTTTCGAGTTCTCACCCTCTAACGCCATGTTTTTAAGCCTAAGTGTGGAAATAAGCAAATTATCATCGTACTCTCAAACCGGGACACCCGCGGCTGCGGGGTCAGTTCCTACGAGTTACGTTGGTCCCGTGGGAGGTGTTGGTGCCACCCACGGGGCCGTTCGGGGGCTGTTTCGAGTTTTCACCCTCTAACGCCATGTTAAGCCTGAGTGTAGAAATAAGCAAATTACCGTCGTAGTCTCAAACCGGGACACCCGCGGCTGCGGGGTCCATTCCCACGAGTTACGTTGGTCCCGTGGGAGGTGTTAGTGCCACCCACGGGGCCGTTCGGGGGCTGTTTCGAGTTTTCACCCTCTAACGCCATGTTAAGCCTAAGTGTAGAAATAAGCAAATTACCGTCGTACTCTCAAACCGGGACACCCGCGGCTGCGGGGTCAGTTCCTACGAGTTACGTTGGTCCCGTGGGAGGTGTTGGTGCCACCCACGGGGCCGTTCGGGGGCTGTTTCGAGTTCTCACCCTCTAACGCCATGTTTTTAAGCCTAAGTGTGGAAATAAGCAAATTACCGTCGTACTCTCAAACCGGGACACCCGCGGCTGCGGGGTCCGTTCCCACGAGTTACGTTGGTCCCGTGGGAGGTGTTGGTGCCACCCACGGGGCCGTTCGGGGGCTGTTTCGCGTTCTCACCCTCTAACGCCATGTTTTTAAGCCTAAGTGTGGAAATACGCAAATTATCATCGTACTCTCAAACCGGGACACCCGCGGCTGCGGGGTCAGTTCCTACGAGTTACGTTGGTCCCGTGGGAGGTGTTGGTGCCACCCACGGGGCCGTTCGGAGGCTGTTTCGAGTTCTCACCCTCTAACGCCATGTTTTTAAGCCTAAGTGTGGAAATAAGCAAATTATCATCGTACTCTCAAACCGGGACACCCGCGGCTGCTTGGTCAGTTCCTACGAGTTACGTTGGTCCCGTGGGAGGTGTTGGTGCCACCCACGGGGCCGTTCGGGGGCTGTTTCGAGTTTTCACCCTCTAACGCCATGTTAAGCCTAAGTGTAGAAATAAGCAAATTACCGTCGTACTCTCAAACCGGGACACCCGCGGCTGCAGGGTCAGTTCCCACGAGTTACGTTGGTCCCGTGGGAGGTGTTGGTGCCACCCACGAGGCCGTTCGGGGGCTGTTTCGAGTTCTCACCCTCTAACGCCATGTTTTTAAGCCTAAGTGTGGAAATAAGCAAATTATCATCGTACTCTCAAACCGGGACACCCGCGGCTGCGGGGTCAGTTCCTACGAGTTACGTTGGTCCCGTGGGAGGTGTTGGTGCCACCCACGGGGCCGTTCGGGGGCTGTTTCGAGTTCTCACCCTCTAACGCCATGTTAAGCCTAAGTGTAGAAATAAGCAAATTACCGTCGTACTCTCAAACCGGGACACCCGCGGCTGCGGGGTCAGTTCCCACGAGTTACGTTGGTCCCGTGGGAGGTGTTGGTGCCACCCACGGGGCCGTTCGGGGGCTGTTTCGAGTTATCACCCTCTAACGCCATGTTTTTAAGCCTAAGTGTGGAAATAAGAAAATTACCGTCGTACTCTCAAACCGGGACACCCGCGGCTGCGGGGTCCGTTCCCACGAGTTACGTTGGTCCCGTGGGAGGTGTTGGTGCCACCCACGGGGCCGTTCGGGGGCTGTTTCGCGTTCTCACCCTCTAACGCCATGTTTTTAAGCCTAAGTGTGGAAATAAGCAAATTATCATCGTACTCTCAAACCGGGACACCCGCGGCTGCGGGGTCAGTTCCTACGAGTTACGTTGGTCCCGTGGGAGGTGTTGGTGCCACCCACGGGGCCGTTCGGAGGCTGTTTCGAGTTCTCACCCTCTAACGCCATGTTTTTAAGCCTAAGTGTGGAAATAAGCAAATTACCGTCGTACTCTCAAACCGGGAGACCCGCGGCTGCGGGGTCCGTTCCCACGAGTTACGTTGGTCCCGTGGGAGGTGTTGGTGCCACCCACGGGGCCGTTCGGGGGCTGTTTCGAGTTTTCACCCTCTAACGCCATGTTAAGCCTAAGTGTAGAAATAAGCAAATTACCGTCGTACTCTCAAACCGGGACACCCGCGGCTGCGGGGTCAGTTCCTACGAGTTACATTGGTCCCGTGGGAGGTGTTGGTGCCACCCACGGGGCCGTTCGGGGGCTGTTTCGAGTTCTCACCCTCTAACGCCATGTTTTTAAGCGTAAGTGTAGAAATAAGCAAATTACTGCCGTACTCTCAAACCGGGAGACCCGCGGCTGCGGGGTCAGTTCCTACGAGTTACGTTGGTCCCGTGGGAGGTGTTGGTGCCACCCACGGGGCCGTTCGGGGGTTGTTTCGAGTTCTCACCCTCTAACGCCATGTTTTTAAGCCTAAGTGTGGAAATAAGCAAATTACCGTCGTACACTCAAACCGGGACACCCGCGGCTGCGGGGTCAGTTCCTACGAGTTACGTTGGTCCCGTGGGAGGTGTTGGTGCCACCCACGGGGCCGTTCGGGGGCTGTTTCGAGTTCTCACCCTCTAACGCCATGTTTTTAAGCCTAAGTGTGGAAATACGCAAATTACCGTCGTATTCTTAAACCGGGAGACCCGCGGCTGCGGGGTCGGTTCCTACGAGTTACGTTGGTCCCGTGGGAGGTGTTGGTGCCACCCACGGGGCCGTTCGGGGGCTATTTCGAGGTGGTTTAGGGTTGCGAGGTTAATGGCTGTAACGAGGGGTTGGGGATGTACATCGGTTCGAGGATTTGGGGTAAAAGTGGTGCGGGTAAATGATAAGGGTGGGTGAAATGGTGTGGAAGGATTGAAATAGGAGGTCGGGTGGGGGTTTGAAGTAGGTATGAAACCCGTAAAAGGATGTGGATCATTTTGGGGGTCGGGTGGGTGAAATGAGGTGGACCCCTAAAAAGAATTAGCGGGATTGGGGGCTGTGTAGTGTAGGGGCTGAATTGGGCTAGGTTGAGGGACGGGAGTTTGTGGATGAGAGGTGTGAACGAGCTGGTTAGGGTCTGGGGCAGATCTGCCGGAATATGGGTATTTTCCGGGGACATGAAGGTAGGGGCTGCCATTGGAAGAAGGCCGGGGAGCTGCGAAGGGGTCGGAAGTGGTTGGGGGGATTTCGGGAGGCTGTCCTGGGTCAGATGCAGGCTGGGGGGTTATTTTTTTGGGCTCGGGAGGTGCGTCGGCAGGGGTAAGGTGGGCGCAAGTTTCAGGCGATGGAGGGAGGGTGGGTGCGAAGGCGGTCAGGTCAGGGTGTTTGCATAGGGGGGCGGTTACGGCAGCAGGTGGGCTGGGGTGGGCAGCATATATATGCAGCAGTTGGCATATATATGCATATATATGCTGCATATATATGCATATATATGCAGCATATATATGCATATATATGCAGCACTGCATATATATGCACTGCATATATATGCATATATATGCAGCAGTTATATGGCTGCATATATATGCACTTCCTCCTTTTTCAACAGTCCACACAAGCACACGCACGCACACACTCACACGCGCACACAAACACACGCACGCACGCACGCACGCACGCAATCCCCACCTTTGCCATGCCCTGCATTTTACTCCCGAAAAAAATTATGTAATAGCCTCACTTCCCATGTCAGAAAATTTTGGTAGAGGGGCTGCCAGGATAAAAATGGTATATACTGGATTAGTTGGGATACGGTAGTTTTTCCCAAGGTGGAGGGGGGGATGGGATTTAGAGATTTCAAAAGTTTTAACCGAGGTTTGCTTGCAAACATGTGCTGGAGAATTATGAAAAACCTTAATTCCTTGTGTTCTAAAATCCTCAAAAATATTTACTTCCCTAATTGTTTGTTCTTAGAAGCAAAAACGGGCCACAGACCATCTAAGGTGTGGAGCAGTCTTATGGAAGGCAATGATCTTCTTTAATCAGGTCTAAGATGGCGTATTGGCAATGGTGAGTGCGTGAACATCTGGGTGGACGTGTGAGTCCCCACAATTCCCAGCGGAAAAATCTCCTCCCGTAGGGCCAGGAGATGGAATCTATCAAACACATCTCGTTTCGATGCAAAGTGGCTTAAAAAATCTGGAGCTTGTGTGGACTGTTGAAAAAGGAGGAAGTGCTTCAAATTATTTTGGATTTTATCACCAATATGCACACACTCACACGCGCACACAAACACACGCACGCACGCACGCACACTCTCACTACATATATGCATATGCATATATGCATACATGCCGCGTCCCCTCCCCCCTTCCCCACTCACACACACACACACACACACACACACAAACACACACACACACACACACACACGCACACGCACACACACACGCGCGCGCCTCCTGCCCGTCCCCTCCCCCCTTCCCACTCACACACGCGCACACACACAAACATGCACACACGCACACACGCGCCCCCTGCCCATCCCCTCCCCCCTTTCCCACTCACACGCGCACACACACAAACATGCACACACGCACACACACAAGCCGGGAGCGCCGTGACTACACGGTCGGTTCCTACGACTTACATTGGTCCCGTGCGAGATGTTCGTGACTCTTGCGGGACCGTTTTGTGGGTGTTTTACGTTTTCACCGTTCGATGGCTATTTTAAGGCTGTTTTACGTGTTCAAAAGTTATCCAAACCCAAAATAATTAAAAAATTGAATCAATGCATATTTAACCTTAAAATAAAGTTCATCATAGGTCTATCCATTACCTGGATATTTTGTTACACCCAACGCCAATCAGAACCTTCTCTATGCCAGCAGCGATGCAATTTCAGATTATGTTTGATAGTAGTTCGACCCCAACATCAATGTATCCTATGACAGTGAAAAAATAATGAATTTTTTGCAAACAGTTATGTTCAATTAAAAAAATGGTAGAACCAAAAAATAGCGGGACATTACACTTAAAAGTAGATGAAATTCATAAATTAATGTAAAGTGCTAATACAATGTCAATATCATAATAGGATACAAATAAGATTGATGAGGATAAAATAATATTTTGATACTCAATCTTCCTCTAAATCAACTAAAAGATCCTTCAAATTAGGGTTGTCATCAAGAGCTGACTGGAACTCTTTTGGAGCCTTTAATGCGTCTACTTCAGTAGTCATACCCTTTGGTGCATGCACAACAATAGACCAATTGCCATCGTTTATGCACTTCGAGTAGAATACCTTCTTTACATTCTGAAAGGCACAAATAAAAGGCTCGTCGACTATGCGGTCTTTAGTCTTCAGCTTTGATAAATCTACCATAATAATTTTGGAGTCGGGATCAACTTTGCAAGCATTCGTTGTATCCTCCACCTTTACCCAATCACAATAGAATACGGTTTCTGTGAAATCCAAGTAATCAAGTTCTAGGATTTGTTGAATTATCCCATAATAGGTTAGCACCGTATTCTTTGGATTTTTATCACTTTTGCTAGCGATACAGGTGGTCAAGGCAGAAATTGATATTCCACTGTTTTGCGTCAAAAGCTTTTCCTCATATGGATATGAAATGAAATCAAAACCGTTGGTGCGGAATTTCTTAAACTCTTTTGCACGAAAACTAGGACCTTTTGCTAGGCGTGCAAGTCTGGAAGAGACATCACCTCTTTTTAGAAGCTGCATTTATTAATGAATTTGTATTAGGGCATGTTTTTACCACACATGAATAAATAACCGCACACATAAGATGTGAAAAGTACCTCTTTTGACACCCATGCCCTAAAGTCAGTTGTCGTCCAATTTCTCCTTTGATTTTGGATAATTTCGTTCTCGTACTTCCTACCGAAAAATTATAGAGTTTAGATCATAAAATAAAAAATACATATAATCAAAGAAGAAGAATTCAGTAGATACTCACTCTCTCCAGTCTTGGACTTCATCTTGCGATTCGAAGACATGACGAGTTGCTTGCTCGTATTGTAGGTTTGTGAGTTTCACCTCTTTAGGGTTCCCAAACGATAATTCGTCCTCAAACTCGTCAGGTTCCTCTATCACTCGTTCTCCACGAGGATTAAACCTCCTCACCTCTTGTTCTGGCATATGTTCCCTAGCGTATAGCGATGATTCCACCGTTACGTATTCTTCAGCAATTGACCCTCCAATATACCGTGTATTCTTTACATAATCTTTGAAGGTTTTCATCAAGCGCTCAAAAGGATACATCCAACGATACCTCACGGGACCACATAATAAAGCTTCATCGCATAAATGCACAAGCAGGTGGATACTGATATCGAAGAATGACGGAGGAAAATATTTCTCTAACACACAAACTGCCTCGGCTAAAGTTGATTTCGCAGCTTTAATGTGTCTTCTGTTTACCACTTTTGCACAAAGTAGGGTAAAACACAAACTGATTTGCATAATTGCCCGACGGAGATCTTTGTGTTCAGAGAAGCAATGCCGAAATAACAACGGGATTAATTGGATGATTACGTGCCAGTCGTGAGACTTGCACTGTTTCAAGTCATTTGCTTGGTAGTTTACTACCCTACGTAAATTACCAGAATAACCGGTTGGAGTCTTCAAGTTGAACAACGTGTCTAAGAGGATCTTCTTCTCACTAGTAGTCAAAGTGAAAGGAGTGGGGGGGATAGAAATTCTTCCTGTCGTTGGATCATTTTTTAACCACAGTCTCTTCTTTATTTTCATATCCTGTAGATCTCGGCGGGCACGCTCTCCATCTTTGGAATGAGATCCACCCAGACATGTTCCTATCAAATGTTCTGCAACATTCTTCTCTGTGTGCATCACATCAATTATATGCCTTACACGATGATCTTTCCAATACGGAAAATCAAAAAATATTGATCGCCTGGACCATGGCTTCGCTTTACTAGGGTCGTTCGGATCCTCCCTAGCTTTACGCTTCAGGTTTACAAACTGGGGGTGTTTGCCTACATACCTATTCCCCGCAGTCGCAGCCACCGCCTTCTCCTCAATTTGCTGACCAGAAAGTCGACTAGGTGCCGTTCTTCGCTCGTGACCGACAGGCAAAAAGTTAGACTTGTCGTTCCTAAAAGGGTGACTGGTTGGCAGAAATCTACGATGACCCGTGTAACTCAACTTACCACTATGTTTTAACCAACAGGCTTCAGTTTCCTCCCCACATATGGGACATCCATAATAACCATGAACATTACAACCGGACAAGGTCCCATAAGCAGGAAGATCGTGGATCGCCCACATCACCATTGCTTTAAGTGTGAACTCTTCACCCTTATGAGAATCGAACGCCGTCACGCCTTTATCCCACAACTCTTTAAGTTCTTCGATTAATGGTGCTAAGAATATATTAATATCATCACTGGGAGCCTTAGGCCCGGGTATCAACAGAGATAACAATGTGAACTCCTTTCTCATGCATAACGTCGGAGGAAGACTTAAAGGCGCCATAAGAACTGGCCAATAACTCTGACTAGTACTTAAATTACCGAAAGGGTTAAACCCATCGGTTGAGATTGCAAGACGAACGTTGCGCGGTTCCTTTGCAAATTCATGGTGTTGTGCATTTGAAATTTGCCAGATGAGTGAATCAACCGGATGACGCATCAAATTCCCACCCACCTCGCATCGAGCATGCCATGTCATGGCCTCCGCTATCCACGGTACAGTAAAAAAAGGTTTTAACCGTGGCCCAAGTGGAAAATACTTCAAAACCTTTTGTGGGACTTGCGAGCACTTGCGATTTTTTGCATGTTTGTCATTTCCATTCTCACAAACCATATATCTAGGCTCACTGCATACAGGACATTCATCCTTCTCTTCGTGCTCATTCCGGTACAATATGCAATCATACTTGCAAGCATGAATAGATTTGTATTTCAAACCTAAACCCTTCAAACTCTTCTTCATGGTAGGATAATTGTCTGGTAACATGTTCTCTTTTGGGAGAATTTCTTTAACCCACTTAAGAATTCCGGTTACGCTGTTTCCAGACAAACCAAATTGACTCTTCAAATTATGCAAACCAATCATTGCATATAATACCGAGTGATCTTCATCGCAATCTTTATACAACGGTCTAGCCGTATCTGCTTTCAACCGTATGTATTCCCGATCTCCTAGTAGTTCAGCATCAATTTGTTCATTTACTTGGTCATAATGCACATTATTTGTATCCATAGGTTGGTGGTTTTGTTGGTTGTGGAGTCCGTAAGCATCATCAATTAAGTCGGTCAATGGACGATGTGTTGGTGAATCATGTACCACTTCTACTCCTTGAGGTTCCGTTACACGGTCGGCTCCCGGTAATTCTTCTGGAACATAAGGTACAACTTTTTCACCATGGTATGTCCATATTATATAGTCTTGACAGATTCCCCACTTTAGTAAATGCAACTCAACAACTTCCAATGACTTATATTTTCCGTTAATACAATGAGTGCACGGACACGGAATCTTCTCACTTTTAAGATTTTTGGAAGCATATTTAACAAATTCATAAACGCCCTTTACATGATTAATTGATATCCGGTTAGTCTCTCCCATCCACTCTTTGTATTGTGGGAAATCCATGTAATAATCTTCAAATTTCAGTCCTGTGGTAATAGGTTAAAAAATATTATTACAACTGAAACAGAAAGAATATTCTTACGACTGAAACAAAAAAAATATCATTCCATACGAAACAAAACCAATATTCTTACAACTGAAACAAAACCAATATTCTTACAACTGAAGCAAAACCAATATTCTTACAACTAAAACAAAAAAAAAATTATTACAACTGAAACGAAAGAAAATATTATTAAACCTTGGCCAACAGATAAAGTGGCCAAGTAATAAAAGATTTTGCATAATTCCTCAATTCCATCCCATCCCCGCTGTTAACGTATACAGGTACATCTCCGCAGCCGTTGTATATTTCATCGACCATTATTTTAGCCTCACCCTTCTCCAAAGGTCGGCGATGTACTAGAGTCCCCCTTTCCCTGGAGATGAGTATGCACACGCCAACAAACCTCGAATTGCTCATGTCCTTGATATAGTACTCTTCGCCATAGTCACCGTGAGCTGTTGACGATGATCCGAGCCCCGTGATTGGAGGATGAGGCATTTGAGAGGGGAATGTTGGAGGGGAAGGATGTGTGAAATCTTGAGGAGGCATTGAGGGCCTATAACTTTCAATAAGATTCACAAGTTTCCCAATTTGATTGTTCAATAATCCCAGGGAATTTTTAAGGTCATGGACATCCCCATCGGTCTTCTGTTGGTGCTCCTTTTGGGATGAGATATAATTCTTGACCGAAGATAGCTCGTCCACAAGAGGTGCAATGTGTTGAAGTTTTGTTTTTGGCATATGTGAGCCAACGCCTCTCGTCCTCCCCCTTTTGTCCTTTCCAAAGGTCTTAGTCAGGGCATCATTTTCAAGGTCAAAGTCATCAGTAGGGCACGAATCTGATTGACTGTTGATGGCCTCTATTGATTCCAGTGTCTTAGCCAACTGCAGGGGGAATTTATTATCTTTGTCCCGTCGAGCATGAAGGAATAAGTTGGATCGATTTGGGTTTTTACCGGCATCTGGACCATCTTTTGTCCTACTCTCCCATTCATTCTTCAAATCCTCATATGATTTGGATCCCAGCCTATGGATATCAGTTTTTTGTGCCCTATTTTTTTTTTTTTTGCTCCCTCTGGACCAACTTGTTTTCCTTCGCCTCATTCTCCAAAAACTTATTCCACTGATCCACCGGCATTTCAACATTGGGAGGCACTTTCTCTTTCAAAGCCAAAATATCGGAGCTCGCTGCCTCTTTCGGGAAATGTTTCTTCCGAAGGTTTCTCCTGTATGTCCTCAATCCTTCAGCAACCCGAGATAGAACCTTATTCTTGGAACGGTCAGGAAATGAGAAATGCTTGCAAAGTTGGTTATATATGTCATCTTTGACAGATTGATCAACAAGGTTCCAATTATCTGGTCCACCGACTCCCACGTTCATTTTTCCCAGCGACAAACACCGGGCTTTAAAGTTCAGCACGTCACTCCTATCACCCATCGGGTTATTCCCGAGAAGGGAGAATCCAATAGGCTTCTTTTCATTTGAGCGGGAGGCATCATGAGTGTTGGATTGGGGCGTTAAAGCAACGGGAGTGCCGGATTGGGGTGTAGGAGCACTTGGGGTTGGACTTGGTGAGGAGTGAACCATTGGTGGAGTTGTGAATTGCTCAGCCATTGGTGTTGAGAATTCGGGTTCTGCAGAAGATGGTGAACCTCGTTGTGGTGTCACATCGGCACTTGGTACCCTAGGGTTGTTTCCTCTCGACATTATCTACAAAAATTAAAAAATATGAGTGACTAAATAATTATAGTAATATGAAATTATAACTAATTAATCAAGCTTAATTAGTTTTAGATATATAAATAGATAGATAGATACCTTTTCAAAGTAAGACTTTAGAATAAGTTCAATGTGTCTGATCTCCATCCATTCGGTATTAGTTTTTAAGAACCTATAAATTTTTGCACGTGGCCAACTAGAAGGAAGGGTATCTATGATTGATGTGTAGATGTCAGTGACATGAACTCGGAATCCCCTATTTCTCAACTTGTTGGCAAGATTCAATTTTACGTGCATGTGGTGCGAGACATCACAGTCTATGTCAATGCTCTCTGTACGCAGTTGTATCCATAACGGGTGGATTTTTTTTTCCGCCTTCTCCAACAACGTAACCAAGGTCAGGGCTATGTCGGGATTATGTGTGTGAAATATATTTTGTATAACGTCATCCCAGTTTTCTGGTAGAGAAAATAGAATACGATCGAACAAGTAATCTTGCTGGATATCAAATCCATGATTTATAAGGTAGTTAAATTGTTCGATCTTTTTATTTCCGTACCTATAAATAGGAGTACCCTCTATATGACGCACGCTAATAAAAGAGTTATGTGTGCGGTCTAATTGCAACCTGTCCCACTCTTGTTGACAGTATTTATCACCGTGCCTCATTTTTCTTGAGAAAAGTAGTATCCAACAAATTTTATAACATATACATTTATCGACACTAGTATCAATTCAATAAATTCAACATAGTATCCAACACGACATGCATATAACCCCCAATATAGTATGATGGCACGCATATAACCCCCTATAAAATCCCACGAGGTAGATGTAATTTTTTTTTTTACTTATTAAGAATCCATTTAATAATATTTTGTCAAAAAAAATATAATGTCTAGGGTTATATTTTGAATAATATTTTGTCAAAAAAAAAAATCCCAATACAATGTCTAGGGTTTATTGAAATAAAATGTCTAGGGTTTATTGAAATAAAATACAATTTGTTTGTAGTTACACACATAAACACACATACACACATACATATAAACATAAATCTATACATACACACACATATATACAAATCTATACATACACACACACATATAAACATAAATCTATACATACACACACATATATACAAATCTATACATACACACACATAAATCTATACATACACACACATATACACACATATACTAACACAATGAGAATCGAAATGCACGAGAATCGAAATGAGGGATGGAAATCGCACAAATAAACACACAATACCTTTCTGAGCCGAAATCTCAAGGATGGAAATCGCACAAATCGCCTAGGGCTTTAGACACTGACCTCGATCGACAGAAATGAAATGAGGGAGGCGCGATTCTTTTTTTTAAGGACTGAACCTGGTCACGGCCAACCACCATGACCCACCATGCGCGACCCTTAAATGAAACTCAACTGCTGCTCGATTGAACCTAGTCACGGCCCAGAGCCGTGACCCCCAGTGCGCAACCTGCAAACCATCACCACCACTGCTCGAATGAGGGATGGTCACGGTCTAAAGCCGTGACCCATACAAGGAAATGGTCACGGCCCTCAGCCGTGACCCGTGACCCCCAGTGCGCAACCTGCAAACCATCACCACCACTGCTCGAATGAAGGATGGTCACGGCCTAAAGCCATGACCCATACCCAGAAATGGTCAGGGCCTTCAGCCGTGACCCTAAATGTGTGTGTTATTTACTTCGTCATGCCTTTGGTAACGGACTTGGGCCGTGACCCCATCCGCGACCAGTTTGGAGGGAATTTTGGCGCGAATTTGGCGCCAAGATGGTCACGGCCTGGTCACGGCTCAAGTCCGTGACCCACAGTGGTCAGGGACTTGGGCCGTGACCACTTTCAAAGCATCCATGGTCTAGTGTGATAATAAATATGGTCACGCCCAAAACAGCCTTGGTCACGGCCCAAGTCCGCGACCAACGGGTCGCGGACTTGGGCCGTGACCAACTCGGCGTGACCATTCGCAGGATTTGGTGTAGTGTATCTTTTGACTTTACATAGTCAATTGAGATAATTCCGTTTGAGAGAAGTTGTCTAACGGTATTGTGTCGACGACGAATATGTCGTGACTTTCCGTTATACATGTGATTTTGTGCCCTTCCAATCGCTGATTGGCTATCGAAATGAATACATATTGCGGGCACAGGTTTAGACCAATTTGGAACATCCTCTAAGAAATTTCGAAGCCATTCAGCTTTTTCTCCAGCTTTGTCTAGTGCAATGAATTCAGATTCCATTGTCGATCTAGCAATGCACATTTGTTTTGAGGATTTCCAAGATACGACTGCACCTCCGAGGGTAAACACATACCCACTCGTAGACTTAGAGTCTTTTGTATGAGATATCCAATTTGCATCGCAATGTCCTTCAAGAACAGCTGGATATTTTGAGTAGTGCAGTCCATAGTTTTGATTATATTTTAAATAACCCAAAACTCTCAATATAGATTTCTAGTGATCTCTTCCTGGATTACTCGTAAATCGACTTAGCTTACTTATTGAGTATGCTATGTCCGGTCTCGTACAGTTCATGATATACATTAAGCTGCCGATAATACAAGAATATTCTAGTTGAGATATGCTTTCACCATTATTTCTTGCAAGATGTAAATTTACATCTACAGGTGTCTTGGTAGGACTAATATCATACTTCTTGAATTTTTCAAGTACTTTCTCTATGTAATGAGATTGAGATAATATAAGTCCATCCGATGTTCTAGAAATTTTAATTCCAAATATAACATCAGCGATTCCCATATCTTTCATGTCAAATCTACTACTCAACATTTGTTTTGTAGTTTAAACAATTTCCATGTTACTACCCATGATAAGCATATCATCAACATAGAGGCATACAATTACATATCCATTATGAATGTATTTATAGTAAACACATTTATCGCATTCATTAATTTTGAAACCATTTGATAACATTGCATTATCAAATTTTTCATGCCATTGCTTAGGTGCTTGTTTTAATCCAAATAGTGATTTAACAAGCTTACATACTTTTCCTTCTGTTCCGGGAACTTTGAACCCTTCAGGTTCCTCCATATAAATTTCCTCGTCTAGTTCACCGTTTAAGAATGCAATTTTTAGATCCATTTGATGTATTTCAAGTCCATTAATAGCAGCTATTGCTATTAACATCCGAATGGACGTTATTCTTGTTACCGGTGAATATGTGTCGAAGTAATCCAACCCTTCCTTTTGCCTATAGCCTTTAGCTACAAGTCTAGCTTTATATTTATCAATTGATCCATCGGCTTTCAATTTCTTTTTGAAGATCCATTTATAACCTAAAGCTTTTGAACCTGGTGGAAGATCCACTAGTTCCCATGTATGATTTTGTAATATGGATTCAATTTCACTATTAATTGCTTCTTTCCAATTGGAAGCATCGGGTAAGGATATAGCTTCTTTATACGATTGAGGTTCATTTTCTAACAAATATGTTAGAAAATCCGAACCGAAAGAAGTCGAGGTTTTGCTCTTTTACTACGTCTTGGTTCATCCTCTATTGATTCAATAGGTTGATGAGTACCACTTGTAGTATCTTGATTTGTCCTTTTAGAAGGACCAGATTCTCGGGTCATGTTATACGGGAATTCATTTTCAAAAAATGAAGCATTCCTCGATTCAATAACCGTATTTACATGAATGTCCAAAATCTCAGATTTACAAACTAGAAATCGATATGCACTGCTATTAGTAGCATAACCGATGAATACACAATCCACGGTTTTTGGCCCTATTCTTACCTTTTTAGGTTTAGGAACTATCACTTTGGCTAAGCACCCCTACACTCGTAAATATTTATAGGAAGGTCTTCGACCTTTCCATAATTCATAAGGTGTCTTGTGAGTCTTTTTGTGAGGTACTTTATTGAGAATGTAATTAGCAGAAAGTAAGGCTTCCCCCCACAAATTTTGTGGAGATCCTGAACTTAATAACATTCAGTTCATCATTTCTTTCAAAGTACGGTTTTTGCGTTCAGTAACACCATTCGATTGAGGAGAATAAGGAGCGGTTGTTTGATGAATAATCCCATTTTCAGAATAAAATTCCTCAAAAGGATATTCATATTCACCTCCTCTATCACTTCTAATAGCCTTTATCGTTTTGCTTAATTGATTCTCAACTTCATTCTTATATTGTTTAAATGCATTAATAGCCTCATCTTTACTATGTTACAAATATACATAGCAATATTTTGTGCAATCATCAATAAAAGTAATAAAATACTTTTCCCCACCTCTAGTTTGAACAAATTTTAAATCACAAATATCGGTGTGAATTAAATCTAATGGTTCAGTTATCCTTTCAATAGAATGGAAAGGTAATCTAGCTAATTTAGATTCCACACAAATTTCACACTTATGATTTTTATCAATATTAAATTTTGGCAAAAATTCCAAGTTTATTAATCTACGCAATGTATCAAAATTAACATGTCCCAATCTTGCATGCCAAATATTAGATGACTCAATCAAGTAATATCAACTAGCAATTTCATTCATTGAAACATATGTTTTTGTGGTTACAGTAAGAACATTGAGTTCAAAGAGCCCCTAATTTAGGTAGCCATTTCCTACATACATGTCATTTTTAGACAACACAAAGCGATCAGACACAAGCACAAGCTTGAAACCATTTTTAGTAAGGAGAGATCCAGAAATCAGATTCTTTCGGATATCAGGCACGTGAAGAACATTGTTGAGAGTAAGTTCCTTTCCAGATGTCATTTTCAGAGTTATCTTTCCTTGTCCCACCACCTTCGAAGTAGAAGAATTTCCCATAAAGATATTTTCTTCATTTTCCAAAGGCTTATAGGTGGTGAACATCAATTTGTTTGCACAAATGTGTCGTATGGCTCCAGTATCCACCCACCACTCCTTGGTATTTCTAACCAAGTTACATTCAGAGACCACGGCAGAAAGATTCATATGTGCCAAATCATTGGCGATATTCTCACCCTCAGTTACATTTGCTTGAGAGTTATTTTTATTTTGCTTCTTAGGCTTACGACACTCGCATGAGCGGTGTCCAGGTTTACCACAATTGTAACATTTGCCTTTGAACTTTTTCTTGTTTTGTTTTGAAGTGCCTTCCCCATAATACTTTCGTTTGTTCTTCTTGGGACCTTCAACAACATGGACCTTCGTTTCCATTGGATTCTTCCCACTTTTCTTTTGAGACTCACGGTTGTCTTCTTCGATTCTCAGCCTGACCACCACCTCCTCCACATTCATCACCTTTCGCTTGTGCTTGAGATAGTTTTTGAACAAAGTGCAAGATGGTGGAAACTTTTCAATAATTGCAGCAACTTGGAAAGTTTCACTAATTGACATTCCTTCAGCATGAATGTCGTGGAGGATCACTTGGAATTCTTGCACTTGCTAGATCACAGATTTAGAATCAACCATTTTGAAGTTCAGAAAATGCCCAACGATAAATTTCTTCATCCCAGTATCTTCAGTTTTATACTTCTTTTCCAAAGAATTCCATAATTCCTTGGATGTTTTGATCGTGCAGTAGACATGTTACAATGTCTTGTCCAAGTAAGCCAGAATATAAATCCGGCATAGGTAGTCCGAATGCCTCCAAGCATCGACAGCAGCAACCTTTTCAGCGTCATCTCCCTTTTGAATAGAGGGGCAATCTTCATATACAAACCTTCCCTTTGGCAGGTAGTGAGATAGAAGTACATTTATCCTTGCCAACGTTTGAAGTCAGCCCCAATGAACTTTTCCGGTTTCTCCCCATGTGGCATAGATACGGGTGCAGTCACATTTGTGTTGGTGAAAATCATTTTCGTAGGAGTAGTGTTTGTACTTTGCGATTCCATTTCTGTTACAAAAACATAATTTTTAACAATGATAAAATTCATATATAATGAATTAACCAAAACAAAATACAAAATTATGTGCACCAATTTCCTCCAAATATAATTCACAATAAATGAATTCCAAAAGAATTCCAAATAAAATTCAGAATTAAACTATAATATAAACAGAATTCCGTACAAAACATAATTAAATATAAAATCTGTCACACTAATTTTTAATAATAAAAAGAATTCTATACAAAACAGAATTATAATTTAAAGATTAAAATTTTTACATAAACAGATTTATCAAGAATACACAAATAAAATTTTATTTTCTAAAACAGAATATAAAAACAGTATAGAAATTAATTTCTATATCAAAACTGTTTTACTAATTTCTACAGTAAAGCAGTAAATTAATTCATTTTATTCTGTCAAAACAGATTTATTTCGAACAAATAAATTTCTGCAATAAAAAAAATTCTGTACACTAAAAAACAGTAGAACTTTATAAATTTGTCTTAAGATTTTTATGTCTACTGTTTAATAAATACAAAAGTACAGAATTATTAATTATTAATTATAATATAATTACAGAAATAAAAATAAATTACAGAAATGAAATACTTACTTGTATTTGCAGAAATAATATTGGAATAGAAAAAGTAATTCGAGCCCTGTTTAGAACAGTCTCCTTAAGACAACTTTATTCCCTCCACAAGGTGCCAAAGGTAATGAATAATTGTCTCCCAAGATTGAACGGATTTCCAAATTAATCAAGCAGCACAACAATGATTAATTTCTTCGAACACAATTCTGTGTTTATACTCAACCAGACCAAAGAATGATATGCAGGAATGTATGCAGTAGAAGTAGAAAAGTTTGTATTTTTCTGCGAAATAATGCAGCATAAATTCGGAATTATTGGAGGGCAATTTTTTCAGTAGTCAATTCTGTAGGGGAAATGTTTAATTTATATCTTTTGTGTTGGCTGTTGGAACAGTCAACCGAAATTAACTGTTGACTGTTGGCAATAACTGGCAACAGTTTATTAATTAATTAATTAATTTCGTAATTAATTAATAATTAAAGCCCAGAAAGTTAAATAAATTTGGCCCAAAAAGGTAGGAGATTTTTATAAGCCCAAGCCCAAGCCCATGCCCGAGCCGAGCCGGCCGGACGGACGCGCGCGCACGCGCGTGTGGACTTTTGACTGAAAGTCAATCCGTGCATAGTCATCTCCCCTTCAAAGAGTTGGGATACCCCAAGGGATCCAAGCCTTAGTCCATACCTGGAGTGTTATTAATTCATCAAATTTTCACTACTCTTCCAATGTGGGACAAGAGTTAAAACACACCCAATTCATTAACTTTCATTGCTTTGTGAGTCGCTTTGGGGACATATATATCATTCATAACTTATCAAAATTGGACGTATGAATATCCTACGTTAATCTCCTTGTGGAGGTGAACGCATTCGTATATGGTCCCACGATTTTCGTAGTGTGGGTCCCACCTAAATTTGAGCTCAAAGTTGCTCAAAACTCAGTCCATAAAATTCTGGACTACTTTCTAAAACCCAATTCAAGTCCAATTTTCCAACAATCCCCCACATGAATGATATATCGCTATAAATAAAACCAAATATATGCTAATGCAGATGCAGACACAAGTTGAGTAAAACTGAAGACTTATTGCATCGGGAGAAGTAGCCTAGTGGCCTTGAACTTTCCTTAGTGATATACTATCGGATTTACTTCATTAATCAGTAGACTTTACGTCCTTGAACCGTCAACCGTTTTTGTAAACCTAGACAATAGTATTCACACAACAATTCTTCAACACAGTTAGTTCTCATGTTTGTGTTCATTTTCGCCCGTGAACACGACTTGGTTCCGCAAGTATTGTAGAGAATATGCCTTTCATTATTCTCATAGAAGTGGCCCCTTTCTTACTCACGTAGGTGACTTCCATAAAGAGTATTCTACAATACCACACTTAGACGTACTAAGATATAGATGTCATTAAAAGCATAACTTATCCTAATTTCGCGGCAGATATGCCCTGTCTCATCTTTGGAATGGATAGGATTCAATATACTCCAGCGCTTACTGAATACAACGTAGTTCGGTTGGCCCATTGAACCTAGATCTGGGGATCTCCAGTCACCTAGGTTGGGTTGCCACTATATTGATTCTTATTTATTTATAGTCTTTAGACCCATTCCTCTCGATGATCTTTCAACTTGCTCTCGGTTTAAACCTTTCGTTAGTGGATCCGATATATTATCTTTTGACTTTACATAGTAATTTAAAAAATACAAAAACATTTTGGGATTTAAAATATTTTTGAGAAAAATACAAGAAAATTTTATTTTTGGGTCAAAAATATTTTTAGAAAAACACAAAAAGATTTTTGGTTATTGTGTCGTGTGTTTTTCACGTTTGATATAGTATATTGGTGTGCTTGGACCCCCGTCACTGAAATATCCATGTGTCTATGACATTTGGTCATAATTATTGATGTGTTGAATGATCTTAACCATTGTATTAGGGTGGTTTCGAAGTTCATATGCATTTGGATTTGACTTTGTTGATATGCCATCTTTGCACACATGCACGAGTTTATATGAATGTTTGGCATCTCATGCATATTTTAGTTTGGCGAGATGTTCTTATCTCAATCTTGTAATCTATGCGTAATTAGACCTAGGAGGAGGTGTGCATGTAATAACCGCTTACCATGAGGATTAATGTTGAAAAATGGTGAGTGTTCACAGGAAAGGGCTGTGAGAGTACAAAATTAACTCGTCATGAAAGCCATCGTTAAAAAGAGCCCAAAAAAATTCAAAGGCAATAAAAAGATGCATATGCCAAAAATGGGCCAAATTTGTTCATTCCAAAAGAATAATATGATTATATTTGAGGGATTTTGGATGGATATAAAAACGGGTTGGCACCATGAATCCGAATGCTGAAAATCGTATCATGATACTTTTGTTTATAAAATCATCAAAATTCCGAATTTGTGTGCATGTAGATTGTTTAGTTCATTTAGCTCAACTTATTAATTGTCGCATTTGGATAAAATAAAGTTTGATGATATTTCGCTTTCAATTAGAGCTTCTTGAATGTTTCAATGTGTTGGAGTTATGATTCATTTGTTGTAGTTCACAATCATTCACTCCATATCCATGTTTGGGCACATTGATTATATGTTGGCATGATACTCACGTTGTTTTTACTCTTTTTGTTTTTCTCTTTTGAATTTGTTTTACTATCTTGACTTCTTTCTAGTTAGTTTTTTCACGAAGTTTTTTCACTGGGCGAAACCTTATGGTTTTTAAAAATGGAATTAATATTTTTGTACATCGTTCAAATGACAAGGTGACTTCATTCGAGCGACATACTGATGTAACACGAAGTCATTCGAGCGACCTGCTGAGGATTTTTGCAGTGTACATTGTTTCAGTACATGTTGTTGATTGGTATATTTTTTGGTACTACTAGGTTGCTTCTGGACATTTTTATACAATGTAGGTTGATGAGCGTGATGGATTTTTCTGCATTGATTTGTTTAGTCACACCGGCTTAGATTGATATTTCAATTGTGTGACTGTTGCTGTTTGCTAGATACGAGTTAGTATTGATTGATTATTTTAGCTAGCATGTTTCATGTTTATCTAGATATGCTTCATTGATTTATCTTATTCTAAATATATGGTATAAATTGTTTATCTTTTCACTTATTGTGTATTCGAGATAAAAAGGGGGAGAGATGTATGTGATGTAGGCAGAGATTTCATATTTGATGAGCATTTCATTTGTTTCATTACATATTGGTATCATTATTATGATCATATGTTTTCTTGCTTATATTGATTAGTTTATGCCAATTGGTATCATATTATTTTTTCATCTGCACAAATTTGTATCCTGATTTAAATAATGATTTCATATTGATAACAAATTTGTTGACATGTTTAACAAATGATTTGAGGTTGATTTTAAATATTGGTATCATAATGTTTTATGTCATTTTTCCATCCATACTTCATTGGGTATTTGTCTGTTTCGTGTCTGTAGGTATACTTAAAGGTATTTCAAAATTTCAAGTCTACATCACATTCAAAGACTATTCATGTTTGTCGGATCGTCATTTACTAGTCTTGTCCTGAAATTTTTGTTTTGGATTTTATGGGATGGGATTTAGTCATCCTACGACTTGATGGCTCGGCGTAGGTATTTCAGTGTTGATTTTGTCCTGGACTAGTCAAATGGGGAGATTTGTAAGGGCAAAATTTACAATTGAGTCCATGGTATGTTGACGCGACCACAAATGTGTCTAAAGTGCATACTTTATAGGCTTAAGTGCAAGCCTGTTGCGTTAGTAATAATCCGATAAGTCGGGATCATCTCCACAGGGAACAGAAATTGGCAGTTCTGAATAACGTAGGAAAAGCTTATTTAATCTTCAATTGATTCCTTAAAAGAAAAGAAAAGATGATGAGTGATGGTTTGAAATTTCCAATTGGGGATGAAATAAAAAATTAGAATGAACTACATGGATAAAAACAACTTAGAATTGTAAAGAGAATAGAAATTAATATGAAAGGAAATAGGTTAGGATACAATCCCCCAATTCCTAGTAGTTTACCCTATAGAATACTCTAATTGTAAATTAAAATCTTAACTGAATCCACTCTTTATAGATCCTAACCATTACATATATGAGGGAACTAGCCCGTATCATATGAAATCAAAGGTAAATATAAAGTGGTGTAGAACAATTACATTTGCATAGTATTCTTAAACATCCCAAGTACCTAGGGCAAGAGAGATTAAAAGGTCTACTATGTTCATATAATTTCCCTACACAATTCAGTCAATTTTTAATTTAAATTCTTTTTTCTACATAGGTAAGTTACCTAGGAATGGGTTCATGCATCCCAACCCTTGAAGATTTAGCTAGACATGGTTTTATTAGATGAAAAAAACATTATTACTATGCATGGAATCATGTATCTAAGAAACATTGCTTCACAAGAGAATTGCAAAACAATTGAGAATCGAATTGAAAGTAAAATAAAGAAACAAATAAGAGAATGGAAATTGATACTTGGATTGAATATTGAAATTTATAACCACAACTTGGAAATAGAATTGAACTTGAATCTGTAATACTCCTTTTCCTCCAAATATGAAATTGGCTTCCAAAAAGAAATCTCCCTTTTATCTAGGGTTTGGCCTTTTATAATACCCTAGTATCGTTTTTACAGCTAATAAAAATTAATTATACAAGGATTTCCAAGAGTTGAAATAGGATCGATTTTTTTTTTCCTACCGGACCGGTCTAATATCGGATCAGTTTATTTTTCATCGGCTTTGTATCAATCCGGGGGCTACTGGAATGGATGCATTTCGGATCGGTTCGCCCTAAACCGGATCGATCCGGTTTTCTTCCACTTTGACTTTTTCTTACCAACTTTGACTTGTCATAACTTTCGATCCAGAGCTCCGATTTGACTGTCGTCTCTTCCTACACACTTATGAGATGATGATCTTCAACTTTTATTTAGGCTTCAAATCCGAACTCTGCGTGTAGAGTTATGCTTTTGCCCTTTGACTTGCCTTCTTTTGTTCTTTTCCTTTCTTTCGGTTTCTTTCTTTCTTTTCTTGTACTAAATACCTGTAAAATCAGTAAGAAATACACAAAACTCGGGTTACTTGTTAGAAGAAGTCATTAGCAATGATATGGGATAAAAGCAAATCAATTACGTTGTTTGAGATATTAAAATTACTAAATTAAGGGACTAAATTGGGAAGAATTTATGCTTAGTCAAATCCCCCTAACTTAGAACTTTGCACATCCCGGGCAATATAAATGAAGCTAACCAAAATTCCACTCTTGAAAATTTCTTTATTAAAATAAATTCCACGTTCGCGGGCAAGCGTTTGCATTGAGCATATGCAACAAGCCTTTAAACCCCTGGGTTACCCTAGTAGGGCGAGTATGGTCTCGTGAGGGTTTGCAGTGAATACACCCACAAAATTCTTTATTGACTCAAATAAATATCAAAATACTTATAAATTGTACAATTTAAACTTTTCAAAAAATAATCACCATAAATTCATATTCAAATGTCTCAAACCATAGTGTGTGTGTGTTCGAAGACAGAAATTAAACCTCAAATTTCCACGGATTGATCATTACGTTACTTTTCGAAAATTCGTTTTGATTCAAATTCTTACGGTTGCACTCACAAACGAATCACTCGGATTTGGGTTGTTTTCTCTCGATATGCATGATATAAAGAGTAAATATAATGGACACAATTTCACGCATACAAAATTGAAAAGAAGGAAATATATGGTGAAAAGATCTCATCATCGGAATACAGTTATTAGGAAATGGGAAATATCATCTCTTAATCACACCATTTTAATCTTTTTTATTATCTTTTCATGTCTTAGCTCTCCATGCAGTAATTAATTTCGCCATTCGGACTCGGTTAGGACTTTTCGGGTTAAAAATATAAAAGGTAAAATTGGGAATGAATGGAATGTTCGGAATTGGAAAATGTCCTTATGACGTCCATTAGTGTTTTTTTCGGGCATTTGCTCATTTTTCTCTTTCATTTTCTGTTTTCATTTTTTTCTTTTTTTCTTGCTATTTTTCTTTTCTTGCCCTTTTTTTATTTTTTTATTTTTTTTACACACTTTGGGCTTACTTGATGAATTTCCAATTTTTCACAATTCTAGGCTATTTGGGTTTTTCGAGTTATCAAAACGAAAAGGAAATATTTTATTAGGCTCAAAGTGGGTTGCAAAGGGATAATTTTTTCACAATTTTATTATGGCTAATATTTTTGGGTTAAACAAAAGAGGGCCTACTTCATTTTTCAAATTGCTAATCACATTACCATATGCATCCCAAGATTAATTAAGTTTAGAGATATATTTAGCACGAATTTCGAGACAACATTTCACACATTTCACATAACCGATCAAAACAAAGGATTGATATCATCACCGACTTATTAAAACGCTGAAAAGAACTTTGAGTTAATCATAAACTCAGATTGATTTAAAAACTCATAAAAAAATTGAAAGGCTCGAAATCTCACTGGGTTTGATCAGTCTCCACACTTATTCGTTAAGTCGTCAATTTTCTTTCAATTTCCATCTTCGGTCAATTTTGGCTTAGTGCATTTTGATTGTTAACAATTTAAGACTTTAAATAGAATAAAGGTGACATTTTTTTATCAATTTAAATTCGAATTTTTATTTATTTTGAAGAAAAATATTTTTATCTTTTTTTTTTAAATTGCGAAGTTTTATAAATACGCACTTATCATCCCCACTAACTTAGTCTTTTGCATTGTCCACAATCAAAAAGATGAAAAGGCTAAATAAAACGAAATAAGGAGTGCGATAAATAAAACAAGTAAATAACTACAATAGAAACGATTCATTAAAACATAGATATGGAAACAAAAGTTCAAAACATAAAAAAGTCAACATAAGGTAAAACCAGAGGGGGACTGTGAAAGGATCCAACTGGTGCTTCCTACTGTGCTGGTGGGTGGTGGGAACTACCGGGCGCATTGGGGTCATATAGATCGTAAAAATAAGAAGGAAGTGGGGCCTCGGGACCCAACTGGAGGCGATAAATATCAGCCTGAAGGCATAGCATCATACTCGTGTCACGACAATATGAAGACATAAAACCGTCGAAATGCGCCTCAAGAGAAAAAAATGCGCTCGGTGAGGCCCGTACCTTCTAGAACATAATCAGGATGAGCAGCTTCATTATATGCAGCCTCGTCACATTCTCCCATGTCAACGTCCTCCGCACCAACACCCGCCTCCTCATCGAGGAACTCATCATCCGAGTCATCACTATCACCCCGGCACGCTCGGATCACCTGTATTTATTTGTCACTGCGAGTGCGGAATTCTTGCCCAAGTGGTTTTGGTAATCGAATAAGATCTTGCGGGGGAACAATATCGGCGTCCTTGAGAATGGACGTGATGAGACGACCATAAGGAAGAGGTGCCTTGCCCTTTTTGTCCAGTGCCGCGCAAATGATATCATTATAAAATCTGCGGGCCAAATTGATAACAGTTTCATGGGCAAACAATTGATAGACCATCGTGGCCTGGCGCGGTCGCATAGCCAAATCATTTTAGGTTTGCAAAATGATGGAACAAATGATGTGAAAAGTGATTCGGGCCTTGTCGGATAAACGGCCCACATGAAAAGTCTCAGTATTCCAAACCGAACCGGGAGCGATGCGAGACATGCAAACATCTTTGAAAATGGCTGGATCATGAGTGGGATAGGAAAATTGGGATGGAGTGATCACACCCTTGGACTCGATTTTTTGGGCCAGAATTTCCAGTGAGAACGGTATCGGTGTCGAGTCGACAAATGCTCGAGATTCAAAATCTGCGGTACGGACGAGCGATCTATACAATGAACGCACTTTATTTTACCACACCGCCTCGTACGGTTCATTGAAGAATCTACACTAACCTCGGGACTAGAACAAGCGGGTGACAGAATTAGGAAGCTGACCCCAAAGCACTTGACGCTCAATGTGGATTTTTCTTATAGGACCGAAGAAACGGCGGCATCAAATTCCTTCACGAAGGGAACGATACTCTCCATTCCTATTGGCCAACACTTTAATGGAATTATATTTCTGGGGAGTAGCCATTGGAAATGAAGTATTGGATAGAAAGATAGAGTAGAAAATGGAGATGGAGGTGTGAAGAAAAGTGTGGAGGAGAGGTTGGTATTTATAGGTGTGATGGATGAGTGGGGGAAGGATTTGGTGGGAAATAAGGGAGGGAAAGAATGGGGAGGGGGGGTTGTCTGAAATTTTTGAGGAGAGGAAAGGATTGGGGGAAAGGAGGTCTTAACCTCGGGAAGGAACACAGACTGCAGATATCCAAACCGATTCGGATTTAGACCAGATCGATCCGATCTTGTATTTATTTTTTGATTTTTAGCGACCAGATCGGTTCTTTTTCAGGTCCGGACCGATCTAGTTTGTAAAAAATGTCCTGCTTCCCCTGTTCGTTTCATTGGTCACTGTCCTCATAATTTTTACTATTATAACATACCTAACAGTGCACATGGACTTCGAAACTTCTCAAAACTACCATCTAAACCCTAAATGCTCTCATGACACGTGCATGACTCCCTCCTCAGATAGGGACACACAACTATGAATTTCTAACTAGCCTAACATCCTATCACTACTATACACAATATTCACCCCATACACGTCGGGGGTGCAATAACCTCACCTAATCTGTTCAGTCAATCCCCATAAATGGGGTCCGACAACCAGATTGTGTCGGCTTCCTCAACAACCGCTTCTAGATATGGCTTGAGATGTTGTCCATTAACCTTGAACGTGTTTCCCCCTTTTTGATCCTCTAATTTAACAGCTCCATAGGAGGATACTTCCTTCACAATGAATGGACCTGACCATCGTGACCGCAATTTTTTGGGAAACAAGTGTAACCTCGAGTTATATAGTAGTACTTTCTGTCCCGAATGAAACTCCTTACATCAAATAATTTTATCGTGAGCTTATTTCATTCGTTCTTTTGAGATTTTAGCGTTGTCATACGCATCGTTGCGTATTTCTTATAACTCATTCAACTGATGTTTGCGTTCTTCACCGGCTTTTTTCGTGTTAAAGTTCACCCTTTTAATAGCCCAATATGCTGTTCAATTTAAACAGGGAGATGACAAGGTTTTCCATACACAAAATGAAATGGGGACATCCCAAGGGGATTCTTGTATGCAATTTGATAATCCCATAGCGTATCATTCAATTTGAGATACCAATCTTTCCTGTTAGGTTCGACTGTCTTCTCCAAGATATTCTTGATTTCCCAATTCTCTAGTTCGACTTGGCTATTCGATTGGGGGTGATAAGTCGTTCAAACTTTATGGACGATCCCATACTTTCTCATTAGCTTTTCCCTTGGCCTATTACAGAAATAAGTGCCATTATCACTGATGATAGCTTTAGGATCTCCGAAGCAAGAAAGTATGTGTTCATGAACGAATTTTATCACCACCTTATTATCATTTGTCCTTGTAGCTATTGCCTCTACCCATTTTGAGACGTAGTCTACTACGACGAGGATGTAAAGAAAGCCAAAAGAGGGTGGAAAAGGCCCCATGAATTCAATACCCAACAATCAAACAACTCAATGACGAGTATGGGGGTTAATGGAATCATGTCACGGCGAGTAATAGCTCCCATTCTTTGGCATCTATCACACGATTTTCAAAAAGTATTCACATCTCGAAAGATTGTGGGCCAAAAGAGACCGCTTTGCAAGATTTTTGCAGTCGTTTTGTTTTTGGAGAAATGACCTCCACATGCTTTCGTATGAAAAAATCGGATTACTCCTTGTATTTCTTCATCAGGTACATATTTTTGGATGATTTGGTCGACGCAATACTGAAATAAATAAGGATCATCATAAAAGAACATGCGTGACCAAGTAATGAATTTTTTTTCTCTCTTACGGAGTCCAATTAGAGGGAATGGCCCCCTTGACAAGGTAATTTACTATATCCGCAAACCAAGGAAGAGAATAAGTAGTAAATAGATTCTCGTCCGGAAAATGATCGTCTATGGGAATTGGATCAATAGGTACGTCGAACGAGAGCCATGACAAATGGTCGGCAACGACGTTTTCTACTCATTTCTTGTCTTGGATAGAGAGATTAAACTCTTGTACGAGTAGGATCCACCTGATTAGGCACGATTTGGCATGTTTCTTGGTCAGAAGATATTTGAGTGTCGAGTGATCAGTGAATCAAATGATGGGCGACCCAACAATGTAAGAGTGAAATTTATCGAGAGCAAAAATGACTGCTAGTAATTCTTTCTCCGCAGTGGAGTAGTTAAGCTAGGGGCCAGATAATGTCCTACTAGCATGGTAAATAACATGAGCTTTCTTGTCTTTCCTCTGTCTTAAAACAACCCCAATCGCGTAATCACTTGCATCACACATAAGCTCGAATGGGAGTGACCAATCCGGAGCTTGCATGATAGGAGTAGAAATTAACATGCTTTTTAATTTATCAAAAGCTTCTTGGCATGCATTATTCCATTTAAACGGAGTGTCCTTCATAAGAAGATTACTCAAGGGTCTAGCGATGGCGCTAAAGTACTTGATAAATCTCCTGTAAAATCCAGCATGGCCTAGAAAGGACATCACATCTTTCAGTGATTTTGGAGGGGGTAGCTCAGTTATTACTTCAATTTTTGCTCGATAAACCTCAATTCCCCTAGATGAGACTATGTGGCCCAGAACTACGCCCTCAATGACCATAAAGTGGCATTTTTTCCAATTGAGGACTAAGTCTTTTTCCACACACTGGAATAAAACTTTTTCAAGATTAACTAAACATTGGTCAAAAGAGGGGCCAAAAACACTGAAATCATCCATAAACACCTCAAGACCTTTTTTTATCATATCGCTAAAGAGACTCAACATGCACCTTTGAAAAGTCGCGGGCACATTACATAATCCAAACGGCATACGTTTGTAAGAAAACGTGCCAAACGAACACGTAAAAGTCATCTTTTCTTGAACAACTATATCCATTTCAATCTGATTATAGCCAGAATACCCATCTAGAAAACAATAGTAAGGATGGCCCGCTACTCGTTCAATCACTTGGTCGATAAAAGGTAAGGGAAAATGGTCTTTTATTGTTCCAACATTGAGCTTTCGGTAATCAATGCAAACACGACACCCAGTGGTGGTGCGTTGAGGTATTAATTCTCCCTTAGTATTTTCAACCAAAGTCATACCCGACTTCTTCGGGACGACCTGAATTGGGCTCACCCATTTACTATCAGAAATGGGATAGATAATCCCAACATTAAATAATTTAATGATCTCCGCTCTAACTACATCTTTCATGGTTGGGTTCAGTCGCCTTTGCATTTCTCTCGAGGGCTTTACCTCCTCCTCGAGGAGCATTTTATGGGTACAATTCAAAGGACTTATACCTTTTAAATCTGCTATAGTCCAACCAAAAGCACTTCTATGCTTCCGCAAAACATTCAACAACTTACCCTCTTGCTCTTTTTTTAAACTAGAAGAGACAACAACAGGAAATGTTTCATCATCTCCTAGAAAAGCATATTTTACATGAGAGGGTAGTTTCTTTAACTCAAGACTAGGAAATTTATCTTCAGAGGGGATCATGCGTGACTCCCGCAGGGGTAATTCCTCAAATCTAGAAATCCAGTCAACATCTCTCAACTTCTCAAAAATCACTTCATCTTGCAACAAGATTCCCAACTCCTCAACTTCACGCTCGAACTCAGTATAGGAACTCTCGCTCTCAACGCCTTGTACTAAACAAACTTCAAGTGCATCCCCACCTATGATCTTCTCAATGTTCTCATACACCACCTCTTCAATAAGATCAACCTCATCAATTTCATCCTCATCACCTATTTGGTTAACAACATTGAAAATATTAGTCTCGAGGGTCATGTTTCCAAAAGTGAGTTATATTTGGCCATTTCGTGTGTTGATCAAAATGTTAGCAGTAGATAAAAATGGACGGCCCAAAATTATGGGAACATGATTACTAGAATGGGAGGAAGGCTCTGTGTCCCAAATGACAAAATCTACAGGGAAGTAGAATGTGTCCACTTGAACTGTCACGTCCCTCATAATCCCACGAGGCACTTTCACTGTTCGATCTGCTAACTGTAGAGTGATTCGTGTTGGTTTAAGTCGCCTATAACAAGATGATTATAAATAGAGTATGGAAGGATATTCACACTTGCACCTAAGTCTAGCAAGGCTTTTTCAACTCTATTCTCTCCAATAACACACGAGTTTTAGGTGCACCAGAATCCTTGAATTTTGGTGAAAGATCTTTAAGAAGGACCGAGCTCACATTTTGTGATAAAAAGACATTCTTCTTCACCTTAAGCCGTCGTTTGATAGTCAAAAGATCTTTGATGACTTTGGCATAGGCGGGAATTTACTGGATAGCATCCAGAAATGGCAAGTTCAACTTCACTTGCTTCAGAACATCTAACACTTCAGTACGCGGGGCTCCCATTTTGGGTGGTGCCAAGCGTTGAGGAAATGGAGTAGCAGTGGGTGGTTTTACTTCAACTTCAGGCTCACCTGCTTCATCCTTATCATCCATATGCAATGGGGTCTCCTCATACTCTGAAACTTCTTTAGCTTTAGATTCTTTGGGAGGTGGTGGCGCTAGATCAATTACACGACCACTTCGCAGAGTCGTGACAGCTTGACATTTCTCCGGTGAATTCGATGATGTAGAGCTAACCATAGTCTGTCCTTGAGGAGGTCTTTGGCCTTGAGTTGGGAATTTACCCTTCTCCTGAGTATTCAATGCAGATTGCAACCTAGAGATGCTAGTATGTATTTTCATGAACATTCGATCATACTTAGCATTGCTCTCCTTTTGAGATTGGATGAGTTAATTTAGATTATCCTCAAAAGATCGCCTAGGCGGAGTAACATACGGACTAGGAGATGGTACTTGCATGGGGTTTGCATCGGAGGCATTTGCTAAAATTGAGGAGGGGGTGGAGTCAAAACACATGTGAATTAGGAGGAATCCCACTTTATGGTTGTGCGTAGTTAAAACCACGATGATTCCTCCAAGATTAATTATATGCATTCCCCTGTTGTACATTAAAATTTCCTCAAAATCCTCCTATCACTTCTGCTTACTCAGTGTACATTGCTTTATAGGCAGGTATTGTAGGACATCCTTTAGTAGAATGGCCAGCAGCACAAATGGCATACACTTTCTCCTTTCCATCTTGAATGGGCCCAACAACTTCTCTCAATCTAACCTCGAGTATGTCTCTGAAAATCTTTTCCAAATGGTCAAATCGACGATCTAACAAAGTGTCCTTGTCCAAGTGATAAATACGGGAAGTAGCTGGCGAGTTGGACACTTGTCAATTTTTGTTTTGACTATAGGGGTCCGAAATATCCCATGCTTGCATAGTCTCTGCTATGTATTTTAGATGAGCCTCAGCATCACTCGAGTCTAGCTCCCAAAATGGTCTTTCACACATTGTCTGTATGAGTTGTTTAGATGCTATAGTAAGCCATTGATGAAAAAATGAAATGAGATGATGTTTTTTAAACCCATGATGTGGGCAAGTAACTCCTGAAAAAGTTCCCAACACTTGTCAAAAGCTTCATTCTCATTTTGGAAAAAAGCTTGGATTTGAGCTTTGACAGAAATGGTTTTGTGATGTGGAAAGAACTTGGAGATAAACTTAGTCTGCATATCTCTCCCAGATAAAATAAAATTCGGAGGTAGTGACCATAGCCATGTCTTAGCTTTATCCTTTAAAGAAAAAGGGAAAAGTTTTAACCGGATAACATCTTGTGGGCAGGTTTGATCACCAAACATCTCACATGCTTCTTTGAATTCTCTAATATGGAGATATGGCTTTTCAGAATCCATGCCATGGAATGTTGGAAGAATTTGAATCATCCCATTATGAAAGTGGTACTGACCGACATTATACGGAAGTAAAATTCAACCAGGGGTGACAGTTCGCTCAGGAAATAAGATATCTTTCATGGGAAGATACGGTAACTCTTCCTCCCCAGCATCAACACTACCGAGCACAGACATATTGCTACCAAACGATTCAGAACCCTCACTCAGTGTTTGACTCAGAGTGCGACTTGTGATTGAATTTTTAGGTGAAGGAGGTGGAACCCAAAAGTGTGGAGAGTCGGTGGTATGAGAGTTGTCAGAATTAGCTTCAGCAGTGGGATTTTCGTGAACTTGGGTTGAAAAAGGATTTTGCATATAATCTTATGAGATATGTGATGAATTTTTTTTATAGGAATGAATCAATTTAGGATGGATTTCACTTTCTTAAGTATGACCAATTTACGTGATTCTCCGGCAACGGCACCAACAACTTGACGCGACCACAAATGTGTCTAAAGTGCGTGCTTTATAGGCTCAAGTGCAAGCCTGTCGCGTTAGTAATAATCTGATAAGTCGGGATCGTCTCCACATGGAATAGACATTGGCAGTTCTGAATAACGCAGGAAAATCTTATTTAATCTTCAATTGATTCCATAAAAGAAAAGAAAAGATGATGAGTGATGGTTTGAAATTTCCAATTGGTGATGAAATAAAAAATTAGAATGAACTACGTACACAAAAACAACTTAGAATTGTAAAGAGAATAGAAACGAATATGAAAGGAAATAGGTTAGGATAAAATCCCCCAATTCCTAGTAGTTTACCGTATAGAATACTAGAATTGTAAATTAAAATCTTCACTGAATCCACTCTTTATAGATCGTAAGCATTACATATATGAAGGAACTAGCCCGCATCATATGAAATAAAAGGTAAATATAAAGTGGTGTAGAACAATTATATTTGCATATTATTCTTAAACATCCTAAGTACCTAGGGCAAGAGATATTAAAAGATTTACTATGTTCGTATAATTTCCCTACACGATTAGTCAATTTTTAATTTAAATTTTATTTTCTACATAGGTAATTTACCTAGGAATGGGTTCATGCATCCCAACCCTTGAAGATTTAGCTAGACATGGTTTTATTAGATGAAAACAACATTGCAACTATGCATGGAATCATGTATCTAAGAAACAATTCTTCAAAAGAGAATTGCAAAACAATTGAGAATCGAATTGAAAGTAAAATAAAGAAACAAATAAGAGAATGGAAATTTATACATGGATTGAAGATTGAAATTTGTCACCACAACTTGGAAAGAGAATTGAACTGAATTTGTAATACTCATTTTCCTCCAAATTACAACTAGGGTTTCTAAAATATGAAATTGGCTGCCCAAAATAAGTCTCCCTTTTCTCTAGGGTTTGGCCTTTTATAATACCCAATTATCATTTTTACAGCTAATAAAAATTAATTATACAAGGATTTCCAAGAGTTGAAACCGGATCGGTTCTTTTTTTCTCCTACCAGACCGGTTAGATATCGGATCGGTTTGTTTTTCATCGGTTCTGTATCGATCCAGGGTCTATTGGAATGGATGAATTTCGGATCGGTCCACCCTAAATTGGATCGATCCTGTTTTCTTCAGCTTTGATTTTTTGTTAGCAACTTTGACTTGTCATAACTTTCGATCCAGATCTCCGATTTGACTGTCATTTCTTCCTACACACTTATGAGATGATGATCTTCAACTTTCATGTAGTCTTCAAATCCGAACTCTAAGTGTAGATTATGATTTTTCCCTTTGACTTGTTTTCTTTTGTTCTTTTCCTTTCTTCCGATTTCTTTCTTTCTTTTCTTGTACTAAATACCTATAAAATTAGTAAGACATACACGAAACTCGGGGTACTTATTAGAAGAACTCATTATAAATGATATGGGATAAAAGCAAATCAATTACGTTGTTCGAGATATTAAAATTACTAAATAAGGGGCTAAATTCAGAAGAATTTATGCTTAGTCATATGTTTATTTGATTTAGTCTCGGAATAAAACATGTTTGATTCTTAGGTAGTATTTTTATTGTAATGATCCCACATAGACTATGACGTATTGAAGAGTTTATTGAAGACATTGCGACGAAGCTTCAAAGGAATTTATAATGCTGAGGGTTTAATTGGTGCACCTTTATCCATCTTTCCTCAAATTGCATTCCGAGATCACTCAGGTATGAGTGAGTAATTTTATTTGAAATGCTACTGTATCATTACTTACAAGTATTCATGCCATTAATACTGTTAATGCTCCACAAATATGTATTAATGATTAACACATCATTAATCATAAATAAAAAATTAATTATGTGATGAAGCAATTTCTTATTGAGAGGCAAGTTAATATACTTACTCTATATAAGGTTCAATGTAATTTGTGTGATGCCACGCATGAAGATGTGTCAGTTCCAAGGACATCCGGTCAACTTTAATGATGTCGCAACCACCTAAAGATTCATCATCATCATCTATACTAGCAGGAACTCAAACTGTATCTAATTCATATAAGAATTATGAACAAAGCACAATTGCCTCTTCTTCTATATAACATTAAACAATATGACCTTCTGGGAGATTTTGATTTTTCACATAACCTTTTAATACTTTCATGTACATAATACAATAGTAATTATAATGTTAAGTCGGTACACATGCTTTTTTATGTTATTACATAATAGTAAATTTGAATTAAGTAACCTCCCAAATGGCTCATCCATCGAAAAAAAATAGATCGCAAAGTTCGACCTCTCTCACAAATGGCCCATTAAATGCACCATAACGTCAAATAACGATGGTGGAAAGTATTTTTTCAGCAAACAAAATGTGATCACAATATTCTTCTGAAATTATTTCAATTTTTTCACATATACTACTTTGGCACAAAGATAATTGAAGAAGAAGCATACTCTCATAATATCTTATCTCACATGTTTTGGCAACACAAATCGAATTACAATTGGAAGAAGTTATTGCATTAGAATATGGAAATCATGAGACTTTAAGTCATACAACTTCAGATCATCCATTGAGGAAGACTTCTAAAATCTCAAGAGTACCCATATGGGACCTTAAGGTCATGCAAAATTTGGAAAAACATTCTTTTTTTCCTCTCTTGATAGTTTATAACATGCTGGCGGTAGGTAAGTCCCCTTTTCATTAACTTGTGTTCCTGTAAATTAGTAATCCCATTTTTTAAGGTCGAGATGACACTTCATTCCGTCTTTTTTTTTTTAAATATTAAGTAAGGTTCTAATGATATTATCCCATATATTTTTTTCAATGTGAATGACAACCAAGTTATGTTGAATAGGCAAATGCTTCCAACAAGAAGGGTAAACAAATATTAATTTCTTCTTCTAAAAAATTTCAGCATCCTCATTACTATAACCACCCGTGTTATTAACATCATTTTTCTTATCATTCTTCATTGATATTTTTTAATGTTGATGAGTTAACTTGACTCCTTGATCTCTTACTCATTGATATTTTTTTCCAAATTAACCCCTGATTATTTTTAATTTCTTTCCCCATGAAACCTTGATTCCCTCAATATTTATCAATATCGTTTTACCCCTTAAAGCTTCAGGGGAGGATCCAACTTATTTCTCACCATTAAAGCCTTTTTTGTCTTAAAAATGGATGGTTTTGTGGAATCTATCTTCTATGCACAGTACAAATGCACTTACTATATTGTTTCAATCAGTTATGTTACGTTTTTGCACTGCATATTTTATAATTCTAAGATCCTTTGACAACATATCGAGATAAAATTCCATATGCTAGAAAACCATTCATTGTCCACAACAGTATCCCCCTTAATGTAAAAGATTCTTTTTGGAAGATGTCATAAGCACCGATTCCTTCCTTTGACAAAGTTTTCAGATCCATGGAGACAAATATACATATATATTAATCCCCAATTATTTTGGACCTGATATCAACATAGTAAACATCATGAACTTCCTCTTATTACACAACCTCAATTCATAGTTATATGTATTCAACGTGGCCGACCAATAACTATACCTACAACCAAGGGAATTATGAGGATTGATTCCATCTGTTGATAATTCGTATCGAAGGTTTCTTGGTTTCACGACAAAATGAGGCCATTTCTCATCAACTAGCTTCCAAGTTGGTAAGTTTGTTGGGTGACGCAACAGACCATCAATATTATATTATATGCATGCCACGTCAAAGACTTAGTAGTCTCTATAGATTCAAACCACCTTTCAAATATTTGAAAGGGATGGGAAGTACCGTAACACTTTAAAATGAACACCTTGTTTCCCTTAGTCCTTTTTTGTTCCGAAAAATCCTTATTTGCTTTATACCTTGATGTTAAACAAGTGGAACATTCATAGGCATTTTCAAACTCATTTTTGTAGAGTATACAATCATTATGGCAAGCATGTATCTTGTTACACTCTATTTCGAATACAAACAAGAAAAGTTTTTCCTCATTAGTGGATGTAAAAAATACAGTTTCATGAGGAAGAATATAAATAAATAGTGGCAATACATCTAAAAATATTTTATCAGACCACCCACTCTTGGCATTAATATTGAATAGCTTGATGATAAAAGATAACTTTGTATACTTTTTATAGCTTTCATACGATGGCTTCTCTGCATCTACAAGCAACTTTTGAAAATTTTCTACATTTCCCGTGAAGTCTTGTCTTACAACCTCGACCATCTCAATCATATATTCAACATTGTCCATGGGATTCATGTCGTAATCTTTACAAATAAGCTCACCTATACTAAGATTTGGCGATGTTTCACACTAATTTTTCTCTCCTTGCCTTTTCCATGTAGAATAATTGGATTGATTCCGAAGATATGCAAATGTTTTCCTTTTTATTTTACACCCATTTTTGCAACTATCTTTACATTGATTGCATGGGAATCGTATGAAGTTATCATCCTTCACGAAATTTCAAGCAAGAAAATTATCAACCCCTTATCTGTATTCTTTTGATAACCATTCCTTGTTCATCCAAGACCTATCCATTGCGAACCAAATATAATAACATCCATGAGTGAAATTTGCAATATTAGGTAAGTAATTTCCTAGGGCAATGCTTAGTTGTTGAAAGAAAATGCAATAAAGAAAAAAGATATATATTTTAAAGAATATAACCCATGAAATATCAAGAACCGTATTTTCAAAGAAAGATCCCGGTGTAAATTAAGTGGAAGAATAAAGGTTAGTAAAAAATATCAAGGACCAAGAAATATATCTAATGAATAAAAAAATAAGAATTATCACGAATCCAAGACTAATTCTCCCTAACATCAACCACACCCATTAAACCCACAAAATAACTATACATATCCTTTCGCATTTTCACAAGTTTATACATCACATCAAATACATCCCAATTATCTAACTTTATGCTCAAACATTATTAACAAATATACATATCTTAATACTTACATAAAATAGAAAAAATATTACTTTACGTTAAAACATATCATCAAATGCATAATGTCTAAATCGAAAACGTAAAAGAAATAATAAAACACATGATACAAATTCCAAATAGGATCAACAAATGAAATGAATCTTGGAATCAATTATGTTAAATGGAATAAAAATTACCACACAATGAAATATTTAGTTGCCTAATTTTCACATACGCAAAATGGCTTCCATATTCAGAAAAAATATAACTAGAATTAGCATTAATTATTGTAAACAAAATAAAAATCATAATAATTTATGTCTATGCACGCGCGCACGTGTGTGTGTTTGAGAGAGAGAGAGATTTCTAGTATAAGCAAAAAAAAAAGCAAAATGAGACAATTAATTTCAAATAATGAACACAACAATGCTTAAAAAAATTAAAACAATTGAATTGGGAAACCTATCAACACAATACATTTTTCTGGCATGAAAAACACAAACAATCACAATAAACTAGATCAAAGCTATAATCCCTCAGCCCAGATTTATGGATTGTCCGTAGTCAATCTGATCCGAGCATTAGGTGCGAAGTGCAGTGAAATAACCTACACAATGTTTCTAGTCCAGTCTTATTTTAAATAACGTTTCACTTGTTTAGCATGCGATTCAAATTTTAAATTTAACTACGTGAGGAACCCATGGGGAGCACCTCAGAGTCCAATCATTCAGAATTACTAACGTAATATAAAAGAGAGTACTTACTTTATAAAGATCTCAAAATACAATACCGCACCCAATTTGCCGTAACAAAATGAGGAAGTCGGTCAAATGCTCAGTGGGAAATATACAAATGTAGTATAGAATAGAATGGAAAATGGAAGACTATAACACGTTATTCCTACGTGCACATGTAACTACCTTATATATATATATATATATATATATATATATAATCTTACATATCCATATACTTTATGCATGAAACATATTACTTTCAAAAACCATATTTATCCAAAGTATATTTAACATTCTTATGAGAAAATTTAACGATTATTCATTCTTGACACTGCCCACTAACAACATTTGAAATGGGTATAATTTTTGGTAAACCTCTAACTATGTTTTGGGAGCTCAATTTGCTAATGTTATCATTCTTTATGTGACCCAGACGATTATGCCAGATTTCATTGTCATCAAGTCGGGCTAATATTTAAGTCTCATTACTCGAATTTACTGTGTAACATTTATCTGGGGTCCTAAGACCAATAATGATTCAATCAATATTCTCATTTAAAAAAAATTCTATTAGTTTTTGAGAATGTGAATGTATGGATGGAATCACAAAATTATGATATACTTAACAGATTAGCTTTGAGTCCTTTCACTAACAAGACATCTTTAAGAATAGGAAGTCCTTTTAGTGTTCCTTTGCCTATGATCTGAGCTGACACTCCACCCCTAAACAAAACATTGCCTCCAAAGAATTCAATTTCATCGGATAATTTAGTATCATCTCTGGTCATATGTTTGGAACATCGAGAATCTAAATACCTACCAGATGCAGTATGTTCAGCTTTTAAATCACTTAGGACTATATTGCACCTCATGTGAGGTATTAGACCGTATTTTCTAGCCAATATATCTTTAATTTTAACATTTTTATGAGCTTTTGGTTTAGAACTAGATCTATTACTCTTTCTCTTGGATTTCTTCTTAGTGTTCAAACTTTTTTTCCTATTTCTATAGTTAGTGTTTTAATTGGGCTGTCTAGGAAGTACATAACTATTTCTGCTCTGTCTAGAATAGTTAAAGTTTTTATAAACTTGTGATTTATAGACAGGCTTATATAGTCTTTTTTTTTAAAACACTCATCGAGACAGTGTTCATAAACATCGTAGTATGAACAGTATTGGTGGCTATAAGGTTGTCTCTAATTCCTCAAATCTTTAAAAAGAAGTCTATCCATTTCCTGAACATTAACCTTAGGTCTAATTGCAATAGTTTTCCATTAAGGTTCAAATATCCTTATAAGGGAGTAAACGTACTTATCCTTAGGTTCAACAGTAGGCTTTAGACAATTTTTCATCATAGTATCTGACCCTTTTTGTTTATTTTCAAAATCAAGTTTTATGGCTTGAAAATCAAGACATAAATCAATAGGTCTTTTTCCAGAAGACACATATTTTATATTTTAATAAGTTTTAGTTTTTGTCTTAACTTTTTGATCAAAACATATGCTTGTTTTGTCTTCGGAATTGGTTTTACTAGAGGCTGTACAATCTTCGAAATAGGTAGAATTATTTTCAAATTTGGAAAAAAAATTAAGACAGTTGAATCCTTTTCTTTAGATTTTTCCAATTCTATCAAAGTTCCATTGTATTTATTTTCCAAAATATCATTTGATTCGGAAAGTTCTTTAATTTTTTCAACAATTTTTTTTTTTTGGTTTCATAAGTCAGACATTGATTAATACAGTCCTCGGCGTTCTGCTTTACCATTAGACTTAAAGCTTCTATTTCCTCAATAAACTCCTTGATAGTATTTTTTAGTCTATTTGTCTTCCTAAGTGTCTTTGTGTAAAATGTGTGAAAGTCCGATAAATCATCATTTTTAGTCTCTTCTAGTGCAGTGTGTGATGTTTCCCCTAGTGATTCAATTTCCGTACTCACGTACCCATTCAATTCGTCATTAGAGCGATCACTTTTAATCACACACATCCTCAAAGCATTTTTAAAAGTAACATCAACACTATTATTTTTTAAGCAAATAGTAGATAAACCAGTAGCAGGCACTACATTATCAGGCATAACATATATAAGCATAAGAGTATCAGAATCAGTCTCAGGCATGTCATCAGAATAAAAATTTTTAGCAAAGAATGACATACAAGGGTCAAAAGTATTGGATGAATCAGACTCATCTTCTTCAGCGTCACTTGAGTCATCCTAGGTCTTACAAAGATTGGACTTATTATTGTTGTAGTTTAGTTTGACTCTACAAATTTTCGCATAATGACCATTTTACCACATCTATGACATGTGACATTTTTCTTATCAGTCTTGGTTTTATTAGTGTTATTTTTATCTAGATTCCTCTCATGAGGTCTTTTATTAGAATTATTGGAATAAGCATCCTTCCCTTGTTTAGAAGAAAAATTATTTCTAAATTTCAAACTTTTCTTCAAATCTTTAGACATTAGGGCAATCTGATTATCCAAGTTACTAAGCCACAATTTTCATCAGAATTCAATTCGATGTTAGGAACAACAAACTCTGGTGTGGTCGTTATGGATTAGAAGACTACATTGGGACTGGTGTGTCTGTTTTGGTTATTGGAAAGTTATTTCTTGAATTCTAGTTCTATCTCTATATTCCTAAGCTTGCTATTGCGAAGTTCTGGAGTTAAGCTTAGGTCATCTATTTCCTCAATTGCATAATTTTTTTATCAAACTTAGGTGTAAGTGATCTAAGAATTTTAAAAACTATCTTTATCCTATCATACATGATACCATCAGCATGCAATTTTGTAATAACATCAGTCAACCTAATTTAAAATTGATCAAAAATCTCAGTCTCAACTATAAGGAGTGTGTTATACTATTGAATCAACATTTGAGCTTTGGTAGCCTTAACACGGGTGTCACCTTTTTGGGCAGTAACCAGCATGTTCCAGGCTTTTTTAGATGTTGAACATATAAATATGAGTTTAAATTCATGTTCATTAACAAACATAAATATGGCATTTTTCCCTTTATTTTTATTGAAGTAGGTATATTTTTCTTCTTTAGTAAACTCACTGAAGAGATTTTTAACTCTTACATTACTACCATCTGTCAGCAGGCATGGTTGGATGATTATATCCAATTTTTATAGAATTCTAATAACCATCTTCCAAAGTCCCTTGAATGAAATCAATCATCATTACTTTATAGTAAGTAAAATTGGTTCCATCGAAGAGGGGAGGCCTAGACAAATTTCCAAGATGCTCAAATTTCTCGTCCATTAAAGATGTTTTTAAAACAGTTTCAAAGCAAAGGATCTAACAGTTTTTTAAAAACAAATACTCAGCTCTGATACCAGTTGAAAAGACTTACTAAGTTTTTTAACACAAGTTAAAATAGCTGAGTAAGTTCCAAATAGCTTTTTGAGGAAACTCTTTTATAAAATAGAATCAGTTAACATAAGATGTGTTTCAAGAATATGAACCAGTTACTGAAGTTCTTGGAAATAGGTTTTAAAATTAAACCCATGTCTAAGTTATAGCAGTAGTAGTGAAGGATAAAAAAGCATACTCGCGAGACAAGATTTTTACGTGGTAAAACCCCAAACTAGGGGAAACATCCATGGAGGTCTCTACACCCCAAATCAGAAAATCCATTAATAACAAACAAAGATTACAATGATTACAAGAACATATCATGCAACTAAGATCCTAAGACTAAGACATAAATTATACCTATACAAGCCAAGTTCTCTTACGCTAAGGTTTTTCTGATCAGACCTCTTAGTCCTTCCTTACACCTCCTTGGTCTTCGTCCTTGCGTTTTGTTTTTAGTGGCTCAAACAACCTTAACCTCTCTAGTGAACCACACTAACTATGTGTTCGTGCGAAGGTGATAGTGAACATGAAGTGACAACAATGTACATGAAAAGGATGCAACTCACTCCTCTCAAAGATTTATACAAATAAATCCTACAAATTACATATATTCTATATGCATGCAAATATTTCAAGTATCTCTTAAAAATCAGACTCCAAAAATAATTTTTCAGATCTGAAATAAAATCTTTCTGAAAAACAGATCTCAATGTTTCAAAACTTATTTATATACGAACTAATTTCACAAAATGTGAAACTTAAACTTTTTGAAACAAAACTTTCATATATGAACTATTATACAACTGCAAGTCTCTTTTTCAAAATAACTTAAAAATGGAGAACGTATCTACAAAAAATAAACATATACAATAGTAGATCAAAACAGAAATAGAGTAACAAAAACCCTAGATATTTCGTGTAATATATCTATAACTAAATCACACAGTTTCAAAAAATAAATATGAGATTTGTAGTGAGAGTGGTTCCTAAGAGTTATATAGGTTGAAGAGATTATTCAATCACCCAAAACGACACACCAAAAATCCACGGGAAAATCTAAACACTCTAACTCTCAAGGAATAGGTTTTCTGAGCTGATAAACATTAAGTAAGGTGTTTGGATTTTGAGAAAACTTTAGGGTTTGAAATAACGCCTGGTTTTTTCACTCTTTCTCTCTATTGTTTCTCCATTTTTGCTTCTACTCTCTCTTTTTTCTTTCAATTAAACAAATGACCAAAGTTCTCAAATAGATGACACTGGGGGACTTTTTACACTAGCGTTGGAAGGATCTTGAACTTCGAAGGAAATCAACGGCTAAGATCAGTTTGATAATTCAAGGTTTAAATAAAGGGCCACTAATGCGCTGCTTTTATTCACGCTCTAATTGGCTTAAATGGATTCAAAGCGTTGATTATATCTGATATAAGGTTTGATAATGAATATTACTTGCTATACTTAGAAAAAATACAAATCCAACTGTTATTATGGCAACACGTGTGAGCATCTGATCAATTCAAAAATGCGTGTTTTAGAACTTCAGAAAATACAAATTTCTACCACAATATTCTATAGTGCTTTCGGATTCTACCCAAGGGAGTTTTTAAGGGGCAAAAATATTTCAATTTAATCCCACAATGTTTTAAATCATGATTTTAAATGTTTAAAAATCATTTAAGAATGCTTTAAAATGTTTTTAAATTATTTTAAGAATACCTAAAAATATGCAATCATTTGTGCAAACACATTAACACCTATATGCATGAATTGTGTCCTATAGTGTTTTCAAGCGATTAAAATACTTCCCTTTTTGGTAGATGCATTTGTCTTGGACATGATGTTGTTGAAAATGAATCTTGTAGATACCTTAGAGATGAGGCTCATGAAATCTAATCCTATTTTATCACCATATCCAAACTAGTTGAAACTCCTATATAGTGCAGACTCAAGTGAGTCAACCATATAGTGTGTTTGTGACACCCCACTTAAATAAATGCCAGGTGATTAGGCCTTTATTAAATTAATACAAAATATCCAGTTGGTCCAATCTTAGCAACACAGTCAAAAACTTTTTAATATATACTAACCACCTAGTGTTTTAAAAGTTGGTGACACATTTTATCTTTTTAGTTAACTGGAAAGCACTAGATAATTAAATAATAACCCATTCCCATACATACATCAACCATATGATAGATAAAACAATAGAATCAATAAGGGTGTCTGAAATACACAAATCCAGTCTGAAATAATAATACATTCAGCCTTAATAAAACGAGTCTATAATATGGCTAAATAGAATAAAATCCAACATCTATGGAAATGTCTAAATGCAAATGGACAACATGTCCAACTGAATGATATAACTACTCATAATGAAGACGTGATAAATACTGAGGCGTCTAGTATCAAGGACCTGCAACTTCCACAGCAGCTACAGTACGCTAAAAGATTGAACATGATAAGCCCGGTGTCCCTGTGGAAAGGCACCTAAAATGTTTTACAAAAGAATAGAGATTTGGAGAAAACGGGTCAGAGCCCGAGTAAAATAGTTTAAAATTTTAGCAAGTGTTTAAACGCAAAATTAGCAAATATTATATACATGTTTAGTTTATGTGCTCTCACTTGAGATGCTCACCTCTCAATCAATGTTCACGGCTAACGTATATATATATCCTATCCTAATTATACTACCCCATCAAACTAGACCAACGCTAACTTATTACTACAAACGGTAACTTGTAACATTCACTCGTATTGCTCATACAATACATTTTAGAATTCTTCCTATCCATGCGTTAATTATAAATTTGATATTTAACATACTAGAGTTATCTTGGATATTATTATCTTTCTCTTCTACTAGGCGCACACAGTAGAATAAGTCATCAATATATATATATATATATATATATATATATATATATATATATATATATAAAATAGTATTGCACCCTTAGGCTAAGACCTCCTGGCGCATGCATACTCTGCTATCATCTTCGAGTACTTCCCGTACGAAATAAAGGATTATTGGTTCAGTATTTCACTAAAACCTTAAATTATATTCACATAAATTGGAGGTGAACACAGTTCCCAAGCAAATGGGTCCTACGCTCCCATTTAACCGTCGAAACTATCTTAGTTTCAGATAGCACGTATCCAAGGTTCTATGTTATGGGTATATGTATAAAATACCCCCAATGGGCTCATCAAGGTAAGACCATCTACCTCACGAAACCTCCTCCCGATAGAAGTAGTGTAGGTATGTCATACACATAATATATCATACAATAGGTATACACACAACACACAAGTCAAGTACGCATTATATTTCTCTATAATACTCACGGTTATTTGTAACGTACTATTATTCTCTCTATATTATTTCATCAAAAGTGATTCACCCATATAAGGCCTTTTATTTCCATTTTATCCATAGCCCAAGTTGTTAACCCAAATATCACCATACTCGTTCTCACAATAAAATTCACTTAAATATCATTATAGGTCATTTTCCTTCTCTCGAAGATATTACGTTAAATTTAAACTTGTTGGACTAAAAAGTTTCCATTTTTTTAATTCTCATTTGAAGTGCCAAAAATCTCGTTCGAACGAAACTTCGAATGAACGTAATATCAGAAATCTCGTTAATAAGGTCATTGGAATGGGTAGGTTTAAACGAACTTCAAACGAAAGAACCTCTTAAATATCATTATAATTCTCATTGAAATTCTCATTCGAACATAGTTGTTCGAACGACTTCCCCAGGTCATTCGAACGAGATTAACCCAATTTGTCCCCTTCCTTTATGACTTACATTTTTACTCCTTTTTGTTCACCCAAACCAATTGAAATTTCACCCAACTCAAAAACCAAGTTTTCTAAATCTTTTCTACAAGTAATTGAATGCTTTTTAAAACATAACATCTAAACCTTATCATTCTCATGAAAGAATGGATTAAAATATTAAACCCTCAAAACTCTAGGTCTATCTTTCCACCATTAAAGTCCAATCTAAACCTAGATATAATTTCATGATAATCATGCATAAATATCAGGTTCCATATTCTCTACATATGATTACTCAAACTACATGCAATTCCTACCCAAAGAATTGATTTAACATTCAATTTCACTGCCAAATTCATAATATCATGAGTATTTATTCAACTCTGCCCTAACATGGATAACATATACACATAATTGAGCAAGATAAAAACCTTAGCCATTTTCTTAGGCCTGATATATTGAAGAAAAAGGGCATGGTTGTGGTCCTCTCTCCCTGATCTACAATTTGGTGGTGGTTTTGGTGCTTGATGATGACTTTTGGCCATAAAACTCCCAAGAACTCTCTCTTTCTCCCTCAAGTGCTCTTTCTTTGTTTTGGTAACTGTAAACTCTAAAGTCTCTCACATGATTTCAGATATAACCTCTCAATTTTCGTTTATCTTTCTTCCCCAAAATTTCAAAGCACCAAAATACCCTTCTAGGGTGCCAGTTTGGACTAAAAGTGCTCCGAGACCTAAACTAAACCCCCGTGTAGAATTTTTTAACTATCTCGACCCTTCCGGGCACACTGGTGCACTCAAAATGACCATATGAAGTACCAAAAGTTAATTTTTTATTTTATTTCTCAAATTAAGTCCCAACACGCCTGACACGCGCATCCCGACTAAATTTATTGTGACAGTCGTATTTCTCACTCACGACAATCATAATATTTTCTTATCATTATTATTACTCCTTCACTAATTAATATTGAATATAAATAAATATTAACCCTTATCTCGCTAATTAAAAATTTATTTAACTCGGATTAATTATTATAATTTAATTTAATTCATCCAAATTTAATTCACATTTAATCCAAATATGTAAATCATAAAAATATACGGGGTGTTACAGTGTTCTCAAGATTTTCAATGACTTTTTATCCCCTCCACATAATATGGGAACATCGTCTACATAACTGAAATGAGAAACTAGAGGCACTCCATTAGGCAAAGAGAAGCGTTCGACTTTATTAGTTTACATAAAGATATTTAACCCTTTAGATAAAGCTTCAAGTGCTAGAATGAAAAGTCTCATAGATAATGGATCCCATTGCCTTAATTTTTTAGAAAAATGATAAAATAGTTCAAATTTTCCATTAGGAATTAAATATGTATGATAGTTAGAAATAAGTCTCCAAACCATATCAATCCAAATCTCTGCAAATCCAAATTTTTGCAATAACTTAGTTAAGTAAACCCAAGACATCATATCGTAAGCTTTAGCCATATCAAGTTTTAAAACCACATTACCACCCACATATTTCTTCTTAAGTTATTGTATGACCTCTTGATATTATCACTGATTTCCTCACCTTTCACAAAAGCACCTTGTTGAGTAGAAACTGTAAAGGGCAGAACTAAAGCTAGTCTATTTGTTAATAGTTTGGATAGAATTTTATTGAAAAAATTGCATAAACTTATAGGTTTGAGGTCATTTAAAGAATAATGGGATTTGAATTTAGGGATAATGGCAATGAGGGTACTAGAGGAGAATTGACTTTAGGGACAAGGGAAATGAGGGTACTAGAACAATCAACCCGAATAGTGGTAGCCAAAAAAAAATCCGCAACAACATCCACAACATCATGTTTAATTATATCCCAAAATCTCTTTAAGAAATGGCTAGAGAAACCATTTGGGCTAAGGCACTATTGGTATTATGCTAAAAAATAACTTTCTTGATCTCATCTTATGTAGAAATCTCACAAACAAAGGAATTACTAATCCCAAAAATCACGTATCTATATGCTCTAAAATACCATTGTCCATATCTTGATCTACTAGAGTAAGTTGGTCTTTATAGAATTGAACTACCATGGTAGTAATACTATATGGACCAATTTAATTTCCATCACTATCTTTCATTCTATGAATCGACATTCTAGCTTTTTGGGCCCAATAATGTTCTTCACATTTTATTAGAAAAGAAGCATTACTTCTAGTCATCTCCAACTTTGCTCTATTATTAGTAAACGGATTTACATGATACACTTCTTGACATCTCATAACCTTATCCTTAGCATTTACAGCATCTTGGAATATGTTCCTAAAGGTATTTTTACCCCACAACTTCAAACAAACTTCTAATCTCTTCATTTTATTCACAAATGTCCTGATACGCTTGGGTTCCAACTCCACGCACTAATTACTTCTAATTATATCTAATAAGTCTTTATGCCTAGCAAAGAAAATCATAAATTTAAATTATTTTTGACTGAATCTGAATTCAAACTACATTCTAGGATTGTTGATACCAAATTTAATCTGTTGACATGGACCACTCACGTACAGACACGTGTTTGCCAGCGTGGCAATTATGTTTCTATCGAGGAACTCAAAACCACCTAGCAACTAAGAAACCACGAGGAACTTAAGACAACCGAGCAACTAAGAAGCCATGAGGAACTCGAGACCACCGAGCAACTAAGAGGCCACGAGGAACTCAGGGGCTCCGAGCAGCTCGATCGTGTCGAGCTACTTAGGCGGTCCGAGCAGCTTAAGCGGTCCGAGGTATTTAGGCGGTCCGAGCAACATATCATTATGATCAGGATAATCAAGGAGATGACTGCGCATTAAATGCTTATTTATTACCATAGAGATGTACATGTCTACTAGATAACAATGCATTGTCCTTTCATTTGTACAGCCTCAAGGCTATAAATACATTGTAACCTCCTCATTGGGGGGGACGGAAATTTCTTGAGCAAATCATACCTCGAGAATTCTAAACAAACAGTTAGTAATAACAAAAACAGTGGACGTAGGCCATTCTTATAAGGCTGAACCACTTTAAAAATCTATTGTCTATTATTTCATTACTCTTTTTTATCTGTGATTAAAATAATTAGGTCAAATCTAATTTTTTACATCAACAGATTGGCGCCGTCTGTGGGAAATGACTGTAATTATCATTTTTCACCAAAATAATTCATCATCGATGGCTGATCATCCTGAATCCAGCAATCAAAACGCTGGGATCCCTCTGAATCCTCCATCTACTCCTCCAAATGTTCAAGATCTGGCTGATATAATGGCTAATTTGGCCCAAGGGCAAACGACCATGCAAGAAACCATGCATCAACTCATACAAACCGTTCAGGGAAGAGTGCCATCCCAATTAGGGCAACGAAGCGTTCAGAGAAATACTCGTTTACTCTCTTCGCGAAATAGACAATCGTTATTCCCAGAGGAATCTCAGTCCAGACACACCGATTCATATCATAGTAAGAGATCCAACGATCCTTCTTATCAGCCTGGACGGACTTCCTCGGTACGAGATACAAACACTCAACAAAACATCACTCTATTTCCAGAAAGGACAAGTCTCTTGAAAGATTGAGTAGAGTCTCTCCTTTTGATCATTTGGGTCCTACGAGGAATAGAAGTCCCCCTAGGACTATGTCGAGGAACTCTCAACGACCATCTGATTTAAAGGAAGGCTCTGCCCAATCACGACCAGCTGCTCGTCATGAAAGATCCCAAGAGGCAAATTCAACATGATTAGTTGCTCGAACCAATAGGGTCAAGGAAGAAAATGATGCATGGAAGGGCTCAAATTAAAGGTTGGAGGATAGATTAAGGGAGATGGCTAAAACTAAAAATCCTCTACAAAGAACTTTTGTCCGAGGAACACCATTCATACAAGAGATTATGGACTTTCCCACACCGTCAAAATTAAAAGCCCTGGTAGTAACAAAAAAATATGATGGAAAAACTGATCCTGTTCTCCATATAGAATAATACCAGGCAGCTGATGATATCTATGTTGTTCCAGATGAGATGCGATGCAGGGAATTTTCAGGAACCCTTACCGGATCTGCTCAGATGTGATACAATAACCTTCCTCGGGGGAAAATTACGACCTTCTTTTAGCTAGCAGAACTCTTTATTGGAAATTTTTGTTTTGGACCAAAGCCAGTCAAATGGGTAGCACACTTGCTAAGTGTTAGACAGAAGGTAGATGAGAGCACCGGGTATTGTATTACTCGTTTCAATAATGAGAAGCTCGTGGTAATTGATTACGAGGAGAAGATAGCAATTACTGCTCTGATGAGTGGACTGTTGCCAGATAAATTGTACTACACTCTAGCTAAAGATCCGCCTAGAACCATGGCAAAACTAATGGCAAAAGCAGCCAAGATAATGAATGCCGAGGAAGTTATGGCTGCAAAAAAGAATATGGACACCAAAGAAACCAAGTTTGAGGTTGATAAGCCTGAGAAGAAGGAGCAAAAGAACAATGGTGGTAACAGGTAGTCAAAAGAGAAGCAAGCATTGGAACAATTGAAGAAAATTAGAAATTATACTCCTTTGAAAGTAGATATAAACCACATTCTGGAAGAGATCAAGAACAACGAGGAGCTGAACTGGCCAGAGAAAATGAAGGCAGATCCTGACAAAAGGAATAAGTCCAAATATTGCGAGTTCCATAAAGATCATGGTCACATGACTAAGAATTACATAGCTCTTCAGAATGAAATTGAAGCACTCATCAGACGAGGAAAGCTGACCAAGTATGTTGATCGTCGAAATGGTGGAAAGAACAATGACCGAGCAAGGCAGAGGTCTAGATCTCCTCGTCGAGCAAAAAAAGATAAGAAGAGAAGTCATAAAGAAGACCCGGATGATGACCAAGACGACCCCGATCTCCCCAAAAGACCAAAACAGCCAGAACGTGAGGTATTCTCTATCCATTTTGGATCATTTGAATGTAATGTCATTATAGGTGGAGATGCAGGAGGCGAAGATATGACTGCTGAGAGAAAAGCTTACCTTAATGAGGCTCAAGCTTGGACGTACATTCAGCGAATAAATCTGGCTGAAGATGATCGCCCGAGGAAGGTGAATAAGGACAAACTGGTCATTCGTTTCTCTAAGAACGACTTGGCCGACATACTATATCCTCATGATGACCCATTGGTGATCAAGATGAGAATGAAGGAAGTGGTGATTTCACGAGTACTGGTAGACAATGGTATCTCGGCAGATATCATGTTCTATCCATGCGTTGACAGTTTGAATTTGAAATTATCCCAGTTGGAGCCATACCATAGACCCCTCCTTGGTTTTACTGGCGAAAAGGTTTTTCCACTTGGGATGATCAAGTTGGATACGCTTATTGTTACATGGCCTACTTGTCGAACGAAAAGAGTACGCTTCTTTGTAATGGATAAAAATGTCCAATCAGCTTACAGCATCATCATGGGAAGTGTAGGACTAAAAAAATTAGAAGCAGTACCATCTACTGCACATTAGTGTTTAAAATTCCCAACCAATTTTGGAGTAGGAGTGGTAAAGGGCGACCAGAAAGTAGCTCGGGAATGCTACTATTCATCTGCCGAGCAGGAGGAGCATAAAGAATACATAAAGAAGACTACTACTTACCAAATAGAAGATGCAGAGATTGAAACATTAGACCCTAGAGACGAGTCCCAACTCGTGAAAGGAAAGGTCATAGAGGATAATGAGAATGTCATTCTTGACGATGAGAATCCAGAACGAACAACTCAAATTGGTGCATCCTTGAATGAATCAATAAAACAAGAATTGATTGCATTTCTAAGGCGAAGAAAGAAGACTTTTGCGTGGAGTCATGAAGACATGCCAGGAATAGATCTGAATTTTTTGTGTCACGAGTTCAGTCCTAAGAAAAATCAAGCTATACAGGAGGAAGTAGAAAAGCTACAAAAAGCCTCTTTCATTGAGGATGTCAAATATTTTGACTGGCTAGCAAATGTGGTGATGGTAAAGAAGAAAAATAACAAGTGGAGGATGTGTGTAGAATTCACCGACCTTAACAGGGCATGTCCGAAGGATCATTTTCCTTTACCCCGAATTGATCAACTAGTGGATACTACCTCGGGGCATGAACTATTAAGCTTCATGGATGCTTATTCTGGTTATAACCAGATTAAAATGAAGCCTGAAGATAGGGAGAGTACCTCTTTTATTACCCCAAGGGGAACTTATTGTTATAATGTTATGCCTTTTGGACTAAAAAATGCAGGTGCTACCTATCAGCGGTTGATGAACAAGGTGTTGGTAGAGCAAATCGATCATAACATGCAAGTTTATGTTGATGATATGCTAACGAAGAGTAAGAAAGCTGCTGATCATCTAGTTGACTTAGGCCAGACCTTTGATCAACTATAGGAATATCAAATGAAGCTGAATCCCACCAAATGCATATTCAGAGTACAAGAAGGCATGTTTCTCGGATATATTGTTAACCAACGAGGAATTGAGGTGAATCCTGAAAAGATCAAGGCTCTATTGGAGCTGCGATCTCCGACAACAAAGAAGGAAGTGTAAAGTCTCGCAGGGCGAGTTGCAGCACTTAATAGGTTTGTGTCACGAGCAACTGATAGATGTCTCCCATTCTTCAAAACACTCCGAAAGACTTTTGAGTGGAATTATGAATGCGAGAAGGCCTTTCAAGAATTGAAGAAATACTTGGGAACACCTCCATTGTTGTCCAGGCCAGTGATGGGAGAGAAATTAAACTTGTATCTGGCAGTTTCAGAGAACGCAGTTAGCTCGGCGTTGATAAGAATGGAGGATGGAGTGCAAAAACCTCTCTATTACACTAGCAAGGCCTTTCGAGGAGCAGAGATCCAATATCCAAGGCTGGAAAAGTTAGCACTGGCGTTGATCGAAGCAAGTAGAAGGATGAGGCCATACTTCTAAGCTCATACTATAGTTGTGTATACAGACATGCCGTTAAGGAAAGCTCTGCACAAACCAGAGAAATCAGGAAGATTGATGTATTGGGCTATAGAATTGGGAGAATCCGATATAATTTATGAGCCTAGGTCGTCACTTAAAGGGCAAGCAGTGGCAAATTTCATCATCAAGTTCACTATCCAAACACCTCCGAAGAGCAGAAGTTGAATACTGACCAACCTATGGATGTTAAAGAATCATCAAATTTTAACACCGATCAACTTAAGTCGATGACGAGCAAGAAAGGATGATCAAATAGTAGTGAGAAGCGTTGAGGAGGATAAAAGAAAGCATCAAATATTCCACTGAGGAACTCTGTCTGACCTAGAATTTGACAAGGAGATACCTGTGTGGAATTTATATGTAGATGGCTCTTCTTGCACCACAAGTAGTGGAGCATGGGTTATTTTAAACAGCCCTGATAAAATTAATGTGGAGTATGCTCTGCGTTTTAATGTAAGGCTTCTAATAATGAGGCTGAATATGAAGCTATGATCGTGGGTCTCAGTCTAGCCAAAACTATGAAAGCGGAGCAGGTCAGTGTATACATTGACTCATAGTTGATTGTAAATCAAATGTTGGGAGTGTATGCAGGAAAAGGAGAATTAATGATCCAATATCATACGAAAGAAATGGAGATTTTATCGAGCTTTAACGCAGTGCAGTTAATTAGAATACCAAGATTGGAGAATGCAAGAGCAGATGCCTTAGCTCGATTAGCCTCAGCCACACGCACCGAGCTACGAAGAGCAATCCCAATAGAAATTCTAGTTGATCGGAGCATAAATGAGGATCTGATGATGAACTTCATTACCCTTGATTTAGGACCATCTTGGATGGATCCCATGAGGGCCTATATTGAGGAGGGGGCTTTGCCAACTGATAGACTCGCAGCCAAGAAATTAAAGTTTAAAGCTGCTCGTTATGTATTGACAAATGGCATTTTATATAGACGAGGAATTATAGCGGGGTTACAAATATGTGTCCACCCCTCCGAGGTGAAAAATTGATTGAAGAGGTCCATGAAGGGTCTTGTGGAGCCCATGTAGAAGGTCGGACACTCTTACGAAGAATAACAACACAGGGGTATTATTGGCCGATGATGAGAGTTGATTGTACATCTTACGCAAAGAAGTGTGATAAATGTCAATGTTTCTCCTCTATCCGAAGAACTCCCCAAGCATTACTAACACCCATCACGTCTCCTTGGCCATTCTCCATGTGGGGAATAGACTTGCTCGGGCCACTTCCAACGACCCGAGGAATATTTAAATACCTCGTAGTCGCTGTGGATTATTTTACTAAATGGGTAGAAGCGGATCCTTTTATTGATATGACGTATGACAAGTTGTATCAATTTATTTGGAAGAACATCATTTGTAGATATGGTCTTCCCCATGCATTCATTACAGATCATGGAACTCAGTTCGACAACGAGGAGTTCGCTGCATATTATCATCCGTCAAACATATTGAAGACCCACTCTGCACCAGGCCATCCCCAGAGCAATGGACAAACTGAGGTGATGAATAGAACGCTACTGAATGGTTTAAAAAAATGAATGAATGATGCAAAGGAAAATTGGATTAATGAGCTACATTCTGTGTTGTGGGCTTATCGTACTACACCGTGAGCAGCAACAGGAGAATCTCCATACATGTTGGTCTTTGGAAGTGAAGCTATTATACCTGCCGAGTTGGGCCTACCCACATACAGGGTGCTGAATTTCAATTCTCCAATCAGTGACTTGATGAGGCGATTAGATCTAGATATGCTCGAAGAAGTTAGAGAAGGAGAAGCAATCAGGAATGCTGCATACCAACAACGAACAACTCTATTTTACAACAAAAGGGTAAAGAAGTGTGATTCGAAGGAAGGAGACTATGTGCTGAAGAAAGTAATTCAAAAGTGCAACAAACTCGAAGCTAACTAGCATGGACCCTACAGAGTAACAAAAGTTGTTTGACCAGGGACATACAGGATTGAAACCTTGGAGGGAGAAGAATTTAAGAATGCATGGAATGCAGAGCATCTACGCAAGTATTATCAGTAGTTGGCATTCCTATGTAAATGCAGTTTTCTTCAGTATGAATAAAGTGTTGAATTATTTACCCAGTTTCTCTCTTTTTGTTGAAATTTTTCAAAATTTTAGTGCTACACAATACGCATCAAAATCTGAACCAATATCCGATTGGTCGGAAAATTAATCTCCTCCAACTCCAGTTGGTCAGGAATCAATATCCACCAACTCCGGTTGGTCGGCAAATTAATATCCTCGAACTCTGGTTGGTCAAGAATAAATATCCACCAACTCCGGTTGGTCGGCAAATTAATCTCCTCCAACTCCGGTTGGTCGAAAATTAATATCCACCAACTTTGGTTGGTCAACAAATCAATTGCAATCAACTTCGGTTGGTTAAACTAAGCAGGATCATGTGATGTAAGTCGTTTCATTGCTTAGAATCAAAGAGTGATAAGTCACTATAATAAAAAAATAAAACATATCAAAATATGCATGTATTCACAAACAAAGATATTCTGCAAGATACTTAGAAGAAAATAAAATAGTAAAAGATGAAAAAATTTCTTCATTCAAATTAAGAAGAATTACATATGCTGTGAAAACTACAAGTCGTTACATCAAAGACCCTACTCTATTGGTTTTTTCCCTTGTGCCTTCGAAACAGGTTCTACTCCAGCAGGAGGATCATCTAAATCATAAGGAAAGTTTATGAAATTTACATCTTGAAGCATTCGAACATTCATCACTGATGATGATCAAGCAAATGCTCTGGGCGATATATGTCAAAATTTGAATGAAGACTGTAATTACCGAGGTACATTGAAATCAAGCACTGAGGAATTGCTCGAGCAGGAATCCAACTCATGTTGAGCTTAAAAGGAGGCACGGGCAACTTAAGCAACCTGGGATCATAATAATCCCATAAGTAGTGACCCCGCTCCACCTTTAACACGCACAATGCATTCAGCCACCCTTGCTTGTACCCTTTATTATTTGACTATTGAATCCGATCATCAAGATGGTAAAGGGCTTCATTGTAGCTAGCCATTCAAAATTCTCTGGGCTGTTTGTGGAACTGGTAAGTTAACCTCTCCAGTTGCTCATGGAGATTCTTCACCAGGATTTCCTTATTTTCCAAGGCAGAGCTTTGTGTGGAAAGTTGCTCGCTGAGGTTCAGATTCTTCTTAGACATCTCTGATAAAGCTTGGTTCTTTGCCATCAATTGAATTGCCTGATTTTCCAAAGCTGCTTGAGTTCTTGCATCTTCAATAGATATCCGACCAGCCCTTGCTCGTCCACAAGAAGAGGTGGAAGGTTCAGATCTTTTTAGAGTTTCCAATTCATCTCTTAAGTTGGTATTTTTGACCTCTAAGAAAGAGAAACCTTCATCAGTGACAGGGACCAAGGCCCCTGAGGAAGATGTGGCAGACTTAAGTTGTTTAACCTCTCCCTATAAAATAAGATTTTCCTGCTCTAACAACTTGGCGATATGCCTGTGTTCTTCAACCTCAAGTTTCAAAATGCTCTCTTTCTTCTTATAAGCAGAGATAAACTTATCATATTCTTTGTCAGCACTCAGTTGTTGATATTTTTTCTTATACCCTTGGTGCAAAAGGGTAAAAGACTCCTTATATTATTGTTGGACTTCATCAATGGTACCCTAGAGATCTTCAATCATCTCATAATATGCCACATTATTGGCTACTGCACGATCGAGCAAACACTTAAGATACTGGTAAGCTTCAACTGCTCATTCAGAAGCATCTGAACCTAGGATATCAATGATTTGAGCATCATTCAGATCTGCACGACCAGCCTTGAAATAATCATTGCATTTTTTCATCAGTTCGGTGTCATGAGCTGACAAGAGCTCCATCCTAGCCATAAACTAGTAAAGAGAAGAGATAGAAAGAATCAATAAGAATGCAGTTAGAGAAAGTAGAAGAAGAAGTCAAGACAAATAACCAAAAGTTTGAATTTTATTTCATCACAAAAAGAAGTACATAGTCCAAAATTACATTCAACAAAAAACAAAAGAAAGATACGAACAACTCTACACCTTCTCCTTGTTTCCTAAGATTTCCTCGGAAGGTTTGGACGAAGAGGTTGGTTGCTCGGAGGGCAATGAAAGTTGTTCAGAGGTTAATAAAAGATGCTTAGTAGAAGTGTTTGCTGGTTGGGGCTGCTCGGAGAAAGGTTCAACAGCAAGGACCTGGTCCCCAATTATCATGGAAGATTCTTCTATGGCAGCTTCATCCTCTTCTTCTTCTCCAGGAGAGGGAGGAGGGCCATGAGTGTGTCGCTGGAACAGTTCAGAATTCTCAGTGACTTTTAGCTCTTGCAGAGCTGCAACCCATCCATCCCTGAAATATTTAAGGCTGGCAAGCTCCATTTGAGAGGACATAGCAGCCAGGTTCCAGCCTTTGTCCCAACCAGCGCTGAAGGACTTCTTAACAGCATTTCTTCTTTCTGCCTTCTCCGAGGAAGTCCTCTCAATAAGAAGTTCCTCGGCAACCTTCAATTTCCCTTCCACCTCCTATTTCTGACGATCAACATCATGAAGTCTAATAACTTCCCCTTCAGAAATTTTGAGCTTATTCTCAAGCTCTTCAACATTCTTGAGCTTCACCTCAAGCTATTTATTATTCTTCTCAAACTCTCTCAATTTCTTCTCCAATCCTTTGGAGGCTTTCACAGATCGATCTATCTCTTGCTCAACGGACTTAACTCGCTTCTCCCAAGCAACTTTACTTTCATCATACTTCTGATGAGAGTCTTTCAAAGATTGGGTTAAACCAGTAAAAGCCTTTTCTACTCCATCCGAGGAACTGGAGGCCCTGATGGCTTCATCCCTTTTTACAATGTTGTTGGAACACGTTACCAGCTGAGAAATGAAATAACTATAAGTCAATGTATGAACATAGCATTAAAAAAATGAAAGCCTCAGATCAATAATACTTCCTGAGGCAATGTGTTGAGCAGCTAGAGCAGTAACTCTCTCACGAGTAAGAGAGTTTTCAATATCAGGGACCTCTGGGATAGTCTAAGATTTTACTAAGCCCACAGCGGAGCTCGGGGGAATAAAAGTTAAAACACCACCTTCAACAGATGATGGTTGAGAGACTGGTTCAGCAAGTCTCTCAGAAATATTTTTCTTTAACCTCCTTGGAGGAACATGAACATTCTCAACTAAGGCCGTTGTCTTAGTTGGTGATATGACAATAACCTCACTAGGAGGAGCGATATCAACAATCTTGCTTGGGACGACAGGGGGCTTTTCAACGATCTTGCTCGGAGCCACAAGGGGCTTCTCGCCAAATTTCTTGGTAGCATCAGAAGGGGGTACCTCTACAGTCTTTACCCCCTCTTCTGGGACATCTTTTTTACTTCTCTTTGCCTCCACAGTAGGAGAATCAGACTTGTCAAAAAAGGAAGGATCTTTTCTTCTCTTCATTATGTCACCAATAGGAATATTTAGGAATATTTGACATCTGAAGAATAACCATCCACACTAGTATCAGCAGCTGGTACTTGGCCAATGTCAACCACCACTGGACGAGCAGTAAAGGATGAAGTATAACTCTTGTACTACAATAAAATAAGAGGCAGATCTAATGTGTTCCTCGGCCACAGACTGGTGCAAACTCTAGATAAGTTTCAAATGCTTTAAATTAACCTCTGTCTCCTTTGGAGATTTTCTTTTGCTGTCAACTGCAAATAATAAAAAAATTAAATGTCAGTGATACATTTTATCAAACATCAAGAAAATGAGATTTCAAAAAATAAAAAAAAACAACCTATTCCGTTGCCATAAGGGGGACACCTGGGACCCTGTTATACATCATCTCCATTTAATGGAGCATGTTGCCAATTTTTCATAACAACCCCATGTTCAAAGTAATCCCTATTGGCATCTCGAAGATTGACAACTAAAGCCCTATTCAAAAAACTAGTTTTTAAATAAAAAGTACTATCGCGACAACCCATCTGTAGCAAAACATAATTTCTGGAATTCCTAAACGGGTTTCATGAATTTGGTTTAACCTATGGACTCCATTAACTATTCTCCAAGTATTCGGTGCTATTTTTGCAGGAACAACGTCAAAATATTGACAGAACTCCAAACATAAAGGATTTGGAGGAAAAGAAAAGCCACATTCGGCCACAAAGAGACTAGGGAACCAATGTCCCTCAGCCAAAGAAAAATAGTCAGAAGGTTCAGAAAGTTCTTCTAATATGACCCATGAAGGAATTGAAAATTCAAAATGAAATTTGTCAAGAGATTCAACAGGGTAAACCATGATGAACAAAATAAGTAAAAAAGAAGGAAGAAGATCTTACAGGAGAAGAGTGAATCAGTTGACAACGAACAATGGAAGAAACGAACGCACAAGATAGAGAAGAAATGAAAAGTTTGAAGACACAGGTTTGAAAAGTAGAAGACGTTAGAATTTTTTCCATGTTTAAATACTTTACCTCGGGAATAGAGAAAGGTAATGATTAATAAGAAAGACGTTTGCGTATCCGGCGGCTAAAAGAAGAAAAAGAGAACAAATATCGAAGCGATCATGAATATTTAAAATATTTATGAGTCCTGATATTGTGCACCCAAAAAAGAAGTTATATACGGCGAATGCTCTCCTAAAAACTATACAACAAATGCAGTTTTTAAGCAGAATGTTCCATACTTTTCTTCAACAGCAAACTATGAAACATTGGGGGCTTTTGTTGATACCAAATTTAGTCTGCTGACATGGACCACTCACTTACAGACACGTGTTTACCAGCATGACAATTATGTTTCTATCGAGGAACTCAAGACCATCGAGCAACTAAGAAACCACGAGGAACTCAAGACCACCGAGAAACTAAGAAGCCACAAGGAACTCGAGACCACCGAGCAACTAAGTGGCCACGAGGAACTTAGGGACTCCGATCAGCTCGATCGTGTCGAGCTACTTAGGTGGTCCAAGAAGCTTAAGCAGTCTGAGCTATTTAGGTGGTCCGAGCAACATATCATTCTGATTAGGATAATCAACGAGACGACTGCGCATTAAATGCTCATTTATTACCATACAGATGTACATGTCTACTAGATAGCAGCGCATTATCCTTTCATTTGTACAGCCTCAAGGCTATAAATACATTGTAACCTCCTCATTGGGGGGGACGAAAATTTCTTAAGAAAATCATACCTCGAGAATTCCAAACAAACAGTCAGCAATAACAAAAACAGTAGACGTAGGCCATTCTTCCAAGGCTGAACCACTTTAAAAATCTATTGTCAATTTTTTCATTATTCTTTTTATCTGTGATTAAAATAATTAGGTCAAATCTAATTTTTTACATCAACAAGGAGAGTGATCGGAATTCATTCTATCAAGATTCTTAACAACTAAAGATATGAAACTTTGCATAAAAAAGAGGTTTCACAAATAATCTATTCGGACGAGAATAAACTTGACCATTACTCCACATAAATCTTAAACCCAAATATCCTAAATCCAAAAGTTGGCATAAATTTATAATGGAAACAAAATCAAGATGAGCATTGTTGTTAATTCTAGCACCCCTAAATCTTTAGGTTCATCTACTTTATAATTTAAATCTCCTCCCATGAGCCAAGGACCTGTCCAATCATCAGCCAAAATTTTCATACAATCCCATAGGTCTGATCTATCCACTCTATCACATTTAGCATAGGGAGAGGATATTTTAGTGTTAAAAGCTAATGAAGGATGAGATACTTCCACCGACAAAATTTGAGAGGAATTTAATTCATTAGAGATATTAATACCATGATGCCAAAAAATCTAAATTTTCTTTGGCAAATTAAATCTGAAACCCTCAAAGTTTAGTTTCTTCTAATCTGCTCACAGTCTTTAAAAGGAATTATAGATTATATGAGTATAAAAAATATCATAATAAGGAGATATATGAAAATAATCACAAATACATAATGCAAAGATCACACACAACAACTCTATACGTGGTTCAGAAACTTGCCTACATCCATGGAGAGGTTATTGTCTATTATAGTGTCTCTCAACAAAGTTTGTTACATCCTTTTGCCCCGGGTCAGGGTGTACAATTTATAGGTGAATCGTCTTAGAGTTTGATTTATGTAAGGAACTCAAAATAACACGTGGATATACCAAGGAGTACCTCAATATCTCTTTCAAGATTGTTGGTACCTGATTTGACTATATCCATAAGAGTTCTATAATTAAAATACTCGCATATAAATTGACTGTTGATTTAGGCCAGGCGGGGTTTTAATAATTTTGCATTGGTCGGATAATTCCACGAGTTGTATTAAATTGGATCCCACAATTGCCCCTAAAAATTTAAGGCCGCGTGGATTTTGGGCCAATAATTTTTAAAGGTCCCATACTTGAAATCTTCATGCTTTAAGTATGAGATGGATTTTTTGAAAATGAGAGAGACAAGCAGGGATACGCTTGCCCTAAATATTCCATGACATATTTGTGATTTTTTTGAATGGGCGAGGGTGCTGTGTACTCGTCAAGGCATTTGAATCGCCAAAAATCATTTAGGAGATTGTGTTCATCATTGACACCTTTTTTCAAGCCAGAAATACAGTCTCTCACATCAGTTATGTTCAGTTCACTTCCTTCCTTATTTGCTAAGACTTTGCAAAGTATGTCTTCTTTAGCATTTTCGTTTCCTCTGGGGCTTTATTAATCTTGCAAGTCTAGCTCTTATATATTCTAAGCTTTTCTTAAAACTTATTGCATCGCTGTAGTTAGGGTTTTCTTCCTTGTTCGTACAATCATGACAATGCTAGATAACAATACAGTAGATGAATTTAGGCATTATTATAATATTCCTGACTAGGTGATCATTGATTGTGCCCTGTCCCTTAGGATGTCCATGATGTTGAAGGGGGCACTGTATTCACAACCACCTGATAAGCCAGGGGGTTTAACATTTCCCCCAAACCAGATGTTCCTTAGGTTCTTTAGATATTGACATTGTGCCTGCCCATTTTAAGGGGGAGTCCTCACCAAAGTTTGATTAGCTGAGTTCATCATGTGCTTAGAAACTAAATAAGAAAGACAAAAACCTCTCAAAGTACCTCTCGCGAAGACCCTTCATAGACACTCCACAAAGGAATCTTTTCGAAGACCAAAGTTATTCGAATGATAATATTTTATAATAAGAAGAAGAATGTATTTGATACTGTACTTATTTATTGAACAATCTTACTTTGTAATATGGGAACGGTTATTCGGTACCCTCGAGGGACCATAACTGGCAGGTCATGGGAGAGCTCACATGATCTATAGAACGACCTCCTCTTGGGAACCTCAAAGGGATATGGCTTAGAGGAATGGGATTAAGGCAAAGTTGGGAAATCAATATCCAACCCTCTTTATGCACTTGGGAAAAAATTCACTCATCATAAATGGATGCTCGATCTACTTCCATTCGAGCTACCATGACTTCAACATATTTAGAGCAACATCCTCGAGGAACCCTAGTCTTGTATATTTTTCCTAGAGATAGTTCCTAGCCAATAAATAAGATACCAAATGCTCGAGCTACTACCAACTGAGAAACCTCAAAACCATACACCATCTCTTTGGTTGATGTGACCACACGTCTAATAGGGGTCACTATTCACCTACTTTGTGATGTCATAACGTCTGGCATTTTAAGGACTCGAAGTTACAACATTCAAGTGAGTTTTATCCTTAGGATGGTAGGCCTAGTTAACCAGATCTCATTTCATAGACATTCGAAGGTAAGCCTTTGAGCTGCCATGGCACATCCTCATTAATGCCACCACACTTCTAACTGGTTGAGAAGTTTCCTTCCAAACCACAATATCCCATGGATTTAATGAAATATCTTCGACATTAATGCTAAGATACTTTAGCATTTAATGATGGTTAATCACATTTAATGCCAGCAAGGTTACTCGATTAACCTTTCCTCTATGTAAATAGACCAACCAAACAGTTTACTTGGACGACAATCTTGATCTAGAATTATTGTTAGATTTCTCTTATACACGAGAGCTTCTATGAGAACATTGATTGTCCAAATATTCTCCATGTACCCATTAGCTTCCTCATTATTGAGCACTAACTGGACTTGAATTTCATGCCTTACCTTTATTGTGACAAGAGTGCTTGCTCGTTCTCTCTCCGTCCAAGTCACTTGATGGTCCCACTTATTTATTATATTTATGGTGTATTTATGGTGTAAAAATCTCATTTAATACCATCTTAAGTGTTGAATGTTATTGTCTCTCTTACCCTCATTTATTCTCATTATTGAATACAGTATTGAGCATTAATCCCGATCTTGATAAGGGGTTACCCCTCGTTTGATACTATCTGTATTTCAACAACCCACATCTTACACCAAGTGTGCCTTAAATTTCTGGAAGATAGTTAATGGAGTCCATAGGAAAAACACCCTTTATAGGACAAAACTAGGCCTTACCAAAATCTGCTACTACTATGTGTGGTCACAAACCAATAAAAAGTCTTTTTTATTTAAAAACTAGGAAGGCTGAGAGGCTTCTAGTTGTGAATCTTTTAGATTCCCATAAGGATTATTGGGAACACGATTTCATTTCTAGAAATTGGCAATGTCCTCCTGCTGGTGCGGGCGAAAAGCAATGAGGCCCTATAATTTTTTAATATGGAGAGGCCCAAATAGGTCGCTTCTTCTTTTTTTGTTCTTAATTGTGCATTTCTTGCATTTTTGTGCTCTTTCCTCTTAGTTAATGTTCTTCTCTCTTTGTTCTTACAGCTCGTTTAAAAAATTAAGAGCCTGATGAAAGTGAGGTTGATGCTTATGAACTTGTGAAGGCTTGAACCTTAAGTAAAGGCTATCAGACGGTGAGCACCAAAGGTCGATAGACTTCATGTTTTAATATAAAAATACAGTTACTAGTTTTGTTTCTCGCCCAGTCGACAAGGTTCTAATTTTAAAGGATCCTAAGGTCGGTCCTTCTGACCTAATTGTTATAGAGGAGGAGTAAAAAGGATCTGAAGAAGAAGAAGAAGAAGAAAAAAGAAGAAGAAGAAGAAGAAGAAGAAGAAGAAGAAGAAGAAGAAGAAGAAGAAGAAGAAGAAGAAGAAGAAAATACATGTCCCCTTTGATAAAGAGAAGGAAGTTAAGGCTTCCTGATGTTGATGGTGATCAAGTCCTCCTATATGATTGGCTAAAGTCTTTAACAAAATCTAGTATTGGATCCCCCAGGATGGGTAGTTCTAGTCTGTCTGATAAGGGGAAAGATAAGAAAAAAGAGAAGAGGAGAGAGGCAAAGGAGAAGAAGAGAGAGAAAGAGAAGGAAGAGGAGAGGAGAGTAAGAGAGAAGAAAATAGGAGGGAGACCAAGAGAAACATGTCTCTAAAAGCCATTAAATTTCCCCCTTCTATTGCAACTCCTAAGGGGGCTAGTGTGGGTGATGTCCCCTACCTTGCCCTTGACTAGCTAAAGAGGGTGGTTCTCACTACTGATTATAAGCATTCTTAGAGGTTAGGGTCATCCCATCTTGCCCTCAAAACTGCTCAGGGGATGTCCCTAATAGATCCTCATACTTGAGTAACTTTATTTTTATCTATTTTTTCTTCCTCCATGCTAACTCTATGATTATGTTTCTCTTCGTGCAGCTACTATCTAATTTCACAACTCTTGTGGAAGATCATAATGACAAGTCCCAAAAGTAGCAGGAGTTAAGAGATACTTTGATGGCTGAGAAAAAGGCCTTTACTGAAGCTCTCTAGGCATGGGAGCTAAAGAAGGGGAAGTTGTCTAAGGCTTTTAATAACCTAAATGTGTCCCAAAAGAAGGTAGTTGTTGAAAAGGGTAAGATCGTCGAGGAAAATCAGAGATTATCGAGCAAAGTCACCAAGTTAAAGGATGACCTTTCTTACGAGAAGGATGCTAGATATCGTGAAGGATTTAACACAACCTATGATGATGCAGAGGGGCATTTCGCCTATAATTGCAAGGTTGCCTTTAAAATGGGTTGGGACCAAGCCCTGAAGGCTTTTGGAATATTTGCTGAATCTAAAATCTTTGGCCTTCACTCCCCTGGACCTGATCCATATGAGGAGGAGGAAGAAAGCGATGGTCAACTTATTGGTGGCATAGAGATTATTCATTCTAAGGGTGGAATCAACGTTGGCCAGGGCTCTAAAGCTGTTGATAAGGGGAAGGTCATGGTGGAGGAAGAGGAGGTGACATATCAGAGCTTGTAGATTAGGAACTTATTTTCTTTCCTTATTCATGCTTTTTCTTTAAAATTATGTACCTCTCCCTTTAATTCAGTTGTACTAGCGTAGGCTGTCTTTCTAAGGAATGAATGAAAATACGGTATTTAGTATCCATTGATTTCTTGACATTCATTTATTTTGCCAATTATAGACCATCTATTTGGATGAGTATATCCCTATTAACTCCCACCCAAGGAAGATCCTTGGGCAAAACATCAATTTGAAGGCTTGTAAATCCTTTATAAGGATTTGTAAATCTTTAAGGGCAAGAAGAGAGTAGTATAAGGACCAGTCTGAGTTGGTCGCTAAGCTAAAAGAAAATCTTCAAGAGATGTGGGGGGGATAGGGGCCTCAGTTCAAAAAGAAGTCAATACCTCGAGGGCCAAACTTCTGGAGAACATTGAGGTTAGACAAGTGGTAGAAGACCTTCAGGTAGAGAATGATGCTTTGATAAGTGAGGTAGATGGGATAAAGTTTAATGTTGATGGGCTCAAGGAGTTCTTTAAGAAATTGAGGAATGCATTTAAAATAGGACCTTGAAAAGCCAGGTTGGAGGGCTATAATGCAGGTTGGGAAGATGCCCCAGCAAAAATTAAAGAGGCTGAAGATGCAGCTTTCTCCCGTGGATGGCTAAGCGCCTTTAGGGAGACCAAAACTCCCATGGAGTCTAGGCTATGGTCTCTATACTAGGTCGAATGCCCTTCCTACCTCCATAATCCTTTTTCGAGGGATGATAAATGGATCCCACCTTATAGCATTCCTCCTTATCTCTTGGAGCATAATCTAAATAGTGACGTTGTGGAGTTTTCTCCAAAACTAGATGATGGTCAAAGGGTGATCGTTGCTGAGTACCTTACGCGCCATCTTGGACCATCCTAAGCCTTTGTATATTTTTTGTCTTTATTATAAATGTATCATCTCATTATAGTAAATGAAAAGTTTTATTTATCAACTTATCATGTTTTGAGCCTGTGTTGACTAAGCATGCTTACTTGTTGACCAAATAATATTGATTCACTGTATAATATTTAATCGACTACCTTAGGTTCTCTGTTGTTTGGGTTTTATCATTTTGAGTTTCTTAGTTTACTAAATGGTACTAAAAGATAGTGTTAGCCACATATTATTTTGTGTTTGAACATTCTCCTAGTCCATTATACATTAATAATGTCATTCCATTTACTTTACCTTTTAGGTTGTGTCGTCATACTTCCTTAGGCCTAAGTTAGGATGATGGAAAGAATGCACTTGGCAGCTGGGCCATCCGCCTGAACAGGTTTTTCCGACTAACAAAGTTGACGACCAACCTAATTTGGTTTTACTACCTAAGGATCCATTGTAGGGCTTCTGTTTTTGTCGGGGCAACCCATGAGGTCTCCTATGTTTGTAACAATGACTTGAGGGATGTAATAATTGAAATGTGTCAGTTGACTTATTATAATTACTACGAACCCTTCTTGGCATGTGAAGTTTCCTGATTAAAAACTTATCGTAAATCCTATGAGTTTAGTCATGCACGAAGGAGTTATCATTTGCAAAAGGTGCGTATTAATGAGATGTAATCAAGAAGAGTTAAGAAGACACTGTAAAATATGAAAGTGAAGGGACCAACTAACCTTTATTCATTATATAATGTCTAATGAGCAACATAAGTTTGAAAATAAAAATTTTCTTAAACTAAATGTGCTAATAAAAGATAAATAAGATTTAAAAACCAAAACTTCTTGAGATTGGCTGCATTCCATGCTCTTGATATTTCCCTTCCCTCTAGTGTTTCCATGTAATATGATCCTTTAAGTTCATCTCTGATTACTCTGAAAGGTCCTTCCCAGTTTGGTCCCAATTTTCCATCTGATGGTTTTACGGCACTGCTGATGACTTTCCTTAGGATATAATCTCCTACCAGAAACTTCCTCAGATTGACTTTTTAGTTGTATTTCCTGGTCAGTTATTGCTGATAAGAAGCTAACCTTATCATAGCATGCTCTCTTCGCTTGTCTGCTAAATCAAGTTCAATGCATAATGCATAATCATTGAGGCCTTGATCGACAAAGGCGGTTATCATTATGGGGAGTCATGTTTCTAATAGTATAATAGCTTTCATCTGAGCGCGAATGGTATTTCCCTGGTAGGTTTCCTAGGGGTGGTGCGGTAAGCCCGTAGAACATGAGGGAGCTCATCCACCTAAGCACCTTTAGCTCTTTCCAACCACTTTTTTAGTCCATCGAGCATGGTTTTGTTATAAGCCTCTACATGTCCATTACTTTGGGGATATGCCACAGAACTTAAATGGTGCATAAAAACCTTGAAATAAACTACTTTCAAATTGCGTACCGTTGTAGATGATGATTGTTCTTGGTACCCCAAAGCGTGTTATGATATCTCTCCAGATAAAATTGGTCATATCTGAGTCACGAATGTTTGCCAATGGTTTTGACTCTACCCACTTGGTGAAGTAATTTGTGCCCATCAGTAGATACTTTCGATTTCTAGATGTAATAGGTAGTGGCCCCACTATTTTTAGCCCCCATTGCGCGAACGGCCATGGGCTTGTCAGTGAATTTAAGTCGCTGGTGGATCACATGATAATGCTTTTGGAAATTTTCACACTTGTGAATGTTAGTGCCTATGTCATTTTGCATATGAGGCCACTAGTATCCCTCCTTAATTGATCGAAAGGCCAGAAATCTCCCTCCTACGTGACTCCCATAGATACCTTCGTGAAGTTCACTAAGTACTTTATCACTGTCATGTGGGTGGACGCACTGGAGATAAGGACCTATCAATGAATCCTTATAGATATTTCCTTTTAGAGAGAGACAAAAGTGAGTAGCTATGAACCTTACCTCAGGGGCCGACCTCTTATTATCAGCAAGTGTGTCACTCCTCAGATAATTTATAATGGGATCCATCAAATTGGTGGCCTTTGCTGTAAAGAGGACTTGCTCGGCTATGACTGTCCGATCAATACTTGGCTGTGTCAGGAACTCTATTTTAATAGTTCCTCTTATGTCGGATTCAATTATTGAACTTAAGGCCGCTAAGGCATCACCGTGACTATTCTACCCTCAGGGGAATTTTTCAATTTCAATTTTCCCAAAATCTACCACGGGTCCTTTTACCACAGCGGGGTAGGCTGTCATTTAATAATCCTTGGCATTGAAGTCCCAACTTAATTGATCGGAGACCAGTTTAGAGTTGTTGAATATGTGAAGGCGCTTTTCCCCTAGCAGTTGGGCTTTGATTAAATCGGCGATCAATGCTTCTTACTTAGCTTCATTGTTGGAGGCCTAAAATTCCAATACGATTCTTTGCTCAATCAAGTGTCTCTGGGGGAGATTCAAACGATCCCTACTCCTTCCCCCTTAGAACTAGAGGCTCTATCAACGTATAGTGCCTAGTCCTTAGATTGTGCTCCATCAGTTATTGACTCCTCAGTTTCCAGTTGGTTTATTGGTCGATCCATTATAAATTCAGCAATAAAGTCTGCTAAGACTTATCCCTTAATCATCGTTCTTGGTTGGATGTGTATATCGAATCTTCCAAGCTCTACCGACCACTTTGAGAGTCATTTGGAGAGATTAAACTTTTGTAGTACACCTTCAAGGGGGTAAGAAGTTATTAGGGTATTGAATGGGCCTCAAATTAATGCTTCAGCTTCCTCGAAGTGACTACCACTGCTTAGGCGACCTTATCTAAAGGCAGGTATCATTATTCTGCATCCTAAAGTGTCTTGCTGAAGTAATAAATCGAATGCTAACTTCCTTTTTTATATATACCAGGGCAAAACTTACTACATGATCTGATACTGCAAGGTGAAGGAATAATGTGTCTCTATCAATTGGAATCACTAGCAGAGGTTGCTTGATAAGGTAGGATTTAATCTCTTCCAGAGCTTGCGAGCAATCGTGGTTCCATATGAGGTCATTGTCCTTCTTTAGGAGCTGAAAGAATAGTCGACAATGTTTCAAAGACTTAAAGATGAAGCGATTAAGTGTCGCGAGCATATTGATGAGCTTTTAAACATATCGCAATGTCTGGGGAGGCTAGACTTTAATGATAGCATCGATATGATTCGGATTGACCTAAATCCCCCTTTTACTGACTAAATAGCCCAAGAACTTTCTTGACTCGATGCTGAATGAACACTTACTTGTGTTAAGCTTGATTCAATATTTCTTGAGGATTTCAAAGGTTTTGGCTAAGTGTGTGAGGTGGTCGCCTTTGTTCTTTCTTTTGACAAGCATATCATCGATGTAGACCTCAATCATGTATCCCATCTATGTCTTGAACATCTTGGTGACCAATCTTTAATAATTTTTTAAGACAAATGGCATAACCTTGTAACAGCACAACCTATAAAAGAGGTTTTATCATGGTCGGGTCCGAATAAAGGAAATATGGTGGTAACTAGAGTAGGTATTCATGAAGCTCATCCTTTCGTGCGATTCTATAACATTGACAAAATGATCTATTTTGGGAAGTGGGAAGTTGTCTTTGGGGTAAGCCCTACTAAGATTTGTCAAATTAATACATACCCTCTAACTTTTATTGCTCTTTCATACCACCAGCGGGTTGGACAACCATTTAGAAAACTGAACTTTCCTAATGGATCCTGCATCCAGTAGCTTCCATTTCATTTTCCACCTCTTTAGCCTTCTCAAGTCTATTCAACGAGCATTTTAAGTGATCGACCTGAAGGTCGAATCAACGTAAAGGCAATGACAGGCTACATTGGGGTCAATCCCTGGAAAGTCATATGGTTCCTAAGAAAAAACGTCCACATTGGTTTTGAGGATTGCAATAAAGTCTTTTCTCTCCTGACTGGGGAACATGGTTTTGAACAAAATTTTCCTCTCCAGTAAGTTATCATCGGCTCCAACTTCTTTTAGGTTTTCAATGACCCTATTGGCAGGGTGGACTATAATATCCCCCATCCATGGCCGCCCGTATCATAGTTGTTATTTGGAGGGTACATCCCCCTCTAGAGCATCCACTTCTTCCTTCTTATTTTCCTTCTTAGGGAAAATTGATGTAATAAATCAATTCCTGGCTATGGTCTGGTCACCATGGATTTTGACCATACCCTGGTTGGTAACACCCTTCATATTTTGGTGGTAGGTGTATGTTATAACCTTCATGGCATGGAGTCATGCCTTGACTAAAATGGTATGATATGGGGATTCAATGTCCACCACTAAGAACTCGATTAACTTTGACATTTTTCTTCTCTAAATGAAGGATTATTTTCCCTAATGGAATCGTGATCCTTCCTGCAAATCCGACCAACAAAATTGTGGCTTCTTTGAGGTTGGTGATGTTCAGCTTCATTTTATAGAACAATTCCAGGTACATTACTTTTGATAAACTCCACTCATCCACAAGTAGATTGCCAATGTCCTAATTGGGTATTCTAAGTGTGATCACCAATGCATCATGATGTGGAGTTATCACCCCAACCAAATCGTCCTCGGTGAGCACGAGATGCTTAGCGTAGTCAACGTTCTCTGGCCACCGATGCTTACCATACTGGTTTTTGGCGGGGTTGATCTGAAAATCCTCCATAAGGGTTGTCGCCTTCATAAGTTATGTCCGAACAGCATTCCCCCAGATCTTCTTGATGTCTAATGCCCCATGGATTACTGTTAACTCATGTCTTGTATCATCATCGAGGACATTATCTTGATTTTGGTCGCCATTTGTTGCGGCCTTGTCAACTTTTTTGTCAATGTACTAATTGAGGTGCCTTATATGGTCTGACTCCTCCAAGTGTGATTTCAGAGCCTTACAATTCTCGGTTCTACGACCTCCCACCTTGTGGATTGCGCATCTAAACACATTATTCCTTTTAGTTGGTTCGTCACCCATCTTTTTGGGCCATTTTATAAATGGATGGTCTTTGATTTTTCTCAAAATTTTATAAATGGGTTCTTTGAAGACTGTGTGAATAGTCTGGAATGCCATGGAGGGATCGGCCTTGTTCCCATTCTTGGAACAATTATTGCCCCTATACTTGTTTACCTTTTTTTAAGTATCACTCTTCTATGTCCCCTTGTTTACCTTTGCTCAGCCATTATCCCCTATATTTGAGTGAACCACATCTTCCACCTTGGTGTATTTCTCCATAAGGTCGTCGATGGTGCTGGCTTCCTTTTTAGTGAGGGATTAGTGTAGCAAGGAGGAGGTTGGCAGATCAATTTTCAAGGATGCTATGGAAACTTTCTCTGAGCATTCCTTTATCTCGTTAAAAATGTCCCAATACATTTTGGTGTAATCTCAAAGATTCTTCGATTGCTTATTCTTTATTATATTCAGTGCATCCATCCGCTTGGGGTGGGAAATGCTAGTTATAAAGCGAGTAGTGAAGACCTCACTAGATCTGTAAAGTTTCTGATTGACCTATGAGGCAGCCTCTCAAACCACTTCTATGCTACATAATGTAAACTAGAAGGGAAAATCTAGAACATTAATGCATCATTGTGGCTTTATAAGGTCATTAGGTGTCTATATTACCAAACATGGTCTGTGGGGTTTGTCTTCCCATCGTAGATCTTAAACCTGGGGACAACAAACTTCTCTGGGGGATCCTCTTCTATAAATTCCCTTGAAAAGGGGGACTTTATCTGAGTATTGAGAGCCCTTATGTCTATCTCTATATTGGAGGGCTGGATGTTGGTCCATCTTCCTACGGCCCAGAATCCTAATGTCTTTGTTTTGTCGATCTTGGATCTTGTGTCATCTATATGGTTATCCACATTCTAATCTTCCATTCTTTGACCTGTCACATTCAGTTACTTCCTGTTTATGCAGAGAGCTCCTCCCTTGGTTGCGAGTGTTACTGGCCTAAGGATGAGGAGTCCTGTCCTGACGCTTCCTAGTGCCCCTTTGGAGATCTCTCTCCATTATTTCTAGTCACCTTTTGAGATGAGCATTCTCTTTTACCTGGAGGCGTGTAGCCTCCTCTTGTTCGCGATACCTGGCTTCGTAAGCATCGACCAACATAGATATCTGAGTAGATCTCGGTGGTCCTTAGCTTTCTTCCGAAGGTTTCCTATCCTGGTGGAACCCAGGGTTCATATGCTGGCGAATCTCAGACTGGACCCTAGGAGGAACTAGTTCTTCTTGAACATCGCCAACTCGAGGAATGTTGTTGTTATGGTGAGACATTACAGGCTTTCTATTTGTGAAGATCTTCATGGGAATTGAAATCATTTCCCACAGACGACGCCAATTGTGAGTAAAAAAATATCATAATAAAGATATCTACGAAAACAATCATAAAGACGGAATGCAAAGATAACACACAATAATGATATACGTGGTTAGAGAACTTACCTACGTCCACAGAGAGGTTACTGTCGATTATAGTGTCTCTCAACAAAGTTTTTTACATCCCTTTGCCCCGAGTCAGGTTGTACAATATATAGGTAAATTGTCATAGAGTTTGAGTTGTATAAGGAACTCAAAATAACACGTGGATATACAAAGGAGTACCATAATATCTCTTCCAAGATTGTTGGTACCCTATTTGACTATATCCACAAGAGTTCTGTAATTTAAATACTCGTGTATAAATTAACTTATGATATGGGTCGGGCAGCATTTTAATCTATCTGGGGTGGTCGGCTACTTCACGAAGTGTATTAAATAGGCTCCCACAGGTTCAAAAATAGCAAGGAAGGAAATAGATATTTTTTTATAGAGCCGTTTGAGCCTTCTCAGAGTAGCAACATTTCTAATGGCCCTCACATCCCACATAAGGACTTTAATAATTTAGGACTTAAAGAAGAATAGTTTTTGAAAGATTTAATTATTGCCCTTATTTTTCTCAGAGCTGCTACACTAATAGAAATCCTTAAATGCCTATTAGAAAAAGTTTTAAGATTAAATCGAACCTTCTTCTTATTAACTACTGGAGTGAAACCATCATCAAGTCATACCATCACTTTTAGGAATAAACTCATATTGACCCTCCTCGCAATTGTTTATTGATGGATTATTGACTTCACACAAATTTACCCAGAGTATTAACGACCACCTCTTCAGAACAACCTGGTCACTTTTTCTAATCATAATTGTCGATTTCTCCAACTTTTTATTGAAAGTATCTGTAAACCCTTTTAAATCCTTATCTATAGGAGCAATCACTTCTCCAAAGCCCCTAGGAAATAGGTTAAGGACTTTAAAAAATTGATTAAGTCAGACAGTCCCAGCCTCACCGAACTGAGGGATACCTTACTAACATTTTCCAAAATCTCACCTTCTTCGGTATCACTAATGTCACATAAATCCTCATGGTTAACTTCCTTAAAACTAGAAGATTAAATATTTCCCAACTTTTGTTTAACGGTTAAATCATTGAGATCATCATCTTGATCAGCCAAATAGTTATCCTCGGTAATTATCTCTTTTTCCATTGACATTTCTCCTAGCTTTCTACGTATTTTTGTCTACCAAACAATCTCTCCTATCATGACCTTGTCTAAAAAACTGATCTAAATATTTAGGGATAAATTCATACTCAGTATTTTTACAAAACCCATTATATCCACAACCAATCCAGACCCTAAATGGAAATTATTTAAAAAGATAAACTTCAATGTAAGCCCTACCCACACTAAGTTGGGATAACGAAACAATAACAACATTAATCCTAAGAGGATCACCACTAACTTTGACAATGGAGAAAGATATATTTTTGGAGAATAAATAAATGGGAATAAATGGTAAGTTGATCCAAATAAGTGTAAGAGAAGATTCAATATTAGTACGAAAACTAGGGGACCATTTAAAAATTCTCATTGGACACTTATGAATATATCATTGAACTCGACACCACAATCAATGATAATCATCTTTCGTAACCAAGCGAATCAAAACATGTTTATTATCCAAACGACCAATGTTAAAATCACCTTTCAGACCAAATAAATGGAAAACCTTTTGAATCTCCTCTAGAGGAGTACATCTATGAGAAAACTTTCCAATGAAAGCAGATTTAAGAGGAATGGATAAAGCATCTACATGTTCTTGGGAGAAGAACATTGTTGGTTCACCTTTAGAAAAGGATGGTATTTTTAAAGAAACATCAGAAGAAAATGTACAGCCCCTAACATCTGAAGCAAAAAACTTAGGATTCAAAGAAGATGGGTCGCCTGCTACCCCACTAAGAGGGGTAGCAACCAAGGAAGCCATACCATTACACCAAAACTGGTGAATGGTCATGGCCAAAATCCCTGACCAATATTGTGGGACGCGGACTTGGGTCGTGACCTTTCAGGCGCGACCAATTTCATGGGTCGCGGCCCAAGTCTGTGACCAATCTGGTGGTCACGGCAGATGGTCCCGAACTTGGGCCGTGACCCACACTGCGATGGGAAAAAAGTGATTGCGACCAAAGTCCGTGACCCCCAACCATGATAAAAATTGGTCGCGGCTAAAGTCCGTGACCCACACCGCGACGAAAAAAAAGAAAAAAAAAAGGTCGCGGCCAAAGTCTGTGACCCACAGCGCGACGGAAAAAAAAGCAAAAAAATGGTCGCGGCCAAAGTTCGTGACCCATACCGCGACCAATTTTTTTCCATTTTTGTCGTCACAGCGTGGGTCACAGACTTTGGCCGTGACCATTTTTCGTCACGGTTGGGGGTCATGGACTTTGGCCGCGACCATTTTTATGCGCGATGGAAAAAATAAAAATAGTCATGGACAAAGTACATGACCATATATAACTATAATTAAAAAAATATATTTTTTTGTCCAATCCTAAACTTTGGAGCCCTGCGACTACACGGTCGGTTGCTACGTGTAACGTTGGACATGTACGAGATGTTACAAATATTTATTATTAGAAAAATGATAAAAAAAATCATAAATTGAAAATCGGGAACATTGTTAATAAACTAATATATACAAACTTATAAATATTACACGTCCTAATAATTCACAGACAAAAAAAATTGGGCATTTTCTCTGTTTTCTGGGCATTTCAAACCCAGTTAATATAATACATGCTTATTATAAAGCCCGCATGTCCATAAAACTAAACAATAAAAGCACGCACAGCTGTAACACATAATCCAGAATGTCGACAACATTATATAAACAAACTTCATGTTTTAAACCATTGCCTCCTTCATTTATTCCACGTGCAAAAAAGCAAATGATACAATGTTATCCTGCAAGTGATAGGATACAAAAAAAAGTGATATCAGTAACTGATTAGGCATAAATATTGTATATTTATCCGCTTAATTTAGAATCTTTTATCACCTCGGGCAGCGTAAAACGCATTGATTTCTCCCATATTAGTGCTACTAACCTTTTCTATGCAGTGCACCGAGTTTTGTGTATTTCTCTTACATTTTTGCAGGAAATTCATTCAAGAAAAGAAAAGAGAAAACTCAAATTCGAGAAAGAAAGATGAAAAGCAAGAGGAGGAAAGTTGAGGGGCAATATCAGAATTTTACACTCATAACCGAACACGGACCCCAACGAAAATGTTACAGTTTGAGGATCCACGAGCGCGTAGGAAGAGATGGCATCCAAATCCGAATTACGAGTGAAAAGTTATGAGAGTTCAAACTAGGGAAGAAATTAGAGCAAAAGAAGAAAAGGAGAAGAAAAGGAGAAGAAAAGACTTAGAAAAAATTTCAGCTCAGAGATTTCACTCTAGCACTGGGAAATCGAACCGATTCGTCCCAGTGAAGCACGGAAAAGCGAACCGATTTGGTGGGCAAAAAGACCTTTTTTTATTTCAAAAATATAGTTGTGCATGAGAGGATGACTTAATAGTACGTGATGTATTTAGTTATTTTGTATACCAAACGTTGAGGATGAGGTTTTTGATAGTTTTAGAGTGTTCTTGCACCTAAGAACTCTAGGGTTTCACTTTCTTCAACAAATATTCAAGTTCTAAGCCATTAATTCAAGGTTTTGTTTCCAAAGTTTATGTTCTTCATCTCTATTCTTTTAGGTTAACTTTTCTTTGCATGTTTTTCTTATTTCCTAAAATTCCAAGTATTGGATGCATGTTCAAATCTATTTTCTTCATAATTATAAACCCATGCACATTATATTTTATGTTTTTCATTAGAGTAAACATGTTTGGCTATGTTTTTAAGGGTTAGGGTGCATGAACTCCATCCGATGTGAATCATCATAATGGGAAATAGACTTTTGAATTGAAATCTTAAAGGAATCGTGTTGCGTAACTATGACAACCGTTGTAGGACTTTTGATCTCATTTGCCCTAGGTAACCGGGATGCTTAAGAGTGTGATGCACATATTGGTTAATGCGACACCGCTTTATTCTTGACTTTGATTTCGTATGATGAGGTATACGATCCTTCGTATATGGAATGTTTAGGATTAATAAATACCATATTGATTTAAAGTTTTAATTCCGAATATAGCATCCTAAGAGATGAATTACTAAGGTGTGGGGGATTGTAACCTCACCTATTGTTCTCATTTTATAGTTAAGCCTTTAATCCATTTGTCATAAACTTTTAAATCAATTAGCATAGTTGCATTTCGTTAGTACTTAGTTTCGTTAGTTGGTAATCTAACATTTGCATTTTGTTCGTAGATATAATCGTATTCCAAAGCATATTTTCATTTTAGTTTTGGGGTCAAGTTAGGATTCTCTTTCTTTCCATCGCCGTTACATCTCCATGTCCTATTCCCTGAGGATCGATACCTGACTTATCGAGATTATTACTTAAGCGACAAGCTTGCACTTGAACCTAGATAGCACGCACTCAGATACACATTTGTTATCATGTCAAGTTTTTGGCGCCGTTGTCGGGGATTTAGGTAGACTTAGGTTAGATCGAGTCAATCTAAAATTTGACCAAAAATATAAAAAATTAAAAATAATAAAAAATTCTCTCAAAACCCGTCCATGAAAAATCGAGAATAACCTCCTCAAAATACTCCAACTAGAATTCATGAAAATCTAATCGTTGATTATAATCCTAACAGTCCCCACACCCTTGTGTACCACAATTCTGGATTCCACCTCCTACATCGCCAAATTCACTATCCAATTATACTTCGAGTGACCCATCTAGTTACACGTCATGTTAGACGCCAAGTGCACCGAGTGAGGATACCGAGTCGTTAAGAGAGAGAGAGAGAGAGGAATGTAAGACGTCGCTAGTTTTGGTACTTAGGAGGGAAATCCACCATATTGTCCCATGAAAGAACACCTTTTTCGCGAGCGAACTGTCACCCCTAGTTGCATTTTACTCCCATATAATGCTGGTCAGTTCCACTTTCGCAATGGGATGATACAGATTCTCCCAAATTTTCACGTCATGGATTCGGAGAAACCATACCTTCAAATACAAGAGTTCGAAGAATCATGAGAGACATTTAGTGATCAATCTTGCTCGCAAGATGTCGTTCGCCTGAAGCTTTCCCCTTTTTTCTTAAAGGATAAAGCTAAGACCTGGTTGTTGTCACTACCCCCGAACTCCATTATCTCTTAGAAGGATATGCAATCGAAATTTCTCTCAAAGTTTTATCCACAACACAAAAAAAAAATTGTCAAGACTCAAATTCAAGATTTTCAACAACAATATAATGAGTCTTTCGATAAGTGTTGGGAATGCTTTCAAGAATTGCTTAGCGCTTTCCCCCATCATGGATTCGAAAAACATCACCTAATCTCTTTCTTCCATCATAGGCTAACAGTAGCGTCAAAATAACTTGTACAAACGATGTGTGAAAGACCATTCTGGGAATTAGATGCTAGTGATGTCGAGGCCCATCTTAAGTATGTCACCGAGACTACTTAAGCATTGGACATATCCGATCCTAATGCCCAAACCAGCCTAGGAAAGTATTTACCACTCCGAATGCATCAGGTCTATACCAACTAAATAGTAATACTTTACAAGACCATCGATTTGATCAGTTTTAGAAAGGAGTGAGAGATTAACTTAAAGTCCGATTGAGAGACATTTTTGGATCCAATCGTGCTATAAAAGAAAAGGTGTGTGCTATCTATGAGGTGGGCCATTCCACAAAGGCATGCCCAGTGATTTGCGCCTACAAGGCTATGCATACCGAGCAGGTGGAGTATATAGGAGGATTTAAGGTAAACTCGAATGCCCCGTATTATAACTTGTACAACCCTTCATGGAGAAACCATCCTGGTTTTAGCTACGAGCAGTAACAAGCTGCGTTGAATCCAAATTCACAAGTTGCCCTACCTCCACCCCCTCCTCAATTTTAGCAAGCACCACCTCCTCTGGCTCCATATACAGCGCCGCCGTGGAGAACTCTTGAAGATACAATACACTAATTTATCAACTCCTAGATGCAACCAATGCCAAATATGATCGAATGTTCACCGACATAAATGCGAACATTTTAAAGTTGCAATCCGCATTAAGTATCTAAGAGAAAGGTAAGTTTCCATACCAAGGGCAAAGACCACCCCAAGATCAATCAAGTGTTAGCGCTACATCCCAGGAACGTCCTGAACAATGTAGTAAATTTACCACTCTGCGTAGTGGGAGAGTAGTTGACCTTTCACCTCTTCCACTTTATAGTAAAAATGAAAAGGAGATTTCACCCGGCACGAAAGAGGCCGAAGATATCTCCAAGAAAAAGAGTGGTAATGATGACACAAGATAGCCTGAAGTGGTGGTGAAACCTCCGAGTGCAGCCCCATATCCTCAAAGGTTGATCCATCGAACCAAAGAGACCTCCTGAGACGATGTCTTAGACATTCTTAAGCAAGTGAAGATCAATTTGCCTTTTCTTGAGACCACAAAGCAAATTCTCGGGTATGCTATGTTCCTCAAGGACTTACTCACGGTGAAACGAAGGCTAAAGGTAAAGAACAACACGTGTCTAACAAATAATGTTAGCTCCGTATTTTTGAGTGATCTTCCACTAAAACACAAATATCCAGGTGCACCCACCATTTCGTGTATCATGGGGAAGAACCTAATCGAGAGAGATCTAGTAGATTTAGGTGGTGTGTTAACATTATTCCTTATTCCATCTATAAGAAGCTAGACTTAGGGGCCCTTAAGCCCACAAATATGACTCTCCAACTCATGGATCGCTCCGTGAAGATGCCTATGGGAATTATCGAAGATGTGATTGTCCAAATTGACACTTTCTACTTCCCGATGGATTTTATTATTTGCGATGAGGAGTCATCCGTTATCCTGAGCAATCATGTTCTCACCATCCTGGGCTGCCCATTCTTAGCTACGGCTAATGCACTCATCAACACTCATAGTGGAAAATGCAATTAATGTTTGGGAACATGACCTTTGGGACAAATATCTTTAATAACACTAAGAACGAGGGCGACGAAAGCGAACCGTGAGAAACGGGTCTTATTGAGGAAGCATACAATCATCAGAGGACTCACAAGAGAGAGTCATTAGTAGTAAGCCTTGGTTCACCAAGTGAGAGCGGTGATCCTGACGGTAAGCAAGAGTTGGGGGAGGTTTGTTTAGTGACCACGAGCGATAGAGAGAGAGAGAGAGAGAGAGAGAGAGAGAGAGAGGGAGAGAGCACGTAGGCGTGAGAAGGATAGAGAGATTTGAGGAGATTAAGAGAGGAGATGCGAAAATTAATCATGAGAGAAAGTTAGTTGATTTGAGTCTAGAGGACTTTGAGAAAGAATTCGGGCCGATGGATGAGAAACTTAATGTCGAAGTCCAACCATTATTGTACTCTTTTAGTCACTTAGTAGAGAGGGATTGGAAAGATAAAATAGATGAATTCAATCTTTGTGACCATCCACCCATACCACTTGAGTCCTTTAATGAGATTAAGGAAAATACAAAAGTATCATCCGATTTAGATCCCGACCCATGAACTCCTAAAATTAAAAGAAATCTAGATGCCCTTCCAAGTCGATGCACGCAGTCAAAGAATGAGTTAGGTACCACGAGGATCCCTTCTCAGTGAGTCAGCCAGAGATCAAGGGTCTCTCCCTTAGCTATGGGACTGGGCCTAACTTGTTTTGATTATTTACTTATGACAGGAAGATGGAGGAGACTAGGAGAGCAACAAACCCCGTACAAGGGGTCTGGTGAGTTCGTGGAGAGATAAGAGTTTGTCGCACCCCCGACGCGTATGGGGTGAATTTTTTTTTAGTCATGTATTAGTGCCATTTAGTGTCCTTTTGCATTCTAAATATCTTTTTTTTGTCACTTGTTATTTGCTTTCTTTAAATTTTAGTCCTTTTGATTGAGGACAATGCAAAAGTATAAGTTAGGGGGGTGATAAGTGAGTCTTTCTAAAACCTCACAAATTTTTAAAATGCCCAAATTTCCAAAAAACAATTGAAAATTTCTGAAATGACAAAAATATTTTTCTTCAAAATAAATATAAATTGGAATTTAAATTTTCCAAAAATATCATTAAAATTCGGTTTAAAGTCTCAAATTGTAAAAATAAATTACACAAAGCCGAAATGGACCAAAGATGGAAATTGAAAGAAAATTGACAACTTTACGAATAAGTATGGAGATTATTAACCCGGTGAGATTTCGAGCCTACATTTTTCGCGAGATTTTAAATCAATCTGAGTTAATGGTTAACTCAAAGTTCATTTCAGTGTTTTAAAAGGTCATTAAGGATCTCAATACCTTTGCTTTGAAAGATTATGGGAAACGTGTGATGTTTTATCTCGAAATACGCGCTAAATTATATGTAGATTTAACTAAGCTTGAGACGCGTATGGTAATGCAATTAGTAATTTGGGCAATGAAGTAGGCCCTTGTTTGTCACCCAAAAACATTGGCGAGAAAAAGTCATGAAAAATTATCCCTTTGCTACCCATTTTGAGCCAAATAATTTTTTTTCCTTTCGTTTCATAACCCAAAAACACCCAAACGCCCTGGAATTGGGAAGATTTGAAATCCTGCAATTTAGTCACAATGGTGTGATAAAAAAGGGGTAAGAAAAATAGAAATGCTCAACAAAAATAGCAAGAAAGAGAAAATCAAGAAAAATAAAAAAAGAAGAGAAAATCAGCAAATTCCCGGAGAAGTACCAATGGACATTTGAAGAATATTTTCCTATTCCAAATGTCCTCACCCATTTCCCATTACACCTTATAACCCGATAAAGTCCTAACCGAGTCCAAATTGAAAAATTGGTTACTGCGTGGAGAGTTAAAGCACAAAAGATAATAAAAGAGATTAAATGTGTGAATTAGAAGCGTTGTTTTCGATTCCTTATAATTATAATCGGGTGATGAGATCCATTCTCTGTAAATTTTCGTCCTTTCAATCTTGTGTGTGTGAATTAGGGTTCTATTGCTTTTACTCTTTATATCACGAATACGGAGAGAAATATCCACATTTCTGAGTGATTTGTTAGTGAGTGTATCCGTGAGATTTTAAAATCAAATCAAATTTTCGAAAAGTAACGTAATGATCAATCGGTGAAAATTTGCGATATGATTTTCGATTTCGCACACACACACTATGATTTGAGACTCTTGAATATGAATTGACAATGATTATTTCCTGGAAAATTCAAATTGTATAATTTTTTAGTATTTTGAATTTGCTTTGAGTCCAATTTTGTGGGTATATTCACTGAAAACCCTCACGAGACACAACTCGTCCCACTAGGGTGACTTAGGGGTTTAAAGTTTCGTTTCATACGCTAAATGCAATCGCTTGCCCGCGAAAGTTGTACTCTATCCAAATAAAATGAATTTTTTTAGAGTTCAACCGTAGTTAAATTATTTTACATTTCTCGGGACGACCACAGTTCTAAGTTGGGGGTTTGATTAGGCATAAATATTGTATATTTATCACATTAATTTAGAACCTTTTATCACCTCAGGCAGCGTAAAATGCATTGATTTCTCCCATATTAGTGCTACTAACTTTTTCTATGCAGTGCATCGAGTTTTGTGTATTTCTCTTACATTTAGCAGAAAATTCATTCAACAAAAGAAAAGAGAAATCTCAAATTCAATAAAGAAAGATGAAAAGCAAGAGGAGGAAAGTTGAGGGGCAATTTTGTAATTTTACACTCAAAACCAAACACGGACCCCCATGAAGAAGTTACATTTTGAGGATCCAAGATCATATAGGAAGAGACGACTTCCAAATCCAAATTATGAGTGAAAAGTTATGAGAGTTCAAACTTGGGAAGAAATTAGAGCAAAAGAAGAGAAGGAGAAAAAAAGACTTAAAAAAAATTCAGCTGAGTGATTTCGCTCCAGCACTAGGAAACCGAACCGATTCGGCCTAGTGAATCACAAAAAAGCAAACCAGTTCGGCGAGCGGAATGTTCAATTTTTTTATGTCAAAAATAGAGTTGTGCATGAGAGGATGACTTAATAATACGTGATGTATTTAGTTATTTTGGATACCAGACATTAATGAGGAGGTTTTTGACAGTTTTAGAGGGTTCTTGAACCTAAGAACTCTAGGGTTTCACTTTCTTCAACAAATATTCTAGTTTTAAGCCATTAATTCAAGGTTTTGTTTCCAAAGTTTGTGTTCTTCACCTCTATTCTTTTAGATTAACTTCTCTTTGCACGTTTTTCTTATTTATTGATATTCCAAGTATTGTTTGCATTTTTAGATCTATTTTCTTCATAATTATGAACCCATGCACATTAGATTTTATGTTTTTCATTAGAGTAAACATGTTCGGCTAAGTTTTTAAGGGTCGAGGTGCATGACATCCACCTGATGTGAATCATCATAATGGGAAATAGACTTTTGAATTAAAATCATAAAGGAATCGTGTTGTGTAACTATCACAATCGTCATAGGACTTTTTATCTCGTTTGACCTAGGTAACCGGGATGCTTAAGAGTGAGACACGCGTGTTGGTTAATGCGACACCGCATTATTCTTACCTTTAATTTCGTACGATGCGGTCTACGATCCTTCATATACGAAATGTTTAGGATGAATAAAGATCAGATTCATTTAAAATTTTAATTATGAATCTAGCATCCTACGAGATGAATTACTAGGGTATGGGGGGTTGTAACCCGACCTAATGTTATCATTTTATAGTTAAGCCTTCAATCCATTTGTCATCAAATTTTAGATCAATTAGCATAGCTTCATTTCGTTAGTACTTAGTTTCATTAGTTAGTAATCTAAAATTTACATTTAGTTCGTAGATATAATCCCATTCCAAAATATCTTTTCATTGCCGTTTTGGGGTCAATTAGAGGATTATCTTTCTTTCCATCATCGTTACGTCTCCACATCCTATTCCCTGAGGATCGATACCCAACTTATCGAGATTATTACTTGAGCAACATGCTTGCACTCGCACTCAGATACACATTTGTGGTAGCATCAGTAACCTAGTAGTTTTAGAAAAATATTATTCAAATTATGAAATTATCAATAATCTTATTGAAATTAAGCCTAAGTCTAGAATGTTTCAAATTATCATCGTATTCTCAAATCGGGAGCCCCGTAACCAAGCGGTCAGTTCCTACGAGTTATATTGGTCCCGTGCGAGGTGTCGGTGCCTCCCACGGGGTCGCTTGGATTCTATTTCGGATTTTCGCACTCTGATGCCAAAGTTTTAAGCCTAAGTCTAGAAATTTTTTAATTATCATCGTATTCTCAAATCGGGAGCCCCGTGATTACGCAGTTAGTTCCTACGAGTTACATTGGTCCTGTGCGAGGTGTTAGTACCTCTCACGGGGCCACTTGGTGTCTGTTTTGAGTTTTCTCACTCTGACAACAAGTATTAAGCCTAAGAATAGATATTTTCAAATTATCATTATATTCTCAAACTGGGAGTCCCTTGATCATGCGGTCAGTTCCTACAAGTTACAATGGTCCTGTGCGAGGTGTTGGTTCCTTTCACGGGCCTATACGGGGGTTGTTTAGGTTTTTCACCCTCTAATGCCATGTTTTTAATCCTAAGTCTAGATATTTGCAAATTATCCGTGATTCTCAAACTGGGAGTACCGTGATCACACGATTAGTTTCTAGTAGTTACATTGGTCTCGTGCGAGGTGTCGATACCTCTCACGGGGCCGTTATGGGGTTCTTTCGGGCTTTCCCCGCCTAACGCCATTTTTTTAAGACTAAGCCTAGGAATGTTCAAATTATCATCGTATTCTAAAACCAGGAGTCTCTTGACCACACAGTCAGTTCCTATGAGTTACATTAACCCCGTGTGAGGTGTCGGCGCGTCTTACGGAGCCGTTTGGGGGTTATTTTGGGGTTCCCCCCTCTGACACCATGTATTTAAGCCTAAGTCTAGATATTTTCAAATTATCATCATATTCTCCAATCGAGAGTCCCATGACCACGCGGTCAGTTCCTATAAGTTACATTGGTCTCGTATAAGGTGTAGGTGCCTATCACATGGCCGTTTGGAGGCTGTTTCGACTTTTCGTACTCTGACGACAAGTTTTTAAGCCTAAATGTAAAAAATTTCAAATTATCAATCCGAGGGTACCGTGATCACGCAATCGGTACTTACGAGTTACATTGGTCCAATGCGAGGTGTTGATGCCTCTCATGGGGCCATTCAGGGGCTGTTTCGGGGTTTCGCCCTCTAACACAAAGTTTTTAAGCCTAAGTGCTTATTTTTTAAAATTATCATCATATTCTAAAAATTGAGAGTCCTGTGATCATGCGGTCAGTTCCTACGAGTTACATTGGTCCCGTGCGAGGTGTTGGTGCCTCTCCCGAGGCCGTTCGGGGGTTGTTTCGAGTTTTTCCCCTCTAACGTCATGTTTTTAAGCCTAAGTCCTATTATTTTAAAATTATCCTCGTATTCTCAAACCGAAAGTCCCATGATCACACGGTTAGTTCTTACGAGTTACATTGGTCCCATACGAGGTGTTGGTCCTTCACACGAGGCCGTACGATGTGTGTGTCGGGTTTTACCCTTTTAATGCCATGTTTTTAAGCCTAGTTCCTGATATTTTCAAATTATCATCGTATTCTCAAACTAGGAGTCCTATGATAGCACGATCAATTACTACGAGTTAATCGGTCCCGTGCGAGGTGTTAGTGCCTCTTACGTGGCCGTTCGGGGGCTATTTCCGTTTTTCGCCCTCTAATGCCATGTATTTAAGCCTAAGTCCTGAAATTTTCAAATTATCATTGTATTCCCAAACTGGGAGCCCTGTGATCACGCGAACAATTCCTACATGTTACATTGGTCCCATACGAGGTCTTTGGGCATCTCACAGGGCCGTTCAGGGGCTGGTTCGGGTTTTCTCCCTCAAACGCTGTATTTTTAAGTCTAAGTCTAGAAATTTGCAAATTATCGTCGTATTCTAAAATCGGGAGTACCTTAATCACAGGGTCAGTTCCTACGAGTGACGTTGGTCTTGTGCGAGGTGTGATTCTTCTCACGGGGCCATCCGGGGGCTATTTTGAGTTTTTTTCATTCTAACACCATGTTTTTAAAACTAAGTCTAGATATTTTCAAATTATTATTGTATTCTCAAATTCCTATGAGTTACATTGGTCCCGTGCGAGGTATTGGTACCTCTCACTGGGTCGTTCGGGGGCCTATTCACGGTGTCACCATCTAACACTGTGTTTTTAAGTCTAAGTCAAGAAATTTACAAATTATTGTCATATTCTTAAATCGAGAGTCCTGTGATTTCACGGTCAGTTTCTACGAGTTACATTGGTCTCGTACGAGGTGTTAGTGCCTCTCACGGGGCTGTTTGGGGGTTGCCTCGTGTTTTCGCCCTTTAAAGACGTGTTTTTAAGCCTAAGTAATGATATTTTTAAATTATCGTCATATTCTCAAACCGAGAGTCCCGTGATTTCTTGGTCAATTCCTACGAGTTACATTGGTCTCGTGCGAGGTGTTGGTGCCTCTCATGGGGTTGTTCGGGGGCTTTTTTGAGTTTTTGCCTTCTAACGCCTTGTTTTAAGGCTAAGTCTAGAACTTTGCAAATTATCATCATATTTTCAAATTGGGAGTCCCGTGATCGGGTGGTCAGTTCCTACGAGTTACATTGGCCCCGTGCGAGGTGTCGATGCCTCTTACGGGTCTGATCGGGGTCTGTTTTGGGTTTTCCTTCAAATGCCTCATTTTTAAGCCTACGTAACGGTATTTTCAAATTATCATCATATTCTCAAACCGAGAGTCCCGTGACTTCGCGGCCAATTCCTACGAGTTACATTGGTGGCGTGCAAGGTGTTGGTGCCTCTCACGGGGTCGTTCGGGGGTTATTTTGAATTTTTTTCCTTCTAACGCCGTGCTTTTAGGCCTAAGTCTAGAAATTTATAAATGAGCATCGTGGTCTCAAATCAGGAGTCCCGTGATTGTACGGTCAGTTCTTACGAGTTATATTGGTCCCGTGAGAGGTGTTGGTTCCTCGCACAGGGCCGTTCAGGGGTTATCTTGGGTTTTTGCCTTCTAACGCCATGTTTTTAAGCCTAAGTCTAAAAATTTGCAAATTATCATCGTATTCTCAAACTGGGAGTCCCGTGATCGGGTGGTCAGTTCTTAGGAGTCATATTGTGTAACAACCCGCATAATTTTTGGGGTATTTTTCAAAATATAGAGGAAAAATAAATTTTGAGATAAAATTATTTGTATTGCTCAAACTTGTTGGTTATTATTTTTAAAGGCGAGAATTTCAAACGGTTTCGAAATCGGAGTTAAATCGGATTTTATATTGATTTTATAATTTTTTATTGCTTTTAACAATTTTTGGCCGAACTGCCAGTTTTTAGGCACGATCAATCAATCGATGCTGGGAGTCGATCGATCGATCACCCCAGATTTCGTGCGCTGCAATCTGTTTGCAGAATTTTAGTTGGTTTCAAACTCTTATCATTTTCACCTTATTTAAAGGGGTCGTGGGCTTGTATTTTAGAGCAGCCCTGTGGCACAAAAATACTCAGATTGTGTATTTTATTTTCCTCTCTTTTTACTCAAACAGTACCCTTTAATTTATTCTCTAAACCTTAGGTGTTTAGAGGTGTTCTTGGAGTTGTTTTAAGGTTGTTCTTAGAGGTACTTTTGGTGATCTTTGGAGCAGATTTTTGGTGGTGTTATCTGCGTTTCTGGGCAGATTTATCGTTGGTATCTTTTGGTGTTTTAAGGTATGGGGTTTTACACAATATGATCCTAAATCTCGCGAGTGTTTATTCCGTTGAATTCTTGTTAATTGAACTCATATTTTGAATTGTTAAATTCTTGGAAATCTGGAAAAATAATTATTGGAATTATTTTTTATTCATGTGAAATTATTCATGTTGTTTTGAGCACGCTGTCATGAGGTTTTAATATGGCACTGATGTTGGGCACCCGCCAAGACTCCTTTTCCGGCTACTTGATAAAGTATGGTGCTGTATGGTGAGGCCTGGTGACTCCGGTTAATGTGTTGTTGAGAAATTTATTGACAAAATGCTATTGAGATTTGCATTTGATTTGAATATTCGTATTCGTATTGTTGCGCTTTATTCATCGCTAACATTTTATTGTTGAGCATCTTTCCTGTCGTATTGTGTGCTTCCTCATATTTTATTTTAGTGGCAGGTTAGCGCGGATTTTGGGGCGCTATGGAGATTGATTTTAGCGTGGATTATTATTGGGAAGGATTTTTAATACAAGATGAGAAGACTTGTATATTTTTTTATGTATAGAGCATTGGTGATTTGTATTTATTTTCGAGTTAGATGTTGTATATTTATTCGAGAGAATTATTGTATTTAATTTGAAGATGAGATTAGTGGTTTCTTTTCTATTATGGGATTTAGATGATCTATACCTTGTTATATTGTGAATTTGAATTAGTCTTATCGATGTGTAGCGCTCCGCTCGCTCTCCCCGGGTGGGCGGGGTGTTACATATTGGTCCCGTGAGAGGTGTTGGTGCCTCTCACGGGGCCATTCAGGGGCTATCTCGGGTTTTCACCCTCTAACCCCATGTATTTAAGCTTAAATCTATAAATTTGAAAATTATTGTCGTATTCTGAAACCGGGAGTCCTATGATCATGCGGTCAGTTTTTATGAGTTACATTGGTCTTGTACGAGGTGTTGGTGCCTCTCACGGGGCCGTTTGGGGGCTGTCTTGGGTTTTCGCCCTTTAACGCCATGTTTTTAAGCCTAAGTCCTGATATTTACAAATTATCATCGTATTCTCAAATCGGGAGTCTCGTTATCACGCGGTGAGTTCCTACTAGTTACATTGGTCTCGTGCGAGGTGTTATTGCCTCTCACAGGGCCGTTCAGGGGTTGTTTCAGGTTTTTGCCTTCTAATGCCATGTTTTTAAGCCTAAGTCTAGAAATTTGAAAATTATCGTCTTATTCTCAAATCGAGAATCCCGTTATCGCGCACTCAGTTTCTATGAGTTACATTGGTCCTGTGCAAGGTGTTGGTGCCTCTCTAGGGGGTGTTCAGGGGCTGTCTCAATTTTTTTCCTACAAACACTATATTTTTAAGCCTAAGTCTTCAAATTTGCAAATTATCATCATTGTCTCAAACCAGGAGTGTCGTGATCACGTGGTCAGTTCCTACGAGTTACATTGGTCATGTGCAAGGTGTCGGTGCCTCTCACGGGACCGTTCAGGGGCTGTTTCTATTTTTTTGCCTTCTAACGGCTTATTTTTAAGCCTCAGTATAGAAATTTGTAAACTAACATCGTAGTCTCAAATCGGGAGTCCCGTGAACGTTCGACCAGTTTTTATGAGTTATATTAGTCCCGCGTGAGGTGTTGATTCCTATCACGGGGTCGTTCAGGTGTTGTCTCGAGTTTTTGCCTTCTAATGCCATGTTTTTAAGCATAAGTCTAGAAATTTGCAAATTATCATCGTAGTCTCAAATTGGGAGTCTCGTGATCAGGCGGTCAGTTCGTACGAGTCATATTGGTCCCGTGAGAGGTGTTGGTGCCTCTCACAGGTCCGTTTAGGGGTTATCTCGAGTTTTTTCCTTCTAATGACATTTTTAAGCCTAAGTCTTGAAATTTGCAAATTATTGCCGTATCCTCGAATTGGGAGTCCCATGATCAAGCAGTCAGTTTCTATGAGTTACATTCGTCCCGTACGAGGTATTGGTGCCTCTCAAGGGGTTGTTTGGGGGCTGCCTCGGGTTTTCGCCCTTTAATGCCATATTTTAAAGCCTAAGTCACGATATTTTCCAATTATTATCATATTATCAAACTGAGAGTCCCGTGACTACACGATCAATTCCTATGAGTTACATTAGTTCCGTGCGAGGTGTTGGTGCCTCTCACGGGTCCGTTAGGGGGATTTTTCGGGTTTTTGCCTTCTAACGCCATGTTTTTAAGCCTAAGTCTAGAAGTTTGCAAATTATCATCGTATTCTCAAACTGAGAGTCCCATGATCACACCGTCAGTTCATACAAGTTACATTGGTCCAGTGCGAGGTGTCGGTGCCTCTCACGGGACCGTTCGGGGGCTATTTTGAGTTTTTCCTTCAAATGCCTTATTTTTAAGCCTAAGTATAGAAATTTGCAAATTATAATCGTATTCTCAAATTGGGAGTCCCATAATCACGGGGTCAGTTGCTACGAGTTGCATTGGTCCCGTGTGAGGTGTCGGTGCCTCTCACAGGACCGTTCGGGGGCTATATCGGGTTTTTTCCTTCTAACGCCTTATTTTTAAGGCTAAGTCTAGAAATTTGCAAATTATCATCATAGTCTCAAACCGGGTGTCCTGTGATTGTGTGATGAGTTCTTACGAGTTATATTGGTCCCGTGAGAGGTGTTGGTGCCTCTCACGAGGCCGTTCAAGGGTTGTCTCAGGTTTTTACCTTTTAACATCATGTTTTTAAGCCTAAGTCTAGAAATTTTCAAATTATCGTCGTACTGTCAAAACGGGAGTCCCGTGATCGGGCGGTCAGTTCTTATGAGTTATATTGGTCCTGTGAGAGGTGTTGGTGCCTCTCATGGGCCGTTCAGGGGTTGTCTCTGATTTTCACCTTCTAACGCCAAGATTTTTACTGTCCGTCTATTATTCATAACACAAGATTTTGGAACTGTGCTGGAGCATAATTGGGAATATTTTTTACTGTCCATCATGTATGCATAACACGAGATTTTTAAAAATATAAATTGAATTTGCAGCGCATTGATAGTAAAATGAGTCCCAGCCAAATATGCAATTAGAACTTCCTATATATGAATTATTCGTAAATCCGGATAGGTTTATATCAACTGTCAATAATGAAAGAAAAGTTGACAAGTTCTAAGTTTCATAAGAGACTTTCAGACTATGGAATCACAGACACACAATGCGACTCGACACAATCACACAAGTTTAAAATTTAGCACGATTCATATGGTCTACAATGGACTCCTAATTTTAAGTAAAGCCACAAGGAGCAAGCATCAAACGAAGAAAGAGCAACCTTATATAACAACAGTTATATAACTGTTATATAACGACAGTTATATAATTGTTATATAACGACAGTTATATAACTGTTCTTATATAAACTATTATATAATAGTTATAGAGGATCTTTCGAATATTCATTAGATATTCATGATAGATCAAGGGACTAACAAAAACATACACAAGTGGACTAGATTAGTCTTCTTTCTTGACTTTATTATTCTTATACGGTCAACACAATCTGAATCCTTCATAGCCACTTTATAACGATTGTATTTTTCATGCTTGACTAGTAACACAGTCTATGCATTGCCTTTTATCAAGAGAAAGACCAACCATCAATCACGAGATTTCTTGTTCTGATCTCTAAAATGTTCCAATTAAGCTACTAGCGAGTGCTCTAACTCTTCTGATGTGCAACATCTACATATTAAAGCTTCTCCTTTAACAGAGGTGTCGTAAGTCACCTCTTTCTACCCATCCGCCCAAGTAAGATAGTTCAATCACTTTATTTGATAAGAAATAAGCCTTTTTCTACATCTCCGGAGCTGCCAGCTATAACATATTACACCTACCTATACTTATTAGTTAACGGATGCTTTCAAACCGTTGGTTTCTACTATTCATTTCATACTTGACAAGATGATCCTATTGTTGGTGTAGTAAACAAAAATGAAGAACGATCTTATTTCATTTATGCTTCTTTCATCTTACAACCTTTAAAGCATCTTATTCCCATTGTAGTTGTTCCCTAGTTATCCATGTAATTTTCTTGAAACGAATGTGTCCGTGCAACCATTGCAACTTACCAGACAAAGCAGGACGAACCCCTTTCCCCTTTCTCTGTGCAAAGGTTATTAAGCCACCTGTGTTATTGTTATGTAAGGGTTTAGTGATCAACTCTTTGAGCAATCATTTTGATAGAGCAAGTCTTCAGAATCTGTTATATAACAGTTATATAAATTGTTATATAATGGAGCCGTGCGAGGTGTTGGGGGCCTCTCATGGGGCCGTTTGAGGGTTGTTTCGAGTTTTCGCCCTCTAATGTCATGTTTTTAAGCCTAAGTCATGATATTTTCAAGTTATCATCATATTCTAAAGTTGGGAGTCCCGTGACTTCGTGGTTAATTCGTACGAGTTACATTGGTCCCGTATGAGGTGTTGGTGCCTCTCACGGGGCCGTTTAGGCCTGTTTTGGATTTTTTTTTCCTTCAAACGCCATATTTTTAAGCCTAAGTCTAGAAATTTGCCAATTATCATCGTATTCTTAAACCGGGAGTCTCGTGATCGCGTGGTTAGTTCCTACGAGTTACATTGATCCCATGCGAGGTGTTGGTGCCTCTCACCAGGCCGTTCGAGGGTTGTTTTGGGTTTTTTCCTTCTCACACCACATTTCTAATCCTAAGTCTATAAATTTTCAAATTATCGTCTTATTCTCAAACCGGGAGTCCTGTGATCGCGTGGTCACTTTCTACGAGTAACATTGGTCTCGTGCAAGGTATTGGTGCCTGTCACGGGGCTGTTCGGAAGTCATTTCGGGTTTTCACCCTCTAACACCATTTTTTTATGCCTAAGTTCTGATATTTTCAAATTATCGTCATATTCTCAAATCGGGAGTCTTGTGATCACGTGGTCAGTTCCTACGAGTTACGTTGGTCCCGTGCGAAGTGTTAGTGGCTCTCATGGGGCTATTCGAGTGCTGTTTCGAGTTTTTACATTCTAACAGCATGTTTTTAAGCCTAAGTCTATATATTTTCAAATTAACATCATATTCTTAAACCGAGAGTCCATGAACCACGCGACCAGTTCCTAGGAGTTACATTGGTCCCGTGCAAGATGGTCGTGCCTCTCACGGGGCTGTTTGGGGGAATGTTTCGGGGTTTCTCTCTCTAATGGCATGTTGCTAAGTGACTTCGCGGTCGGTTGCTAAGTGTTGCTTATTATGAGAGATTTTAAAAGTATATTTATATTATTAATCCAAGAAATCCAACATAGTATTCAACAACCAAACCAACAAACAATAATTATCCCATACTCTTTCTATCATCTACGTGATAAAAGGCATACCCATGATCACAATATCTCACTTTAGTTAGGTCATTTCTCATTTTATACATGATAAATACATAAATGACACTATTATTAATGTGCACACGTGTTTGCGGTTCATATTTAAAGTAGAGGATTAAAGACATGAATAACAGGAAAATACAAGTAAAACATGAATAACACGACGACAAGACAATTGACACGAGTCTTGATTGCCACACAAACACAACACGACAACAATATTATAGTTCGTTTACCATTTCTTTTCAGAATCACCATGAACAATCGTCCCATACATCTCACATAAAATGACAACACAATTTTTTTTCTTGTTAGTATGTTATCCATTCCCTTTCCCCCACCCAGAACTTTGGTATGTTAATTGGGAACACGGTTATTAATTTCAACACAATCTTTGGGAGACTGTGTCTATGGAGTCAGTATGTTGAAAACTGAAAATGTTACTAAACACACATACATATAAGATGAATAAAGCATACCAGATTAAAATGTTTTTCACATTTCCCCTCAATTATTTGCAACCGAAAGAGAAAAAAATCATTAAAATTGATCCATATGAACTCATATTAAAAGAAAATTATTAAAATTATTAAAATTATTTGAACTCATATTAAACACAACCTGTAAATAAGGGGGTAAAAATAAGTAGTTGCCTCCTTAAATCGAATTATGTTTGGATGCTGAAGTGATATATGATTTATGATCTCTCTTGCAACATTTTTATCAATCTATAACAAAAAAATACATTAAAATGGATATATTTTGTTGTGTTACTTTTGATTTCGAGTAGTAATAAATCTAAATCAAGTATTTTTTAATAAATATTGTGACCATGACTCCATGTGTGTTGCTAACACCTATTGTGCTATTGTGTCAAAAACCTTAAACCCTATTGAACAATTTGCATATACATATATAATATAAACATGAAACATACATAAATACAAGTTACAACGAATGGAAAAAACATACCCTTGTAGAACTAAACTCAACATTCAGGTTGTGCTAAGGACAAAGCACCCGATGGTGACAAGATCTACCAGTGCACAAAGCACAATCACAACCATTTGAAAATTAAAAATTCAATAAAAAAAATAGAAATACACATTAATGTAAGTAACATTACCCAACAAACATGCCAAATAATTCATAGAATTAATTAGTTGTGACTGATAGTGTGTACAATAGTATAAATGAGTACCTGTAACTCAAAAAAAAATTAAATTAGTAATTGCATCAAATATAGTTAACAATAAATAGTAAAGAATACCCCAACACTCACCTTGAAATCTCCAATCCTTAAATAAAGACCAAATAACCCCTAATATAATATGATGACATGCATATAACCCACAACAAGGTAGATATAATTTTTTTTACTTGTTAAAAATTCATTGAATAATATTTTGTCAAAAAAAATATAATGTCTAGGGTTTACTAAACCCTAATATTTTTTTGACATAAATCTATAAATACACACACATACAATTTATGGTTTATTGACATAAAACATAATTTATTTATTCATAGTTACACACATATACACATAAATCTATGCATGCACACATATATAAACATAAATCTATACATACACACACACATACACACACAAATAGAAATCTATACACACGCATATACACAAATAGAAATCTATACATACACACATACACACACATATCATCCACAAATCAACAAATCGAAATGCACACACACATATACACACATACCTTTCACAAATCTAAGAGCTGAAATGGCAGAAATCGAATCGCAAAAATCGCCCAAACCTCCTTAGCCAAAATTGCAAACGCCCAAATAGAAACTAGGGTCTGAGAAAAGCGCATTTTTTTTAATGGTTGGACCTGGTCCATGGCCAAGAATTGTGACCCACCACCGCGACTCGTTAGTTCCTTACTTGGGCGATAACAGTAGAAGATTGACGAATGGTCACGACCTAGAGTCGTGACCCCCATGCGGGGAAACAGAATACCTTCAATTGAGGCATGGTCACATCCCCTAGCTGTGACCCCATCAGTTCCTTATACCTTCTACCGGAATGGCGAATGGTCAGGACCTATAGTCGTGACTCCCATGCGCCACCAACAGTAGACCTTCAATTGAAGGATGGTCACACCCCATAGCCATGACCCACACCAATAAATGGTCACGACCCCCGACCGTGACCCTATATGTGTGTGTTTTGTGCTTCGTCATGCCTACGGTCACGGTAAAAGTCCGTGACCCATCAGCGACCAAGCTTGGAGGGAATTTTGGTGTGAATTTAGCGCAAACATGGTCACGCCAAGGTCACAGCCCAAGTCCGTGACCCATAGTGGTCAGGCTTTTGGTCCGTGACCACTTCCAGAGAATCCATGACTCAGTGCGGTAATGAATATGGTCACGCCAAAAAATGGGTTGGTCACGGACTTGGGTCGTGACCAACTGGGCACGACCATTCGCAGGATTTGGTGTAGTGTATACGTATATATATATATATATATATATATATATATATATATATATATATATATATATATATATATATATGAACCCGGTGCGAACTTCATGCTTTTCCTCACGTAGTCCCTAAGACATTTTGTTATTTTTCCTAGATGGTCCCCCTATTATCTTATATCAAAACCTTATTTTAAGACTATATATTTAAAAGATTTATAGTTTAGATCCAAATTGGTATCAAGACCTTAAAGGCTTTAGAAACTCCCCAAAGTCTGACAAAACCCAAATTCTGGTATCAGAGCCATAAGACGCTCCTTTTAGACTTTTAGTAAAAAGACTTTAATGCCCTTGGAATTTATCTCTCGCATTTACAAAGATATTTTTGGAAACAACCCAGACTACCAACCTGTACCCATAACTGATTTAGACTCAGAAGGTTGTTTAACCACACACATAGACGGTTGTTCACACGTTGAACATATCCTAGCTAAACACGCAGACAGTAGACAAGTCACTGCTAGTGCTATTAATAGCATAATAGACCAAAATAAGTGTATACTCCTTATATTAAGAAAATTAATAAAAGGCACTCAAACCCTAGAAACAGAGATAAAAAAATATCTCTAAAATACTACTAGAAATAGATAATCAAATCCCAATAGACTTAGCACAAGTTTTACAAGAAATATTAAGACCAATCATATAGAAGTCCTTAACAAGGACATTTTAGAAATTAAAAATCAAGACAGTGAGTTAATCAGCTAAGATTATTCCTAGATTAGATAATTATCTTCCCAATGGAGATAGTTAAATCAGACTGGAATGAGGTACCAAGAGAACTCTCCATTCAGACCTTATCAGACTTTTATCAAAGAAGTTTAGAAAAGATAAATGATGGTAGATTTTATTATAAGATAAATGAAAATGAGATTGCTAACGCTGCAAAAGCAACTAGACTCATACTAGAAAGATTAAATTTAATTTCTACATCCATAGCAGTTACCCAAGACTATAACAGTAGCTTTGTTAAAGACTTGCAATTAGATTTAAAAGCTAAGATAAAAGGATTAACCTCCTTCTACACAGACTTTGTTAAATTCCAACAAAATTTAGCAAATTATCTTAATAATATGGAAAGGCATAACCTATCCAAGATGGATAGTATTATTAATGAACTTATACTAGACATGGCCCAAGTAGAAGAAAAATACGAAGAAATTATAAATGGAATTAAGGACCTATATAACAAGCCTTCCCAAGCAGAAATATACTCGTATTTTATTCTAACTCGTTTAGATAAAATAGAAAGGACTGTAGAATCTATAGAAGTTAGAACTATGCAACAACAAGAAAAAGATAATGAAGTAAAAGATTATATTACAAATGTTGCCAAATCCCTAGTTAATTCTCTAACTAGACATAGTGAAGAAATTTCTGAGAAGACTAGAAAAGAGAATTAGAATTTTAAAGAAGAAATCCTTAGTCAGATAAAAAGACAAAAAGATTCTTCAGATTTATTAGAAAGAATTGAAAAAAGACTTGAACAAAAATAGGTAACCACCTGTAAATTTAGAGAACCCCCTACTATAGAAACTAGAGAGGGGAAGACCATAGGTAGAAGAGTCATAAATGACGGATTAGATAAGACTAGTAAGATAGTTAGCTCTATCCCAAATATTGGACAGAGTAATTGTATGCTCCAAATACTTAAAGATTCATCCTCCAATGTTAGAACATGGTGGAAGGAAAGAAATTTTACCAATCCTCTCCAATGGAAAGAATGGGGTGAAGTTGACTAGAAGATTGCTGAAGATTCCATTCATAATGGATAACTTCCATCCATTAGATACATAGACTTGTTTAAAGAAGGTGCCACACCTAACACTCCTAATTATAACATGACTTACCATTGTAGGAATCGTGTGTTAGACAAATCATATACTGAGCTCCAAGTGTTCGACTCAGAATGGCTTAGATTTAGAGGAACTGATAGGAAGTTCCAATTCCTAACATTTGGACTCTTTCAAGAAAGAATCCAAGTATTACATAGACCTCAGAATAATATCAACATATTATGTTGTTTAGTAGACAAAATATGGAAAGATTTTGAGAAAAGCCTTATTAGTATAGCCCAACTAGAAATGTCAGACAATATAAGATACTTTAATGTCATTTAGGCATTTACAATAACCGTAGAAATAGCCAAACATTTTAAGTTAATTTTATATGCTAGTGTTTATAAAGACTATATTATCCCAGACGCTAATATAAATATAGAACTCCAAAGCTATGTGAAGTTTTCCCAATTTCCTTATGAAGATATGAAATCGGGAATTCCTAGTGGTAAACTTAATGAATAAATCTTAGTTAGAACCAATGTTTCAGACTACAATCATACTTATAGTATTAGGAATACTGGACCTATGAAATAAAAAGCTAATACCCTTTGGCAATTGCCAAAATTTCAAGAAACCGAGACTATACAGAATAAACCTTTGTTTATTAATCAAGATGATGTCAATGAAAATGTTACCATCCGGTTTGGACCCCCTAAGATTATCAATATGAATATCCAGACCGAAGAAATTAGATTTAGGAATATGGGAGAATCCATAATCAATGATCCTTCAGAAAGAGAATATAGTAGTAAGATTAGTTCTAGTTTACTAAGACAAGCCCTGGTAATTAGACATAGAAGATCATTTGAACAAAAAGATTTAGTTAAAAAAAAGGCTAGAATCCAAAACTTTGGACATAAACCCTCAGAATTGGACAGAAACACATTTAAAGCTCACCTTAAGAAAAGTCATTATGTTAGATTTCAAGAAAGAGAAAGATTTAATATGATAACTCAAGACCGCATATTAAAAATAAAATAATCTAAGAATACAAAGGAACTTCTTATAAACTTAAGACTAATAGAAGAAAGAGAATAAAGACTAATGACGGCTACACAAGTAGAACCTAATAAGCAAGAGATAGGAAGTAGTAGTAGGCTAAAAGATGCTCCTATATTTTTAGTAAACCAGCAGGAATAAACATTCCTATATACTCTAGCATTATAGTTAAGACTAAACCTGATTATATTAAAGACTTTCCAACTAGTGACAAGAGTTTTACTCTTGTTAAGACTATGGCAAGTCAAGCCATAAATCCAGTTGGGATATACCTTAACTTAGACAATGTCCAAGATAGGGAAAACACCTTAGACAAATGGCGTAATCAGATGAACATGTGTTTTGCATCTAATGAATAATGGAATGCAAGTTCATCTAAACAATACGCTAAGCAATCCATTAGAGGCATTGGAAAAGACTATTTAGATAGTTTAAGAAAGGCTACAGATGAAGAGTCCTTAACTAAGATTGACAGGATGAAAAAAAACTAGAAGAAAGATCAATTGAAGAATACATTCAATTGTTTACATCAGAATTCATTGGAGCAGGACATCTAGCTCAAATCAATGAATAAGACCTAGCAAAAACTAAGTTAGCCCTCCTTAGCATTTGTAAACTAGATAAGATAAATGAATATAGCAATAATTATGAGCAGCTATATTACCAAATTAAAGAATTTGGAGATACCTTAAAAGATGAATACTTTAGAAAGATACATACCATAGGACAAATCCTAATTAATGAATATAGGAATTGGCCAGGAGTAGCTGGAGTTAAGAACAACTCCCTTGGTGAAAGAATCAATGTCGCCAAAGACTATATCATATCTAAGAGATGTGATATAACTCAAGGAAAGTTGATAGAAAAGACTTCCAAATAGATCCCTCCAATCAAAGACGAAAGAGACATCGCTCCAATCCAATGGGGATGTGGAAGTGAATCTACAAAATTCAAAAAGAAATTATAATGGAAACATAGGAAGTTTAAAACTACACCTTTATGATTTACAAAGAAGTATAGATTTAGACCATCTACTACCTTTAGAGAAAAGAACACTAAGACTAAGAAAAATAAATTTAACCAAAGAATATATTTTAATAAGAACACTAGTAAATATAAGAAGGTTCCTAATTATAAAAAAGAAAAAGATGTAGCTCAATCTAAGACTGCCATCAAAGAATGTTGGACTTACGGCAAAGAAGGACACTTTGCTAAAGACTGCCCAAATAAGAAAGATAAAAAAGGTATTAAGATTATTAATACAATATTAGACTATGCAGATCAAGAAGAATTAGATGTCCTATATGCTACAGAAATATCAGACACGGAAGTTGATGATAATACCAGTCTCTATAGTGCATATACAGATAGTGATTCAGAAGACTATAATAGTGATACTGATGACTATGAAAACTCTCAGGATACTTTATACTTCTATATGATGCAAACTAATTAAGACGATTCAGATACTAAATATATAGACTATGAAGAAGCTTAGTATATGTGTATATTAAGCCCCTTTTTAAAGAAAATATCGACAGTTAGTAATCCTGATTTACTAACCTATATACCTAGATGTTACTTTGATGAAAGACATTACTGCACATTTGAAATGAAATGTAGCAAGAAAGACTTTAGATGCGTAGAATGCTTTGAGATTATACAAACAGAATTATTTATGGTTTGTGTTATTTATCAATTACACTACCATGAAAACTGTTAGAGAACTAGATTTAGAGCAATTTATACTAGCCAGTATGACGCTCAAATAGACTTAGATATTAAAGCATATTATCAAGAAATTGATAGAAATATAGCTAAGAGATTACAAGAAAATGAAGACTTAAAAGGAAAAGGAATTTCTTATGATTTAGAAGGATACCACTCTGATAGTAGTTCAGAAGACCAAACAATCCTGGATTTTATAGATAAACCCTAGAAAGGAATATCTATTTTAGAAAAAAAAAATTAGGAATTTCTTCTAAACCACATGCTTGTTTTGTAGAATTATTCATTCAACACAAAGACTATCCTAAAAGACTTTCATCTTTGATAGATACAGGATGCTCTCGGAGTATTAGTAAGGCAAATGTCTTCCCTGGAGACTATTTTTTAGAAAGTACTAAAGAAATCTATGGTAAAGTGGCTAATGGAGATCCATTTAACTTATATTTCCAGACCATTCCTATTTATTTTAAATTAGGAAATCAAATCAATAAAATTGTTAATCAACGATTTTAGATAATGGATCATCGTCCTAGTTTCACATGAAACATTATTTTAGGACAAGACTTTATTAGTAAATATCATCCTTATACTCAGTATAATGATAAGATATTAATTAGTGATACAAAGGAATGTAATATTAAAGCCCCTCTAATTGATCACAAGACTGCCTTTGACCTTATGCAGGTCAAACCCAACTACAGACCCATAAAACATCAAAGTTCTTCAGCTGAGCATTGTGGACCTATACCTACTAACCAACAAGAAGCCCTATAAATTACTAAACCCTTTCAAAAAGAATGTAAGTGTCCAGACCAAAAGTGTTATAAGCAAATAGCGCTTATATAACAAGACATTTTAGATCAAGCCCAGCATACCTTATTACAGGTTCAAGCGATATCAAACAGAAGAAAATGTATATTGAAGTAGAAAAGGAAAAGATTAAGCAACTAGCAGAGCCTACTTTAGGAGAAAATACCATCGCTAAGTGGGATAAAGGCCAAAGTTATTATGAAATCATCCCTATTAACCCAGACGCCACTATTAATGGTGAAACCTATAAGAAAGGATATTCACAAGAAGACATGGAAGAATTTAAAAAAGACATACATGAAATGCTTAAGTTAGGAATTATTAGATAAAGTAAAAGTAGACATAATAACCTTGTCATCTATGTTTAAAATGAATCTGAACGTAAAAGAGGAAAAAGGCGTATGGTTATAGATTATAGACAATTAAATAAGAATTGTGAATTTGATTCTTATAAGATACCAGACAAGAATAATTTAATCAATCTAATTGAATATATAATTATATTCAGTAAGTTTGATTGCAAATCACGCTTCTGACAAATTAAGATGCATCCAGACAGTATTACTTGGACAGCCTTTAGTGTGACCCAAAGAAAATACGAATGGCTAGTAATGCCATTTGGATACTTGAATGTTCCTCAAGTATTCCAAAGAAGAATGGATAATATATTTATACCTTATTCAGAATTTTATCTTGTTTACATAAATGATATTCTTATAGCTAGTAAGACTGAGATTAAACATGTAGACCATCTTAAAAAGATTATTTTAGAATTAGACAAACATGGTATTGTTATTTTTGAAAGGAAAATGCAATTATTTCAGACTGAGATAGACTTTGTGGGAATGCATATTAATAAAAAAAATTATCCTTGGCAGAACACATAACTAAAAAGATTCTTGAGTTTTCAGACCAACTTAAAGATATAAAACAATTACAATCATTTTAGGATCGCTTAATTGTGATGTTGACTTTATTAAAGACCTTGCCTCAAAAATACAAAGCTTAACTGCCACTTTAAAAGTAACAGACAAAACTAATCCTTTTTATTGGACTAAAGATGGTTTTGAAGTCATAAGACAGATTAAATATGCAGTCAAGAATATTCCTTTACTTGAACTTCCTAATACAAAAGACCAGTTTATAGTAGAAACAGATGCCTCTGATAAACAATGGGGAGCAATATACTTTGCCATTGATCATCAGACAAAAAAGAGGAAACTTTGTAGATATAATTTTGGAACCTTTACAAACCCAGAAACAAGATACACTTCCCATGAAAAAGAAGTTTTAGCTATAGTAAGGGCAATAGAAAAATATATGCTTTTTCTTAGACCTAAATATTTTACTGTTTATACCGACTCTTCTTATGTAGTAAAATTTAGAGACATGGACTTGTCCAAATCAAGGACTAATAGACTTATTAGATGGCAACAATTGCTTAATGGCTATGACTTCTCTGTTATACATATTAAGGGAAGTAAAAATACCATTCCAGACATTATATCAACAGAGCCAATGTTTGTTAACACTAATATGATTTCATGTTTTATGTTACAAATAGAGGAACTAGATAACATGAGTTCCTCTGGAACGAATAGACTGAACAAAGAAAATGTTGCATACTATCTTAGACACATAAAGCCAAACGCTAGTGTAACGCAAAGACAGACTCATATTCAAGACTCTCAAGAAAGACCAATCTTAGAGAACTTTGATGATATCTTAGCTGCTCCTGGAAAATCTAAACATGAGATTGTTTCTCAAAATAGACTCATTGGAAAGATGTATTTCTTCCAATATAGACCTGATCAAAGATATCCAAACTTAATAAAATTTAGATGAGAATTTTCATATGAAAAAAATACTCTTATAGACGCTATATGGTGGAACGTGAAGAATATACTATGGATTGAGTTCAAACAAAATTTGGTAGCCATTGCCAGATTCATGAGGACTCAAAGACTTGAAGTCACCCAACTTAGTGGTACTGCTATGCCTAAACCATAGACTCAGACTTATAATCAGACTCTTGGAGAATCCTCTAAAACTAGACCTGTTGATTTTTGTTATCAATTAAACACTTTTAAGACTAAGATTATTATACCTTTTGGCCATAATAATCTTCCTATATCATAAGGATATCAGAAAGACGTTAATAACATTATTGAACATTTTAAAATGTTATTATCCAAAATTAATGGAGATGCCTTAATGTTTAAAGGTTTCTTCAAAGACATTCCAAAAACTTATCTTTTTGGAAAGGCAAACCTATCCTAGATTACCTTAGTAGATTACGAGTTCGTTGGACTCGTCCAGATCAAGACGGTAGAAGACGTTATTTCTCTTAGAAAAATAGTCCATGAGTATGTTAAAAAGGTAGAAGACTTCCTTCCCCTATTCGCCAGAATCTACTGGATTGCTCCAAGTCCTTGTAGAGGAATGAGAGTTAAGGGGTTTAGACTTGTTAGATTTTCTAATTATTCTTTTGAAGATGTTGATATTCTAGTCGAAGACGAAACTAATGACTTAATTGTTAATAATTCCAAGCTCCAGATTTCCCAAGCTATGGAGACGATATAAATAATGGAACTGCTAACAGGAGAAGACTGATGGTATACCGCATACCATAAAGAAGACCTCATTATCCAGACTGATGAGCCATTTAATGGAAGAATTAAAAAATAATCTAAGGAAATGGTAGAGATTTATTTGCCAACCAGCCTTAAAGTGGTAGGCCTCATTGATGAGTTCTTCAACATTAATGCTCTACCAGGTGAAGACAAAGACGAGGCAGAATAAGACGAAGATAGAACAGATAATGGCCCCACCCTACTCAATGAATTATTAAAAATCGAAGACTCCATTATTTAAACGGATGATTCCCTTGCTGTATAAAGATGAAGACAGCTCAGACCTGCCCCAAATGGGCTCCAGACAACCTTCTTTCATAAAGATAAAAGAGACCGCTGAAGACGTTGGGTGCGCAATAATTGCAAGACGCTAAGATTTCTTTTGAAAAAGTAAAACTCAAAAGATTCCAAAACTTTAGACTTTTAATTATTATATTTCTCTTTAATAATTGTGTGCTTTCAACCGGATCACTTTTGGTAACTGGTTACCAGTCATTTGTAAGCCTCCTTATGCTATAAAAGGAGAGGTATGGAGTAGGAATAGATATCGAAGTTTAGAAGTTAGAAAGAGTGTGTAAGCTTATAGAGAGAAATATGTATATGAGTGAGTAATTCCCATATAGTTAGGAGAATAGTGAGAGTTGTATTTACTTATGTAATGCAATAAAAGTATTTTCTTTTCCAGAAATCTCTTATGTTGAGTTGTTATTATTTTCGAAATTGTCTCCAACTTTCTGTTCATAGGGGACTATTGCGTGGAACCTCTGGTGTAGCACATAAGATGTTATACTGTTGAACCGCCGTCAGGTGCCGATTTACCGTTAGCCAGATGGTCGTTAGGCGTGAAGGAGCATAGGCAGAAAACGAGTACAACGCCAAAATAGTGGATTGATGCGACACATAAAGAGAGAGTTGTAGGAGGCCGAGACTAGAGAAGAATAGTAGCAAGGCTGAAGAGAAGAAGGAAGGAAGATAAAGATATTGCAGACCAGAAAGAAGGTATAACTCTAACCAAACCCTTAACTATTTTACATATTATTATTTTAAAGAAACTTTTATGAGCCTACAAATCACTGAAGACTTTTTAGCATTTGATAGTCAAACAAATTTAGACCTAACTAGAGAAATACAAGATTGGGCTCTTACATCCTCTAAAGACAAAGAATTTATAGAAACTGCTTTAACATACGCAGGTGGTACTTTGAAATATATAGATCAGGTTATTGAGTGGTTAGTATATGAATACCTAGAATAGAAATAATTAGAACATGGATCCGATATCTCTTTAGACAAAAGATAACAACTGAAGAATTCGCAGAAGAACTCTCAAGACCAGAAAAATATCAAGAATACGCTAGGATACTTGAAGATAGTATATACGTACTAAAATTTATTAGACGAAAAAGGTTAGCTAAAACAAAGGCTATTTTAATTAGAGCCGGAGGAATCCGCTCTCTCCTTAGAAACATAGAGACAGCTGCCCCTAGGACATACCGTAGATTTTTGTCATCTTATGGTGATAATAATTTAGACGAATTTATAAATAGAGATATAATTGATATTGTTAATCAGATATATAAAGAAACTAGACTGTTGAAACCATAATACCGTATAAGGTATTTAAGACTATAATATTTTTCATCAAAACCTCTTGCAATTTCTAGACTCCCTGAAGAAGCTATTTATATAGATAATCCTCACTATTCAGAACTCCAATACGATAGTGACGAAAGAAGCTTGAGAAGTAGCAGTAGCCCTGAAACTTCTACACTTAGACTTCCAGATTAATTAAGCATTAAATAAGCTTAAAAGACCTTAGAAATCATTGGGGTAGAAATTCATATTCCCAGAAATCTTAGAAAGAGAAGGTGGTCCCTAGGCAGTCCATAAAAGACAAACGCGGTCCTAAGACTCATTTGGACGTTAGCTAATCCGCATTCTATCCGCATAGAAAAATCTGCATAGGAGTCAGACTCTCTCTCTCTCTCTCTCTGAGAGAGAGAGAGAGAGAGAGAGAGGTAAGTTATGCAGTGAGGTTGCCTTCTTCTTAAATTCCACCATTTTCCACTATGACTCTTTTCATGACCATCTCTTTTGAAGCATAGCACACATGTGATATCTCCATGTTGACATGATTATTTTTCTTCTCTACATGTGTGCACCATCAGTCATCCTTATCTTGTATTTATTTTTCGCTCGTTCTTGAGGATCAAAGAATGACTCCATATTCACCCATCGTTAAAAATACTTTTTGAACCAATTTGTGAAGAAAATAAATTTTGTCAAATTTCTCTTTTAACATTTGAGCTAATAAATGTTCCAAATTTTCACAAAAACGTTTTTTTTAAATCCTCATCCATTGCATTAATACAAATTTGGTAAATAATTTCTTCATCATTACCTTTTTCACACTTTTATTCCTTCATTTTTTTTTTTCTTTTTTCTTGATTCATCCATCTTTATTTCTTCAAAATTTGGAAACTATGTTGACATAACTTTATTCTTCCACCTCCATAGGAGAGTCTTCAAAATATTCACTTTTTCACTCATTTTCATCGAAATTTTCTAGCCAATACTCCATAAGCAAATTTTCACCTTCACGATTTGAAGCAGCGATCTCAAATTTTCTCCAAATATCACTTGGGGATCTTGAACCTCCAGTATTTTTTCAAAGTTCTTGATGTATTGCTTTTTACAAAATTTTGAATTCCTTTTTTTTTCATTTCTTCAACTCTGTAGGATAATTCGCCTCTTGGTTCTTCACAAGGCACACCCCATAATCACTGGCTCTGAAATGCGAAATGAGGATATTCCACATTTGATTGTAATTTAAAAACATTATTTTTTCACTCACAAAGTCCATTTGAAAATTTCTTCAATCACCTTTGTTTGGCTCCTTGGCTCTGGGGATTTTTTTCAATTGAGCAGCAAAATAATAATAAAATATGAACATAGAAGGGAACTTTCCTCTTTATTTTTTCACACTTTCATTTCACTTCGACTCTCTTGTTCTTTATATGGTCTTTTTCACTTTTTTTTTCTCTCCTTTTTCCTTGCATTACAAAGAAAACTCACTTGTCATATAGCCTTTACAAGAAACTCTAGAAATCGTCCACCAAAACTCTTCAAATACATAACCCGTTATTTTCAACTTAAAAGTTAGAGTCTTTACTTTTTATTTAACGACTCTTATCTTTCCTATTTTTTAACTTTTCAAATTACAAATTACTTTTTGGATCAAATATCCAAAAGTCTCTCAAATATTTTTTAATACACATTTAGTCCAACCTTTTATTTTGTACCAAAAATACCCTTATTTTCTTATCCTTAAAGGTCCGCGTCAGCGGCATGGTAAAGTCTTTTTGGCATGGTGAAGGACTTTTTGGTGTAAAATAAAAAGGCTTGGACTATATATGTATTAAAAGAAGTTCAATGGACTATTTGGTATATGCCCCTTACTTTTTTCATTTTCATCAAGTCCGTGGAGAACCTTTGCGAAAAAAATCTGGTCTTAATGATAAAATGTTGAACACATGACTCAATCGTTTAATTTTATATTTTTGTCATTATAAGTGTGCATGTCCATTCAGATTATATATATATAGTTTTGTTCTTGTGCATACCAGTCCGTATTTTAAGAGTATGGACCGGACATGTGTCACCTGACGGTGGGCCGAGAAAAGAGAGAGAAAGTGCCTATAATTTAGCCTATAATTTCTAAGGTCACCCTCAGGTGACACATGTCCGGTTCGCACTCTTAAGATACGGACTAGCATGCACGAGAGCAGTACTATATATATATATATATTTGATTATATTTTGTTGTTACTAAAAATCTTTTTGGGTAACAGAATAGAAATCAAAACCAAACGAGAGAGAGAATCTTATTAAACAAGTAATCTATTTTTCCCCTCCCTTTTCAATTTCCGTATGAATAAGTTAGTTTTCCATTTTTCCTTAACTTTGTAATGAAACATACCTGATATTGACTTTAATTTAAACACAGTGTCATGTAACTAATCTTACTGATACTGTTTCTCCACATCAGGACAGGCGCAACATGTTCCATATGAGTTTTTTTTAGAAGTGAGCAGTGATACTTTTACTGGGCGTTAGTACCGATTTGGTATTGGTACCGCTTTATTTAATTATACATATGTAGGATCTACAACATTTTTTGACGAAATTCACATCATAATACAAACAAATAAAACAGTATCAGTACTAAACCTGTACTACCATTCGGTGTGTATAACATGTTCCTTTAGAAGTAGGTGACCGACCGACTATATTTGCTCTATTATCACTGTTTTACATTATATTTGGTGACATAAAAAATATATAGTCTGTGATGTGAATATCACTGATAACGTGTTAGAAGTCGATTATTTAGCCAAAAATCAAGGAAGTAGAATTGTGCATGTGCATCATTGCATGCATGAATTAAAAAAAAAGGCAAAAATTGGTCAGATAAGGACAACCCTAACCACTTTTTTTGTCCGAAGGCTTTTTCTATGACTAAACAGCGAACACTAGCTGGCTAGTAGGAATAATCAACAATTTTATATGTTATTTTTTAACTGTATTCTCGTACTTAAGAGTGTCTATAAAGTTGCTCTATTGGTTTTCAGTTTCATTCAACAATTTCAGGATAGACCTATAAGCATATACGAAAGAAAGAATATTTTCAAACAAACAAAAATGAGAGCTGTTGGGTTTTATGTTGGGATTGTAATCTTGGGTGTTGTAGGGCTTATAGGCTCTGTGCAGGCTGATTTACAGATGGGTTATTATTCTGAGAGCTGCCCAAAAGCTGAGCAGATTGTGCAAGACTATGCCAAACAACACATCCCTAACGCTCCAACTGTTGCAGCCGCCTTACTAAGGATGCACTTCCATGATTGTTTTGTGAGGGTTAGTGTATATAATCAATTCCTAATTCTTTCAGTAGTACGGGAAGATATATATATATTTATAACATTAAAAGCTTGAAAATTTACCGGGTTTTTGCATTTGTCACAAATTTACAATTTACCATTCTCTGATTAATTTTTTCCCGTCATGCTGTTTTGTTGTTTTGATGACCAGGGTTGTGATGCATCTGTTCTTCTGAATTTTACTTCAAGTACAGGCAACCAAACTGAAAGGGTTGCTCCTCCAAACCTAACCCTCAGAAACTTTGATTTCATTGACAGACTCAAGACCTTACTTGAAGCTGAATGCCCTGGCATAGTCTCTTGTGCAGATATACTTGCTTTGGCCGCAAGAGATTCCGTTGTTGTCACTGTAAGAATATAATTAACCAAAATTCATAAGCCCATTTCATTTGTGATCTTCATTTTTTTGACAATTCCATTTATGTATGTATTGTTCTTGGCAAATTATAGGGAGGCCCTACCTGGAGGGTACCAACTGGCCGAAGAGATGGGCGGATCTCAAATGCCACAGAAGCATTGAATAACATCCCAAGTCCTGCTAGTAACATCTCCACACTCCAAACATCTTTCGCTAACAAAGGACTTGATCTCAAAGATCTAGTTGTGTTATCTGGTAAGTCAAAATACCACGTGATTAACGTTACCAAATACTATATAAAATGATATTCTGACAGACACATTAATATATTTCGTAATGGTTGCTTAATTGTTAAGGTGGTCACACAATTGGTGTGTCTCGTTGTTCATCATTCTCAAACCGTTTATACAATTTTACTGGGGTGGGTGATCAAGACCCAGCATTAGACAGCGAATATGCTGCAAATCTCAGAGCCAACAAATGTAGATCCATTAATGACAACACCACCATAGTTGAGATGGATCCAGGAAGTTTTAGGACATTTGATCTTAGCTACTACACACTTTTACTCAAGAGGAGAGGCCTATTTTCATCTGACGCGGCTTTGACAACAAGCTCAACAACAAACAGAATCATCACCCAACTTCTTCAGGGATCACTTCAAAATTTCTATGAAGAATTTGCCAAGTCCATGGAGAAAATGGGTCAGATTGATGTTAAGACGGGTTCGACAGGTGAAATCCGAAGACAGTGCGCCCTTGTGAACAGTTAGTGTATGTGGTTTTCACAAGTGAATGATTTTGTGTCGCATACGTATTCATATATGAGTCTTCGAATAAAAAGAGATAATCTACCTGTCATCTCGTAATAGCGGGCTATAAAGTGACCATTGTCAATACATCGGCAGTATGGAATATTTTCTTGTGCGACAGTTTATTATATATTTTTACTCATTATGTTTGGTTTACAATTTACGTGAAACATTATGTTCTTGCCTTGGAACGAATTTCTCTTATGCAAAATTATTTCAATTTATTTTCGAAAAAGCTTAGGCACAAGGAGATCATGGTCGCTGCAAAAACGTATGTGGTCTTGTTGCATCAAAATCAAGGAAGAAACTAACATATTGGTGGAAATAAATTGTAAAAAACGTTTTTGGTTTTTGGGTTTGAGTGAAAGACAATGTCTCCATTGTTGTGTGGATACTCACACAAAAGAGTGATCATGCACACCCAAAATCCAAGATTTGAACAATACAAGAGATAACAAGAGAATATAATCTACGTAAAAGTAACGAAAAAGTAAAGAGAAATCAAATACCAACAAGTACAAGACAAGAAGTTTATATCCACCGATGGTAACTTCATTTCTCTGATTCAATCATCAAGTCTTAAAACTCACTCACATTCATTGATCCTCTCATCGTGAAATACGTTTGTCGTGAAACCCCCCAAATACCCCCAACTAACAAGCGTATTTTCAAAATCTAGGGTCATTCACTGCGACGAATCACCTCCACTCGTCATGCCTCCCATAACAATTCATGGAAAAAATTCAATCAAGAACCTACGTCCGGCGAAACCCCTTCATTACAGCGAGTCTGCGGCTATTGTTGCACTAGAAGAAATACAGTCATTTATGTCATTTTTAAATTTGACTTTATGTCACGTACGGTTTAATCAAATAAATAACATCTACATGATATAATTTATCACATTTTATCCACGACAATCATCTCACTCTTCCTGACATTGATATGTAAACCCAACACCGCCTCAAAATACACCATCAGCATCCGCAACGACCCCACCTCATTCACAGACGACCCACAAAAAATAATAATATCATTTGCGAATAAAAGGTGAGACATATCGACTTGGTGTGGAACAGAGTTCCCAATCATAAACCCCAAGACGTTTTGCATGTAGGGTAAGTTTGCTTCCATATACTTATCTTAGACTTCCTTTAGGGGCTATGCTTAAGTCGTCTTCGATGTGGGAGCCGGTCCTTGAGAGGGTCCAAAGGAGGTTAGGAGGTTAGAAGCACGGTTACCTTTCCAAAGGGGGTCAGTTAACATTGATCAAAAGCATGTTATCAAGCCTTCCAATGTATTTTATGTATGTGCTCCTTCTACCTAGTTTCATTGGCAAAAGGCTGGACAAGTTGATGAGGGAAATCCTATGGAGAGGCCATGAGGATCAATTCAAATATTGTTTGGTGAGTTAGGATGCGGTGTGTAGGCCCCTAAAAGTGGGTGGGGCTGGGGTGAGGAGTTTAGCCCATTTCAGCAAGGATTTACTGGGGAAGTGGTTATGGCACTTTAATACATAGGGAGATAAACTATGGAGGAAAGTGGTGGTAGCTAGGAAAGGGGTCGGTCCGTTTGGGTGGGGTCTTACTGTGGAGTGCTCTGCTCATGGGGTGAGATGGTGGATGTATATTGCGCTTGGGTGGTAGAGTTCTCTTTACTTGCTTCCTACCAGCTTGGGAGTGGGAGCTGTATCAGGTTCTAGAGAAATAAGTGGGGAGTGGGGGGGCTCTTTGGAAGATCTTTTTCCAGGGATGTTTCGGATTGGGGGAAATATAGAGGGGGCAGTTGAGGATCATAGGCGTAGGGTGGGGGATCGTGCGGTATGGGACACAAAGTTAAAGAGGGGATTCCAGGACTAGGAGGCAAAGGAGTTCTTTGACAGGATGAGTTTGGCGCCGTCTCCATTCGTTGGGGTAGATAGGTTGATGTGGTCAAGCTCTCAGGATGGTCTTTTTTCAGTTAAGAAATATTATTATATGTTGATGGGTCGTGGGGATGCTTCGTTTCTATTGAAGTCCATTTGGAAGTGTTATGCACCTCCTAAGGTGTTTCTTTATGTGGACCGCTGCCAGATAGGACATCTTGACTATTGAGGAGCTTCAGAGCAGAGGGAGGAGGATGGCCAGCAGATGTTGGTTATGCAAGAAGGCCGAAGAGACGACCAATCACTTGTTTCTACATTGTTAGGTGTCTAGGGGTTTTTGGAATTTGATTTTCTCTCTATGAGAGATTTGCTAGATTATGCCTTGTACGGTGTGTGAGGTGATGGCGGCTTAGAAGAGGCCTAGGGATTGGTATAGCGCGCAGGTGGTCTGGATGATGGTCTCTCATTGTATTTTTTGGATCGTCTAGTTGTAGAGGAAAAGGATATGCTTCGAGGGGGTCGAACTTGACCTTTCTCGAATTCGGTTCAGCATCCTCAGCCTTCTTCTTACTTTGTATAAGAAAAGGCACAATTCATCATTATCTCTATTTCTTGAGTTTTTGCAGGCGTTTCAGGTGCTTGGCTAGTTTGTTATGGGCTTCGGATCTGTGCTTTTCTCTTTGTATACTTCTTGTATACGAAACTCTGCCCCCATAGGTGGGTTTGTTTTATCGAAATATTTTCTTATCATAAAAATATATAAAAAAAAGAGCTAAACAGAACTTTTTTTTGCTATTTAAAAAAAAGCAGTCAAACTTTCGCAGCTTTTAAAAGTTGCGAAAGTTTGACCGATTTTTTTAAGATAGCAAAAAAAATTTTTTTTTATGTTGGTTCCTTGAAATGTTTAAATTGCACACAAAAAGAATTCAACTATGTCAAAAAATTGGTGTGAAAACTTGGTACACAAACTTAAGTGTGCACAGGAGCCTGACTCTCCCTCGCTATATATATATACTTAGACTCTTCCTAGGTTAATGAAAAATGACACAATGCCATAAAAAGGATACGAATTTAGATTTATCGCGATGCAAAATATATTTTTTTTGGATTCGTGAGGCAGCACCTCCTTCTCTACCAAACCCTGAGCTAAAACATATTTTATCTTCAATAATGCGTCTACACACCTCTTTCTTTCTCTTTCCCCCACAATATCAACTTCCACTCAAAACCCTCGCGACCTCTCCATAATTCGACAGCTGTGGCGGAGGATATTCCCAGTCAAAGTGTGTTGGGATGGTAGGTTTAATCTTTTTGTTTTACTTGTTCAAGACATCGAACATGATTGTTAATTAAATGTCGAACTCGAATGGTTCAACATTTAGTTTTGATTATGAAATTAAAGGTTTTATAAGACTTCTATTTTGGACTATATGTTTGGAATCACTAGTTTAAACATCGTCGAGCTTCTTTTCCAAAATGGTAAGATTGAGGGTTCCGATTGATACATCACTTTTGAAGATTGAGAAGTTAAATGCTATCCATTCTTAATTCCTCCTCTGGATTTTTTAATTTGATATTTCGTAGAAACAAATGTTGTATTTTGTATGTTCTTAAAATCATATAATTTGTTTGCTTTTTTCGTTTGACTTGATATACATTAAATCTCTTGTAAATTTTGGGATGGTACATTTTGTATCGTTTGATTTGGAATGAGATGACAAATATTTGCAAATTAGGATGTTAAGTCCTGTAAATATTGTAATTCTAATAAGCAACAAAAAGTGTTAAATTTATACCATAAATAGAATTATTTTAATTTCTAGTTTTCGTTAAAATTGGCAAGTACTGCAAAATGTTATCAAATGTGAGAATTCAATTTTTTAGTTTTATCAAGACATTCTAATTACCCAACCAAAACCCCATTTCAAAACTTAACCAAAACATCTTCCAAATCTTGTCATTTTGGGTATGTGTGTGGGTGTGTATGTTGAAATAGCATTAATATTATGATACGTGTTCTTTTTATACGTTCGCGTCATTTTATTTTTTTCCTGTGTTCAACTATCTCATGTGTTTATAATATTACATGCCTATCTTTTTATATATACTTGTATATATGTGTCTTATATTATTATGTGTGTTATTTTATGCACCATATTTGATTAAAAATATAGGTGTGTATCATTTGAATATTTTTGTTATTATATATTTTTTTAACATATGTGATTAGTAGTATATGTTTTAGTATATAGTTAATACATGTGTGTTTTAAATATTTTTTATTCTCTCTCTCTCTCTCTCTCTCTCTCTCTCTCTATATATATATATATATATATATATATATATATATATATATATATATATATATATATATATTTATATAAGGAGTAGAAGTTTTTTACTATTCAATCAGTTGATAACCTAATTAGAGGCTAGGATTTGGCCACCAAGGCAACAATCCAATGGTTGAGATTAAAATGCCCCTATTACCATTTTTGCCCCTTAAATGTTTGGTTTCCCCCTCTTTTTAACACACTCTACTTTATTTCCACCTTTCTTAAAAATTCAAAAACAAGGGTAAAAGGGTATATACCCATTTTGATCTCACTTTTTCGCTCAGACTACCACGATCCTCTCTCCTCTCTTTCACACGACACTCCCTCTCCCATTTCCTCTAAATTCACTGATACGAATCCACTAACCTCATAAACCCTCTCACAAATCCATGGATGCAACCTTTTTCTTTATCTTTCTTAGTGCTCACATTTCACAATGTTAGGGTTTGGAAATTTTATGGTTTCGTGGGTTTGAAAACTTTAGGAGTTTTTATTTATGCTCCTTATTAAAGTAGACAAGGTAATTTCTCATGATTTTGTTTTAATATTTTTTGGTTGAATGTTTAGGTTTTTCACTTCTTAAGTTGTATATCTAATAATGTAAATATGTATTAGAGATCCAATGTTTTTCTTATGTTTTACAGTTTTTGAAACCCTAATTTCGTCACAATACGTTTGGTAGCCCTAAGAAGGTATACGAATCCACTAACCTCATAAACCCTCTCACAAATCCATGGATGCAACCTTTTTCTTTACCTTTTTTAGTGCTCACATTTCACAATGTTAGGGCTTGGAAATTTTATGGTTTCGTGGGTTTGAAAACTTTAGGAGGTTTTATTTATGCTCCTTATTGAAGTAGACAAGGTAATTTCTCATGATTTTGTTTTAATATTTTTTGGTTGAATGTTTAGGTTTTTCACTTCTTAAGTTGTATCTAATAATGTAAATATGTATTAGAGATCCAATGTTTTTCTTATGTTTTGCAGATTTTAAAACCCTAATTTTGTCACAATACGTTTGGTAGCCCTAAGAAGGTAAGACTGTTTAGTTTTTTTAGTAATTCGTCTCACACTTTTAGTTGTAGTTTTATAGGAGTTTATAACTTTTAAGTGTTTGTCGTTGCTAAAAAAGACATTTCTTGGTTGCTGGTATGATAAAATTTATTTTTCATCTAATGATTCTGTTTCTTTTGTCAGGTAATTTAAGCAGCACTTTTTGTTGCTAGTATGAATAGAGTTGACCCGAGACCTATGTAAGATCAGTTTTGTGCAATTGCCATAAGTTTTAGTTTGTGCAACTTCTAAAAAAATGTAAATTTCATTTATGAATTCACATTGAGGATATGTTGAAAGTTTTACAATATCCACCATTGTGGATAAAGTGTTTGTCCTAATTTCAATGTTAGTGTTTTATTTAATTTTTCAAATTTTGTTGTCTTAGATGGCTGAGTTAAAATCATGAATATATTTTGAGGTTTTGTAACTAATTTTGTTTCTGTTTGTAGGAAGCTTTTCTGTTTATTGTACTCCAGTTTATTGGGAAAGGAATTACAGTAGGTGATCCTACAGTGGTACGTTTTTCCCAATTCAATTATTTATCAATTTACTATGGATTATCTTCCATCTTCCCTTTTTAACTTTTATCCAACCTCCCTAGAATTCCCAGCCTGTATCGATAGGCTTACAATAGGTCTTATATTTTTTACACATGATCCTTACTCTGTAGTTGATTGTGTTCATTTTTAATGTTGGGCTTCCCAAGACTAGGTATCAAGAGGCTTTGGTGAGGTTTAGTTTGGGTGAGATTATTCACATCCTTTCATTTTAATCCAGCCATAAGGGTTATGATAAGTACCATTGGAGTGTCCTATTTACAAATTGTTTATAATTTTACATTCTTTCATGTTTCAGGTTATTGGAGTTGAAATACTCTCAGAATTTCAGGTAATTTATGCATTTGCTTTCTGATCAAATACCACAATAGTAAATAATTTATTCATTTGCCACCAAACATGCTTTTCGATAAATTTTAAATTCTTTAATGCATTTGCTTCATTAAAGTTCCAAATTTGTTAGCTAGACTTATAAGGCCAATAACCAATTTCATATCTCGCCAAGCGAGAAAATATTTTAATTTATTTCTTGAAAATTATTGTGTGACAAGATTTTAATTTATTTCTTTTAAAATAATTATATACAGAGCAAGGAAGAAAAGTATGTTAGCAATAACTATTTCATATTCTCGGTCAAGTTTCACAAGGATGCACTAACAGATTTTGCAAGGATTGAACGATTTGAAGTCAAACCTTTCAGGTGATATTCACGGTATTAATTTACACTCTACCCCTCTAACACCCCAATTAGATATTTGTATTTTCCTATTTTATGGTGGGCCCAGTATTGAACATGAATTTGAAGGCGAATGGAATAAAAAGACTAGCTTCACAACCTGTGATGCCCATGAAAAATGTGAGGTTACCACCTCTAAATCTTCTAATGAGGTTGAAGACGAAGGAGATTATCTGTACATATGATGTTAACTTCCAAGTAAAACCACATATAAATTCACTTTAGAGTACCGATTTGGTTCGGGTTGATTTTTGACCTTAAAAGAATTTTCAAATATTTGGTGTTAAAATTTTAGTCCTAATATTTTTGTAGGAAACCCTTTCAACCTTATATGTTTTCTAAATTCTATTACTGGAGGATTTTCATATTTCAACTCCTCGCGAATTTCATGGCATGTGATGGATGGAAAATAAAAAATGGCGTCACGATGAACGATAGCTTCTATGTTGTTGGTTATTCTTCGAAAAGGTTGTATGCCCCTCCCTTGAGATTTCTTTTTTACTTTGGGATTTATCTATTAATATATGTTCACTGTTTAGGACTGGGAGTAACATGAAAAACGTAAGTATGCGCATGTTTTAGTAAAGATTATGTAAGTAAGTTTGGTATTATTAATGGACTTACATGTGTTTGCTACATGAACGAAAACATTTAGGGCTCGAAGCTTGAAATAAAGGTATAAAAATGAAGTTTTTATTTTCTTGAGTTTCCTCATTTTGATTAGAATGAATAATTTTCATTTTGATATATGCTTTCGTTCACCCTTCCCTGGTCCTGGAGATGTCTACGCGATCATGTTGTAGTCTACAAGAGAGGCAAATAGGCTCAGTTTACTCTTGCTCAAACGTGGACTTTGTTTTTGATATGTTACAGTTATTATCCACCCTATTTACATTCGCTTCCGTCAATATATTTCAGGTGATGAGGTTCTTGAGCACGAGAGGTCACTATATGATTGATTTGCCTATGAGTGTTTGAGTTGGCTTCTCTATATTTACATTCAGCAGCCGCATCACCTATAATATGAATACTGTTTTCAGTTTATGTTGAAGTCGCTGGGGATAAAGTATCCATCGATGATCCCCACGATTTTTTTATTGGAGGTAAACAATTTAAAATTCAGTTTCCCCTGTTTTTTTGGGTTAGTTTACATTTATATTTTATTAATTTATCTTTCTTTGTTTAGTTATGGATCATCCTTAGAGGAAAACTTCCTACATATTGTGGGCGTGGCTAATTTTAGGCCGATCGAGAGCCACAATTTTGGCCCTCTTGATGTTCACTTTCATAGGAATCCTCGGTTATTCTACATAGCTCCCATCGCCTCAGGAATTCTTTGGATCGAATGTGGATTTCCCCGATGGCAATGCGTCTTTTTTCCTATTCTACTCGAGGCATATTGTGGCTGGACATGAAGCGCATGCAGTGGTGGGAATTGGCTGGGACAATCTATTCCGTTAATATATCACATGTGATGCGGCTGCCGTTAAATTAATGGATGAATGATGAGAGGTTTGTTTTTTATGTTTAACTGAGTTTTTATGTCGTTAAATTTTTTCTGTTTGTTGTTGTTTATTTTTGTATATCTCTAACTCTTCGGTTCACTAAACTATGGTTTAGAGCAGGTATAATCTGCATTTGAACAAATCTAGAGTGGGATTGGTAAACTATCCACTCCTAACCCTTTTATGGATTAATTTCATGTTGTGTTTTGGGTCCTCCCGTTGGAACGTTTTAAGTTCCCCTACTCCAGGTGTGTTTGTCGAGGCATCATGTCGAGATCATTTCGGTGATGAGAGAGGTATATGTGTCAGATACGGTGATTTCAAGGTTGAAGGCAGAATATGGGCAAAATTTTTGTGCGACGGATGGGCGTGTGGTGCATTACGGACACGAGGTAAAACTTTTTTCAGAGGTATATATCTATAAAGACTTTTTACAGTAGAAAACATATGTTTATATTGTCCTTATCAGTTAATGTTTTCGTAAGAGTTACTATTTTTTATTGATACACCACCCCAAGAGTAACCATGTATATTTTGTTCACTTGAACCATGGGAAAGAAGGGCCACAGGATGAAGAACAAGGATGGGAACAAGATCGCTATGAATTTGTGGCGACAAAGTGAGGGATGAGAGGGAAACAGTTCTCCAGAAGGTATGGTTAATTTTCTTCACCCTCACGCACCCTAGGTTGAAATCAGTCAAGCGAGAGGCTAACCTCGACTCACCTTTCTCTCAATAAAAAGATCCATACCATCAATAACCCATCTCCATACTCAAGGGTAGATACCCTTAAAACTGTAGTAGATTTGTTGACCAATGTCCCATGTTATTATTGATTTTTGTTTGTTTCCTTTCATGTTATTTTCTATTACAGTGAAAATTTTAATTTGCTATTGTATAGTATATGTAGACTAATTATTTAGATATTAAATTTGGTTCTACAATTTGATATATTAGAAAGTGAATTTCATTATTTAAAGAAAATTCGAGTTCGTTGTGCAGTAAGGGCGAGTTAGAGGTACTTGGATGCTCATTCCCTATGAAGGATACCCTTAAACCCTTTGATATATGACATGGTGACCTCTGCCTCTATGCACATTAGCAATTTACAGTATATGGTTATCTGGATTGGAAAACTTCGACTGCGAAAGTCTACCTGCTGGTGAGTGTAATCCAGTCTTAGAAGTGTTTCCCTAATTTTGTCCTCTTGACATGCGCTTTACTAACAAGTTATGCTAATGCTATGTTCTATTAAAAAATCCAAACAGATTTTCCCATTGAATTAGCCATACACTTCATGTCATGAAGCCCATCTAAACTAAGAAGGAAGATATATGGATATGTATTAGAGTTATAGTTTTATGATAATCTATCAGATCTGAGGTGCAATTATAGTTCCATATCTCAACTCTTTATTCTTTATATTCTGGTATCCTCTCATGTTGATTTTTGGAAGCAATCACATCGCATGTACTGTTATGGAAGTGATCAGTGTTTCCTCAGAGAACTGTCTTCCATTGAAGATTTGAAATGTTAAATTTACATTCCAAATGTCAAATTGAGTCCGTGCCATTAATTATTCATTTTGTAACACTGATTACATTTCATGGTGCAGAAACCATGTAAAAGGAAAGTTGTTTGCCATTGGATGACGTATTAAATGTATCATATGACAGAGGCAATATCCTTCCACCCTTCAATAGGTATTGTAAGGAATGGATTATAATGCATAAGGACCATATTATATATTTACGCCATGAACTATTGTAAGCTGTTTGAGTACAATCTGTGACTTAGGACAGCTAACATCTGCTTGCGGTCGTACGATGCTACCGGAAGTCACTAGGGCTTACTATTATGCGACGAAACCATCCACACATGTGTCGCAACCTCACGTCACTCCCTCAGGTTAGCCTTTGAATATGATCCCCCCGCGAAATATTCAGATAACAACTGTGATCATGTGAAATATTCAAGTAATAAAAACAGACATAACCTTTGATTATGGTGGTGTATGTCATGTTTTGGACTATGAGTGAAATTATTAGTTTACATGCTTCATATAACCCTTCCAACTATTTGATAAGAGATGAGGGAGTGTTTTTTTATAGGGGACTTCGTATATAATGTAGCTCCATACCCTTTTATCTATTTGATGTTATTTACACTTTGTTTGGCTATTTTTTGTATTATGTTGTGTACATCAAGTCCTCATCGGTTATTATTTTGCAGATCCAAAAAAATGATATAATTGTGTTATTATGTATCATTGTGTTGTTATGCTTATTAGGTGTGAGGAAGGTATGTGTGAGCTTTAAAAGTGACTCAATTTCCATAGACATGTATGGTGTTGTATTGTTAGAATATTATTCTAATTTGGTTGTTTTTGTTTAAATTTGTTAGTTTATGATGATATACACGAAGGAAGTTAATTTAGTAGCCTTGGATCATTACGAAGCTTTTAGTTGTGACAGTTCTTCGTATGTTATTTTATCATGTTTCTTCGCTTTCTTTTCAGATTAATAATTGATTTTCATTTGTTTTTGTAGCTCCTTTAAGTGGCATGTATCTCAACTACCGGTGTTAAATACTTTTACTTTATTGATTGCACTTTTAGTTGAGACTGAAACTATATATTTTTCATTTTCAGATCTATTTTTTTGTGATGAGGTGGACAAGATGGCGGTGATAATAGCATTTGTGTCACGAGAAGGTAAGCGGAGAATTGATAATAGTGCTTACTAATAGAAATGTTATTTACATTGATTTGATCATTTTAAGTGTTGACTCTGTTTTTATGTAAAATTTCATGTGTTGCACCTATTTGTTCCATTTTGTTCACTACTTTTCTTGAGTGATGAACTGTTATGTTTTTTTTACATTACTCCTCCTACATATACACTTGCATTGATTGAAATTAACTTCTTAACAGCATCTGGAAAATTACTTGCTAAATCGATTGCAACAGCAGCTTCTCTCTCTCTCTCTCTCTCTCTCTCTCTCTCTCTCTCTCTCCCTCTCCCTCTCCACATGATCAGGTTTTACAACATAAAGTATACCATGTCCTCTTATCTCATGTCTCTACGATTCTCCCTCTATCTCTATTAACAAAGGTTATTACAGAGCACCTCCTGCACTGGTCAATTCTATTCGATGTTAACTACCAGATATAATGGCGACACCCCCTTTATTATGCAGTTCCTTCTCTCAGTTAGGTAGTTGGTGGTGTTCCATTTGGTTTTCGATTTCAATATTTATTTTGTGGTGTTCATTATCTGAGCTTCATTTAGTTTGATTTTTGTATTTAATATCTATAGCAGTTCATTTGATTTTTGTATCCATTTATTTGTTATAATGTCTAAAAGAAACAAAAATTTAGATAAACTATAGAGATGAAGATGAAATTAACTTTTGCATCAATAATATCCATCGCTAGATTGTTATCGAACATTGAGCTTATTCATCTTCTAATGCCAGAAGAGGAGTTCCTGCTATGAAATTTTCAAATTGTTGAAGCTTTAGCTATGATGAAAAAAAGTTTTGTTCTATGAAGTCTATTAAAAGGCGTGATTTTCTTATTTATTCATTATGCTTGAAGATAAAAGATAACATTATATCCAAGTGTTCAGAACATAACAGGTATTGGTGCTGTGAACCGGTACAAGGACTTTGGTAATGTGAACAGGTACTAGGTATTTTTCTCTTTTTAATAGTACTTCTAAGTGTTCAGTCATGGTATCTCAATCTCTTTCTCAATATAAGTGATTTTTGGTTTGTCAATGTAATGGTCACTGAGAATTATTTTTCAGTCATGTAAATAGAGATATAACTCAATAGTACATTTTTTATGTTTTTCTGAGGTTTAATGTAGGTTGAAAAATGAAGGTTGCATTTCATGGACTTACAAATTGGCACAATGATGTGATTACAAGGTTTCGACCAGAGGTATACATACTTTGAAGCACAAGTAATTTGACAGAGGGCTCCGTAGAAATGTCGAATACTTCGCTACACGGAGAGTCATACGCTACATCTTGGAGGCATACGCCACATCATGGAGAGGCATACGCCACATCTTGGACATGTGTCCAACTTTCCACATGATGTATTGGACAAATTAGGCTGGAGACACGAAGGTAACGTGTGGGACATGAAAAAGATGCAAGGGAGACATTAAGGACATGCGATGGACATGGAGAAACTTTTCTCGCCCTTATTTATTTGTATATCAAATGTCTCCTTTTACATTTATTCAATTAGATAGTTGAATAGTTTCTTAAATTGAAATGTTGTAATGATATGTTTGTTCATGATTCTTTGGTGATGGTAATATATTTCAATGTATTGTTTAGTTTATGAATACAAACTATATTTTGTGTTCCCATTATGCTTGATTTCTTTTGTTAAGGAAGAATGCATATGAGGGTTCATTTGGATTTTTTTGTTTTTTTCTTCGTATTATGTTTTTCTAAGTCTGTGTTCATGTTAATATTATTATTCGATTTTTACGGGATTTGCTAAAATAGTATGTTTTGGGAGAAATGCTGTAACTTTTTAACCGTAAATCGAAATGAGGCGATTCTGGCGCCATTGGATTCGTATCACCAGTATCTAGCTAAAACGTTTCGAGCTATTTTTGACGATGTTCGTGGGGTCAAAATCAACTTTAAAGTTGGTAGTTCTGTTTTTTCATTATTGGATTTTGTTTGTGTAAGGTTTTTTCGTCAATTGTTTTTACCTATTTTGATTGCATCCCATGGTTGTAGATTCAACTTTGCGTATAAGTTGTTGGACTATTTATTATTTGTTAAACAAGGTGAATGTCCTATAGTTACAGGATATTATGATCATTTTTTTAAAATTACACTTTGTTTTGGCGGGGAACGAATTTTTTGTCGTTTTGTAGTTACATACTTTGTAAATTTTTGTCTTTTAGCGATCACGTACTTTGAAAAAATCTCTTCGTGCCTTCAAGCACAAGCAATATTTGCTTGATTAATTTTTAAATGATTATGGCTTCTTAAATTCGATAATTCTTGATTATTTTATTGTTTATTAGGCCTAAACTATAATATGTTCTTGGTTATAGACATTATATAGGCATCATTGAGATTACACTTTGTTTTGTTGGGGAACGATGTTTTTTCCGTTTTGCAATTACATAATTTTCAAATTTTTGTTGATTTTCAATTACATATTTTGGAAATTTTCGTCGTGCCTTCAGGCACGGGCATTCCGCTAGTCTATATAATAAGGAGTAGAATTTGTTACTATTTAATGAGTTGATAACCTAATTAGAGGCTAGGATTTGGCCACCAAGGCAACAATCCAATGGTTGAGATTGAAATGCCCCTATTACCATTTTTGCCCCTTAAATGTATGGTTTCCCCCTCTTTTTAACACACTCTCCTTTATTTCCACCTTTCTTAAAAATTCAAAAACAAGGGTAAAAGGGTATATACCCATTTTGATCTCACTTTTTCGCTCAGACTACCACGATCCTCTATCCTCTCTTTAACACGACACTCTCTCTCCCATTTCCTCTAAATTCACTGATACGAATCCACTAACCTCATAAACCCTCTCACAAATCCATGGATGCAACCTTTTTCTTTATCTTACTTAGTGCTCACATTTCACAATGTTAGGGTTTGGAAATTTTATGGTTTTGTGGGTTGAAAACTTTAGGAGTTTTTATTTATGCTCCTTATTGAAGTAGACAAGGTAATTTCTCATGAGTTTGTTTTAATATTTTTTGGTTGAATGTTTAGGTTTTTCACTTCTTAAGTTGTATATCTAATAATGTAAATATGTATTAGAGATCCAATGTTTTTCTTATGTTTTGCAGTTTTTGAAACCCTAATTTCGTCACAATACGTTTGGTAGCCCTAAGAAGGTATACGAATCCACTAACCTCATAAACCCTCTCATAAATCCATGGATGCAACCTTTTTCTTTACCTTTCTTAGTGCTCACATTTCACAATGTTAGGGCTTGGAAATTTTATGGTTTCGTGGGTTTGAAAACTTTAGGAGGTTTTATTTATGCTCCTTATTGAAGTAGACAAGGTAATTTCTCATGATTTTGTTTTAATATTTTTTGGTTGAATGTTTAGGTTTTTCACTTCTTAAGTTGTATATCTAATAATGTAAATATGTATTAGAGATCCAATGTTTTTCTTATGTTTTGCAGATTTTGAAACCCTAATTTTGTCACAATACGTTTGGTAGCCCTAAGAAGGTATGACTGTTTAGTTTTTTTAGTTATTCGTCTCACACTTTTAGTTGTAGTTTTATAGAAGTTTATAACTTTTAAGTGTTTGTCGTTGCTAAAAAAGACATTTCTTGGTTGCTGGTATGATAAAATTTATTTTTCATCTAATGATTCTGTTTCTTTTGTCAGGTAATTTAAGCAGCACTTTTTGTTGCTGGTATGAATAGAGTTGACCCGAGACCTATGTAAGATCAGTTTTGTGCAACTGCCATAAGTTTTAGTTTGTGCAACTTCTAAAAAAATGTAAATTTCATTTATGAATTCACATTGAGGATATGTTGAAAGTTTTACAATATCCACCATTGTGGATAAAGTGTTTGTCCTAATTTCAATGTTAGTGTTTTATTTAATTTTTCAAATTTATTGTCTTAGATGGCTGAGTTAAAATCATGAATATATTTTGAGGTTTTGTAACTAATTTTGTTTCTGTTTGTAGGAAGCTTTTCTGTTTATTGTACTCCAGTTTATTGGGAAAGGAATTACAGTAGGTGATCCTACAGTGGTACGTTTTTCCCAATTCAATTATTTATCAATTTACTATGGATTATCTTCCATCTTCCCTTTTTAACTTTTATTCAACCTCCCTAGAATTCCCAGCCTGTATCGATAGGCTTACAATAGGTCTTATATTTTTTACACATGATCCTTACATGATCCTTACTCTGTAGTTGATTGTGTTCATTTTTAATGTTGGGCTTCCCAAGACTAGGTACCAGGAGGCTTTGGTGAGGTTTAGTTTGGGTGAGATTATTCACATCCTTTCATTTTAATCCAGCTATAAGGGTTATGATAAGTACCATTGGAGTGTCCTATTTACAAATTATTTATAATTTTACATTCTTTCATGTTTCAGGTTATTAGAGTTGAGATACTCTCAGAATTTTAGGTAATTTATGCATTTGCTTTCTAATCAAATACCACAATTGTAAATAATTTATTCATTTGCCACCAAACATGCTTTTCGATAAATTTTAAATTCTTTAATGCATTTGCTTCATTAAAGTTCCAAATTTGTTAGCTAGACTTATAAGGCCAATAACCAATTTCATATCTCGCCAAGCGAGAAAATATTTTAATTTATTTCTTGAAAATTATTGTGTGACAAGATTTTAATTTATTTCTTTTAAAATAAATATATACAGAGCAAGGAAGAAAAGTATGTTAGCCATAACTATTTCATATTCTCGGTCAAGTTTCACAAGGATGCACTAACAGATTCTGCAAGGATTGAACGATTTGAAGTCAAACCTTTCAGGTGATATTCACGGTATTAATTTACACTCTACCCCTCTAACACCCCAATTAGATATTTGTATTTTCCTATTTTATGGTGGGCCCAGTATTGAACATGAATTTGAAGGCGAATGGAATAAAAAGACTCGCTTAACAACCTGTGATGCCCATGAAAATGTGAGGTTACCACCTCTAAATCTTCTAATGAGGTTGAAGACGAAGGAGATTATCTGTACATATGATGTTAACTTCCAAGTAAAGCCACATATAAATTCACTTTAGAGTACCGATTTGGTTCGGGTCGATTTTTGACCTTAAAAGAATTTTCAAATATTTGGTGTTAAAATTTTAGTCCTAATATTTTTGTAGGAAACCCTTTCAACCTTATATGTTTTCTAAATTCTATTACTGGAGGATTTTCATATTTCATCTCCTCGCGAATTTCACGGCATGTGATGGATGGAAAATAAAAAATGGCGTCACGATGAACGACAGCTTCTATGTTGTTGTTTATTATTCGAAAAGGTTGTATGCCCCTGCCTTGGGATTTCTCTTTTACTTTGGGATTTATCTATTAATATATGTTCACTGTTTAGGACTGGGAGTAACATGAAAAACGGAAGTATGCGCATGTTCTAGTAAAGATTATGTAAGTAAGTTTGGTATTATTAATGGACTTACATGTGTTTGCTACATGAACGAAAACATATTGGATATTTGGGCTTGAAGCTTGAAATAAAGGTATAAAAATGAAGTTTTTATTTTCTTAAGTTTCCTCATTTTGATTAGAATGAATAATTTTCATTTTGATATATGCTTTCGTTCACCCTTCCCTGGTCCTGGAGATGTCTACGCGATCATGTTGTAGTCTACATGAGAGGCAAATAGGCTCAGTTTACTCTTGCTCAAACGTGGACTTTGTTTTTGATATGTTACAGTTATTATCCACCCTATTTACATTCGCTTCCGTCAATATATTTCAGGTGATGAGGTTGTTGAGCACGAGAGGTCACTATATGATTGATTTGCCTATGAGTGTTTGAGCTGGCTTCTCTATATTTACATTCAGCAGCCGCAGCACCTATAATATGAATACTGTTTTCAGTTTATGTTGAAGTCGCTGGGGATAAAGTATCCATCGATGATCCCCACGATTTTTTTCTTGGAGGTAAACAATTTAAAATTCAGTTTCCCCTGTTTTTTTGGGTTAGTTTACATTTATATTTTATTAATTTATCTTTCTTTTTTTAGTTATGGATCATCCTCAGAGGAAAACTTCCTACATATTGTGGGCGTGGCTAATTTTAGGCCGATCGAGAGCCACAATTTTGACCCTCTTGATGTTCACTTTCATAGGAATCCTCGGTTATTCTACATAGCCCCCATTGCCTCAGGAATTCTTTGGATCTAATGTGGATTTCCCCGATGGCAATGCGTATTTTTTCCTATTCTACTCGAGGCATGTTGTGGCTGGACATGAAGCGCATGCAGTGGTGGGAATTGGCTGGGACAATCTATTCCGTTAATATATCACATGTGATGCGGCTGCCGTTAAATTAATGGATGAATGATGAGAGGTTTGTTTTTTATGTTTAACTAAGTTTTTATGTCATAAAATTTTTTCTATTCGTTGTTGTTTATTTTTTTATATCTCTAACTCTTCGGTTCACTAAACTATGGTTTAGAGTAGGTATAATCTGCATTTGAACAAATCTAGAGTGGGATTGGTAAACTATCCACTCCTAACCCTTTTATGGATTAATTTCATGTTGTGTTTTGGGTCCTCCCGTTGTAAACGTTTTAAGTTCCCCTACTCCAGGTGTGTTTGTCGAGGCATCATGTCGAGATCATTTCGGTGATGAGAGAGGTATATGTGTCAGATACGGTGATTTCAAGGTTGAAGGCAGAATATGGGCAAAAATTTTTTGCGACGGATGAGCTTGTGGTGCATTATGGACACGAGGTAAAACTTTTTTCAGAGGTATATATCTATAAAGACTTTTTACAGTAGAAAACATATGTTTATATTGTCCTTATCAATTAATGTTTTCGTAAGAGTTACTATTTTTTATTGATACACCACCCCAAGATTAACAATGTATATTTTGTTCACTTGATACATGGGAAAGAAGGGCCACATGATGAAGAACGAGGATGGGAGAAAGATCGCTATGAATTTGTGGGCGACAAAGTGAGCGATGAGAGGGAAATAGTTCCCCAGAAGGTATGGTTAATTTTCTTCACCCTCACACACCCTGGGTTGAAATCAGTCAAGCGAGAGGCTAACCTATACTCACCTTTCTCTCAATAAAAATATCCATACCATCAATAACCCATCTCCATACTCAAGGGTAGATACCCTTAAAACTGTAGTAGATTTGTTGACCAATGTCCCATGTTATTATTGATTTCTGTTTGTTTCCTTTCATGTTATTTTCTATTACAGTGAAAATTTTAATTTGCTATTGTATAGTATATGTAGACTAATTATTTAGATATTAAATTTGGTTCTACAATTTGATATATTAGAAAGTGAATTTCATTATTTAAGGAAAATTCGAGTTCGTTGTGCAGTAAGGGCGAGTTAGAGGTACTTGGATGCTCATTCCCTATGAAGGATACCCTTAAACCCTTTGATATATGACATGGTGACCTCTGCCTCTATGCACATTAGCAATTTACAGTATATGGTTATCTGGATTGGAAAACTTCGACTGCGAAAGTCTACCTGCTGGTGAGTGTAATCCAGTCTTAGAAGTGTTTCCCTAATTTTGTCCTCTTGACATGCGCTTTACTAACAAGTTATGCTAATGCTATATTCTATTAAAAAATCTAAATAGATTTTCCCATTGAATTAGCCATACACTTCATGTCATGAAGCCCATCTAAACTAAGAAGGAAGATATATGGATATGTATTGGAGTTATAGTTTTATGAGAATCTATCAGATCTGAGGTGCAATTATAGTTCCATATCTCAACTCTTTATTCTTTATATTCTGGTATCCTCTCATGTTGATTTTTGGAAGCAATCACATCGCATGTACTGTTATGGAAGTGATCAGTGTTTCCTCAGAGAACTATCTTCCATTGAAGATACGAAATGTTAAATTTACATTCCAAATGTCAACTTGAGTCCGTGCCATTAATTATTTATTTTGTAACACTGATTACATTTCATGGTGCAGAAACCATGTAAAAGGAAAGTTGTTTGCCATTGGATGACGTATTAAATGTATCCTATGACAGAGGCAATATCCTTCCACCCTTCAATAGGTATTGTAAGGAATGGATTATAATGCATAAGGACCATATTATATACTTACGCCATGAACTATTGTAAGCTGTTTGAGTACAATCTGTGACTTAGGACAGCTAACATCTGCTTGCGGTCGTACGATGCTACCGGAAGTCACTAGGGCTTACTATTATGCGACGAAACCATCCACACATGTGTCGCAACCTCACGTCACTCCCTCAGGTTAGCCTTTGACTATGTTCCCCCCGTGAAATATTCAGATAACAACTGTGATCATGTGAAATATTCAAGTAATAAAAACAAACATAACCTTTGATTATGGTGGTGTATGTCTTGTTTTGGACTATGAGTGAAATTATTAGTTTATATGCTTCATATAAACCTTCCAACTATTTGATACGAGATGAGGGGGTGTTTTTTATAGGGGACTTCGTATATAACTTAGCTCCATACCCTTTTATCTATTTGATGTTATTTACACTTTGTTTGGCTATTTTTTGTATTATGTTGTGTACATCAAGTCCTCATCGGTCATTATTTTGCAGATCCAAAAAATGATATAATTGTGTTATTATGTATCATTGTGTTGTTATGCTTATTAGGTGTGAGGAAAGTATGTGTGAGCTTTAAAAGTGACTCAATTTCCATTGACATGTATGGTGTTGTATTGTTAGAATATTATTCTAATTTGGTTGTTTTTGTTTAAATTTGTTAGTTTATGATGATATAGACGAAGGATGTTAATTTAGTAGCCTTGGATCATTACGAAGCTTTTAGTTGTGACAGTTCTTCGTATGTTATTTTATCACGTTTCTTCGCTTTCTTTTCAGCTTAATAATTGATTTTCATTTGTTTTTGTAGCTCCTTTAAGTGGCATGTATCTCAACTACCGGTGTTAAATACTTTTACTTTATTGATTGCACTTTTAGTTGAGACTGAAACTATATATTTTCATTTTCAGATCTATTTTTTTGTGATGCGGTGGACAAGATGGCGGTGATAATAGCATTTGTGTCACGAGAAGGTAAGCGAAGAATTGATAATAGTGCTTACTAATAGAAATGTTATTTACATTGATTTGATCATTTTAAGTGTTGACTCTGTTTTTATGTAAAATTTCATGTGTTGCACCTATTTGTTCCATTTTGTTCACTACTTTTCTTGAGTGATGAACTGTTATGTTTTTTTTACATTACTCCTCCTACATATACACTTGCATTGATTAAAATTAACTTCTTAACAGCATCTGGAAAATTACTTGCTAAATTGATTGCAACAGCAGCTTCTCTCTCTCTCTCTCTCTCTCTCTCTCTCTCTCTCTCTCCCCCTCCCTCTCCACATGATCAGGTTTTACAACATAAAGTATACTATGTCCTCTTATCTCATGTCTCTACGATTCTCCCTCTATCTCTATTAACAAAGGTTATTACAGAGCACCTCCTGCACTGGTCAATTCTATTCGATGTGAACTACCAGATATAATGGCGACACCCCCTTTATTATGCAGTTCCTTCTCTCAGTTAGGTAGTTGGTGGTGTTTCATTTGATTTTCGATTTCAATATTTATTTTGTGGTGTTCATTATCTGAGCTTCATTTAGTTTGATTTTTGTATTTAATATCTATAGCAGTTCATTTGATTTTTGTATCCATTTATTTGTTATAATGTCTAAAAGAAACAAAAATTTAGATAAACTATAGAGATGAAGATGAAATTAACTTTTGCATCAATAATATCCGTCGCTAGATTGTTATCGAACATTGAGCTTATTCATCTTCTAATGCCAGAAGAGGAGTTCCTGCTATGAAATTTTCAAATTGTTGAAGCTTTAGCTATGATGAAAAAAAGTTTTGTTCTATGAAGTCTATTAAAAGGTGTGATTTTCTTATTTATTCATTCTCCTTAAAGATAAAAAATAACATTATATCCAAGTGTTCAGAACATAATAGGTATTGGTGCTGTGAACCGGTACAAGGACTTTGGTAATGTGAACAGGTACTAGGTATTTTTCTCTTTTTAATAGTACTTATAAGTGTTCAGTCATGGTATCCCAATCTCCTTCTCAATATAAGTGATTTTTGGTTTGTCAATGTAGTGGTCACTGAGAATTATTTTTCAGTCATGTAAATAGAGATATAACTCAATAGTACATTTTTTATGTTTTTCTGAGGTTTAATGTAGGTTGAAAAATGTAGGTTGCATTTCATAGACTTACAAATTGGCACAATGATGTGATTACAACATTTCGACCAGAGGTATACATACTTTGAAGCACAAGTAATTTGATAGAGGGCTCCGTAGAAATGTCGAATACTTCGCGACACGGAGAGGCATACGTCACATCTTGGAGGCATACGCCACATCATGGAGAGGCATACGCCACATCTTGGACATGTGTCCAACTTTCCACATGATGTATTGGACAAATTAGGCTGGAGACACGAAGGTAACGTGTGGGACATGAAAAAGATGCAAGGGAGACATTAAGCACATGCGATGGACATGGAGGAACTTTTCTCGCCCTTATTTATTTGTATATCAAGTGTCTCCTATTACATTTATTCAATTAGATAGTTGAATAGTTTCTTCAATTGAAATGTTGTAATGATATGTTTGTTCATGATTCTTTGGTGATGGTAATATATTTCAATGTATTGTTTAGTTTATGAATACAAACTATATTTTGTGTTCCCATTATGCTTGATTTCTTTTGTTAAGGAAGAATGCATATGAGGGTTCATTTGGATTTTTATGTTTTTTTCTTCGTATTATGTTTTTCTAAGTCTGTGTTCATGTTAATATTATTATTCGATTTTTACGAGATTTGCTAAAATAGTATGTTTTGGGAGAAATGCTATAACTTTTTAACCGTAAATCGAAATGAGGCAATTCTGGCGCCATTGGATTCGTATCACCAGTATCTAGCTAAAACGGTTCGAGCTATTTTCGACGATGTTCGTGGGGTCAAAATCAACTTTAAAGTTGGTAGTTCTATTTTTTCATTGTTGGATTTTGTTTGTGTAAGGTTTTTTCGTCAATTGTTTTTACCTATTTTGATTGCGTCCCGTGGTTGTAGATTCAACTTTGTGTATAAGTTGTTGGACTATTTATTATTTGTTAAACAAGGTGAATGTCCTATAGTTACAGGATATTATGATCATTTTTTTAAAATTACACTTTGTTTTGGCGGGGAACGAATTTTTTGTCGTTTTGTAGTTACATACTTTGTAAATTTTTGTCTTTTAGCGATCACGTACTTTGAAAAATTTTCTTCGTGCCTTCAAGCACAAGCAATATGCGCTTGATTATTTTTTAAATGATTATAGCTTCTTAAATTGGATCATTCTTGATTATTTTGTCGTTTATTAGGCCTAAACTATAATATGTTCTTGGTTATAGACATTATATAGGCATTATTGAGATTACACTTTGTTTTGTTGGGGAACGATGTTTTTTCCATTTTGCAATTACATAATTTTCAAATTTTTGTTGATTTTCAATTACATATTTTGGAAATTTTCGCCATGCCTTCAGGCACGGGCATTCCGCTAGTATATATATATGAGAGGAGGGTGTTTTACTGTTCCAAAATATCAACGGTTGGGAGCGAATTTTTTAGGTCGATCTAAGGGTATCGGATTGTGCCATATCACCATTTACACATTGTGACATGGCAAAACCCTCCCTCATTTTAACTAGCCCCCGTTGTATCCGCTCTCTCCCATTTCATTCAGCTATCTCACCCCCATTTCATTTCACCTCTCTCTCCCACACTACTGCCTCTTACAACACCCCTTCCATGATGTCGCCTCCTTCTATGTTGCCGCTCCATCCGTCGATGCCGCGCCATCACCTTCGGATATGTTATTTTCACTTTGTAATTTAATGTATTTATATTTTCCACTTTGTAATTTAAGGTATATGGATTTGGGTTTTGGAACGATTTAGCAGGATCTGGTGTCGATTCAGCCTCCCTCCGCCCTACTCCGCCGCCGGTGTCGATTTCGCCTCCTTACTCCCTACTCCGTCATCGCACTCCTCCATCAGGTAACCTTCAGCGATCTCAAATTGCGAAGGCCAGATCTGATGTCCATCCATCCTCCCTTTGCCCTACTCCACCGCCGTATTCCTCCCTTACCTCTGGTAACCTTCAACGACCCAACATATTGAACAACACCTTCAGCGACATTTTTTTACCCACATCAGATTCAAACAACACCTCCGACGATATTTTTTACCCAGATTTGATTCAAATCTCCTCCCTCGCCCCAGGTAACCTCCAACAACACAATAGTTTAAACAACACCTCCGGTGATATTTTTAACAGATATACTGACAATATGTTTGGTTTGAATTTACAAATTTGTTTAGTTCAGATCAGGTTCAATGTTAAGTTGAATGTTTTGACTTACATTCAGTTTGTTTGGTTCAATGTTTACTTCCTTTTCATTAAAAATTTGTCATGAATTATAATTTTTCTCTAATGATATTTGTTGCTTTTATAAGGTATGAGGAAAAGTCTCAAAGAGTTTTGTATCATTACTATTATCATCATCATTTTGGTTCAATCATTTTTTTGTATTTGTTTGTTTAAATTATTGTATTTTGTGTTTTTATTTTCATTCTAACATGTTCGTTTTCGTTGTTAGTTTTTTTTTCAGGATTCGGCTTTTTTGTTAGATTTCTCTATGATCAAATTTACTTTAGAATTGGTAAGGAATTTAGGTTGTTCCATCATAGGTGAGCATGGTTTGTTCCTACTGATCAAGTTCTCACCTTTGAGCATAATATTGATTTTTTTGTTGATGCCTTAAATAGTTTTTTTGGCTTAGAATTTTACATTAAGGTCCTTTTTCCTCTACTTATGCATTTCTCTCTAACATGCCCTCCTTTTTTAATAGTTTTAAGTCCCACGCCCTTTTTATTTTTAGTTAAAATTATTATATTTTGTGTTTTTTATTTTCATTCTAACATGTTCGTTTTCGTTGTCATTTTTTTTTCAGGATTCATCTTTTTTTAACGGATTTCTTTATGATCGGATCTACTTTAGAATTGGTAAGGAATTTATATTTTATCATTATATTGGTAAGCCTGGTTTGTTCCTAATGCTCAAGTTCTCAACTTTGAGCGTAATATCGATTTTTTTTATGCCTTAAATAGTTTTTTTGATTGAGAATTGTTCATTAAGGTCCTTTTTCCTTTTCCTATGCATCTCTCTCTGACACGCCCATTTTATTTTTTTAGTTTTAAGCCCATGCCCTTTCTATTTTTTTTTTGGTTGAATATTTGATTGCTTACACCATGCGAGTTTCAAATTGTTGGTTATTGAAGTTTGTATTTGGAGACATACGGTGAATCTTGTTATTGAATTTATATGAAATTCTTCTTTATTAGTCCATTTCCTAAAACTTATTTTGGGCAATTACCCTCTTGATATGAATTTCAAATTGGTTCATGTAGTTAGATGAATTTCATATGTATTGTGTTTGGTTTGAATTTTCTTTAGGGTGGGTGTGGATGTTTAATCTCTAGCCAAATTATGATTCGAATAGTTCTATATCATTTCATATCAGAAAATAACCCCCCCCCCCCCCCCCCATATTTATCCTGTGAATATGAATCACCTATATAGGTTGTCCATCAAATTAGCTAGTATTTTCTCTATTAGGGTTCATTTTTTTATTTTTCGTCTTTGTCCATGTTCACCTCCACAACTATGTAATGTCATTTGTTTTCTCAATAGCTTTAGTATTTCAAGTTTAGATAATGCCTATGTTTTTATTATGTCCTCATTTTCAATAGCTTTAGTATTTCAAGTTTAGATATATACATGCTCTCTTCAACTTATGGCTCTGTTTAACATAGTTTATGTTTGTTAATAGCTTTAGTATTTCAAGTTTAGATAATGCCTTTATTTTTATTATGTCCTCATTTTCAATGGCTTTAGTGTTTCAATTTTAGATAAATACACGCTCTCTTCAAACTTTGGCTCTGTTTAACATAATTTATGTTAACCTTCTCATGTTTTGCTCTCTTCAAATCATTGCAGGTTACAACACTTGAAAGATAAAGTGTATCAAGAAAAACTTCACAAAGCTATCTTTTGGTCATCTATTAAAGGTAATTTGAGTGTATATAGCAGTATGTTCTAAAGTTTTTTTTTAAATTTGAGAAGTCTAATTTATATTTTTTATTTTTGTCAAGTTTTAAGACATTACAAGTGAATCTAGGGTATATCCGCCCCAATTTCATGTGTAATATAGAGATGCAAGTTTTGAGGTACTCTCTCTCTCTATCACACACACACACACACACAAAAATACATAAATTGAATTAATATTTTCATTCCTTCTTTTTTAGGCCTTTTAGAGAATAATTAAATTTTTGATATTTATTATTTAATTTTGAAAACTGTCAGTACTATGCAAGGCCTACAATGCTTCTGGACAAGAAGTTTTTGTTATTGATTTTGGGTAAAGTTTAATTTTGAAATATGTTAGTAATTACGTTATTGATTTTGGGTAAAGTTTAATTTTTTATTTATTTTTAAGTTTATTGAAATAGTAAAAACAATAAATAATTTAAATAAAACACTAAACAATTTAACAGTTATTTTATAAAAAAAATTATAAATGTTAATATAAAAAAATAGGAAAACTGTTAATATAAAAAAGCAGTTAATATAAAAAACTTTTATTATATAAATGTTATTTTATAAAAAAAAACTATTATACAACCAAAAAACTATCATACAACAAAAAAAGTTGTATTTTTTTTAAAAAAACAATTAATATATATAAACAGTTAATATAAAAAAATGTTACTATAAAAATGTTAAAAAATAGTAAAATATTGGTGAGCAATATTTTTTCCGTTTTGTAATTACATATTTTGAAAATTTTTGTTGGTTCGCGATTACGACTTTAGGAATTTTTCACCGTGCCATCAGGCACGAGCATTTCATTTTCGTTAGTGTGTGTGTGTGTATATATATACTTACATTGATACAATATATAGGTATATACACACACACACCATGAAAAAATCTTCAGAATGTTACATACCCCAAATAATTCCCCCAAATCTCCCCTAAAATGACTTGGCAGGACCCGCACCACATGGCAATAGATGACAGGCAAGTGGAGGAATGATGTGGCATCCACGTAGGATTTGGGGGAGATTTGGGAGAGTTGTTTGGGACTCAAAGCATTTTTCAAAAATCTTACATAACCTACTCGTTGTCCCCCATATCCATTTCACTTCCCCCTTATGTCTCCACGCACACAACCATTTGAACATAGAAAGTGGTACATCTTCCCCCTTTCACTACACAATCCTAACAACCCACTTTCTCTCCCCTTTATTTTATCTTGTGCAACCCAAACAAATAATCCATCACCAAATTCACTTGCCTTTTCAATACCCCCCCCCCCCAATATCATTCTCATCTCCCGCAACAATATATATATATATATATATATATATATATATATATATATATATATATATTAGAGGCATTTGAAGAAATAAGAGCTCATTTTGTAGAGACGAAAAATATTCAAAGAATTATTTTTGTGCATAGAGCATTTTTAGATGGAGGTTATTTTCATTGTGTAGAAAAGTGAAGATTATTGGGAATATTTTTTTGAAGGTGGAAAATTTTGAATTAATTCTGATATACATGTGCCTATTTCCTCTTATCCCTACATGTTTGTTTTAGTCTTTCCATGAAATTTATTATTTATCGCATGCTTTGTATTACTCTTATCGAAGACTAATGTCCCATTCAATAGATTAAATGAAACTTCCATAGATTTAATTGTGTTAACTTAGTACTTTATGTTATCCGTTTATAATCCTTTGAATATTAAATTTAATTCCTACACAAATTCGTGCATTGAGAATTGATGAATTTATATTTGTGAAAAGATGAAAAGTTGTTTACACTATTTTCTTAACAATCAAACCAGAAATAGGCTTTTAGGATTTATTTTTTAATCTAGCTTTCTATAGATCTAAATATTTTTATTGAGGATTCAAATTAGTTTTTATGAATTTTCACAAGTCGGTGATTCGTTTAATTAAATTTTATCTATTTGAGAAGAGTTTGTATGAACTTGAATTTAATTTTCTAAAATGATATAAATTCAAATAATTTGTGTGATAGGAATTAACTTCTCGTTTATATAGATCTTTTGGAGTGTAATTGAATTAGAAATTTCTAAAGTAGGATTTTTTTGATGAAGTTGATGCGGATTTTCATTCCTTGCTTTTTCGCATTTTAGTTACCCCATCTCTTACACTTTATCATTTCCACTTCCTAGTTAGTTTGGTTTAAAAAATATCCCACTAATTAATATTATATATCTTGAAAATTGTTTTAAAATTTTACTAATTTACAATTTTGATCCTTTCCATATTAAGAAGATGGATCGACACCCTTTTCTTGCCACTATACTTGTCTTTTATAATATTATGTAGACTCTTAAAGAACTTCGATCGAGAATGTTTCCATCAACAACAAACGTCCAAAAACCTTTTCTTCAAATTCCTTTCAATTTTACTTAACATACATTTAATACTTTTCTACGTGAAAGAATTATTGATAATGATATGTTAATGAATAAGGTATTGTTTCTTTGTGTGGAAGCTTGAAATTTAATTAATAAAATTGGACTTGGAGATGAAGCGTTTGCTGAAAATTGTGGCAAATGGGAATTCTGCAAATTCTCAATCGACACTTTGATTTAGGTTTTTGGTGTGTTAAATATTAGGGTTTCTAAAACTAGGACTCCATTCTTTGTTTTTGTTAGTTTGGATATATTTAGTTATCCATACTTTTATTACTTTTCCTAACTTAAGTTATGGATCTTGTTCAGTTTCTTTCCATGATTCATGGGAAAGATCATTGAAGCATACACTTTAATGAGCATGTTTAGTATTGTTGGGATGGGCTTTTATTAAGCATTTTCATGGTTATTTTCTTAGTAGTATGTCTACCAGTCACATGTTTTTGTTGTCATTTGCTTGTATATTGTTTAATTTTAATTAGGTAAGTTTATTGATTTTATATTAAAAGGATTGCTCTTAGTGAATTGTTGTTATGTCACACAATGTTTAGATGATATAAACAACAATCACATCATATCATTTATCAAATTTTAAATATGGAGTTTCTAAATATGGGGTTTTCGTAAAAAAAGGGACACTTATCGAATATGATTGTTCTAGATTATTGTTATTTATGTTGTGTTTATAGTTAATTTGTAGATTTTGTGTCACTACTATCTTACTTTATCAATTTGTTTAGTTTCCCACCAAGATGAAAGAGGAAAAACATTTATATATCACGAGTATTTTTTTCGATATATAAAGATTCCCTTACCAAATTTTGTAATGTTCCTCCATAGAGGTAGTGAACATATATTTATTTTCTTTATCTCTATTTATTTATCTCTTTGTATATTTTCATGTATGGTCGTTTATTTGTTTTATGTTTCTGTAATACCCTTCCCTAGTATTTCATTTAAATTTTGTATAAAATGTAATGGAGTAAGGTTTGATGAGAATTATTCGAAAGTGTGGGTCAAAATTGAAGATAATAAAACAATAGAAAAGGGGTTTGTGCTAACGACATAGGGGTGTCGTTCGAAGTAAGATCCAATGTCGTGTAAAGGTTGAGCAAAGCAAGCCTTGGAACGAGATTTCACGGCATTACAGTCCCAGGTCGTGCGAAGGCCGCGCGAAGCCATCGTCGAACGAGGAGATGATGTCGTTCGAACGAGGCTCATATTGTTCGAACTGCCTCGAAAATGTTTAATTTGAATTTCTCTTGTGCATTGTCATCATTCTGGCCAATTGACCGCTTAGCTGTCAAGCTCTGATGTGCCAAATTGGGCGAAACGGGAATTTAAGGTTTTTAAGGGTTATTATAAGGCTTGTTTGGGATAATTTGTTTGGGAGAAAAACGGAAGAAGATGAGAGAGTGAGGGAAGGTGGTCTTACACCATTTTGGGTGTCCTTCCACCGCTATTCCACCATCATAAACCACCATATTCTTAGTGTATTCCACCATATTCAAACCTACAACACCCATTTTCACCATTGTTTAATTGAATCTACCAATTATACATAAATGTTGTGGTATTTTTAGAGAATATAATGGAAGCTTTCATGGAGTTTGAAGGTTTTTTTGGCTTGTGATCTTGAATGAAGAACAAATATAGAATTTTAGAGGATGCATTTGGTAACCTCTTCAGGCCTCCTTTGGAGGTGTGGGTTACTCCTCCTACACCAACATTCTTGCCACCATTTGGGGTCTCCAGATTGTAACAACCCGCGTAATTTTGGGGGTATTTTCGAAATAAAGAGAAAAAATAAATTTTGAGATAAAATTATTTTTATTGCTCAAATATGTTGGTTATTATTTTTAAAGATGAGAATTTCAAATGGAATTGGAATTAAAATGGAGTTTTAATTGAATTTTTATTATATAGAAGAGTCCTCAGAATATAAAACTCTCTAAGAGTCCTCGGAGCATAAAATTCTCTAGAAAAAAATAGTTTTAAAAATATTGAATGGTCTGATCGAGCTGAATTTTATTTTGTAGCTTCTTCTCGTCTTCGGGTAATTCCCTGTAAAATTTCATCTAATTCCAACGGTCCGATCGTGCGGAATAAAATTTTTAGTGTTTGTATCTGATTAGAACTCTTTTCTTAATCAAACTCTCAATCCTTTATATATCAACTAATTCATGGCTTGGCTTTTCAAATCACTTTTTCTCAAATTTTTCAACCAGAAGAGCTCTTTAAAATTACTCCCTTTCATATACAAACCATAGCCCCAATCGTATTCAATATTTCAACCTTAGATTAAAAGGCTTATTTGGGGTTTTCTCGAGTTTGAGCTAGAACGAGATTTGATTATTTTCGCGAGAAGAACATGATGGTGTGATTAGATTTTGAGGCTGAAATTTATGTGATGATTCTTGTGATGATTTGAGGTATGGAGTTTTACACAATATGCTCCTTAATCTCGCGAGTGTTATTCCCGTTGTTTTCTTGTGATTATTGACTCGTATTCGAATTGATAAATTCATTGGAATCTGAAAATTTTTGTTGGAATCTAATTTTGATTCACGTGGTATTATTTTGGTGTTGAGCATGTTTTCATGAGATTTTAATATGGCACTGAAGTTGAGCACCTGCCAATATCCTTTTTCCGGATATGCTAGAAAAATGCATAGGCGCGGTATGGTGGTGAGGCCTGGTGACTCGGTTAATGTGTTGTTGAGAAATTATATTGATATAATTGCTATTGAGATTCGCATTTGATTTGAATATTCGTACTCGTATTGTTACGCTTTATTCACCGCTAATATTTGTTGAGCATCTTTCCTTTCGTATTGTGTACTTCCCCATATTATCTTTTAGTGGCAAGTCAGCGCAGATTTTTGGGCGCTTGGGATTTTTGGAGATGGATTTTAGCGAGGATTCTTTTTGGAAGATTTTAATGCAAGAGAGAAGACTTGTATTTATTTTTTATGTATAGAGCGTTGGATATTTATTTTCTTTCGAGATAGTTAGATGTTTTATTTCGAGAGATTTTTGGTTGTATGTCATTTGAAGATATTTCAGATTAGTAAATTCTCTTACTTTTATTGTGGGTTTTAGATGCTCTATGGATTTCTATTTGTGGATTTGGTTAGTTTTATCGATAGTAGCGCTCCGTTCGCTCTCCCCGGGCGGGCGAGGTGTTACAGAATGGTATCAGAGCTTAGGTATACGACAACCCTCGGGTCTTGGGTTTTGGGTCTGTTGCTTATTTTTGGAGATAGGATTTTTAGATAATCGCTTTGAGTTAGGCGTCTAGATTAGATGTGAGGAAATTATTTTTTGGTGACGAGATTATTTTTGGAGATTGTTGGCCTGATTTTTTAGAGTTAGGTATTCGGCGAATTTCGAGGGCGAAATTCCATTATTAGTGGGGAAGTGTAACAACCCGCGTAATTTTTGGGGTATTTTCGAAATAAAGAGAAAAAATAAATTTTGAGATAAAATTATTTTTATTGCTCAAATATGTTGGTTATTATTTTTAAAGATGAGAATTTCAAACGGAATTGGAATTAAAATGGAGTTTTAATTGAATTTTTATTATATAGAAGAGTCCTCAGAATATAAAACTCTCAAAGAGTCCTCGGAGCATAAAATTCTCTAGAAAAAACTAGTTTTAAAAATATTGAACGGTCCGATCGAGCTGAATTTTTTTTGTAGCTTCTTCTCGTCTTCGGGTAATTCCCTGTAAAATTTCATCTAATTCCAACGGTCCGATCGTGCGGAATAAAATTTTTAGTGTTTGTATCTTATTAGAACTCTTTTCTTAATCAAACTCTCAATCCTTTATATATCAACTAATTTGTGGCTTGGCTTTTCAAATCACTTTTTCTCAAATTTTTCAACCAGAAGAGCTCTTTAAAATTACTCCCTTTTATATACAAACCATAGCCCCAATCGTATTCAAGATTTCAACCTTAGATTAGAAGGCTTATTTGGGGTTTTCTCGAGTTTGCGCTAGAACGAGATTTGATTATTTTCGCGAGAAGAACGTGATGGTGTGATTAGATTTTGAGGCTGAAATTTATGTGATGATTCTTGTGATGATTTGAGGTATGGAGTTTTACACAATATGCTCCTTAATCTCGCGAGTGTTATTCCCGTTGTTTTCTTGTGATTATTGACTCGTATTCGAATTGATAAATTCATTGGAATCTGAAAACTTTTGTTGGAATCTAATTTTGATTCACGTGGTATTATTTTGGTGTTGAGCATGTTTTCATGAGATTTTAATATGGCACTGAAGTTGAGCACCCGCCAATATCCTTTTTCCGGATATGCTAGAAAAATGCATAGGCGCGGTATGGTGGTGAGACCTGGTGACTCGGTTAATGTGTTGTTGAGAAATTATATTGATATAATTGCTATTGAGATTCGCATTTGATTTGAATATTCGTACTCGTATTGTTACGTTTTATTCACCGCTAATATTTGTTGAGCATCTTTCCTGTCGTATTGTGTACTTCCCCATATTATCTTTTAGTGGCAGGTCAGCGCAGATTTTTGGGCGCTTGGGATTTTTGGAGATGGATTTTAGCGAGGATTCTTTTTGGAAGATTTTAATACAAGAGAGAAGACTTGTATTTATTTTTTTTGTATAGAGCATTGGATATTTATTTTCTTTCGAGATAGTTAGATGTTTTATTTCGAGAGATTTTTGGTTGTAGGTCATTTGAAGATATTTCAGATTAGTAAATTCTCTTACTTTTATTGTGGGTTTTAGATGGTCTATGGCTTGTTATTTGTGGATTTCGTTAGTTTTATCGTAGTAGCGCTCCGCTAGCTCTCCCCGGACGGGCGGGGTGTTACACAGATGTGGAAAAATATATCCTTAGTATTTAAGACTCTATTTGCATTATTTGTAGTCTTGTTGTTAGATTATATGAGTAGAGTGCATTTGATTAAATGATGAAAATCATATGTAGAAAATAATAAACATTTTTATGGAATAAAAATGTTGGTAAAATGTTATTTTGTTGGAAATAAAGAATGAATACATATTTCAAAGTCTTGAAATATTAAAAGTTGGTATTTTATGAAGATGGTGCTTTTTCTAGAAAATTTATGTTAAACATTTTTATGAAATAAAATGTTTAAAGATGATGATTTACTTTGCTAAAACATTGGTGAAATGAAGCTTTAGAGCTTCTTGCAAAAATGAAGATTTTATGAAAAATGAACATTTGTTTAGTTTAAAGAAATTGGACGTCTTTTACTCCTTGTTGGTATATTTTTGCAAGTCTTATAAATGTCTAAAAGGAAAAGTATGTTAACCCATTAATAGGATTTTTTGACTTAAAATGCATTTTCTCATGTATTTACACTTGTAGAATTTTATTAATAAATATGTGAAAAAGTTTAAAGAAGTTTTGATGGGTTTAAATAAGAAATAAGAGAGATAGAAATTATGTATGAAAAGGGGTTAAAAGTGTAATAACTATAAAGTTGCAAGACTACATAAATTGATAAAAAGAAAATGGTATTTTCTCAAGAAAGTAGTCTTCAAGTGTAATTAGATTTCTTGAATAAAGAAAGTACAAAAATGTCTAATATGGAAATATGGTTAATAGAGGTGTTGGATAAGTGTTAGTGAGTGAACATTGAGAAGTTGGTGTGTGGAACTCAATAATGTTTTGAAAGATTAACGCTTATAAAATTGGAAGGGACATAATGAAATAAAGGTATTTCTAATTAATACGAGTATTACTCCAAGGTTAAAATGGTGTTAAGGCATTAAAACACTTAAGAAGTTAGTATGGGGAACTTAATAGTGTTTTGAAAAAATTAACACTTATGGAAATGAAGTAAAAGATAAGTTTAAAAATAAATGGGTAAAACGATAATTTTACTTAAAGTCGAATAATGTGGACATTTGCAAAATATTAAAACACATTAAAAGGAACTTGGATGACACCAGGATAATTAAGGAGGGCCCAAAGCCCTGGAGTAAAAGACCCAAAATAACTGGCTAAAGCATATGGAGCGCATAGCCAGCGGTGTGGAGCCCGTGGAAGTATGCAGTTATAGGAAGATTCTAAGAAAAGATAAAGGAATAAGGAACATGTCAAGAAATGGGTTGCGTGGTGAAAATTTGTTAAGACAACCTAACTTAAATGAATTAATAAATGTTCTGGTGAAGGTAAAATGGACAAGTAAATGTGTAGATCGATTAATGTCCATAAGTAAAATGGATGGGTAAATGGGTGGTTAAGCTTCCTAAGTGGTTAAATCCATGATTGGCACAAGGGTGTGTTATGAAAATATTTTAAAGGCTAAATGAGTATTTTCTAACACGATGTACACGCATGTTGAAAGGGTGATTTTCAATGAAGATACTATTGTGGACCGGTTAAAAAGAAAATAGGTAATTTCGATAAAGAAATGGTTTTCGGCTAACACAAGTGAAGTAGTTCCAAATATTTAACCATGTTTGTTAAATAAAGGGATGGACATCAAAATGAGGAAAAGTAAGTCTTTTACAAGATTAAGGTGAATTAATCTTAACTACAAAACCTCTAGAGCTTATCCACATGGACCTCATGGGTCCCTCTCAAACTGTAAGCCTTTGTGGTAATAGTTATATCTTAGTTATGGTGAATGATTTCACTCGATTCACTTTGGTAGCTTTTTTAAACCAAAAATTAGATACTTTCAAAGAATTTTTAAAAATTCTCTTAAGAATGGAAAATGAGATGGATACCCAATTCAATCGAATTTGTAGCGATAGAGGAGGTGAATTTAAAGACTTAGGCATAATAGAATATTGTAACCGTAATGGTTACCAACACGAGTTCAGTGCACCTAAAACACCTCATCAGAATGGTGTTGCCGAGCGTAAAAACTGCACAATCTAAGAAATGGTTAGGGTAATGATACATGCTAAGAACTTACCAAAATACTTTTGGGTTGAGGCAGTTCAAATAACGTGTCATATTATCAAAAAAGTGTACCTTTGGAAAATGCCAAACAAACATCTTATGAAATTTGGTATGGCAAAAATCCCAATTTAAAATATTTTTAAACTTTTGGGAGTACATGTTATGTTTGTAAAGACAGAGAACTCCTATCTAAATTTGAAACCCGAGGTTATAAAGCCATATTTTTGGGTTACTCCCCAAATAGTCGGGCTTATCATGTTTATAACTCACGTACCAAAGTAATAATGGAATCAATAAATGTGATAGTGAGTGACACTAATGTCGAGAGTAAAGATCAAGAGTCAACTATAGTGGATGAGTCTGAAAATAATTTCACCTACGACTTTCCAAAGATAGTTGATCCTTTACCAACTGAGAAACCCGAAGTACCTAACAAGGTTTCTCAAGATCATCTCATATATAGTATTGTTGATAATCCTAAAGAGCTAGTGCGTACAAGATTCCAATTACGTAATGTTTCTCATTTTGTATGCTTTGTTTCTTTGATAGAACCAAAGAATGTAAATGAAGCACTCAATGACTCATTCTGGATAGTTGTTATGCAAGAAGAGGTAGTCCAATTCAAAACTCATGACGGGTGGTATCTCGTGCCTAGGCCAGAAAATAAAAGGGTTAACATCACTCACTAGATTTTTAAAAACAAAATAGATAAGTCTCGGATGATAGTTAGAAATAAAGTTAGATTAGTTACCTAGGGTTATTCTCAAGTTGAAGGAATAGACTTTGAGGAAACTTTTTCCCCAATCACACGCCTCGAATATGTTTGTTTGCTCTTGTTCATAGCTTGTCATTTACAACTCACACTTTATCAAATGGATATAGAAATTACCTTTTTAAATGGTATTTTGATAAAGGAGGCTTATGTTGAACAGCCTAAAGGCTTTATTGATCCTCATTACCCAAACCATGTCTATAAATTGAAAAAGGTTTTATACAGTTTAAAGCACGCCCCTAGTATCTAGTACGAACGCCTGTCAACTTTTTTAATCAAAAAGGGTTTCGACAAGGTGGCAACGACCAGACATTATTTCTTAAACATTTTAATAAACAAGTCTTAATAGCTCAGGTTTATGTTGACGACATAATATTTGTCCCAATTTCCCCTACTGAGGTTAAAGAATTTTCTAAAAGTATGAACGAGGAGTTCCCAATGTCTCTTATGGAGGAGCTAGAATATTTTTTAGGACTTCAAGTCAAGCAAAAATTAGATGGGTTATTCATTTTGTAATCTAAATATGAGGTATAGTTAGTTAAAAAGCTTGGATTAGAAAATTCCAAGTTTACTAGGACTCTCATAAGTACTTCATTTAAACTTTCTAGAGATAAACATGGGAAACCTATAGATCCTACCCTATATAGAAGTACAATAGGTAACCAGTTATACCTCAGAGCCTGGCATCCTGAAATTATGTATGCCTTGTGTGTTTGTGCACGTTACCAAAGTGCACCTAAGGAAATCCATTTACATCAAGCGAATTATAAAATATGTTGAAAAACCTGGTGTCCCTTCCGTGTGTTTCAAATCAAACCAATTTTTAATGTGCACCAAACCAAGTTGTAAAAACCGAATTCTTACTTTAAACCAGTTTTATCTTGATTAATCCTAAACATGCATCTAGTAATTAAAGCAAGTAAAGTGAAGTAAAGAATACTCATAACGCCGGATGTACGAGGAAAAAACCCAAAACGGGAAAATAACCTCGGACGGCCCAAGCCAGACAATCACTATGAACAAAGGTTTTACAAAGACATATTAGCCTTACTCCATGACTCGATCCCCATAGGTCTTGATGATCCTTATGATCTTCTACCATTCTTCAATAGTGCCCACACAGAAATTATGTCTTCCATGATACCTGTCCACAACACTCGACTCTACGAATGTCTCGGTGTCAACCGATTGGCTTTGATTCGTCTACGATGTCGAACAAGAAGTTCTTATCTTTTCTTTACCGCAAAACCCTGATGTTCAATGGTATAATAAACCTTCTTGGTGAAGTAAGATCACGTAAACATATAAGAATGATAACTCAGATCTTTGAAAACTCTAAGGATGTGTTTATGCTTTTTAAACCTTAGAAAACATGTGCAAACAACGTACTCGATGGTAAACTACTTTTCCAAATGCACACTTACGAAACTCTGATGCAAACACGCTTTAAATAAGATTTAAAGTCCACCTAAAAATAGTGTCACTCGAATGGCAAGGCCACATCGTTCGCACGACATAAGGATCTCACTCGAACGAGAGCTTATGTCATTTGAACGACAGCGCGAAAGTTTGACTTTTTGTTTAAAACGTCTCTTTTATAAGAGATCCAAATAAGCCAAACTCTATTTTGAGTTTATCAGAATAAAATGTAGTGTAAACATTTAAAACATTTTAAAATATTTCGTTTATAAAAAAATACATCCTTATCTTTTATAAAAACAATTCCGAGCACCATTAATTATACGCATTCATACATATGTGATCTCGGAATGAAATTACCTTTGAAGACGAATAAACTTGAACCAATTAAACTTCGGCATGATTAAATATTTGAATCTTTGTCGCAACGTCTTCTTTAATACGTCATAGACCGAGTGGGATCATGACAAAATAAAATCTCCCTATGACATATTACAAATACAGTTTTGTTCACGAAATTAAGTCAAAACAATACAGGGACTCAATTGGAAATTTATATCCTTACAAATCTACCCCTTTGACTATTCGAGGACAAAGCTAAACCAGTGAAATGCCTAAGACAGACCGTCAATCCGTATGACGCCTAAATCCCATCCCATAAACCTAAAATCAAAAATTACAGGACACTGACTAGAATATATAACACTGGCAAGCATGAACTATCAGAATGTGATGTAGACTTGAAATATTGAATCGTTTAAGCATACATACACACATGAAACAGACAAACAAATACCAAGTGAAGTATGGAGGAACAAATGATACCAATTTATATTTCTAATAAGAACAAGTCATTTGAAACATGTGAGCAATTATTTGATACCAATTTGAAAGGAATATAATCAAACAATATGTAAATCCAGATATCAATAAAAATGCTTAACAAATCTCCCCCTACATCACATACATCTCTCCCCCTTTTTGTCTCGGATTGACAATCCGATGAAAAGATCAACAAATCAAAGTATCTAGCATGAGAATATACCAATTTGAAAATTGAAAACGCTAGATAACCATGAAACAACCAGCTAAATATGATCAAGAGATGACAAATCAGTAGATAGTAAACCAAGGAATCACACAAAGAATATAGCAATCTAATCAGGTGTGATAAATGGACTCATATGCAAATAATCAATTTTGAACCAATATAACTTGGATATAAACCATTCAGTCCAGAAACACTTCCAGCAGTACCAAAAATATACCAATTTTAACCAGATGACTGCAAACCAATCAGAAGCAAAAACCTAGACTGTCGTTCGAACGAGCCAGGAAAGTCACTCAAACGAAATGAGGACGTTGCTCGAACGAAGGACGGATGTCGTTCTCGCGACATGGAAATGTCATTTGAATGACTTCTCGCGACCTGCCAAAATTTCCTAGATTCCCAGAAATATTGTATATTATTGCCCAGTGAAAATATTTCCACAAAAAAAATTCCAGGAAGGGCCAGACAGCAGCAAAATAGTGTTAAAACAGTATGCTTTTAACAAAAAATGCAAAAACTCATAAAAACTAACAATGTGAGTTACATGCAAACATAATATTGATGTGCTCAAACATGGATATGAAATGTATGGGCGTGAAACTAGAACAAATGAGTCATCATTCCTACACATCAAAATGATCAAGAAGCTCTAATTGATAATGATAAATCATCAAACTTTATAATATCCATATGACAATTAAAGAGTGAGCTTAATGAATAAAACGTACTACATGCACACAAATCCAGTATTTTGACGATTCTATAAACAATAGCGTCGAATTGCAATGTTTCAACATTAGGATTAGTTGTACGAACCCATTTAAATTTTCTCCAACTAAACTCCCTCGGAAACATACATTTTCAAGTTCTTTTGAGGTTTCTAGCATTCTCAACTTAGAGAAAATCTTATTGGCCCTTTTTCATATTGTTTTTTCTTTGGGGCTCTTTTAAATGGTGGCTTTCACGATGAATTAATTTTTAACTCTCGCAGCCCTTTCCCATGAATCTCTCATCATTTTTTCAATTAGAATACAATTCAAATCCTCACGGTAAACGATTCTTACATGCACACTTCTCCTTAAGTCTACTTACGCATAGATGACAAGATTGAGATAAGAACGCCTCACCAAATTCAAATATGAAAGAGAAGTCAAACATCCATATTAACTCGTGCATGTGTGCAATGTTGGCATATATATATAAAGTCGAATCAAAATGCATATCAACTTCGAAACAACCCCATATAAACAATGGTTAAGATCATTCTATGTATCGATAACAATGATGAAATGTCCTACCCACATGGATAATGAAACGATGGCGGAGGGGTCTAAGCACACCAATATGCCACATAAAACATGTAAACTCAAAAATAAAAACCAAAAATCTTTTTGGCTTTTCATAATTTGACTCAAATAAAAGCAAAATCTTTTTGGTTTTTCAAAAGTTTTTCTCAAAAACAAAATCTTTTTGGATTTTTCAATAGGACTCAAACAAATGAAAAATATGATACAAAATGATACACAAGTCATAATACTAGCAATGAATATATCATGAAGCAAACTAGCATATGACAAACAAGGCAACACTATCATCCTTTAGATTTAGCATGGGAAGAATCAAGTGCACCCAAACGAGAATCATGAAGTTTAATTCCTAAAGCCATTAAATCCAATTTCCTAACCCAAGTAGGTGTAAAACGATGCATGGGGGTTTTGGGAACCGGGGCAACTTTATTCCTAAACTTCATAGGATCTTGTCTAAGGTCGTAACAATAACGCCTAAGGTGACATTTCCTACCACAAAACGTGCAAGTGTAGCGATGGTGGGAATGCTTACCTACATGTGGACCTTTTCTAACCTTCCTAGTGTTTCTCACAGTAGTGGGGGGAATGGGAACAATTCTCTCATCAAAACCTATACCTCACCTATCTCCCTTAATTTGGACGGTGCCTAGGATCTTATATAACTTCTTTGACCTTGCCTCAAAATCAAATTTAACTCTAGACGAGTCTCTCAATCTCTCCTCAAACTCATGAATCCTAGACTCTAGCAAACGTCCAGACTCCTCAAACTCTAAAATCTCCTTTTTCAAGGACTCCATCAAACTACGGAGATTATCTATTTCTTTCTCCACAAACTCTAGTTTCTCCCTAAACTTCTTCTCTCGTGCACTAAGATCCTCAATTAAACTATCATTATTTTCTATGGTACGCTCATTCAACTTAGCTTGCAATTTTGAGTTAGCCTTTTTCACCTTCACCGTTCCGGCATACAACTCATTAAACGCATTTTGCAACTCCTTCACATCTAGCTCCTCCTCGTCACTCTCTTCTCCCTCACTAACATGGGATTCACTCAAGACCTCCTCAAAAGTGTCATGCACATGAGAATGATATGCCATGAATGCAACAAAGTTATGATCAATGGGGGAACTCTCTCCCTCTTCCGGATCACTATCACTTAAGTTGGCACTATAGAAAATGGGTTGTTTGACCTCTTTCTTAAGTCTAGTGGGACACTCCTTAACTTTATGACCGTACCCCTCACACCCAAAACACTTATCCGACTCATCTCTCTTAGGCATATCAAACTTATCCATAGAGGTGGGATCTACTTTGTTGTTCTTGAATTTTTCAAATTTCTTGGCATCTTTCGATTGCTTTTAAAACTTAATAAAATTTTAAATTTCTTTGCCAACAAAGAAACATCCTCAAAATCGGAATCGGAATCGGAATCCGAAACTTTAATTTCCTCCTTCCGGGTTTTCAAAGCAATACCCTTTTCTTTCTTAGGCACCTTCTTGGAGGTAAGCATGTCGATTTCATAGGTCGACTCTAACTTACCCAAGGAGTTTAAAATGGTCACTTTCGCATCAAACCTACTAGGCAATGACCTAAGGATTTTCTTAATGACACGGTTGTCAGAAATTTTCTCACCTAGGTTAAACGACGAGTTGACAATATTGGACAACCTAGCATAAAACTCATCAAAAGTCTCACTCTCTAACATCCTATTGGTCTCAAACTGTGTAGTGAGATTTTGAAGTTTTGACACTCTAACTGTGCTAGTGCCCTCGTGAGTGAGTGCCAAAATATCCCAAGCCTCTTTTGATGTTTCACAAGTCATAATTCCATTATATTCTTTCGGTGTGACATGTGAAGAAATAATGTGCAGATCCTTCAAATTATATTGTGAAAGTCTATGTTCAGTTTCGGCCCATGACTCAACAGGCTTTAAACTAGTGACCTCATCTATAATAGTGACAGGGGGTCCAAAATTTCTCAACTGCTAGCCACACACACTCATCAATTGATTTTAATGCACTTCTCATTCTCATCTTCCAATAAGTGTAATTAGTGCCATAAAAAATCAGAGTTCGAGAAAGTTCATTAAATCCAAATTTCATCTTTGAAAACACACGAGATCACAAAACAAATAAAATATGTTTTCTAGCTCTGATACCAATTTGAAAAACCTTATGTCCCTTACGTGTGTTTCAAATCAAACCAATTTGTAATGCGCACCAAACCAAGTTGTGAAAACCAAATTCTTACTTCAAACCAGTTTTATCTGGATTAATCCTAAACATGCATCTAGTGATTAAAGCAAGTAAAGTAAAGTAAAGTAAAGAATACTCACAACGCCGAATGTACGAGGAAAAAATCCAAAACAGGAAAACAACCTCGGATGGACCAAGCCAGACAATCACTATGAACAAAGGTTTTACATAGACAAATTAGCCTTACTTAATGACTCGATCCCCACTAGTCTTGACGCTCCTTCTGATCTTATACCATTCTTCAATAGTACCCATGAAGAAATTCCGTCTTCCACTATACATGTCCACAACACTCGACTCCACGAATGTCTCGGTGTCCACCGATTGGCTTTGATTCGTCTACGATGTCGAACAAGAAGTACTTCTCTTTTCTTCACCGCAAAAACCTGATGTTCAATGGTAGAACAAACCTTCTTGGTGCAGAAACATCACGTAAACATATAAGAATGATAACTTGGATCTTTGCAAATTCTAAGGATGTGTTTATTCTTTTTAAATCTTAGAAAACATGTGCAAATAACGTACTGGATGGTAAACTATTTTTCCAGATGCACACTTACGAAACTCTAACGCAAACACACTTTAAATAATATTTAAATGTCGCCTCAAAAACAGTGTCGCTAGAACGATAAGGCCACGTCATTCGCGCGACATAAGGATCCCGCTCGAATGAGAGTTTATGTCGTTTGAACGACAGCGGGAAAGTTTGACTTTTTGTTTAAAACGTTTCTTTTAAAAGAGATCCAAATAAATCAACCTATATTTCTAGTTTATCAGAATAAAAAGTAGTGTAAACATTTAAATCACTTTTAATTTTAAAAACGTTTTAAAATATTTTTCTATATAAAAATACATCCTTATCTTTTATAAAAACAATTCCGACCACCATTAATTCTAGGCATTCATACCTGTGTGATCTCAAAATGCAATTACCTTGAAAGACGAATAAACTTGCAATGATTAAACTTCGGCATGATTAAATCTTTGAATCTTTGTCGCAACATCTTCTTCAATACGTCATAGACCGAGTGGGATCGTGACAAAATAAAATCTCCCTATGACATATTACAAACATTGTTTTGTTCACGAAATTATGTCAAAACAATACAGGGACTCAATTGGAAATGTATGTCCTTACATATGTTAATGGCACAATCAATTTAGGTATATGGTATACAAACGACAATTCTAACACAATTATAGGATACACCGACACAGATTGGGATGGTTGTTCAGATGATAGCAAAATCACATCAGGCGCTTGCTATTATATAGGAAATAATTTAGTAGGATGGAGTTCTAAATAGAAAAATTGCACTTCACCTTCCACAGCAAAATCTGAATATATAGCCGCAGGAAGTTGTTGTGCTCAATTAATGTGGATTAAGCAAATGCTTAGTGACTATGGCATTAATGAAGAAAAGTTACATCTCTATTGTGATAATCAAAGTGCGATAAATATCTCTAAGAATCCTGTTCAACATTCACGCACTAAACACACTAAGATAAGACACCATTTTATTCGTGAATTAGTGGAATGTAAAGAATTAAAGATAAACTATTTACCCACGGAATATCAATTAGCTGACTTATTTACTAAACCTTTAGATAATTTGAGATTTGAATCCTTAATAAAATCTATTAGTATGATTTGTCCTGAATAACTGTCTATCAATCTTTAGTATATCCTCCAGTTAATTTCATCTTCATAATTAGTCTTCGAGTATATAGGGTACGGTCATTTAAAAAATGATAAAAGAGGCATCCTATATTTGTTTAATGTAGGAGACTCTTGAAGTAACTCGTTGATTACAATAATATGTTAGATGATTTATCATTTTTGTTTATCTGTTTTACCCCTTTGTACATTTGAGAAATATTAGGGGAGAAAACTTGAGTAACTTACTATATTTTAATCTCTCTTGACTCAACTTTATGCCACTTTAAGTAATTTCTTTAAGGACTTATAGACATCATTTGTGTAGATATCACTATTTTAGGGTATTGGTCTGTATGATAGTTGAGTTATGTGTCTTCTTTCTCTTATTTTCAGTTCTAAGATGGGAATGGGTAGATAGCTCTTTTGGAGAGGGAATATAGGACTTTTATTTTTTTACCCATGAGTACATGTTACTCAAGGGAATTTTGTCTATAATATCCAGGGGGACTGAGAACAGACAATATGGTTGACTCACTTGAGTCTGCACCATATAGGAGTTCCAACTAGTTTGGATATGGTGACAAAATAGGATTAGATTTCATGAGCCTCTTTTCTAAGGTATCCACAAGATCCATCTTTAACAATATCATATCCAAGATAAATGCATCTACCAAAAAGGGAAGCATTTTAATCTCTTGAACACATCATAGGACACAATTTATGCATATAGATGTTAATGTGTGTGCACAAAGGATTGTATATTTTAAGGATTTTAAAAATAATTTTAAAACATTTTTAAGAACTTTGAAATTATTTTTAAACATTTAAAATCATGATTTAAAACATTGTGGGCTTAAATTGAAATGTTTTTATCCCTTAAAAACTCCCTTGGGTACAATCCGAAAGGGCTAGAGAATATTGTGGTAGAAATTTGAATTTTCTAAAGTTTTAAAACACTCGTTTTTCAATTGATCAGATGCTTACACGTGTTGCCATTATAACAGTTGGATTTGTATTTTTTTCTAAGTCTACGGAGTAACATTCATCATTAACCCTTAGATCATATATAATCAACACTCGACATGTATTTGAGTCAATCCTTATGATAATCATTTGAGCCAATAAGAGCGTGAATAAAAGCGGTGCATTAGTGGCCCTTGGATTTAAACGTTGAATCGTCAAACTGATCATAGTCATTGATTTCCTTCGAAGTTACAGATCCTTCCAACATTAGTATTTTGGGCCGGCCATTTGAGAACTTTGGCCATTTGTATAATTGAGAGAAAAAAGAGAGAGTGTGGAGAAGTTAGAGAGAAAAAGGAGAAACAATAGAGAGAGAGTGAAAACCAGTCGTTATTTCAAACCCTAAAGTTTTCTCAAAAGCCAAACAGCTTACTAAACGTTTATCATCTGAGAAAACCTATTTCTTGAGAGTTAGAGTGTTTAGGTTTTCCAGTGAGTTTTTGGTGTGTCGTTTTGGGTGAATGAATAATCTCTCCAACCTATACCTCTCCCAGGAACCACTCTCCTTGTAAATCTCATATTTCTTTTTAAAAACTCTGTGATTTACTTTTAGATATATTACACGAAATATCTAGGGTTTCTGTTACTCTATTTCTGTTTGGATCGGTGTTGTTTATGTTTTTTTGTAGATCCACTCTTTATTTTCAAGTTATTTTTTAAAAAGAGACTTGTAATTGTATAATAGTTCATATCTGAAAATTTTGTTTCAAAAATTTTAAGTTTCAGATTCTGTGAAATTAGTTCGTATATAAATAAGTTTTGAAACATTGAGATCTCTTTTTCGGAAAGATTTCAGATCTGAAAATTGTTTTTGAATTATGATTTTCAAAAGAGACTTGAAATCTTTGCATGCATATAGAATATATGTAATTTGTAGGATTTATTTGTATAAATCTTTGAGAGGAATGAGTTGCATACTTTGCATGTAAATTGTGGTCCCTTCACGTTCACTATCACTTTCACACGAACACATAGTTAATGTGGTTCATCTGAGAGGTTAAGGTTGTTTGATCCACTACAAACAAAATGCAGGGAGGAAGGCTAAGGAGGTGAAAGGAGGGTCAAAGAGGTCAGGTCGAAAATACCTTAGAGGAGGAGAACTCGGCTCATATAGTTATAATTTCTATCTTAGTCTTAGGATCTTAGATACATGATATGTGTTTGTAATCTTGTAATGTTTATTTGTTATTAGTGTCTTTTTTGTTTTAAGGTGTAGAGACCTCCGTGGATGTTTCCCCTAGTTTGGGGTTTTACCACGTAAAAATCTCGTCTCGCGAGTGTGGTTTTTAATTCTTCACTACTACTACTACCACTTAGAGTTAGGTTTAATTTTAAAACCTATTTCCAAGAACTTAAATAACTGGTTCATATTCTTTAAACAAATCTTGTGTTAACTGATTATGTTTTATAAAAGAGTTTCCTCAAAAAGCTGTTGGGAACATACTTAACTGTTTTAAATTGTGTTAAATAACTTAGTAAGGCTTTTCAAAGCAGATGCAAATTCTAAGCCTTTTTTAATGTGAATCGGGGAAAATGATGAATAAAGGAAAAAGTGGTCTCTATATTTTCCATAAGTTTTCTACTAGAAGTAATGGTATTATCTCTGTTGTTACTGGTTTTAAACATGAAAAATTTCCCTTAACTTATTTGGGTTACCCTATTTACACTTGTAGGAAGACTGTTACTTTGTTTCAACATTTGATTGCTAAAGTTATTAGAAGAATCAATTCTTATAGGGCTAAAATGCTCTCTGCTAGTGGTAGACTGACCCTGATTAGAAATGTTCTCAAATCTATCCCTATGCATTTGCTTACTGTTTTAAACCCACCTCAAAGTGTGTTTGATATTATTAACGGGCATTTTGCTAATTTTTTCTAGGGACAAGATGAAATCAAAACTAATTGGCACTAGAAGAAATTGAATGATTTGTGTTATCCCAATGATGAAGGAGGTTTGGGTATCAGGAATCTTAGAGATATTTTAAAAGCTTTAGCGATGAAATTATGGTGGAAGCTGTGGAGTATCTCCTATTCATGATTTGAATTTTTTAGGAGAAAGTGTACCATAAAGGTTAATTTAGCCTAAATTTATCCTTCTAGGAATATCTTAACTGTATAGAAAAGGATGTTGTTAGTAAAAGATATTTGTGATGAACATATCTCTTGGAATTTAGTAAAGGGGCTAGTCGATTTTTGGAATAGGTTGGGAGATGGTCCCCCTTAACACTAGTTTTTTTCTTTTAATGGGCAGGTTAAAGACTTTTATGTTGCTAATAAAACTTGGGACCTTCCAAAGTTGCATCGTGTTTTACCATATTCTACTATTATCAAAATTATAGCGTATATTCCAAATGTTGATTCGAATTTGATTATTTGGAGCTTCAGTTCGGATGGTAATGTTTCTATGGCTTTGGATTAGGAGTTGGTTAGATTAAAAATACATAAATATTTCTTTGTTTCTCATTTCTGGCATTCAATAATATCTATTATGAAGTTTGTAATTTTTTTTACCTTATTCAAAAATTTTAACGCAATTTAATTTCTAAATTATTTCTAAGGTTGCATTTATTTTTTCATCTAAATCTGAAATCTAAAGACTCAGTCTAAAATCTGAATTTGAAAAATATGTTTATTTTTATGTCTGAATATACCTCTGAATGAATGTATTTAGACTCATTCAGACTTCAGATTCAGACTTCAAATGTAATTCTACCTCTTAACCATTAATAGAAAAATATAGTCGTTAGCCTCTTAATCATTTAAAAAAACAAACACTTTTTAATACCTCTTAAGTCTGAATGGTTTAGATTCAGACTTAAGAGGTAAAAACAAACAACACCTAAATGTCAGTGTTATTCTAATATCTGCATGTCTCCCGTTTATGAGTCCGAGATTCCATCTATTAGTTAATCATTAGTTGTCCTTCAAATCTAATTTCTCACTAGATAATTTCATCGCTAACGTTGCTCATCTTTTAATTTATGGGAGACATGGAAATATTGTAATAATGTATTCTTTAATAACGAGAGAGTTTCTAAAGTGTATGTTCAATCTCACCTAAAGGAGATAGCTGTCAACTTCATTACCTAGTAAAAAAAACTCATTTCATCCAATGATTTGAGTGATTTTTTGTGAGTTTGTGTGCCCAAATCCTCTAATTCTTTCTCTTTAGTTAAATGGATTCCTCCTCAAAAAATTTCTTCAAATTTAACATTTATGTTTATTCTAAAGGTAATCCTGGGGAATGTGGTGTAGGTGGTATTGTTAGGGTCAGAATGGGAAAATTCATTATTGCTTTTAGTGATTATTTGGGGCACGGTTCGAATAATGAGACTAAAATTAAAGCTTTACTGATTGATTGATTGATTGATTTTTGTTGATAAAGGGTTTATTAATGTTCAAGTGGGGACGGATTCTTTTTTGCTTGTTCAAATATTCAATCACGAGCCTAATCCTCCTTGGAATCCGATCCCTATATTTAACAAACGTAAAATGTTATTGGATCAATTGAACTCTCAGGTTGTGCACTGTTTTAAAGAATATAATGGCAATGTTGATCTTCTTGGTAATCATGGATGCGCTGTTAAAGTCTATTATACATTTGTTTTAGTTTCTCTCCTTCCTGAAGAAGGCTAGATTAACTATAGATTAGATTTATGGGGTACTGCTAATTTAATAATTAGATGATCTTTTTGTTTTATTGGGGGGTTTGTAAGGCCAACTTTCTTTGTGCTTTAAGTTCTCCTTATTTCATGTTAATACTTCCTAGGAAGGGATTTTCTTACTATTTCTAATAAATTTCCTTCCTTAAAAAAAACTCCATCACTAGAGAAGTTTAATCGGTCCAGGAGTCTTACGCAAGTTACAAATTAAAAAGGTGGTGTTGGAAATAAAAAAAAAAAAAGTAATTTGTAACTTAAAAGGTTAAAAAAATAGAAAAAGTCAAGAGTCACTAAATAAAAGGCCAAGAGTTTTTATGGAATAACAAGACTTTGTATCTTAATGCATGTATTTAATTTATTCGAAGCTATTAGAGCGGGATCCACTTTGGGGAGAATATAAGTCAAAGTAATAACAAGAATATTAATGAACTAAACCAATGCCAAACGATGGAAAAGTGATTAGCTTCCCTAATAGAAAAGGGAAACACAGAAGAATTGAAATATTATATCAAAACATTCTGTATGGATGGTATGAACTTCCCAAACAAGAATTCTTCAACAACGAACAACCAATTTAGATATTCACGACCAAAAGTCATATCGATCCACAAGGAATCTGTAGATAGAAACTAGAAATGGGATATCGAAGTAGTTTTAATGATTTAATTAAATAATATTAGTACTTCAATTCGAAGTTCATAGTTACTTCGACTGGAAGAATCGAAGCGATGGAATAATTAGGGCATCAGATTAGCAGGTATATAATTATCGGGATGCCCCAAAACATTAGAAGCGTAAAAAATAAAAATGGAAGAAAAGGTAGAAGAAGTTTAAGCTAAAAATAAAGGGTTATGTATTTGAAGAGTTTTGCTGGAAGATTCCTAGTGTCTCTTGTAAAGGCTATATGTCAAGTGGAGTTCCTTTGCAATGAAAGCAAAAAGAAAAAGAGAGAGAGAAATGAAAAAAGTGAAAAAAGAGAGATAAAGAAAAAGAGAGTTAAAGTGAAATGAAAGTGTGAAAGAAATAGAGAGAAAAGTCATATTTTATATTCATATTTCAGGAAAAAAATGGAATCTTATTTTTTCGCCATTCAGATAAAAAAATCCCCAATAACTCAATGATAATAATCTTCTAAGAAACAATAATCAACATTTGCAATAGTAACACTCCAAATTTCACGTAACAACTGAAGAAATCTATTTATTTGAGAACATGAAATGGATTGACACTCACAAAAAATATGATATGAAAATCAACAGAAAAATGAAATGTAAACCATCAATATATACACATTAAGATGGTATTTAAAAAAGTTATAACCGTTCATAACTATCATAACATTTGGAACAATAAGTATCTATTAAAACTGAGATAAAAATTGGCCAAGAAAACAAATAAATAAAATATAGGATAAGAACCCAAAAGTATTATATTTATACCTCAAATAAACGCATTTTACTTGTTAGTTATCAGTAAAATTGGCCTTATTCGGGTATTTTGCTTATCTTGAAGGTAGAATAAAAGTAGTTGTTATTTCAAATGCATCAATTCAAGGCAATTTGAACAAAATCGGTCGCATATGCACTTTTAAGGGGAAATTGGTAAATTTTAATTCGGACTCGAATAAAACACGAAAATTGTAGGTCTTGAATCAAGGTACACTTGGGTTCAAACAACGAGTCAATCAGACTCCAAATGAAAAAGTTATGATCATGTAAAGTTCGCAACTACAAAAAAGTCAAAGTCAAAGCCCAGACCATACACAAATTCAAACCTTGTGACCCACGCACTTATGAAATATTAACAGTATCCAAATCGGGGTCACATCATTTTTTGTGGTATGTCATTTGGAGTTCATATGACAAAGATATTATGACTTAGGTGTTAAAATGGATTTCAAGATAAAGCATTCGGTTCTAGTCACACTTTGAGAGAAGGTGATTTATTTTTAATGAATCGAGAAATTCCTCTCCCATAAGAAATAGGGTGATCTTGTCATTAATAAGGAACCCAAAATTGTTATTACTTAAAAATGAAACTAGAGATATGGTTTTCTTATGTAAAATGATGTTTTAAGAATTTATAACTCTAAAACTAAATTGTAAAGACTTAAAATAATTTTAATAAATGATCCCTAGCGGGTAGTTTATTAGAAAAGTTTTATTCTAATTTTTGAAGAGTTTTGTGAAAGTCTAAATTAATTTTCTAAAGAATAATTTATTTAAGATTTCATTTGTGACAAAAGTTGATTAGTAATTTAAATAAATCTTGGAATATTCTAAATTCAAAGTTGCTTTAATTCAAAAAAAAATCGACCGTAGAAGTGGATTCTCCTCTATTGGTTGTTCGCATACTTATTTACTATAACACCCCGTAATTTTGAGGATTTAATATTTAATTATTTTTGGGAGGTATAAAAATATTTAACTTGGAGAAACTTAAATTTAGAATTTGGAGAATATATTTGAGTGGGAAGAATTATTTATATTTGGCGACTTTAAGTTTAATTATTAAAAATTTTATGTGTCGCATTTTGAGGTCAAAATTGGAGAATGTGATAAGCACCTAAAACTCTATAATTTATACCCCAAATAGACGTGTTTTTGTTGCGAATTCTCGATAATATGGGTCTTATGCACTTAAATATTCGTTGTGCAGGTTTAATTACAGTTGCGTTGTCAAAATTTATATTTTCAGGCAATTTGCAGTTAAATTGGAGCTAAATACCCAATCTCCTGACCCTAACCTAGCCCATCCTAGCCTTAGCCTTCCCCGACCATGTGTGTGTTTTGTTTGTCTTTTTTTATTATTTTTTCTAGATTTTTAGTTAAGCTATATTTAATTTTAGGATTATTTTAGATTTATTTAGAATTTATAGGATTATTTTCTATTTTTCTATTTTAATTTTATTTTATTTTGATTTTTATTAGCTTTTAGTTTAGTCTTATTTTATTAGGATTAGTTTTACTACTTTATTATTAGTTTATTAGATTTTATATTTTTTAGGACATTAATTTTCATTTAGATTTTTCATTTTTATTTCTTTTGTTTTAATATTTTAGTTTTTTATAACTTAGGATTTTATTTTTTTAGTTTTAATATTTTTATTTTTAGATTTATTATTTTTAGTTAGATTTTGTTTTTATTTTTTAGTTTTATTTTAGTTGAGTCTTTATTTTTTTTGGGGTCACGATTTGACACACACACACACACACATAACCCATAACCCAACTCACCCACACCCCAACTCTACCCATAAACACAAAACCATTCCCTCCTCTAATGTTCATCATCATCTACCTCCCACCTTCTCACCCTCTCTCTCTCTCTCTCTCCTCCATAACCACGTTCAAAAACCTCCATTAAAACTAATAACTCCATCCTACCCATTTTCCACCATCACAACTCAAACCCGATTTTGAAACCTCCATTAATCTGGCAGCTCCTACCGCCGGCCAACCCTTCCTCCATAACCATTTCCGGTGATCTCAACCACAAATCGACCCGGATTCCAACAATCCCACTCCGGTCGGGATCCAAATCACTCGCCGACCACCTCCGGCCTCTCTCCCGTCGGCGACCCCCAAAACCAACTCCGGCGCCGGACCTCCTTTCATCGACACGCTTCGAACCAGCCACCTACTCGGTCTGCCCCAACCACTACCTGATCCGACCTGCGACACCAAGTCATTCCACCCACCTGTTAAACCTTGAATCCATTCAAACCCCAAAGACCCATTTCCCTTTTTATGCCTTCCACGACTTCTACCACCTGCATAAGCCAAAATGCAAACCAAAACTAAACACTAATACCCACATGTCTTAAAACCTCACTTATTCCCCCTTTAAAAACATTTCCCCAAATTACCCCCAACTAAACATTTTTTTCCATATACCCAAAAACACCCTCGTACAAAATCAGATTTGTTATCTCTCCTCATCCACATGACCTCACACCCCATTTTTTATGCGCATTAAACTTTCCCAAAAATCCACCTTTGCTCCATGTGTGTCATGCTTTTACTATAAAAAAAGACTCAAGACCCCATTTGATAGAGACTTGTCATCAAATAGAGAGGAAATTCTAGAGAAAGAATTGTAGAGAAAAATACCATTTGTAAATAGTTTTATTTTATTCTTTTTTTTAGATATTTGTGAGATTAAATATTGTAAGAGAGTTAATTGAGTGAATATTTAATTTCAAATCATTTGAATGCTCAATTGGAGGGATTGTATGCTTCAATTTGGAAGAGTAGAGTTCAACTTTCTCAAAAAGATTTGGTTTGCTTGTTCTATTCTCTTCTCTTTTATTTTAGTGTCTTTGATTATTAATTTGTCAAATTTTATACCATGTTAGGCTAAATCCCCTTTCAAGGGGTGGGGGGAAACCCTTATTTGATGTTATTTTAGTTTAATTAGTTTGATTACTTGAAATTCCCCCTTGAATGTCAATTTTAATCCCTCACCCTTAAATTTACGCCTCGAGAGAGGGTAAATGATTTTTGAGAGAAAATCGAAATTCTAGTTATAATACCCATTTTAAATTCGAACTAGAGATAAGAGTTTCTTAAGTGGGGTATTATAACTTGAATTTCATCTCTAAATTTATTTTCTAAGATTTACTTAAATTTTAATTGATCGATCCTAGCGGGTGATTAATTAAAAGGAGTGTAGATCTATTTTTCTAGAGTTGTGGGGTGTTAAAGTTAATTTTCTAAAAGATTACTATTATAATTACAATTGCAATGAGAGTTGGTTTGTAATTTTGATATTAATTTGGGAGAATTCAAATAATTAAATTAATTAATTAGAATAACTAAAATTTGTGGTGTAATCCCATTCCTTGATTGTCTCACAATTATTTACCTCACTTTATCTCTTATTTTAGTGTTAGAATTTATTTTCCATTTTAGTCACTTTCTAGTTAGTTGTTTTTATCTCAAATTTAATTTAGTTTAGTTAAAATCATCACCTCACCAATTTGTTTTAATATTTGAAAAAGCTAAAAAAAAGTAAAAAGCCCAAAAAAGAAAATAAAAAGTGAATTACAATTGAATTTGTCTCTAGCTTACTCCCTAGGAAGTGGATTGATACCCTTACTTACCTCTATACTTTAGATTGTTACATTTTGTAGGTATTTGAGGTTTTGACCAACTTGGCTTTCAACAACAAAATACATCGAAAAGTCATTTCTATCAAATGGCGTTGTTGCCGATCTTTGGAGCTTGAAGCACTTGGGAGAATTACCTATTTTTGATTCATTTGTATTGCATTTTATATTTTTTTGTGCCATTTTTTTTAGAAGGCTTGTATTAGGACTTTATTATTTGGCTTGTATTGCGGTGCATAGAGACACCATTTCATGTTCATTTAAAATTTGTAATAATTGAAGCAAGCGTGATAGCAAAATCGGACAAGGTAGAGAGAGGGCGTCCAAAGGCGAGGATTTAGAAGCCTCTCTACCTTAGGTCGTAGGACTCCCAGGGACGACTGAGATAGGCGTAATCTCCCCCCGGTCGACTCAAATTTTTCGGCACCCCACGGCATAAAAATTGTGGGAGGTACATTTCTAAACCCTCACGCCTCTCCTGTTAGCGAGTCCATTCTTTTGTGTTCTTTGTGTTCTCTTACTTGATTTTATTCTCGCATTTATTTCCGAATGGTGTGATGAATTAAATTACTAAGACCTACACCCGGTCACTCACGAGAAGGGATTTCCTCACCTGACTCACTCGCTTACCGGTGTGTGCTACCCTATCCATCACTAAATTTAAAATCAATCAAATATGTAGCCCAATAGGAGAAAATTTTGCAAAGGCGATCACTCATATTATTTCGTGATTTTTTATCACCCGTGGAATTAATTAAAATTTGACTACCCTTTCACTAAATTTAAAGATAAAAATTGGCTATGTGCTAGTTAGGAATTTTTCTTGACTTGTGTGTGTGTCCAATTCCATTTTTCGGTAGTCGATTTTAGTTAGTCTGTCAATTCTTAGAGTCCATATTTTTCCCCACATTTTCTTCCCAAAAAAAAAATCCAAAAAAAATTTATTTCTTTCCTTTTAGAAAAATCCAAAAATATTTTCTTTCTCCCATTTTTGGAAAAATTCAAATATATATTCTTTCCTTTTGAAAAAATTTAAAAATCAACAAACTATTTCTCTCCTCATGGCCGAAGAACGCCCTTTATGGGACTACTTTGGTCATTTTCCATTGACACACGACACGTGTGAGAGTGATCCCGAGCCGTCTCTTTATGATATTTTTAATAATTTCACCTCTCTCACGAGTCCCGTTGATACTCTTGACCCGTCCATGCACGCACCTCCTATTCCATCACCCTCGGTGTGAAGTGTCAAGTGTCTTATCCTTTGTTGTGCACCCACTGTTATTATGCCGATCACATGTCCCATGAGTGTCCATACTTGTCATATCGATACAAACCCACCACGGACCATGTGTATCCATATGACACTGTTCCGGAACCCACCTCGGCCCACTATCCCGATGCACCCGATCCCGAGTTGTGTGAGTAACCGAGTATTCATGGAGGCTTGATCACCCTTCCACGTAATACGAATCCCAACCCGATGTTGTGGATCCTCACCCGTTCCAACAGTCGTCATGGCAACCTTGTGCACTCATTTTCGACCAGTCCCCTCACTACGCACCCCATGAGTATCAACCCTTTGTCCATCACGAAAGCGATCCTTTCGTGTATGATGAACTTGTCCCCACTCCACACACTTCATTTGAGTATTCTCTATATAGTCCTGACTATAGCGAGTTGTGTCCACCTCACCCACCGCCACCACCCATCACTCTTGAATTGCCCAATTTGAAATGTCTTATTTTAACTCTTTTGGTGGCTTTAATTGTTATGCTAATAGTGAGGAAGAGGAGGCACTCAAGACTTATGACCATTGGATCAATATCACTAAAGATGATTATATTAAATACAAGCCTAGTGCTGAGAAACTCCAAATTTATCAAAATCAATTGCTTGAAGAAGAAAGACTTGAAAAAGAATATCGCGAACAAAATCGTTATTGGGAGAAAGAGTTAGATGCATTATTTGAACCCAATGAGGATTTTTTTCTGATAGTTTTGAAGATGAAGTAAGTTTTCAACCAAATGAGGAATTCGAGGTGCTAGAACCAAGAAAGCCTACTTTGGAAGAACTCTTACTTAATCTAAAAAAGCAATCTGATGACCGTGCTGTTCTCGAGTCGAAAATTATAGCAACTTGCAAGGAGTTGAATGATTATTTGGACAACTTAGAAAAGGTCAAGACTTGCGCTTCACCTAATACTTTTGAGAATGAAATCATTGAAATTGATCCAAGTTCTTTTGAATCTCAACCTATTATAAATATTGCAAAATCTACTGAGGTTGAGGATCATTTGTCTCCTTGTGTCCCCACTATTATCGAACCATTAAATCCATCACAAGAATTGGATGAATGTCTTAAGGATGTTGATCCGCTTCTTGTATGGGAATGTTATTTTGAGATGCTTCATCTTACGGGCCACACACTTAGACGTGTCACTCCACCAGATCCAATTGAAAATTTTGAGGGAAAAAATTTTGAGGACACCAAACAGGAGAGAGAGCTAGAGGAGTTGAGCCTAGCAGAGTTTGATCGCGAGTTTGGACAGGTAGATGCAAGCCTTAATGATGAAGTCCAATCTTTCTGGGCCTCAATTTGTCATTTGGACAAAAGCGAGTGGGACAATCGACTTGATGAATTTCTCCTTCCCAAACCTTCACCCATACCATTTGAGTCTTTGGAGGTACTTGAAGATACGACTCAAATATCGTCCGACTTAGAGACCAACACACGTGCTACGCAACAAGAGGATCATTTTCCGGTTTATGAGGACAAGCACTCTATGCTTAAATTGTTTTCTAATATGGATTGTTCCTTTTTGTGTGCCCCTCTCCCCATACTACTTGAAAAATCTTTGGAACGTGATTCTATATTTCTTGGATCCCAATGGGACTTGTCCTCTTATGCACCAAAATCCTTCATTATCCCCCTAAATTTTGTAATTGGTGATGGTTCATTTTTTAAACTTTTCACATGCCTTCCGTTTTTCAAACAGAATTCTTACTTTTCGGGAGGCATGCATCCTAGTGAGGGCACACCATTAATCCCTCAAATTCAAATTGTATTTTGGGTGGACCCTCAAATTTTTCGACTTCTAGTGTATGATTTATTAGCCATTCAAATTGTAGGTTGTACATAATTAGTTTTTTTTCTTTTTCTTTTTCTTTCCGTTTTTAATAGTGTAGTGTCATTAGTTAAAGTTTTTGTTATTATTTTTGCTATGCTTGGTTCTAACATGTTTTGTAGATTCAATGGACTCGCACTCATCGGGGATCGCTCCATTTGGGTAATATCTTTCTTTTCCTCTCTTTATGTTGTGTTCTTGATTTGCATTGAGGACAATTCAACATTTAAGTTAGGGGGTGTGGGATATTCTTCCCATTTATTGTTTAGATTCATTGATTCGATCACATGTTCTTTCCAAGTGTGTTTTGAAAAAAAAAATATTGAAATTTTTTGAAAAAAGCCAAAAATATTTTTCTTCAAAATAAATAAAAATTGGAATTTAAATTTTTCAAAAATATCACCTTTGTTCTATTTAAAGTCTCAAATTGTAAAATTCTCAATTGCACTAAGCCAAAATTGACCGAAGATGGAAATTGAAAGAAAATTGACGACTTTACGAATAAGTGTGGAGATTAGTCCAAACCGGTGAGATTTCGAGCCTTTTAATTCTTTATGAGTTTTTAAATCAATCCGAGTTTATGATTAACTCAAAGTTCTTTTCAGCGGTTTAATAAGTCGTTGATGATCTCAATCCTTTGTTTTGATCGGTTATGGAAATGTGTGAAATGTTGTCTCAAAATTCGTGCTAAATATATCTCTAAACTTAACTAATCTCGAGATGCATATGGTAATGTGATTAGAAATTTGGACAATGAAGTAGGCCCTCGTTTGTTTAAACCCAAAAATATTAGCCATAAAAAGATGTGAAAAATTATCCCTTTGCAACCCAAGTTGAGCCTAATAAAATATTTTCCTTTCGTTTGATAACCAGAAAAACCAAATAGCCCGGAATTGTGAAAATTGAGAAAATTCATCAAGTAAGTCCAAATTGAGCAATAAAAAGGGGCAAGAGAAAAAAGAAGAAAAAAAAAAGAGAAGAAAAAGAAAAGAAAAAAGAGAAAAATAAGCAAATGCCCGAAAAAAAAGCACTAATGGACATCATACAGAAATTTTCCAATTCCGAATAGCCCATGTATTCTCATTTTTACCCTTTACACTTTATGACCCAAGAAAGTCCTAACTGAGTCTGAATGGCGAAACTAATTACTGCGTGGAGAGCTAAGACATGAAAAGATAATATGAGAGATTAAATGGTGTGAATTAGAGGTGATGTTCCCGTTTCCTAATAATTGTATTCCGATGATGAGATCTTTTCACCATATATTTCCTTCTTTTCAATTTTGTATGCATGAATTTGTGTCCATTATATTTACTCTTTATATCATGCATACCGAGAGAAAATAGCCACAATCTGAGTGATTCGTTTGTGAGTGCAATCCGTAAGAATTTGAATCAAAACGAATTTTTGGAAAGTAACGTAATGCTCAATCGGTGGAAATTTGAGGTTTAATTTTTGACTTTGCACACACACACACTATGGTTTGAGACATTTGAATATGAATTTATGGTGATTATTTTTCAAAAAGTTTAAATTGTACAATTTTTAAGTATTTTGATCTTTATTTGAGTCAATAAAGAATTTTGTGGGTGTATTCACTGCAAACCCTCACGAGACAAAACTCGTCCTACTAGGGTAACCTAGAGGTTTAAAGGCTTGTTGCATACGCGAAATACAATCGCGTGCCTGTGAAAGTGGAATCTTATTTTAATAAAGGAATTTTCAAGAGTAGAATTTTGGTTAGGATTCATATACATTGCTCGGGACGCGCAAAGTTCTAAGTTAGGGGGTGTGATTAGGCACATATTCTTCACATTTATCCCCTTAATTTCAGTATTTTTATGATCCCGTGCAGTGTAAGTAGCTTGGATTTGTCTCTTATTTATGCTACTAACCTTTTTTGGAAAGTATTTCGTGTTTTGTGTATTTCTCATGTGTTTTACAGGTGTTTCATGCAAGTTAGTGCGAAGGAGAACTCAAAACAGTGAAAGAAACCAAGAAATGGAGAGTTCAAGGGCATTTTCGTAATTTTTCAGCCTTAGTCCGAAGGTGGGGCCAACTATAAAGTTGAATATCTCTAAATTAAAAGAATACTGGAAAAAACGGTACCTCAATCCGAGCTACGGTGAAGAAGTTACGATGTTTTGAAGTTGCGCGATAATGAAGAGTCTGGATGTGCGGATTTCTGTAACTAATTATGCATTTAATGCAGTGCAACTCTTAGAAAACTTGTGCCACAAGAGAAATTTGATGCCAAATTCATGAAACTTGGTGCTATAAAAGACCAAGCTCTACCTCATTTTCAAAGGGAGTTTCTAGAGAGAGGCTAGGTTAGGAGTAGGTTAGGAGTAGCTAGGGAATTCTAGGGTTAGTTTTTGAGAGAGTAATTCAGAAGTTTTCAATTTCTTTCACGAACCCTAGTTTGTAAGAAATTCTGGATTCCAATTCCATTTTTGTTGCTGAATTCAAGTAATATCTTTCCATTCTCTATTTTTATTATTTGCAAATTATTTCCCATGTCTTGTAGATCCATAATTTTGTGTGTGAATTTATTCTTGAAGCAAATCATGAGTAGCTAAATTCCCAAGGGTTGGGGTACATGAACTCAATCCAAGGCAAATTATTTATGTAGAAAATAGAGGTTAAATTAAAATATTGATTGAATCGTGAAAGCACCGCTTTATATTTATCTTTGATTTCGTATGGTGCGGGCTTGAACCTCATATACGTAATGCTTAGAATATATAAAGACTGGATTCATTCACCGCTTTATATCTATCTTTGATTTCATATGATGCGAGCTAGATCCCTCATATATGTAATGCTTAGAATGTATAAAGACCGGATCTAGTCAATAATTTTAATTTAAAATTCTAGTATTCTATACGGTAATTTGTTAAGGATTGAGGGATTGTACCCTACCCTATTTTCTCCCATTTGTCAGATCTAATTTCTTTTGCACTTTTCAGTTTGTTAAATTTTCCCAATTATTAATCATCTTTTCGTTTCTTTTAAGAAATCATTTCAAGATTTAATAATTTTTCTTATTACTACTTGGCAATCTCGATCCCTGTGGATACAATCCCGACTTACCGGAGTTATTACTTGAGCGACAGGCTTGCACTTGAGGCTAAAGTGAACGCATTTCTGAGACAAATTCTTAGTCGCTTCATGTACTAAGTAGTAGAACTATTGGGGTTAGATGATCAACCAGATAATTTTGTATCAAGCAGACGATTCCAGGGATGGAAGAGTCAAGTTGGTAAATTTCCTTGAGGGGTTGCCAACTTATAGATAAGTAACGAGTTCCTTCGAATATGTGGGACAGGTTGTCTAGAAGGAGAGAAATGATTATATACTTGGGCAATTTACACCATTAGATAGTGAACACGCCGGTACGTGGTGCTACGCAGTAGTATTCAGAACCAATATGAGATCCCCGAAATCCACCTTCAACGTGGGGTAGCAAGAAGTAGTGGAAATAACGCTTTGTTTCTGAGGGTTGTATCACCTATAGCCCAAGGTGTAGGCGCAAGGTGATTGACGACTGGTGGAGTGTATGAAAGAGATTTTGGATTCATTGCGATCTTTTCATTTCAAATCGAATATAACTATTAAGTGAGGTATATTGTGGTAATGGGGAGAAGATAGTACCTAAGGGTAGAGTTGGGGGAGAGCACCCGTATCTATTTATAGTGGACAAGGTGCTTACAAATGTTTTGTGTAACACCAACCAACTGATGTGGTTTTCCCTTGTGTAAGAGTCACAACACCGGGAACATAGATTCAAATAATGGGCAAGAGTAGTCAGATGTGTTATTGATTTCTTCAAGGATGGGACTTTGGTGTTTTGATAAACGTGAGAGTTAATGCGAAGTGAGGTGCGGACTCATAATAATATTGAGATAATGCGGCCAATGAGGTATAGGCTATTTTTATTCGAATGTTTTTTAGTAAGAGCACAACGTGAGGTGTATTTATTGAAGTGTAATCTAATAAAGTGTTAAGACTGTTAAACAAGCTTGTTGTGAAGCGAGGGCTTTAGTGATTCGGCCTTTCTTTATATTTTGTTTTGAGTACTGGAGGATACCTAAATTTTTCCAGGTATGCCTTACATTTTCGAATTTCGGGACGAAATTTCGTTATTAGGGGGGAAGTATGTAATACCCCGTATTTTTATGGCTTTTAATTATGAGGTTAATTAAATGGAATTGCTTTTAATTTGGAATTTATTAAATTAATTTGGGATAATTAATTGGAAAATTATTTCGGATTTAAATGCTAGCGAGACGAGAGTTAGTATTTGGTTATTAATATATTGTTGAATATTAATGAGTGATTATGGTAATATGTGATCATTAAATTTATTAAATATGTCGTGAGTTGAAAATACGGCAGTTTCGATAATTTAGTTGGGATGCGCGTGTCAGTCGTGTCAGGACCCAATTTAATGGATTTAAAAGTATTTTATTCTTATGTCATCCGTATGAGATTTTTGAGTGTGCCAACGTGTCCGGAAGGTTCGAGATAGTTAGAAAACACAAGCCGGGGGTTTAGTTTTTGTTCCGGGGCATTTTTAGGCTAACCGGTAACTCGGGAGGGTATTTTGGTCATTTTAAGAATTAAGGAATTAAGACCCACGAATTTTAGAGTTTATTTATATATTATTAGAAAGGCCATTTTAGCCATTATCAGCCAAAAACAAAGAGGTGGGCTACGTGAGTTAGAGGAGAGGTTACAAAAAGTCCCCAAACCAAAACCACCATCCACTACCACTAATTTGGACGGAATTGTGACCGGAAGGAAGAGAGGACCAACCCTTGAACAACAACAACGGATTAGAACATCAGATTTACAGGTAAGTGGTTTATCTTGCAAATATTCAAAGCATATAGTTTACATGTTTTATAGATTTGAAGATTTATCATGAAAAATGGAAATTGAATGGATTTGAAAGGTTTAACATCATAATCGGGATAAGACTTATATGTAGTAATTGTTGGAGATGATAATAACCATGAATTTATGATTATGGGTAGAGAATTATGAAATTTGATTGAATTATGTGATGTTCTTGAGGAAATAGAAAAACTAGGTTTTATATGATAATTGGGTATTTGATTTAAGTAATTGATGTTTTAGGTTGATTTGATGAATCTAAAATGTAGGGAATGATGTAAACATGATAGTAGGATGATTAGTATATTGAATTGTGAGATTTGGACGTTAGAATGAAGATTTAGAGGTGTAAAAAGTTGATAACCCGTAACTATTTGGGATTCCTGGGCTGATGCCGATTTTGTCGATCGATTGACTCAAGAATGTCGATCGATCGAACCATCAATCGATCGACCCATTTTCTTCGATCGATCTACCCATGCTAATTTTTGGAAATTATTTCTCTTTAAGGTTTAAGGATTATCCCAAAGACAATGTTGATTATTAAGGTGAGTAATATAATCTCGTGGGACTTAGATAAAGTCAGTAGGGCCTTAGTTATTATCTGAGAATACTATAACTTATGGGATTGAATGACGTTTCTTACGAGGGTCTACCGAGTGGGGTACGATTAAAAATCACTCGAATTCAAACTATAACGAGGATTATTGATGATATAAGATTACAGGTAGCAACGGAGGGGTTTCAAGTACTGAGATGACATTAGAAACCAATAAGAGGCCTAGTAACCTTTTGAGATAGGTTTAAGTACTCAAATTGATACGGCGAGAGAGTTATCAAACAAAAAGTATATTATGTGTAATGTTCGAGGTAAACTTGCTATGTATGAGATTAACTAGATGAAAGGTGTGAACATCTATATTGATATATGATTACTTAGGTTGTGTGAATGCCTAGTGTTTGGATTTCTTATGTGTATGACATACCTACCATACTTACTATCACGGGAGGTTAGTTTTATTTTGGAAAAGTACCCTCTTATCCTTGGGTGCCTTCGTGGGGATTTAGACTGGTACCTTAAGGATATAGGGCTGTGAATGACTTATTTGTGAGTTGATAAGTCAGCTGACCATGGGAGCGTATGTATGTGCGTGACCCATGGGTATGTGAACTATGTTTGCCTCCAATATGTGTGATTTGTATTTAGACGGCTCCTAAGTGATTTGAAACTTGTGATCCTCACGTACGTGATGTACCGGGATTTGATAGTAGAGTATGAGGGCATCGTAGGTTCTATCCTTGTGGGGTGCCTTAATTTCGTATGAGATAGTATTACGGATGTGTATACATGTACTTGAGATTGATCAGTTGTGTTGCTTAGTAGATGTGAATAACTAAGATAGTTTGAATGGATTAAGAATGAGAATTTAATTAAATCTTGAGATAAGTAATTTAATGAATGTGAACATGGGTTATAAATGTGGCTTATTTGGTGGTTACGTGTAGATACTCTATGTTAGAATGCGAAGGCAGGAGTGGCACAAACTAGTTAGATAATGGCATAACTAGGAGGGGTTAAAGGCATACGTTAGGCGTGCACAGTAGTTGAGAGGTAAGAAACTCATGTGAGAGTACGCAACTAACGTGTTTATAATATGTGATGTTTAATTGTAATTTAAGTCACCTACTAAAATTTTAAACTGTTTTCACATCGGGCTCTAACCCGTTTTCCTCCAAATCTATTTTTGTTTTGTAAAAACCTTTTAGGTGCCCAGCCACAGGGACGCCAAGTATAGGAGTTCCATTCTGATGACGTGCTGTAGCTGCTGTGAAAGTTACTGGATCTTGGTAGTAGATGCTCTCATTTTATTCTTGATTCCATCAGCGTCAATTGTATCAGTTAGGGCATGTTGCCCATTCTTACTTAGAGGTTGTAGTTGCAGACTTTCATTATTTCAGTTTTTGGTTTATTATTTATTCAGACTCTTGTATTGGGACATTATTTACTCTGGCATCTTTATTATTGGAGTGTTTACTCCAAACTTATTTGATTTCATCTCGTTGAGCATTTATATGAGATTGGTTATGCGATTGATGGTTTATTAAATAAATTCTTGTTTAAGCGTTGGCTTAATTAATAAAATTTGGCATCTCTCTTTTTAAATATTCGGTGGCTAGAAATTAATTAAAAGTTTTCGACAGTGATGCTAAGACTGAACCAACTGGATATTCTGTATTAATTTAATAAAGGAGTAGCTATCCGGTATTTAATTAGATGGGGTGTCACAATCATCACCCTCAAACTCTCCAGAATGATTCAACTCACTATCGAGGTTATCACATTTAGAAATATTCTCATCGATGTGAGGCGTACTTAAAGCACTAACATGACTGGCCATGAACATGGTGAAGTTACGTCCATGTGGTGATTTATCCCGGGAATTCACTGACTTAATATCATTATCTCTTAAAGTGGCATTATGGGTGGCTTTGCCTTTGACCTGTCTATTAAGCCTAGTGGGACACTCATGGGATTTGTGACCTTTGCCCTCACACTCATATTACCACTTCGTTTCATTTTTCTTAAGACACTTACCTCTATCTTTCTTTACATCTTTCTCAAAAAAATTCTTTCCCGCTTTGTAATTTTTGTATGTATCAAAAATTTTATCTTCCAATTTGGATGAATTTTAATTTTTGAATCTATTTTACTTTTAGCAAACAATGCAAAATCATCTTGATCAAATTTCGAATCGGAGTCAAAAACCTCCCCTTTTTTTATTTAGCTGATTCGTATCGAATATTGCATGTTTTCCCCTCTTTATTTATGCATTTTATCCCCCTTGGGCACCTTAATGCTTATAGTTATGATCATTAACCAGAAAAACTCCATTTTATATATTTACATGCTTTATGAGGTATAATTGAGCTTTTGTAGGTATTACGGTGCTTGGCGTGAGTTTGGTCGCATTTCGGAAACGTTTCGTCATCAAGGGCACATTCAAGGGCATTTTGGTCATTTTATCATTTGGGTTTTTGGCCCAACATCTCTTGGAATTTTTATTCCTCAGAATTATCTTCATATATCTTCCAATTGCGCCTAATTCTGAGTTATAGCGAAGAAGTTACAGCTTTTTTCGTATTGTTGATCTAAGTTGAAGAATTGTAGACCTGCTTGAATCAAATCGATTCAGAAATAACCAAATCAATTCGTTGATTTCCAAATTGATTCGAAATATTCCAAATCGATTCTAAATATTATAAATCAGTTCAGTTTGGACCAGTGTGATCTATTGCCTTTTCCAAATCGATTCGAAAATTTCCCAATCGATTCGGATTGCCAACCCCTATTTTTCCCATGTTTTCTTATTTCTAGTTTGCCTCTAAGGTTTTTGTATAAATAGCCTTTGTCTTCATTTTGATGAGATATCTTTCATTTTAATTAGTTTAGGTTTAGGTTTTGGGAGCTCATCTTCATTTCTCTTTGGGATTGTGCCCATTTGGGTTTTGTAAGTTGTACTATTCATTATCCCTACCATTAATATAGTTGTTACTTCCTTTGTTTATGCTTTATTTCTTTCTTGTATTTCATTTCCATGCCTAGATAATTGTTGTTTCCATTTATTTATTTATTTCATTAGTTTATTGGTTGTTTAATTAAGTTTAATTCCATGTCTAGTCCCTAAATAACGGGTTGGGATTACGTTTCCTCCATTAATGGGTATTGAGCTCCGAAAGTTGGGTTTTGTGTAAAATTGCGTTTAATTGAAACCTCACGTATCAAAGTCGGATTGTTACGCATTTAACTTTCTTTTTCTCGCAACATTAGTGTTTATGGGGATAATTCTAATTTAATTCGTGTGTGATCATTTTCTGTTAAATGTTTAATCTTGTAACTTTGGATTGGATTCCTTGTTCTGTAATGTTTATGCTTAATTGAAATGCTTGGTTAAATACCTTTTGAACAAAAATTCTAACTATCCACTGTTTATCCCGGGGCGGGAATGCGATCCCGACTCTCTTTTTAATTAGTTGTAATTTAGTTTTAACTTTTGTTTTTCCTTTTTCTCCATAACCTACCTATCACCTTTTACACTTTTATTTTAGAAGTAATTAATCAATTAAAATCTATACGATATTCCTTGTGGATTTCTTACGATACTCGACTTATCGCTATACTTGTATCGCAAGTGTATTTGTAGTTTAGATTTTTTTCATTGAGGTAGTGAACCGAAAATAATGACAGTTCCTTTACACGAGCACACGGTTCGCGCTCGATCAAAATAGCACCATTGAAGGGGGGCTCTTTCACCTTTTCCCTATTTGCTTTGGGTATTTTCCCACTTTGTATGTTTATATTATTATTCATTGCCTTCTAGCTTAATTTCCATTGTTGTCTTTATATTTTCATTCCTAGTTAATCTTTTATTCTTGAAAATGAGCACATTGAACGTTAAATTCAAGAGTATGTAAGTAATCCATCATCACCTTGTGAGGATACTTTGGGAAGCGGGGAATCCGTTAACTATGAGCAAACCGCTCAAGAAGATGATATGTTTTCTTGTGGGTTTGATCATGAGTTAATAATTAAGGAATTGAATGACCGATCCGAGAGTTCTAAGGCTTGGTTTTTAGAGAATAATGCCATGCTCGATGAAATCATTTCTATACAAAATCGAGTTGAGGTTGAAACTTGAGTTTCACCTCCACCCCTTTTTGAGGAAGAAATGATTGGGAATGATCCAAGCACTTTCGAATTTAAACCTCTTATTAATTCTTTTGATTGTATTGAGGTTGAAGGTCCTTCCTTTATTTTATTCACTACTATTCCCAAACAATTAAATTTATCACAAGAACCGGCAGAAAGTTTTGAGGACTTTGAATTGATTCTTGAACGAGAATGTTATTTTGAGATGCTTTATCTCATGGGCTATTCACTCGCACTATCCCCACCTCCCCTTCCAATTAAAAAACTTTGGGGATGTTATTTCAATTTTCTCGAGATCAATGTGGTCTTGTCCCCCTTAGCATCCAAATCCCCCATCGTCCCTCTTAAATTTTTAATCGACGATGGTCCATTTCTTACACCTTACACATGCCTTATGTTTTTCAAATGGAATTCATATTTTTCGGGAGGCATGCTTTCAAAAGAGGGTACACCGCTTATCCCTCAAAGACAAATCGTGTTTTGGGTGGACCCTCAAAAATTTGGACTTCTAGTGTATAGTTAGTTAGAATTCCAAATTGTAGGTTGTAAATAATTAGTTTTTCTTTCTTTCTTTCTTTCTTTTTAATTGTAGTCTAGTATAATTAGTTAAAGTTCTTTGGTTATTCTTTATTTTATGCTTGTTAATAACATGTTTTGTAGATTCAATGGACTCGTACTTATTGGGGATCGCTCCGTTTTGAGTAATACCTTTCTTTTTCTCTCTTTATGTTGTGTTCTTGATTAACATTGAGGATAATGCGACATTTAAGTTAGGGGTGTGAATTATTCTTCCCATTATTTTGTTTTGTTCCATTGATTTGATCACATGTTGTTACAAAACAATCTTTTTGTTAAAAAATGAAATTTTCAAAAATATTTTCTTTCTTTTTTCTATTTTGTTGGGAATTTTTGCCTTCGTTTTCGATGAATTTTTTTAATAAATACCCGATCCAATTGACAATTCAATGATGCATGTTCTCGATTTTATAAGTTATTAGACTTTAGCACTCAAATTATTGATATTGTGAAAAACTTCATGAATTAAACTTTATCCCATGAGCACATGCGCTTTTCTTGCTCTATTTATTTGGTTTAAGATTTTTATAACTCAGTAATCTTTTGTTGCATTGTATATACTTTGACCGAGTGAGATTTGGGCTTTTCTTCATTTGTGAGTGTTATACACTTCTCTTTCCTCATTAAAAACGTTGAATTCGTCGGAAATCTCACTATTCTTTCAATTGATTGCTCATTAATTGAGTTAATTTTTAAAATTTGTTACTTGAGCATGATTTTCAAAGTTTGTTTGTACCTGATAATTGCGTAAACTTTATGAAATGATCATAGGCAATCTTTGTTATATCACCCATATTAGCCTTGACCTCACCTTATATGTTTCCCCTCGTTAACTCCTTTGAGCCTTAATATAACATTTCATTTCATAACCCAAAATCCCATAACCAACTGCCCATTGGAGTTATGCACCATACATATTACCTTCCTTACCTTTGTTTGGAATAATACTTGGGATTGAATAATGTTATTGTCTTGTGGTTGCAATTAAGCATATGAGAGTTAGAAAAGTGAAGAAAAGAAAGTGTAGTGAAAAAGAAAATAAAAAGCAAAATAAAACAAAAGAAAAACAGGAGAAAAGAAAAGAAAAGAAAAGAAAAGAAAGGGAAAGTTGTATATGTTGTAGATAGTGTTCAATAAGATTTGTTTACTATCTCCATTGTTATATTCAATGCTTGTTATGGAAATTTTATTCCAATTTTGAATTTGCCCATAATTTTCCATTATCCCCAGTTTTCATCCCCAAATACTTTGAATCCGTATATATTTCCTTCGTTTCATAACCTTAACCCGAGCCTAACCTTCATTACAACCCTATAAAGTCTTATGTGATTCTAGGGTGAATGCAATTCAAAAGTTTAAATAGTTTTGATAATCTGTGAAAGTACATTTCGCCTCCTTTAATTAGTGGTATCTTTCATTGAGATTACAATTTTTCATTTTATATATAACGTTCTTTATTAGAGACATGTGCGCGGCCTAGTTTCCATTTACATTTATTCTTTATGCCCGCATGTCCCGTGTGTTATCTCCCTTTTCATAGTGATTTTATTTTTTGAGTGTAATATCCGGTGAGGATTGAACTTATGCATACTTTAATTTTTATTATCCGGTTTATAATCAGTTTTTACCAAATCATACTTTTCATGTGCTCGCCCCCTTCCACTTTTAAGGTTTCAGTTCGATGAAGTTTGTTCTATAATGTTCATAACTACGAACTTTTGAGTGAATTCAGTCATTATGCTAATAACGTGTTTAAACTATTTTTCATTGTTGTTGGGCTTGTCGCATGTTGTTTGGGCATATTTTGAGGAAACTTTGATATTCGTGGGTTTTATCCCTGAAAATCCTCACGAGACAACACTCGTCCACTAGGATAACCTAGGGGTCTAACGGCTTATTGCATGTGCTAAATGCAATCGTTCGCTCCTGAAATTGTCTTTTATATCATTTGTACATATATCCTATCTAGTGATTTTCTTGTAGTTCTTCTTTCTTTGTATTTCATTGCTAGGTACTAGCAATGTGTAAGTTAAGGGGTGTGATTCGTATTGAATATTGCATGGTTTACCCTCTTTATTTATGCATTTTATCCCACTCGGTCACCTTAATACATATAGTTATACTTTTTAACCATACAACCTCCATTTTATATGTTTAAATGCTTTATGAGGTATAATTGAGCATTGGTAGGTATTACGGTGCTTGGCGTGAAGTTTGGTCACATTTCAAAAAAGTTCCGTCATCAAGGGCACATTCAAGGGAATGTTGGTCATTTAATTATTTGGGTTTTTGACCCAATGTCTTCTTGGAATTTGAATACCTCTAAATTATCTTCGTGTAGATTTTGACCTTGCCTAATTTCGAGTTATAACGAAGAAGTTATGGCTTTTTTCATATTGTTGATCCAAGTTGAAGAATTGCAGACCTGCTTGAAGAAAATCGATTCAGAAATAACCAAATCAATTCGAAAATTTCCAAATTGATTCTTAATATTACAAATTGATTCATTTCAGACCAGTGTGATCAGTTTCCTTTTCCAAATCGATTCAAAAATTTCTAAATTGATTCGAATTGCCAACCCCTATTTTTCCCCCTGTTTTCTTATTACTAGTTTGCCACTAGGATTTTTGTAAAAATAGATTTTCTCTTCATTTTGACGAGAGATCTTTCATTTTAATTAGTTTAGGGTTAGTATTTTGGAATACCATCTTCATTTCTCTTTGGGGTTGTTCCCATTTGGGGTTTGTAAGATGTACTATTCATTATCCCTACCATTAATATAGTTGTTACTTCCTTTGTTTATGCTTTATTTCTTGCTTGTATTTCATTTACATGACTAGATAATTGTTGTTTTCATTTATTTATTGCTTTGATTAGCTTATTTGTTGTTTAATTAAGTTTAATTCCATGTGTAGTGATTAGACATAAATTCTTCCGATTTATCCTCTTAATTTAGAGGTTTTTATCACCTCGTATCATGTAAAATGCATTGATTTATCTCATATCCTTGCTACTGACATTTCCTATAGAGTGCATCAAGTTTTGTGTATTCTTCATGCTTTTTATAGGTATTTTACACAAGTTAAGAGAAGAGGATAATCAAAACCAAGAAACCAAGGAAAAAAGAAAGGAAGAAAAGTCAGAGGGAAAAAGAGTAACTTTACATCTAGAGTTCGGAAGAGGAACCAACATAAAAGTTGAAGACCTCGAGTCTACAAGGACGTAGGAAGAAATAACGTCCAAATCCGAGTCCCGAATAAGAAGTAATAAAGCCTAAAATATGAGAGAAAATCACCACAAGATTAAAGAGAAAAGGACATTCAGACCAATCCGGTATGAGCCAAAAATGATTCGGTCCGAAGGAGGCCAAGCTCTTGTATAGAATGCACAAGTGGACCGATGCGGTTATTCCCAAAAATGATCCGATCCGGATTCATAAAAGTTCCTGAATAAAGTAAACTACCAGGCCGATCCAGTTTCAAGAAAAAATGAATCGATCTGGTATACACCAAACCAAACTGATGGACCAGGTCGGACCGGTCTGGGTGGCGAATTTCTATTTTATCTTTTTCAAAATTAGAGTTGTATCTAGCTAAAACTCTTGTAATTTCGTGGGGTATTTATTCCAACTAATTCCCAGACATTAGGGAATTCTCTTTTTGATAGTTTTAGAGGACTTTTGCAACTAAGAACCATAGGATTTAATTTTTGCAATATTTATTCAAGTTTTAAGCATCAATTCAAGAATTTTTTTCATTCCAAGTATTGTTTTCTTCCTGATTTCAATTTCTTTTACATTCAAGTAGGATTATTAATAGAAATTAGGTTTCAATTCTTATTTGCGCAATTTCTTCCCAACTTTTCACATAGTTATGAATTCATGCACAACAAGTTTTGTGTTCATGCTTACTTTAATTATGTCCAGCGAAATTTCCAAGGGTTGGGATGCATGAACCCAACCCGATGTAGTTTACATGAATAGAAAATATGTTTTGAATTAAATTTTGATTAAGTCGTGTTGTGTAGCAATCACAACCATTGTAGGTCTTTTTACCTCGTTTTCCCTTGGTAACCGGGGTATTTAAGGATACGATGTGCGTGTTGTCTATACAACACCGTTTTATTCTTACCTTTGATTACGTATATACCTTCATATATATAATGCTTAGGATTACTAAAGACTGGGTTTGATCATTTATCTAACTTAAAAGCTAGTATTCTATCCAGTAAATCTATTAGAGTTTGGTGGATTTATCCTAACCTTCTTTTCCTTCATTCATATTTACTTAATTGTCATAGATTTATTTATGTGCACGTAGCAAAGTTAGTAAGTTAAGTTTTAGTTGCATTTAGACAATAGAATTTTGTTCCACAGTTCAATTTCTAAAACCCAAGACTAAAACAATATAATAAAGAACCCGTCTAAGTCCAACCCCTCCCTCTCCACATACGGCACCACCACCATTACCCCACCATCTTCCACCAAAACGTGACACCATCACCATCACCCTTTAATACCAAACCACAACACCAACACATCATCCTACTATCCAAAAACCCAACCAAAACACCCCATCATGACCCCACTTCCAACCCACCCACCCATCACCCCTACTGAACAATTTATTTTGTTGGAGTTGACAATTCAAATGAGGATTTTTGACGTTTTAGTGTGAATGATAATTGGTGGAGGTTTTTTGACTTTGGAGTTACTTTGAACCACTCTTTCATCAAACTCATTTATGAGCTTTTCTTTTTTATTTTCCCAAAGGTTGAGGCTTTTTTTGAGTTTGAAGTTTATTACGAAGATGTCCTTTTGAGGACGTTGAACCTATTCTAAGCGGGTCGTAGAGTTCCTACTAGGAGGGTATGATGGATTCTTTGTCTTTGTGAGCTTTCGGGGGGAGAAGGTGTTGATTTGGTCGGGCTCATTTGGGGTGGAAAAGAAGATGGTTTTTGGGTTGGATTCGCCGGTGACTTTGATTAGGGGTGAAAAGAGAAATGGGGTAGATTTCAAGAGCAACAAAAAGTGTTGTGGGTTTAGGCGGTGGAAGAGTCCGGATGAGTTGAGATGGAGAGAGCGACATAGAAGATAAGGTGTGAGACAAGTTGGAGAGGTAGTAACCATGGTGCTTTGATTTTGAATTTAGGATTCATTTGGCCATGGTTAGTTTTCCAAAAGGGTACTTTTTAGTGTTTTAATTTTGGTTAAAAATTCACCTGAGGTCCATAGGGGCGTTCGCGGTCCGGTTCAATTTTGAGAGTTTTTTGGACCGAACTGATTTGATCAGTCCTCTAAAAAATGGATTGAGATCGGACCAATAATAACGGTTAATCGACCCTAGTCGGTTCAATTTTTATAGGATCGGTCCGATCTAGCCATTCGGTTCTCACATTAATGATTGACATCATTTATAATAATAAAAATATACTCGAGTCTATTTTTTCCAAACATTAAAAACTAAAAAATACCAAATTTTGCAATTAAAAAAAACTACTATTGGATTAAACTATTATTTAAACTAATCAGGTATTAAAATATATATTTTTACTATTATTTATCCTATATAAATACACTAGTGGATGCCCGTGCCAATGGCACGGTGATAAATTTACCCCCGTGATAAAATCTAGCCCATAATAAAAAAATATTAAAAAATATTTTTCAAAAAAATATATTTAATAAATTTTAAAAAATAATTTTTTTTAAATATATTTTTAAAAAAATTAGCATGGCATTTCATGCATAGGCATGAAATCAGAAAATTTCATGCATACAAAATGGAGATATTTTTGTCAAAACAATGCCCATTTGTTATATGGATATATATGTAAAAATATATTATTTTATATAGAGTCGATCCGGGTTGGTCGTAACAGGGTTTTTAAAACTATAAATCGTAGACCGCACCGACTGGGTCGGTCTGCCAAAAAAATAAATCGAGATCGGACCGATTAAGAAAAAAGATCGATTCGGTCCGTCGGTTTTTTGAACACCCCTACTTGAGGGGTATTTTGTCCATTTTGACTAAAAAAGGCAGGATCCTATTTTTGGGTGTTATTTGTAACGGGTTGATGGTTTATGGGGTGACCCATAAACTTGAGATAGTGAGTTTGTTGGGTAAAATAGTTCAGGGAGTTTGGTGTAACTCCCTTTAAATTAATTAAAACAATTAATTAAATAAATTTGGCTATAAAAAATACGTGGTATTACAATCTCCTTGTGACACCCCGTAAAATCTAATAATAGATTGATCAAGTCTATAATAAATAATACACGATTCTATACAATTAAGTACCATTATAAGGAACTAATGAAATGTAAAGTTCCTAAAGTAAATTACTAAATCATAATAAAGTGGAAAACCCAATAACATTTGATACCAACACTGACAGATATAAAGTCTAACACATGAAAATAAAATTGTCTCAACATAATCCCAAAAATCGAAAGTAAAAATACTGTATAAATCCGACCAGGCTGAATGTAAAGATTGATAAAGAGGGGGCAAGAAGTTCTGACACCTATATCCTAGATAGGCAGCAACGTGTGAAGATGCAAATCGAGAGATCAGGGTTGAGGTTGCATTGGCGACCTAGTTCCTAAAAATTAAAGTCAACAACAATATGGATCCCAAGTTTAAGTAAAATAAGATTATAATTTAATTTAGGCTATGCTATCACTATGCATTTTTCTCTTGTCTTTTAGTTATTTTTAAGTTTAACCAAACCCAAACAACCCTAGATATCTCACGCGTATAAACTCAAGCCCAAGTTATTCCATAATTAAGTATTATTCATCTCGATTGAATATAACTATTGGATCCCTAATAACTCTACACTAAATATCTCAAGTGTATAAGCATATAAATAAAGATAGTCATAAAGTCTACTTTTAACAAAGGTAAAGTCCCAGACATGTACACAAAAAATGGGCTCCACTCAAGCCCGTACATAATGGAGGCCCACTATAATGCCTTTGGGGATCCCTAGCGCATACTAGGTAGAGTTATAGGCTGTCCCACCCCTATTATCCCAAAACATCAACCAAGGGTAATCGCTACGTCTTCACACCGATCATATGGCCCATACCCAAGCTATATGAAAGGATCCCCCCGTTTTATCGCAAGGAGATATTAGAGGTACGTCATCAAGTAGTCTTCGAGGTAAAATGAGCAAGGTAAAACCAATCTCTATCAAACGGGGTACTATCGTGGTTAAGGTCGTACGCCCCCATAAGGACATCCCCTACCGTACGTATACCACGAGGACTCAATACAAGGAATGTTTCACATAAAAAGACAAAAATAGTAAACCTGAGCATACACAGTTTACTAAGTCCTAATTTCTATTACTTAATCTACTAATCCTTAAAAAGTTAGGAATTTCACTCCAATTCCAAAAATACAAATATTATAAACAATATTATCCACATACTTCCACATATATAGTTCACTTAGAATCTACCCAAACCAACCCCTAAGTCCAAAAATCCATCCAAACCAATGATTAATCCATCCTCAGGCCGAAACAGAGGGGCTGATCAATCGACTATCTTATAAATTGTCTTCTTCCTAGTTACAGGGTTTGAACCCCTAAACCTCCTTTAAAGTAATCTGAGCTCCTCAAAGCAGAATGAAAACTCAATTTCCTTCATATATCATTATAATGACATAAATCCATATTATATATATATATATATATATGATGATGATGATGATGCTAGAAATAGCACCACCAGATCAAGGTGTTGGAGAGCTCAAACTAGCGTAACAATGGCAGCAAGTAAGCAATATAAATATAGAAGGAGGTGAGGAGAAGAGGAGAAACACACCAATATAAGTGGTTCAGCCTATCTAGGTCTACGTCCACTGTGTAAGCAAGTGATCTTCACTAATAAAATAGAGGCTCTAATGGCCTTTATGATACAATGCACTCATTTTATCTCTCTACTGTGTAGTTTACCAGAGCTTTCACTAAGGTTTACAATCTCCACCCCCTACAAGGAAGGGGAAGACAATTATATATAGTGCTTGGGGAGTGCAGTGTAACCCCCAAGCATGTAATGAGCATGAGTGTGATGATCTAGCCAATCTCATGCAGACACCTGGCTGTGCCATATATAGATAATGATGATCAAATATTCCCTCACGTGGGGGGAATGATTTGGTTATAATGGTTTTGTCCACGTGTTCCAAGTCTTCCATGTGCTTTCGTATACTCGTACCTGTGATGTCATTGACTGTAACCTCAGCTCAGTAGAGTACAATGTTGGTGAGTCTGATAGCTATGTTAGTCTTCCAATCATAAGTATGACATCGGCCTGGCCGAGGTTAGGTTTTAGGCATAGTTGTGGTGTCGTTTGAAGCAGAGCATGACAGAGGCCAATGTTGAGCCCATGAGGCTGTTACTAAACTCGGCTACTGATGAGCCTAGGTTGATCAATGTGTAGCCAACCTTGTGAAGGACGACCTTTCTGATAGCTATTGCGATCTTTCTGATGACTCGGCTGTGAGGTTGGTCGAGGTTACTGCTCGGAGTATGAGGATACACTTTGGGCATATCAATCACCCCCTAGCCCTTAGTCTTATATGTGAGTAGATGGCTAAGGGGTATATAAGTTAGGCTGATGAGGGGATATTTCTGCGTCTTGGGATATGTGAGTAGTCCCTTTGACACATGTCACCCTTTGAACTGGCTTGCGTCTGTCTTTATGCACCTAATAAAGTGACGGCGCCTTTTAGGTTTTTTAGGTGCAATGATGATCGCCTTGGTACTTGCATCTCATCATTGCAATGGTTTAAATACCATTTTCCCTTTTTTCTTCCTTTGTTTCCCGCTTAGAGGTTTTTCTACAAATTCATCCCAAAACTCCATCGTTCTTCATCGTTCCAGGTCCTTTAGAGCTTAACTCATTCTCCCCTCATTCAAACTCAATTAGGTATTGTTCTACAACCCTTCCTTTTTCATTTCTGGGCATTAATTTGTTGTTTTAATTTTCCAGTGAAGTTTTCCTCTCCGGTGAGGTTCTCCGCCACTGTTGGGGAGTCATAAGGTTAGGGTTGAAGTAGTTAGGTGACTTTGAAGCTATACCAGGCTGCTCTGAGGTCATTTTAGGTAGAATTTCTCATTTTTAGGCTTTTTGGTATCCCTCCGGTCATCTTCTCTGATGGGCTTCATTTTAACTGTTCTTGGTGCAAACCATACAAATTCGAAGCTTTGATCTTTTGCCTAGGTGTTAGAAGTAATTAACATGTTTGTCTTTTTAATGAAACCATAAGTTTAGTGTCATACAACTAATGCTTCGACCTTTGAATAAACTTGCTAAATAGTTTCCAACTCTGCGCGAGGTGTGTTTCGAAAAAAATTAAACAGATAGAGCCAACCCAAGGCGAGGCTCGTGAGGCCGAGGATTTCCCCCTATGATTAATTTTCCCTCCACTATTAGATGTCATACACCCTAAGTCGGTCGAGGTCTCTGATCCAATGTCAACATTTGAAGCTGCTTCAGACCCCATGTCAACATCTGAAGCTGCTGAGAGCGTAGACTCTTTTCAAGAGGCTGTGGATTACTCTCCCCCAAAAAGTGTAGTTTCTGAGGATTAAGAGGTTTTAGACCGTTCCTCGTATCACCAAGGTGTTGGGCCTTCATATCGATCTCCATCTGTAGAGATTTTAGAGCCTAACATCGCGACTCCTCCTCCCATTGATGCCATTCCTCTATCAGCATCCAGTGGCATTGAGTTTACAAAGAGGTTTCCCAGTGGTGTCCCTACTAGTGCCCAGGCCGAGGTTGTTGAGGGTGACGATGATGAAGGAAGTGAACTTGATACCTCAGTAGCTACAGAGTACGAGAGTACTATAAATGAGTACGACCTTGTATCCTTTAGACACCTTTATTCCATTGATTCCACAATCATCCTGAGAAAACCTCTTAAGGAAGAAAGGGCTTTTGATGGCCGAGAGGGTGAAATCTGTGTTTATGAGAAGATGTTCAAGTTAGGTTTTCATCTTCCCATTCACCCAATTATCAGAGCCATACTCTCTTATATAAACCTTTTCCCCTTACCAACTTTCCCAAAATGCCTGGAGGGTCATGATGGGGGCTTTTGTCCTCTGGAAGGCCGCTCACCACACCGACCTTCGAGTTAGGGTTTTTATTAGGTGTTATACTTCCTCGTCTGCCTAAAATTGTCCAGGCTACTACCACTTCGTAGCCAGGAAATTTGAGAAGAAAATGCTTCTAGTTACCCAAACTTCCAATCATAACTGAAAACCTTGATATTTCTTTTTATCGGGAGCTTGGGAGTTCATCCCAAATGAGACTTATGGGACGTCTGATCCACGGACACCTCTGATATGGAGCAAAGTCTCTATTTCAGCAAAAGTTGACCCTGGTTTAATCTAGGATAACTATAAGGATATTAAGGTCCTTCGCGATCAAGGCGAGAAGGGTCGTCACGTTAAATATAAACATCTGATGAGCCCCTACTACCTTTATCAGACAAGTTTAGGGGGTGGTCGTTTAGACGAGCTTCGTAAGTTTTAATAATTTTCCTTACCAAGTTCTGTCTCGTATTTTTTATCTGTCTGACTTGCTAAATCCGAGACTTCTCTTTTTGCAGAGCGCCCAGAAGGCATTTCTGAGGACTTCTGGGAGATGTTGGCCCTCAGCCTTACAAAGATTATGGAAAGACATGGTGGTAAGAATCCACTCCCTCCTGTCCAAACAAAAAACTGCGTTGACACTTCAAAGGTCGATGCTACCAAGAAAAGGAAATCTCCTACCGATCCTGCTCATACTAGGACGAGCAAGGCTCCTGCTAAGGACTGTGCCATCATCATTTCCATCGATGACGCCTTGGCTGCTCATCTTTCTCAGCTGAAGATAGGAGATAATGTTATCGGCCATAGCCTACAAGCTGTCGATGATATTGGCACCATCGTGACTAAGGAGGACAAGCGTTTTCTCCAGGCCTTAGATGTTCCTTTATTGGCCGAGTTTACCATTCACAGGGTGGTTCAGGTATTAAGATTTTTCTTCCAAGTGTTGTCTCTACTCTTTAAAAGTTACTATTTATATGTCTAATCTTCTTCTGCAAAGTGTGGTGTCTTTTCACCGCTTAGTTGACTGGACCTTGAAGAGGTTGCCCTTTATAAAAAAGGACAAGGATGTTGAGAAAACTGAGGTCGATCTGAAGGCTGAGGCAGAGAGGTTGAAAGGGGATCTGGAAGATAGAGATAAACAGATCACTCAGCTGAAGGAAGATCATAACAAGGCTCTGAAGGCAAAAGATGAGAGCCTTCAATCAAAGGTTGTTGTTGCTGCCAAGGCTGCGCTGGACGATGCTTCGGAGAAGATCATTGAAGACTACAAAGTCTCTGATGAATTTATGGGATTTGGTTTTGATTATCTGGAGAGAGGTATCAAAGTGACCATTCGATGGGCAGCTATGAAGTAGGGTGAGTCTGGGAGCTTGACTGTTAAGGATTTTGTTGGTCTCGACTTTATCGACCCTCAATTTGCTCAGGCTTTAAAGGAAATGGAATAAGGTGGTCCAGTCGAGACCAGTCCTTTAATGGCCACGAAGACTGAATATGCTGCTCAACATGAAGATGAGGTTGAGGTCATAAACCTTGGCCTCGACCAAGCAAATCCAGTTACTGATGGGTCAGCTCCTACTGAGGGACAAACCGAGCTCTGATGACCTCTCTTACTCATCATTAGTTGTAAAGGTTTTTGTAATCCTTCTTTTTGTGAACTCATGGTTGTAATCCTTCATTTTGTGATCTCATGGATGTAATAATTTTTTTGTTTGAGCTAAATGTAAATTCTGCAACATCTTCTTATTATGAACGTAATGAGATTCCATGTCAATATTTATATTGCTCTTTTATCATGATGTTTGGTTGCTCTATAATAATAGAGGTCACCAAATTAATGATATTTACCCTCATAATTTCACCATATTAATGATGTTTAAGGATTCGAGGTCACCAAATTAATGATGTTCATCCTCATAATTTCACTAAATTAATGATGTTTAAGGATTCGAGGTCACCAAATTAATGGTGTTCATCCTCATAATTTCACCAAATTAATGATGTTAAGGGTCTGAGGTCACCAAATTAATGATGTTCATCCTCATAAATTCACCAAATTAATGATGTTAAAGGTCTGAGGTCACCAAATTAATGATGTTTATCCTTATAATTTCACCAAATTAATGATGTTAAAGGTCTGAGGTCACCAAATTAATGATGTTTATCCTCATAATTTCACCAAATTAATGATGTTAAAGGTCTGAGGTCACCAAATTAATGATGTTTATCCTCATAGTTTCACCAAATTAATGATGTTAAAGGTCTGAGGTCACCAAATTAACGGTGTTTATCCTCATAGTTTCACAAAATTAATGATGTTAAAGGTCTGAGGTCACCAAATTAATGGTGTTTATCCCCATAATTTCACCAAATTAATGATGTTAAAGGTCTGAGGTCACCAAGTTATCGATGGTTATCCTCATAACTTCACCAAATTAATGATGTTAAAGGACCGAGGTCACAAAATTAATGATGTTTATCCTCATAAATTCACCAAATTAATGATGTTAACGGTATGAGGTCACCAAATTAATGATGTTTATCCTTATAAATTCACCAAATTAATGATGTTAATGGTATGAGGTCACCAAATTAATGATGTTTATCCTCATAATTTCACCAAATTAATGATGTTAAAGGTCTGAGGTCACCAAATTAATGATGTTTATCCTCATAATTTCACCAAATTAATGATGTTAAGTTGCATACACTTGTACAAAGGTGTTAACAGAACACTGATACTTACTTCTCATTGATATTTATTTCTTCATAATTTGATGCCTGAATTATAAGAAAATAAGACAACTACAATGTCATAAGTAATATTTCTTCAAATGGTCAGTATTCCAAGGGTTTGAGAAGGATTATCCTTCTAGATTATCCAATCGGCATGTGCTTGGGATGATTTCATCAGTTACCCTATAGGGGCTATGCCAATTTGGATGGAGTTTGTTGGGATTTTGCCATGTCTTCTTCAAAACCAGGTCTCTTACAACTATCGGCCTCTCTTTCACCCTTTGATTATAAAATTTGGCAGTCCTCTGCTGGTAGCCTGCTTTCCTCACCGCGGCATCTTCTCTTATCTCTTAAATCAAATCAAGATCAAGCCTTCTCTTTATTGCATTTCCATGAGGGTCGTACATCTGAACTCTATGAGTAGGAAGGCCGATCTCGATAGGGATGATATCCTCTGAGTCATAGGCCAACATGAATGGGGTCTCCCCTGTAGGAGTCTTGATTGTCATCATGTAGGCCCATAGCACAGCGTATACTTCTTCAATCTATCTTCCCTTTAACTCTTCTATATTTTTTTAATCCCATCAAGGATCGTCCAATTTGTCACCTCTATCTTCCCATTAGCTTGGGGTCGGTCGAGAGAGGAGAAGAATTGTTTGACTCAAACTCTTTCATAATATTTATCCAAGGAGACATTATTAAATTGCATCCCATTGTCTGAGATTAAGGTATTTGGGAGACCATACCTACAGATGATGTTTTTCCAGATGAACTGAAATATCTTATGTTCTGTAATAGTGATCATTGCCTCGGCCTCTACCCACTTGGAAAAGTAATTTATCGCTATAATTAAAACCTAATAGTTATTCACAGCTCTTGGCAAGGGTACTACCAAATCAATTCCCCATACTGTAAATGGCCAGGGAGATGTGATGAAGGTCAGAGGTTGATGAGGCTGATGGGGAATGGCAACAAACCTCTGTCACTTGTCATATTTCTTTACATATGCTGTTGCATCTTTTGCCAGGGTCGGCCACCAGTACCCCTGGGTTATGATCTTTTTGGCTAATGATCTTCCTCCAATATGGCTAGAATAAGAACCTTTATGTATATCTTTTAGGATATTCGGTACCTCGGATGTATGAACACATCTGAGTAAAGGGAGCAAAGACCCTTTTTGTATAAAGTGTCTCCTATAACGGAGAATTTGGCAGCTTTATACCTTAGCTTTCTTCTCTCGGCTTTTAATGAGGGTAGCTCCCCCTCTCTGATGTTATCGATAAGAGGATCCATCCATGAATCTTCCATGCTTAAATTCAGGCAAGACTTGAATGTGCTATCTCCCTCTTCAATAAATGGCCGAAGCAAGACCTCTATCGACACTGTTCTTCTGATGTCGGTTCTTGTAGCTGAGGCCAACCTCGCGAGTGTATCGGATCATCTATTGTCTAGCCGAGGTATTCTTTTCAGATTTACCTCTTTGAAGCTTTCCAACATTGATCTTACTCTTTTCAGATATTTATCCATTCTCTCGTCCTTGTCCTCATATAATCCTGAGATTTGATTTACCACCAGTCTTGAGCCACTATGGACTAGGAGTTGGCTGATATTAAGAGCTCGAGCTAAAGAGAGACCTACTACTAAAGCTTCGTATTCAGACTCATTATTGGAGGCATTAAAATTAAACCTCAGAGCGTACTTTATATCTGTGTCATCAGGTGTTAACGCTATTACTCCGGCACCAATTCTATTTTCACGGAATGACCCATCAACAAAGAGGCTCTATACATCATCGGCCTCAGAAAAATTTCCTTCTGTCTGGGATCCTTGTTTGAAGAGATACCTTCCCTCTTTATTCTCGACTATATTTCTTCTAGCAGTGATTGTCTCGACCTCATCCATGGAAGGGCCAACACTTATTTTTGCCTGGCTAGCTGTAATCTCAAATTTTTCTTTTTCAACCTCGACCTCGTCCCAAGCAAACTCGACTAAAAAGTCGACTAGTGCCTGCCCTCTAATCCTAGGCTGGTAGATAATGTCAAATTCTCCTAGCTCAATTGCCCAAGACATTACTCTCCCTGATTTCTCAGGTTTGTGGAAGACATGTCTTAGTGGTGAGTCAGTGAGGACGACTATTGAGTGGGCTTGGAAGTACAGTTTCATCTTTCTATAAGCATGAATCAAAGCATAAGCCAAATTTTCTATCCTAGGATATCTCTCCTTAGATCCTTGGAGGGCTTTGTAATTGAAATACACTAGCTTCTATACCCCATCCTCTTCTCTCACAATAGCAGCACTAATTTCCGACTCTGGGATAGCTAAGTACACATATAACATTTCTCCTTGTACTAGCCGGGATAGAAGTAAGGGAGAGCCGAGGTATAACTTAAGCTCTTTCAAAGCTTTATCACATTCATCATTCCATTCAAAAGCTCTTCTGAGGATTTTAAAAAATGGAAGACATTTGTCAGTAGCTCTAGAAACAAACCTGTTGAGGGAGGCCACTCGTTCAGTAAGTCTCTGAACATCTTTGATAGTCTCAGGTGTCTTCATTTCCAGCAAAGCTTTTATCTTCTCTAGATTAGCCTCTATTCCCCTTTGGTTGACAATGAAACCTAAAAACTTTGCAACTCCAACCCCAAAGATGCATTTCATAGGGTTGAGCTTCATCGTGTACGTATCCATGGTATCAAAGGTTTTTTTATGGTCGGCCACATGAGTATCGGCCTTTAGACTCTTCGTCAGCATGTCGTCCACATAAACCTCTATGGACTTTCCAATTTTATCCACAAACATCTTATTTACCAGACACTGATATGTAGTCCTTGTATTCTTCAGGTCAAAAGGCATGACCTTATAGCAATAGGTCCCTTTATCTATAATGAAGGTTGTCTTCTCTGAGTCGGTCGTGTCCATGAAGATTGGGTTGTAGACAAAATATGCATCCATAAAGCTCATCAACTCATGGCCTACTATGGACTCAACCATATGATTTATACAAGGAAGAGGAAAGCTGTCTTTGTGGCAAGACTTGTTCAGGTCAATAAAATTCACGCACATTCTCCACTTCCCATTGGCTTTTGGCACTATGATCGCGTTGGACAACCATTATGGGTAAATAACCTCTTTGATGAACTCGACTTCTTCGAGCTTCTTAACCTTGTCTCTAATTAAATCATACTTTTCAATAGATTAGATTATCCTCCTCTGCTTAACAAGCTTATCATCTTTTACTACATTAAGCTTGTGATGCATGATCTTAGGGTCAATACCTGGCATGTCTACATAACTCCAGGCAAAGATGCTCTGTCTTCTCTTTAAGAGCTTGATCAGCTCTTCTTTGATCTCAGGCTTTAGGGTTTTATCGACATGGATGGTTTTTTTTTGCTCATCCTCATTGAAAATGATGGATTCTACCTCTTTCGCCGCCTCTCCCTTTTTGAGCTTTCTCTCATCTCTCGGATCAAGAGTGTTAATGTTGTAAGTAGTGGTTACTCTTTTGTATGCCTCTCTTTCCTCAGCAGAGTTGAAGTAGCATTCATGTGCCAATGTTTGGTCACCCTGAACTTCCCCTACTCTATAAGGAGTCGGGAATTTTATCATCTGGAGGACCATTGATGGCACGACCTCAAACTCTTTGAGGGCCACTCGTCCAAGTATGAGGTTGTAGGCTGAGAAGACATTCTCATCCATGACAAAAAAGTTTATTTTTCTAGTTAGCCCTTTGGCCACTCATCCCCCATTATTATATCCATCTCATACATCCCCAATGGGTAAACTTTCTCTCCACTGAAGTCGATCAGTGGATGGTGGTAGGGGAAGAGTCTTGCCCGACTAAGTCCCAACGCCTTAAAATAAGGCCAGAACATGACAACTGTCGAGATTCCCCCATCAACTAAGATCCTCGGTACCTAAAATTCACGCACTCTGGTTATGATGACGAGAGGGTCATCAAGTGGAGCTAGGATACCCTTAAAATCCTGTCTCAAAAATCCGACTATCAAGGTGTCCATGTCCACCTTCTTCCTTTTCTTAGACTTCACATTAATTGATGCTGAATACACAACCTCAACCTTTGTAACTGCATTTGCCTCTGCAACATGAACTTTTTTGTCAACTATCTCAGAGCCTCCTCCCGCTAGTCCCCCACAGATCATACCCACTCCAAAAGAGATCATATTCACTCTCTTTACTGTGCCATTATAGTCCTGTAGTGGGAGGTCAGGGTCGTCATCATCATCATCATCGTCTGAGGGATCATCATGCCTGGCTGGGGTATCTTCTCGGCATTTATCATTCCTTTTCTTTCTAGAGTCGTCTAGGCCGCCCTTTGAAGCTCTAGTATCCACATACTTCCTTAGCTTCCTGGACAACATCTTCTCAATTTCATCCTTCAAAGTGAAACACTTGTCAGTCAGATGATCGTGGTCTTGGTGGAATTCGCACCACAAATTTGTGTTTCTCTTGTGAGGAGGAGCCTTTAGCTTATCTGGCCATCTTACAGACCCATCGCACTTTATCTTATTGAGGATGTATTCACAGCTTACAGTCAACGGAGTGTAGTCTGCAAACTTATCGTCAATCGACCTTTTTTTCCCATGTTTCTTTTTCTGAAACTTGCTTCCACTGTTGTTTCCTTTCTCCTCCTCATACGTAACAGCCATTGCTTCCTCAGCATTTATGACATTACCAACTGTTGCCAACAACTCGAACATTGACTTGGGAGGGTTTTCAGCAAGCTTTCATAATAGCTTTCCCTTTAGGAGACCTCTGATTAGGGTTGTCATAGCTATGCTTTCTTCACAGTCCTCCACTTTCAACTTTTCCATGCTAAACCTTGCGATGTAGTCCCTTAGACTCTCATTTTCACCTTACTTTACATAAAGTAGATGGGTTGTCTTTTTCTGAGGTCTCACCCCCAAACAGAAGTTGTGGATAAATCGCTCAGCCAACATTTTAAAGTTCTCTACGGAATTATTTGGAAGGGATGTAAACCAAACATGTGTAGCGCCAGTTAAAGTGCTAGAGAAAGCTCGACGCCTCATTTCATCAGAGATGGAGTAGATATCTGCTGATGACTGGTACATTTCAATATGATGGACATGGTTGGTTCTTCCATCGTACTTGGGAGACACTACAGGAAGCTTTAACTTAGCAGGGTTTGGAAAGCTGATAATCTTTGTTACGAACGGTGAACCCTTTGAGTACCCCCTATGCAAGGGTTCTCGGCTTCTTAAGATATCCCCAATCTTATCTTCAAGCCTTTGAATTGAGTAATTCCATGGCTTAGAAACATCGGCCTGGACGAGGTTGTCCCCTGCCATCTCCAAGGGTTCAATAGGGGGTTCCCCTGCTATGGCATAATGTTGGCTGTTAACCTCCCCCTGGCCTCCATCTAGGTCATTTGGGGGTTGTCCATGACGGGGCCAACAATATCCCTCTTCCCTTCTGGGGCCTGCAAGGCTTATTGACCTTAATAACCTCTCCCTCCGGTAATTGCCTGGGCTAAGCCTTTCAAAGGCCGACCCTCTGCTCAATCGATCAAATGCTGAGCCTCTTGGGCGAACATCAGAATCTCGTCTACCATATTGACCTTGGCTATGATGAGCAGGTCAAATAGTGTTGTTGGAAATCTCATATGGATCCCAGCATTCCACTAGATCACCATCGGCCTCCACATCGTCTTACTGATCCTTAGAACAGGGGTGTCCTTGCCTCCCCAGGAGTAATTGCCTAGGGTTAGTAACGTCCCTCCCCTACTGGGGAGGAGGTAGATCTTTGCGAGGTGCCTGGGGCGGTCCCCTGACCTCCTGGTGTTGTTCTTGTATAGCTGCCGAAGTGATCATCTCTGGTGAGATTCATGGTGGCCTCATCATCATGTCTTGGCATAACTGGGCAAATTTCTCCTTCATAGCTCGTTGACTTGCCACCAAGGACTTCAAGGCTGCAGCCACCTCAGCCATCTCGACCTGTGCTGGTGCTTGGCTGGAACTGGGCCCTCCACCACCAGCTGGTGGAGGAGGTAGTGGTGGTAACTCTGGTGCCATATGTTTGAGATGTGATTAAGAGACTGGTGAGCTTGAAAACCTTAATGGATCTCTTTTAATGGTGAAACAACTCCACACAAAAAGGGGAGGATTGGTTCACCACCAGAGTCTCTGGTAAGGCCAAGCTTCAAGAAGGAAGAGATATAGCTTCTCGTTACCACACACGGTGCAAAAATGATAATGCTAGAAACATCACCACCAGATCAAGGTGTTGGAGAGCTCAAACTAGCATAACAATGGCAGTAAGTAAGCAATATAGATATAAAAGGAGGTGATGAAAAGAAGAAAAACACACCTTGAAAAACACACCTTCCGCTCTCGAAAGCCTCTTGCAAAATTTCATACTTGAGCAAGATCAAGTCACTCAAATCCAAAATGAAGCCCTCCAACAGCTTGAACAAAGACTAAATGAAATTGAGTGTACAAGAGAGTCGGATATTCCCATGCATCCACCCATTGTTGCACCCGAGTGTGACGATGATGTGTCCTCTTCTGACACGGATTTTGAGTGTGACCAACCCTATACTCCCGCGAATCTTGAAGTTGAGAACATTCCATGGTCCTGGCCCCAAGTCGACAATTGTGTTGACTTACCTTTTGATAGTGAGCCTGATCCAATCCCACTATGTCCACCTGAACCCCACCTTGAGGTTCTCACTCCCGCTGAATAAAAAACAGTACCAGAGTCTACCACTATCGAGCTTCACCCTTGTGTTCCTGAGGAACCAATTTATCCTTGGTTAACTCCGGCTATGAGTGTTCACCATTTTCCCGAGATAGAATCTGTGATAGTTCCTAACAATCTGGATTTGGATCCTATTCCTCCATGCCTGGCTCCCTTTGAGCCCGATATTTCTAGTGATCCCTCTATCTCAGATCTTGGTGCGTCGTCTTACCCACCCACCACATTCACCGATGCCAGTCTTATGGAGAAGTTGACCACTCCATCTTTAGAACCCGCACTTCCTCATGAGAGTTCCCTTGTGGATCACTTCGTGCCTTATGAGGAGTGTGTGTATCCCACTCTTGAGTTGGATCATCTTCCTCCACTGTTTATCCCACCCGATCTACCATTTATCCCACCCGATCCACCATTTATCCCACCCTTTACCCCACCCATTGTTCCTTCCACCCTACCACATGGTTTGGATCTTGATTTTACATAGTTCATGTTTCCATCCACATTCTTAGATCCTCACCTGAAACCATCCTCCACCATCTACGAGAGTATTTGTGGTGATACTCTCCACTTCCGTGACACCGAGCTTGTTCCTCAATGCCCGCCACTCTCTTGTGGTGTTGATTTTTCCCATCGACAGCTCCCTGGCGTGTCACGGTGCGACCATTATCATCCCCCATTTATAGAATGGTCGTGTACTTTCTATGAGCCCCACCCCATTCCTATTTCCACACCATTTCGCCTCCCTCATAAACTTGAGCACTGTGCTTATAGGGCCCTAGTTGCCCTCACCTTTTGGCTCAATAAGGCCCGAGACCGATACCTATTCACCCTCACCCTTACCCTGATCCCCACCCACCCATGGTCCACCGATGCTTTGCATCATGTGATGCACTTTGCCATATAGGTGCATTGACCCAATTTAGCCTTTATCCAACAAGACTGACGTTCAGTTTTGTTTGGGGGTGATTCTCATCACCCATTCTTCTGCCGCCCCATGCTTTCATAGATCCTATCCTTAGGGTGAGATCCCTTCGGTCTGGCTGAAGACATTAAACTTAACGCTACCGGGAGGCAGCCCGTTGTTCTTGTATGAGTCTCATCCTATTTGGGGGTGGTGTTTCACATCACCCTATGCTTTACAATGTTATGGACTTGTACACATTTTTTTTCTCACTTCTTATTCAGGTTTATTATTAGCGATATTTGTCCACTTCATTAGGGGTTCATGATGATACGAGAAATCGGCCATGAGACCTTCTTATACCAGCGGGTCAAGAGTAATGTGTGTGTTAAACAAGTAAAGAAAGAAAATAGAGAGAAGACAAGATATAGAGTGGTTCAGCTTCAAAATTAGGCCTACGTCCACTATGTTGCTCCGTTCTCATTATGGGCCTTGCATTGTACAATATAATCATGCCTATAGAGGCGTACAAGTATGAGAATAAAGGAGAGTACATGATAGTATTGGAGATTCCGGTGATCCCGTGAGGTGGCTATGATGCAGATTCTTGGCCTCCAAAGCCTATGTTGGGGTGATGTAGAGAGAATCTCTGTTGTAGTGCCTCAGGTGTGTGTGGAACCGATCCCGCCCCTTCTAGGTGAGGGTCCTCTATTTATGAGGAAATGTGTTGAGTCAGATGCCCTGAGCACGTGGCGTATACCGAGTTTGCGGCAGTTGTGGATAAAGGGGGGTGCGGCTTGCAAGGCAAGCAGTGTAGCAAACTGGAGGGCCGCGCACCATAAGGTGGGATGTCGCGGCCTATGATGGAGAGGGCCGCACCCTAAGCGAGTTCTGGCCGCGCCCTGAGTGAGGTTAGGCCGCGCCCTGTATGAGAGAATACATCCGCGGCAGGGTGCTATATTTGTACTATCAATAAGACCCCAAGCCGTAGTGCCAAGGGAGATCAATTGGGACTGCGGCAAAGTAGTCTAGGTGCCGCGTCACTACCAAAGCGACAATTCGTCTTCCGCGCTCCCTTATATAAATTGTTTCTGGTCGTGGACTTCATTATGTTTCCAAAACTTTTGAGAGCACATCGAGAGTGAAACTCTGCACTTTCTTTCTTGCACATTCCGGCGACTTTCCGAGGCGGCGTGTGGCGGTTCAAAGTGGTCTGTAGCTGATCTTTGTGACTTTCTTCATTTCCAGGTGATTTTTCAACCACTATTTACAGTTTTCTTCCTTTATGATACTTTGCCTGGTTCATTTGCTAGAAATCTAGGGTTTTATTTATTCGTTTTGCTTTTTCCATATATGCTGCATATGAAATACGTATAACTGTTCTTGATGTTCATGATCGAACACTCCGTATTTTGTGGGTTTGATTCTAAAAGTGATTAGATTTAGGTAATCAACTTGTTTAGGATAGAGGCCGCGGCATGGTAGGATTTCAATAATCATTTCCGTGAACAGGTACAATACTTTTGCGTCATACCGTGCCAAATGGTCGCGGTCCCTCAAACTATCATCCGCGTTATCAAATCACCATCCTTGGTAGTCTCGGAATAGACTTAAAACTTTCATGAACCCAAGACGTTCATGTTAGATAACTATAGCTGCTGCTAGAGCATATAGAGTGGACTGAAAATTTAGGAATGGCCGTGGCCAGGAATGCTTTAAAAGAAATTCTATCTTATTACCGCGGCATTCTATGTTCCTCTGATATGGATGTCGTTGTGGATTGATGGGATAGTACGATCCCATTAGACATTTTTTATTCAAAAATACCCTTCTGCGGCTTCTTGAAGTCTTACAAATCATACTGGTTGCGGCGCCAAACTGCGAACTCTGCTTTTCAGGTACTGCTGCAGCCATATGAGCTTTGACCCCGACGAGTTCCTGAGAGGCTTTTGGGCAAAGCATTTTGGGACCTCTCCCCCCGAGCTTACTTTTGTGCCCTCTCTAAGATCAGTTGGGCCCTAAAAACTAAAAGATTACCCGAACTGCGTGATAATCGACTCAAACTCCGCAGACTCTGCATCTGGAAAGGATTCCCAATCTCCGCCGATGGAAGAGGAATCCAACTCAAGTACACATCCAATGGGTGTAGGAGATAATGCCGCGGCTGTTAGAAATAACCCAGGAGGAGCATCTGGGAGGGCTGAGAGACCCCTGGCCGCGCTTGATATACGCGGCTCGATGACCCAAGATTGGGTCGAGCAAGTTGCTGAGGCCTTTGAATTTCCAAAAAAATTGACGTGCTCGTCCCCTGTCGCGTACCAAAGACCGCGCACAGTTCTATCCGATGATGGAATTTGCTTCCCGCTACACGCCTTCATTTACGGGCTGCGGCTACCAGTCCCAGTTCCTATTCATCGCCTTTTTCAGGCAATGAACCTGGTCCCGGCACAGCTGGACCCTAATGGCTGGAGAGCCGTTCTCGTTGCAATTGTCCTTTGGGATAATTTGTTCAAAAAGGACATCACTCCCGCGGAGTTCTTTCACTTCTACCGTCCAAAGGAGAACACAGTGAAATTCGTGGGGTATTATTACCTCTCTAGCCGCGGCAGGGACGAGGCCCTTTACACTGGGAGACCGACCAGTGTGAAGAATTGGAAGGGGAAATATTTTTACATCTTCGGTGAAGGCTGGGAGATGCATCCCGAGGAGAATGAAAGAGAGAGAACATATAAAATGCCACGGCAGTGGGGGTCACCCTCAAAATTAGATATAAGATTATAGCCGCATCCTTTTTATTTCACATGTAACTTCCACTAACCTGAATCGTCTTTTCTTTCTGCAGCCCTTGATAATCTGCATTTGAACAAGCGGCAGGAACAAAAGGTTGTTGAGGCCGCGAAAGTTTCTGCTAAACACAAGAAGTTCAGCACACTCGTAACGTCAGCAACCATTTTTGAAGCAGGATTTTTCCCAAACAAATCCATTCCTCAACAAATGGGTGCGGAAGGTAACTAACTGCACCATAATTTTTACTCCGCAGTCATTTATTCTCTTGAACTCAAACTCATGCCATTCCTTTTCAGGCGAAGAAGTTGACAGGGAGTTGTTATCGGAGCAGCTAGCGGACATGGATGAGGACGCAGTCGTCCTAAATAATACTGCGCATAGTAGGAAGAGAAAGAGGTCCAAGGCCAAGGGACCTGCCGCGGCCCCCTCTGGAGAAAATAACGCTGCCCCAACCGTGGTCACTGTCGATAAGGCTACTGCTCCTACCGCGGATCAGGTGGTCAATGATGAAAACACTGCACTAGACCATTTTGATGATGACATATGGGAAAACTTGGCCGTGGCTGGCCTGATGTTAACTGAAGTGCCCCTTCAATCATCCTCTCCTCCACCGCCGACTGTAGTGGCGGTTAATGCGAACTTGCCACCTCCTCAATTCCGCGGAGAATCTGGGCCAGATGGTAGACCAAGGCCTCAATTAAGGCAGCCTGACCCAAATTCTTCCTGAGACACTACCGCAAAGGCTGCGCGGAGAATGAAGCGATCCTTGGATGCCGCGGACCTTGAAAGGCTAGTTGGAAAGGATCATGAAGATCTGGAGGACTGTGGCCTCCATAGCCTTATGAGGGTACGTACCAGTTGTCATTTGACTTTGCATCTCATATTTTTCCATATTTTCTAGCATTTTTTCTTTCAGGTCACGGATGTTATTGTGGTCCAGAAAAGGAAGTACGAGGCCTTGTATAGGTTGAAAGAGGCCGAGAAGAGCGCACATACCGCAAACTTACAAGCTGCACGGACTTCTTCTTTTGAGGCGGAGAAAAAGTCTGCTGCCGCGGCCCTTCAAGCAGCCCATGTAGACCTTGAGAAAGCCATCAAGGCGAGGGAGGAAGCGTAGGAGAATTTTAAACAGGCCGCGGAATCCCTGAAATCCTCCCAGGCCCAGACTGCGGAGGCCGCCCGTCTTGCGGAAATTTCAAATGCCAAGCTTTCCCTTCTCTAGCAGAAATATGAGGAGCTAGAAGCCAAGTCCGCCCAGAAAGATGAAGATCATGCCACGACAGTGAAAAAGTTGGAAGAAGATCATGGTGACGCCCTCCAGCTAGCCATAGATCATGCCGTGGAGTCATTCAAAGGCTCCAAGGATTTCTTCCTTATCAATAACAGGGCATACCTCCGCGGCTACCAGGAGCTGCGACAGAGATTTATCAGGAGGTTCCCTGAGGCCAAGGAGGATGTCCTTGCCTGGAAGTTAAGCTATGCCGAACATCAAGAGTGCATCGCTGAACTTAAGGCCGCGGCAGAAGAGAGAGCAAGGCTCAGGGCCGAGGCAAAGGCAGAGGCAGAAGCTGCAGACGGAGAGACCGAGACTGCCGTGGGCGGAGAAGATGGTGATGATGATGATGACGCAGCCTCTTGAACTCTTAATTTATGTTGCATCATTAATATAGGGTTGCATCCCTCCCTTTTGTAATCTTTAAACTTCTTTTGTGGCTGCGACCTTCATTATGTAATCTATGGCTAATTAATACCAAGGCTGCGACCATATTTTTACCATTACAATTGACTGCTTAATGTATTCCTTGCTCTTTTATATTGCATGGCTTACATTGCTTGCTATAATGAATGGTTGTACGTTACTACCTCATCTCTGAAAATGCATCCGCGTCCCGACAGACGTAACATTTCAAGTCCGTGGTAAGAGGTCGATTTCTTTGTAGTTTTAATTTTTTGTCAATGTTTGCATCCATACAAATGGTGTTAAATCCCTGGCATCGACTGCTGTGTCGCGTCAGCTGCGTACAAGCCGCGACTCGTTATTATGTCGCGTCATGTAAACATTTTTGCCTGATTACTGCGGACAGGATTTCAAGGCTGGGACTTGCTGATTGCATGGATCTCTAGCTGCTTTCATTACACCCGGTTGTCTGAACCGTTTATCTTTTGTTATCCCATAACCAACATGGAATATGTGGAGAACTCTTTCCTTAGATTTGGTACAATTGATTCTCTTCTACCATCGCATTCGACATTGTAGCTTTCTCGTGCTTCAAGATGTTAGTGCCTTACCATTTTCATGAATGAGTGGCTCCTAGAGTTCTGCAACCGTACCGGTGGGATGCGGCACATTTCTGGTTAATCTGAACAATGAGCCTCTGTAGACATATGTTGGAGTTTCCAAGTCTTCTTGGGCTGGGTCATGTCACCAAGCCCTAACATGTGAGACACTATCAAGCCTCTCTAGGCTGGGTTATGTTATTAATCCACCCACAGCTACTATGAAAGACACTATCAAGCCTCTCCAGGATGGGTTATGTTATTAAGCCACCCACAGCTAATATGCGAGACACTATCAAGCCTCTCCAGGCTGGGTTATTCTATTAAGCCACCCACAGCTAATATGCGAGACACTATCAAGCCTCTCCAGGCTGGGTTATGCTATTAAGCCACCCACAGCTAATATGTGACACACTATCAAGCCTCTCCAGGCTGGGTTATGTTATTAAGCCGCTCACAGCTGCTGATATATAGAAAGTCATCCTTGGATAGATAGTATAAGCCTCCCGGCCCGATGACGCATCCCAAAGCTGAGCATGGGCATTGTAAAGCCCCGTGGCTAATGAAAACTCCTTTAATCATCAGATGCTTTCGTGAATATTATCATCATATGATAAGATGTAGTTGCACATATATAAAGGTCGTAATCCCTCCATATGGGCATCCTGAAATAATAATAATCTTCCGAGATAATTTGTTATCCTTCCTCTGAAATCTGTTTAAGACACAAAGTCTTTTTGTGAGATAGTAGGTTATGAAACCAAGAGAAATATCAGATATGGCAAAATTTGCTAATTCATATATTTATATATGTATGCTTCAGCTAATGACTTTGTTAATAAAACATAAGGTCTTAAGTATTAAGGCTACAGTGAGCTTCATAAAACATAAACAGAAATAGTTGAAATTAGAAAGACTAAGGATGAGGTGTGGCATGCAGCCTCTGTCAGGTCCGGTTGGGTCCTTTATGCATTCTTTAGGAATCGTTGCAGCATCCCTTGCCCAATTAGCCTTTTAACTTCATCTTTCAGAGCATAGCATTGCTCTGTGTCATGGCCATGGTCCTGATGGAATTTGCACCAGGTAGCTTTGTTCCTCTTGTGGGGTGGAGCTCTCAACTTTTCTGGCCATCACAAAAGCTTGTCCTCTTTGATGAACTCAAAGATCCCTTCAACCGGGAAAATCAACGGAGTATAGATACCCGATTTCTTTTCTGATTTCTATGCCCTCCTTTTCTGACTCCTATTGGTTGATTCCGCGGCTTCTTTAACTGTCGCGGCGAACAAAGCTTTTTCCTCCGAAACCGCGCCTATATTTTGAGAGGCCACGGCCTCTAACATTAGCACCCTCTGTGTTAGGTAATTGACCTGGGTCTGAAGTGAGGCATGTCTATCATAGAGGTGATTAAGGTGATTGTACAGTTGCACAATCTCATCCTTGACTTCTGCACTCTGGATGGATTCTCCTTCCATTTTTGCTCTTATTTGCCTTTATAAAGTATATAGAATCTGAGACGAAACTAACAGAAGTGAGTGATCACAGGAATATTAGGAAGGGGAACTTGAACTGTTCCATGATATGCTGAGGAGGCCGCGGCAAGTATGGCACACAAGTGTACTGCCGCAGCCCTTTAATGTTATGCACTAAGGACGAGCAGAAGGCAACTTAAGTCCTTCCCACGGTGATTTTGAACTGTCATAATAGATCCGCACCGGTGGGGGTCGCGGCCTGAGATATTGTTGAACTTATAGGACACACCCCTGTCTAGGTAGGGGAAAAATCCAAACTGATGTCCAAGACAGGAACTGACATTTTCTCCCTCAATTATGCGAGGGAAACCTACTAGGGTCCATTGATGAGAGAATTCCCTTGCGGTGCGCAATACGGCACAGCTTCAATGATAACCCCTAGATCATAGGTAGATGGCAACAAAAATGGGAGTAAATATAGCCCTTCCCTAATCATCCACCTTTTCGGGACTAAAGCCCACCATGCCTTTTAGAATTATCTAGATGGAGTGATATCACAGGGGTATGTAAAATAGATCCAAAGTCATCAAATGAAGATCCAAAGACAGATCTAGAAATATGAAATACCCGTTGAAGGGGGCGAATGTAAAGCGGAGCCCAATAACCAGTAACCGACCCATGAGAAGATGATCCATGGGACCCTCAGGGGTCGAATAAGGTGTTTAAGAACTCATATGTGTGGAGAAACAAGATTGAAATACCTGGGTTCCCACAGACGTCGCCAAACTAATGATACGAGAAATCGGCTATAAGACCTTCTCATACCAGCGGGTCAAGAGTAATGTGTGTGTTAAATAAGTAAAGCAAGCAAACAGAGAGAAGACAAGATATAGAGTGATTCAGCCTCAAAATTAGGCCTACGTCCACTGTGTTGCTCCGTTCTCATTATGTGCGTTGCATTGTACAATATAATCATGCCTATAGAGGCGTACAAGTATGAGAATAAAGGAGAGTATATGACGGTATTAGAGATTTCGGTGAGCCCGTGAAGTGGCTGTGATGCAGATCCTTGGCCTCCAAAGCCTATGTTGGGGTGATGTAGAGAGGATCTGTGTTGTAGTGCCTCAGGTGTGTGTGGAACCGAACCCGCCCCTTCTTGGTTAGGGTCCTCTATTTATGAGGAAATGTGTTGAGTCAGATGCCCTGAGCACGTGGCGTATACCGAGTTTGCGACAGTTATGGATAAATGGGGGTGCGGCGTGCAAGGCAAGCAGTGTTGCAAACTGGAGGGCCACGCACCCTAAGGTGGGATGCCGCGGCCTATGATGGAAAGGGCCGCACCCTAAGCGAGTTATGGTCGTGCCCTGAGTGAGGTTAGGCCGCGCCCTGTATGAGAGAATACATCCGCGCAGGGTGCTATATTTGTACTATCAGTTCATTCTGGTAATCTATTTCTTACCTTATGCTCTCAATTTTAAAAATCATTTTACTTAACATCGAGGACGATGTTCCTTTTTGTTTGGGGGTGGGGAATTTTATCAAAATCGTACCTCTTTTGAAAAATTTTGAGTTTTAAACCTGATTTTTAAAATTTCGTGCAGTTTCTTTCATCTCACTCATTGATGTTAATTTTCAATCATCCATCTTTTAAGTCTAGGAATCAAGTTAGAGGATTTATATTTTTCTAAATAGCTTATGTAATACATAGCAAGGCATTTTGCACCATGAATTTCTAGACTCAACAAAATTTTTGCACTTGTCACGTCAATACGGTTTAGAGTTGAGGAGTACCATAATTTTATAGATAACCTTAAGGATCGCTAGTGGAGACTTTAGCTTGTGAGATTTGTGCCTTTCACCCTTTTAGAGTGTTATATGCAATCTCCGAGTCACAAGTTGATTCAACTTCCTTTGGGTCCGTACTTTAATTGTTGTATGACCTCAATACTCTTCATTTTTGGCGTGATCAATGAGAATGACATTTTTTCGAGTTGTAAGGAACGCGTGTCTTGAAATTTGTCCCGATCACTAGGATTTTCATCCATACACCTACCATTTTTCCCCATATCATATTCCCATTACATTCCCATTCTTTTCTATATTCCCCACATCATATATTCCCCACACCATCACCTATCATCTCCATATCATATTTCATTTTCAAATAAAAGAGTGTTGTTCAATATGTTAAATGTCTTCAGTGTTGGTTTGAAAAAAGAGAGAAAAAACAAACAAGAAAAGAAAAAGAAAAAAGAAAAAAAAAAGAAAAGAAAAATCGAAAAAAGAAAAGAAAAGTAGAGAGTTAGGTTCGAATAAATTAATTAAAAATATTTGTAAATAATTTTACTTTTATTTTTTTAGATATTTGTGAGTAATAAGTGTGTGATATTCAATTGAGTTGATTATTGTTGGATGCTCATATTTGATGGATTGTGCTTAATTTCAAAGAAATAGAGGTTCAACTTCACTTCAAGAGATTGGAGTTTGATTGTTCTCTTTTCTTCTCATTTATTTTATGCCTTTGATTATTAATTTATCATATTTCATATCATGTTAGGCTAAAACCCCTTTCAAGGGGTGGGGTAAAACCCTTATTTGATGTTATTTTAGTTTAATTAGTTTGATTACTTGAAATTTCCCTTTGAATGTTAATTTTGATCCCTCTCCCTTAAATTTACGCCTCGAGAGAGGGTAAATGATTTTTTCAAGAGAAAATCGAAATTCTTGTTATAATACCCATTTTAGATTCGAACTAGAGATAGAGGTTTCTTAAGTGGGGTATTATAACTTGAATTTCAAATCTAAATTTATTTTCTAAGATTGACATAAATTTTAATCGATTGATCCTAGCGGGTGATTAATTAAAAGGAGTGTGGATCTATTTTTCTAGAGTTGTGGGGTGTTAAACTTAACTTTATGAAATATTACTATTATAATTACACTTGCAACGAGAGTTGGTTTGTAATTTTGATATTAATTTGGGAGAATTAAATTAATTAATTATAATAACTAAAATTTGTGGTGTAATCCCACTCCTTGATTATTCTCACAATTATTTACCTCACTTTATCTTTTATTTTAGTTTTGACTTTATTTTTCATTTTAGTAACTTTCTAGTTAATTGTTATCATCTCTCATTTAGTTTAGTTATTAGTTTAAATCATCACCTCACCCAATTGTTTTAATATTTGAAAAAGCCAAAAAAAGTAGAAAAGTGAAAAAGCACAAAAAGAAAATAAAAAGTGAATTACAATTTTGTTCCGTTTGTTTTACAACCTTGAAAGTGGATTGATACCCTTACTTACCTCTACACTTGAGATTATTATATTTTGTAGGTATTTATTCCTACATATTTTCCCACATCATACATTCCCCACTCCATCTATATATCGTCCATTATTTTGAGAAAAATAGTGTTGATTCCAAATGTTAAATGTCTTTAGTGTTGGTTTGTAAAGAGAGAGAAAAACAAAAAACAAAAAAAATTGCAAAAATAGAAAATATAGAAAAAAGAAAAAAAAATAGAGAAAAAGAAAAAAAATCGAGAAAAAAGAGAGAAAAAAGAAAGAAAGAGAGTTTGTAGTTAGTAATAAAGACTTTCGTGACTAAAGTATAGTACACTCTTCTCGCTCATCCATTATATATCCATCATTTCACACATCAATCCCATTCTACATCACCATCCTTACTTCATCTCATATCCCATCCTTCTCATTTCATTTTCCCCTCACCCATATACATACATGTTCCTCTAGGTGTTCGGGCAAATGATAGTCAACGTGGTGAATAACTCGACATTCTCACTATAGTGATTAGCATTTCTTTCATGGCATCAATTTTCTTTCTAAATGTTCGTTCTTTCTTATATGTGTGTGAGACGTTTGAACTTGCTTACATTTACTCACCTCCTCACACACAAGAGCGATACACTAACCCATATCTCGAGAGTTCGTTTGAGAGAGTTATATCCTGTGAGATTTGAAGTTGAAGCGTTGATTCTGACAAGGCAATCTAGGAATTACTCTTGTGATACTCAACCCGTTTTGACGGATTCACACTACACACGTTGAGCTCTAGGAAGGATGTGCCTTGAGTATTTACTTAGCTAAACTTTTTATGAACTTCTAGCTTGTATTTCTCAAAATATTTTCTTATGATGGATTGTGCGATTATTTGACGTCTAGTAAGAGATTGGCTTCCTTTCAATAAATCTTTTCAAATAAGAATTTTGTGGGTATATTCCCTGCAAACCCTCACGAGACACAACTCGTCCTGTAGGGCAACCTATAGGTTTAAATGCTTGTTGCACATGTTAAGTGTAACCGCAAGTTCCCGCGAAAGTGGTACACTTGTGGTTACTTATCTTTTTCTTTCTCTCTATCTTATTGCTCGAGGACTAGCAACGCTCTGTTTGGGGGTGGTGTGATAAGCACCAAAAACTGTACAATTTATACACCAAATAGACGTGCTTTTGTTGCTAATTCTCGACAATATGGGTCTTATGCGCTTATATATTCATTGTGCAGGTTTAATTGCAGTTGTGGTGTTAAAAGTTATATTTTCAGGCAATTTGCAGTTAAATTGGAGCTAAATACCCAATCTCCTGACCCTAACCTAGCCCATCCTAGCCTTAGCCTTCCCCAACCATGTGTGTGTTTTGTTTGTCCATTTTTATTATTTTTTTTCTAGTTTTAGTTTTGTTATTTTTAATTTTAGGATTATTTTAGATTTATTTAGAATTTCTAGGATTTATTTTCTATTTTTTTATTTTAATTTTATTTTATTTTGATTTCTATTAGCTTTTAGTTTAGTCTTATTTTATTAGGATCAGTTTTACTACTTTATTATTAGTTTATTAGATTTTATATTTTTTTACGACTTTAATTTTCATTTAGAGTTTTCATTTTTATTTCTTTTGTTTTATTATTTTAGTTTTTTATAACTTAGGATTTTATTTTTTTAGTTTTAATATTTTTATTTTTAGTTTGTGTTATTTTTAGTTAGATTTTGTTTTTATTTTTTAGTTTTATTTTAGTTAGGTCTTTGTTATTTTAGGGGTCACAATTTGACACACACACACATAACCCATAACCCAACTCACCCACACCCCAACTCTCAGACACCCACAAACACAAAACCATTCCCCCCTCTACTGTTCATCATCATCTACCTCCCACCTTCTCACCCTCTCTCTCTCTCTCCTCCATAACCACGTTCCAAAACCTCCATTAAAACTAATAACTCCATCCTACCCATTTTCCACCATCACAACTCAAACCCGATTTTGAAACCTCCATTAATCCGGCAGCTCCTACCGTCGGCCAGCCCTTCCTCCATAACCCTTTTCGGTGATCTCAACCACAAATCGACCCGAATTCTGGCTATCCCACTCCGGTCGGGATCCAAATCACCCGTCGGCCACCTCCGGCCTCTCTCCCGTCGGCGACCCCCATAACCAACTTCGGCGCTGGACCTCCTTTAACCGACCTTCTTCGAACCAGCCACCTACTCGGTCTGCCCCAGCCACTACCTGATCCGACCCACGACACCAAGTCAGTCCACCCACTTGCTAAACCTTGAATCCATTCAAACCCCAAAGACCCATTTCAAACCCATTTCCCTTTTCATGCCCTCCACGACTTCTACCACCTTCATAAGCCAAAATGCAAACCAAAACTAAACACTAATACCCACATGTCTTAAAACCTCACTTATTTCCCCTTTAAACCTATTTCTCCAAATTACCCCCAGGTAAACATTTTTTCCATATACCCCAAAACACCCTTGTACAAAATCAGATTTGTTATCTCTCCTCATCCACATGACCTCACACCCCATTTTCATGCACATTAAACTTTCCCAAAAAGCCCCCTTAGCCCCATGTGTGCCATGCTTCTACTATAAAAGAAGACTCAAGACCCCATTTGAGAGAGACTTATCATCAAATAGAGAGGAAATTCTAGAGAAAGAATTGTAAAGAAAAATACCAAATGTAAATAGTTTAATTTTATTCTTTTTATTTTTTTTCAGATATTTGTGAGGTTAAATATTGTAAGAGAGTTAATTGAGTGAATATTTAATTTCAAATCATTTGGATGCTCAATTGGAGGGATTGTATGCTTCAATTTGGAAGAGTAGGGTTCAACTTCCTTAAAAAGATTTGGTTTGCTTGTTCTATTCTCTTCTCTTTTATTTTAGTGCCTTTGATTATTAATTTGTCAAATCTTATACCATGTTAGGCTAAATCCCCTTTAAAGGGATGGGGGGAAACCCTTATTTGATGTTATTTTAGTTTAATTAGTTTGATTACTTGAAATTCCCCTTTGAATGTTAATTTTAATCCCTCACCCTTAAATTTACCCCTCGAGAGAGGGTAAATGATTTTCGAGAGAAAATCAAAATTCTTGTTATAATACCCATTTTAGATTCGAACTAGAGATAGGGGTTTCTTAAGTGGGGTATTATAACTTGAATTTCAACTCTAAATTTATTTTCTAAGATTTACATAAATTTTAATTGATCGATCCTAGCGGGTGATTAATTAAAAGGAGTGTAGATCTATTTTTCTATAGTTGTGGGGTGTTAAACTTAATTTTCTGAAAGATTACTATTATAATTATACTTGCAATGAGAGTTGGTTTGTAATTTTGATATTAATTTGAGAGAATTCAAATAATTAAATTAATTAATTAGAATAACTAAAATTTGTGGTGTAATCCCATTCCTTGATTGTCTCACAATTATTTACCTCACTTTATCTCTTATTTTAGTGTTAGACTTTATTTTCCATTTTAGTCACTTTCTAGTTAGTTGTTTTTATCTCACATTTAATTTAGTTTAGTTTAAATCATCACCTCACCCATTTGTTTTAATATTTGAAAAGGCTAAAAAAAGTAGAAAAATTAAAAATCCCAAAAAGAAAATAAAAATTGAATTACAATTGAATTTGTCTCTAGCTTACTCCCTAGGAAGTGGATTGATATCCTTACTTACCTCTACACTTTAGATTGTTATATTTTGTAGGTATTTGAGGTTTTGACTAACTTGGCTTTCAACAACGACATAAACAAAAAGCTTAGTTATCAGAATGTTATGAAGTATTTCGAATGACAATTCTGAGTGCGCGGTTGAGTCCGGATGGGTCGATATAGTCAAAAAGGAGTATCCGGGGGTATTAATTGGATCTCGGGGCATTTTTTTGAATATTCGGGTCCACACGTGGTGATTTGGGCCATTTTAATTAGGCCCGTGTGGCCAAAAACGGAATTAGGGGTTTTAAACCTAATTGAGGGACTACTTGAATGGCAATTAGCAATTCTAAACCTAGGGTTTGAGAGAGAAACAGAGAAAGCTAATCAAGAGCCAATTGGAGATTGTTTGGGGACAAATCGAAGGACAAAGTGAGGGTTCGTCGTCAAACCATTCCCTACAACGGATCAGACTCTAGGAACGATTCCAGGCAGGTGGTTAATTTTTCTGATTCATAAAATAAGTGATAATCAATTCATATTATAGTATGTGTATATGAAAATTTATTTTGGGTGAGTAACCGTAATTAAAATGGGGTTTTCTGAATTTAGAGTAATGGATAGATTTAATTATTCAATGGATGTTAAGTTATGATTTGGGACAGTTAAGATTGAATTGTAGGGTGAATTACAGTATGTAGTAGTGATTAAATTGACTAATAATGATGAGGTCGAATTCAGTAAAAACGAGACCCGGGTGAAAAACCCAAATCAGATATACGCACAGTTTTATATAAATTTGATGATGAATTAAGCTCTCTAGGTTGTTTAGAACCTTTTTCTTATGTGGAGGCATCATTAGTTGTTCTTTTATTGGAACAGGGGAGGAGATAAAACCTTGGAGAAATTGTTAATGACTGAACAGAGGGGCGGAGAAGAAGCAGACATGTTCGATCGATCGATCGATGGAAGGGATCGATCGATCGATGGTCCCAGATTTTTGGAAGATTTCACCAGTTTTATATATAAAAGGGAAATAAATTTAGATTTTTACCCAACTTAATATTTAGTGATAAATGCATATGTATCACATATTCCTTAGCAATTATAAGAGGATATAATTGGGTTTAGGAGGGTGATGATTGTATGTAATGAGATGAATAAATTTCTGGAGATAATTCGTAAGTATTAATTTTGGACCGAAGGAAATTATTTGGGTATTGTAGTTGAGTGGTACTACATTATTAAAGTAATTGAGGTGTAACTAATTAGTTATGGGGCGAAATATATAATCGGGTATTAATGATGGTATGGGCCAAGTGAGCGAGTCCGGGTATAATGGCTGGGCGACACCAAGTATTAAATTCAGTGATGTGTATATTAATTAAATTAGAGTCGAACTGTAGACTCGGGAAAGTAATAAATTTATTATTGAGAAATTAATTTATTTAGAGTTGGACCATAGACTCGGGAATATACAGGATAGTGTTACGGGTTTTAGTACACAGTAAAGCCGGGATTTATAATATACATATATACAGTGTGGTGATAGTATATATATATATATATGTGTGTGTGTGTGTGTGTGTGTGTGTGTGTGTGTGTGTGTGTGTGTTTATGTGTGTGTGTGTGTGTACTTTGTGTGTGCTATTAAATATCAGGGACTAGATATTTATTTAATTTATATACTCTAGTGCTATAAATGGAGGTTGCGTGATGTGGGTGAATCCCCTAGCTTGAGGAGTAGGGTGAGTGTATCCCCAAGTTATAGTATCTGGTATATGGGTGAGGGACTTATCTCACTTTCAGGGAAGGAATATGACCGCCTCCACTACGTTTTAATTTTGGGCTAGGTTGGTGAGCGATTCCAACTTGGGTAACTAGGTTATGTGAGCACACCTAGTGAGATATCACTTTAGAGGAAATCATCCAGAGAAGGTATACTCAAGGGGATGGATATACGTACGATATATGTGTGGATATTCGTAGTAAAGGTGAGTATATAATGGTAGTAACTATTATATGCGGGTAATATTACAGTGTGTGATGTATTCATTTTATATAACTTGTGTCATGGTTATATGATATTGTTTAAAAGGAATTAATTAAGTTAATTGGTGAGATAACTTATAACCTATTAATAATAATACTTGGTTTAGAGTATAATGGCAAGGGGAGATTATACTAGGACTAGTTGGATGGGGTAGTACAACTAGCTGGGGTTACAATAACCGTTAGGTGTGCACATTAGTGGAGGGGTGAGTATGTCCTCAAGGGAGTGCGACACTAACTTAAATATGGAGCGCATTCATATATTTTTAATTACTGCAGTTAATTCACTTGCTAAATATTTGCAAAATGTTTTGGGTTCTAACCCTTGCTATAAAAATTATTTTCAAAACCTTTTAGGTGTATATCCATAGGGACGCCAGACTTGATATTCTATTCCATGGACACGGAGGTGCGACACATGTGGATGCTAGAAGGAGTTTGGATTAGACGCATCGTTCATTCCTTCCAAGAGTGGGAATCATTTATCAGTTTCAATTTTACTTCGGGATTGTCGCCCAGACTTTTCAGTACAGTTTTCAGATTTATTTAGTCAGGTGTTGTATGTTGGTATTTGACTATTTACTTTGGTGACCGGTGGTTTATTCGGAATGTAGTTTATTATTTATTCAGTTCATTTAATTCAGTCGTGGTGTATGACTCATATTATATTTCCACATGTTATTGGTTGTCTAATTAAAAGATAAAAATTGGGCACCAGCTTTTTGGAATACTAGGCGGTTAGTAAGTTTTAAAAAGGTTTTTGACAGTAATGCTAAGGATGAACCAACTGGAATTCCTATTTTAATTTGGTATATGACTGATCACCCGGTATTTTATTAGGCGGGGTGTCGCAGATAGTATCAGAGCATCAGGTTCTAGTGTCCTTAGGATCGGTGTGGCTTTTCACGTTTCAGCTTAGCGTACTTTGATGTAGAGCCCTATCATGGGATTGTTTTATTCTTATACGTATGCGCATTTACGTTCTTCTTCCAATTGCTTTATATTTGATGGTGAACTCATACAATTCGATTCTCATTTGAAATGCCGCCCAGGAGAGAGAGAGCAGCTAGGGCAGCAGGGAGAGATGAGACTAGGGAGGCTCATTAAGAACCAGAGTTACTGCAGCAACTGCCAAAGATGATTTCGGTTGCATAAGTAACTGAATTAGTGGCATAGGCAGTTCAAGCGACGATGATCGCAATGGCAAGGTACTTTTCACGAGATCAGCCACAGGAGTTAGTTGTACCGGATGTTCAAGCCCACCTGGGGCCGTCGGAATGGCAACAAGTACGAGAGATCTTTCAAAAAGGCCATCCACCAGAGTTTCGAGGTGGTTCCGGTGTGGTGCTAGAGTGTGAGTAGAAGAGAGATATTAAGCGTCACCTACTCATGGTAGATTGCAATGATGTAAAAAATAAAATACTAGACACTTTTAGGTTAGTGGGAGCAGCGCTACAGTGGTGGGAGTCGATCACCACAGTTGAGGAAAGGGATACAGTAACTATTGCAGAGTTTTGGGTTCGATTCGACCGCCAGTATTTTTCGCTAGTAGTTGAGACTGAAATGAGGAGAAAATTCAGTGAGGTGACTCAGGGGGACCGTTCAGTGGCCGATTACGAGGAAGAATTCACTCGTTTGGAAAATTTTGTACCGGGTGAGGTAAGCAACGAATAAAGAAAGAAGTCGAGGTTCATGGATGGGTTAGTCTGTAGGATCAGACAACATTTAATTGGTAATCCCGCATTACTAGCTTATACGAACGTCGTTAATGCAGCACTCCTGCACTGCCAAGAATATCGCTTCCATATGAAATGAAGCATGAAGGGAGTGGAACCCAGTCAGTCATATAAAGCAAGAGGGAACAGTACCAGTGGGGTATCCCAACAGCAGACAGGGGGGCATTAGGGGAAGGATTTTCGACAAGGGAATCAGGCCAAGCGATTTAGATCTAGGGCCTATCGATAGGATGGCCAGGACTTCCGACAAGGACATCAAGGAAGGGATCAGTGGCAGGGTGAATTTATTAGGAGGTGTTTTATTTGTGGGGACGCGAGACACGTGAAAAGAGATTGTCTTAAGTGAGGCAGGGGTCAACTACAGGACGAGGTCCTGGATGTACAACCACTACAAAAAGTCATGGTGGCGATCGGGCAGGGGGAAGTTACTCAGGAACCCTAGGATCAACCATTGAAGATAGAGTATGGAGGTAACTATCTTTTTATCCTATGGGCATGGGGTATGTTTTGAGTGACAATGAGTGTGTCACAATATAAGAATTATTTTCACTAGAGTTTGCGGGTAAGTCGAATTTAGTGGATACGATGGCTATAGCAGCCATATTACATATATATATTTATGTGGGGTAGTGGATTTCTTTAGGGTTAACTACGAGAAAGTGGGGGTGTACACAGAGACGGGATTGGTATTATGCGAGGAGTTACTACTTTCGAGGAGTTTGGGAGCAGGGTAGATGATTTTTCCAAATATCGGCTGGATAGCGATGGATTTAAACTATTGTGAATAGTGAGGGTAAGTTTTAGTGTTCGCGACACCAGGGTATGAATGATTTTTACTAGGTATCACTTGAGGGGGCGTCAAGCCTATATATATGTTGTATTGTGTGATGCGATAAACACATAGTGAGGTCTTGTGTTCTCATATTTTATCCCGGTAAGTAGGGGTATCTGCTGAAGTGAATCAAGGCGGTTAGATTTATTTTCGAGTAGGGAGAGATAGCTCGGGACTTATTTTGTGCAAGAACTAGTGATAGTAAGGGCGTGGTATTTTATGTTGTCTTTTATAGCATAAGAGTAGACGTGTATGCTTTTGTGTTAATAAACAAGTATTTGGGGGTACGTACTATGGACTGAGGGTCTAACAGCTCCCAACTACCGACAATGTTAAATAATAGTGTATTGGGGGGGTTCCTTATTTAGATTTCTCTTTACGAGATGTCCCACGCATGAAACTTAGCACAACGTTGGAAGTGGGGATATGTTTGGTCATTAGTACATGGATTGGGTACCTCGGCTATTATTATTCATATATGTGATATGACTACGGGTTGAAAGTTATATTATAGGTTATGGCTAGCATAATCGGGTAACTTTTGTGCGGTTAAACACGGGGACAGGGTGTATGGGCACTCTGGTTAATTAGGGTAAATTTTGTGCAGTTAAGCATGGGTACAGGGTGTATGGGCGCCCTGGTTAATTAAAATACATAATTGTGTAACTCATAGTTAGAAGCGGGAGAGATAGATGTAACGAGCTTAGAGGCACAGGAATAGGGAGTGATATTCGAGAGTTGGAGTACTAAGCTTATCTTAATTTCGAGGACGAAATTCCTTTGTAAGGGGGGAAGTATGTAACACCTCGTAATTTTGAGGATTTAATATCTAATTACTTTTGGGAGTTATAAAAATATTTAAATTGGAGAAACTTAAATTTAGAATTTGAAGAATTTATTTGAATGGGAAGAATTATTTATATTTGGTGATTTATGTTTCGTTGTTCGAAATTTCGTGTGTCGCATTTTGAGGTCAAAATTGGAGAATGTTATAAAGTATTTCAGATGATAATTATGAGTGCACGGTTGAGCCCGAATGGGTCAAGATAGTCGGAAAAGAGTACCCGTGGGTAGTAATCGGATCTTGGGCCATTTTTGGGTATAGTCGGGTCCACACGGGGTGATTTGGGCCATTTTAATTAGGCCCATGTGGCCAAAAAATGGGATTAGGGGTTTCAAACCTAATTGAGGGACTAGTTTAACGACAGTTATCAATTCTAAACCTAGGGTCTGAGAGAGAAATAGAGAAAGCTAATCAAGAGCCAATTGGAGATTGTTTGGGGACAAAGTGAGGGTTCGTCATCAAACCATTCCCTACATCGAATCAGACTCTACGAATGATTCCAGGCAAGTGGTTAACTGTTGTGATTCGTAAAATAAGTGATAACCAATTCATATTATAGTACGTGTATATGAAAATTCGTTTTGGGTGTGTAACCATAATTGAAATGGGGTTTTCTGAATTTAGAGTAATGGATAGATTTAATTACTCGATAGATGTTAAGTTATGATTTGGGACTGTTAAGATTGAATTGTAGGGTGAATTAGAGTATGTATTAGTGATTAAATTGACTGAGAATGATGAGGTCGAATTCGGTAAAAACGAGGCCCGGGTGAAAAACCCAAATCGGATATGCCTAAAGTTTTATATAAATTTGATGATGAATTAAGCTCTTTAAGTTGTTTAGAATCTTTTTCTTATGTGGAGGTATCGTTAGTTGTGCTTGGGTTTGAACAGAAGAGGATATAAAACCTTGGAGAAGTCGTTAATGGATGAATAGAGGGGCGGAGAAGAAGCAGACCAGTTCGATCGATCGATCGATGGAAGGGATCGATCGATCGATGATCCCAGATTTCTGGCAGATTCTCCAGTCTTATATATAAAAGGGAAATTAATTTAGATTTATACCCTACTTCTTATTTAGTGATAAATGTATATGCGTCACATATTCCTTAGCAATTATAAGGGGATATAACTGGGTTTAGGAGGGTGATGGTTGTATACCATGAGATGAATAAATTTCGAGAAATAATTCGTAAGTATTAATTTTGGACCGAAGGAAATTATTCGGGTATTGTAGTTGAGTGGTACTACATTACTAAAGGAAGTGAGGTGTAACTAATTAGTTATGGGGAGAAATATATAATCGGGTATTAACGATGGTACGGGCCAAGTGAGCGAGTCCGGGTATAATGGTTGGGCGACACCAAGTATTAAATTGATTGATGTTTAAATTAATTAAATTAGAGTCGGACTGTAGACTCCAGAAATTAATAAATTTATTAATGAGAAATTAATTAATTTAGAGTCGGACCATAGACTCAGGAATATACAGGATAATGTTACGAGTTTTAGTACACAGTAACGTCGGGATTTATATTATATATATACGGTGTGGTGATAGTATATATATATATATATATATATATATATATATATATATATATATATATTTGTATGTGTGTGTGTGTGTACTTTGTGTGTGCTATTAAATATCAGGGACTAGATATTTATTTAATTTATATACTCTAGTGCTATTAAGGGAGGTTGCACGATATGGGTGAATCCCCTAGCTTTAGGAGTAGGGTGAGTGTATCCCCAGGTCATAGCGTCTGGTATATGGGTGAGGGACTTATCTCACTTTCAGGGAAGGAATATGACCGCCTCCACTACATTTATATTGTGGGTCGGGTTAGTGAGCGATTCCAACTTGGGTAACAAGGTTATGTGAGCACACCTAGTGAGATAGAACTTTAGAGGAAATCATCCAGTGAGGGTATACTCGAAGGGATGGATATACGTACGATATATGTGTGGATGTTCGTAGTAAAGGTGCGTATATAATGGTAGTAAATATTATATGCGGATAATATTACAGTGTGTGATGTATTCATTTTATATAACTCGTGTCACGGTTATATGATATTATTTAAAAGGAATTAATTAAGTTAATTGGTGAGATAACTTATAACCCACTAATAATAATACTCAGTTTAGAGTATAATGGTAAGGGGAGATTATACCAGGACTAGTTGGACGAGGTAGTACAACTAGGTGGGGTTATAGTAACCGTTAGGTGTTCACATTAGTGGAGGAGTGAGTATGTCCTCAGGGGAGTGCGCCCCAAACTTAAATATGAAGCGCATTCATATATTTTTAATTACTGCAGTTAATTCACATGCTAAATATTTTCAAAATATTTTGGGTTCTTAACCTTGTTATACAAATTATTTTCAAAACCTTTTAGGTGTCCATCCACAGGGATGCCAGACTTGATATTCTATTCCAGGGACACGGAGCTGCGACACATATGGATGCTAGCATGAGTTTGAATTAGACGCATCGTTCATTCCTTTCTAGAGTAGGAATCATTTATCAATTTCAGTTTTACTTCGGGCTTGTCGCCCAAACTTTTCAGATTTATTTATTCAGGTGGTGGATGTTGGTATTGGACTATTTACTTTGGTGGCCGATGGTTTATTCAACATGTAGTTTATTATTTATTCAGTTGATTTAATTCAGTCGTGGTGTATGACTCATACTATAATTCTGCATGTTATTGATTGTTTAATTAAAAGAAAAAAATTGGGCACCAGATTTTTGAAATACTAGGTGGTAAGTAAGTTTTAAAAAGGTTTTCGACAGTGATGCTAAGGATGAACCAACTGGGATTCCTGTTTTAATTTGGTATAGGACTGATCACCTGATATTTTATTAGGGGGGTGTCACATTTACTTAACTCATTTCATATTTAGTTTTAATAATTAGTTAGTTTAAAATGTAGTTCATCACTAGTTATGTAAACCATACCTTTAAAAATTATTTTAAAAAAAACCCATTTACATTGTCATCAAATTGCTTTTATCCACATTAGGAAGCACGGATTGACCCCTTACTTGCTAGCTAGTATACATGTTTTAGTGTATTTGTAGGTACTAAAAGAGATTTTTTATAATGGTCTTTACTTATCAATGACATATACACCAAAAAGACATAATATCGAATGGTGCCATTGCAAGGGAGATAAAACACATGTTACTAAATGACACCGTTGTCAATTTTTTAAGTGTTGGATTTTGCTCAAACTTTTGCGATTGACTTTTCACAAAGTGTCGTTGTCCAATTTCGAGTCAATGAGTGTTTTAAGAACTTATACGTTTGTTCATTTCGTATATATAGTTTATTTTTGGTAGATTTTTTTTATTAGCATATTGAAGCCTTGTACATTTATTTGTGGTGATTTGGACACCAATAATTTGTAATAACTAAATAAAACAAAAAGCAAAAGAGAAATGGGATAAAATTAATAGATGTGTGTGTGTGTGTGTGTGTGTGTGTGTGTGTGTATATATATATATATATATATATATATATAGAGAGAGAGAGAGAGAGAGAGAGAGAGAGAGAGACAGAGAGAGTCATTGGAATGAATTAAAAGCCTCACTATTTTAGGTTCATAGGACTCTCGGGGATGACTGAAGACATGCAAACTTCTCCCTGGCAAACTCAACTTGGTCATCACCCTACGTGTGTAAAAGCGGTTCGAGGTACATTTCTTTATCACTCGCGCATCTCATATTACTGATTCCAATTATTGTTTGACTATATGCTCTTATGTGATGTTATTTTATGCACAGTCTTACTTTGAATGGTTTGATAAATTAATTGGACTTAATGCCAAAACCCGATCGTTGAAACAAGAAGGAATTTTGTCACCCGACTCACTCACCTATCCATTGTGTGCAACCCGAGCTATCATTAAAATTAAAATTAATCAACTAGCAAGCCTAATAAGATACGATGTTCATATGACCATTTTTTAACATTTTAACTTGTAGGAGAAACCGTAGAGTCCTCTCCACTCAGCAAATTCTTGATCGGTTCTCTTTGAGGAACATTAGTGTCCAGGGAAACTGGGTTTTAAGTGTGGGTGCCGAGAATAATGGGTATGTGTTGTCCCCAGCATTGTACTGGACAACTGTTTCGTCATAGTAGCTTTATGGGGAATCTCTATGGCAAGCCTCCAGTTGTGTTATGAAAAAAGTAGGGACACGAATTTTTTAAAGGCGACGTATAAGACTTTGTGATTTTCTCGCTTGCGAATTAATTAAAATTTGAATACCCAATCAATTAATTGAAGATAAAAATTGGCTACGTGCTAGTTAGGATTTTATCTTTTTCTTGCACCTGTTTAATTACATCCTTTAGTAATCATTTTTATGTGATATGTCCTTGTGTGTTTTATAATTACGTCCATTCATATCCCTTTTCAAAAACTAAAAAAAAAAATTATTTCATTCTTTTTCATATATTTAAAAATACAAAAATAAAATTCCTTCTTTTATAAAAATCAAAACCCAAAAAGATTTTTCTTTATTTTCAAAAAATTAAAATGGCCAAAAAAAATATTTTTGAAGAAATCTTCTTCTCCATTGTCCATCCTAGGGGTGCACATGGTTCGGTTCACTTCGGTTCTACTATGGAACCAGAACCAGAATGGAAATTAATTGGTTCCGTGGTTTTGGAACCAGAACCAGAACCAAAATTGGTCTATTTCGAACCGAACTGAACCATGGATTCTTGATTTGGTTCGAGTCGGTTCACAGTTCTGGTTCTTGGTTCTGGGTTACGATTTTGGTTCGTGGTTCTGGTTTGCGATTCTCGTTAATGGTTCGGGTTCGTGGGTTGGTTAATGATTATAGTAATGGTTCAGGTTCGCGGGTCGGTTCGCGGGTTGGGTCTTGGGGTCAGTTATTCGGTTTGGTTCTTCGGTTCACTTCCATGGGTTCGGTTCTTTGGTTTGGTTCTTCGATTCAGTTCCATGGGTTCGGTTCATGTATAAAATCGAGAATCGAATCGAACACTTCGGTTCTCAATTTTTTGGAACTAGAACCAACCCATGGAGAAAAAAACCCGAATAAACCCAACCCACAAAGTCCAGTTTGGTTCAGTTCTTCGGGTTGCCAATTTTTTTGCAGACCCCTAATCCATCCCATCATGGCCGAAGAAAATCCTTTATGGGATGACTTTGGCCATTTCCCATATTTGCAGTGCACCTATTGCTATCAAGACAATCACTTGTCTCATGAGTGCTCATACCTTCCATATCCATCCAATCCAAGCATGGACCAAGTGTATCCGTATAACACTATTTCATAACGCATTTCGGCTTATTATCAAGACATATACAATAATGCGTGGTATGAGCAACCAAACTATTTGTGGTGGAATGATCACCCTCCCACGTAATATAAATCACAATCTCATGTTGTGAATCCTCACACGTTCCAACAATCATCATAGTACCTCCCTCTTTTTATATGAATCGGAGATGGTTCCTACCTCCCTTTATATAAATCCTCTATAGAAATATTTGGCTCACCTTGAGTTGACTATTGATGTTGATTCCTCTATCTCGAATCTTAATGCCTCGTTAGACACTTCCACCACTTCAGATGGTGGCATATTAGTGGATAAGTTGATCTCCCCATCACTTGATACAACACTCCCTCTTCATGGGGACCTTGAGGATTATTCCAACCCTCAAGATGAGTGTTTTTCCCCTACTCTGGAGTTATATAATCGTTCTCAAACCTTTGTACCACCCGACCCTCCAACCTATTTGGACCTTATTCGCTTACCATTCCCATCCACCCATTTATGTACTTACTTGAAACCTCCACCCACCCATGAACTCCACGAACCATTTAATGAGTTCTCCATCCATCCCACTATCCATGAGAGTATTTGTGGTGTTATTCTCCCCTTACATGACACAAAGATTATTCAACCCAATGCACCCTTTTCTTATGGTGTTTATAATCATCTTTAGCTCCTCATTGTGTCACGACATGACCATTATCATCGTGCATTTATAAAATGTTTACCCGATATCCATGACACCCATACCATCACCCTTTCCATCCATCCATAAACCTTCCTTCCCACCCATGCTTGGTCCACTGATGCTCGGTATCGTGTGAAGAACTTTGTTATACAAGTGCATAAACTAATGTAGCCTTTATCCAAACAAAACTAATTTTTCAGTCCTGTTTAGGGGTGACTCCCATCACCCCCACCTTCTTCCACCCTATGTCATCGTAGTTCATATCTTTAGGGGTGAGTACAATCATGTCTGGCCGAAGATGTTAAACTTAGCTCTACCAGGAGGCTGCTTGCCATTTTATATTTCTAAGTATATCTTACCATGTTTGGGGGTAGTGTTATATCCACCCCAAGTGCTTTATATAAGATTCATAGACTTGTTCCTATTTTTGTGTTGCCACTATTCTTTAAGTTCAACATTTGATCCATCACGTCGTGCAAAATTCATTATTAGTTTTCAGTATACTATTTCCTTCCCCGTGCTTCAAAAAGTTCAATATATGATTTTAAACATTGATGACAATGTTCTCTTTTGTTTGGGGTGGGGTATTTCTTAAAATCATGCCTATTTTGATTTTTTTGTCAAAAACACGCCATATATTTCTCCTTTTATGTGTTTTATCTCGTTCTTGATGTGATCTATCTATCATCCATTGTTTAAGTCTAGAATACTCCAAATGGAACTTAAAGTCCATTTTCACACTTCAAAGCTTAAGTAATACTTCGTAAGGCATATTGCAACATGAATTCCTAGACTCAACACTATTTGTGCACTTATGACATCAAAACAGTCTAAAGTTGAAGGGTGAAAATTTTCAAGGAAACTTTAAGGATCACTTGTTAAAGCTTAAACCTGTGTGATTTGAGCTTTTCATAATTTTTGAGAGTTTTATTCAATCTCTGAGTCACAAGTTGACTTAACTTCCTTTGGATACCGCACTAAAAGTCATTGTGTGATTTCATTATTCTTTTTTTTTGGCATAATCATTGAGAATGACATCACTTTTAAGTTGTGAGAAACACGTGTCTTGAAATTTGTTCGGAACACTAATCGTTCACCCATTTACCATTTTTTGCCATACGTATACCCTCCTTACATCATTTTCCCATCATCACCCTTTGTTTTAAGAAAAAGAATGGTTTGAAATTATATATGTAAAATTTCTTCATGCGTGCTCTAAAGATTAATCACATCGCTAAAAAAGCATCGCAAGAAAAAGAAAAAATATAGATAAATAAAAAAATTTGAAAAGAGAAAAAAGAAAGAAAAAGCATGCGATTAAATTATGTGAAATGAAGACATTAAGTGTTCAAGATTAGTCCAATCTTCTTAAAATCCAAAAATTAACATATCATCCATACTAGCCATACCATTCCCTCTCATCCCTTACATTAAAACCCATTTACCACTCATGAAGTGTTCGGGCAAATGAAAAATTCTACGTGGTGAACAATTCAACATTCTCGATATAGTGATTTGTATTACTTCCATGAGATCAAATTTATTTTAGTATTTATTACTTCTTATATATGTGTGATTTGTTTGACCATGATTATATTTATTCATCTCCACACATATAAGAGAGATACACTTACCAAAATCTCGAGAATTCATTTTAGAGAGATTTATACTGTGAGATTTGAAAGTTGACACATTGATATTAAAAGACAATCTATTAAGTACTCTTACGATATTTAAAAATTATTTTGAGTGATTCACACTACACGCGTTAAGTTATAGGAAGAATTTTCCTTGGGTATTAAACTAAGATAAACTTTTCATATACTTCGTATTTCATTATTTGTATTACTTAAATGATGGATTGTATGATATTTCTATGTCTAAGATGAGATTAACTGCCTTTTTAATAAATAATAGAAAAAATGTTTTGAGTTCTATGGGTATATTCACTGCAAATCCTTACGAGACAATAATACCCATCCTCAAGAGCAACCTAGAGGTTTAACGGCTTGTTGCACATGTTAAGTGCAGTCGCTTGTACCTGTAAAACTTGCACACTTTTGGTTTCTTATCTTTCTTTCTATTTTTGCTCGAGGATTAGAAATGTTTTGTTTGTGGTAGTGTATTAAACACCCAAAAGTGTTATATTTATACCTCAAATAGACACATTTTACTTGCTAGTTCACCATAAAATTGGCCTTAGTAAGGTATTTTGTTTATTTTGTAGGTAAAAACATACTTATTGTTTCAAATACACCAATTCAAGGAAATTTGAGCAAAATTATCTGCATATGCACGTTAAAAGGAGAATTGGTAAATTCAGATTATTATATTCAGACCTAGACAAAACATGAAAATTATAGGCCTTGAATCAAGATATGTTTGGGTTTAAACAACGAGTCAATCGGACTCCAAACAAAGAAGTTAAGATCGTACAAAGTTCAAAATTGAGAAAAAATCAAAGTCGAAGGCCCGTGTCATACCTGAAGTTAAACCTCTTGACCCGTTCACTTATGAAATATTGACAGCATCAAAATTATGGTCATGTCGGATTTTGCGGTTTGTCATTTGGAGTTCATATGAGAAAGATATTGAGATTTGGGTGTTATGTGTAATTATTGGAAGTTGAGAAAATAGCATTGGATATATATTTATTCGCACATAATTATATCATGTGGCTCTGTGGTAACTCCAATTTTGTGTGCCAGAACAACCCGCTTTCGATCCTGGGCAGAGGCATTGTGCGGTTTTCCAAGAATTTATCAGGGCACCACATGGCGGCCATCCGGGCAAGCCACGTGGCAGCCTCGCCACCATTAGATGGCGCAGACACTCCCCACGTGCGCCAGACGCGTGGGATTCCTTCAGCAACCAACATTTTTATTTTATTTCAACTTTCTACCATTTTTCCATAATTATTTACTAACTTTTTTCATTTTTATCCTTTTCTTTTCGTTCTTTTTTATTTTCTCTATAAAAAGAAACCTTATTTTTTTATTTCTTCCCCCACTCTATTATTCAGCAGCTAATCCCCTTTTATTAAATAAATCCTTTCCCATAACCCTTTTATTATTCTATTAATTAGAATATAATTTTGTAAAATCTCCAAAATACCCTCAAACCCTATTTTTAATCTTGTTAAGGAGCATTTGGTCTTCATTTTTTAAGAACTGATTTTAGGAGAGCTTTAGTCTTAGTTAGAAAACACTTTTTTAGTGTTTGTTAAATTATTTTATTTTAGATTAAATTTTATTTCTTTCTTTTTGTAAAGAAATTGTGTGAAATAAATTGTATTCCAAGAAATAAATCGTGAGTTTTTTAGATATGTTCCGAGGGGGGATTATTATCCTAAATTCTGGATTTATGGGTGTTCTTCATGTCCTAAGCTTGGTGGTTCAATGAAATTACAAGGATACTTGACTTATATATTGTTCTCTTCATCTTTAATTCTCTCTTCTTCGCCGCTCATAAATTATTATTACATTTCATATGTAAAAATGATTTACATGCTTGGCTAAATACCCCATTTCAAGGGGAGAGATGAAACTTCTACATTCTTCTTTTATTTAATTTCTTTTTGTAATTTCTACTTTTTTATGTTCCTTTGAAAATAAATATTGGACTTTTACATTTTAAAATTAATTTTGAGAGAAAGCATTCAGTTCTAGTCACGCTTTGAGAGAAGGTGATTTGTTTTTAATGAATCAAAAAATTCTCCTTCCATGAGAGATAGGGTGATCTTGTCAATAAAAAGAAACTTGAAATTTTTATTACATTATTTTCTTAAAAATCAAACTAGAGAGAGGCTTTTCTTATGTTAAATGATGTTTTAAAAATTTCCAACTCTACAACTAAATTATAAAGAAAAATAATTTTAATAAATGATCTATGGCGGGTAGTTTGTTAGAAATGTTTTATTCTGATTTTTGAAGATTTTTTTGAATGTTTAAAATTAATTTTCTAAATACGAATTTATTTAAAATTGCATTTACGACGAGAGTCAATTTGTAATTTAAATAAATCGTGGAATATTCTAAAATTAAAAGTTTCTCAATTAAAAAAATAATCGACCGTAGAAGTGGATTCTGCTCCCTTGATTGTTCTCATATTTATTTACTTCATTCAATGCTTATTTTAATTTTAATAATTAGTTAGTTTAACTTGTAGTTCATCATTAGTTATATAAACCATCCCTTTAAAAATTGTTTAAAAAAAACCCATTTAAATAGTCTTCAAATTTCTTTTATCCACATTAGGAAGCATGGATTGGCCCCTTACTTGCTAGTATACATGTTTTAGTGTATTTGTAGGCACCAAAAGAGATTTTTGATAATGGTTTTTAATCAGTAATGACATGTACATCGAAAAGACTAAATATCAATACATATAAAAAAATGTCCTTAGAAATTAATAAAAGGCCCAATAATATTTGTACCAAAAAGTTAATAATTTGCAAGAGTCACGGACCCAGTCCCGTGCTCATGTTGAGCTGGACCGAGTCGAATTGGGTGGGTGACATCAGTATGCACGTGTAGACTTGAAAGTCAATACAAGCCCATATAGGTCCTCCCTCCTTTAAAGAGTTTAGATATCCCAAGGGCACTAAGACCAACTGACACAATGAATTATAATATAATACACTCATTTCTCATATTTTCTCTATGTGAGACTTTGACTTTAACTATACACTTTAACCAAATTCCATGTTCTAAATGCGGATTATAAGCAACTATTTATCATTCATTAATTTATGATTTTACACATGTGAGTATACCACATTATACTCCTCGCTGAGGAGAAGGCATTACCACTTCAAACCATCTCAATAGACGTGTGGGTCCCATATTAAATTAACCTAAAGTTGACTAAAATAATATTTTTTCAACTCAATTAAAGCACATAAATTCCAACAATCCCTCACATGAATGAGAATTGGTTAAATCAATGCAAAAAGATATGCAGACACAAAGAGAATTCTATGAAAAATTACTACATCGGGAGAGTTAGCTTTTGTCTTTGAATTTTCCCTAGTGAAAGACTATTGAATTTTCTTACTGGTGAGTGAATGCGATGTCTTGAACTGTTTAGTTTTTTGGTGTATATCAAAGCAGTAGACTTCACACAATAATTGTCTGAACAATATTGGTTATTTCGATTGTTTTCATTTTGGCCCTGAAAAATTCCTGGTTTAATGAGTGCTTTAGATAATTTCATCCTTTCGATGTTCTCATAGAATAATCTCCTTCACACTTACATAGGTGACTTCTTATTTAGAGTATCCAACTATACTACCCCACTTGAATTTCCAAGATATGCGAGGAATTAAAAGTTATGCTTCTCCTAACTTACTTTGTAAGAAATACTATTTTATCATAGGAATAGGTATGAGTTTTAAAACTCATCAGTACTCACTTTGAAGACTCAATCAAGAATCATTTGTCCCTTTGAACCTAGATAAATGATATATTTGATCTCTATTCAAAATTTCAGTTAGCATATCCTCTATATTTCTTTTCAACTTAGTATAATCAATGGAAATAATTCTATTAGAGAGTAGTTGTTTAACGGTATTATGTATTAATGTATATGTCGAGACTTACCATTATATATATCACTTTGTACTCTACCAATTGCACATTAACTACAACAATGTATACAAATTATTTGCATGTGTTTTGGCCATATCAAAATATCCTTTAAGAAGTGTCGAAGCCACTTTGCGCTTTCTTCAACTTTCTAAAAAGCTATAAATTCATATTCCATGGTAGATCTAGCAATATAAGTTTGTTTTGTGGATTCCCAAGATGCAACATCACTACCAAGTGTACATAACCACTTCTGGATTTAGAATCCTTCTAATCAGATATCCAATTCACATAAATGTATCCTTTAGTATAACTCGATATCTTGTGTAGTGAAATCCATAGTTAAAGGTATATATAAGATATCTAAGAACGCCTATATAACCTTTCAATGCTTTTCTCCTAAATTACTTGTATACCTACTCAATTTACTTATAGAGTAAGAAATATCTAGATGAGTATAAATGATGATTTGGGTCAAAATGTGTTTTATTTATGCTAACTTATCAAGCATCTTCTCAATATAACGAGGTTAAGACAAGACAAGTCCATCCGATGTTTTAGAAATTTTAATTCCGAATATAACATCCTCAATACCCATATCTTTCACATAAAAAAATTAGTGGAAAAGATTATCTTAATAGATTTAATGATGTCTTTATTACTTTTAATAATAAGCATAATATCTACACTAAGATAAATAATGACATAACCACTTTGAGTGTTTTTAGAGTAAACACATATGTCACACAAATTTATTTTCAATCCATTTGACACCATTACATTGTCAAATTTCCCATGCCACTGTTTAGGTGCTTATTTTAATTCATAAAGGGAATTAATATGTCTATACACTTTCCTTTCTTATTTTGAACTTTAACCCTTCTGATGTATCTGGAGAATATAAAATGTTTCAATAGCTATTAACATTTGAATGGATGATATTCTTGTAATGGGTGAGTAAGTATTCACATATTCCAACCATTCCTTTTGATTATAGCCTTTAGCCACAAGTCTTTCTTTGTATATTTCAATTAATTCTTCCACCTTCAATTTTCTCTTGAATATCCACTTGCTTCTAAGAGGTTTATTACCGGGTGGAAGGTCCACTAATTCTTAAGTATGGTTTTGCATGATGAATTCAATTTCACTATTAACAATCTCTTTATAGAAATGAGCTTATACTATTAACATTGTTTTTTCGAAGATTGTAAAATCATTTTGTAACATATAAGTTAGAAAATTTGGACCAAATCACTTTGAAGTCTTTGTCCTCTTACTGTGTCTGTGTTTGAAGTCATCATCTTTCTCAATACATTCATTATTAACATTCTCTTGATGACTACTACAGGTAGTGTCATAAGTTCTTTCATAAGAACTTGAATCAATCGCTTTATTATGGAGGGATACATATTTGAAGAAACAAGAATTTTATATTCAATGATAGTGTTTACGTGTATATCAGGAATCTTATATTTTTGTACAAGAAATCAATATGTACTACTATTAATTGCATAACTAATGAAGGTCCAATCAATAGCTTTTGGTCCTATTTTAATCATTTGAGGATTAGGAACCACCACCTTTACAAAATACCCCCACACTTTGAGGCATTTGTAAGAAGGTCTTTGGCCTTTCCATAATTCATATTGTATCTTATATGTTTTATTACGATATATTTTATTTGGAAGATAATTTGCAGAAAGCAAAGCTTCCCCAGCAAAGTTCTAAGGTAAACCAAAACTAATCAATATATCATTCATCATTTGTTTTAGAGTTTGGTTTTTTCTTTCAATAATTCCATTAGATTTAGGTGAGTAAAAAGCGATAGTTTGATGAATAATTACATGTTTTGAAAAAAATTATTTAAATGGGGAATCATAATCACCACCTTTATGACTTCAACCACTTTAATATGTTTGCTAAGTTGGTTCTCAACTTCTATCTTATAATGTTCGAAGACATTTATAGCCTCATCCATGCTCCGAAGAAAGCAAACATAACCATATCTATTGCAGTCATCAATAAAATTTATAAAATACTTTTTCCCACCTCTTGTTTGTACAAATTCCAAATGACATATATAACTATGAATTAACTCAAAAGGATTAGAACTTCTTTTAACATATTAAAAAGTACTTCAGTTAACTTCGATTTCACTCCCGTTTCACTCTTCTAATATGAGTCAATACTAAATTTAGGTATTAAATATTAAGTAATCTACGAATAATATCATAATTAAGATGACATAATCTGCCATGCCACATATTTTGAGACTCAAGAAAATTAGAAAAATAGGCATTCTTTTTATTTGTAATTGGTATCATAGTCATTACAATGAGTTAAAAGAGTCCAATGCTCAAATATCCTTTCATACGACTTTTAGTGAGTACAAATTTGTTACATTCAAACGCTAGTTTAAATATCTCAATGACTTGGCTTATGCCTGGGACATAAACCAAGTCGTTGAGAGTGAGTTCCTTTCCTGAAGTCATCTTGAGTGCAACTTTTAATTTTCCTCCCAACTTCGAAGTAGAAGAATTTCCTATGAAAGGTTTTTCCTCATAATCAGAGTCTTAGCAGGAAGTAAACATGTTCTTAGCAAAACATATTCGAAAAGTGGACCTTGTAAGGACCCTAAAGTTCTAGAAGGTCATATCCATATATGAGGCCACATCCATAAATGTAGATTTATTGGAAAGGACACAACCTCTTACTTTTAGGCCACAAAAAGTAATAAAGGACATGGTTTAAGGAAAAGCTAGCAGAGTGTTTTTGCATGAGCCCGTGAGGGCTCAACATGTGTGATGATGACCTGGCCCAATTAGGTCATAACTTGGGCGCCAATTCTTATATGTTCTAGAAGCCTTTTTTGACAAAAGTGTAAACCCTAGGTTCCCAAGAATTTCCTATAAATATTAACCTTTGTCACACTTCCTAAAGCTTCTAAAAAACTAAATTCTCACTTTAGAGAGATAAAGTGAGATTTTTGAGAGCTCATTCATTGTTCACGAACGGGAAGAGGAGGCCTAGAGGCAATGAACTTTTACTACTCACCGGACTAATTCTATTAAGCTAAGGGGTCCATCCTTATTCTCTTGTTCCTTGATCAAAACCCTAATTCTTATGTGTTTCATCAAATGGGATAAGCCCCTGTGCTATATTCTAAGTTTCTAAGTTTATAGCTATGGAACTTTGTTATTCATCGTATTCTAGGTTTAAGAGCCATAGGTGTTTACCGTTCATTGAGGTTAAAGAGTTTATGGTCTTAAATAATATGGAAATTTACTATTCAACTTAAATTCTTTCTTTGGAGAGTTTCTTATATGACTTTAGTTAGGGTTTATGGGTTTTTTTAGGTTGAATAAGTTTAAGAATATTTATAATAAACTCGTGAGGTTTTAGTATGGTTTTTACCTTTGATCTCTGGGGATTTGAGTTATAATATTTAGGATTTAAAAACATTTATTTTACTAAAAGACCCTTACTGTTTGAAGATCAGTAGTTCTAACTCCTTCTTTGAGGTCGTAGACTTTTGGGTAGTATTGTATTGTGCCTAATGGGTGATTTGAAATATGATTCGATGATAAGGCCACAACACTATTTGTCCATGCCTTGGTTGTATTATGTGGTAAGGGTCTGTTGCTTAGTTCTTGAAGGTCAAAACAATTAGCTATAGGGAGAGTAACCCTAAGTTAACTATGGGTCTTGCACCTTCGCAAAGATCGACTAAGGTTTTGGAGTTAATAGAATACTGTGGATCCCCTTTATTAGAATTAGTTTGGAGGGGAGGTCGTGGCCTATTGCATGACTGGGGTTAAGGACATAAGGAATAAGGCTGAGGAGAATGATATATGAAACGTCATTAAATAAAGGGCACAAACTATGAGGATAGTTAAGGGAGATAGAGTCTTGGGGGAAGTTGAGGTGAACCAAGCGATATAGAGCCTTGGGTGAAGCCGATGAGTATATATCTAAAGGATATTAAGCCTTAGGTCATTGGGGTATTTTAAGAGGTTAAGAAATTTCCATTATTTGTTTCCTACTTTCTTAAATTTCACTATTTCTTAATTGCTTTATTTTTACATTACATCATTAGTATATCTATTGTCTCTGTAAATACTAACATTGGCACGTACTGAAGACTTTTGATTTAACCGTTGACGAGGTATTTGAGCTCATTCCTTATATATTCCTTGTTTCCTCGTGATAGAAGCCACGAAAGTATATAGGTCGCGGAGGATGTTAGAGGCCTCTTTTATATAGATGTCATTGTTAGCTATAATTATTAAGCCTTATAGTTTTATGTTAAAGGATTGTATGAGAAGAAAGTTTATTATGTTCAAATCTTGTATTCGAGACATTAACAAATATTAATGGATTTAATGCTTCGTTTATGCACTACTAAACTGTAATATTAGATTTATCGGCCAAACCTGATGATAAGGCCGAGTCTTTAATTATAGACCACAACATATAAAGTTTCCCTAGAATTATAAGTTTAAAAATTTAGGCATGTGATGATAAGTGATATAAGATCGTGACCTAATAGGAAAAGGCTGCAGGGTGTTACAATTGGTATCAGAGCATTGGAACATAGAAACCATAGGAGCGTTAGAAATATTTGTCTATGTAGACCTATTTGGAGACCTTATATATGGATATTAGAATTATATGTGTGTGGTCATTTCTAAGAGGCTATAACAAGAGGTAATAGCAGATAAGGTAACGGTTTTATAGGCAATAATAATGCGGCTGCCTTTTATCCCTAACGATAATAATAGGGTGCGTGGTGTGGTAGTTGGGTTTATGGAAGCCCTATCTAGGTCCATGACTGTACGAAAAACTGAGGAAAGGTCCATAGGCTTCACCATTGATCACTTTAAGAAATTGGGACGAGTTCACTTGATGGGAGAGGCTGGACCTTTGAAGTTTGATGTCTGGGTAAGAAAGACTCAAAAGATATTTAAAGTCCTAGGGTGCACGGACAAGCAAAAGGTTATTTTTTCCTCGTTTATGTTTGAGGTCGAGGCAGATCATGGGTAGGCGATGATCAAGGAAACTGAATTGAGCAGAAGCCGCGACCATTTGTTGGTCCTCATTCAAGGAGATCTTTTTGGAAAATATTTTCGTTCCGCGAGCGAGGAGAAGCTAGAAGTGGAATTTTTAGAACTAACACAAGGATCAATGTCCATAGATGAATGTGAAGCCAATTTCACGAAACTGTCACACTTTTCCCCTATACTATAAATATTTAGGAGAAGAAAGCCGAGAAATTGGAAGGGGGTTTGAAGCATGGACTCTCTGACAGGGTTACGGGGTTGAGGTTGCGTACATTTACAGAGCTAGACGAGGTAGCGTAGATCATGGTGCAAGAATTTGAGGATGGGTTATGTAACACCCTGTGAATTTTAAAAGGTATTTTCAAATTAATTTTGGAAATTTTGGGTAAAATAAAATTTTGAAATTTTATTATTTTTTGGTAATTTAAAATGTTGAGTTTTAATATTGAAAAATTGTATTTTAATCGAAATTCAAATTGAAGTCAAAATCGAAATTTAAATTTAAATTGATTTTATTTTTTCACGACAAAACTGAACCCATAGTTTTGACCGGACCGATTCCCCAGTCTGTTTCGCCAAACAATTTTGTTTATTTTAGAATTCTTTTACCACTCAAACTCTTATTTATTTTTGGTATAAAACCAACTCGAGGTTAGGACTTTTAAAACATATTTTCATCAACCCTTAGATCAGTAGTCTCTCATCTTTTGCATCATCTTCAAGCTCTAAACCCTAGCCCATTTAAACAAAGATTTCAGTCCTAGATTGGAAGGATTATTTGGTGTTTTCTCGAGTTTGGGTTAGAACAAGTTTTGATGGTTTCGTGAGAGGAACGTAGTGCTATGATCAGAATTTTGGGCAGAATCTTTATGGCTTTCATGTGATGATTTTAAGGTACGAGACTTACATAATATGCCCTTAAATTCTCTCGAGAGTATTCCGTTTGTTTCATGTATTATTTGCACTGACGTTAAATTATGGTATTCATTGGAATCCTATGAGATATGTATTGGAATCAAAAATTTTGATATGGTATTTGTTGATCGGCATCGTGACATGAGTTTTCATATGGCACAGAGAATGGGCATGCGCCAATAGTCCAAAAGTCCAATAGCCACGATAAGGATTTATGAGGCTTGGGTGAGTTGAGGTGAGGCCTGGTGACCCATTGATGTGTTATTAAAAAATTAAAATTGGTACAATGCTTGAGTATTGCATTTGATTCATATATGCGGATTCGTATTGTTACGCTTTATTCACCGTTATTATTTTTTAGCATCTATTCTTGTCATTTTGTGTATTTTCCTATATTTTTCTTTTAGTGGCAGGTTAGCGTGATTTTGGACGCTATGGGTTTTAGAAGACTTTAGATCATGAAGGTTGGATGATATTTATTATTTTTATTGTAGCGTGGCAGTGTAATTTTTGGATAGTTTAGTTTATTTTTATGACGAATTTAATTATAATTATTTTGAAAATGTAGATTTTGGATTCATTATATTTATTTTGTGGAATATAGATGCTTTATACTAATTTTTGAGGATTTAGTTTAGTTTTAATCGTAGTAACCCATCGTGTTTTATGCGGGGTGTTACAGATGTTATCAGAGCTTAGGTATACGGTAACCCTCGAGGATTTGGGTTTTGGGTCTAGTGTGCGAGTTATATGTGTATTCTTTGGATATAGAAATTTTTGTTGAGGACGTCGTAGGCATCGAGGTTAGGATTATTAATCTTGATGTGAGGATGCTTGGAATTGATTTGAGTACTTTAATATTGTGATGATTTTTGGGAGATAGAATCGAGTATAAATTCGTTCATGTAAGATTGGGTGTATGAGCGCCTAATCGTGGTCCTTAAGTAGACGTTTGTGAACCGTTTTGGTCGTCCAATTTCGAGGACGAAATTCTTATACTAGTGGAGAAATACGTAACACCCTGTAAATTTTAAAAGGTATTTTCTAAATTAATTCGAAAATTTTGAGTAAATTAAAAATAAAATTTTTTATTATTTTTTGGTAATTTATTTTTTTTATTGTAAGTTCCCTAGGAGCAAAGTTTTATTAAACCGAATAAAATGGTGAATGAGTGCCCACCATGTCATAAAAGGATGAGACAAAAATAAAACCAAAAAAAAAAAAAAAAAATCAAAGTCCTAAAAATGAGTTTCAAAGAATCATTTTACGATTCTTTAAGATTCTAAAACTATATTGACTTGACCAAGTCAAATCATATCACTAAGAAATCGATAACAAGCCATCTTGACTAACAGACTAGAATCAGGTCTCTTGGCTTAGTGGTATAAAACTGTCATTGGGTAGTTTTGGAGATGAATTGAGTTTGGTCCCCAATTCGATCTCTGACACTGTAAAAATAAGTCTTGGCCAGGGAAATCCACGAATCGCGAGAAGATTAGTTGAGGTGCGCGTAAACTAACCCAAAAACCTCATGGTATGCTTAAAAAAAAGACTAACAAACTTGTTTCCATGTGGTTTCTAAGTAGATAACCACTTGTTGACTCAACACTCCACTTTGTTGAAATAACATCTAAACCGTTGGATCCATCCACCATGATTCGACAATCAGATTATGAAACGATCCAACCCAAAGTATCATAATTCACCTTCGATGCAACCGATCATTCACGTTGACCTAAGAGCAACTCTAATGCTAATGTGAAGTGGGAGAATATAAGGTGACACTTATAATTAAGAGAGTATGAGTTAAAAAAAAGCTTTCCAATGCAACTCTCTAGAATGAATGTTGGGGTGATGTGTCAATATTTAATATCCACAATGTAAAATAGACCCTCTAGATGTAGAGGCTTTCTTTCACATTGTGAAGAGAAAAATTAATCAATCAAAATATTTCTATCTCCATCTTGTCATTTTCATTCTCTCTCCACATTTTACTAATAAATGAATTAAGTACATATGTCACTCAAGTTTCCTTTTAAACATTTGCATTAAAGATGATTTTTTATTTACAATATCTACGTAGAATTTTTTATGCCACATAAAATACACATTATCTAATTCTCGTAGCTACATGAGAAACAACTCCCATTTGAATTGGAGATGCTCTAAGGTGAAATATATTGCGTCAAATATTAAATAAATCCTATCATAATTGGATCTAGATTTGAAAAAATTGGGATTCAACCCAATTGCCATTGAATTTGGAACAATCAGTAGAAATAGAATCGTCGTCTACCGACAAGGAAATGCAGGGTATTCAAAAGACAACTGTCTTACTAAACACAACACAACCCATGGAAATATCTTGGATACTCTTATTCAACAAAGAGAACAAATGAGCTATAATCAAACAATGGGCATGGTCCGGTTTACTGGGGCCCAGACGAGACTTCACCCTCATATGACAAAATTGGGATACACCATCTGTGTTCACTGTTGTAATATGCGGTCCAATCAAACCTATGAGCCTTTTGATAAGAAACACAAAAAACAAAACCAGCAAGACATGAAATCCATCTAGGAAAGCCGATCCATTAACCCCCAAAAAGATTCGTCTTGAATAAACCCGATCCATTAAACCCCCAAAAAGGAATGGGATCAACCAAAAAGAGGTGGATTTGCAACAAACCCTAGGAAACCCGAGAGTCAGCCCCCAAATCACCTCTCTCTTAAGAGCCACGTATCTTTTGGTAATTTAAAATATTGAGAAAAAGTTAATTTTAATTGAAATTTAAATGAAAATATAAATTAAAATGGGTAATTTTGGTAATAATTTTTAAACATTTTATAACAATTTACAATTAGTTCCACTTGTTATGTCACTAGCGTGGACTTGTACAAGAAGAAAATTAGTGGACCTAAATGTTAAAAATTTGTCAAAATTCCTTTTAGTGCTTAAAATTTATTTGTGAGGGACCTAAGAGTACTTTTCCTAATTAAAATTGATTTTATTTGTCCCTGACAAAATCGAACGCATGGTTTTGATCGGACCGGCTCCACTCAAACTCTTATTTATTTTTGGTATAAAATCAACTCGGGATTAGAACTTTTAAAACTTATTTTCATCAACCCTTAGAGGAGTAGTCTCTCATCTTTTGCATTTTCTTCAACTTCTAAACCCTAGCCCATTTAAACTAAGATTTCAGTCCTAGATTTCAAAACTTATTTCATGTTTTCTCGAGTTTGGATTAGAACGAATTTTGATGGTTTCGTGAGAGGAACGTAATGCTATGATCAGAATTTTGGGCAGAATCGTTATGGCTTTCATGTGATGATTTTAAGGTATGGAACTTACACAATATGCTCTTAAATTCTCTCGATAGTATTCCGTTTGTTTCATGTGTTATTTGCACTCGTGTTAAATTGTGATATTCATTGGAATCCTATGAGATATTTATCGAAATCTAAAATTTTGAGATTGTATTTGTTGATGGGCATCGTGTCATGCGATTTTTATATGGCACGAAAAATGGGCACCCGCCAATAGTCCAAAAGTTCAATAGCCACGATGAGGCTTTACGAAGCTTGGGTGAGGTGAGGTGAGGTGAGGCCTGGTGACCCATTGATGTGTTATTAAAAAATTAATATTGGTACAATGCTTGAGTATTGCATTTTATTCGTATATGCGGTTTTGTATTGTTTCCCTTTATTCACCATTATTATTTTTGAGCATCTATTCTTATCATATTGTTTACTTCCCCTTATTTTTCTTTTAGTGGCAGGTTAGCGTGGTTTTGAATGCTACATATTTTGGAGGATTTTAGAGCATAAAGCTTGAACGATTTTTATTATTTTTTGTGTAGCTTGGCAGTGTAATTTTTGGAGAGTTTAGTTTATTTTTGCGAGGAATTTAATTGTAATTATTTTGGAAGTGTAGATTTTGGATTCATTATATTTATTTTGTGGAATATAGATGCTTTATACTAATTGTTGAGGATTTAGTTTAGTTTTAATCGCAATAACGTCTCGTGTTTTACGCTGGGTGTTACAGGTTGATTGGTAAATGAGAAAACAAAATGGGCATAAATGAGAGAACAAAGAAAAAAATATAATCCACGGCGTCGAGTTAAAAAGTCGCGGCCAAATCATGGGGCCGTGGAAGGAAAATAGCAAGATAAGAATAACACCACGACATTAACTTATTTTAATTGCGGCATAAAGGGGATTTTTTCTAAGGTTTAGCCATTGAGAATGAGTTACAACTATGGCAAACCAGGTGATAAAGTCAAGGACTGCAGATTGCCAAAAAATGATGTCGAGAAGTAGCAGGCTCTGTCCAAGGTTTTTGCCCTAAATGTTTAAGGATGATAGGAAGATCGAGGACGTGATAGGAGGTACTATTACTATTGACGATATAAATGATTGAACTTTTTCTTATTTCGGCGCAACACACGCTTTTGTATCCACTATTTTTTCATGAAAGAGAAATATAAGTCCTTAAACCCTGAACCCTCCTGTAGTGATTGACACATATGGCCATCCGGGATTATTCCTTTGGAGATCGATGGCCTCGAAAAGAGAGAAAATGGGAAAATATCTCTCGACTCCTGTGGGGATTCGATGATGAGAGTCCTCTTTCGGCCACTCGCATGATTTTCCCGAGCTACCACCAATATAAATCGATTGTCATTAAAGAGGAGGAAAAGTTAGAAAATAGACTCGCCATCCTATTTTTGCTCAAAATAGGCAAAAAAAAATATAGCCATCCCCGAAAGAATGGCATCAAAAAACAAACTGATACATATGAAACCAAATGAGTTGAGGGTCCATGGACTAAGTTACTGAATGAAAAGGTTTTGGGCACCCATTCTATCCTTTCATTCTCTCATGGGCTATAATAATGTAAGGGGAGTCCACACTCAAGATTGATTAGCTGAGATGACCTTGTATTCAGTGAATGGCTAACGAAAGAGTGAAGACAGAGGTTGCTCGAGGAATCTCCTACAGAGATCAAGTCTATTTGAATGATAATATTTATAAGAAGAAATATGATGTACCTCATCTTATATTTATGTTTATTTGTAAAAGTTCACTTTGTAATATGTGCGAGGATATTCGGTACCCTCGAGGGACTATGTTTAGTAGAGCATGGGAGAGCTCACATGCTCTATCAAACGACCTCCTCTTGGGATCCTCACGGGAATTTGGTTTGGAGGATTGGAAGGAAGGCAACATTGGGAAAGTAATAACAAAGCCTCTTCGCAAAGTTAGACAAAACCTTATTTAGCAAAAACAGTTCCTCGAGTTACCATGTCTAAGGGAACCTCCTCAGGGAACCTCAATCCTAAATAATTAGCTAGAAATAATCTCTAGCCCACAAATAGTTCATGAGACACTCGATAAATTTCCTGCCAAGCAACCTCAACTTGATGAACTTACCCCTGCCCCCTACCCCCTTTGATTGATCTGATAACACGCCTAGTGTAGGTCACCGTTCACTTACTTTTTGACGTTATAGCATCTGACATTTAGGAGATCGAAATAATAGCACTCGAGTGGGATTATTCTTAGGATGGCAGGCCTATTCAATGAATTTGTATCTTATTGACATCTTAAGATATACATGTGAGCTGTCACGTCACATCCTCATTAATGCCACCATGATTTTGAATGGTAAGGATGTTTACCGCTAAAATCATAATATCTCATGCATTTAATGTAATATCTTTGGCACTAATGATATAGTACATTAGCATTGATTGTCAATCATTCACATTTAATACCAGTAAGGTTACTCAAGTGGTCTTACCCTCATATAAATACATCAACCCAAACAGCTTACAAGGACAACAATTTGAACCTATAATTGCTGTTGGTTTTCCTTTATACACTAGCGTTATTGTGAGAAAATTTTTTGTTTGAACATTACCTCTTTCTTCCATTGATACAAATATCATTCAGTATTAATTGCGCTTTGGGTTCCTGCCTTGCCTTCATTATGGCAAGAGTGTTTGCTCTTTCTCCCTCCGACCAAGTTACTTGCTAGTTCCACTCATTTAATGTATCTCCAGTGCATTTGTGGTGTAAATCTCCCATTTAATACAAGTTTGAATATCAAATATTGTTGTCTCTTTCATCCTCATTTATTATCACCGTCATATATAACCTGTAGCATTAATCAAGGTCTTGATAAGCGTGTACGCCTAGCTTAATACTAATTATATTCCCAAAACCCACATATTACATTTGGAGACTCTGTTGGGATGGTATTCTCTTTTGAAAGATGCCAGAGGATAATATTGCAAAGGTTATTGACTTTCACGCCATGCAGCATGAAGAGGAGGTGATCTCACTATTCAACCTGAATGGGCCAGAATGGCGCAAGCGTATCCTAGGTCATCCGCCACAGGCGTGACGGGAATGGCTGGCATAGTAGTTGGAATAGTCCCATCGCAAATGATGTGACTTATGAGTTTGTTTACAGAGTTCATCAAAACCCCAGCGGCTCAGGCGACGTTAGGGGTCACAGGAGGATCAAACTCTTTCATGACACCACCAACCGGAATACCATCTCCCTTTGTTATAGGAGGAGTTGCTCCATCTACTGTCAATAATATTACCCCTAATTCTCCACCGATGATTGTCACACTAGTTTTTATGGGAATGGCTACACAGGATGTAGGTACGGCTGGTGCAATGCCGATAACCACTATTAACTTAGGAGGGAGTCCACTAACTGCACTGGAAATGCCTGTCGTGGTGGTACCACCACCAACTAGTTCTCCACCATCTACAGAGAAGAGATAAAAAAAGAGCTTCTAAAGATCATAGTTGTGTCCAAGGTAGTAAGAGATAGCTCTTTAGTCTATGGTGATTTATGTACTCCCTACTTAGATGAGTATAACTGTTGATACCAAATTTAGTCTGCTAACGTGGATCAATTATATAGAGACACGTGTCAACCTATATGGCACCTACAAACACTTTCAATGAATAACTCACTGACTTCGAGGAACTTAAACTCCCCGATCAACTCAGGCATCCCGAGCAACCCATGTTCTCTGAGGAACTTCATTGTATCGAACAACTTAAGCGGTCCGAGAAACTCAGGCAGCCCGAGTAACTTAGCGTGCAGAACAAGAAAATCAAAGAGACGACTGCACATTAAATGCTCATTAATATCATACAGATGTACATATCTACTAGACAACAGCGCATTGTCCTTTCATTTGTGTAGCCTTAAGGCTATAAATACATTGTAACCTCCTCATTAGAAGGGGACCAGAATTTCTTAAGAAAACCATTCTTATCGAGAATTCCAAGCAAACAATCAGCAATACAAAAACAGTGGATGTAGGCCATTCTTATAAGGATGAACCACTTTAAAAATCTATTGTCTATTATTTCTTTATTCATTTTTATCTATTAAAATAATTAGATCAAATCTAGTTTTTTACATCAATAGATTGGCGCCGTCTGTGGGAAATGACTATACTTAGCATTTTTCATCAAAATATTTCATCATCAATGGCTAATAATCCAGAATCCTGTAATCGAAACACTATAATTCCTCCAAACCCTTCTTCTCGCCTAAATTTCTCAAATCTGGTAGGTATAATGGCTAATTTGGCCCAAAGCCAGACGACCATGCAAGAAACCATGCGTCAACTCATACAAACTGTTCAAGGTGGAGTGTCAGCCCAATCAGGACAACGAAGCATTGGGGAAATACCCGTTTACCTTCTTCGTGAAATAGGCAAACATTATTTCCAGAGGAATCTCGAACCAAACACATCGATTCCTATCGTACTGAGAAATCTAATGATCCTTCTTATCAGCCTGGACGAACTTCATCAGTACGAGCTACAGACACTCAACAAAACGTCACTCTATCTCCAGAGAGGACAAGCGCCCTTGAAAGGTTGAGTAGAATCTCTCCTTTTGATCAAGTGGGACCTAGGAGGAATAGTAGTCCCCCTAGGATTGTGTCGAGGAACTCTCAAAGACCATCTGATTTAAAGGAAGGCTCTGCCCAATCACGACCAACTGCTCATCATGAAAGGTTCCAAGAGGAAAATTCAGTGCGATCAGTGGCTCGAACCAATAGGCCCGAGGAGGGAAATGATGCATGGAAGGGCTCTATTCAGAGGTTGGAATACAAATTAGGAGAAATGGCCAAGGCCAAAAATCCTCTACAAAGAATTTTTGTTCAAGGAACACCATTTGTACAGGCAATTGTGGATTTCCCCACGCCATCAAAATTCAAAGCTCCTGTAGTGACACCTAAATTTGATGGAAAAACTGACCCTGTCCTTCATATAGAATAATACCAAGCAGCTGTCGATATCTATGCAGTGCCGGACGAGATGAGATGTAGAGCATTTTTATGAACTCTTACCGGATCAGCTCAGATATGGTACAACAACCTTCCTCGGGGGAAGATCGAGACCTTCTTTTAATTAACAGAGCTCTTTATTGGGAACTTCTGTTTTGGAGAAAAACCAGTCAAAAGAGTAGCACTTGCTAAGTGTTAGACAAAAGGTAGGTGAAAGCGCCAGGGACTATATTACTCGTTTCAATAATGAGAAACTTGAAGTAATTGATTATGAGGAAAAAACAATAATTACTGATCTGATGAGTGGACTATTGCCCAATAAATTGTACTATACTTTAGCCAAAGATCCGCCCAGGGCCATGGCAGAAATGATGGTGAAAGCAGCCAAAATCATGAATGTCGAGGAAGCCATGGATGCGAAGAAAAACGCAGACACTAAGGAGATCAAGGTGGAAGATGGTAAAATCGAAAGAAAGGACCAGAAGAACAATGGTGGTAACAGGCAATCGAAGGCAAAGCAAATATTGGAACAGATGAAGAAATTTAGAAATTACACTCCTTTAAAGGTAGATATAAATCATATTTTGGAGGAAATCAAGAATAGCGAGGAGCTAGCCTGGCCAACGAAAATGAAAGCAGATCTGGACAGAAGAGACAAGTCCAAATATTATGAATTCCACAAAGACCATGGTCATACGACCAAACAGTGCATAGATCTTCAGAATGAAATTAAAGCGCTCATCAGACGAGGAAAATTGGCTAAGTATGTTGATCGCCAAAATGGTGGAAAGACCAACGACCGAGGAAGAAGATCTAAATCTCCTCGTTAAGCGAAAGAAGATAAGAAAAGAAGTCATGAAGAAGACTCAGAAGAGGATCAAGATGATCCCGATCTCCCCAAAAGACCAAGACAACTAGAACGTGAGGTATTTTCTATTCGTTTTGGATCATTTGATTGTAATTTTATTACAGGTGGAGATGCAGGAGGTGGAGACCTTACTGCGGAGAGGAAAGCTTACCTCAATGAAGCTTAAGCTTCCTCGTACATTCAACGAATAAATCTAGCAGAAGATGATCGCCCAAAGAAGGTAAATAAAGATAAGTTGGTCATTGGTTTCTCTAAGAATGACCTAGCAGGTGTGCTATATCCTCATGATGACCCATTGGTGACCAAAATGAAAATGAAGGAAGTAGTGATTTCACGAGTATTAGTGGATAATGGTATCTCGGCAGATATCATGTTCTACCCATGTTTTGATAGTTTGAATCTAAAGCTATCCCATTTGGAGCCATATCATAGACCCCTCCTTGGTTTTACTGGCAAGAAGGTTTTTCCACTTAGGACGATCAAGTTGGATATGCTTATCGGTACATGGCGTGCTTGCCGAACAGAAAGAGTATGCTTTTTTGTAATGGATAAAAACGTCCAATCAGCTTACAATATCATCATGGGAAGAGTAGGCCTGAAGAAGTTTGAAGCAGTACCATTTACTGTACATCAATGTTTAAAATTCCCAACAAATTTTAGAGTGAGAATTGTGAAAGGCGACCAAAAAGTAGCTCGAGAATGCTACTATTCATCTGCCGAGCAGGAGGAGCGTGAAGAGTCCATGAAGAAGACTACTACTTATCAGGTAGATGAAATATAGGATGCGGAGATTAAAACTTTGGACCTAAGAGACGAGTCTCAACTCGTTAAAGGATAGGTCATGAAAGCTACCAAAAATATCATTCTGGACGACGAGCATCCAGAACGAACAACTCAAATCGGTGCATTACTAAATGTATCAATAAAATAAGAGCTAATAGCATTTTTAAGACGCAGAAAGCAGACTTTTTCATGGAGTCACGAAGATATGCCAGGGATAGACCCAAATTTCATGTGTCACGAGCTCAACGTTAATAGGAAAATCAAGCCAGTGAAGCAACGATGAAGGGTATTCAGTCCCGAGAAGAACCAAGTCATACTGGAAGAAGTAGAGAAACAGCAAAAAGCCTCTTTTATTGAGGATGTCAAATATCTTGATTGTCTAGCAAATGTGGTAATGGTGAAGAAGAAAAATAACAAATGGAGGATGTGTGTGGACTTCACTGATCTTAATAAAGCCTACCCAAAGGATCATTTTCCTTTGCCCCGAATCGATTAGCTGGTGGATGCTACCTCGGGCCATGAATTATTGAGTTTCATTGATGCTTATTCTGGGTACAACCAGATTAAAATGAAGCCTGAGAATAGGGAAAGTACCTCTTTTATTACCCCAAGGGGAACTTATTGTTATAATGTTATGCCTTTTGGCTGGAAAAATGCAGGTGCAACATATCAGCGGTTGATGAATAAGGTGTTTGCAGAGCAAATCAGTCATACCATGGAGGTCTACGTTGATGATATGCTGACGAAGAGCAGGAAATCTACTGATCATCTAGCTGATCTAGGTCAGACCTTTGATCAACTAGAGAAATATCAAATGAATCTGAACCCCACCAAATGCATATTCGGAGTACGAGAAGGTATGTTTCTCAGATACATTGTTAATCAACGAGGGATTGAGGCGAACCCTGAAAAGATCAAGGCTCTATTAGAGCTACGATCTCCAACCACGAAGAAGGAAGTACAAAGCCTCACAGGGCGAGTAGCAACACTTAATAGATTTGTGTCATGAGCAACTGATAGATGCCTCCCATTCTTCAAAACACTTCCAAAAAAATTTGAGTGGAATGATGAATGCGAGAAAGCTTTTCAAGAGTTAAAAAAATATCTAGGGACACCTCCATTGTTGTCTAGGCCAGTGATGGGAGAAAGACTGTACTTGTATCTAGCAGTCTCAGAGAATGATGTTAGTTCGGCATTGATAAGATTGGAGGATGGAGTGCAAAAACCAGTTTACTACACCAGCAAAGCTTTTCGAGGAGCAGAAATTAGATATCCAAGGTTGGAAAAGTTGGCACTAGCATTGATTGAAGCAAGCAGAAGAATGAGGCCATACTTCCAAGCCCATATTATAGTGATATACACTGACATGCCATTAAGGCAAGCTCTGCATAAACCAGAAAAATCAGAAAGGTTGATGTATTGGGCAGTGGAGCTCGGTGAATATGATATAATTTATGAGCCTAGGTCATCGCTCAAAGGGCAGGTAGTAGTAGACTTTATCGCAGATTTTACTCAAGAAAATACCTTCGAAGAATAGAATTTGAATACTGATCAACCTGTGGATATTACAGGATCATCAAATGTAAACCCCGACCAACTTATGTCGGTAGGCAAGAAGCAAGAACGGACAGTCGAGCAGGAAAAGATGAATGACGAGCAGCGAGAAGTACTGAAGAAGGTTAAAAAGAAGTACCAGATATTCCACTGAGGAACTCTCTTTGATCAAAATTTCGATGATAAGTTACCAATATGGAATTTGTATGTGGATGGCTCTTCGTGCACTGCGAGCAGTGGAGCAGGGATTGTTTTGAAAAGTACGGATGAGATTGATGTGGAGTATGCTCTGCGCTTTCAATTTAAAGCTTCTAATAATGAGGTTGAATATGAAGCAATGATCGTGGGACTAAACTTGGCCAAAACCATGAAGGCAGAGCAAGTCATTGTGTATAGTGACTCTCATTTAATTGTAAATCAAGTTCTGGGGGTGTATGCAGCAAAAGGAGAATTAATGATCAAGTATCATGCCAAAGAAATGGAGGTTGTATCAAGTCTTACTGAAGTACAGTTGATTAGAATACCAATATTGGAGAACGCAAGAGCAGACGCACTAGCTCGATTGGCATCAGCCACTCGTACCGAGCTACGAAGAACCATCCCAATAGAAATCCTTGTTGGTCGGAGCATAGACGAAGATCTAATGATGAATTTCATTGCCCTAGAATTATGACCATCTTGGATGGATCCCATCAAGGCCTATATTGAATATGGGACTTTACCAACTGATAAACTCGCACCTAAAAAACTAAAATTTAAAGCTTCTCGTTATGTATTGATCGGTGGCATTTTGTACAGACGAGGAATTATAGCAAGGCTATAAAAATGTGTCCATCCCTCTGAAGTGAAAGATTTTATTGAAGAAGTTCATGAAGGGTCTTGTGGAGCCCATGTAGCTGGTCGGACGCTCTTACGAAGAATAACCACGCAGGGGTACTACTGGCCGATAATGAGAGACGATTACGCAGCTTATGGTAAGAAGTGAGATAAATGCCAACGCTTTTTGTCCATCCTAAGAACTCCTCAGGCATTATTGATAATGCCATATGTAGCACCCTGTCGTGATAGTACTCTTCCGAAGCCGCGGATGATCAGACCACACAGGGCCGCGGCAGTTACCACAGTCAGGGCGCGGCCAGATCTCTCGTAGGGTGCGGCCCTGTTCATAAGAGGCCGCGGCACCCCACCTTAGGGTGCTTCACTACTAAGCGTTGCTTACTCTACAGGCTGCGCACCCTTATCCACAAGTGCCTGCAGACTTGGTACATGTCACGTGCTGTGGGCACATGACTCAACTCACTTCCTTATAAATAGAGGACCATACCCGGAAAAGGGGGATCGATTCCACATACGCCCAAGGTAGGCTCTACAATACAGATCCTCACTACCCAACCTCAACACACAACTTGGAGGCCACGCGTCCACATCGCAGCCGCCTATTCAGCACCCCGGAATCCTCAGTACTGCCATGTACTCTCCATTATTCTTATATTTGTATGCCACTTTAGGCACGATTATACTGTACCATGCAATGCATATAATGAGAACGGAGCAACACAGTGGATGTAGGCCTATTTTAAAGGCTGAACCACTCTATATCTTGTCTTCTCTCTATTTACTTGCTTTACTTGTTCATCACACACTCTACTCTTGACTTGCTGGTATGAGAACGCCTTGTGGCCGATTTCTCGTATCATCAGTTTGGCGCCGTCTGTGGGAACCGAGATACCTCAATCTTATTTCTCTATGTTTCGAGTTCTTGAACACCTTATCCTATTCACGGGGATCCTCTGGATCATCATCCCATGAGTAAATTTTGGTTACTGAGCTCTATTTGATACTTACACCCTTAAATGGGTATTTCATACCTTCAGATCTGTTCTCGGGTCTCCATTTTATGACCTTAGATCTATTTTACATACCCCTGTGACATCACCCCACCTAGATAAAGCTGGAAGGCTTGATGGGCTTCAGCCCCATAAATGTGGGTGATTAGGGAAGAGTTATATTTACTCCCTTTTTGTTCTTGTCCTATGATCTAGGGTTTATCATTAAAATTGTGCCATTGTGTATACCGAGAGGTTATTCTCTCATGGACAGACCCTAGTAGGCATGCTATCCGCGTGTTCCGGGAGAAAAACTCAGTTTTGGGTTTCAATCTTAGGATTTTAATCTTAGGATTTTCCCTGTCTAGGTAGGGATGCGGCGTGGTAGTTCAACTACCTAACATGTCGCGGCCTCTACTGGGGTAGGTATGTTGCAGAAGCTTCAAAACATCAAGGAACATTCGGGTGGCCTTCAGCTCAACCTTGGTGATATCATTCAAAGGCTGCGGCAGTGCACTTGTGTGCCATACTTGCCGCGGCCTCCTCAACATATCATGGGGCAGTTCATTCCCTTCCCCCCCCCCCCAATACTCCTGTTATTACTCACTTCTGTTAGTTTTGTCTCAGATTCTATATACTCTATAAAGACTAACAAAAGCAGAAATGGAGGGGGAATCCAGCCAGAGTATGGAAGTCAAGGATGAGATTGTGCAACTGTACAATCACCTTAATCACCTCTATGACAGCCATGCTTCACTTCCGACCCAGGTCAATTACCTCACTCAGAGGGTGCTGATGCTAGAGGCCGCAGCCAATCAAAATACAAACGCAGGTCCGGGAAGAGCTTTACCTGTCGCGGCAGTCAAAGAAGCCGCAGGACCAACTGGCAAAAGGCAGAAAAGGGAAGCAGAGAAATCAGAGAAAAAGTCGGGCGTCTATACGCCGTTGATTTTCCCAATTGAAGAGATCTTTGAGTGTATCAAAGAGGACAAGCTTTTGAGGTGACCGGAAAAGCTGAGAGCTCCACCCCACAAGAGGAACAAAGCCGCCTGGTGCAAATTCCATCAGGACCATGGCCATGAGACAGAGCAATGCTATGCTCTGAAAGATGAAGTCGAAAGGCTAATTGGCCAGGGGATGCTGCAGCGATTCCTGAAGAATGCATAAAGGGCTCAGCCAGACCTGACAGAGGCTGCATGCCACACCTCATCCTTAGCCTTTTTCAATTCAACTATTTCTGTCTATGCTTTATGTAGCTCATTAGAGCCCGAATACTCAAGATTTTATGTTTTATTAGCAAAGCCATTAGCTGAAACATACATATATAAATATAATGAATTAGCAAATTTTGCCATATCTTATTCCTCTCTTGTTTTCATAATTTGTCATCTCACAAAAAGACCTTTTGTCTTAAACAGAATCCAAGGGAAGAATAAAACATTATCTTGGAAGATTATTATTATTTTGGGATGCACCTATGGAGGGATTGCGGTCTTAATTAGCTCAAAAGTTCTCCTCACGACGTGCGACTGTATTTTATCATATGATGATTATAATCAGGAAAGCATCCGAGGATTCAGGGAGCTTTTATAAGCCACGGGGGCTTACAATGCCCGTTCTCAGCTCTCGGGACGCGTCATCAAGCCGGGAGGCTTATAATCTCTGGCCGTGGAGGGCTTTATGTATATCAGTAGTTGTGGGTGGCTTCATAACATAACCCAGCTTGGAGAGGCTTGATAGTGTCTCACACATTAGCTGTGGGTGGCTTAACAACGTAACCCAGCCTGGAGAGGCTTGGTAGTGTCTCACACATTAGCTGTGGGTGGCTTAACAACGTAACCCAGCCTGGAGAGGCTTGATAGTGTCTCACACATTAGCTGTGGGTGGCTTAACAACGTAACCCAGCCTGGAGAGGCTTGATAGTGTCTCACACATTAGCTGTGGGTGGCTTAACAACGTAACCCAGCCTGGAGAGGCTTGATAGTGTCTCACACATTAGCTGTGGGTGGCTTAACAACGTAACCCAGCCTGGAGAGGCTTGATAGTGTCTCACATATTAGCTGTGGGTGGCTTAACAACGTAACCCAGCCTGGAGAGGCTTGATAGTGTCTCACGTATTAGCCATGGGTGGCTTAATAATATAACCCGGCCTGAAGAGGCTTCATAGTGTCCCAAGATCGACTAAAGGTAAGCCATGGAGGACAATCGAATCAACTATTGGAAGCTTGGTCATCATGATCATGAGGCGTGTCAAACCCGCAGGAGGATGGCCTCAGTTTCCCAGGGGCAAGGTTCTACAGCCCCATTATCTTGTCAACGGTCAAATAGATGCCGCGGCATCTTCATCCACCACAACCTTAGTGATGGATGGTAACCCGCCAGTTAAATGGAAAAAGCAGCCGTTGCTCGTTCAAATCGCCGCGGCATGTACAGAAAAAGGAAGAAATCTCACCGCGGCCTGGGGTGACAGCCTAAGGTAGTGTAAGGCAATAAAGGGCCAAGGTGACAAAGGAACCGCGGATGATATACAAGAAAGTGCATGGAATTATGCTATGCTGCCGCGGACTTGGTTATAAGTTCTACAAGTTCTTTCAATACAAAAAGCTGGTTACAAATATGAGAGGCAGTAACATACAACCATTCATTATGGATGGCAGAGTATAACACGCAATGCAAAAAAGAAGAAAATTTGAAGCAGAGATAAGAATATGGCCGCAGCCTTTGTATTAATAAATTTGGATTACAAAAATAGGGGCCGCAGCCACAGCAAAGTTCGAAATTACAAAGTGCAACTTAAAATTCAAGAAGCCACATCGTCATCGTCATCAGCTTCATCACCGCCCGCGGCGGTCTCTGTCTCCTCGGCCTCTGCCTCTGCTTGGGCTACAGCCTTGCCCTCTCTTCAGCTGCGGCCCTCAGCTCAGCAATGCACTCTTGATGTTCTGCATCACTTAATTTCCAAGCGAGGACCGTATCCTTGGCATCAGGGAAATTTCTAATGATTCTCTGCCGCAGCTCCTGATAGCCGCGGAGGCAGGCCCTGTTATTTGTAAGGAAGAAATCCTTGGAGCCTTTGAAGGACTCCACGGCATGATCTATAGCCAGCTGGAGGGCGTTGCCATGATCAACTTCCATCTTTTTGATAGCCGCGGCATGGGCTTCGTCCTTCTGAGAAGACTTGGCTTCAAGCTCTTGGTATTTTTGCTGGAGGAGGGCAAGCTTGGAAGTTGCAATCTCCGCAACACGGGCGGCTTCAGCTGTTTGAGCTTGCGACGACTTCAGAGATTCCGTGGCCTGATTGAAATTCTCTTCTGCTTCCTCTCTGGCTTTATTGTCCTTCTCCAGGTCCATGTGGGCTGCCTGGAGGGCCGCGGCAGATGATGCTTTCCCGACCTCAAAAGAAGATGCCCGAGCCGACTGCAGGTCCGCTGCATGAGCACTCTTCTCGGCCTCTTTCAGCCGGTATAAAGCCTCGTACTTTCTTTTTTGGACTACAATCACGTCCGCGGCCTGTATATGGAATAAGAGACGTTAGCAAAAGCAAAAAATACGAGATACAAAGACTATGATGATTGGCACGTACCCTGAGAAGGCTGTGGAGGCCACAATCCTCCAGGTCTTCGTGATCCTCCCCAACAAGTCTGTCGAGGTCCGCGGCATCCAATGCACGCTTCATTCTCCGGGCAGCCTTGGCAGTAGTGTCCCAGGAGGAATTTGAGTCAGGCCGCCTTAGTTGAGGCCTTGGCCTACCGTCTGGCCCAGACTCTCCGCGGAATTGGGGAGGCGGCAAATTTGCGTTGACGGCCACGACATTTGGTGGGGGTGGAGAAGACGATGGTTGCCGGGGAACTTCCGCTGGCAGCAGTCCTGCCGCGGCCAGATTTTCCCTATGTCATCATCAAAGTGTTCATGATGCACAGGGGCTTCATCGTGAACCACTTGATCCGCGGCAGGATCTGTGGGTTTATCAACAAAAGAAGTCGCGGCCTGTACCTTGGCCCTAGACCGCTTCCTTTTCCTGCTTCTCGCGGTGTTATTTAGGACGACCGCGTCCTCATCCATCTCTGCCAACTGCGTGGCCAGCAGTTCCCTATCAATCTCTTCACCTGGAAAATAATGGCATGAGTTCAACAAATTCCAAGAGAATAAAACGACCGCGGAATGAGAGAAATGGTACAGTTAATTACCTTCTGCGCCCATCTGTTGAGGAATTGATTTGTTGGGGAAGAATCCCGCCCCAAATATAGTGGCCGATGTTACAAGTATGCTGAACTTCTTGTGTTCAGCAGGAAACTCCGCGGCCTCGGAAACTCTTTTTTCCTGCCGCGAGTTCAAGTGCAGATTGTCAAGAGCTGCAGAAAGAAGATACAGTTCCAAGTTAGTAGTGGCCAAGAGAAAATAAAAGACGCCTAGAATCTTATACCTAGCTTGGAGGGTGAACCCCATTGCCACGGCATTTTTTATGATCTCTCTCTCTCGTTCTCCTCTGGGTGCATCTCCCAGCCTTCACCGGAGATGTAAAAATATTTCCCCTTCCAGTTTTTTACGCTGGTCGGTCTCCCAGTGTATAGGGTCTCGTCCCTGCCGCGGATAGAAAAGTAATAGTAGCCCGCGAACTTTACTGAGTTCTCCTTTGGGCGGTAGAAGTGGAAGAACTCCGCGGGAGTAATGTCCTTTTTGAACAACTTCTGCCAAAGGACAACTGCAGCAAGAACAGCTCTCCAACCATTGGGGTCTAACTGAGCTGGAGCCAGCTTCATCGTCTGGAAAATGCGACGGATGGGAACGGGAACAGGCAACCGCAGCCCATAGATGAACGCGTGCAAAGGGAAGCAAATTCCATCGTCAGAAAGTGCCGTGCACGGTCTCTGGTTCGCGGCAGGGGCTGAACATGTCAAGTTTTCTGGAAACTCGAAAGCCTCAGCAACCTGCTCAACCCATTCTTGGGTCATCGAGCCGCGGATGTCGAGAGCGGCCAATGGTTTTGCAGCCCTCCCAGATGTACTTCCAGGCTTATTTCTAGAAGCCGCGGCAATCTCTCCTTCTCCCATGGGATGAGTGCTTGAATTGGCTTCCTCCTCCATCGAACGAGATGGGGAACCCTTCCCAGATGCAGAATTCGCGGAGGTTGAGTCAATTACCACGCAGTTCGGGCAATCTTTCAGTTTGCAGGGCCCAACTGATCTTAGAGGCGGCGCGGAAGTAAGTTCTGGGGGAGAGGTCCCAAAATGCTTTGCCCAAAAGCCTCTAAGGAACTCGTCTGGGTCAAAGCTCATATGGCTGCAGCAGTACCTGAAAAGCAGAATTCGCAGTTAGGCGCCATAGCCAGTATGACTTGTAAGACTTCAAGAAGCCGCAGAAGGTTGTTTGTTTTAAGTCTTGAAGGATGGAATTACGTCCCTAATACAGTTATTAATAAGCGAACTCTATTGCTTATGGGACCAAACGGCCCCAACTGTCCGTGGACAGTTCCATTTTATGGAACCTGAGCCGCCGCGGAAATGAATTAGAATTTCCTTAAGGCATCACCGACCGCGGCTATTCCTAATTTTTCAGACTCCTAAATGCTCTAGTAGCATCTACAGTTATTCTACATGGATGTCTTGGTCCCAAGGGAAATGTGTATGTAGATGCCGCGGATGTGGACTTAAGGGACCGCGGCCATTTGGCACATTAGCGCAAAATTGCTAATCATATTATGCCGCGGCATTTATCCTAAACAGTTGATTAACAAAATTTTACATATCCTAAGATCAAATTCACAAAAGGTGGAGTTTTCAGCTATGAATGTCAAGGACAGTGGTATGAATGTCATATGCAGCATATGTGGGAAAAAAGCAAACAAACATGTAAAACCCTAGATTTCAGGCAAACGGACGAAGAAAGGCGTAAACAACAAAGAAAAGTGAGAGTAGTGGTTGAAAAGTCACCTGGAAGTGAAGAAAACCGCAAAGAACAGCCTCGCGCCACCTTGGAAACACCACACGCAGCTTCAAACCACCTCGGAAGGCTGTCGGAAAATGCAAGAAGGATTGTGCAGAATTTCGCTCTCGATTTGCTCTCACAAGTTTTGGAAACGTAATGAAGTCCACGGCCAGAAACAATTTATATAAGGGAGCGCGGAAGATGAATCGTCGCTTTGGAAGCACCGCGGTTACTAGGCTTATAAGCCGCAGTCCCAATATACTTCCCTTGGCACAACGGCTTGGGGGCTTATTGATAATGCCATATGTAGCACCCTGCCGCGATAGTACTCTTCCGAAGCCGCGGATGATCAGACCACACAGGGCCGCGGCAGTTACCACAGTTAGGGCGCGGCCAGATCTCTCGTAGGGTGCGGCCCTGTTCGTAAGAGGCCGCGGCACCCCACCTTAGGGCGCTTCACTACTAAGCGTTGCTCACTCTACGGGCTGCGCACCCTTATCCACAAGTGCCTGCAGACTTGGTACATGTCACGTGCTGTGGGCACATGACTCAACTCACTTCCTTATAAATAGAGGACCATACCCGGAAAAGGGGGATCAATTCCACATACGCCCAAGGTAGGCTCTACAATACAGATCCTCACTACACAACCTCAACACACAACTTGGAGGCCACGCGTCCACATCGCAGCCGCCTATCCAGCACCCCGGAATCCTCAGTACTGCCATGTACTCTCCATTATTCTTATATTTGTATGCCACTTTAGGCACGATTATACTGTACCATGCAATGCATATAATGAGAACAGAGCAACACAGTGGATGTAGGCCTATTTTAAAGGCTGAACCACTCTATATCTTGTCTTCTCTCTATTTACTTGCTTTACTTGTTCATCACACACTTTACTCTTGACTTGCTGGTATGAGAACGCCTTGTGGCCGATTTCTCGTATCATCAATTATTTACACCCATAACGTCCCCTTGGCCATTTTCCATGTGGGGGATAGACTTGGTCGGGCCACTCCCGACGACCAAAGGAAGATTCAAGTACCTTGTGGTTGCTGTGCATTATTTTACAAAATGGGTGGAAGCTGAGCCCCTTATTGATATGACATACGACAAAGTCTATCAATTCACTTGGAAAAAAATTATTTGCAGATATGGTCTCTCACATGCATTCATCACTGACCATGGAACCCAGTTTGACAATGAGGAGTTTGCTGCATACTGTCATCAATCCAATATACTGAAAACTCATTCTGCACCAGGTCACCCCCAGAGCAATGGACAAACTGAGGTGACAAATAGAACACTACTAAATGGATTGAAGAAATGATTAGATAGTGCAAAAGAAAATTGGATTAATGAACTGCACTCTGTGTTATGGGCTTATCGCACCACACCGCGAACAGCAACTGGGGAGTCCCCATACATGCTGGCATTTGGGAGTGAGGCTGTCATACCGACTGAATTGGGTCTACCTACTCATAGAGTACTAAATTTTACTCTCCTTTCAGTGACTTGATGAGAATATTAGACCTAGATATGCTCGAAGAAGTTAGGGAAGAAGCAGCGATCAGGAATGCATCATATCAACAACGAACAACTTTGTTCCATAACAAAAGAGTGAAGAAGTGTGATTTGAATAAAGGGGATTATGTGCTGAAGAAAGTGATCCAAAAGCACAACAAAATGGAAGCCAACTGGCACAGACCCTACAGAGTAGCAGAAGTTGTTCGCCCAGGGACATACAGGATTGAAACCTTGGAAGGAGAAGAATTCAAGAATGCATGGAATGCAGAGCATCTACGCAAGTATTATCAATGATTGTAATTCATATGTAATGCAGTTTCTTTAATATAAATAAAGTGATTCTTCATCCAGTTTCTTTCTTTGGTTGAATTTTTTTTCAAAATATCAGTGCTACACACTACACATCAAATTCAGAGCAATTACCAACTCCGGTTGGTTGGAAAAGTAATTACCACCAACTCCGGTTGGTCGGAGACTCATTTACCACCAACTCTGGTTGGTTGGAAATTCATTTACCACCAACTCCGGTTGGTCAGAAACTCATTTACCACCAACTCCGATTCGTCGGAAACTCATTTACCACCAACTCCGACTGGTCGGAAACTCATTTACCACCAACTCCGGTTGGTCGAAAACTCATTTACCACCAACTCCAGTTGGTCGGAAAGTAATTAACTCAAATTAAACAATAAATGGGATAAGTATTATATATAGACATATATTTATCAACCATCAAGCAAGAGCATTCTACAAATTATTTAGAAGACAATGAAATAGCAAAAAAAATTCATTCAAAATGAATAGAATTACATATGATGTGAAAAATATACTTCATTACAATAAAAATCCTATTCTATCGGTTTTTTCCCTTCTGCCTTTGAAACAGGTTCTACTCCAGCAGGAGGGTCTTCTAAGGCATAAGGAGAATTTATAAAATTTACATCTCTCAGCATTCTGACATTCATCACAGAAGGCCGATCAAGCAAATGCTCTGGGCGAGATATATCAACGCTAGCATGAAGATTATTGTCATCAAGATATTTGGAGATTAAGCATCGAGGAATGGCTCGAGAAGGTATCCAACTAAAATCAAGCTTAAAAGGAGGCATGGGCAAGTCGAGCACTCCACGATCATAATAATCCCATAAGTAGTGCACCTGCTCCAATTTCAGCACACACATAGCATTCAACCATCCTTGCTTGTACCCCTCATTATTCGACTGTATCCGATCATCAAGATGGTAAAGGGCTTCATTATACCCAGCCATCCAAAATTCTTTGGGTTGTTTGTGGAATTGGTAAGTTAACCTCTCCAGTTTCTCGTGAAGATTCTTCACCAGGATTTCCTTATTTTTCAAGACAGAACACTGGGTAGAAAGTTGTTCGCTGAGGTTCAGGATCTTCTTAGACATCTCTGCCAAAGCTTGATTCTTCGCCACCAACTGAAATGCCTGATTCTCCAAGGCTGCTTGAGTTCTTGCTTCTTCAATAGAAACTCGACCCGCCCTTGCTCATCACCGAGAAGAAGATCTTTCTCGTCCACGAGTGGAGGTGGAAGGTCCAACCCTTTTCAAAGTTTCCAACTCATCTCGCAAGTTGGCATTTTCTACCTCCAAAAAAGAGAAACCTTCATCATTAACAGGGACCAGGGCCCTCGAGAAAGATGCGACAGACTTGAGTTATTTAATATCTTCTTGCAAAATAATGTTTTCCTGCTCCAACAACTTAGCAATATGCCTATGCTCTTCAACCTCAAGCTTCAGAACGCTCTCTTTCTTCTCATAAGCATAGATGAATTTATCATATCCTTTTTCAGCACTCAATTGTCAAAATTTCTTTTCGTACCCTTGATGCATAAGTGTGAAGGATTCTTTGTACTACTGCTGGAGTTCCTCGATCGTTCCTTGGAGGTCCTCAATCATCTCATAGTAAGCCACATTGTTAGCAACATCACGGTCGAGCAAGAACTTCAGATATTGGTAAGCTCCAACTGCCCGTTCACAAGCATCTGAACCCAGGATATCAATGATTTGAGTCTCATCAAGATCTGCATAACCTGCTTTAAAATAGTCATTGCATTTCTTCATTAATTTTGTATCATGAGATGATAAAAGCTCCATCCTGGCCATAAACTAGCAAAGAGAAATATAAAGAATCAATAAGGATGCAGAAAGAGCAAGTAGGGGAGAAATTCGAGATGAACAACCAAAAATTCAAATTTTATTTCATCATAAGAAAAGATACAAAGTCTTAGATTACATTCAACAAAACGATAAAATAAAAATCCGAGCAACTTTACACCTTCCCTTTGTTCCCTATGACTTCCTCAGAAGGTTTGAATGAATGGGCTGGTTGCTCGAAGGACAATGATAGCTGCTCGACGGAAGTACTGGTTGGTTGGAGTTGCTCGATAGGCTGAACAATTGGAACAACAGGAACCTGATCTCCAATCATCATGGAAGACTCATTTGAGGCAGCTTTGTCCTCTTCTTTTTCTCCAGGAGAGGGAGGAGGGCCATGAGTGTGTCGCTAGAATAGTTCAGAATCCTCAGCAACTTTCAGCTCTTGCAAGGCTGCGACCCATCCGTCCCTAAAATATTTAAGGCTGGCATACTCCATTTGAGAAGACATGGCATCCAGGCCTTTATTCCAGCCTTTATCCTAATAAGCACTGAAAGACTTTTTAACTTCTTTTTTCCTCTTTGCCCTCTCCGAGGAGGTCTTTTCCCTAAGAAGCTCCTCGACAACCTTCAATTTCTCCTCCACCTCCTTTTTTTGTCGCTCAACATCTTTATGAGCAATAACTTCATTTTTAGCAGCCTTGAGTTTAGCCTCAAGCTCCTTGTTGTTCTGTTCAAGATTTTTGTTGCTCAAAACAAACTCTTTCAATTTCTTCTCCAATTCCTTGGAGGCATTCTCAGCTTGATTTTTGTCCAACTCAATGGACTTGAGTTGCTTTTCCTAGGAAACCTCATCTTCCTTGTACTTTTGACGAGAGTCTTTTAAAGAATGGGTCAGACCAACGAAGGCTTCCTCTGCCCCTCCCAAGGAGCTTGAAGCCTTGATTGCTTCATCCTTCTTCACAAGGATGTTAAAACACGTCACCGACTGGAGGAAGAAATAATGATGAGTCAATATATGAACATAATATTAGAAAGTGAAAGAATTATGCTAACAATACTTACTGAGGCAATGTGTTGAGCATCCAGTGTTGTGATTCTCTCACGAGAAAGGGAATCCTCAATGCCTTGGACTTCTGGCATAGTCCATGATTTTACCAATCCCACAGCGGAGCTCGAAGAAATAAAGGATGGAATACCACCTTCAACAGTTGAAGGTTGAGAGACCAATTCAACAGCTCTCTCAAAAGAACTTTTCTTTAACTTTCTCGGAGGAGAAGGAACATTCTCAACTAAAGACGTTGTCTTTGTTGGTGATATAACAATAACCTCACTCGGAGGAGTAATAACAACAATCTTGCTCGGAACCACAGGGGGCTTCTCAACAGATTTCTCAATAGCAGCAGGAGGAGGTGCATCAATAATTCTTGTCCCTTCTTCTGGAATATTTTGTTTTCTTTTCTTTGCTTCCACATTAGTAGAGGCAGATTTATCAAAGAAGGCAGGAGCTCTTCTTCTCTTCATTAGGTTACTAATGGGAGAAATTGACTCAGAGGAAGAACCTTCTACACTAGTCTCAGAAGCTGGTACTTGGTCAAAATTAATTACCACTGGACATGGATGAGTAGTGAAAGACAAGGTATAACTCTTGTATTGCAATAAATAAGAGACAGACCTAATATGTTCCTCAGCAACAGATTGGTGCAAATCCCAGATAAGTTTCAAATGCTTTAAATTAATGTCAGCTTCTTTTGGAGGTTTTCTTTTACTGTCAACTGTAAAAAAATAAATGTCAGTGATACATTTTATCAAACACCAAGAAAATAATATTTCAAAGAATAAAAACAACCTATTCCATTCCCATAAGGGGGACACCTGGGACCCTGATATACATCATCTCCATTTAATGGAGCATGTTGCCAATTTTTCATAACAACCCCATGCTCAAAGTAATCCCTATTGGCGTCTGGAAGATTGACAACTAAGCCCTATTCAAAAACCCAGTTTTCAAATAAAATGTGGAAGCACTGACAACCCATCTATAGCAGTACATAATCTCTGGAATCCCTAAACGGTTTCCATGGAGTTGGTTCAATCTATGAACACCATTAACTATCCTCCAGGTATTTGGAGCTATTTTTGCAGGTACAACGTCAAAATATTGACAGAATTCTAAACATAGGGGATTTGGAGGAAAAGAAAAACCACATTCGGCCACAAAGAGACTAGGGAACCAATGTCCCTCAGCCAAAGAAAAATAATCAAAGGGTTCAGAAAGTTCTTCCAGAATAACCCACGAAGGGATTGAAAATTCAGACCGAAATTTATCCAATGACTCAACAAGATAAACCATGATGAACAAAGTAAATAGAAGAAAGGGAAGAAAATCTAACAGAGAAAAAGAGATCAAGTGACAACGAACGATGAAAAGAACAAAGGCACAAGATGGAGAGAAAATGAAGAGCTCAAAGATACAAATTTGAAAGGTGAAAGACGACAGGATTTTGTCGCACTTAATTCTTTACCTCGAGAATCAAGAAAAATAATGATTACAAGGGCGGACGTTTGCGTATCCGACGACTAAAAAGAAGAAAAGGGGCACAAAAATCGAAGCGGTCATGAACATTTAAAATATTTATGAGTCCTGATACTATGCATTCAAAAAGGAGTTATATATAACGATCTTTTCCCTAAAAACCATACAAACCAATAATCTATGCAATTTTCAAGAATAATGTACCATACTTTTCTTCGACATCAAACTATGAAACATTGGGGGCTTCTGTTGATACCAAATTTAGTCTGCTAATGTGGATCAATTATATGGATACACGTACAACCTACATGGAACCTACAAACACTTTTCATGAACAACACACTGACTCCGAGGAACTTAAACTCCCCGATCAACTCAGGCGTCCCGAGTAACCCATGTTCTCCGAGGAACTTCATTATACCGAGCAACTCAGGTGGCCCGAGTACCTTAGTGTGCAGAACAAGAAAATCAAAGAGACAACTGCACATTAAATGCTCATTACTATCATACAGATGTACATATCTACTAGACAACAGCGCATTTTCCTTTCATTTGTGCAGCCTTAAGGCTATAAATACATTGTAACCTCCTCATTAGAAGGGGACCGGAATTTCTTGAAAAAACCATTCTTATCGAGAATTCCAAGCAAATAGTCAGCAATACAAAAACAGTGGATGTAGGCCATTCTCATAAGGCTGAACCACTTTAAAAATCTATTTTCTATTATTTCTTTATTCATTTTTATCTGTTAAAATAATTAGATCAAATCTAGTTTTTTACATCAACAATAATAATGAGTCTTATCCAGTGGAGTATGTTCCACTAGTTTTTGAAAAATACAGGGGGAAACCTTAAGGAGCATGTGAAAAGTTTCGTTGAGAGCATTGGGGCCCACTGTAACGATAATAAGCTAAGGTTGAGGGAGTTTTTAAAATCCCTAACATACAAGGCTTATACTTGGTACTCACACCGGGCGCTAGGAAACACGGCCTCTTGGGAAGAATTGCATGTGTTGTTTGTCCAAAAGTTTTTTTTGGTTGAAGATGAATTTACACTCACATAATTGGCTCGCGAAAAGCAAAGGCTGGGGGAGGACATAATTGCTTACATTAAAAGGTTCTGTGAACGCTCTCTAGATGTAAGAGAAGATATGCAAGAAGATAAACTTTTACTAATTTGTATAGAAGGGCTATTGCCCGAGTATATTTGCCACTTGATTAATAAAACACGTAAAGGTACGTTTGTTTCGTTTCTAAAGTCAGCGAGGAATATCGCCTTAGTGGTAAAACCTGCACCACCTCCACCTTCCTTGGCAAGTTTGTTGCTAAGACTGTCAGCTAGGTCGGGGAGGGGAGTACCCCCGAGAGTAAACTACACAGATGAGGGAACAGGGAAGGGAGGTGGCAGACAATGAAGAAGAGATAGAGACACTAAAAGGAGTTTTAATGGACAAGAGAAACCTCCCGAGCTACCTTACATTCTTGAATAAACATTAGACATCTATGACCACATGGTTCGTGACAAAGTTTGTTTTCCAGTTAATGGAAGTATGATGCAAGCATATTGAGAAGACAAAAAGAAGCCTAACTTTTATATAATACACAACAAGGTGAACCACCCAACGGGGGTATGTTTCTCGTTAAGAAGGTTGATCGACCACCATGTTAAAAAAAGGGACATCCAGTTTCCCCAAGGAAATATGAGTGATAATCCTCTACCAATTCATAGAGCACACATGGCCAGAGCCTTTGATAAAGAGGTCGAGAAACTATTGAGGGAGCAGTGGCTCCTCGTGGAAGACTTTGAGGAATATCTGGATTAATATACCTTCGAGATGACTTAGAGGATGTTATAAGATGAGACACAAGGAGAAGAAGATGAAGAAAATCTCATCGAGAGCTTAAGTAGGCAAATGGAATCTTCCTCTCTAGGGACAGCGAATGCTATGATAGCATTCGATGAAGTTGTTTACAGAGATGTTGGAGAAGTGTATGAGCTCGAGGAGGATCAAAATGATCCTTGGATTAAATGTGCAGTTGGTTCTTCGATCAAGTTGGGCTCCCTGAGAACTCACAACTAAAGGTCACTTGAGCATTTTTAAAGATTTCTAAGAAGAATATGGATCCACATCTAAAGTGGATGGTGCCCATGTCCAAGATTATAACAAGATATCTCTATGAAGTTACGTTTTTAGAAGCTCATAGGATGGTCAGGGATCCCCATAATAGGCTTCTCTATCTCGCAACCACTGTGAATGACTATGTTTTCAATCATGTTATGTTAGATGGTGAGGCATCCATTAATATAATGCCTATTGGGTCTTTTTATGCTATTAGTTTTTCCGAGACAAGGATAGTGCAACATCCTTTGTCCCTTTCAAGGTATGACAACCAGTCCTCCAAATCTATTGGATACGTCAACGTGGGGATCACAATGGGGAATATTACATCCCAAATCAAATTCCATATTATAGATTATGAACTATCGTATCAGCTATTAGTAGGAAGGGTGTGGGTGAATAATCACGAGTTAGTGCCTTCTACTTATCACTAGTGTGCCAAAGTAAATGTGAAGGGCAAAGAGGAGGTGATTCGAGCATCCAATAAGCCGTTCGCAATAGAGGAAGCTCACTTTGTGGATGTTGCTTTTTACATGAGTTAGCCAATGAGGATACGGTAGTTACAACATATATTAGAGGGATTGGTATTACCAGTAGTCGAGAAAGAGTGCACGCACTAGCTCGACCAGTTGTTTATTATGAGGAAGAAGAACACAAGTAGGAGGCAATGAGGCCTCCCGATTTATCCCGACAGCTACGTGATCGGATGACACAACACATTCATCCTATAGAACACTAATTTCAGTGCCAGAGTGTGCTCAGCATATTTTTTACGAGAGAGTTAGAGGAAAACGACTGCAAAATATCTCACATGGAGAAAAAATCCCGATAGTGAAAAAGAGTAGTTTTGCCTAGTGTCCAAATTATTTACAAACTATTAAGGTGTGAGCGTGTAGTTGAAGCCTTGGATAACGAAGTTGACCCGCTCTATGAATGTTTCTTGGTGGATAACCAAGGACAATAGTTGGTGATTAACAACTCTAGCATCAAAGAGTTTGTAGAAGAAGTAGAGGAAAAGCCCGAGCGCATGAAGGACAGACCCAAACCACAAATACAAGAGCTAGAGAAGATAGATCTTACTGAATAAGGTGATGATCCTTGCCCTATATTTATCTCGAAGAACATTGAAGGTGCATTGGGAGAAGGTTTATTTAAATTGCTACAAGATTTTAAAGACGTCTTCGCGTTGATATACACTGAGATTCTTAGGGTGGATAAAAAAGTGAGCTTCCATGAGTTGAACGTCTTGCCCTCAACCATTTCAGTAAAGAAAGCCACTTGAACATACAAAGAAGGGTTAGACTTGAAGATTAAGGAGAAAGTTCAAAGGCTGACCATAACAGGCTTTATTGTCCATATTCAATATCCTATCTATCTATCTATCTATCTATCTATCTATCTATCTATCTATCTATCTATCTATCTATCTATCTATCTATCTATCTATCTAGAATTGTTCCAGTAAAAAAGAAAGACAAGAGCCAAATAAGGATCTGTGTGGACTCAAAATCGTGATTACTCGAAGGATGAGTTTTCACTGCCTTCCATAGACAGTTTGATAGATGCAACCGCAGGTCATGAGATGTACAACTTTATGGATGTCTATATGGGGTATAACCAAATCAAGATGGACCTAACTGACTCCGAGAAAACTTATTTTCGAACACCTTTAGGCAACTTCATGTATATAGTCATGCCTTTTGGTTTAAAAAATGTAGGATCTACTTACCAGAGGACTATGATGGCCATATTCCATGATCTCTTTCACAAGATTATGGAATTTTACCTTGATGACCTGGTGATAAACTCCAAGAAGGAGGCTAACCACTTGTTAGACTTGAGGAAGGTGTCCATGCGATGTAGGAAGTACAAGTTGAAAATAAAACCTCTTAAATGTGCATTTTGGGTCACAAGTGGGAATTTCTTAGGGTTTGTGGTGAATCAAAAAGGTGTTCAGATGGATCTTGATTAGAAGAAGGACATTCTTGACATGACAAGGCCAAAGTCAGCGAGGCAGTTGAAAAACTTTTTGGGAATTTTTAGCGAAAGTCTCCTACTTGAGGCGATTTGTGGCCGAACTTGCTGAGGTGGACCATCCAGTAATGAATCAGTTACAAGAAGGGTCCAAGTTATCATAAGAGCATATGCACCAAGAAGGGATGGATAAGTTGAAAACACTCATAATATTTCATCAAATAATGATTCCTCTAAAGGCAGGCATTCCTTTGTTTCTATACCTAACATCTACTGAACGATCTATTGGGGCTCTATTAGCCCAAGAGGTGGACGGGGTAGAAAAAATTGCCAATTATTTCAACTGAATTATACATGGGCCAGAGTCTGGATACACTTGCATTGAGATGCACTGCTTGGCCATCATATTTATAGCATACAAACATAGGTATTATATATTGTCTTTCACAGTCCACATTATAACTAGATGTGATCCTATAAAAAATTCCGTACTATAATTGTACCAATAGGCAAGGTAGATAGATGGTTCCTGATACTTTCAGATTATGATCTTAAATGCGTGGCCCCTCGAGCCATCAAGATCCAAGCTTATGTAGATCTCTTAGCCATTTTTACTTCTGGGACATTCAAACCTGTTGAAGAGATCCTAGGCGATGACCTCTGGGTTAATTTCCTGGCAGCTATGTTGGATGAATGGAACATATAGTTTAATGCATCATCAGTTGTAGGCAAAGAGGGAGCTGGCGTGATTTTGAGAAGAAATGAAGAAGAAGTCCGATTATCTTTCAAGATGGACCTCAGTTACTCGAATAATGAAGCTGAATATGAAGAACTGGTGTTAGGGTGGCCGAAATTCCTTCGAAATTCATTCAGGTGCTCATAATAAAATAAGACTCCAACTTGGTAATTAAATAAGTGAATGGAGAATATGCTCTGAAGCACATGAATCCAACGCCTTACCAAACGATCATACAAAGGTTACTTGGCCAATTCAATGAAGTAAGGATCAAAAGTCACCCTAAGAACGATGAATAGACATGCGTACCTTAGGCCACAATTGCTCAAAAAATTTCTTTTAATGGAGAATCAACAGTGTCTTGAATTACTAAGAGTACAACTCCCTTGACTATACTCAAAGAGAGGCAAAATTAGGAGGTAGCTGTAAACGGGGGAAGGATCCTTCTAGTGGAACTTAAGGTACCTTCTGCCAAGTATAATTTATGAACAACAATGCTTACTCATGGCCATCATATGCAACTCAAGGCATTAGAACAACATAGGGACAATGTAGCGAGGAACTTCAAATTTTATGAAAAATAATTGTCCAGATCCTATGACCACCTTGTAAAATCGAGGAAGCTTAAAGGGGGAGACTTAGTCCTAAAATCTTAAATGAGGCACATACAGGGACTCTCATTACCCAAGTTTGAGGAAAATTAGGAAGGACTTTATATTGTTCGAGCAACACATGATTCGGGCTATTGTGATATCTCAAAGTTGGAGGATGAAGTCATATTTAAACTAAACAACAAATGGCTCAAAATTTACCATGTTGAATAGAATTTGTTAGTTTACTTTCAATGGTTTATTTAGTTTTGATTTGTGTACATGTGTTCTAACATGAGTTGTAACGGAGTGGTAGGGGGTGGGAGTTACCCACACTCAATGGTGGCATAATTACATGATGACTCACATGATGATATAAAGATATTTTACTTTTAGAAGTTATAGTCCACTTATTTACTCTATTTTTCTTGAATTATGTAATAAATATTGTATAAGTCTTCTATTTCATTCATTGCAAGTTAAAAAAATGTGGGTGGGAGGGAACCAAAATACATAGCAAGTTGTTCGAACAAATGTAATTATTGAGCAACATCAAAGAAATCCTCCAAATCAATAAAGGGGGAAATCACTAAAAAGGCTAGTTGGTCGGTGCGTCCATGATGAACCATAGGTTGGTCGAGCTAAGCAAATGGTTGTGGTGTTGTGGTAGTATTTTCCCTAATTGGCTCTGGTCATTGGTCAAGTCAGTTGGGTCCTTCTCATGACTCTTCTTTCTTTGCTGAACATTATCCAATTTGGGCTCTGCCTTGACCACAACCTCAAGTTCCTCTTCAGGCTTTATGAGTTATTCTAATAAGCTCACCAACTCCTTAAAAATGGCTTCCTGTGAACAATGGGAGGCTTACAGATGAGCATAAAAGACAAGATAGGGAAAATCCATCGCTAATAAGTAGGTTGATTTTTCGTAACAAGCCATTAATGGTGGAAGAACATCAGGATTCTAGAGGGGTATTGAGGACTTTGAGCAGTCTCCTATGTAACAACCTCAAGCTGACTTGACCACAGTACCCTCTCAAGAAATCTTGTGTGAAACAACCTCAGTCTCTGTCCCACGTGCAACTGGCTCCTTGAACTCTACCCAAAACATAAAATTTACCAAGTCTGAGAAATATACAATCCCTTTTTAAGGAGATTTAAAGTCCTACATTACTATGCATGACCCTTTTAAGGGAGATTTAAAGTCCTATACTAGGCGGGCCTGACCCTTGCTTATGGAAGATTAAAGTCATATACTATTAGGCACGCTTAACCCTCATTAAAGGGCAATTTTAAGTCCTACATTACTATGCATGACCCTTTTATGGGATATTTAAAGTCCTATTATACTAGGCGTGGCTGGCCTCGCTTATGGGAGATTGAAGTCTTATACTACTAGGAATTCCTAACCCTCATTTATGAGAGATTTAAAGTCCTACATTACTAGGCATGCCCCTTTTAAGGGAGATTTAAAGTCCTATACTACTAGGCACGCCTGAGCTTCATTTATGGGAGATTTAAAGTACTACACTATTAGGCAACTGTAATAATGTGTATTGCTGAATTTATCTTCTTTCAAAGTTTTTGAAAATTTTGCATCTTCAATATTAGGTAACACTAGCATAGGTGGAGGCACAAGAGGAACACACATTTTCATCAAGTTATGGGATTCTTATGTAAATTGCTGGGTGGCCATCTTTACCACATATTTGTCTTCATTATGGGCTTACCGAGCCAATGAAGGAGCACTTTGAACAAACACAAGCCGTTGCTCCACCACAATAGTTGGGGTATCCTTAATAGCAGCAGCTTCCTCTCACGCTACTTCAATATGTGTAGAAGCTGAAGTGTTTGCTCCCCCTTATGGGTTAAAGATCGAGGTACTAAATAAGGTCACTAAAACTTGATAATTTATAGGCACTAAAATAGCAGCCTGCTCGGGCAAGGTAGTCTGTGATGACCATCAAACAAAATTGAAGTCCACACAATGAGCAGATAAGAAATTGGAAGTTAATGGAAGAAATTACAAAATGAGAAGGGTTATCATTGTAAAAGGTACACCAGCAAAAGGGTTTCATAAGGCCAAACTCAACAACACCTTCCTCATTCGTACTCTCCTTAAGGGCAGCCTGGTTATGCAAGAAGGAAGAGTGAGATAAATATCCACTGCTGGAGTCAACATCATATATGCTAACAACTACCTCTAGGGGAAATTAATAGTTACCTTCGATATTAGAGGGGCAGTTGCACCCTTAAAAAGAATGTCATGTGAGGAAGCCAAAATTTTTGTCATCTTTAAGTCTGCCTCAACACCACCACTTTACCTCAACACCCCAGGGGGAACCACCATGGGCACCAACCTACATCTGGAGAGATAAAAAATCAATATTTAAATAAGGAAATTAGAGAAGTTATAAGTAAAAGGAATAAATATACCTTTTCTTCAGTAAGATCCCCCATCTAGTAAGTAGAGGAGAGACCCATAAGACCTAGCTCAACGGCGTATTTATTATGGATATAGTCGGTCCAAGACCATAGGGCCCTTATAGGCACCGTCGGTGGATTCAAACTCCACTTTGGAGTACTGGTAATCCCCCCGTTCAATCCTAAATTGAGTTACTATCCCAATTGGAATATAAGATAAATCATCAGTGTTGTCAATCTCATCCATCAGCAAGTTCACTTTCGTCGCTAGTGTAAGCTCTCCGAGAAAGTGTTCAGTGATAGCCTAAAAGTGATCAGGATCTCCAAAGTAGGGCGCACGATGATAACGGGCCCATTGGTTTTAACGGGCATGAATGCGGGGAAACACGCCCCTGGTGGATAGAGTTTTTTGCACAATAGGTGCCATTGGTACAAATAAATGAAAAAAGAAGGAAAGAAAAAACTTAAGTTGTAGAAAAAATATGAAGAATGAAGAAATCTATTCTCTCTCTCTCTTTCTCTTTAAAAAACATAAGGTTCAAACCAAAAAGGTAAATATTTGGATGGCTATGTGTGCCCTTTTATAAGGGCGGAAAAAATGCAAGAAGTAGACGACTGATGTCGTAGTAGAAAGTGTGGCGACGTTTGAGGTACTATTACTATCGACGATAGAAAGGTTTGAAATTTTTTTATTCCAGCGCAACACACTCTTTTGTATCCACTATTTTTTCATGAAAGAGAAATATAAGTCCCCAGATCTTAAACCCTCCTTTAGTGATTGACACCTATGGCCATCCGAGATTATTCTTTTGGCACTGGATGGCCTCGAAAGGAGAGGAAAGTGAAAGATATCTCTTGGCTCGTGTGGGAATTCGAGGATGGGAGTCCTCTTTTGTCCAATCATGCGATTTTCACGAGCTACCACCGATAGAAATCGATCGTCATTAAATGGGGAGGAAAAGATAGAAAATAGAGTGACCCGCTTATTTTTCTCAAAATAAGCAAAAGAATATAGCCGTCCCCAAAAAGAAAAACATCAAAAGATAAACTGATACATACGAAACCAAATGAGTCGAGGGTACAGGGACTAAGTTATGGAATGAAAAGGTTTTAAGAACCCACTCTGCCCCTTCATTCTCTCATAAGCTATAATAATGTAGGGGTAGTCCACACTAAAGATTGATTAGTTGAGATGACTTTATATTCAGTGAATGGATAATGAACGAGTGAAGATAGAGGCTGCTCGAGGAACCTCCTACAGAGATCAAGGCTATTCGAATGATAATATTTGTAATAAGAAATATGATGTACCTCATTTTATATTTATATTTATTTGGAAAAGTTCATCTTGTAATATGTGCGAGGCCATTTGGTACCCTCGAGGGACCATCTCTGGCAAGGCATGAGAGAGCTCACCTGCTCTATCGAATGAACTCCTCTTGGGAACCTCGTAGGAATTTGGTTTGGAGAATTGGGAGCAAGGCAACGTTGAGAAAGTAATAACCAACCCTCTTGGCACACTTAGGAAAAACCTTGTTTAGAAAATACTGTTCCTCGAGTTACCATATCTAGGGGAGCCTCCTCGGGGAACTTCAATCCTAGATAATATGGCAGAAATAATCTCTGGCACACAAATATTCCATTAGATGCTCGAGAAGTTTCTAGCTGAGAAACCTTAACTTGATGAACTACCACCTTTGATTGATCTAACAACATGCCGGGTGTAGGTCACTGTTCACCTACTTTGTGACGTCATATCATCTGACATTTAGGAGATCAAAATAATAGCACTTAAGTGTGATTATCCTTAGGATGGCCAACCCATTTAATGAATTTGTATCTTCTAGCCATCTTAAGATAAACCTATTAGATACCACATCACACCCTCATTAATTCCACCATGATTTTGATTGGTAAGGAAGATTTTCATGAAAATCACAATATCTGATGCATTTAATGCAAAATCTTTGGCATTAATGACAAAACACTCTAGAATTGATTACCAATCAATCACATTTAATACCAACAAGGTTACTCGAGTGTCCTTACCCTCATATTAATACATTAACCCAACCAATTTACAAGGATGACAATTTAAACATAAAATTATTATTGGTTTTCCCTCAAACGCGAGAGTTATTGTGAGAACATTTACTACTTGAACATTCCCTCTTGCGTGCATTGATATTGATATCATTGAGAATTAACTGTGCTTTGGGTTCCTGCCTTGCCTTCACTGTGACAAGAGTGCTTTCTCTTTCTCCCTTCGACTAGGTTACCTATTGGTTCCACTCATTTATCGTATCCCCAGTGTATTTATGGTGTAAAGGTACCATTTAATACAAGTTTGAATATCGAATATTGTTGTCTTTTTCATCCTCACTTATTATCATCGCCATATATATCTTGGATCATTAATCACGATTTTGATAAGGGGTTACACCTCACTTGATACTAATTGTATTCCAAGAACCCACATCTTACAAATAATGTTCTCCTTTTTCTCTAAGATGTGACTCATGTGCATAATGCGTGCAATGTCAAAAATGGATGAGAAAAATAAATCATCCTACTCACTTCATGGGAAGGACGGAGAGGAGTCTACCTAAGGAGTATACGAAAGAAACATAATAATAGGAAAATATGATGTAAGTGACCATGGAATCACTATTCACTATGATGAAGTGAATATGCATGTCGGGTGGGAACACTAATATGTAGGCGTGTTGATAAGTCACAAATATTGTATTTTTCGCCTGTTAACTTATGCATTTTTAGGCCCCTCGGGTACCATGATTGCTATAATTATGCTCGTTAACCAAACAACATCCGTTTTATGTGCTAACATATTATTTGAGGTATTATTGACTGTTTGTAGGTGTTACGGTACTTAGTGTGAAGTTTCATCACGTTATGGAAATGTTTCATTGGAGTTCGCCCGTTTAGGAGCATTTTCATAATGTCACACTTTGGTATTTTTTACGAAAGTTTTCACGGAAGTTGTAGCTCTCGGGCAAAGCTTCGTGTGGCCACAAACGGTGCTCAAATCGAAGTCCGAATGAAGAAAACACGGACCTTTAATCGGGGAAGAAATGTAAGATATTATTTTATTATTATTTTATTTATTTATTAGCAATTCTTATATTTCCCTCCATGTCTTTTTCTCTTTCATTTGCAGCAAACTCCAAATTGGAGATGGCGATTTTGGTTCTTGACTCGGGTTTTTCTCAAGTTTTAGTTTCATCCAAAATTTGAGCCTTTTGTCCGAAATTGAGCATGGATTTTGATGTAAATACGCAAATGGGTCTCTTTGGCCATTTTTGGAGGTTGGATTTCATGGCTTTGTCCATTAATGGAGGTTTTTTGACATGGAAGTGGGTCTTGTTTTTTGGTTGTTAGCATGGTGGTTCTTGGCTTAAAACTATCAGCTTTGTTGTTTTACACGCAAATGGGCCTCTGGCCATTTTACTTGTGGGCAACAATAGGTGGTCTCTGCTATGGCTTCGTGGAGGTCTCATTTTGTGCTGTAGCAGCATGGGCTTTGGTTTTTCCATTTGAGGCTTCGATTCCTGCTGTGAAGTTGGTGGGTGTTGCTGCTATGGCCGATCGACCGCAGCCCTGCCACCGATCGACCGGGTTTGGATGTTTTGCCTTGGATCCAAGGCAATGTGTTCCTCTCTTTATTCGTGGTCGACCAGCCTGAGGCCCCGATTGAGCGGAGATCTATTTTTGCTTATGTCGTGAGCTGTTGCCCCTTTATTCTTTTTCTTTTGTTCCATAATTAGAGAACTTATCCTCATTTATTTTCTTATTTCTTTTTCTTTATTTCTTTTCTCCCACTTAGTATATAAGGTGGAACTTTTTTCATTTGTAGGATATACTTCATTATATTAGTTTCTAGGGTTTGTAATTGGGAGCTAAACCCGACTCCTCAATTTCCATGGGTGTTTTGCCCACTTTATGTATGTAAGATTACTATTCCTTTATCTTTCTTATTGTATTTCCTTTATTTCCGTCATGTTCTTTACTTTACATGCCTAGATAAATTATTTTATTCATTTATTTCTTGCTTTAATTAGTTACTTAGTTACTTAATTAGTTTATTCATGTGTAGTGAGTAGTTAAATAGGGTTTGGGTCGTGTGTCCACCATTGATGGGCGTCGAGCTCCGAAAGTTAGATTTCGCGTAAAATTGCATTTAATTGAAACCTCGTGTATTAAAGTCAGATTATTATGCGTTTAACTTTCTTTGTCATGCAACGTTATTGTTTATAGTGATATTCTGAATTTAATCCGCGTGTGACCATTTTCCGTTAAATTTTTAATCTCGCAACATTGGATTAAATTCCTTATTGTGTGATGTTTATGATTAACTAAAAATGATCAATTAAATGTTTTCGAACTGAAATTCTAATTATTAGTTGTTTAGCCCATAGCGGATACGCGATCTTGACTCTCGTTTTAATTAATATTGTTTAGCGTTAACTTCTTATTTTTCCTTTTTCACCTTTTCCAACCTATCACCTTTTACATTTTTATTTTTGAAATAATAAATTGATTAAAGTCTATACAACGCTCCCTGTGGATTTTTTACGATACCCGACATACCGTTATACTTGTATCGCAAGTGTTGTTGTAGTTTAGGTTTTTGTATTGAGTAGGTGAAACGAAAACAACGATTAGCATTTTAATGCGACGCTACCTTTCACGCTTGATAAAAATGGTGCCGTTGCCGGGGAGTGTGTTTTAGATTGTAATTGTTTTATTATTTCATAGTATTTTTTTCTTTTGTATTTGTATTCTTTATTTTATCCTTTCTTTTTGACTTGTGCTAGATTGTTTCGAGAGATTGAAATTTTGGCACTTGTCGTTTTATTGAATTAGCCTATTTTGAAATGTCTCGCTATTATGCTTTAGATAACCTTAATTGTTATGAGAATTATTTTCCAAGTTATACTCCCAAAATAATGAGATAATGCCCAAAAATTCTTGAAGATGAGCCCATTGAGCGTGAAATTCAAGAGTATGTAAGTATTCGCTCATTGCCTTGTAAGGAGAATTTGGAAAGTGGGGAATCCATTAGATATGAGCAACCCGCACAAGAAGATAAAATGTCTTCTTGTTAGTTTGATTATGAGTTAATGATTAAGGAAATCAATGACCAATCCGAAAGTTCTCAAGCTTGGTTTTGGGCAAATGATGCCATGCTCGATGAGATCATTTCTTCACAAAATCGGGTTAAGGTTGAAACTTGCGTTTCACCTCCACCCCTTATTGATGAGGAAATAATTGAGAGTGATCCAAGATTTAGAACTTTCGAATTCCAACCTCTTATTAATTCTTCCGATTATATTTAGGTTGATGGTCCTCCCTTTCCTTTGCTCCCTACTATTCCTGAACAATTAAGTTTATCATAAGAATTGATTGAAAGTCATGAGGACTTTGACTCGATTCTTGAACGGGATTGTTATTTTAAGATGCTTCATCTCATGGGTTATTCACTTGAACTAGACCCACTCCCCCTTACCATTGAAAAACCTTGGGGAGGTGATTTTATTTTTCCTGAGATGAATGTGGTCTCGTCACTCTTGTTATCCAAATACCCCATCGTCCGCCCAAAATTTATAATTGATGATGGTTCATTTCTTACGCCTTACACATGCCTTCCGTTGTTCAAATGAAATTCCTATTTTTCGGGAGGCATGCATGCTATGGAGGGTCCACCATTGATCTTCCAAAGTCAAAACGTTGTTTGGGTGGATCCTCAATTATTTATACTTCTAGTGTATAGTTAGTTAGAAGTCCAAATTATAGGTTGTAAATAGTTAGCTTTTGTTCTTTCTTTCTTTAATTTTTCTTTCCTTTTTAATTTAGTATAATGTAATTACTTAAACTTTTTGTTATTGCTGTTCGTTATGCTCAGTACTAACTTGTTTTTAGATTCAATGGACTCGTACTTATCTGGGATCGCTCCAATTTTGGGTAATATCATTCTTTTCCTATCTTGGTGTTGTGTTTTTAATGCGCATTGAGGACAATGCAACATTTAGGTTAGGTGCTGTGGGATATTCTATCCATTTAATTATTTTGTCCATGGATTTGCTCACATTTAGTTACAAAGTATATCTTTTTATTAAAAATTGAAAAATCTTAAAAATATTTTCTTTCTTTTTTCTCTTTATTGGGCATTTTCCCCTTGTTTCCGATGATAAATTTCAAAAAATGCCCAATCCGATAGACGACTCAACCATGCATGTTCTCGATTTTAGAAGTTATTGGACTTTAGTCCTCAAATCATTGATATTATGAATAACTTAATGAATTAAACTTTATCCCATGAGCACATGCGCTTTCTTGTTCTATTGATTTGGTTTAAGATTTTGATAACTCGGTAATCTTTTGTTGCATTGTATATACTTACATAGAGTAAGCTTTGTATCTTTCGTCGTTTGTGAGTGTTATACACTATACTTTCCTCTTTGAAAACTTTGAATTCGTTGGTAATCTCTCTATTCTTTCTTTGATCGTTCATTAATTGAGTTTATATCTTGAAATGTGTTACTTGAGCATGATATTCAAAATTATTTTGACTCGAGAATTTCGTAAACTTTATGAAATGATCATAGACCATCTTTGTTATATCGCCCATATTAGACTTGACCTCACCTTTTATATTTCCCCTCGCTAACCCCTTTGAGCCTAAATATAGCCTTTCATTTCATTACCCAAAATCCCACAACCAACTTGACGTTGGAGTTTTAAACCATATATATTACCTTCCTTACTTTTGTTTGGAATGTTGCTTGGGATTGAATGTTATTATTATACTGTGGTTGAAATTAGGCATGGAAAGAGTGAGAATGGTGAAGAGAGAGTAGTGAAAAAGAGGAAAAAAAGAGACGTGAAAAACAAAAGAAAAGAAAAGAAACATGAGAAAAAGAAGAAAAGAAAAAAAGAAGAGAAAGTTGTATATATTGTGTATAGTTAAATAATCCTTGTTACTATCCAATTGTTATATTTAATGCTTGATTATGGAACTTGTTTTCTTTCTTCCCATTATTCTAAGTTTTCATTCCGAACACTTCGAATACGTACATACATATCCTTCGTTTCGTACCCTAGCCTAGCCTACATTATAACCCCATTAAAGTCCTATGTGATCTTGGGATGAATTTAATTTAAAAGTTTAAATAGTTTTGATAATATGTGAAAATATATTTTTTCTCCTTTAATGAGCGGAATATTTCATTGAGATTACAAGTTTTTATTTCCTATATAGCGTTCTTCATTTGTGACATGTGTGAGGCCGAGTTTCCATTTCCATTTACTCTTTATGCCCGCATGTTCCGTGTGTTACCTCCCTATTTCGAGTGAATTCATTTGATGAGCGTAATATCTAGTGAGGATAGACATATATGAACGCTTTAATGTTTATCCGATTTATTAAGTTTTTATCAAATCATACTTTTCATTTACTCTCCCCTCCCACTTTTAAATTTTTAATTCTGTGAGGTGCATTCAACTTGTTAATAACAATGTACTGTTGTGTGAATTCATTCCCTGTGCTAATAATGTGTATGAAATCTTTTTCATATTTTTGAGTTTACCGCATGTTGATTGGGCATATTTTGAGGAAACTATATGATGTTTGTGGGTTTCATCCCTGAAAACCCTCACGAGATGACACTCGTCTACTAGGGTAACCTAGGGGTTTAACGACTTATTGCATACGCTAAATGAAATCGTTCGCCCACGAAAGAGGCTTTTTTTTCTTTTGTATATATATCCTATTTTGTGGATTTCTTATAGTTCTTCTTGATTTGAACTTCATTTCTAGGGACTAGCATTGTCTAAGTTAGGGGGTGTGATAAGTCACGAATATTGTATTTTTTGCCCATTAACTTATGCATTTTTAGGCCCCTCCGTAATTGCTATAATTATGCTAGTTAACCAGACAACCTCCGTTTTATGTGCTAACATGTTATTTTAGGTATTATTGAGTATTTGTAGGTGTTACAGTACTTAGTGTGAAGTTTTTCCGCATTCCGATAACGTTTCCTTGGAGTTCGCACATTCAGGGGCATTTTTGTAATTTCACACTTTGGTATTTTTTACCAAAGTCTCACGCAAGTTGTAGCTCTTGTAACAATTTTCGCGTGGCCGTAAATGGTGCTCGAATCGGAGTCTGATTGAAGAAAACAAGAACGTTTAATCGGGGAAGAAATATAAGATATTATTTTATTACTATTTTATTTATTTACTAACAATTCTTATATTTCCCTCCCTGTCCTTTTCTCTTTCATTTGCAGCAAACTCCAAATTGGAGATGGGGATTTTGGTTCTTAACTCGGATTTTGCTCGGGTTTTCGTTTCATCCAAAATTCAAGCCTTTCATCCGAAATTGGGCATGGATTTTGATGTAAACACGCAAATAGGTGTCTTTGGCCATTTTTGGAGCTTGGATTTCATGGATTTGGCCATTAATGAAGGTTTTTGGACATGGAAGTGGGTCTTGTTTTTTGGTTGTAGGCATGGTGGCTCTCGGCTTAGAAGTAGCATCTTTGTGGTTTTACATGCAAATGGGCCCTTGGCCATTTGACTTACGGGCAACAATAGGTAGTCTCAGTTATGGCTTCGTGGAGGTCTCGTTTTGTGCTGGAGCAATGTGGGCTTTGGTTTTGCCATTTGTGGCTTCGATTTCTACTGTGAAGTTAGTGGGTGTTGCTACTATGGATGGTCAACCGCTCCCCTGCCGCTGGTCGACCGGGTTTTGATTTTTTGCCTTGGCTCTAAGTCAGTGTGTTCCTCCCCTTTGCTGTGGTCGATCGGCCTGAGGCCCCGGTCGGTCGGGGATCTGTTTTTTCTTATGTCGTGAGTCGTTGCCCCTTTTTTCTTTTTTCTTATTTATTTTTTATTTTTTTATTCTTTTTTCTTTTGTTCCATAATTAGAGAACTTATCCTCATTTCTTTTCTTATTTGTTTATCTTTATTTCTTTCCTCCCACTTGGTATATAAGGTGAGACTTTGTTCATTTGTAGGATATACTTCATTATATTAGATTATAGGGTTTGTAATTGGGAGCTAAACCCTACTCCTCCATTTCTATGGGTTTTTTTTTCCCATTTTATGTATGTAAGATTACTATTCCTTTGTCTTTCTTATTGTAATTCCTTTATTTCCTTCATTTTTTTTTTTCTTTACATGCCTAGATAAATTTTTTTATTCATTTATTTCTTGCTTTAATTAGTTACTTAGTTGTTTAATTAGTTTATTCATGTGTAGTGAGTAGTTAAATAGGGTTTGGGTCGTGTGTCCGCCATTGATGGGCGTCGAGCTCCGAAAGTTAGATTTCGCGTAAAATTACGTTTAATTGAAACCTCACGTATTAAAGTTAGATTATTATGCGTTTAACTTTCTTTTTCATGCAACGTTATTGTTTATAGTGATATTCCGAATTTAATCAGCGTGTGTCCATTTTTGGTTAAATGTTTAATCTTGCAACTTTGGACTAAATTCCTTATTGTGTGATGTTGATGATTAGCTAAAAATGATCAATTAAATGTTTTCAAACCGAAATTCTAATTATTAGTTGTTTATCCCATAGCAGGTACGCGATCCCGACTCTTGTTTTAATTAATATTGTTTAGCGTTAACTTCTTATTTTTCCTTTTTCACCATTTTTATCCTATCACCTTTTACATTTTTATTCTTGAAATAATAAATCGACTAAAGTCTATACAATGCTCCCTGTGGATTTGTTACGACATCCGACTTACCATTATACTTGTATCACAAGTGTAGTTGTAGTTTAGGTTTTTGTATTAAGTAGGCGAAACGAAAACAACGATAGCGTTTTAATGTGATGCTACCTTTCGCTTTTGATCACGTGTCCATTCATTCAATACTATTGAATATGATATATAAATAAAGGTAGAGCAATGTGTAAAATATGACTCAAATCTCGATAATGACTCGGGATGCCTATATAGCTAAAATAGGCATCAAAGTCCACGTAGTTAAACATATCACAAGGGTGGGGTTCATCCCATAAACCCAAATTTAGTAATCCTCTTTAGTTATTTTGGAAAAAAACGTGCTCAAGTGTAAACGTGTAGAAAAAGTGAGGAAATCTTACTTTGGGGTATATAAGTAAACGCACTTTTTTGTCTTTTTAGTTTTATGAAAATATGTTATGTGAATATTAGTAATAAAAAGGGATATTTGGCTTTATGAGATAATGGAACAAAACTAAACGATACCCAAAATGGAAGAAGTGTAAATCAACAACACTAACTAAATAAAATAGAAAATAATGAGAGTAGATCTTCTAGAAGATTTTACTATTGATTTTTGAAGAGGAGTAGGCTGATTTCATAGTGGTGGGTTGATGGTGGAGTAAGGATGAGGTAAGGGGAAATGATGGTATAAAAGTGAGGTAAGAAAGGCGATGGAACTGTTAGACACTTGGATTTTTAGAGTGACAACGTACTGATTTTATGAAAGGAATGTTCTAATTGCCGAAAGAGGGGTTCTGGGTAATGAGGTCATGACCTCCTTTAATAGTAAAATTTAGGGTTCAGGGGCTACCGGTTGGAATAGGCCCTTGCCTACCAATCGGCATACCCCTTGCTTGCTGGCGAAGAAAGTACACCCCTTCCTATAGGTAAGGAGCCTAGGGTGCCTATAAGTAAGCCAAAAGATTTTTTTTGGAAAAATAGGCATCAAATGCAAACTGTAAGTCTGAATCGCATAAAGATGGGACCTTTGGAAAGGGAATTTAATCCATATAAATGTTTATTTGCCCAATCTTGGGCTCAAGAGTTTGCTAAAGTCAAACGAGGCTCGAAAACACCTAATAGCCTTTAAACAAGGGATCTTGTCATAAAAAGGTGAGTACGCGCGAACCGTAAGGTCGATTTGCATAGGGTATGGACTGCTGGAAAAGGCATTTAAATCCTTATGAAGGTGTAATAATATTTGCTCAAGTTGGAGATTTTACTAAAGTCAGATGGGGCTCAAGAGCACCCGGTGGCCTCTAGATCAGATTTTAGATTAAAAAGGTGAGTACAGGAAAAATGTAAGGTTGATTTGTGCACAATATGGACCGTTAGAAAGGGTATTTAGGTCCCTAGGAAGGTGCAACTATCTTCACTCAGGTTGGAGAGTTGACCAAAGTTATACGGGGCTCGGGAGTGCCCGAGGTCCTCTAGAGAAGGTTGTAAAAAAGGACTTAGGGTTTTTGGGTGGGAGTAGAAGTGCTAGGGATCTAAGGAGGTATTTGGAAGGTAGTAGGATGGGGTGTTTACATCACCCTGGTAGTAGTTTCATCAGAGGCCACGACCATACATAGAGGATGTGCCGCGAAGATTGGAGATCCGTGATTTGGAGTTAACCTGATTGCCATAGAAATATAGGAATTTGATGTGATCTTAGTGATGGATTTGTTGTCCAACCATTTTTGCTAAGATAGACTGTGCCAATAAAGAGATTATCTTTGTAAACCTTGGCGAGGACGAGATGGGATTTAGAGGCACTAAACCAAGAAGGAAGGCCTTATTGATATTACTTTTGATAGATATGAAGATGTGAAGTGGTGGGTGTTGCGAATATCTAGCCTACATGAAGGATCTTGAGAAGATCGCAACAATTTTTGTGAATTTTCTAGTGGCCGCAGAGTTTAGTAATGTTTTCCTATAGGAGATATCAGGATTACTCTGAGACAGAGAGATTGATTTTACCATTGATCTTGTGCCTGAGGCTGAACTCAATTCTAATTTCCCATATAGAATGCCCCCCATGGAGTTGAAGGAATTAAAGGAGCAATTAGAGGATTTATTAGGCTACGACTTTATAAGGCCTAAAACTTCCCCATGGGGTGCCCTGGTGCATTTTGTAAATAAAGACGAATCTCTAAGAATATGAGTAGACTATAGAGAATTGAATGAGGTAACCATAAAGAATAAGTATCCTTTGCCCAGGATTGATGACCTTTTTGATGAATTGAAGGATTCCAGATAATTCTCTAAGAGTGATTTGAGGATGGGATATCACCAAGTTAAGATAAAATATGAAGACATTCAGAAAAGAAACTTTATAACTAGGTATGGTCATTTTGAGTTTGTGGTGATGCCTTTTAGACTAACTAATGCCCCTAATGTTTTAATAAAATTGATGAATAGAGGATTTATACCATTTCTATTAATATTTATTGATGATATACAGATTTATTCAAAGTCCACGGAGGATTATAAGGAACACATCCGTGGATTGTTTAAGTTATTGAGGAAAGAGAGGGTTTATGCCAAATTTTCTATGTGTGAATTATGTCTTGTGTACATTATCTTCCTCGGCCATATAGTGAACAAGTATGGGTTAGTTGTGAACCGAGGAAAGGTCCCAACAATTATTGATTTGTAGAGACCAGCCATTACAACTGAGGTGAGAAGTTTTCACGGCCGAGTAGGCTATGATAAAATATTTGTAGAGGTTTTACTAAAATTTCCATGCCTTTGACCCAATTAACACATATAGATTAAAAATTTATTTGGTTCGTAGAGTGTGAATAGAGTTTCCAAAAATTAAAGGAAAAGTTAGTGGTCACGCCCATTTTAGCCTTTCCAAAGGAATGAGGAGGCTATGTGATTTATAGTGTTGCTTTACATCGTGACGTAGTATATGTTCAATTCATAATGGGAAGTTTATTGCATATTCCTCTATATAGATAAGGCCATATGAGAAAAAATACCCCACCCATGAAATAGAGTTAGCGATTGGGGTATCTACCTTAAAAATTTAGAGATGTTATCTATATGGAAAGACTTGTGAAATCTTCCCATAAGAGTTTAACCTATAATTTCATCTAAATAGATATGAACACGAGGTAAAGGAGATGGCTAAAGATAATCATAGATTACGATTATTCAATTTAATATAACCTCAGAAAGGCTAATGTAGTGGTCGATACCCTAAGTAGAAATGGCTCCCTTAATTGCTTTGAGGATCACAAATCAAAAGAACATCCTGAGAAATTTGGAGACTATGAGAATTGAGGTTAGATTTCACAGAGACTGCAGACATTTCCTTGTTGTGGAACCTATCTTGATTGAAAGGAAAAAAGTTGTTATAACCGCATGCCCTGATCTCCAAAAGATACGCGAACAAGTAAAAATAGCAGAAAGCTCAGGCTTCATAATAAATTACTGTGGAACCTTACGCTTTGGGATGAGGATTTGTGTTCCATCGAATGATGATATTAAGGCCTAGGTGTTGGAAGGAGGCCATTCCTCACTCTTTGGAATTTACCTCGAAAGCACCGAAATATATCAAGACTTGAAAGACAAATTTTGGTGGTCTAACATGAAGAGAGATACTGTAGAGTTTATTTCCAGATGTTTAGTGTGTCAACAGTTTAAGGCCTAACACAAAAGAATAGCTGGGCTATTGGAACCCATGTCTATCCTATAATGGAAGTGGAAAAATATTTCTATGGACTTTTTTATTGGATTTTCGTGAACATAGAGATGGATTGATTCAATTTGGGATATTGTGAATGGATTAAACAAGATCGCACATGTTTTGGATGTCAAGACCATGACTAATGTTGATCAACTCGCCAAGCTCTTTATCAAGGAGACTGTAAGGCTCCACGATGTTCCTGTCACTATAGTGTCTGAATGCACCTAAGATTCGAATTAGGATTTTAGAAAATATTCCAAGTAGCAATGGGGATGCGATTAGACTTCAACATAACCTTTCGTCTGTAGACATATAGACAAACATAAAGGACCAATGAAACCCTAGAGGATATATTGAGGTATTGTATTTTAAATTTCAACAAAGGTTGGGAGGATCACCTACCCCCGGTGGAGTTTGTGTACAATAATAACTATCAGGAAAGTATCAAGATGACCCCTTACACTGCCTTATATGGGACAAGATGACTTAACACATTATGTTGGGATGAGGTGGTAGAAATATTACTTTTGGGACCTAAGTTGGTAGAAATGGTAGCAACCAAAGTAACATTGGCACAAGAAATGACGCGAAGTGCTCAGAGTAGACAAAAGAGTTGGGCCGATATTAAAAGAAGAGATGTGGAGTTAGAGGCCGGGGAATATGCATTCATTAAGTTTTCCCCTTCAAAGGGAATTATAAGGTTTGGGAATAAAGGGAAGTTGAGTCCGCCATTTGTATGACTATTTGAGATACTAGAGAGGATTGAAAAATATTCCTATAAACTTGTACTTCCCATAGTCTTATCCTATCAGCATAATATGTTTCATATTTCAATGTTAAGGAATTATGTAATAGATATCGTATACTAGAGTGATCGATCTCGACCATTTTGTCAACTATGATCCCATTGATATTTATAGAGATTTAAGTTACGACGAAGCCCCAGTGGAAATTTTACAGATGAAGGAAAAGCATCCGGTGACAAAGACAATTTCTCTAGTTAGAGTACTTTGGAGATAGCAGGTAGCGAAAGATTCTACATGGGAGCCGCAGTAAGCCATCAGAGAAAAGTAACTACATTTATTCCATGGTATTTATTAAGTTATAATTTCAAATCTGTCCAATTCCAAGGATGTAATTTCCTAAGACGGGGAGATTGTAATGATCTTAATGTTATAGAAATTCGTGGCCATGTATGAGGCAATGACCATAAATGGATATCTCGTGGAAAGGTCACGGGCTCAAACTTATAGGTTGCATAAGGTCAGAACGTTCACACTTAAGGAAAAGGCCAATGAGTGTAGTAACATGAACTTGTGAGGGATCATCTAGTGTGATGATGACATGGCTCAAATAGGTCATAATTGCTAGAAATAACTTTTCAGTATATGTATTTTCGTCGTAGCTTGAAAAGATCCTCTAGTCAAAATCCATAAAATACCTACAAATATATAACAAACTCAAGTGTAGAGCGGTAAGTAAGGATGTCAATCTACATCAAGGGGGTAAAGCGAGGGAAAAACAATTGTAATTCACTTTTATTTTCTTTTTGGGCTTTTTACTTTTCCTATGTTTTTTAGCTTTTCAAATATTAAAATAATTTTCAAGGGTGATGATGTGAAATAAGACTAAACTAAATTAAAGATCTAATGACAAACTAAAAAGTGACTAAAATGAAAAATAAAGTCTAACATAAAAATAAGAGATAAAGTGAGGTAAATAAATGTGAGAGCAATCAAAGAGTGGGACTACACCACAAATTCTAGCTATTTCAATTAATTAATTTATTTATTTGAATTCCTCCAAATTAATATCAAAATTATAAATCAACTCTCATTGCAAGTGTAATTTTAATAATAATCTTTTAGAAAATTAAGTTTAACTCCTCCACAACTCTAGAAAATAGATCTACAGCCTTTTAATTAATCACCCTCTAGGATCAATCGATTAAAATATGTATAAATCATAGAAAATGAAATTAGAGCTAAAATTTAGGGAATAATACCACACTTAAGAAACCCCTATCTCTAGTTCGAATCTAAAATGGTTATTATAACTAAGAATTTTTATTTTCTCTCGAAAATCAATTACCCTCTCTCGAGGCATAAATTTAAGGGTGAGGGATTAAAATTAATATTCAAAGGAAATTTTTAAGTAATCAAATAAATTATAATAAAATAATATCAAATAAGGGTTCACCCCACCCCTTGAAAGGGGATTTAGCCTAACAAAATATCAAACATGATAAACAAACAGTTAATAGGCAATTAAAATAAAAATAGAGAAGAGAATAATCAAACCAAATTTCTTTGAGAAATTTGAACTCTAATCTTTCCATTTTAAGCATACAATCCCTCTAATTGAGCATCCAAGTGATTTGCAATTAAATATCCACTCAATTAAATCTCTTACAATATTTATCCTCACAAATATCTAACAAAAAATAATAAAAAAAACTATATTCAAAATGATGTTTATCCTAATTTATTTTCTACACTAAACTATATCCAACTCTCTCTAGAATTCTCTTTTTTTTTTTTTCTTCAAATGGTCTTGAGTCTTCATTTATAGTGGGCAATGGAGTAAGGGTAATTTTGGTAATTAGCTAGGGGTGTGTATGTGGGATAGGTGTGTCATGAATTATGTGAGGTAATGAGAGTGAGAGGGAATAAAAAACAGATTTGCAATTGAGGGTATTTTGGGCATTGGTGTAAAAGTGGTAGTTGGGGGTAATAAAGGAATGGGGTATAAGGCTTACAAGACATGTGATTTAAACATGTGGGTCAGTTGTTATTTTTGTCTTGGTTGTCTTGGTTTTGTTAACATGTGATAGAAAACATGGCTTTGGGTTGGGTCACAAATGGGAGGTCGGGTTTGCGGCAGCGAGTCTAGGTAGGTTCGAAGGTTAGGGTTCGTGTATGCGGGTTTCGACACGGGTTATGTAGGTTGAAGAGAGGTCTCGGGTTAAATTGTGGGTTTTCGGGTTTCGCGGGAGGTGCGCCAGATCTTGCCGGCGCCGGGGCAGGCGACGGTTAGATGGCCAGAGTCGCGGGTTATAAATGGATATTACGGGTTGCTGGCTTCTACCTGGGGTGAGGACGATTTTGGTTTAGAGATAGGTAATGTGGGTTTTCGGTTTTTGGTTTGAAGTATGGGAGTAACCGGGGCTGCTGCCGGGTTGGTGGGTTGGAAGATGGGTGATGAAGAGGGGGATCGCCGACGGCTTTCATCGGAGGAGCTGGCGTCGGCAGGGGATTAGGATGTCGACGATTTGGGGAGCGGGTGTAAGGCGGAGACGGGTCTCGGGTTGGTTTGATTTATGTGGTGGTGATTTGAGGATGAGCTTGGGGTGTTGTGTTAATGGAGGCATGAGGTTTTTGGTTATGGTGGTTTTGGCGAGAGGAAAGAGAGTGAAAAGGGTGTAGGGAAGAAGACGAAGATGGGTTGTGATAAGGTGTAGTGGAGGTGTAGGGGGATATGGTGTAGGTGAGTATGTGTTCGGGTGTGAGGGTGTGTGTAGGGGAGTTAGGGTGTGTGTGAGTGAGTTGATTTGGGTGATGGTGTGTGTTTATGTGTGTGTTTAATTTGGACCCTAACAAAATAAAACTCACTAATAAAAATAAACTACTAAAACTAATAATCTAAAAATTAAATTCCTATTCTAAAAATAAAATAAAGACTCAATTAAAAGTGAAACTAAAAAGAAATAAAAATAAGAAATAAAAATCTATTAAACTATAAACTAAAATCCTAAAAAAAAGTAAAATCTAATAAAACTAAAAGAATAAATGAAATCCTAAAAAATCTAATCCTAATAAAAAACTAAAAACTAATCAAAATCAAAATAAAATAAAATTATACTAATAAAAATAAATTAGGAAAATAGAAAATAAAACCTAAAAATTCTGAATAAATCTAAAATAAATACTAAAAATAAAACGACTCAAGCTAAAAATTTAAGAAAAATAAAAAGGCACAAACTAAACACACATGCTTCGGGGAAGGTTTAGGGACAGGTTTAGGTTACGGGAACGGGGAATTAGCTCCATTTGATTCACATTTCCCTAGAGATAAAGCTTTTTGAACCGCAAATGCAATCAAGCCTGCACATTGAACATTTACATGCATAAGACCATTATTGTCGAGAATTAGCAACTAAAATATGTCTATTCGGGGTATAAAATGTACACTTTTGGGTGCTTATCACACTACCCCCAAACAGAGCGTTGCTAGTCCTCGAGCAATAAGATATAGAGAAAGAGAAAGATAAGAAAACAAAAGTGTACCACTTTCGCGGGCACTTGCGATTGCAGTTAGCATGTGAAACAAGACTTTAAACCTATAGGTTGCCCTACAGGATGAGTTTTGTCTCGTGAGGGTTTGCAGGGAATTTACCTACAAAATTCTTTATTTGCAAAAATTTATTAAAAGGCAGTTAATCTCTTATTAGACATAGAATAATCGCACAATCCATCACGAGGTAAATGTTTTGAGAAATACAAGCTAGAATTTGTAAAAAGTTTATCTTAGTAAATACTCAAGGCACATCCTTCCTAGAACTCAACGTGTGTGTGTGAATCAGTCAAAAAGGGTCGAGTATCATAAGAGTAATTCCTAGATCACCTTTTTGGAATCAACGCTTCAACTTGAAAATCTCACTGGATATAGCTCTCTCAAACGAACTCTCGAGATTAGGGTTAGTATATCGCTCTTGTGCGTGAGGAGGTAAGTAAATGTAATTAAGTTCAAACATCTCATACACACATAAGAAAGAACGAACATTAAGAAAGAAAAGTGATCTCATGAAAGAATGCTAACCACTATAGTGATAACGTCGAGTTATTCACCACGTTGACTTTCATTTGCCCGAACACCTAGGGAAATATATGAATGATTATGGGTGAGGGGGAATCATATGGAAATGATATGATGATATGAGGTAGGATGGTGATGTATGGATGAATGATGAGTGATGAATATGCGATGTGAGAGACTGTGCAGTACATGAAGAACAAATGTCTTTATTACAACACAATAAACTACAAACTCTTTCTTTTCTTTTCTTTTTTTTCTTTTTTTTTCTTTTTTTTCTTTTTCTCGTTCTTTTTCTTTTTCTTTTTCTTTTTTTCTATTTTTTTTCTCTTTTCAAACCAACAATGAAGACATTTACATTTGAAAGCACACTCCTTTCTAAATAATGAAGGATGATATAAAGAATGTGGTGGGGTATGTATAGGAATATGGTAAGGTAATGGGTGAAATGAATGAGAATATGATATGGGGGAAAACCTAGTGCTAGGGACAAATTTCAAGACATGCGTTTCTTACAACTCGAAAGTGGTGTTGTTCTCACTGATCAAGCCAAAATTTTATGAAGAATAATGAGATCATACAACTATTAAGTGCGGACCCAAAAGAAGTTGAATCAACTTGTGACTCGGAGATTGCGTAAAACACTCTGAAATGGTGAAAGGCACAAATCTCACAAGCTAAAGTCTCTACTAGTGATCCTTAAGGATCTCTTTAGAATTGTAGTAATTCTCAACTCTAATCATAGTGATGTGATAAGTACGCAAATTTTGTTGAGTCTAAAAATTCATGGTGCAACATGCCTTGTTATGTATTACATAAGCTATTTAGAAAAAATATTCTCTAGCTTGATTCCTAGACTTTGAAAGATAGATGATAGAAAAATTCGCGTCAGTGATTGAGATGAAAGAAACTACACGAAATTTTAAAAATCAAGTTTAAAAATCAAAATTTTTCAAAAAAGGTACGATTTTGATAAATTTCCCCACCCCAAACAAAAAGGAACATCGTCCTCGATGTTAAGTAAAATGATTTTTAAAATTGAGAGAAGAAGGGTAGGAAAGAGATTACTAGAATCAACCGCTAATGAAATGGATAGATGAAACAAAGAATAAACCTGAAGAAGTGATAAGATAACAAAAACAAGTCTATAAGAATGATAAATCATTAGGTGGTGTGACACACCACCCCCAAACAGGATAATACTAGTACAAGAAACAACGGGCTGCCTTCCGGTAGCGCTAAGTTTAACGTCTACAGCCCGGCTGATCAATTGTCACCCTAAAGATAAAAACTATGAAAGTGTTGGGAGGCAGAAAAATTGGGTGATGATAATGACCCCCAAACAATACTGAAGCGTCTGCCTTGATGGATGAAAGCTAAAAATGGTCAATGAACTTGTATGGCTAAGTGCATCACACGATGCAAGGCATCGGTGGACCATGGGAGGATGGGTATTCGGGTAAAAGTAAAAAATAAAAGGGTAAGGGTGAAGAGGTATCAGTCTCGAGCCTTATTGAGTCGAAAGGTGAGGGAAACAAGGGCCCTATAAGCATGGTGCTCAAGCTGGTGAGGAAGGCGAAATGGTGTGGAAATAGTGATGGGGTGGGGCTCATTGAAATAATACGATCGTTCTATGTATGAGTGATGATAGTGGTCACGCCGTGACACGCCAGGGAGCTATGGATGGAAGATATCAACACCACAAGCGAGTGGCGGGCATGGGGTAACAAGCTCGGTGTCACGGAAGTGGAGAGTAGCACCATAAATACTTTCGTGGAAGGTGGAGGATGGTTTCAAGTTAGGATCTAAAAATGTAGAGGAAAACTTAAAATGTGTAAAATCAAGATCCAAACCAGGTGGTGGGGTGGAAATGACAATGGGTGGGTCGGGTGGGATAAATGGTGGAGGAAGATGATCCAACTCAAGCGTGGGATACACACACTCATTGGGAGGAGTAAAGGAATACTTACCAGGGAGTGTGTTATCTAAATATGGAGTGGTCAACTTCTCTATAAGAGTAGCACTGGTGAATGTGGTGGATGGGTAAGATGAGGCACCAAGATCAGAGATTGAGGAATGACTAGAAATATCGGGCTCAAAGGGAGCTATGCATGGTGGGACATCATCCATATCAGGATAGTTAGAAACTATCTCGGATTCTATCTCGGGAAAATGGTGAGCACTCGTAGTCGAAACTAACCTAAAATGAAGTGGTTCCTCGAGAACACATACGGTGGGTTCAATAGGCGTAGACTTGGGCATTTTGTTGGATGCTATGGGAAAGTGAATGGGAACCTCAAATGTGGGTTCCTTTGGATTTAACGGGAGTAAATCCGTCTCACTAATGAAAGGTAAGTCAACACAATTTTCGACTTGGTACCCGGACCATGGAATGGTCTCAACTTCGAGATTCTCAGGGATGTAGGGTTGGCCACACTCTAAATCCGTGTCACAAGAGGACACATCATCATCACACTCGGGTGCAACAATGGGTGGATGTATGGAAATGTCTGACTCTCTCGCACACTCAAATTCATTTAACCTTTGTTCAAGCCGTTGGAGAGCTTGAGTTTGAATTTGAGTGGCGTGCTCTTGCTTGATGATAAATTGTTGCAAGAGTACCTCGAGAGCGAAGGTGGAGGATTGTGGTAGATTTATGGTGGTGGAGGTGGACACAACTCGCTACTATCATGAGTGTACGAAGAATACTCAAATGAAGTGTGTGGAGTGGGGCCAAGTTCTTCATACACGAAAGGATCGCCTTCGTAATGGAAAAATGGTTGATACTCATGGGGTGCGTAGTGAGGGAGCTGATCATGAACGGGTGCACAAGGTTGCCATGACGACTATTGGAACGTGTGAGGACCCACAACATCGAGTTGGGATTCGTATTGCATGAAAGGGTGATCAGGCCTCCACGAATAACTAGGGTACTCACACAACTCGGGATTAGATACATCAGAATAGTAGGCCGAGGTGGGTTACGAAACACTGTCATATGGATACACATGTTCCATGGTGGTTTCAGATGAATATGGAATGTAAGGGCACTCATGGGACATGTGATCGGCATAATAACAATGGGTGCACCACAAAGTATGAGACACGTCAACACTTGACACCGAGGGTGATGGGAAATGAGGTGCGTGCATGGACGGGTCAAGACTATGACAACCCGCAATCCGAGATAAGGGGTGGCCAGCCCGATACTCAAACGTAACAGGAATCATGGATGGATATCATTCTCAGCATCACAATAATAAACTGAGTATACGGGAAAACCACCCAATAAATCAGAAAACGGGTTGCCAAAAAGTGTAAAAATTTTAAAATGCGGTTATAAAAATTTAAACTAACAACCCAATTTGACGGGCAAGTGGAATTCCAAAAGATAATATATAATACAACTAAGACAAATGTACATAAATGGACCGAATAAGCTGTCGGTCCACAACTACATATAACGACGTACAACGATATAAATATCTTACATAGTACATTCATTAATCAAATACAAATGTTTGGGACACACGCCCGAGTGACAAGACCCGATCATATCTAGAATAAGAAGAATGAAAGCGTCTAATACAACGTCCTGTAATAACCCGCAAAACCTTACAGCTCGTCGAAAATGAAGGGAACTTGGGAAGTCAAGTCGGGCGTCCTTGCGGTGGAGCACCTGAGCGGATACAATAATATATATACAACAAGAAAAGTAAACCGGTCAGGGTCGGGTTCTATATGATTACCAGAAGAATAAAAAGCATGATAGATATGAATAGTTATACATGAATGATAAGGATGATAGTATGACATGCTATCTACAAATACAAACAAGAATTGAAAGTAAAGCACTTTAATTTAAAACCCTTCTTTAATAATACAATTTCCATTTCCTTCTGACATTCCTTATTAGGAATAAAACCATTTTCGGTTTAATCAAGGAGTTATAACTTCTATGCATTAATTAAAACTTCCCATTTTATCTTTCCATTCCTCATTAGGAATATCATTTACATCAAGTGCTCTATATGGCACATATATTATTTCCGTGCTCTTCATGGCACATAGCTATGCTCTATATGGCATTTAACATACGCTCTTTGTGGCGTTTATCAACCATCAAGTCCAACTTGATGAAAATATAGTTATATTCATATACATATAACGATATCTAAGACCGCCCGTCCGGGTTTCCCCACTGTGTGCGCCCCTAAATGACCATCATCTTCCAGGGCCTAACATAAGACAGCCTGGGCACCTATCGCAATACGTCGGGAAACGGCCATGAGCCTGCGGGATAGTCAAGACCACACCCGGAATCTCCTACCCATCGCAGAAAAATATAACAATAAGCACTCCCATGGCCTAGGACTATATCCACCCTGCATTCATTAGCCAGGGGGCTTCACCTCACGAGCGAACTTCCTTTATGATGTCATTTAGAGAGGTGTGTAACAGTAAATTAACATTTACATTTTATCATCATATTCATTACCCATTTCCATTAATCATGAGATTGGTTCTTTTTGTTTAAACCTAACATCATTAAACAACGGGGTTCATTCTAGTTGAACCTATCATCTTTAAACACCTATGGGTTCATTTTATGCGAACCTAACTCCCATCGAACATTATCATTTATTTTACCTCAAATTACAATTCCAGGCTAGGTCTCCAAATGATCGTTATGATCCTAGAAATTCCCAAAGTTCATATAAATTGATAAGCCCATAAGTCTCCAAGTTGGGCATTTAACTTCCAAACTTCTAAAATTTTGAATAAAAGAAGTAATGCCTTAACATTACTTTAAACCTCCCCGAAATAAACCCCAGATGAACCCGTTTCTAGTCCAGGGTAACGACCAAACTCCATAACTACTCTAGAACTCTAAGTTTACTTCTTTAAAGAAGCTTCCTAGGTCCTAATCATAAAGAATAAGGATGAAAATTAAAAGGAAAAAGACCCCAAAACTGCTGGAACCGAATCGATTCGCTCTGAAAGCGAATCGGTTCGGACAAAAAAATTTAGTTTCTGCAAATGCCTAATCGATTCGGTCTTAATCCGAATCGATTCGGTCTTAATCTGAATCGATTCGGACAACAAGACCTGGGATTCTGCATCTATGCGAATCGATTCGCCCAAGGGGCCGAATCGATTCGCCCCTGCGAAAATGCCAAGAATGGCTATGGAGTCTTAAACTCCAAAATTTATCCAACTCCAAAACCAAGCCCAACCGAAATCATTGGCTGCAATTCCTACATCCTAAATCCATCTATCTACCAACCTTAAGCATCATTTATCATCCAAACCCATTTTTAGTGGTTAATACCCAAAAATCCAATCAAAACCCTAACAATTCTAAATCATAACAAATCCATAAATATCAAGACTAATTATTCTACTTAAATCATAAATTTGCAAGTAGATTACTTGCCTCAAGTGTAAGAATCTGATTTGATGAAGAAGGAAGCAACAACAAACTCCAAATCTTCAATCTCTCTCTTTCTCCAAAGCTTTCTTCCTCTCTCTCTTCCTCTCTAAGATAACAATTTGGGGCATAAAAGGAATAGTAAGTCTTAGCAAGATTAAATCGGGCCATAAGTCTAAAATGCCCAACTCTAATAACTAATGCGCGATAAAATAATACGCGATATCACTATTTAAGCCAAAACCAGTCAAAAGTGCCCGAAATGCCAAAATACACTATAGCACTTATTTTGACTGTCACACACCTACCGGGACTAACTACACTATCCAAATTATCATTTGGGAATTTTATAACTCATTTTACTTCCGGTTTCATAATAAACCAAAGTATCATTTTAAATCCTTATGACATAAAAATCACCACATGAACATTTTCTCTACTCACGGGGTAACTATACAACATTTTGGTAAATATTGACCTTGACATAACAAATTAATATTTACTCAACATCTATCATTTTAAAATTAACCACTACACATTGTAAATAAATATAAAGTGGGCTATCAGAAGAGAGGGTTATTACATACTCCCCCCCTTAAGAGGGAAGTTTGCCCCCAAAATTCAGGTATACCTCACAAGAAGAAGTGCGGATGCTATTCCCGCAAGTCATCCTTGCGACCCTATGTCGATTTCTCGACACTACGCTGACTATATAGAACTCATCCCCCAAGGTACTACCAGTGATCCCAAACGTAACTCTACGCTCTAAGATAGCAACCGACTACATCTAATAAGAACCGTCACGTTGCACCTTCTTAAAAAGGAATGTGCCTAAAGGCACCGTCGTATCTCTCGTACTCCCTTGCATGAGAGACAAGTAACAAATTATGAACTTGCCGCCAAATGTTTCGATAAAGCGAGCTAATAGGTCACCGGACCCACCGCAACATTTCTAGGAAAGGTACAACATCATGCGGTGCAAGTTTTCCTTTTTCTACTCGAAACGCTTAATGCCCTTCACAAGCGATACCCACCACAACTCTTAGTCTAATGAGCTCAAACTCCAGATGCCTTCTTCCCGCATCGACTGAGCTCTTTCGTCGGTCTTGGTTATACGAGAGACTCATCCTCTCGCACTTCTAACCAACAAGTGGGGAATCGATAAGGCCTACCATACAAGGCTTCTTCTAAAGCGCCGTCCTAATAGTGAATCGACACAAATTCTTATAGGCGAATTCAACGAGTGGAAAGCATTGTTCCCGACTACTCTTAAAGTTAAGCACGCATATAAGGAGTATATGCCCCAACGTATGGCTTATTCTATTGGTCTGGCCATCTGGAAAAAAAAAATGACAAGATGGGATTAACCATAATTCGCTTCTCATGACTTTTTGGAAACTTTCCAAGAATGAGAAACGGAAATCTTATTCTAGTCAAGACTATAATCAAGGGCACCCCACGCAGTACAACAACCTTACTATGCCCAGCCAATAATACTAGCGACGTACAACTTAGCGCATTTCGTCATTACCTTGATGAACCGAAACGTTAGAATCGCGTGATTTCTCCATACCTGCTTTACTTATGTCCCTTCCGTTCGGGACAAAATTCTCTTAAGGGAACGCACCCCACCCTCAAGATGGACTTCAATTTAAATAGGGGATTATACTCCTTACAAGTTTAAACTTGTGAGGCGCATTAACAATAGATCGATACTCCAGTATTATCACTCCCCATCATGGCAGAGACTTGCTAATGGAATCTACCTTCGAGCTTAACCACGTGGCTCAGGGGTACGAGTCAATTCACCCTTTCATTACCTCCGTAACACTCCACTACGTGAGGCCTCATCTCCTTTGGCCTTAACCACCAACTTCTAGAAATCCTCCCACTTCACATAACATCAAACCAATCCCTTGATATGAGTTCACGCATGACTTAGTCATGGTCAACTCCCAACAACCCTCCTAATCTTACGTCCCATACTAAAAGGCCCTACGTCTAAACAATCCTAAAGTCTATCTACCTATACCCTATCTAAGTCGTACACCTATTGCTAAGTATATCCCTAGTGCCCAAGACCTTTCTCAACTACCGACATCTGCTCAGTTTCGTGCGTGGGACATCTCGCCGAAGCGAAATCCAAACAAGGAACCCTCCCGTTACACTACTACCTCGCGTTGTCAGTCATCGAGGGGTACAGGTCTAAGACACATGTTCGGGACCAAAAGATTCTACAGCTACACACTAACAATTTAAAATAACAACCAAAAAATATATTAACAATCCAAAGTTGACCCTTCGTGAAACCCTAGGGTTATATACCCTATAACATATGCATCTCAATAAATAGCCTTCTATATCAAGGCATAACCCGAAGTCTCAATTCGACTTCGCACCTCGATCTCCCTCACATCGATCGGAGGAGGAAACTATATGCAGCGCTTCTATGTCGCACTTTAATAGCCATTAATCACCCTTCTACGTGATTCTCGGCTAAACTTTCCAATCCCACTTTCAACAATAATTTAATAAAACAAAATAAAATAAAAGGAAAGAATAGCATATCTCCACTCACAATATCGTTAAGTGTTCATGTGGCGGAGTGTCTCACAAAGCGAAATCCAAACAAGGAACCCCTCCGACACATGCCTACTTAACTAGTTGATCATGGAGATAGAGTGTAATACACTTAAGATAAGAGAAAGGAAAGGTGGTATATCTCCACTCTCAACGTTTTTAAGGTTCACGCGTGGAGCGTCTTGTAGGAGCGGAATCCAGACAAGGAGCCCCTCCTATACGCTACCACTCAACTTGTTGGTCGTGGAGATAAGGCATAGCAATCACATACCAATATCACATCATACTCGACCATGTTAAGGACGAGTAAATCGGCCTCAAGCACAATTTGGTAAGAGAATTTCTACATACATACAAACAAAAGAAATGAGCGAACCAATTTCCATAGGACTCTATACTAATTAAAATACTCTCAGCAGATATTATGAAATCTGTAATCTGATAAGAGCTCATAAAACAAATGAGCGCATAACACCCGCATCGAATAACATATAACTCACGTATCTCTGAGTGAAAACTTACCCTCAATAACGGGCGGTGCCGGCAGAGCTGGAGGAAGCATAGCCTCCTGATCATGAGAAACACGCCCACACTGTAGTTGTCCCTGATGCAGAGGAACAACCATAATTGGTACCGGAGGTGGAAACTGAACATATGGCTGCTGCGGATCCCTAGGAAACTGACCCCCAATCATCTGAGGACACTCCTTCTTGAAATGACCTGCCTCCCCACATTGGAAGCGCCGTCCCTTCATATCCTCCCGACTTCGACCTTTGATAATCCTAAACTGGGAAATGCCTCGGTCCGGATGACCTCTACCTCCAGGGCCACCCCGATCTTCCTGATGCAAAGCACCTTGTCCGTGCCTATTATTATTGCCACTTGCAATAAACTCTCCAAGCTTCCCTACTTGCCTCATTTCAGTAGCTTTCTTGCTACCCTGCATATATAATCGATGCTCCTGGCAATGGAGTAAGGCTGCATTCATAACCTCACCAAAAGTCTGGAAAGCTGGGTTACCCAATAAGTGTTTCGGATTCTCCAGTTTAGACCTCCCATAAACTTCGAGATCTTCCTCTCTTCCGGATTCACCTCATCTGGTACAAAACTTGCCAACCGGGTGAACTCCTCTTCATACTCCGCTACAGATCTCTCCCCCTGCACTACATCTTGTAACTTCCTCTTCATCTCCCTCTGAACAGCGGGAGGAAAATACTTAAGATCAAACAAAGCCCAGAACTCAGTGATTGACATGGTGTCTCTTTGCTCTGGGGTGGTCATCGTCTCCCACCAGTGTAACACAGATCCGACAAGCTTAAAGGTGGTAAGGACTCGTTTCTTATCCTCACTGCATTCTATCATTCGAAGGTGACGTTGCATGTTTTTCTTCCATTGATTGGCTTTAACCGAATCCGTGCCTCCCTCGAATTCTGGGGGATTGCCCTTTAGAAAGGACTCCCGAACCCTTTCCCACGGAGTAAGTCCCGTAGGAGCTTGAACACCTGGAGCCCATGGCAATTGTTGGATCACTACGGTCATGGCGGCATTAATCGCTCCAGCCACTATGCTTTCTACATCCGCAACATTAACAGTCCCTTGTAGTGGCGGTGGAGGACCTACTTCCTTCTCTACGACCTTAATACATCTCGCTGGGCGACCTCTCTTAGGAGGCATCTGAGATAGAAAAACAATAGTATTAAAATACTAGTTAATACAACCTACCTTGCAGAAGATAGCAAACATAAGCAACAAGAAGTCCTAGCATTAGGCCCTACATCAAAGAACGCAACGGTAGAACGAGACAAGTCCACACAGATCCTAGTACTCTAGAACCTGATGCTCTGATACCATCTGTGACAACCCGCAATCCGAGATAAGGGGTGGCCAGCCCGATACTCAAACATAACAGGAATCATGGATGGATATCATTCTCAGCATCACAATAATAAACTGAGTATACGGGAAAACCACCCAATAAATCAGAAAACGGGTTGCCAAAAAGTGTAAAAATTTTAAAATGCGGTTACGAAAATTTAAACTAACAACCCAATCTGACGGGCAAGTGGAATTCCAAAAGATAATATATAATACAACTAAGACGAATGTACACAAATGGACCAAATAAGCTGTCGGTCCACAGCTACATATAACGACGTACAACGATATAAATATCTTACATAGTACATTCATTAATCAAATACAAATGTTTGGGACACGCGCCCGAGTGACAAGACCCGATCATATCTAGAATAAGAAGAATGAAAGCGTCTAATACAACGTCCTGTAATAACCCGCAAAACCTTACAGCTCGTCGAAAATGAAGGGAACTTGGGAAGTCAAGTCGGGCGTCCTTGCGGTGGAGCACCTGAGCGGATACAATAATATATATACAACAAGAAAAGTAAACCGGTCAGGGCCGGGTTCTATATAATTACCAGAAGAATAAAAAGCATGATAGATATGAATAGTTATACATGAATGATAAGGATGATAGTATGACATGCTATCTACAAATACAAACAAGAATTGAAAGTAAAGCACTTTAATTTAAAACCCTTCTTTAATAATACAATTTCCATTTCCTTCTGACATTCCTTATTAGGAATAAAACCATTTTCGGTTTAATCAAGGAGTTATAACTTCTATGCATTAATTAAAACTTCCCATTTTATCTTTCCATTCCTCATTAGGAATATCATTTACATCAAGTGCTCTATATGGCACATATATTATTTCCGTGCTCTTCATGGCACATAGCTATGCTCTATATGGCATTTAACATACGCTCTTTGTGGCGTTTATCAACCATCAAGTCCAACTTGATGAAAATATAGTTATATTCATATACATATAACGATATCTAAGACCGCCCGTCCGGGTTTCCCCACTGTGCGCGCCCCTAAATGACCATCATCTTCCAGGGCCTAACATAAGACAACCTGGGCACCTATCGCAAGACGTCGGGAAGCGGCCATGAGCCTGCGGGATAGTCAAGACCACACCTGGAATCTCCTACCCATCGCAGAAAAATATAACAATAAGCGCTCCCATGGCCTAGGACTATATCCACCCTGCATTCATTAGCCAGGGGGCTTCACCTCACGAGCGAACTTCCCTTATCATGTCATTTAGAGAAGTGTGTAACAGTAAATTAACATTTACATTTTATCATCATATTCATTAACTATTTCCATTAATCATGAGATTGGTTCTTTTTATTTAAACCTAACATCATTAAACAACGGGGTTCATTCTAGTTGAACCTATCATCTTTAAACACCTATGGGTTCATTTTATGCGAACCTAACTCCCATCGAACATTATCATTTATTTTACCTCAAATTACAATTCCAGGTTAGGTCTCCAAATGATCGTTATGATCCTAGAAATTCCCAAAGTTCATATAAATTGATAAGCCCATAAGTCTCCAAGTTGGGCATTTAACTTCCAAACTTCTAAAAGTTTGAATAAAAGAAGCAATGCCTTAACATTACTTTAAACCTCCCCGAAATAAACCCCAGATGAACCCGTTTCTAGTCCAGGGTAACGACCAAACTCCATAACTACTCTAGAACTCTAAGTTTACTTCTTTAAAGAAGCTTCCTAGGTCCTAATCATAAAGAATAAGGATGAAAATTAAAAGGAAAAAGACCCCAAAACTGCTGGAACCGAATCGATTCGCCCTAAGGGCCGAATCGATTCGCCCAAGCGAATCGATTCGCTCTGAAAGCGAATCGGTTCGGACAACAAAATTTAGTTTCTGCAAATGCCTAATCGATTCGGTCTTAATCCGAATCGATTCGGTCTTAATCTGAATCGATTCGGACAACAAGACCTGGGATTCTGCATCTATGCGAATCGATTCGCCCAAGGGGCCGAATCGATTCGCCCTTGCGAAAATGCCAAGAATGGCTATGGAGTCTTAAACTCCAAAATTTATCCAACTCCAAAACCAAGCCCAACCGAAATCATTGGCTGCAATTCCTACATCCTAAATCCATCTATCTACCAACCTTAAACATCATTTATCATCCGAACCCATTTTTAGTGGTTAATACCCAAAAATCCAATCAAAACCCTAACAATTCTAAATCATAACAAATCCATAAATATCAAGACTAATTATTCTACTTAAATCATAAATTTTCAAGTAGATTACTTGCCTCAAGTGTAAGAATCTGATTTGATGAAGAAGGAAGCAACAACAAACTCCAAATCTTCAATCTCTCTCTTTCTCCAAAGCTTTCTTCCTCTCTCTCTTCCTCTCTAAGATAAAATTTGGGGCATAAAAGGAATAGTAAGTCTTAGCAAGATTAAATCGGGCCATAAGTCTAAAATGCCCACCTCTAATAACTAATGCGCGATAAAATAATACGCGATATCACTATTTAAGCCAAAACCAGTCAAAAGTGCCCGAAATGCCAAAATACACTATAGCACTTATTTTGACTGTCACACACCTACCGGGACTAACTACACTATCCAAATTATCATTTGGGAATTTTATAACTCATTTTACTTCTGGTTTCATAATAAACCAAAGTATCATTTTAAATCCTTATGACATAAAAATCACCACATGAACATTTTCTCTACTCACGGGGTAACTATACAACATTTTGGTAAATATTGACCTTGACATAACAAATTAATATTTACTCAACTTCTATCATTTTAAAATTAACCACTACACATTGTAAATAAATATAAAGTGGGCTATCAGAAGAGAGGGTTATTACAAAGACTATCTACGGTACTCGTGAGATAGGTGAAATGACGAAAAATATCATAAAGAGACGGCTCAGGATTACTCTCACACGTGTCGCGTGTCAATGGGAAATGACCAAAGTAATTCCGTAAGGGACGTTCTTCGGCCATGTGGAGAGAAGTATTTTTTTGGAGTTTTTAAAATTTTTCAAAATGAGAGAAAATATTTTTGGATTTTTCTAAATTGAAAGAAAAAAATAGTTTTGGATTTTTTAAAAAAATAAAGAAATAAAATATTTTTGTATTTTTGTGAAAAATAAAGGAAGAAAATAGCGGGAAAAATAGGTGGACTCTTGATTTTGAACGAATCAACTAAAATCGACTACCGAAAAGTGAAATTGGACACACACACATCAAGAAGAATTCCTAACTAGCACATAGCTAATTTTTTTCTTTAGATTTAGTGAAAGGATAGTCAAATTTTAATTAAGTCAGCAGGTGATAAAAAATCACGGAATTATCTTTTTGATCGCCTTTGCAAAAATGTTCTCATAGTGGGCTCCCTAGTTAATTGATTTTAAATTTAGTGATGGCTAAGATAGCACAAAATTGGTAAGCGAGTGAGTCAAGTGATGAAATCCCTTCTTGTGAGTGACTGGGTGTAAGTCTTAAAAATTTAATTCATCGCACCATTCAAAAATAAATGTAAGAATAAAATCACACAGGAGCACATAATCACACACAAGAATTGACTCGCTAATAGGAGAGGCACGAGGGCTCAAGAGATGTACCTCCCACGATTTTTAGGGTCTGGGGTGCCGAAAAAATTTGAGCCGACCGAGGGGAGATTACGCCTATTTCAGTCGGCTCCGGGAGTGCTACCGACCCAAGGTAGAGAGACTTCTTTTCCTCGCCTTTGGAAGCCCTCTCTCTATCTTGTCCGATTTCCCTATCACGCTTATCTTCTTTTTATTACAAATTAAAAATAAATAAATAAATGGTGTCTCTATGCACTGTAATACAAGCCAATAATAGAATAATCCTAATACAAGCCTTCTAAAAATATAAAAATGGTACAAAAAATAAAAAAGTACAAAAAATAAATGAACTACGAGTTGAAATTCGCTCCGAGGTCTTCATGCTCCCAAGAATGACAACGACACCATTTGATAGAAAGAACTTTTCGGTATTTATATTTTCGTCGTTGCTTAAAAAGCTCCTCTACTCAAAATATTCAAAATACCTACAAATATATAACAAACTCAAGTGTAGAGCGGTAAGTAAGGATGTCAATCCACATCAAGGGGGTAAAGCGAGGGGAAAATAATTGTAATTCACTTTTATTTTCTTTTTGGGCTTTTTACTTTTCCTATTTTTTTTAGCTTTTCAAATATTAAAAAAAATTTCAAGGGTGAGGATGTGAAATAAGACTAAACTAAATTAAAGATCTAACGACAAACTAAAAAGTGACTAAAATTAAAAACATAGTCTAACACAAAAATAAGAGATAAAGTGAGGTAAATAAATGTGAGAGCAATCAAGGATTGGGACTACACCACAAATTCTAGTTATTCTGATTAATTAATTTAATTATTTGAATTCTCTGAATTTAATATCAAAATTACAAATCAACTCTTGTTGCAAGTGTAATTTTAATAGTAATCTTTTAAAAAATTAAGTTTAACTCCCCCTCAACTCTAGAAAATAGATCTGCACTCCTTTTAGTTAATCACCAGCTAGGATCGATCGATTAAAATTTGTATAAATCATAGAAAATGAAATTAGAGTTGAAATTTAAGGAATAATACCACACTTAAGAAACCCCTATCTCTAGTTCGAATCTAAAATGTGTATTATAACTTAGAATTTTGATTTTCTCTCAAAAATCATTTACCCTCTCTCAAGGCGTAAATTTAAGAGTGGGGGATTAAAATTAATATTCAAAGGAAATTTTTAAGCAATAAAACTAATTAAATTAAAATAATATCAAACAAGGGTTCACCCCACCCATTGAAAGAGGATTTAGCCTAACACAACATCAAACACGATAAACAAACAATTAATAGGCAATTAAAATAAAAGTAGAGAAGAGAACAATCAAATCAAATTTCTTTGAGAAAGTTGAACTCCAATCTTCCAATTTGAAGCATACAATTCCTATAATTGAGCATCCAAGTGATTTTCAATTTAATATCCACTCAATTAAATCTCTTACAAAATTTATCCTAACAAAAATCTAACAAAAAATAATAAAATAAAACTATTTACAAAATGATGTTTATCCTAATTTATTTTCTACACTAAACTATCTCTAACTCTGTCTAGAATTCTCTTGGTTATTTTTATTCAAATGGTCTTGAGTCTTCATTTATAGTGGGCAATGGAGCAAGGGTAATTTTGGAAATTGGGTGTGCATGCGGGAGAGGTGTGTCATGGATTGTGTGAGGTAATGAGAGTGAGAGGGAATAAAAAAATATTTTTGCAATTGAGGGTATTTTGGGCATTGCGGTAAAAGTTGTAGTTGGGGGGGTAATAAGGGAATGGGGTATAAGGCTTACAAGACATGTGATTTAAACATGCGGGTCAATTGTTATTTTTGGCTTGGTTGTAATGGTTTTGTTAACAGGTGATAGAAAACGTGGCTTTGGCTTGGGTCACATATGGGAGGTCGGGTTTGTGGTAGCGGGTGTAGGTAGTTTCGGAGGTTAGGGGTTCGTGTCTGCGGGTTTCTACATGGGTTTTGTAGGTTGAAGAGAGGTCTCGGGTTAATTTGTGGGTTTTTGGGTTTTACGGGAGGTGCGCCGGAGCTTGCCGGCGCCAGGGCAGGCGGCGGTTAGCTGGCCAGAGTCGCGGGTTATGAATGGATATTGCGGGTTGATGGCTTCTGCCTGGGGTGAGGATGATTTTGGTTCATAAATAGGTTAGGTGGGTTTTTCGGTTTTTGGTTTGAAGTATGGGGAGTAACCGGGGCTGCTGGGAAAGGTCAAGGCTTCGGGTTGGTGGGTTGGAATATGGGTGATGAGGAAGGGGTACCGTCGACGACTTTCATTGGAGGAGCTGGCACCGGCAGTTTTGGCAGCTGGTGTAAGGCGGAGACGGGTCTCGAGTTGGTTTGATTTATGTGGTGGTGATTTGAGGATGAGCTGGGGGTGTTGTGCTAATAGAGGTATGAGGTTTTTGGTTACGGTGGTTTTGGTGAGAGGAGAGAGATTGAAAAGGGTGTAGGGAAGAAGATGGAGATAGGTTGTGATAAGGTATAATGGAGGTATAGGGGGATATGGTGTAGGTTAGGATGTGAGGGTGTGTGTAGGGGAGTTAGGGTGTGTGTGAGTGAGTTGATTTGGGTGATGGTGTGTGTTTAATTTGGACCCTAATAAAATAAAACTAACTAATAAAAATAAAACTAATAAAACTAATGAAACTAAAAATCTAAAAATTAAATTCGTATTCTAAAAATAAAATAAAGACTCAATTAAAAATGAAACTAAGAAGAAATAAAAATAAAAAATAAAAAATAAAAATCTATTAAATTAAAAACTAAAATCCTAAGAAAAGTAAAAGCTAATAAAACTAAAAAAATAAATGAAATCCTAAAAATTCTAATCCTAATAAAAAACTAAAAACTAATCAAAATCAATATAAAATAAAATTATACTAATACAAAAAAAATAGAAAAATATAAAATAAAATATAGAAATCCTAAATAAATCTAAAATAAATACTAAAAATAAAACGACTCAAACTAAAAATTTAAGAAAAATAAAAAGGCATAAACTAAACACACACGGGCTTCGGGAAAGGTTTAGGGACAAGTTTAGGTTACGGGAATGGGGAATTAGATCCATTTGATTTACATTTGCCTCGAAATAAAGCTTTGTGAACTGCAAACGCAATGAAGCCTGCACATTGAACATTTACGCGCATAAGACCATTATTGTCAAGAATTAGAAACTAAAATATGTCTATTCGGGGTATAAAATGTACACTTTTGGGTGCTTATCTATAACATGGGAGTCAAGTCTTAGAGGTTTTATAAGCCTTTTGGAGGGGTATTTGTAAAAAAGAGAGGACAAAAGTGAAAACCCTAGGTTCCCTATAATTTAATCTAATTAGAAACCCTTGCTACACTTCCCAACCCTAATTCCCATTTTAGAGAAATAAAGTTAGATTTTGGAGAGAGGAGTTGCTGCCAGATTTGAGGCTCATGTCATTTACTATTCACCAACGGGAAGAGTGGGTCTTGAGGCGATGGTCTTTTGTTGTTCAATATAAAGAGATCATTTAGGTAAAGGATCTATCTCATCCTCTTGTGTAATGCTTAAAACCATAATTCCTATGTGTTTTATTCAATGAGATGACCTCGTGTGATATATTCTGAGTTTTTGGGTTTATGACCATAGAGTTTTATAGCTCATCATATTATGGGTTTAGGGGATGTGGACATTTCTATTCAATGAGGTTTTAGTGTTTTTAGGCTTTAGGACCATGGACATTAACTATTCACCTTAAATCCTTTTTTGGAGAGTTTCTTGTAGGACTTTGGTTAGGGTATATGCATTCTTGCGGATGAGTAAACATTCTCAAAGTTAGGGTCTATGCATTCTTGCGGATGAGTAACTTTGAGAATGTTTATAACAAACTCGTGAGATTTTAGTATGATTTTCACCTGTGATCTTTAAGTAATTGAGTAATGATATTTACGTTTAAAAATTGTCATTTTACTAAAATACCCATATTTCTTGAAGATCAAGAGTTCTAACTCCTTCTTTGAGGCCGTGAACTTTTGGGAAGAATTGTACTATGCGTAATGGGTGATTGGAGATGGGATTCGATGCTAAGGTCATGACCCTATTTGTCCTGATCGAGGTATTATTGTCTAGTGAGGGCTTCCTGTATAGTACTTGAAGTTTAAAACAGTTAGTCCTAGGGAGATTGTACCTGGATTAACTATGGGTCTTGTACCTTAGCAGAGCTCAGATAAAGTAACAGCAAATTATGAATTTTCCATTCTAGAGGTCGAAAGGAACGGAGGTCATGGCCTATGCATGACTGGGTTAAAACACACCTGTAATAAGGCCTATGATAATGATATGTCAAACTTCATAAAATAAAGGCCGCATACTCTGATGATGAGGCTGAAGCCTTTTTTATAGGCCCTGACATGTAAGTTTGTCCTAATATTAGATGTTTTAAATTTTACCCACATGAGAACAAGTGATATAACACCGCGACCTAATAGGTCAAGGCCACGTGGCATTATAGCCCTAGAGTCCACCCACCACTCACTAGTATTTCCCACCAAATTGACTTTAGAATCCACACCTGAAAGACTTAAATCGGTAATATCGTCTTAAAGGTTCTTAACCTTAGTGACATTAACATGTGAAGTCTTTTGTTTCTTATTCCCACAAGTGTTGCTCTTATGGAAATCTTTAGCACGATGTCATTGTTTGACACATACAAATCATTTTCTATTAAACTTCTTAAAGTTCCCACCTTTTGATCCTTCGAAAGGACCACCTTGGTTCAAACGTTTTCTCTTCTTATTGTTATAACTTTTCCCTTCATCCACAACATGTTCTTTGAATTCCATTGGATTTCAAGTTTTCTTCTCAGATGCAAGATTCTTCGCTTATATCCCCAATCTCACAATCAAGTCGTCAATCCCCATTTCGTTACGTTTATGTTTAAGATTTTTTTTAAAATCTTTCAAATATGGTGGTAAATTTTCAATCAATGCGGCCATTTGGAATGATTCAATCAATTCTATTTTTTTAGAAAACATTTCATGATAAATTGGAGCTCTTGTACATGATTCATAACAGTCTTTGAATCAACCATTTTAAAATCCAAGAATCTATTGACAATGAATTTTTTCATTCTAACATCTCCTGTTTGGTATTTTATCCAAAGACTCTTATACCTATTTAGTTGTTTAATACGACTATAAACATCATACAATGTGTTTTTACACATTGGCGACTATATAATTCTTGTCTAGAACATTAGAATATTTCCATATATTGACAACAACAATTACTTCCTAGTCAGTGTCACATTCTTTCAAAGTTGGTGCATCTTCATGAAGAAATTTATCCAAGTTCAAAGTTGTGAGATAAAAAACATTTGATGTTGCCAACATTTGAAATTAATCTTTTTGAAATTTTCAGGCTTTTCACTATATCCAATATTTATTGGTACAATCGCAATAGGAAAATCAGAAGCTATATCTATTTTTTAGCATAAATTATAATAAATGTATAACATGATATATAAGTGGACATATCATATATCTAAATATAAATCACACAATTTTTATTGATCATATATGTGTGTGTGTGTGTGTGTGCATATATATATATATATATATATATATATATATATATATATATATATATATATATATATATGATTTTTTTTTAGAGAAGAGGGACAGAACCACCACACATATTATTAATTATAGGAGAAAAAGCCTCTCCAAGTGGCACAACAAGCTCATGAAAACTTTGGGAGAGACAATAATCAAAAGCTGATGAAAGATAAATTTGGGGTTTTATAATAACCCCATTACAAAAGAAATCAAATATAAAAGAAACTAATTTTATCTAACTTGAAAACACCTCTGACCATCTTTGGAAGATCCCTCACCTCTTCATAGATTTGAATCCCTTTCAAATTAACTCCAACATTGGCAAGGCCATCAGCAACCATGTTTGATTCCCTATAACAATGGCCTATTAAATAATTAAATTCAGACAAATCCAAAATAATTTTGTCAGTGAAAGATTTAAGATGCCAAGGAGGTCTCCAATCCCTAGTAATCAACTTCAACACATTTAATGAAATAAATTAATATCAATGCTTAAACTTTTAAGTTCCATAGAGGAGTTAGAAGCATACTCTTCTTCTTTAGCCAAAGCGAAAACCATGTCACCCTTGGTATTTCTCACTATACCTCCCATACCTCCTTTTCTTGGATTTCCTTTGATAGCCCTATCAATGTTAAGCTTGAATCTACATTCAGTTGGAAAATTCCATCTAACTTTAAGAAGTTTTATTGGTTTAGATCTGAATTGCGAACCAAGAAAGTCCTTTATTCCTTGGGAAAATCGAAATCTCTTGTTTAAAACAATTGACATTTCCATAAGTTAGAAATCAGAGACACAATTTGATTCTTCACAACACTGAAAAGGCATTTAATGCCTTCAAATAAAGCTTTGTTTATAGCCTTCCATATTTCCCATACCACGATAAGAGGAATTGATTTATCCAAGAATTGTTCTGAATCAGAAATACCTTCTTGCAGCCACCAACTAAGAAGAATTGTAGACATATTATTCCTATCCATCTTTACACCCATTAAATTTGAAAAGAAGTCCCATAATTTTGAAGCCACTGAATAGTTAATAAATAAATGGATTACAGATTCTTCTTTTGAGTTGCATAAGTGACATCTGAAGCCCATTCTAATTCCTAGTTTTTTAATATTTTCATGAGTGGGAATACAGTTATTTAATATCTGCCACAAGTTTATAGAAATTTTCATTGGAATTTTAGCATCCCAAATGATGCAATGGACTATAAAGGATGGGTAGTGGATCTTGATACAATCATATGCTGAGGATAGAGAGAATTTACCTAATTTTTTTTGTCTTCCAAAAAAAATTATCCTCTAAAATCTCCATTTTCTTTAAGCAATCTTCTTCGACTCGCATCATATTCTTTCAGGTATGAGATCCTCCAAAAAAATTCGCGTGCCAGTTCTTGTATTTATTAATAAAGAATTTAGAACACAAAGAGTCTTTAGATATGAATTTCCAATACCTCTTCATACAAGCTTCCTTAGCAAGCATGCCAAAATCATTAAATCCCATCCCACCTACATTTTGATCTTTGCATAGAATAAACCAATTCTTCCATTGAAATTTCCAGCCCTGATCTTCATTACCTCCCCAAAAGAATTTATTTAACGTCACATGGATTTTCTTAATCACCATCTTAGGAGGGTTAATGGAAGTTAAAAGATATAAAGGGATCGAGGATAAGACATGATTAGTGAGAGTAAATCTTCCACCAATAGAGAGAAATTTAGACTTCCATCCTGCTATTTTTCCTCTCAAAGAAGAAAAATAGAATCATAGTATAAGACCTTGTTTATTCCTTTAAATAAAGGGAAACCCAAATATTTGAGAGGAAGGTCTTTAGAATTCAACCCCAAAACTTCATCTACCTTTATTTTGAAACTCAGCGGCTTCTTGGCATGAACAGAAAAGGAACTTTTAGAAAAATTAATTTTCTGGCCTGAAGTCGAAGAATAGCTATAAAGGAAAGATATAACATTCTTTAAACTTCTGTTATCCCCCTGCAGAATATTACAACATAATCTTCAAAAGCTAGGTGGGAAATCACAGGGATTCCACTAGGCATATAGAAAGGCTTAATGAGTCTTTTTTCCACTATAATCTCCATACCTCTGCTTAAATACTCTGCTGCAATTATAAAAAGGCTTGGAGAGATTGGATCCCCTTTCCTGATCCCTCTATTAGACATGAAAAATCCAGTAGATTGACCATTGATTATAATTGAAAACCAATTACTGGAAATGCATCTCCAAATTAAATCAATGAACCTTTGTCCAAAACCAAAACCTATGAGAACTTTGATTAGGAAAACCCAATGAAGTCTATCATAAGCTTTCTCCATGTCCAATTTAATAATGACATTCTCTCCATGGATTTTCTTAACAATATTGTGAACCATCTCCTGAGCTAGCAACACATTATCTTGGATAGTAAATCCAATTTGATTTGGTGAAATGATATCAGGAAGTATCTTTTCAAGTCTTAAACATATGATCCTTGAGATAATCTTATAATAGAAGTTGCATAGACTAACAGTCCTAAACTCACCATAAGATTTAGGATTTTTAACTTTAGGAATCAAGACTATGGATGTTGAAGACCAACATCTAAGAAAGTCCGCACCTGCCAAGAAAGCATCAATTGCAGAGCATAAATCCTCCTTAGTAATAGTCCAACACTTCTTAAAGAAAAGACCTCCAAAGTCATCAGGACCTGGAGAGGAGTCTGAATCTATGTTTTGAATAACTGACCACACTTCATCCTCACTAGTAAAGATTTCTAATTCTGAATTTGAATCTACAGAGATGAGTTTAGGGATAAAATCTTCATTAAAATCATCTGACAAAGACTGAACTGTAGTTAATTGAGATTCAAAGAATTTGACAATCTGGTTTTTAATACCCTACTTGTCTTCAATCATATCTCCATTATCCCCTTTAATCCTATGAATCAATAGTTTTTGGTGTTTCTCTTTAGTACAAGAATGAAAGAATTTTGTATTTAAGTCCCCTATATTCAACCATTTGACTAAAGATTTTTGCTTCCAGAACATTTCCTCAATTTGTACAGAAGATCGAAGCTAGCCCTGCATTGATTCAGAGCCTCTATATTTACCTCTGATCTCACCAATTCATATTTGAGCTTTAATTTCAATATCTCATCTTATAAGTCCATCACTTCTTAATTCACATTCTTAAATGATTCCCTACTCCAAGATTTTAGCACTCCTTTAAGCCTTTTAAGCTTAATAGAGAAATTCCACAAGCCTATAGAATCAGTGTTAACACTCCAAGAGTCTGTAACAATCTTTAAAAGGTCTAGGTGAGAACAACAGAAATTTAGAAACTTGAATATAGTGTGGAATTCATCTTCTTTATTCTTAACTTATAGGAGGAGAGGAGAATGGTCTGAGGCTGTTTTGTTTAGGTGCTGGACATAAGAATAGGGATGGATAAGCTCCCATTGTGTATTAATTAAGGACCTATCAAGTCTAGCCATAATCAGGTCTACTTCACCTCTATTGTTATACCTGGTATTGTTACACCAGGTATACCTCGTCCCCTGTTACCTTAATTCTTTTACGCCATTGTCTTTAATAGCTTGAACAAAGTCTCCTACAGCTGAATACATTAAAATCTCCCATTACAATGTGAGGAGTTGAAACCATCCCATTAGCTACATCAATCATATGAGTCCACAGAGGTCAGCTCTCAATTTTAGAACACTTGGCATATACAATTGAAACACAGAGATGGTCTTTCAGATATGGATGAGAAATTAAAACTGACAACAATTGATCATGATCCACCTTTACTTGAGTTCGAATATTAAATCTCCATAGTAGCCAGATTTTCCCATTACAGTTACTAATCCCACCTTCGAAACCCCATTTCACCTTAAAAGATTCCAACTTATCCATTTGAACTTTTGTCTCCAGCAAAGATAATAAAGGAATTTTATGAACTCTGCAAGGTTTATTGATTCTTCTATTCATAAATTTCTTTCTAACTCCTCTAATGTTCCAGACCATAAAACTTAATATGGATGACTGAGAATTGGGATTCGATGGTACCTCTTGCTAGAGATCTAGTGACTCTGGTATACGTAGGGTATTTTTTCCTCTGCTTTGTAGTTACATTTCCACTACTGATAGGAGTCTTTTGAATTCAAGGCAGATCTTCATTCTTGTCCCTGCACTTAGAAAGCTTTTGTTCAACTGATGTAGAGAATTGTAGAAACTCCTCAATCATTAGAACATTGAAATCATAATCCTCTTCACCATCGGATAAATACATCTTCTGGTTTTATTTTGTATGTTCACTAACTGACATTTCAGTTCCTCTAAGGGATAGAGATCTTTGATCCACTATATCTTCTTCATCTCCTCTTATGTCTTGATTCTCGATATTGCCTATTAAGTCTTCAGTCTTCTTCAATTTTCATTTTGTTTTCCTCCAATGAGTTGGCACAATCAAAGTAGATATCTGGTTGTTTGGCTTCTCCACAGCATTCAATATTTCACCATCTTCTACTGCTGCTTCAAAAGGTCTGTGACACCTAACCAAATTAAATACCGGGGGATAACTCCTTTATTAAATTAAATCAAGGTGAACAGTTGGTTCATTCTTAGCATCACTGTCGAAAAATAACTTTTCCAATTTAAACACCCTAATTAATTAAGCTAAGTGTCAAAACCATTTTTAGACATTACTTTCCAAATTTTTTTTATAAACCAAGATTTAAATCTTTATAATAATTCAATATTAAAGAATCACACCACAATTATCCTGGAACATATAATCCAAATAATTTAAACATTCAACAACTAAATCCCAACATTTAAAACTTAGAGTAAAACATCCAGACAGTAATAAATCCCAAAGTGACAATACTAGAAATAAATGAATCACAATGTCCAATAAAACAAATGGATAATGGATAATGGAAACGGGCGACACATGCCCAACTGAATAAATACGCTAGGAGTGGAATCAAATAAATGAAGTCGTCTAAGCAAGAGGTCTGCAACTCCCACCTAAGCTGCAGCGCGTTCCTTCCAAAGGATCCTACGCAAGACGCCCCTATGGCTGGGCACCTGTAATATATACATACATATACAAGAGAGAAAGGAAAAATAGAAACAGGTCAGAGCCCGATAGTGTAAATGATTTAAAATTCGTTTAGCAAGTATTTAAAATGTTTACAGGCCAATGCAATAACATATTAGTGCGGAACTCTCTTGAGAAATTCTCACATCTCTCCTAATGTGCACGCCTATCGTACTAATCTTCCCAACAGTTTAACTTATCTTATATCGCACTAATCTTCCCACTGGTTTAATTTATCTTAGGTTACTCATAATATTTAAAACTGAACAATATAATTGTTTAAGAGGAAATTTTCATTCAGTAGCAAAGCTCTCATTTTAACTTTATTTCTTAATAAAGTTTCATAGTGTCATATTATACTTTTCAAAACAAGTATTTCCAATTTGAAGTCATTATTCATTTCTTACTTACCATAACACAGTAGGCAGTTCCAAATTTCAGAATTTCATATATATATTAAATACTCGTATAATATATATATATTCTAACAGCACTCCACATAAAAATTATGGTGCGGGCATACTCTACTATCCAATCCCCGTATCACTCGTACTAAGGGAAATACACGTTCAGAATCACTCTTGAACTATATTAATACATACACAAACAATATTGAGGCGAAGCATAGTTTCTAAGTCCAAGAGGTCAGCACATATCCTCGCGTCTCTTAGGACCGTGACTATCTATTCGATAGCCTGTACCTAGGATTCCTATCTTCTTGGGTACGAGTCAATATCTCCCATAAAGATCACATCGAGATAAGACTGTCCCAGCGCGATAACCTCAGGGATAGCAAGTAGCGCAGGCATGGTTTTCACACGTATATAGTATATGCATAAACACAATCATATAAATATACTACTTTTACCATATCAAATTTAGGTTCATCTCATAACTCATAATTATAATATTTATCCTTATTTCTCATTATTTAGTTATTACATATAACCGTTCGTCTCTTACTTTAATTGAGGGATTAATCCAACTTACTGTGTAACACTCATGGACTCTATCCTCCCAAGTGTAGAATTCAGTAGGTACTCATCTAATTTCCAACGTAACTATCTTACACGTCTCTCCATTTAATACATAATTTCATCATCCCTTATATGTAAACATCCCAAAGATACAACTCTTGTCTTACATTCAAGGTCTCATAATTATTTAAAAGTCCTACTGGTCTTCTTTATCTCCCAAAACATTTTAATAAGGGTGTCTAAGGATTATTTCTCATTAAATTGAATTCAACTATTTAAAAGGGGAAATATGAGTCTGCCAAAAGAGGTTGATCGATCGATGGCAGGAGCTCAATCGATCGATGCATCGATCGATCGACACTCCTGGTTCGATCGATCGATCAAACAGGTATGCGAATTCTGCAGATTAACAGTTACGGGTTTCATAATCCAACCTCAATCAATTCCATATTTTTCACACCCAAACTCCCTAAAATTCGTACTACAACCAGTATACACCCATATTATACATCTTCTACGTAAAGCATGCAAATTTACATCAATAATTATGGATTAATAGGCCAAAAACTCATATAAATCTCAAGAACCCTAGAATTTCTTTAACATGGTTCTAATCAGTATTTTTCCAGAAATTTCTACTCCTAATTCATCATAAATTCGTGGTTAAGCCTCTACATGTGAAGGGGTTTCCATATTATCATTCAAATCATTACTACATGTGATTTTCCTATCTCCAACATGGATTTTTCTTCTACCAAACTCATCCTAATCACCCTAGACTAACATGAACGATGCATTAAGTAAAATAAGCAAGATAAATACTTGCCTGGAAATTTCAGAATTCTGATTTGTGGACGATTTTGGTGTGGTTGCGTTCCCCGTCGCGCGATCTACACGTTGGTGCTGGTGGCGGTGCAATCGGGTGACTTTTTGGCTTTGGATTGCTTGGAAAGCTTTTTCCTTCCCTCTCCTATGGCCGTTCTAAAGTTTTTGAGTCTGATAACCCTAAAGGGATATTCTAAATGTCTGATATAGCCTAATAATTTTCGTGGGTTTAATTACCCAAAAATGCAAAATGTCCAAAATGCCCTCCCGGGGTGCTAAATAAGCCTAAAAATGCCCCAAGACCCAAACTAAACCCCCGAGTACACTTTTCTGACTATCTCGACCCTTTCGGACACGTTGGCACACTCAAAATGACCATACGGATAACTTAAAAATATTTCACTTTTATTAATCAACATTTATTCCCGACGCGACACAGGCGCATCCCGACTTAAATTTCCAAAATTGTCATTCTATTCACTCGTGACATTTAATAGAACCAATATTATATATTAATTTGTCATTAGTAATATTCAACAAATTTTCCATAATTACTAACTCTCATCATGTTAATAATTATAACATAATTAATTTCTGGATTTATATTAAATAATTAACTCACATTAAATTTAATAAATCCCCAAATTAATATAGCATAAAAATACGGGGTATTACAAGGTCTATCTATGATTTCAACAAACATTTCTTCGCCATCTAATTCAGTCTCCTTATTTACTTGGATGAATAATTTCTTCGAATGGATTGGATTTAGGATATGGTTTTCTTCAGTAACAATTTGGGTCTGTTGCTTATTCTTATCTGATCTGGAAGCATCTTCAATTGGTAACATATTCTTCTTCATTCGATATTCCATAGTCTTATCCTTCACATTGAAAGTATCTTTCATCACATTTTTGTTACTTTCTTTCTTTGACCCCCCTTCAATGACTTTAGAATTAAACATACAATTCTCCTCTAAATGGCCTTTCTTGTAGCAACACATGCAACATTGAGGCATATTTTCCACTAGCACCTCCTGCCAGAATCCATCATCTCCACACCCGATCCAAATTCTCCTTGTAACCTTTATTTATGAGGTCCACCTCCACACATACTCTAGCTAGGCTTGGTCTGTTAATCTCCATAGTAGAGGTATCAAGTTTTAAAGGCTTTCCAATTAACTAGGTAATTGAATATAATGAAGGTTTGGAAAATAAATGAATTAGTAGCTGAGGAAAGGTGATCCAAACTGGGGCTATACTTATTTCAACATCAAGCCTAAAATTGATGGTCAATTTAAAAATCCTCATTGGATATTTCCCTATATACCATGAATCTCGTAGCCACATACGGGAATAATCTTCTTCACTATTCAATCGAATTAAGACATGTTTTTGATCTAACAAACCAATACTAAATGCTGTTTTTATTGAAAAAGTTTGAAATACCTTTTTGATCACTTCCATTGGAGGCCTCCCATGCGAAAATTTTCCAACAAGGGGATGCTTGAAAGGCCGTGCTAATGTTTCCATTTCTTATTTGGAATAAATTACCGCAGCCTCTCCTTTGTAAGTGGTTGGTGTTTTCATTTCAACATTCACTTATATTGAAGAATTATTAGCCACCACTGAAGCAAACGACTTCTTCCAAACATTTGGTATATCTGGAGGTTTAGGATCCTTATTAGGAATGCTTGACAAGTCTGCCATGCAAACCCTAGTTACGGTTTACATGAGATAGATAGATAGATAGATAGATAGATAGAGAGAGAGAGAGAGAGAGAGAGAGAGAGAGAGAGAGAGACTTAAGGAACTATAATAAATAATAAGAAATATTAACATTTTATAAATATTGAGTTAAACGTTAATAATTCACACGCAATAACACTAAACTATTTTTTTAAATGAACAAAAAATATTTTTTAACACAAATTATTAAAAACTGATTCTATAATTAATTACTAAGAAAAAAAATCATTATGGTAAATAATGTAATCACACAGTTTAAAACCCCAAAACTCCAACATTTTCTTAACCACTAAAAGGAATTAGGTTTTAAAGAAAACTGAAAGAGTAATAGAGAATGATAAAAGTTTAAAAAATGAACAAAATAAGATTCATTTTAGTGGGAGATGGATAAGATATTTCCATACTTTTATTAGTTTGGGTTTTAACTCATTAAATCACATATATAATTAAAAAACTCTCAATTTGAAAAACAGAGTGACGAATGGATTTTTTAAGGCATTTCATATGCATAATCAATCTATTATTATATTTTATTTTATAAAATAAAGTATTATTTGTTCATAATTTTTTTTAATACGATAGAACATAAACAATAATCCCACAAATATTTATTTTGAATAAAAAATAAATTTACTTACTCTAATTTATAATATTTTGTCAAAATTAAGAAACTACAACTTCATTGATGCAAATCTCAATAAACTAATTTTTTCATATACTCTTTTTACTATATTGTTATAGGGTGTAACTATTAATATTCATTCATCTTTTGATATCATTGCACTCCACATATGTTGAAAATGATCATACAAATGCCAATTATTTTTTGATAGAGTATCACGAAAATTAATTTTATAGTGACAAAGTCGAGTAATGAACTTATATTTGATTTACTAATAATAAAAAGATTACAAAACAACGACACATCAAAGAAATTAGTAATTATTTCTGTTTCTTAACTCTTTTGTAGAATAATCAATAGATGTCTAGACGCTCATTTTATATTGATCATGTTTTATACAAAAAAGTTATACAACTGCAGCGACTAATGGGGACTAAAAAGCTACTAGAGTTTATAAAGTTAGTCCTAGAAAAATTCAAAACCTAAATATCTCTTGCACAAAAAATAAAAAGTCATCAAACCTACACCCTGACCATCTAGAGTACGGGAGAATGGAACCTCAAGTGTAATATTTTCTTATCTATTCCAATTAGAGATAGCGACAGGGCGGGTTCGGGGTGGATTTTCAAAAACCCTAACCTGCCCCATTTAAAAGAATCTTAATCCGCCCCGCCTCGCGACCCATGCCGGGTTTATCTCTAAGAGCCCCGAGTCCGTTTAAACTTTTTTTTCATGAACCCGCCCCGCCCTATCTAAATTTTGTGGGTCACAATCTGCTTGTTTATTTTAGAATGCTAAAAAAATCAATATCTATATATTTTGTTAATACCAAAATAATTCAGCATGCCTATAATTGTCAAGGTTAAAATTTCATCATCACTTATATATTTCAACATTAAAATGAAGAAGCACCTATAGATCTCAACATTAAATTTTTAACATCACCTAAATATTTTAACATTACACCAACATGTCTCTAAAAATTCAGCATATCCATAACAAAAAGTTATATAACATAATAAAGGTTCCAATACTCTCAAATACAAGCTCACAAAATATTCAAATAGAGAGGACGAAATTTTAAGTAACACAACATAAAAATTTATTCAAGTGATCTCCACGAACTTCAACATCATCCTCATATCATCAACTCTTCAAAACCTGAAAAGGTAATATTTTCCAACATTTTAAAAAGACAATATCAGTACAATATGGATAAATTGAAACATAATTTAATAATATTTGCAATATTTTGACTAATAAAAAGTTACCTTAAGCCTCCATTGGCTCGAACTGTTCATCACAAATCATAGACCTCGAGTCGATGGTAGAATCTTCATTAGCAAAAATGCAATTCAAATATAAACAAATAAATACCTTTTTAGTAAAAAAAAGTTAAGAAAGATAAACAACTACCATGAATATTATTAGTAAAATAAATAAACAAGTACCTTGAATATTATTCCACAACCAATCATATGTACACATCAAAGCCCCTAAAACACTCGGACTAAGTCGATTATGGTGAGCACTAACCATTCTACCACTTGTGCAAAATGCTGACTCGGATGCGATGGTTGATAGTGGAATAACCAATATATCTCGGGCAACGCATTGTAATGTTGGATATCGAACACCATTTTCCTTCCACCAATTTAGAATGTCAAAATCCGAAGTTCATTGAAATATATTTTCCTCCAAATAGTGATCCAACTCCGACTTGAAATTCGCGCATTCGGACATACCGCTAACAAGTTAATCATATTCTGAAAGAATATTGACATTCTACTCTCTATTTACGGATTCCGAGCAACCGACTAATGTAACCCACTTACCCCACTTTCATGTGGTGTGTTATTACCTACTTTAACCCTACTTTGGTACTCAATTATTAGGTCATGACAAGCTACCCATACGCTCTCAACACATGAATCAAACTCGTCACCATAAATTTTTAGAAGAACATGCTCTAAAAATTTCATTTTATTCCTCGGATCCAAAACAATTACTATACCAACAACCAAATGACACTCACTCCAATACTTATCAAATTTCTCTAGCATACTTAGCGCCATTATTTTAATCACGTCACTGGGACAGCCACACCAACTACTCAACGCCAATTTAATATCACAAACTTTTGGAAACAAATAATTTGAAGTGGGATATTTAATGCTAGAAAAACTTCGGCGATTGAAAAAAAAGTTTCAACCTCCAACATATTTCTTTCACTAAGGACCATTCATCCTATATAGGCAAAAAAAATGTAATGTCTCTCACATTTTTTCAATCATGGAAACACATTCTTATAACAAATTATTGTCTCAAGCATCAAATAAGTGGAGTTTCACCTAATTTTGAAGTCTAAGCACAATTTCTTAGCACGTGAAATTTTTAGTTGCCGTGCAGCCTCCTCAAATTTTTCTTCCCTACTTTGAGTGGATATCCAAAATGCTACAGTATCACGAATTTAGAAACAACTACTACAATTATGTATAAACCATCCTTAACAATAAGATTTAATTTATGAGCATCACAACACATGTGGAGCAATTTTGCTTCCAACAAAATTGAATAATTAACAACAAATTTTTCAACAAGATTACCCATCAGGGCGTCATTGGTGGAATAATTGTCTACGATAATAGTAGACCCAATCCTATCCAAATTCCAATCTAACAAACAATCCATCAATACTTCACATAGAACATCTTTCGTATGTGTCGAAGGCACATAAACAAACCTAAAAAATTATTGAAATGAACATATTATATTGATGACATGACATGATTAATTAACAAAAAAAAAAGAACTTAAAAAAAAAGAACATACCCTATTGCCATACTTTTCAATCTCCATTGATCATCCACAAAGTGCTCTATTAAAGCCATGTACCCACTTTTTGCCTCAATGACCACATATCCATAGTAATTCCAACACAAGAAGAAAGATGATCAAATAACTTGTAAGAGTTTGATTTCTCCGATTGATACATTTTTAATATGTCACCTTTTATGGTGTTTCAAGTTACATTTTTAAAAAGAGGTTGGAGGCTGCTAACAAACTTTCTAAATCTAACATGATCAAGAATACCGAGAGAATATTCGTCTAAAATAATTGCACTTGTAGGTTCTTTTCTATATAGATCTTGATCAAATGTAAAATTACCGAATTGAACTTTCACATCAGATGTTTTTTTAGTATAAATTTGAAATTGATCACGAATATCGACATTTTTTTTGCACACCTTATTAAGTGCATACGTAAATGGCTAGTTCCATTTGTACTTTTGGCCTTAAGTCTTATATGCCAATGGTGACATATTGCAAAAGTACCCAATCCATATTTAACTCTTTCAAAATCCTTCCAAACAGAAGATGAGAATTTTCTTTTTCTTGGAGAAGATGGAATAGTTGCCCCACCTTTACCATTTATTTGGATAGATGGGGTGGAGCTAGGTGTTGGAGTTGATTCAGTTTGTGTACTGAAAATAGTGTTTTCACCTTGAATTTATTGACTCATTTTTTATGTATTACTATTTTATTTGTAACTGAATAAAGCAAAAAAATAAGAATCAATCCAAATCAATAACTCTGAACGTTTAATAATTCCAAATAGTGAAACAACCAACACTATCAAAAAAGTTCTAAACATTAAAGCAAAAACATTGTCTAAAAAAATTCAAAATATTTAAACAACACTGTAAAAAAAATTCGAACTTATAAATCAACAACACTGTTAAAAAATTCAAAACAATTAATTCAACACTGTAAAAAAAATATTTATTGGTTGGAGATCTACTACTGCCTTCATCGCGGTAGATCTACTACTGCCTTAACTAGAGTTTATGCTCGACCGGAGATCTATTACTGTCTTGGCTGGAGTTTTAGCTTGACCAAGATCTAAGAGAAAATGAGATGAGTGGTTGGATAGTAGACGACTACGAATCTTCTATCTAAGTCATTGTAAAGAAAATGAGGGTCTTTAGTTTTAGTTTTAGTTTTAGTTTTTGTTTTAGTTTTAGGGTCTTTAGTTTTAGGGTTTCTTAAGGGTGTATATATGTGTGTGTGTTTTTTTTCGAAATTAATATACATATAACTGGTATTTATATAGGTATGAGTTAAACGGGGAGGGGATGTTTTATTACAGTTAACTCCTAACCCGCCCCATTTCATAAAAGTTTTTTTTTTAAATCCATAACCGCTCCTAGTTCATTAATCGGGTTTAAAAGCCTGCCCCATTAGGGGAGGGGCGAGGCAGGTCTCTCACGAGTCGAGTTAAATAGCCATCCCTAATTCCAACCCCTCTTACTTAGGCTTCCACTAAACAACACACCAATCTAAAACCACATCCCCTTGCATCTTTAAATTCTAACTACACCAAAAGAACACAAGAGAGGATGCCTCTTGCATCCGCTTTTCCTAATGACTTGATTTCCATCAACATCGTGCCTAAATGACTTCCCATTAATAGACTTTTTGAATTCATGACAACATGAGTTCAGTTCGACAGTGAGTTGTTTGTTGTTTTCAGATCTGAATTTTTTTGTTCTTTTTTTCTCTCATTGTCGAATAGTTTTCAGAGCTAACGATTTTTAAATTCATTCTAAATTCAAAAGGATATTGTTTGAAGATTACAAATACTTTATACTAGGGGTGCACACGGGTCGACTAGGTTCCATTTCGTTTTGAACCCAGAACTAAAACTAGGGTTGATCGATTCCATAATTTTAAAATACGAACTAAACCAATTTTATCAGAACCGAACAAATTTGATCCAATGGCTTTTGAGTTGATTCGGATCGTTATTCAATTCCAAAAATATATTTAAAACAATAATTTTCCTCTAATATAATATAAAAATATATGATAAGCAAAACATTATAAAGGTAATTCAAGTCCCCAAAGTCAAAATTAGTATAAAAAATTTAAATTACAGAAAAATCGTGACATATTTCATATAGATAAATCTTCGAAAACATATTGGGATCAGATGAATTCTATTTCAATTTAGGATCTTGGTTTGGTTTCAAATTGGGTCGGTTTAAGACTTGGTTCGGTTTGGGTTTGTGTTGGAACCAAGAACCAAAACGATAAGATCGGTTTAGCATTTTTAGGAACCGAAACCGGACCAATAGGAGAAAAAAACAAAGCAACCCAACCCAATACGTCCGATTTTTTCAATTTATCGATTTTTCAGGTTCCGATGAACACCCCTATTTTACACTGAAAATATAAGTTTGCATTGTAAAATATAAAAGATGAGTTTGCAATATCGACGCGGCTAAAGGTCTAATATTATTTCGTAAATTTGTAACACGAGGGTAAAATTGCTATTTTTAAAAAAATCAAACAACTTTTATTGAGGACAAAAGGTGGGAATTATGTAAACATAAATGAAAGAACATGTAATTAACAATTTTATATGGATATATAAATTTAGCATATGAATATCCAATTCGATATGTTATTTGTTCTTTAATAATACAAATGTTATGTATTATACATTTAACGTTAGGATCTTAGATCAACATGATTATCACATATAATTATGAGGAATACAAAATGATATTATAATGACATACCTCCATCGTGTCACAAATAGAAAGATTGACAGAGTAGTCGACCTTAGACATGTCCGATCGGACTGAATTTCAGACCAAGACTTCCTCTTAATACGACAAGAACATATTCTAATTTCAGCACGTTCCAATGGTTGGATATGATTCTATAGCCAAAATAGTATTCCCAAATAAACACTTCTTTGGATTTATCTCCCTTATCCTATAATTACATTATGTTGTCTTTTTTTTTGTGTCAGAATAATGGGAATAAGTCACTTATTTATAGGCAGGGACAGGACCCAAATCTCCAACAGTCACTTAATCTTAACCATCCATCAAGGTAGATAACCAAGAGTCATTTTGACTCTTGGTACTTGGAGTACCCTTTCATTAACCAAAGTGACTTTTAGTATTAATCTAATATGGATCATATTATGTAGAATTATTCTTTAAAATAATTCTAACATTCTCCCACTTGGCCTGTAATTATCATAAGGCGCGCAATAATCTTTGTGCCATACTTAAGTGGTTTTTCATAAACACCTTAATCAAACAAATAATTAATGCGGGTCATGGCACTCACATACTAATTCAAGAGCATGATCGCTTCCATGTACCGCAATAGTAATAATTCATCCAATAAGGTCCATAATCGGGTTATTCAATAAATGTCTAATAATGTCTTATATAAAGACTATTTCTGTCACATTCATCAATTCACATGCATATAAACTTATATTGCATGACAGAAATCGAAATGTTCAGAATACACTTTAATCGATATAAAGTATAGTCTTAAAATATAAGCACCAAACAATCTACTAATACTCATACTTAATTGGCTACACGCAAGAATGGTGATAGACCATTTATTAGTGGATATGATATGTTAACACTTATATTAATGTGTTCAACTGACAGTTTTTATTTCTAAACTTCCTCGTTCATGTATAGGTATTATATCCTAATGTGCCTACGTTCTTTAAAATACTTATCAGTTCTTCATGACGAAGATTGCAGCAACATTATCATAATATTTCATCAACTTGTAAAAGTGTCGATGACTCCAAGTCCCAAGGTAAAATTTCCACAGCCTAATCCATAATTTGTAGCCCCAAAGCATGCTACATACAATATTTAAATGTTTTCAATTTTCCATAATATTGGTCACGAACCTACTTAATAAGGAGAGAACAATTATCATAAATGTCAGCATATAATATTTTAAGCATCTCATTACTTCATATTCTTAAACTATTTTATTTCTCTAATCTATCATTCATTATTAAGAGAAATTCAAGAAATATATAAATTTACTCCCACTGGCTTCAAGGTATATATATACTTAATCAAAATACATAAAGTATTCTTAAAATAACATTAATGGGAAATTGACATAAGTTCATATAGTGATTTCTCAACTTCTACAGTTCTTTTTCTTAAACTCTCATAAGTTTTCACACTAAATATAACTCTTACTCAAAAGGAGCTACTAAGGCTATAAAATTTTAATATTCTAAGATATAGGTGGAAATATTTATCTACGCCCCTTTGTCTATTCGTAATAAAAACTTTGACCATAAGTCTAGCTTTATATCGTTGATTATCAAAATCGAATATTTTCTTACTCCTCTGTCAAATTCTCATTCTTATGATAAATCTCACAATCAGTCAAAATAGCAAACTCATTTACGAGTTTCTTAAAACTATTCATATCCACTAACCAAAAATTACTTTGGATGTTTAAGGAATGACTTGAGTATCTTAACTTATTTTATAACCACATTATGTGGTTTGATACTCCCAGTAATTTCACCATTCTTTAAAGAATTTGAGATTTAATATTTTCCATTTTGAAAGTAATTAATGTACCTTCTTTGGAGTGTATACATAATTATAAATTCTAATTCTTTTAGTGGATTCTAAATCCATGCATGTATTAGACATTCCAAATTATGCGGGCGTGTCCAATTGGGTAAGTAAAGTGGAATTTATATAATACACTTTTAACCATATACATTCATTTTTGTGTGAATAAATCTTATGGCGATATCGACTTATTGCATTTGATTTGTTGTTTTATAATGGCATGATCTATGTGGGTCCACTATCCAAGGACTATAATCTCCCACTTGGGCCATATAGATCGTTCTAAAATTATAAAACCTTAAAAGCTCAAACACGTGTCTGAAGGTTCATAAGTGAGAATATATCAAATCATCAAAGTAACTCTAGATTTAAAAGATCCACAAAATCAGAAAGCTACTTTGAAGTTCAACATTATGATATAGGATCAGAAAAGGTTTCATAAAAATAATTGTACAAACCACAGATGAGAATACCATAACTAGGGAAAATATATTCTTATATAAACGTAAAGATGTTTTATATAGTCGAGAAAAATATTTTGAAAGATCACTGATGGGTTTTGAAATGATTCCAAAATAATAAAAGAAAAGGAATCCAATAATTTATCGTTTCTTTTCTGGTTTGTCTTATAAGCAACCTCATATCGATTTAGAACTTTATTGCGTAGAACTCTAGTTTTTGAAAAATAAAATGAATTATTTCATTTATATTGAATGATATATAATAATTCACATAATAAAGCTTAAAGCATAGATGTTATATAATGGGTATTGATTTTAAACTATAACATTATAAGATTTTGTATAAACTCTATGCTTAATCCATTTAATAATTCTTCAAGGTTTTAAAAGAGTTTCACGCACTAATTCATTAATAGTGGGATCCTCAAGTAAAACCGAATTGTAAAAATTTAGAAATTTTAAGTGAAACTTAACTTCTTTATTTCATTCTAAGAAGTCAGTCTCAAGAACATTAAAGGGATAAAATATGCAGTTTTGGAGAAATAAAGTAATATAAAATGAAGTTGTAAGGTTGTATGAATCGAGGTTATTTCGTAGAAGACACACACTACACTTTTAAAAATTAGCCAAAGAGAGAAATATTCCAATTTAAATATCCTTTGCAAATTAGTAATTTAGCATGACCAATTATCAATTAAAGTGATGGGATATTTAACTTGATTAAGAGATACAAATTAGACAAATTTTATCCTTTTTATCCTACACATACATCTAGCTGATTATATGCAATAAAATAAGAAATCACAACTAGAATGCGCCGATGTACGAGGAAAACCCAAATGGAAAAAACCTCGGACGACTGGGCCTAAACAAATCTACTACAAATATAGGTTTTACAAGGGACTCAAAAGACTTACATACTTGACTCACTAAGACATGCTGATGTTGTCTCCTCTACCTCCCTTTGTAATACGCGAAGCTCCAACGCGTTGCACAACACTGCTCGTGTCTCGGTATCCACCGAAGGCCAAAGAACCGTCTCTAATTAACTAGGACGCAGAAATCCACCACATATGTCCATGCTGAAATTCAGGTTGAAAGCTTGGGGTTTTGGTTCATTCAAAAATTAAATTTGTGTTGGAGAGTTTTTCATAAAAGGAAGACAAGAATTATTCTTTTGAAATGTGCAAGTTCCTAGTGAAAAAACTGATTTTCATCCATATTATGAAAATCGGAAAAGAGGTGGACCAGGGAAGTTATTTAAAATAACTGAAGAAAAAAAATTCAAAACTGACAAATCTCGTTCGAACGAGGTCGTTCGAATGAGTTTCTAACGATAGTCCAGTGTATAAATAAGGGAAGTCGTCAGAAATATCGTTAGAACGAATTCGTTCGAACGACATTTCTAACGATGCTTCTAACGAGTTTCCATAGAACATTGAACTGGTTCATTAGACCCAGGTCGTTCGAACGACCTAGGAAAACTTCGAACGGAAATTCCTTTTCTTTAAAAAATATTTAAAAATTAATTTAAAAAAATTTCATAAAAATTTTAAGTAAATTAAAATTACTCCAACACTTAAAAAATATTTTTGATCATATACCTTTTTAGGAAAATGGAATTGGAATGCGTTTTGATGTAGCGTGAGCTTTGAAGGCCCAATTCTCCATGGTTGTAAGATGATAGGCATGATATGACCCAAAAGTGTTTTGTCTAACGGAATGTAGCGAATTCTACAAATGACTCGATTGGAAATTTGTCCTTACAAATCTCCCCCTTTGGCTATTCCAGGACAAAACAAATAAAAAATATATAAAAAAGACTAAATTTGCTAAGACAACCATCAAGCTGATTCTAAAGCCCTTCACAAAAACCCAAATAAAAAGACAGACTTATGTACACGACTGGCAATGGGATATAGATAAGTAGGCGATATATCCTACACACATGAAGCAACAAATACATAAAACGCATGGGGAAATAGAGAATATAAATCAAGAGTTAACTAATCCTAAGAATATAAAGCAAGTTAATTAATCATGAGTATGACATATGTTAAATTAAAATTAACTCCCCCTAAATAAGAACTTCCCCTATCAATGTTTCTCCCCCTTTTTGTTCGAAAAAGACAAAGGGGTAGAATTAGCCTGTATAAAAAAGAAGATAATACGAGGAATCAATACAATAGCATAATATGCAACACAATCTAAGATCCATGTATGAAATAGTTAAGTAAACAGGAGAGAGATATCATTAACCATAGAGGGAAAAACCAAATATCCATACATCAGTAAAGAGAATCTAACCAAACTATAAAAACAGTTACGAGTGAGAAAAACGTAAGTAAAGGTGATCTTCTCACCCTCACAAGTACAAGAGATAAAATAAACTGAAACATAAAGAAAATCAGGGAGCTGGGGCATCATTTGGGGAATCATCTGGAAGGGATCTTAAACCGGATGAACCTTCACCACGATGCATTTTCATGCTACGAATCTCCTCAAGATGCTCAAGTAGGATGGAATCACAACAAGCTTGGGCTTCATATCGACGAGCTTAATCCTCCTCCTAACGAGCCCGAGCATCACGATCTAGCTGCATGTTAAGAAAAAGATCCTGCATAATAGCCCTGTCCTGGCTCCTTTATTCCTAAATCTTATCCACCTGTGAATGAACAGACCTAAGATCCTCTGATTAAAGAGATGGGTGAGCACGAGAAGATGATGGTCTACAGGGAGCAGGGATTGAGGTAGCGGAGGATTGTGAGGATGCGGATTTAGAGATAGTTATCTGTGGAGTATCAGGGGGTAAATGACCACAAGAGAGACCAACGGAGGACATATCAATGGTTTGGAATCGGGTTATAGGGACATCTGAGGGAAGACGAGGGCATCCTGCATCAAGACAATGGCGAGTGATAAAAATCACAAAAGGAAGTGCTTGCCTAACGGGACCGGATGGGTTTACTTTGACAAGTTTAATGACCATAAAAATGAAGGAGGGGAGGTCAATGGAAGCTCTAATGGTGATTGCAAACATGAGATCCACGTGCACTTTTGTAATATGAGTGGATTTGGCATGAGGAATGAGAGAAGCACAAACAATCTAATTAAGTACCATAAAATTTGGATTTAAATTCTTATGGTAAATTATGACAGTACCGGATTGAGTAATGCAACTTACGGTTCTCATGACTAGACCAGAGTCAGGACGAATGTTGGGAGGCCAAGGATAAGAGGGATTTGTGACATGGGATAATTGAAGAAGACGGGCAATGGATTCAGGAGAGATGATGATGTCGCGACCTCGCACTTTAGCAAAAATCTGATCCTCACAAACACTCATTCAAAAGAAAAATTCTTTAATAAGGTCGGGATAAATAGAGTCAGTGAGGTTGAACAGCAGGTCCCAACCTAAATCAAAAATCCAAGAATGGACATTAGTGCTAGCTAGAGGGGGGAGATTGACGATTTTTTCATGGACATAGGAGCGAGTGGAAAAACCCTGGGTATGGTATTGAGTATGACTAATGAGAGTCCTACAACGCAATCTAAGGTCGAAAATAAATGAATTAACATTTGTGTCCTTGTCGGATGAGGATGAAGATGTGGAGGAAGAACGTTCCTCAGGAGAGTCACTTATGCGATGGGTGCGAGGACTACAAGGAGGCATTCTAAAAGGACTAAACTAGAACCTACCCAAAAATAGTCGAACCAAACTGCCAATCAACACCAACAAACCAAAATAGCAACAATTACCATCCTCCATTAGCAATAAACAAAAAAAAGGGAAAATGAAAGAATTAAGTGAAGTTCCATGAAATTATCTAAAAAAAAATTTAATAAAAAAATTGATAATGTTCAGGGAGCTCAACTTAATTAGGGGCACTAAAAATTATGATATATTATATAGCCCCAAAGCAAAACATACACACACACACACACACACACAAACATACACACACACACACACACACACACACACACACACACACACACACACACACACACACACACACACATATATATATATATATATATAAAGAAGAGAAGAGCGAGAAAGAAGATACCTAGAAGAGAGAAGAGGGAGAACTCGAACTCGAAACCCTAGCTGAAAATGATGAACGGAGGATAAAATGAGGGTTGTGTGAGGAAGAAATAGGTTGAATGGAGATAAGGGGAAGAATTATAGGAAAAAAAAAGTTAATGGGTTTAGTGGGGAAGAGGGTTAGTGGGAACGGGTGTAAGAGTGAAGGAGAGATTTAGGGAAATTGTGAAAATGAGGAGAGGGAGAAACTAAGAAAAAAAATGAAGTGATAGAAATTGAAAAGAGGAAATCGCCCAAATAAACCCAACTCGTTTGAACGAGAAATGTTGTTCGAAGGACTTCGTTCGAACAACTTCCGAATGATATGCCAGAAGAAATTATTGAACCTCATTTCAAACTTCGTTAGAAGTTTCTTCGAATGACATATTTCGTTGGAAAAACAATTCGAACGATATGACAGTCTAGAATTTGGAAATTTCATTCAAAAAATTGTTTGAACGAGTTTTTGTGACGAACTTCAAACAGGTTAAAAACATAAGAAAAAAATAAAATGAAAATGACATATATGAAGGAGTAGGGAAAGCCAAAAAATAGCTAAAAAGAAAGTTTTAACTATCCTAATTTGTGATGACATATCCAAACTGTGGGAGGGGAGATGAAGGGGTGTGGACAATACGATTGAGAGCTTTTACCTAAGACAATGCACAAGTGTAGAATGCCAAACAATATATAGACGAAATATGCACTCACATCTGAAAATTTTGTTACTTAAGCCGTTTAATACAAGATTAAACTATTGAAGTAACTCCGAACTATTTTTTGAGGAAACTCTTTTCTTTAAATCAAAATAGATTAATCATAAGATGTGTTTAATAAGACATGCACGAGATTTGTTCAAGATTAGTTAACTAGTTTTGAAAAACAAAACTATAAGGTTTAAATCAGCACACCAGCAAGAATAAGACGAGGAGATGTAGAAAGATTAAGAACAAGGAATTTTTAACGTGGTAAAACCTCACCCAACTGAGGAAACATTCACGGTGACTTATAAGTCACAAACCGAAAATCCACTAATACAAAATATACAAGTTACAAACTATTTAACACACATGCACACAAAACAGTCCTATACAAATTTAGAATATGTACCCACTGGTTTGATTCTAACTTCTCTGTAGGTCTAATGTTTATGTGGCTTTCCCAGTTTGCTAACTTCTCCACTTTGTTCCAGTCTTTACGTCGACTCTTGTAGATTCAATATCTTATAGCCAATACTTATGTGTTGTAGTGTGACAAGTGTTTATGAAAGTGCTTCTAACACATGCATGCACACACACACACACACACGCACACTTATTTTATACAAATATTCCTATCAAATTACAGATCGGATCTAAATGATGCTATTTTCATTTCTCTCTTCTTTAGAAATAAAAAGACTTTATTTGACCTTTCAAATAAACCAAGAAACCAAGTCTACCTTGCTCGAAAGACGGTTCAAGGTCTTAATCAATTTCAGAGGGTTTTGAAAATATTTTTGAAATTGAAAATCGCCAATTATGATTCCAACGAGGTCAACAGTCTTGTTTCATAAGAACTAGAAACAGAAAATAGATTTGTTGATTCTGAAGTTTAAAAAAACATTTAAAGAACTGAAATCAACAAATACAATTTCTCAAGATGAGAAACTAAAATGTGAAGATCTAAGTGTAATATGACATGCAATAATCAGATCTACTATTTCTATGAAAGAGAAATATAGATCTAACATGAAATGTTTTAGTTGGAAACAAGATCTCGATGTCAGAGGATAAAACCTCAAACAAGCTTCAAACCACACTGTTCATGAGAAATGAGTTAGGGTTTGAAAACGAAAAGGGTTTGGATGATTTAGGGTTCCTTTCTCTCTCTGGTTTCTCTCATTCTCTCTATTTAGATGTACTGCCAAAAGTTCCCAACTGCTGAGGGTAAGCCTCCTTATATAGGGGCAAGGAAGGATCGAGAAAGTTTATGTAAATATAAGGGCTGAGATATGGTCAAGGGCTTTTGACATTGATCCAACGGTTAAAGATCAACGGTGGATTAAACGTCCTCTGATTGGTCTAGAGAGGTTCACAGGGATTGAGTTCGAATGCATGAAGAGAGTTGATTACAGAGATCCAAAGGCTGAGATAACACAAGGTTTATGTGTCTTGAAATAAACACAAATCAGATCGGTACGAAGATGACATGTGAAGGGCTGAGATCAGTTCTCACACGCGTGTTTAAAAATAATTACACACGCACCTTGAATTCTCAAGCACTTTCGGATCCTCCCCTAATCCAACTTTCAGGTATAAAAAAGTAGAAGCGGTAATTACATAATGACCCCAAAAGTTTTATAAACCAAATTTTAATTTCCAAAAAATCATTAAAAAATTCCCAAAAAATTATTAAAGCCAATTTAAATGGGATTAACCACACACAACTCACACACAATCAAATAATACACTATATGAACAATGTATGCAACCCTAGTGTGTGTGATTGAGCTTTATACCTTCAAATGAATCAAGTGTGGCTTGAGAAGAAGATTCTGAAGCTCTTTGGTATCTAGGGAATGGGACTCTAATTTTGTCACAATTTCTAAACTAGATGAGCACTTATACAATGTAGACTCAAGTGAGTCCAGAGTATATGGTGCTTCAACATCAACCTTGTGTTAAAAAGGAAATTCCATAGGACACTTAATCAGTAAAGCAACACGCATACAAGATTGATGATTCTCTTGCCAATGTTGTCACAATTAGAAAGCAATGCATCGAATAAATGTTCATGCCCATTGATCTTCAACTTATATCTCCCATTAGCATCTTTAGATTGAAACTTTTCTTTTGAAGAATAAATCAAGCTAAATAATTTTGGCCTTGGCATTATATATATATATATATATATATATATATATATATATATCATTTTTCAATGCTTCAATTTTAGGCTCTTATTCTATAATGCAAATGGAGGTTATTCACGCAAAAACTTATTTTTCAAAGCCCAAGTCCATTGCTAGAAACAACAAACAATCGGATGAATATTATTACATTTTTAAATCCGGGCAATGGAGAATCATGCACAATTTCGATTGGTTTTAAGAGAGATGACTAAGATTGAAAAGACAACATCAAATCTCACCATACAAGTGCAATGCGAAGAAGATATCCTCAATATTTCGTGAAAATTGTGTGAAAGAAGGAAAATATATGAGGAAATCACAGAAATACATATCATAAAAGAGCATTATTATGCACAAGAGAAGCGAAGTCCGGATTAACTACTCATCAAAAGCCACGTGGACATGAAATGGAATATTAATCCTAACACATCGAACACAAAACCATATGGACAAAATTTTTTGAAAGCTTTTCTAACCTTTCCCGTTTTCCTTGGAAAGAAGATACAAATAATGTTTGAAATTTTGAATAAAATATTTACAAAAATAATCTACTTCATAGGCAAAAAGATAGACAATAAACATAAACTAAACTAGCTAGACGACTCCAATCTCAATCAATGGCGCAAACCCCAATCAAGTTCCTAAGGTTTTCAAACCTAAGGGCATCTAGAGGTTTGGTAAAGATATCGTCCAATTGTTGATCGGTGCCTACAAAGCTTAAGGAAGCAATTTTCTCTTCAACTAATTCATGAATAAATTGTCCACGGATCCTAATATGCTTGGTTCTAGAATGTTGAACGGGATTACGGGAAATATCAATTGCACTTGTATTATCGCAATAGATATTCATAGTGCCTTGAGAAATACCGTAATCTTCCAACATTTGTTTCATCCAAATGAGTTGAGTGTAACAACTCCCGGCAGCTATGTATTCGGCCTCCATCGTGGACAAAGAAATATAATTTTATTTCTTGCTCATCCATGAGATAAGTGAACTTACAAAGTAGAAACAACCGCCAAATGTACTTTTACATCCATCAACATTTCCTGCCCAATCAACATTCGAATATGCCGACAGACAATCATTTGTGTCAAAGGAATACCAAATCCCAAAAGACAAGGTCCCACTAACATATTTGATAATATGTTTAATGGCAAGAAAATGAGACTCTTTTGGGGCAGCTTGATAGAGGGCACAAACTCCTACACTAAAGAAAATATCCGGATGACTAGCGGTTAGGTAAAGTAGACTACCTATCATACTCCTAAAGAGAGTGTGCTCTGCATCCTTTTCTTCAGTGTCCTTACTAAGTTTAACTGATGAACTCATTGGAGTACGTGCATGCTTAGAGGTGTAGAGGGGGCTTGAAGGTAATCCTGGGATTAGGGATAATTCCCCTATTTATAATAGTAACTGGGGTTAAGGCAGCGTGGCAACTCATCAAGGAAATTTAGCGAGGCAGCTTGGCGTGGCAACTCATATTTTGGCTTGTTGTGTTACTTAGTCATATTGTATTTTTGTTTATATTGACTATGAGCTATAACGATTGTAATGATGTAACGAGAATAATGATTATGTGTGAGGTCGAATGGTACTCACGAGAGACCAGGCTTGGCAGGGCCTAGAAAAGCTTTCATGCTCTATCGAATGACCTCGCCATAGAAACTTTAGAGGGACTTGGTTTGGAAGATTAAGAAGTTAGGCACCGTTGGGGATTGTACTGACCATCTTAGATACACCTGGTAAAAAACCGAAAGGCCCTTACCGTGGAACCTCGGGCGGAGCAGCTTGGAGTTCCATCTGGCATTGAGTTGTGAGCTAAACAACCCTCTACTTAATGTCACATCCACTTTATATGATGTCACTAACCAGCTAGAAAATGTCAGACCTACACTTAAGTAAACCACTGTGGTATTTGGGGTTGTCAGACAGTTGGTGAGCCACTTCTGTGACAACAGCCCCCTGACACACAGTGGTTAGGCAAAAGACATGTCTTGGCATTTAATGTTTATGATATGAAGACAACTAGTGCATCAGGTATTTACTGTTTGTGACATAAAGTATGAGGGATATCTTTCATAGTCGTTAATGGCAGAGTTGTCTCGGGGATGGCGTGGGAGGCTATTTAAATACCCCACCCACCTCTAGAGATCGGATGATCTTTTTGAGAGTTCATAAGTGATTACTAGAGAGTTATTACAAACCATAGAGTTTTACTCACTCGCTATTGTCATTTATGACGAAGATTTTAATAATTGATAGAGATTATTGACGGTGGTTGGTGTGTTTGGATGCCTGCCAAGGTGTATCTAGGGTGCTAGCTTCTCTCTCCCTCTAGCTAAGTTACTTCTAAATTCATTGCTACCTTCTGAGTTATACACGAGAGATCTGTGAGTTCAAACTGAGTCTATTTTCATTGAGTAGTGTTTGTATGTCTTACGGTTAATCAATAATGTCACTATTTAAGTTATCATTACTATACTAAAAAAGGGGTTACGCCTACATTTTGTCTAAACTACCCTCTTACATTTGGCGACTCCGCTGGGGAGGCATTCTTCTAAGCAAGGAGTATGGTGTAATATAATGTTAATCGAAGGCTCAACTTTGATGACATTCAACACAATGAAGAACAGGCGGCGAGAGAACTGGAGGCTCTAAGGGATGGGGCCCCTTGAATAGAGGTACCTCAAGTTCAAGTGACAACAGGCATTCCAGGGGTGACACAAGCTTCCATGAGTACTGGGTTGGGACCAACCCAGGTGTCACTCCTCATGAATAAGTTTTATGAGTTTTTTCAAACTCCGATAGCTTCAAAGATGTTGTGAGGATTTGAAGCCAACTCCTTCGTAACACCAGGGGCAGCCCCAACGGCCCCACTAAGTGCAGGCGTAATGGGAACAGTCCCAACAAGTATAACCTTTGTTATGAATCCATCAGTGGGAACCTTGGGAGTATCAACGGTTATAACTATAACGATTGCTCCAGCTGAAACGGGCACTCATCCCATGGTCCCGTTGGTTGTTGCCCCAGTAGCATCACCCATGGAGGAAATGAGGAAGGAGATGCAGAAAGAGATGCTGAAGTTCATGCAGGCCTCCTCGTAATCTGTTGGTGATGTAGCTTCGGTTTATGATGACTTTCGAACACCTTATCCCCAGGAATACAACGATGAGCCCTATCCCAAAGATTATATTCCTCCTATTTTTGAAAGATACACAGGGATATGTGGAAACCCGAAGGAGCACATTAAGCGCTTCGTTGAACACTTGGGGGAGCATTGTAATAATAAGAAGCTCAAGTTGAGAGAGTTTTATAAATCCTTAACCGATAAAGCATATACCTAGTATTCTCATTCGGCTCCCAAGAGCGTTTCTACATGGGAGGAGATGCATGTTTTGTTTGTCGAGAAGTTCTTTCAGGCAGAAGATGAGTTTACTTTGACCCAAATAGGGAGGGAGAAGCAATGACTCGGGGAAGAAGTAGTGGCGTATGTTCGAAGGTTCAGGGAAAGGTCCCTCGATATGAGGGAGGAGGCCAAAGAATCCAAGTTATTGTAGATTTTTGCGGAGGGGATGCTTCCTGAGTACATCTATCATATCATTAATGAAACGTGCGAGGGGACTTTTTCGTAGTTCTTAAAAGCAACAAGAAATATCTCCTTGGTGCTGCGACCAAATCCAGTGGTAGTGCCCATGATGTTTAGGCAACCTAGACAACCTGTGGGAGGGAGGTCTCAGCTCCCACTAGTAGGGTACACTGAGGGAGAAAATGAGGGCAAGGCACCGAGGAAGGACAATAAGAGGAAGTTTGGAAGAGATAAGGAGGACCCACCACCATTGCCTTGTATAGTGGATGAGGTTGTCAACTGTAACAACGCAATAGTTCAAAGAGGAACGATCTACGAACCAAAGGGCATTCCCGTGGGGGAACCCGATGTGGAAACGAGGGAGGATCCAAAATCTTGCCAGATTCATTAGAAGATCCAGTATCTAACAGAGAGTTGTTTCATGCTGAGGAAAATCATCGATAAGTATGTGATGGCAGGGATGTTACAAATCCCTCTGCATAATGTTAATAACAACCCACTCCCTGCACATGGGGCCAATTTGGTGGTAGCCTATCATGAGGAAGCACAGAGAGAAAAAATAAAGTGAACTACGAAGTGGGGAGGGTTTGAAGAAGCTCTGGAAGATTGTACAAAGGGAATGGCTAATGTAGTACTAGCCTACGATGAGGCAAGCGCCAAAGACATGGAGGATGTATATAGTATTGAAGGTGAGGAAGCAGACCCAGTCCTAAAGTACTGTGCAATTTCAAAATCCCCAAAGTTCACCTGGTTCTTCGACCAAGTGGGGATACCGAGGGAGAGTAGGTTGGAGATAACCTAGGAAATACTTGACATTGCGAGGAAGAACACAGTCCCTTCGCTGAGATGGAGGGGACCCATGGCCAGGTTGGTAAGAAGGTCTCTGTCAGAAGTAACTTTCAGCGATGCAGATAATAGGACTGTAAAATTCCCTCATAACAGGCCATTGTATGTGACCGCCAGAGTCAATGGAATTAGTTTCGCAAGGACTCTTATGGATGAGGGAGCTTCCATCAATATTATGCCAATCAACTCTTTTCACGCACCTAATATTTCGGAGGAAAGGTTGGTCCCCATGCCTTTGGTGATTTCAAAATATGACAAATAGTTTTCCAAATCCATTGGGTACATGAATGTTGGGATTATGATGGGAAATTTGAGTTCCCATATCAAGTTCCACGTAATAGAGAGTGCAACTTCCTACCATTTGCTAATAGGAAGACTGTGGATGAGCAACCAAGGGATAGTTCCCTTGACGTACCACTAATGTCTAAGGAAAATATCAAGGGAATAGAGGTGACCATTAGAGCTACGAAGAGTCCCTTCACTGTCAAGGAAGATCACTTGGTAGATGTAGCATTTTACACAGAGTTGGAGGAGGATGTTCGGGTCCTAACGAGAAGAATGGAGGGAGCATGGGTTCCCTCGATCAGAGAAAGTATGGGGTTCTTGAATGAGAAGAATAAAGAGGTTACAAGTAGCGTAAGAGCGATGACCAAAGAAGCTCACTCGATGGCCCCTCGACCCTAAAACATCTCAAAGCAGCTCAAAGACAGGATGTGGCCCAGAGTGGATCCGATAGAACATGAGGTCAAATGACAAAGCATGTTGAACCGATTCTCAGGAAAAGAGTGGCTAAGGCTTCTAGAGAGAAGAAGAGGAAGGAAGTTACAGCTACTAGAAGACAGTGCAAGAAGGTCGTCACCGAATAAGGGAAGGTGATATATCTATTATAATGGTGTGAACAGGTGGCTGAAGTAGCTGACAATGAGGCTGACCCAATATATGAGTGCTTTTTAGTGTATCAGCGGGGATAATGTATGGTGATAGACAACTCCAACGTACAGGAATTTATGGTGAAGTCACGGAGGAACCAGAATATATGGAGGATCAATCGAAACTGCAGGCACAAGAACTTGAGCAGTTGAACTTGGTGAAGAAAGAAGAGAACCCAAGGCCTATTTTTATCGGGAAAGATCTCAGTAAGGAGAAACGAGAGGCTTTGGTCATGTTGATTCGAGAGTTCATAGATGTTTTTACGTGGTAATACATGGAGATGGAAGGGCTAGATAAGGGAGTCAATTGTCATAAATTAAACGTAATGCCTTCAACCATTTCGATGAAATAAGCAACAAGAACGTACAAGCCTGAGCTAGACTTAAAGATAAAGGAAGAGGTCCAGCGCTTATTAGCGGAAAGTTTCATTAAACCGATATAGCGCCCTCTTTGGTTGTCTAACATTGTCCCGGTGGGAAAGAAAGATAAAAACCAAATAAGGATCTGTGTAGACTTCAGAGATTTGAATAAAGCTTGCCCCAAGGATGAGTTCCCTCTACCCTCCATTGATATCTTGATAGATGCAACGGCTGGTCATGAGATGTATAGCTTCATGGATGGGTATGTAGGGTACAATCAGATCAAGATGGACTCCTTAGATGCAGAGAAAATGACATTTAGAACCTCGTTATGTAACTTTATGTACAGAGTAATACCGTTTGAGCTCAAGAACGCTGGGGCTACTTATCAGAGAACAATGATGGCCATTTTCCATGACTTCTTCCACAGATTTGTGGAATTCTACGTAGATGATTTAGTCATCAAGTCGAGAAAGGAGGAATCCTATTCGGGTGATTTGAGGAGGGTGTTTGCCCAATGCAGGAAATATAAATTAAAGATGAACCCACTTAAGTGCGTCTTCGAAGTAACAAGTGGGAAAATTCTAGGCTTCATGGTTGTTCGGGAAGGGGTGCAGATGGACCAGGACAAGTAGTGAGCGATCTTGGAGATGCCAAATCCAAGAATGGCGAAGGAGCTGAAGAGTTTCCTCGATAAAGTCTCATATCTTAGGAGATTTTTGCATGAATTAGCCAAAATGGCACACCCGTTGATGTTGCTGTTGTAAAAAAACATGAAATTCAAGTGGGAGGGGGTTCACTAGGAGTCTCTCACTGGACTGAAGAACTCGTTTCACCACAGATCATGGTTCCCCCACAGGCGGGAATACTGCTGCAGCTATACCTCACATCCACCACGAGGTCTGTGGGATCTTTGTTGGCACAGGAGATTGATGGTAAAGAACGGTCGATCTACTACCTCAGCAGGATCATTCATGGGCCAAAAGTCTAATATAGTAGTTTGGAAAGGCATTGTTTAGCCTTAGTCTTTGTAGAACAAAAACTTAGACATTATATGTTGTCTTTTACAATTCATATTGTAACTAGATGTGATCTTATTAAGTATTTGCTGGCAAGAACTATATTAATTGGTAGAGAAGCTAGGTGGTTCCTCATCCTCTCTGAATATGACTTGAAGTGTGTGGTTCCTCACGTAATCAAAAGACAAGTGTACGCCGATCTGTTGGCAATCTTCCCCTCGAGAACGTTTGAGCTACCTAAAGAAAGTATTCTGGAAGACGATTTGCAGGCCAATTACCTATACGCAATGGATGAGGAATGGACAATGCAGTTAGATGGATCTTCGGCAAAGAAGAAAGGAGGAGCATGGGTTATTCTTTCAAAAGGAATGAAGGGGATTTGACATTCCTACAAGTTAGATTTCCCTTGTTCCAACAACGAGGTAGAATATGAAGCATTGGTACGAGGCTTGCTAGAGGCTCTTCGAAGAGGAATTCGTATATTTTGCATCAAAGGTGATTCGAACTTGGTAATTCAGCAGGTGAATGGAGAATAGGCGTTAAAACACATGAGTTTGGCACCATATATGACAATCATTCAGAGGCTCATCTACTAGTTCCATCGAACAAAGATCAAGAGACATCCCAGAATAATGAACCGCCATCCAGACGCCTATATCACCATTGCCTAGAAAATGGTCATGAGGAATGATGCAACTGCCTTCGTGATCCAACGAAGAATAGCCCCTTCGATAGTACAATCAATTTTATCGATTGAGGAGGACGCGAACTGGAGGGGAGAGATTAGGAAGCAATTGGAGTCTGGCGAAGGAACGATGGGACTAAGAGAATTAACTTAATACTTCACAAAACAGGGGAACCTTTACTTTAGGAACCCTGGAGGATGGAAGTCAAGGTGCGTCGACCCAGAAGAATCAGAGCGAAGATTGAAGAAAAAATATGAAGAGAACTATGAGACAACTGAGATACCCCTCTACCAAAGGATTCAAAGAGAGGGGTATTTTTAGCCTAGAATGAAACAGGACGCAACATAACTACAACAGAAGTGTGACAAATGCCAGTTATTCTTCGAAGCAGATGAATGTTATTTCGTGGAAGCTCAACCTGATTGGAGACAACCATACGTTGACTTCATTAGAGATGGAGTCATCCCAATAAAAAAATATCGACGCGATGGAACTCAAGCGAAGGGCCCTGAGATTCTACGTTCAGGAGTGTTGATGTAAAAAACTAAATTCGATATAATTAATTAATCACAGATAAAAAGGAATAAATAAATGAGACAAAAGATTTTTAAAGTGGTTCAACGTTATGAAAATGACCTACGTCCACTGTTTGTATTGTCGATGTTTTCCTTAATCTCGGTGATGATTACTAGAGATTTTTTATCCTCCATTGTGGAGGGCGTTAAAATGTATTTATAGCCTTGGGGCTATCAGTATGAATAGATGATATGACGTTATTTAATAGACACATACATCTGTACAATAAGAATGTTCATTAAATCCGATGTTCGTTGAATGTGCAATTATCGCTTGATCTTCCTGGCCAGATGCTATGCACGTTGAGTAGCTCGGTGCGCTAAGTAGCTCGGGGTGATGAGTAGCTCAGCATGCTAAGTAGTTTGGTGAGCATATGTGTTTACCACGTAAGATGACACCTGGATTTATATAATTGGTCCACGCCTGCTGACTAATTTTCGTATCAACAGAAGCCCCCAATGTTTCACAATTGAGATTTGATATGAAAGTGTGGAACATTTTACCCAAAAGATGCTCGGGTACCTTTTTGTGCCTTGATTAATTACAGATCTTCAACACTTAAGAATTTTACCTCTAGTCTCATCATTTGAGCGCGAAATGGCAGTTTTGTAAATGTTTTGAATCTGCGACAGATGCTTGGGTATTTGCATCTTTTTCAACATTTAACCGCCGGAAATGTAATCGTCTTTTCTATTAATCATTTATTTTCCTACTTCGCGATGCAAGGCATTTAAAAGAGATAGAAAAAGATAATCATCTAGTTTTTATCTCCAGATTTCCAAACTCTGTGTTTTCTCACTCTATTTTTATACTATCGTTCTTTCCATCGTCCGCCTTAGCATATTTCTCAATTTCCTATAAGAATTCCTTCCTTCTTCTTTCTTTGCTTTAGTCATCGTGGTTTATCTTGTCGAATTTTTGGATAAATTTTGAGCCGATTTTGTAATTCCCTCTTGGGTTATTCTAGAAGAACCTCATTCTCCATCTGATTTATTTTCTCTGGCTGAGGGACACTGGTTTCCCTCACTTTTCATAACTGAATGTGGCATTTCTTTTTCGCCTAATCCTTTGTTTTTGGAGTTTTGCCAATATTTTGATATTGTGCCTGCAAGAGTAGCTCCAAATACATGGAGGGTAGTTAATGGCGTACATAAGTTAAACCATATTCATGGGATTCATTTAGGGATACTTGAAATTATGTTTTTTTATAAATGGGTTCACATTTTATTTAAAAACTAGGTTTTCCAACAGAGCTTTAGTAGTCAATCTTCCCGATGCTAATAGGGACTATTTTGATCATGGGGTCGTGATGAAAAATTGGCAACACCCTCCATTAAAAGGAAATGATGTGTACCAAGGTCCCAGATGTCCACTTTATGACAATGGGATAGGTTGTTTTCAATTATTCAGTTTAGCCCTGTTTACGTTTGATAAAATGTGTCACTGATATTCATGTTTGTTTTTGTAGTTAATAATAAAAGAAAGCCCCCAAAAGAGAGTGACATTAATATAAAATCTTTGAAACTCATTTGGGGTTTGAATGAATCAGTTGATGGGGAGCACGTTATTACTGCTTCTTATTTGCTGAGATATAAAAACACCACCTCTTCTTTTATTAGTCGTCCTCTTTCCCCTCCCGTGGTAATCGATCTTGATCAAGTACCAGCATCTCAAGAAAGTACCAAAGAACCTTCTTCTGATTTGAATACTTCTATTATTGATTTAATGATGAAGAAGAGGAGAATGCCTACGTTCTTTGTCAAAGATGCTCCTGACACTGATGGGCAAAGAAGAGCAAAGGGGATGTCCCAGCTGAAGGGATGAAGAAAATGGATAGTATTCCATCCAATGGAACAATTTCACCTGTCAAGGAGGTCGGCAGGAAACCACTTGCTGTCCCAAAAGAGGCAGGACCTTTGATTCAAAGTGTTTCTATTACGCAAGAAGATACAACACCTTTGATTGAAGGTGCTCTTTTAAGGAGATTGAGGAGACGTCTTATAGAAAGACTTATTGAAATTGCTGCTCGACCTTGTGATATTGAGGGCCCTTCCTCAGGAACTAGCGCTCTAGATTTTATTTCCCTGAGTTTATCCAGGGGTTTGATCAAGTCTTCGAACATTCTGAAGTATCGAGTTGTTGGGGGTCCCCTTTCCCGGGAGAAGGTCATTGATTTGGCTGCCCAACATATCACGTCCGTAAGTATCATCATCCCTATAACTTCACTTCCACCTAATGTATTCATATTCTAATTTGAGCTTCTTTTCTTTTTTCAGTTTATGACGTGCTTTAATAATATCCTAAAGAGAGACGAGGCTATTAAGGCTTCAACTTCATCCAGCATGATTGAAGAAGCTTTTTTTGGGTTGTCTCAATCCTTGAAAGACTCCTAAAAGAAATACGAGGAAGATAAAGCTATGTGGGAGAAGAAACTTCTATCTGCAGAGTCAACTCGTGACCAAGCCATAAGTACCTCCAAGGAGTTGGTGGAAAAATTGGAGGTCGTCATTTCCAGCAAGAAAGAGGCTGATGACAAGCTTAAAGAGGCTGAACGATGTAAGAAAGACCTCGAGGAGAAGGTGAGGATTGCTGAGGAACGTGCTTCTTTTGAGAATGAAGTGAAAGGTTGCGGTAAAGAAATCTTTCAGCTCGATTTGGGACAAGGGATGGAACAGAGCCTTAACCGCTATTACTTGTCAAATGGAGTATGCAAGTCTGAAGTACTTCAGGGGAGGATGGGTCGCAACATTAAAAGAGTTGAGTGTTGCGGATGATTCTGAATTGTTTTAAAAACACACTCATGGCCCTCCTCCTACTATTGACAAAGAAGAAGAGGATGAAGATGCATCTGATGAGTCTTCCATAATGATAGTAGAATAAGTCCCTATTGCTATAAATGATGAGGATGAGATTGAAGATGAAGATAAACATTCACATCAAACATATAAGAGACAAAGATTTTTAAAGTGGTTCGGCTATAAGGAAAAGCCTACGTCCACTGTTATTTTATTCCCAGGGGTTTACAATAGCACAATGTGGTAGAGAGAGAAAAAGGTGTGGATCTTGTGTATGGTGTTTCTTGGTTCTCCTAGATCTCCTGGATCTGTCCCTTTTGGCTAAGGGAATACATGTATTTATAGTGATGGGAGATAAAGAGATTCATTGTATGTAGACATTTATACATTATGTCTACATTCAACGAATCTAATTGTTGAATTGCTTGGTATGCTATGTGTTGTCATCTACAATATAAATGTACATTAATGCTCATTAAATGCGTAGTTATCATTTGATCTTCCCGGTTGGTATGCCGACCAACTCTCCTCGGGTGCCGACTAACTCTCCTCGGGTGTCAACTAACTCTCCTCGGGTACCGACCAACTCTCCTCGGGTGCCGACTAACACTCCTCGGATGCCGACCAACCATCCTCGGGTGTCGAATATTTTCACGTAGGATGACATGTGTCCTTTTCTGATTGGTCCTCGTAGATGGAGAATTTTTGCATTAACAGAAGCCCCCAATGCTCCATGCTTGATGGTTTACTTGAAAGGATGGAGTATTTATTCTGCAGTGTTGCTCGTTACTCGTTGCTCGTGAAATTCTTGATATACCTTCTTTATTTGTTTAACATAAAGTGCATTATCTCCTGGACGACATATGATGCAGGCTGATCGATGGTTACTAATCTTTCTTTTGAGGAACTCCGTGTGCTATGTATCACCCCTGAGAATTTGGATGTAACCATGCCATAGTATGCAGCTTGTAGCTTGTCATAATCTTCAAGTATGTTGATTGGTTTGCTAGCCGACCAACTGCCTCCTGTGCCGAGCCACTGAGTGCTAACTTCACGTGCTTGATTCTTCGGATTTATGATCCTCTGAATACTTTGTCGAGTAACATACTAGCTTTTGAACCCAACTCTTCAATCTGATTAGTACCAAGCTATTGGTGGACTTTGAAACATTTTCACACAACTTCTTCTTCATTATTGGTCGAGACAGTAGTAGCAAAAGATCTCAGTGCTGTAGATGCTGATTTTGACTTCTACCTCTGCTCGGGAACGAGCAAGAGGTTCTCGGGGACGAGCAAGAGCTGCTCGGGTAACTGTCGAAGAACAGAGAACTCAATCTGCTTTGGAGAATCAAGCCTTCTAACTAATGGCAAAGAACCAGGCCTTGGCTGAGATGTCCGAGAAGATCATGAGTCTTGAAGAGCAACTTCCTGCTCGGGGACGAGCAAGAGCTGCTCGGATAGACCATCTGTGATGAACATCAGAATGCTGAAAGATCTTAATTTCATAAACTCCCCTTATGCTTTGGATGATCCTCCTTCTGGCGAGGAACCTGTTTCAAAAGAAGAGGGAAAGAAACCAATAGAGTAGGAATCTCAATGTAATAGTTAGTATACATTTTCATTCTCAATGTATTTTGTTTTTGATTTTAATGAAAGACTTTCATTTTTGTTTACAATCTTAATTGCTATTGTCTATGATCACTTCTTTGCCCTGAATAGGTAGGTGCACCGCCCTGAAGAGTTTGAATGAGTTGCCTCATGGATTCTTGCATGGCGGTTTGTCCTTGAGCCAGATTCGTTATAATCCCAGCCAGATCTGGGGATGCAGATGGATTTGGAAGATTTCCAGTATTTCCAACATTTCGATTACTGGATTCTGGATTATCAGCCATTGGTGATAAATGATTTTTATGAAAAACGATAATAACAGTCGTTTCCCACAGACGGCGCCAATCTGTTGAAGACAGAAAATGGCCACTGCCATTTTAGTGGCGTCAACAGCAGATAAATGATGAGGATGAGATTGAAGATGAAGATAAACATTCACATCAAACATATAAGAGACAAAGATTTTTAAAGTGGTTCGGCTATAAGGAAAAGCCTACGTCCACTGTTATTTTATTCCCAGGGGTTTACAATAGCACAATGTGGTAGAGAGAGAAAAAGGTGTGGATCTTGTGTATGGTGTTTCTTGGTTCTCCTAGATCTCCTGGATCTGTCCCTTTTGGCTAAGGGAATACATGTATTTATAGTGATGGGAGATAAAGAGATTCATTGTATGTAGACATTTATACATTATGTCTACATTCAACGAATCTAATTGTTGAATTGCTTGGTATGCTATGTGTTGTCATCTACAATATAAATGTACATTAATGCTCATTAAATGCGTAGTTATCATTTGATCTTCCTGGTTGGTATGCCGACCAACTCTCCTCGGGTGCCGACTAACTCTCCTCGGGTGTCAACTAACTCTCCTCGGGTACCGACCAACTCTCCTCGGGTGCCGACTAACACTCCTCGGGTGCCGACCAACCATCCTCGGGTGTCGAATATTTTCACGTAGGATGACATGTGTCCTTTTCTGATTGGTCCTCGTAGATGGAGAATTTTTGCATTAACAGCTACTGCTCCCTAGCCTTACGAGGAAGTTCAGCGGGCATCAACATCTATCGAGCAACGTCAAATGCCTTTCGAGCAACCAACTCCTTCATCCAAACCTATTGATGATGTTATAGAAAATAAGGAGAAGGTGTAGAGTTGTTCGGCTCTTTCTATATATTGATCTTCTTATCTTCTTTTTTTTATTGTAACTTTGGTTGTACTCTTTCCTCTTATGATCAATAAAATGGGTTGTTGTCATTTATTTCCTCATTGACTTGCTCTGTCTGTATCAGTGTTGATGTGTTTTTATTTTTCCTTGATAGTTTATTTCCAGAATGGAACTCTTATCAGCCCATGACATAGAGTTGATGAAAAAATGTAATGATTACTTCAAAGCGGGTCACGCAAATTTTACTGAGGAATTGATATCGTTAGACCCGATGCTTCTGAGCGAGCAGTTGATGCATAACAATACTTGAAGTGTTTTCTTGATAGTGATGTGTCCAACAATGTGCCTTATTACGAAATGCTTGAAGACCTTCAAGGGGTGATCGAGGAACTCCAACTTCAGCACAAAGAAACCACTACACTCTTACCTAAAGGTTATGAGAAAAAATACCAACAATTGATTGCTGACAGGGGCTATGACAAGTACATGTCGGCCCATGAGAAAAAGGAAAGTGTGCTGAAACTTGAGATTAAAGAGCATAGGAATATTTCCAAGATTCTAGAGCAAGTGAATATTATGTTGCAAGAGGAAATGAAGCAACTAAAGTCTGCTGCCTCCTGTTCTTCGAGAGTCTTAGTTCCAGTTAATGATGAAGGGTTTTACTTTTTAGAAACTGAAAATTTTGTGTTGAGAGAAGAGTTGGAGACTTTGAAATGAATCGAAATCGGACCTACCCCATATGCTCATGGAAGAGCAAATCCTTCTACCCGTGGCCGAGCAAGGGCTGGTCGAATTAATATTGAAGAAACAAGGACCTATCTGGATTTAGAAAATCAAGTCGTTCAATTGATGAAAAAAAAATCAAGCCCTGACAGAAATGTCTAGAAAAATTCAGAGTCTTACCGACCAACTTTCCAACCAGAGCTCTGCGATGGAAAGTAAATAAATTTTGGTAAAGAAGCTCCATGAGCATCTTGAGAGATTGACTAATCAATTTCACAAAGAATTTTGGATAGCGGGATACAACGAAGCTCTATGCCATCTCAATGCTCGGCTGTAATAATCGAATAACGAGGGATACAAACAGGGATGGTTGAATGCCTTATGTGTGATGAAAGTTGATCGAGGACTATCCTTGTGGGATTGGTGTGATCCTGGATTACTTGATTTTCCTGTTCCTCCCTTTAAATTCAATGTCAGCTGGATTCTAGCCCGTGCCATTTCTCGGTGTTTGATCTCCAGGTATCTTGGTGATTACCAGCTTCATTTGGATTTTGAAATATCTCGTCCTGAACATTTACTTGATCGACCATGTCCGACCAATGTCAGAATACTGCAAGATATGAATTTTATCAATTCTCCCTATGCGTTAGATGACCCTCCAGCCGGGATGGAACCTGTATCAAAATCAAAGGGAAAGAAGCCCATAGAATAGGAAATTTGTACTTAATGAATCAAAATTCATGTTTATATAATTTGCTTGTGTTTAATGAATACAAATTGGTCTTTGTGCAAGTTTTATTTCCTTGGAAATACTTTATGCGATGTGTTTCTCATTTTTTGTTGAGGAATGTGTGTGTGTGTGTATATACAGAGAGAGAGAGAGAGAGAGAGAGAGAGAGACAACTTGTCCTGTTTTGCCTAGACAATGGAGATTGCCCCACTTACTGCCTAGTTGTAGTGACTTATCACCCATTAGTGCCTAAGCAATGGAATGGTTTTCTTCCCATGTTTATGCTTAGTTGTATCAATCTTGTCTAGATTACCTTGGTGCCTAGACCGTGGATGCCCCGGGAGGTCACCCATCTTTTTTCCTAGTTTGGGATATCTCTTGAGATTACCCGTGATCAAACAGGCGTTGCCTTGTGTGATTGTTATGCCAAAATTATTGGTTAAATTTATTGGTGTCAACCAACCGAAGTTAGTGGTTAATGAATGCCAACCAAACTTAGTTGGTGGTTGCTGATGTTGACCAATCAGAATTGATGTATTGTGTAGCACTAGTACACCGACGAAAATTGAACCAAAAAAGAGAATATGTAAAAACCAACACTTTTATTCATGTAAAGAGAAATGTGTACATGTAAGTCTGTATTACTAATAATACTTACGCAGGTGCTCCGCATTCCACACATTTTTGAATTCTTCTCCCTCTAAGGTTTCTATCCTATAAGTCCCAGGGCGAACAACCGTAGTTACTCGGTAGGGCCCATGCCAGTTGGCCTCTAACTTGTTATGCTTCTGAATCACCTTCTTGAGCACATAATCCGCCTCATTGAGTTCACATTTCTTCACTCTTTCGTTGTAAAACATGGCTATTCTCTGTTGGTAGGCTGCGTTCCTGATTGCCGCATCTTCTCTAACTTCCTCGAGCATGTCTAGGTCTAAGCGTCTCATCAAATCGCTCATAGGAGAGTTGAAATTAAGTACACTATGTGTCGGCAGGCCCAATTCAACTGGAATAACTGCTTCACTTCCACAGTCTAGCATGTAGGACGATTCTCCAGTGGCTGTTCGGGGTGTTATGTGATATGCCCATAGCACAGAGTGTAGCTGATTAATCTAATTTCCTTTTGCTTCATCCAGTCATTTCTTTAAGCCATTTAGCAGAGTCCTGTTCATCACTTCAGTTTGCCCATTGCTCTGGGGATGGCCTAGTGCAAAATGGATCTTCTGGACATTAAATTGATGACAATAAGCAGCGAATTTCTCATTGTCAAATTGGGTTCCATGATCAGTGATAAATGCATGTGGCAGGCCATACCTGCAAATAATATCCTTCCAGATAAACTAGTAAACCCTTTTGTACGACATGTCAATGAGAGGTCCAACCTCAACCCACTTGGTGAAATAATCAACCGCGACTACCAGATATTTGAACCTCCCTTTGGTGGTCGGTAGGGGACCGACCAAGTCTATGCCCCATGTAGCAAATGGCAAGGGGGAAGTAATGGGTTTTAATAATTCCTTGGGAGTTCTTCGAACAGGAGAGAAACATTGACATTTATTGCATATTTTTGCATAGGCAGTGCAGTCAGCTCTCATCATCGGCCAATACTATCCCTGCATCGTTAACCTCTATAGGAGAGTCTGACCTGCCACATGATCACCACAAGAGCCTTCGTGAACCTCTTCAATAAGGTCTTTAACTTCTGAGGAATGAACACATCTCTGTATACCTATGATGATACCCTTTCTATACAAAATGCCATTATTCAGTACATATCGAGCAGCTTTAAACTTCAGCCTCTTGGCTTCAATTTGATCAGTTGGCACAACCCCCTCCTCGATGTATGCCATGATGGGGTCCATCCAGGATGGTCCCATATCTAGGGTAATGAATTTCATCATTAAATTTTCATCTATGCTCCGTTCTGCCAATATCTCGATAGCAATTGTTCTTTGTAGCTCGATGCGAGTAGCTAAGGATAATCGAGCCAATGCGTCAGCCCTCGCATTCTCCAATCTTAGTATTCTGATCAACCGAAGTAAAAGCAAACACAATCTCTATAGCTCTGGCATGGTATCTTGACATCAAGTCTCCCTTCACTGCATACAATCCTAAAATTTTATGTATAATTAATTATGAATCACTAAACACGGTGACTTGCTTTTCATGCATTATTTTTGCTAAACTGAGGCCCACGATCATATCTTCATATTCGGCCTCATTATTGGAAGCTTTAAATTGGAAGCGCAGAGTGTATTCTACATCTAATCCATCAGGGATGTTAAGAATTATTCTGGCTCCACTTCCTGTTGCACATGAAGAGCCATCAACATACAAGTTCCACACAAGTATACCATTATCAAACTCTAAATCTGATAAGGTTCCCTGATGGAATATTTGGTACTTCCTCTTATCATTCTCCACTGCTGGGTTATTACCCGATAATGCTTTTTTCTCGTTGTTCGTCCTTTCTAGTGAAACTACTAACGACAGATGATCAGATTGCTCTGCATTAGACTCTTGCTGCTTAGAGGTATCTGGGTAAGTGAATTTCATAATGAAATCTGCCATCGCTTGCCCTTTGAGTGAGGACCTTGGCTCATAAATAATATCATACTCGCCCAGTTCGACCGCCCAGTACATCAGTCTTCCGGATTTTTCTAGCTTGTGCAAGGGCTATCTAAGTGGCATATCGGTGTACATCACTATGGTATGGGTCTGGAAATAAGGTTTCATCCTCCTACTCGCCTCTATTAGAGCTAATGCTAACTTTTTTAGCTTTGGATATCTAATTTTCACCTCAGAATGCTTTGATGGTGTAATATACTGGTTTTTGTACTCCATCCTCCACTCTTATCAATGTTGAACTGACCGCGCTCTCCGAGGTAGCCATATATAAGTATAATCTTTCTCCCATCATCGGCCTGGATAATAGTGGAGGTGTCCCCAAATATTTCTTCAAGTCTTGAAAGGCCTTCTCGCACGCATCATTCCACTCAAAAGTTGTTCTGAGAATCTTGAAGAATGGGAGACATTTGTCCGTTGCTCTCGACACGAACTTGTTAAGAGCTTCAACACGACGTGTGAGGCTTTATACCTCCTTCTTTGTAGCTGGAGATCGCAATTCCAGGAAAGCTTTAATCTTTTCTGGATTCGCCTCAATGCCTCGTTGATTCACAATATACTCGAGGAACGTGACTTCTCGTACATCGAATATGCATTTTATCGAATTCAGCTTCATCTGATATTTATCCAACTGATCAAAGGTTTGGCTGAGGTCAGCTAGATGGTCGGCTGCTTTCTTGATTTTTGTTAGCATATCATCGACATAAACCTTCATGTTTTTGCCGATTTGCTCTGCGAAAACTTTATTCATCAACCTCTGGTACGTAGCACCTGCTTTTTTAAGTTCGAAAGGCATAAAATTATAGCAATATGTTCCCTTTGGGGTAATTAAAGAAGTACTCTCCTTGTCTTCTGGTTTCATCTTAATCTGGTTGTGTAAGCGTCCATGAAGATGAGTAACTCGTGCCCCGAGGTAGTGTCCGCCAACTGATCAATTCGGGGCAATGGAAAGTGATATTTCAGGCAAGCTTTATTGAGATTTGTAAAGTCTACACACATCCTCCACTTGTTATTTTTCTTCTTTACCATCACAACATTATTTATCCAATTAGGATACTTGACATCTTCAATAAAGAGGCCTTTTGTAGTTTTTCGACTTCCTCCTAGATAGCTTGGTTCTTCTCTGGGCTAAATACCCTTCTTCGCTGCTTTACTGGATTGACCTCTTTATTAACATCGAGCTCGTGGCACAGGAAGGCTGGGTCTATTCCTGGAATGTCTTCATGACTCCATGCGAAAGCTTGATTTCTATATCGTAAAAATGCCACGAGTTCCTGCTTTATTGACGGATCCAGTGAAGCGCTAATTTGAGTTTTCCGTTCTGGTCGTTCATCGTCCAGAATGACGTTCTCCGTAGCTTTGATGACCTGACCCTTCATAAGATGGAACTCATCTCTAGGGTCCAAAGTTTCAACTTTCGCATCTTCGGACTCATCCACCTGGTAGGTGGTGGTTTTCATCCTGGCCTCCTCCAGTTCCTCCTATTTGGAAGATGAATAGTAGCATTCTCGAGCTACTTTCTGGTCGCCTTTCACGACTTCAACCCCAAAATTGGTAGGAAACTTCAAGCATTGGTGTACCATGGATGGCACGTCCTCAAACTTCTTCAAGCATACTCTCCCCATGATTATGTTGTAGGCTGATTGAACATTCTTGGCCATTACGAAAAAGTGTAATTTTCTGTTCTGTAAGCAGGTCAGGTGCCAATGAGCATGTCTAACTTGATCGTCCCAAGTGGAAAAACCTTTTCGCCGGTAAAACTGAGGAGGGGCCTATGATATGGTTCAAATTGGGCTAGCTTCAAATTCAGGATATCGAAACAAGGGTGGAACATGATGTTTGCAGAGTTACCATTGTCTACCAAGACACGTGAAATCACCACATCCTTAATTCTCATCTTGACTACCAAGGGGTCGTCGTGAGAATACAGTACACCTGCAAGATTATTTTTAGAAAAACCGATAACTAGTTTATCCTTGTTCGCCTTCCTCGGGAAATCGCCTTCGGCCAAATTTATGCGTTGTATGTAAGAACAAGCTTGAGCCTTATTAAGGTAAGCTTTTCTTTCAGCACTATGATCTCCACCTCCTACATCGCCACCTATAATCACATTACATTTAAATGATCCAAAATGGATTGAGAATACCTCACGTTCAGGTTGCCTTAGCTTTTTGGGGGAGGTCGGGGTCATCCTCTGGGTTATTTCGTGATCCCTTTTTTTGTCATCTCTTGTTCGGCGTGGAGATTTGGACCTTTTCTTCCTTTCTCATTAGTCTTCCCACCATTCTGGTGATTAACTAATTTACTCAATTTTCCATGCCTAATGATTGCTTAGATTTCATTTTGGAGAGCTATGCAACGCTTGGTCGTATGGCTATGATCTCTATGGGATTCGCAGTATTTGGACGTATCCCTCTTATCGGGGTCTGTCCTCATTTTCTCCGGCCAAGTTAGTTCCTCTTTATTCTTGATCTCCTCCAGAATGTGGTTTATGTACACCTTTAAAGGAGTGTAATTCCCATACTTCTTCAACTATTCGAATGCCTCCTTGCCTTTTGATCGCTTGTTATTCCCATTGCACTTTTGTCCGTCTTCTTCGTTGTACCTTCATCCTTGATCTCTGCTTTAGTGTCAAAATTCTTCTTCGCAGCCATGGCCTCTTCGGCGTTCATGATCTTAGTTGCTTTTGCCATCAGTTATGCCATGTATTTGGGGGGATCTTTAGCCAACGTATAATATAACTTGTCAGGTAACATACCACTCATCGGAGATGTTATTGCTGTCTTCTCCTCGTAGACAATCACCTCAAGTTTCTCATTATTAAAATAAGTAATATAATCCCTGGTACTTTCCCATATTTTCTGCTTCACACTCAATAAGTGTGCTACTCTTTTAACCGGCTTCGCACCGAAGCAGAAATTCCCTATGAAGAGCTCTGCCAGCTGATGGAAAGTAGCAATCTTGCCTCGAGGAAGGTTGTTGTACCATATTTGGGCTGACCCAGTGATAGTTCCTGAGAACGCCCTATACCTCATCTCATCAGGAACCACATAGATATCAGAAACATCTTGGTATTTCTCTATGTGGAGGACGGAATCATTTTTTCCATCATATTTAGGCGTCACTACAGGAGCTTTAAATTTTGATGGTGTGGGAAAATCAACGATTGCTTGGACAAAGGGTGATCCCTGGACAAAGGTTCTTTGGAGAGGGTTCTTGGCCTTAGCCATTTCCCCTATCCAGTCTTCCAATCTCTGAATGGAACCCTTCCACGCATCATTCCTAGCCTCATGCCTATTTACCCGAGCAATAGATCGCGTTGAAATTTCCTCTTGGGATCTTTCACCACGCGTTGCTTGGTGTGATTGAGCAAACCCTCCCTTAGATCGATTATTCGTTGAGAATTCTTCAACGCAATCCTAGGGGGAATTCTATTCCTCCTAGGGCCCAAACAGTCAAAGGGAGAGACTCTGATCAACCTTTCCAAAGCGCTTGTTCGCTCAGGAGTTAAGGTAACATTTTATCGAGAATTAGTAGCTCTTATAGATGAAGTCCGTCCAGGTTGATATAAATGATCGCTGGATCTCTTGGTATGATGAGAATCACTGTGCCTGGGCTGTGAAACATCCGAGAATAGTGTACACCTGCTTCTTGAAGATGGTAGATGGGTATTTCTCTAAACGCTTTGTTGACCTGACTAGGCAGGTGATCCGTTACGAACAGTGTGAATGAGTTTTCTCATGGTTTCCTGCATAGCTGTTTGCCCTTGGGCTAAATTGCCTACTATTCCCATAAGTTCATTGATAGTTGGTGGATCATAGGGGTTTGGAGGAACCCCCGGTGTTGTTCTGGTTACTGGATTCTGGGATCTCAGCCATTAGTGATGAGATTTGAGTGAAAACGCTACATATAGTCGTTTCCCACAAACGACGCCAATCTGTTGATGTAAAAAACTAGATTCGATCTAATTAATTAATCACAAATAAAAAGGAATAAATAAATGAGACAAAATATTTTTAAAGTGGTTCAGCCTTATGAAAATGGCCTACATCCACTATTTGTATTGCCAATGCTTTCCTTAATCTCGGTGATGATTACCAGAGATTTTTCATCCTCCATTGTGGAGGGTGTTACAATGTATTTATGGCCTTGGGGATATCAGTATGAATAGACGATATGTCATTATTTAATAGACACATACATCTGTACAATAAGAATGTTCATTAAATCCGATATTCATTGAATGTGCAATTATCGCTTGATCTTTCTGGCCAGATGCTCTGCACGTTGAGTAGCTCGACGCGCTAAGTAGCTTAGGGTAATGAGTAACTCAGCATGCTAAGTATCTTGATGAGCATTTGTATTTGCCACGTAAAATGACACTTGTCTTTATATAATTGGTCCACATTTGCTGACTAATTTTCGTATCAACAAGAAGGGATAGCTTTACCAAAGGGGATACTTCAACAGGCCGTTGCATTGCATCACGAGGCAAGAAGCATCCAAAGTCCTCAAAGAGGTGCACAATCCAACTCATATAGGATGGGATAAGTTATATGACTAATTAATGACGTTGGGGTATTATTGTCCAATAATGGAGAAAGACTCTATTGAGTTCGTTCGAAAATGCAAAGCTTGTCAACTTCATGGAAATATGATCCATGCCCCATTGATGGACCTACACTCCCTAGCAACGCCTTATCCTTTTCACACTTAGGCGTTCGTCCTGGTAGGGGAAATACACCCTTCTTAGAGGGGAAAGATATGGATACTAGTAGCAACGGAGTGCTTCACAAAGTGGGCTGAAGCGATACCACTGAGAAGGGCAGAAACGAGGGTGGTGAGAAACTTCATCAGAGAGTACATAATTTTCCATTTTAGGATCCCAAAGGTTATCCTTTCAGACAATGGTACCCCTTTCATCAATTCAGATCTAACGATGCTTACAGACAAGTACTTCATTGTTCATCATACTTCGACGGTGGCATATCCAAAGGGAAACGGTCAGGCCGAAGCAACTAACAAAACTTTGGTTAATATCTTGTTTAAAATGATGGAGAATTTCCCAGGAGCGTGCGATGATAAAATACCAGTTGTATTGTGGGCCTATCGAACAATTAAGAGAAATCCCACAAGGTATACTCCGTTCTCCCTCATTTATAGGGCTGAGGAAATCCTTCCGATAGAGTTAAAAGTTCCCTCTGCTCGATATACCTTGCAAAGTAGCATGCTCCCTTAGAGTATACATGTGCAGCTCGATACGTTGGATAAATACAGAGATAATGCGATGCAACACTTTTGAATGTATACGAAACAACTTTCCAGGGCATATGATAACTTGGTGAGATCGAGGAAGTTCGTGGAGGGAGACCTCCTGTTGAAAGCAGTAGTGAAGCACATCATAGGGTTGCCCCTACCCAAGTTTGCAGCAAATTGGGAGGGACCTTTCATTGTAAAATAATCCCATAACTCAGGTTATTGCTTAATTTCTAGGATGGAAGAAGATTAACCATTCAAGATTAACAATAAATTGTTGAATGTCTATCATGTGTAAGCAATTAGGTTTAGACAACTAATGTATCTGGTTGTTGTTATGAATACACAACTTCTTTTTATGATGATTATGAAAGTTTATTTTATTATATCTCAAGTGGAGATGAAAGAATTATAGAACTTCATAATGTACATAAGCAGTTGTAACGCAAAGAAATGACATGAAAAATATACATTTTTTCTTCATTCATAAACTTAAAGGGCATTACAAAATCGGGAGCTATTGCCCAAGAATTACATGGAAAGAAAAAAATATTTACCACAAATCATTGACCTAAGAGGAACCAAAGATCTGGGGTAGAGAAAAAATCTCCAGGGAGGCCCGAAGAAGCTGCCAGGCAAGACTGTTGGGCATTTATAAAAACCTCCAACCTCGTTTGCGCTTATGTACACTCAATGAGGAGTCTTTCTCGCTTCAGCTTGGCTAGACGCAGAGATTCTTTGATATCCCCCACTTCTTTGTCAACAGCCACAAGGAGAGGTTCTAACTCAGCCAACTTAGCTTCCTCAGCCCGTTGGTCCTCCTGATGTTTCCGGAGTAGTTCCCTCTGGCTATCCAATCACTGGCTCTTCAAAGTTTTCAAATGTGTGATGAGCCAATCAAAACGAAATCCATCATGACCCAACTCCTTCAGGTGGCCCACGAATTGGTTGAGAAGGGCTTTGGTAACATTTGAGGTCAGAGTACTGGTAATCTCAGCCACAACGGTAGCCATGCCCTGAAGTCTGAAACTCATCACAGAGATGTTGGAACAAAGGCAGTCCACGGTGAACATTTCAGGATGGTGGTTTGCATGCTGCTCAACTACTAAGCGATAGTTAGCAGGCATCTAAGGATAATGCTGAAGCACCATCAGGCAGAAGGCATGAGGAGACAAGTCGGGCACATGAAGCTCGCAACCAGATTCGCTTTCAGCAGTAGCATCGGTCATGGAACCTTGATCGTTGTGACTGGAGTCTTCTGAAATAACGGGTTCCCGACGGGGTGAGGAGGTAGGCGAAAGAACTGGTGGAGAATCCTCCCGAACAACCTGAGAATAGTTAGAGGAAATAATGAGTTTATGAAAAATCTTAACAAGCATTTTCGTTGTTAAATCACCGATATAGGTGGAGTTTATGAAAAATCTTGACAAGTGTTTTCGTTGTTAAGTCACCGATACAGGTGGAGTTTATGAAAAATCTTAACAAGCATTTTCGTTGTTAAGTCACCGATATAGGTGGAGTTTATGAAAAATCTTAACAAGCGTTTTCGTTGTTATGTCACCGATATAGGTGGATTTTATGAAAAATCTCAACAAGCGTTTTCGTTGTTAAGTCACCGATATAGGTGGAGTTTATGAAAATATTTAACAAGCATTTTCGTTGTTAAGTCACCAATATAGGTGGAGTTTATAGAAAATATTAACAAGCGTTTTCGTTGTTAAGTTACTGATATAGATGGAGTTTATGAAAAATCTTAACAAGCGTTTTCGTTGTTAAGTCACCGTTATAGGTGGAGTTTGTGAAAAATCTTAACAATCGTTTTTGTTGTTAAGTCATCATCATAGGTGGAGTTTGAAGGGTTGAGAAATACGAAAGGATTAGCAAAATACCTCATCAAGTGGGAGAATAGGAGTCGCCGTGGCGGCCATAGCAGCAGGAACCGTTGGAGGTGGGCTCATTGCCTCAGTAGCCTTAATGGGGCCCTTTCCTGAAGAAACCTCAATGGTAGGCAAACTTCCCTCTCCACTAAAAGGTACTAAGGTCAATATGGGCGTATCACAAGGAGAAGACATTGGACCTTCAAGAGATGCCCCAACGCAGGAGGATAGAGAAGAACCAACATGATGAGCATCAGCATTAACCTTGGCCTTAGAAATGTATATACCACCAAGAGCCGAGGGTGGGGAAAGACTTCCAGAAAGCTGCAGTAACAAAGGTAAAGTGTTAGAAACGGCGAATAAGTACTGAGAAAGGGAGAAATACCTATAAGTGTTACTTACTTGAGTTATACCACTAAAAAGGGAAATTGCAGTAAGGGGTCTCATCAGCGCAGTGGGAAGAAGAATGTTAGCTATCTGAGATGCCACTTCCACCTAAAACATCCCAACATATCATAATGGTAAACAAAACAATGGGACAAGGAAAAGACGTGAGACTTGATAAGAAATTTTTCTTACCTCCAGGGCACTCTCCTCAACCAAAACGATGGACAGAGGGACCTCTTGCCCGGGTTATAATTCAGAAGGGGACGGAGTAGTTGCCTCTGGTTGGGCAGATATTCCAACAGATTCAATGGTAACATCCCCCACAGCAACATCTTTGGCCCGTTGGGAGGACAAATGGCGAGAGTAGGTAAGACCTATCATAGGGGAACGGGAAGGAGTAATATTGTCTTGAAAGACACCGAAACTCCCCCCATAAAACGTCTCACAGGGGAACCAGGGGGACTGGGCCTTTCTTCAACTCCCTGCACCAAAGTTATCGATGAAATAAGTAGATGCAGCTTGCCTTAAGAAAAGGGGAACAAGAACAAAATATGCACACATGCCTCTAATCCGGAGGGAAAACAAGAATGTATAACCACTGGTGAAGGTGGAGAGGAGGCAGCAGCAAAAGGAGCTGGGGAAGGATGTATCTCGGGCGTCCATTTCTTATGGGACTTGGTACTCATAGTTTTCTTCCCCGTACCCGTTGCACCAGCACCTTGAGGTAACCTCGAACTTTTCCTCCTCTTTGTCGTTGGCTCAGTTGGATCAACTATGACTGTGGAAAAGGCAGCCGAAGGAGGAACAACAGGGGTGTGTCACTAAAACTCAACATTTATTCATTTTACCTTAGCCTGAACTTGCCTTCTCAATTCCTCAGCCATTTTTCCAGACATGGGAGGATGAACAGAGGCAATGGGGAATGCCTCTAAAGGATCTTGGTCTTGGGACTTAGATTTCAAGGAAGTCCCACCCTTGGACTTCCTGGTATTTTTTGCTAGTGGCTGGGGATGCCCTTCGCTAGTAGCAGCTTCGGCTGAGGGGGCAGGTGGTTTGGCAGTTGCAATGACCTTAGGCTTCGGGGTGGCAGTAGGGATCATCGAGCAATAAGGGGGTAGCTCCTCGGGAGGTTCTTTAATTATTTTACTCAAAGGAAACTTAACTCTAAGAACGTAGTTCCCTTTGAGACCTAGTTCAAAAGCAAAGAAAGAAAGGACTGGGGAATATTGGGGGCGGGGGACTCTGAATATACTCACAAATCCTAGTCAGCTATAGAAAATTGAACTTGGTGGCATAAGAAGTGGATACATCCCCCTTCCTAGTGGCACTGGGAAGACTCTCCCTTCGACGCTAGAAGTCACACTAAGCATCGCTACGACAAGATAGAAAGTACAGGCTTTAGCGAAAGTGGACCTTGTGTGGTTTTGTTAAAACACAGGTCGAGGGTCCCCCTGATCAAACCCAAACTGCCTGCTACATCTATCAGGGTTGTAAGGTTCTGAGGTGTATCTCCATTAAGTATAGGAAGGAAGAAACCCAGGGGTGAACAGAAGTACCACGGCCTGCGAGGGATCTTCTACAACTGGGATGAACTTGACCGTTGAGGCTGCAGAAGGAAAGAAATCCCAACGATGGGTGAATGTAGACTCGCTATATGGCCTCATCATAAAAGAGTCCAAACAATAAAAAACCCCATTACCTCCTTTTGACTCTGTTTTTTATGAAAACATAAGAGTCGTGGGGGCTTAATACCGTGGCTCACAGGGAGAGAGATAGACTTAGCGTCAATGGCAAGAAAATGGGTTTAAAGGAAGCCCGTCAAAATGATGGTGTTGGCAAAATTGGCCAAGTTATAACGACCCAATGACCGTTCTATGTCAACGTGAGTTCGATCCAGCCAGGTATAGAGGGATCCCAAGGCAATGGCGGCCAGAGGAAGGTTAAAACCCCTGTCCAAATGGATGGAAATATTTATAAGGTCCCTCCTAGGCTGGTCGTTGAGTTTCCTAGTTAGGAAGAAGCACGAAAGTAACACAAGTATGTAGGCTAGTAGTTCCAGGGATGTACCTCTACCTCGGCCTGTTGCAGCAGTGACATCCTTCGGGGTTGGAGCTTCGAAAAAATAACTAATGAGGGGAGTAAATGTGGCCTTGTTCGAAGAACCGGTGAAACTACGACAGATTCGATCCAACTCAGCTCGGTCAGCAGCCTCTTCGGCATCCAGGGCCTCATCATGGTATGCAAACTCACCCATGGGCTCAAACCCAAGGAGCTCACAGACGTACTCTAACGTAACGGTGAACTCTCTCCACATAGCAAAGAATGTGTGAGTTATGACGTTCCATCGGGATACTAGTACTTGTAGTGCAGCGTTATGCTTAGAAAGTGTGAACTCCTTAAACTAGTAGGCTTGATGAAGACCAACCTTCGCAAGAGCATCAACGTGAGAGCTCTACATATATGTGTTCCAGGCAGTGAAATGGGCTGGCGACCCCCAGGTGCCTCAAAATCGATCTGAGAATAGGGGAAGTCACCATGGTCCAACCTAAAGCTCAGAGTCCCTTCTGGGGAAAGATACCCCCACTTTGACGAATCCTCATCCTCATCGCCCAACAGTAAAGGGACATTCTTGGCTGAGAAATGGCAAGCCTTACATGCATTAAATAATTAATCATCTTTGCCAAAGATGGGAGATCGGCGGTAGAAGCTCAGTTGCTTTTGATGAGCAGCATTTAGGGCACCGGCGCTAAGGATAGCAGCGGCGCTAGAGGTTGCAGAAGGGGAGATCGACTCAGAAGGGGTGGTGGAAACCTTAGAAACACTTGAAGAAGCCATAGTAGAGTGGCGATGAGTGAAATAGCTGGGTAAGAAGGGCTAGGAACAAAGAGGGAGGAGCACAACCACAGGCGGTGGCGTAAAAGATGAGAGAAGGAAGAAACTGAGTAAAGAGCTGGACAGCAATGGAGTTTTCGCACAAATTTCTCTCTCTAAAGAAGACGGGAGCTTAAAGAAGACGAAGGAAAGTGAAGTGTTTTGAAAAGAAAAAAAGGCGTTTGAAACCTTTTAAGGAATCCGTCTGTTGAGTTTCCCACCACAACACGTGCAAGGCCGCCTGTAATAATTTCAAATGGACACGTGGCACTTCGGGAGGTGTCTTGATAGTTGAAAAGATAGCGCCACGTCATTAATGAATTGACACTTGGGAAATAGAAGGGGGTTTCCTTCTTCAGCAAGTTTGAGTTTTTGCGCCATAATTTTTGTCAGACATATCTAATATACTCCCAATGAAAAAGATGTCCCAACGGTTAAAAAAAAGCTACGATGTCCTCTCGAACATAGCGAAACGTTACAGGGGAGAATTTTATAAGGCCCAATGATAGGGGCAGTCCCAATGAAAGAATCACTGCTCACAATTGGACTCAATAAACGACATGAACAGGACAATTTCACTTACCAAGCATCAAAACGAGCATTTGATAAGGATAGAAGGCCTTTCGGGAGAATTTCAAATAATAAAGTTAGAATGGTTGAAGCTCAGTGTAAGGAAAAAGTGGCGATATCCCTTCGTCAAAGCACCAATAAGCCGTAGCGCTTAGGTTCAGGCACATCGGGGAGAATTTTACTTTTTCCTGGAGATTCTAATGCGGTGGTTCTAATGTTTATGATGTGGAGACAACAAGTGCATCAGGTATTTAATGTTTGTGACATAAAGTATAAGGGATTTCTTTCACAGGCATTAATGGTAGAGTTACCTTGGGGATGGTATGGGAGGCTATTTAAAGACCCAACCACCTCTAGAGATGGGATGATCTTTTTGAGAGTTCAGAAGTGATTACTAGAGAGTTATTACAAACTATAGAGAGTTTTACTCACCCGCTATTGTCATTTATTAAGAAGTTTTTAATACTTGATAGAGATTCTCGAGGGTGGTTGGTGTGTTTAGCTGCCTGCCAAGGTGTATCTAGGGTACTTCTCTCTCCCTCTAGCTAAGTTACTTCTAAGTTCATTGCTACCTTCTGAGTTATACACGAGAGATCTATGAGTTCAAACTGAGTCTATCCTCATTGAGTAGTGTTTGTATGTCCCGTGGTTAATCAATAGTGTCGCTATTTAACTTATCATTACTATACTCAAAAAGGGGTTACGCCTCCATCGTATCTAAACTACCCTCTTACAAGAGGATTATAGTTTAAATTTCTTCACAAGATCTTTCGCATTTTTAGTTTAGGAAAAAAATATCCCACTATTGAGTTAATGAACTTGAAGACCTAGGAAGAAGGTAGGTTCAGCGACCATACTCATCTCAAATTCATCTTCGAGTTCTTTTCAAAACATTTGAGTATATTTATCACACGCAGAACCTAACACTATATCGTCGACATACACTTGTGCAACTAAAATAGCTTTTTCATCACGATAAATAAATAGTGTAATGTCTACTCCCCCTCTCAAAAATCCATGAGAAAGGAGATAAGAAGTGAGCCTTTCATACCAGGCACGAGGTGCTTGTTTCAAGCCATATAACACTTTCTTTAGAAAGAAGACATGATTAGGATGCTTTGGGTCCTCAAACCCTTTAGGTAGTTCAATATAGACTTCTTCTTAAAGAATTCCATTTAAAAATGAACTTTTGAAATCCATTTGATATAATTTAAATTTAACATGACATGATATGGCTAGTAAAAGGCGATCCGGCTCTAACCTAGCAACTGGAATAAAAGTTTCTTCAAAGTCAACACCTTCTATTTGGGTGTATCCTTGGGAAACTAACCTAGCTTGGTTACAAACAATGACACCATTTTCATCCATTTTATTTTTAAAAATCCATTTGGTACCAATGTCGTTAGTATTAGAAGGCCCAGGGACTCATTCCCAAATATCATTTTTCTTAAGTTGAAACAATTCCTCTTACATGACATTAATCCAATGTTCATCTTTTAACACTTCTTTAAAATTTTTAGGTTCAATTTTAGAAGTAGAACACAAATAGGTAACTTCATTTGCTAATTGAGGCCTAGTCTTAACACCTACCTCGGGATCTCCTATAATTTTTGAAGGGTCATGACTTTTACAAACCCAAGGAGAAGGATCCTTTCCCTCAGTAGTGGGAATAACTAAGAAGTGTGAGACTCAATATTTTCTACACCGGGAACAACATCACACTCACATGACAATTCTTCCCCATTTTCAATATATGTGGATGGAGCATCGTCTTTTATTACAACATTTATTGATTCCATGACTTTTGAACAACTTAAGTTAAAAACTCTAAAAGATCTACTATTTTGGGAGTATTTTATGAAAATACCTTCATCACTCCTTGAGCCAAATTTATATAGGAGTTCTCTATCCCGAAATATATAACAAGGACTACCAAAAACTCTAAAATAGGCCAAATTAGGTTTCTTGCCAGTCCATAATTCATATGGCGTTTTGTTAGTACTAGGACAAAAATAAACCCTATTGACGGTGTGACATGTGGTGTTAACCGCTTCGGCCCAAAACCTACGAGGTACATTTCTTCCTAGGAGCATAGATCTTGCCATTTCTTGGATCATTCAATTTTTTCATTCAACTATACCATTTTTTGTGGTGTTCAAATGGCCGAGAATTCATGATTAATTCCTATTTCATCACAAAAGGCATTTACACCGGATTCCTTGAATTTGATTCCATTGTCACTCCTAAAGAGGTTTATGGTAACACCGTGTTGAGTTTGAAGAACTCTACATTTAACGGTGAGAAAATTAGCAGTCTCAGATTTTCTCTTAGAAACCCTACTATGGAGTATCTTGAAAAATAATCCACCATCACTAAAATGTATCGCTTTCCTCTTATGCTCTTACTATGAGTGGAACGCATAAGGTCCATGTGTATCAATTCTAAGACTCGAGAGGTAGTTGTTGAGTTCAAATTTTTATGTGGATTCTTAATTTGTTTTCCTAATTGACAAGGCCCGCAAATAGTGGAGGTTGATTTTCCTAGAGATGGTAAACCTCGAAGTAGCTCTTTTCTTACTAAACGATCAAGATCTCTAAAGTTAACATGACCTAACCGTTGATGCCAAAGGTCAACAGATGAGGCTTTTACACTATTGCAAAACTAAAGGAGACTTATGAACTATTTTGTAGCAATTGCCACTAGTTCTTACACCTTGTAAAATAGCCTCTCCCGATTTATCATATACGGTGCACTCCGATTGACTAAACTTAACATCAAGATTCTCATCACATAACTGGCTAATACTTATCAAATTTTCCTTGAGACCATCAATATAAAGGACATTTTCAAGTTTAGGAAACTCAGAAATTTCAATAGATACTCTACCCATAATTTGAGATTTTCTTCCATCCCCAAAGGTGACCTTACCATATTTATAGTTTTCTAGAGTGGTAAACAAGGATTTGTCATCGGTCATATATCTCGAACAAACACTATCAAAGTACCATTGGGAGGTATTTTGAGCCTTAAGTGCAACATGAACAACAAATTATTTATTGGTCTCATCTTTCTTAACCCAAGCTTGAGTTGTATTATTCCCTTTGTTGACTCTAGTATTTTGGTTGGAATTATTTCCTTGGACTTTAGAGAACATTAGAATTGAAGATTGTTTAGGTGGACTTATTTTAGGTAGATAAGGTTTAGGTGGATTTGATTTGGAAAAAAAACTTCACTACCGGTTCGAATTTGACTTTGGATGACTCTCCTTCTTCATATCCTATACCCCTTCTCTCTCGATAACCTTTCTCCTTATATCCTAAAACAGGGCCTAGAAATAATTTTCCCATTCTTCGTGAATTATCTTCGAGTGTGAATTTGACTTCACGAGAGGACTCAAGATCTTTTTCAAGTTGGAAAATTTTAGCTTCAAGAGATTTTCTAATCTCTAAAGACTCGTGTAGATCTCTGTTTACACCTTTTGAGTTAATTAAATCACATTTTTCTTTACCTACCAAGATAAGCTTCTTAGAAAGAGATATCTTAATTACCTTGAGTTGACTAACTAAAACCTCCTTCTCCTTCAGGATTTTCAACTCCTTTTATAGAGTTAAAACTTTAAAGGTTAATATTTTATTTACCTTTTGAATACAAAGAGACTCAGTGTATAGTTATGAATAGGCGAATTGCAATTCACTCTCACCTACTTCACTCTCACTTCCTTTGTCATCACTACTTGCTGATTGAGTGGAAGTAATCTCAAGATTATGCTCGGAATTTTTAACATTAGGGTGTGACTCACTTGAATCACTAGCATAACTTGCTATAAAGGCAGTGAAATTATTTCTAGACAGTGTAGAGTCATCAGAGTCTTCAGACTCATTATCATTGTTTCTTAGAGTAGCATTGTAAACTGCATTTTCTTTAGCTTGTCTATTAAGTTTAGTAGGGCATTCAAATGCTCTATGACCACGTCCCTCAAATCAAATCATCTCTCCGAATCATCCTTTTTAAGGTTGTCTCTCTTAAACTTCTTAAGATCCTGATTATTAAAATTTCTATTGCCTTTGTTTTTGTTTTTCTCAAATTTTGGTTTTTCAAATTTTGAGTTTTGCCTTTTGAACTTGAGAATTTTTTTAGCAAATAGAGCTATATCATCAGGATCTATATCAGACTCACACACTTATTCTTTCTTTACTTTCAAGGCAACACCCTTATCTTTGGTTTTGTTATCTTTAGGAAACATACTAATTCATATGTTTGAATATAACCAACAAGCTCTTCAAGTTTTAAAGTATTTAGATTTCCTAAGGAATTAAGAACTGTGACTTTTGGAATGAACTGCTTAGGAACGCATCTACGTATTTTCTTAACAACACGATCTTTAGGGATTTTATCACATAAGTTAAAGCAATAATTAAGAATATCAAATATATAAGCATAAAACTCATCAAAAGTTCCAGTTTCTTTCATGGTGATGGTTTCAAATTTAGTGCTTAGGTTTTGAAGCTTAGATTCTTTAATTGCACTTGTTCCCTCATGAGTAACTTGTAGAATGTTCCAAGCATCCTTAGAAGTTTCACAAGTCACGATACGACGAAACTCCTCGAGAGTTACGGCACTAAATAATGCATTTAAACCTTTAGAGTTAAAGTTACATAATTTCAATTCATCCTCACTCCAATTCTCTACAGGTTTGAAAAAAATTTCATCATTAAGGATCATAGTAGGAGGGGACCATCCTATTTCAATAGTAACCTAAACACATTCATCAATTGATTTAAGGGAAGATTTCTTATGCGCTTTCCAATAGGTGTAATTAGTTCCATCAAACATAGGTGGTCTATTCGATGAAAAACTTTCCATATAACCTCCAGGATTCATCTAAATAACTTTTAAAGACTAGCTCTGATACCAATTTGAAGTTGTAAGGTTATATGAACTGAGGTTATTTCGTAGAAGATACACACTACACTTTTAAAAATTTGTCAAATAGAGAAATATTGCAATTTAAATATCCTTTTCAAATTAGTAAGTTAGCATGACCAATTATCAATTAAAGTGATGGGATATTTAACTTGATTAAGAGATACAAATTAGAAAATTTTATCCTTTTTATCCTACACATAATTTAGGTGATTATATGCAAGAAAATAAGAAATCACAACCACAACGCGCCGATGTACGAGGAAAATTCAAATGAGAAAAACCTCGGATGACTAGGCCTAGACAAATCCACTACAAATAAAGGTTTTACAAGGGAATCAAAAGACTTACAAACTTGACTCACTAAGACATGCTGATGCCGTCTCCTCTACCTTCGTTTGTAATACCCGAAGCTCCAACGCATTGCACAACACTGCTCGTGTCTAGGTATCCATTGAAGGATAAAGAACCATCTCCAATTAACTAGGACGCAGAAATCCACCACATATGTCCATGATGAAATTTAGGTTGAAATCTTGGGGTTTTGGTTCATTCAAAAATCAAAATTTTGTTCGAGAGTTTTTCATAAAAGGAAGACAAGAATTCTTCTTTTGAAATGTGCAAGTTCCTAGTGAAAAAACTGATTTTCGTCCATATTATGAAAACTGGAAAAGTGGTAGACAAGGGCAATTATTTAAAATAACTGCAGAAAAAAAAATCAAAACTGACAAATCTCGTTCAAACGACCTGGTTTTGAGCGAGTTTCGAATGATAGTCCAGTGTATAAATAAAGGAAGTCCTTGAAAATATCGTTTGAACGAATTCGTTTGAATGACATTTCTAACGATCCTTCTAACGAGTTTCCAGATTCGTTAGACCCAGGTCGTTCGAACGACGTGGGAAAACTTCGAATGAAAATTCCTTTTTCTCTAAAAAAAGATTTAAAAATTAATTTCATAAAAATTGTAAGTAAATTAAAATCACTCCAACACTTAAAAAAGATTTTTGATCATATACCGTTTTAGGAAAATGGAATTGGAATGCATTTTGATGTAGCGTGAACTTTAAAGGCCTAATTCTCCACGGTTGTAAGATGATAAACATGATATGACCCAAAAGTGTTTTGTCCAATGAAATGTAGCCAATACTAAAAATGACTCGATTGGAAATTTGTCCTTACATAAAAGTACTGAAATAAATAGCTCACTACATTAATGTTATGAGTTGACAACACGTACATTAATAACATTTTATAAATGTGGACATTATTTCGTAATAACTTTAAATATTTATATATATGACTTTATTGGGTACCATGTTATATAATTTAGATTAACATGCTATGTAGGATAAATTTTCGTAATCACTTAATATTTATTTCATTTACTTAAAAAATTTCCTTTGGGAAATTATCTTGCTTGACGAAATAAATCAAATATACCCCATTAATCTCTTCACATATATAAGCATAATAAGTTATTACTACAACTTTTATCTTTAAATTTAATATTCACAAGCATTCTTTGGTGGCTACCAAACGATCCATTATATGAATACTAAATTATTTTATGGATTGTATAATAATTTCAACAATCACTAATGTTTTCAACATATTATAAATTAAGAAAGATTATGGACTCTTTGGAGCAATCGACACCAACCTTAATGACCTTAATATTAACTTTACCATTGTAACCGAACTCTTTGGAGCAACTAAATCACAATGGATTAATTATAATGAAATTATTAATTATCCGAACACTCAAAACCATATTTTGACTCTTTGGAGGAGTCAAAATATAGTATTTGAATGTTATCACAAAATTCAACATTTATAATTTAATAGATTAGACCACTTTAGTGGAATCGTAACCTAATCGTGATATAAATACTGAGATGAAAACCTTAAGGCAAGCCTAAATATAGTATTGCATTTTATCATAAATTCAAATCAGCATTTACAATTTATTAGACTAGATTACTTTGGTAGAATCATAATCTAATTGTGATATAAATGCTAAGAAGAAAACTTTACGGCATGCTTCTAATATTGCTTTACATATATTGAGCATATTAAGCGTATACACATTAATCTAATATTTAAAATTTTGAACACCGAATAAAACTTTACGCAAATATTAGTTTCAAGGAAATATTTAAATCCTTCGCGGTTAAGTTGTTGGAAAAAATATTTCTCATTAATGTTCATTTGATAATCGAAATTATCCTTTGGTACAATGAACAAGCTACATCATCATTGCAACAACAATCTAACATTCATCATTATATTTGTACTTACTCACAGAAAACTTATACACATTAATTTAATATTTATAATTATTGATTATGACACTTTAATGGACACCTAATCTAAAATCTAATATAAATATTAATATCAAAACCTTCACCATAACTATAATAGTCATAACAATATTTGGTATATACCGAAAATATTATGACAGCCAAATAAGATAAGACAACTAATGTCTTTATTAAAACACAAAAATGGAGAAATCCATAATTTCCAATAATGACAAATTTTAGTAACCACTATAAGAAAACTCTTAAAATATAATCTCCCCAATAAGTGAAATTAAAAAAAAGAAGAAATAGTTGTCAACTTTATTACGAAATACAACAAATTTTAGGTTTTGAGAGCGTAAAAATGCTTAAATAGTCAAAACAATGTTCATCACAAAAAAATATTGATTTTTAATCAATAAATCCTTTTAGATTGACATAAAAAATTCATTAATACCGGGCAAGTCGACAATTTTAATCTCAATTATTTTTAATTAGAGGCATAAGAAAACAGTTACTGAAAATGACTCAAAATATTCAAATTTATAGTTTTATAAAATAAGCATCGTTAAATACATAATTAAAATTGTCGCAAAAGAAAATCACAATAAGGGAACAAAAACCAATTCTAATTTGGTCATAAAAATTTGGTACCCAAAATCTCATCTTATGAAATTTTCTTTTATGTGATTATAGAGATATACCAACTAATTAATTTGGTTGCATTAAGAGATATCCTAAATTTATTTATCATTAATTGCGCTTAAATATTTAATTCATATATTGTGCAAAAATTTTACTTTCATGGAACATATTTGCACATACATAATACGTAATGTATATAAAAATCAATACCCCAAATAATATTACGCGCAAAACTTAATTGATAATCAACGGTCCAAATATAGATGCATTCAGAATAATCTAATATTTATTATTATAAATTAAGACATTTTCTTCTTAATTTAACTTCATATAAATATTAGTGTCAAGAATATTAATTCATAATTATATTATGACCTTTCGGCAATCAAATGTAGATTACACACATTTATCCAATTTGCCGAAACTATTGTTGTCAAACCCCGAATCATACATCTAATATTCAAAAACATTATATTGAACCTTTTGGTCAATATTAAATAATACATAACACGATTATTAGAGTAACCATTTAATGAGAAAAATTACAAGTACTGATTTATATCATAAAATATCAAAAATAATTTACTTTTCCAAAAATGAAAAATTTTGAGTTATCACTATAATAACATAAATAATCTCTTCAAGATCATTCTCCAATTCGCGTAATCATAAAATCAATTTTTAAGTGAGAGTTATTAGCGTTGGCATTATTACCAAAAATGATAAAAATGCATTTTTAGGTGTCTAAACGACGTCAAATCGTCGAGATAGGGTGGTGCCCATTGTATACATTGGTTATAGTTTAGTTCGACGTTTTCAAGTCACCATATGAATTTCGTAATTTTTCGAGTAAAAATACAAATCTTGTCCCAATAAAAAATCCAATAATTCATATTTTTTTTTTATTTTTTTTTATCCGAATTCTTCTATAGGCAAAAACTCTTAATGGACAATCACGAGATCAAAAATCAATTGCTCTGATACCACAAGTAAATATAAATTAAAGACCACGTAATTAACAATTTTATATGGATATATAAATTTAACGTATGAATATCGAATTCGATATGTTGTTTGTTCTTTAATAATACAAATGTTATGTATTATACATTTAACGTTAGGATCTTAGATCAGATATGATTATCACATACAATTATTATGAGGAATACAAAATGATATTATAATAACATACCTCCATCATGTCAGAAATGGAAAGATTGACGGAGCAGTCGACCTTAGACATGTTTGATCGGACTTAATTTCAGACCAAGACTTCCTCTTATATACGGTAATAACATACTCTAATTTCAGTACGTTCCAATGGTTGGATCTTCTTCTATAGACAAAATAGTATTCCAAAATAAAAACAAATTTGAGTATTTGGATTTCTCTCCCTTATCCTATAATTACATTAATTTGTTTCTTTATGTGTCTGAATGATGGAAATCAATCACTTATTTATAGGGAGAGATATGACCCAAATCTCCAACAGTCACTTAATCTTAACCATACATCAAGGTAGATAACCAAAAGTCATTTTGACTCTTGATATTTGGAGTACCTTTTCATTAACCAAAGTGACTCTTAGTATTAATGTAATCTATATCTATATCTAATAACATAATATAACTAGCATGAAGGCCACGCGATGCGTGGCCGTATTTTAATTCTATGTTCTAATGCTATATGAATAGAATGAGATTAAATATATAAACATTGACCCGACCTTAGTTCAATGGAAAAAGATATTTGGTTGCAACATAAGAGAACCTAGGATTTAAATAATTAAAGATGCCCAATATTATGTCAAAATTATACCAACTTGTAATTACAGTCCCACTTATACATATCTTTACTAATTCGCTATAACAAAGCTCCCTGGAACCTTACACTACACCAAAATGCTCATTTAGTAACACACTATTTTTAGTATTACTAACAATACTTTACCATTACTATTTCTTACAATATAATACCGTTAGTAATCTTAAATAAGTGTTACTAATATTAGTTGAATATTTTAAAACTAATTTTTTATCTGAAAAAGCAGGTCAATAGTTTTCTCCAAGGACGACTCTCTCCAAAACTTCCTCAAACCCAAAGCTCTTCAAACCGCGAAGCAAAATTGCGACCCAGGGTTCCAAAATTTCGCACCTTCAAATCTTTGAAGCTTCAAATCTCGACTCAAATATTCATACCTTCAAAGCTTCATACCTTCATATCGTGACCCAAATCGCGACCTAGGGTTCTTCGAAGCTCACCAAATCGCTGACATCCTTGTGATTTGGGAGAACTAGGTACGTTTCTCTCTCTCTCTCTCTCTCTCTCTCTCTCTCTATATATATATATATATATATATATATATATATATATATATATATATATATATCGTGGTATTTTTTCTGGTGGTTATGTTGGTGATTAAGATTAGGACACGATACTCTTTGAACTTTCAATTAGGCATTTGTTACTTTGTTGTTTTCATTAGCAGTGCCTATGCGCCAATATATGACATATATTATTTTTGGCAAGAAAGTAACAAATGTATTTTTGTTATTGTTGTTGGGTACATACTTTTTGTATTTTTCGGTTCAAGTTTTTGATTATTTTGTATTAAATCCAAAGCTTAGAATGTTTTTTATATACTGATTTATAACATTACTAGACGTGGTATTTAATACCCTGTTATACTATTAAAACACATAACTGTATACACTGATCTATACACTGATTTATACTATTAAAACACATAATTTTATATAACTAAGGAAATTGCACCCCTCCCCTGAACTTTAAGGTTTGTTCTAACAAAATTACATGTTGTAACTGTGATTTTTCTTATGTGTATCAATAATTCTATTTTTTTTATATAATCATATAACTTGTGTGTAAACCATATTTTTTTGGTAGTGCAGAATGTCACAAACATTGAACAAAGAGTGGATGAATGAGAGGAATAGAATAAGTGAGGTGTACACAAATGGAGTTGCGTCTTTTATTAATTTTGCAATTGCAAACAATGGCCATCAATTCTTGACCTTTCCTTGTCCATGTGTTAAGTGCCAAAATAAGAAGCTTTTTACTGCGGTAGATATCAAGGGTCATTTGATAATGCACGGTATAGACAGGACATATACTAAGTGGGTTTTACATGGTGAAACACTATCATCGAACCTAACATGTCCCGTAGTAGATACTATTAATTGTGAAGGACATGATGAAGCTGATAACAATGAGAATGAAAGGTTACGAAACTTAGTTGACGCATGTTACGGAGTGCACGGACAACATTGTGTAGAACCCAATCAGGAAGGATTCTCTGAAAAATCGTATGTCGACAATGAGAAGTATGATCAATATAATAAATTAGCGATGGACAAATTGTACCCTTCATGTGAGGGTTCTGAGACTACTCTCTCTGCAATTGTTGAATTGCATAATTTGAAAAAGCAGTTTGGTTGGTCGGGAAATAATGTGACCTCTCTCTTGTCGGTTTTAAAGAGGTGGCTTCCAAAAGGAAACACATTACCAGAAAAATATCCGCACATGAAGAGAATGATGAAAGACTTAGGTATGAAAGCAAATTACATTCATGCTTGCGTTAACAACTGTATTTTATATTGGAAAGAGAATGAAGATTTGGAGGAATGTCCTCAGTGTGGAGAACCGAGATATGCAGTGACCTCAAAGAAAGGGAAGAGGATATGCAAAGAACCGATGAAAGTGTTGAGACATTTCCCTTTAATTCCAAGGCTAGTGAAATTGTACACTATACCTTGGATAGCGCATGCAATGACATGGAACCATCGGGCAACAAGTTCATGGGATTATCACCGACATCCTTGTGATTCATCCCAATGGAGAAAGCTAAAAAGTAGATGGCCCGATTTCGCCGAGGAAGGGAGAAATGTTTGGCTTGCAATAGAAACAAATGGGTTTAATCCCCATGGTATACAGTCTAGTAGTTATAGTTGCTGGCCTGTCATGACCGCGCCTTATAATGTGGGGCCTTCTTTATGCTTGAAGCGTGAGTTCCAAATTTTATCTTTGCTGATTCCTGGGCCTAAGGCACTGGGTCAAAACATTGATGTTTTTCTTCAACCATTAGTAGATGAGTTGAAACAATTATGGAAAGGAGTTCCATCTATTGACATGCACAAAATGCAACCTTTTACGTTGAGAGCTATGTTGATGTGGGGGATTCATGATTTTCCCACATATGGAAACTTATCTAGGTGTGTAACACATGGTTACAAAGCATGTCCTATTTGTGGCGATGACACTCCATCCATTTGGATAGAACATAGCATGAAGATAGTTTACACAAACTATCGTATGTTTCTTAAAAGCGATCATCCTTTTAGGAGTGGTAGAGGTTTGGGACTTAGGACACAAGAAGTTGGATGTCCCCCGATTCGACTAAACGGAGATGCACTTGTGGAGAAGTTAAGAAATATAAAGTATGTACCTGGAAAAGTCTCAAAAGTTCCTGCTAAGAAGAGAAAGTCTAATAATGTTAATGGGAGTGCTAATGTTAAAATTAAAGAAGCTTGGTATAAAAAATCTATTTTCTTTGATTTGGAATATTGGCCATAGCATCAAGTTCGACATGTCCTTGATGTGATGCACATCGAAAAGAATATTGCAGAGCATTTGATAAACACAATTCTTGATGATAATAAAACAAAGGATACTGAAAAGGGTCAATTGGATATGAAGGGTATGGGCATACACAGCGGTCAATGGCTTCAAGTTGATGGACGCACCGAAAAAACGATAAAACCAACAGCACCATTTATCTTGGATAAAGAAGAAAAAAAACAATTCTGCCAAATTTTGAAGGACTTAAAGCTTCCTACCAGTTTTTCCTCTAACTTAAGCAATATAGTAAGTCTTAGTCCCCCATCTTTTCACTCCTTAAAGTCGCATGATTATCATGTCATAATTGAACATCTGCTACCTGTGTTACTCCAACATGCCTTTTCGAAACATCGAGATTTAAGAAGAGCAATCCAATAAATAAGTTTGTTCTTTAACATGTTGTGCTCTAAGGTCCTAATTCGGCAAGATATCCAAAGAGCCAAATACATGGTTGTTGAAGCATTGTGCGTGTTGGAAAAATATTTTCCACCTACGTTTTTTGATATTAGCATTCACCTCACTGTGCATCTAGGAGATGAAGCCCTAGTTTGTGGACCCACCGACGCTCATTGGATGTACCCGTTCGAAAGGTGATTTTTTTTACCTTTTAATATAGTAAAATATGCCCCATTTAAGTTAATAATGCTTGCTATTAATTTTTATTACCTAATACAAATAGGACGATGAAAGATTTCAAAGATATACCCAACAATAAGCAGTATGTTGAAGGTTTAATTGCAGAATCCTACGTTGTTGCTGAATCTGTTAGATATTGCATGGAGTACATGCCAAATCCATCTGATGGAAATCATAAACTCTCCCGCGAGGCCTTTTAAACGCTCCCGCGAGGCCTTTTATTAAAAAGACTTATTTAGATATAACAGATATTAACTTACTATTGTTTGATTCATTTTTTCATAGGATGCTATAGAACGTTTGGTTGATGCCTTCAATGCTCAAAACGGAAAGGGTCCACCAATCACACCGATAAGTGATCATGCATCCAATACAAGTCTACAACATAGGAATCTCTGTCAAAATTTGGATAATGTTTTTGCATCCGCTTCTCGTCCTGTTTGCGCGACCACACCTTCTCTTACCAACAATCCCAAAGCAATCTTGCTTGATAGGTATAATAAGGAACTGGCAAAGGGGTATGTCGCGACAGATGCAACAAAGGATATATGTCATGGTAAGTGAGTTGGAGTCGGGGAGAGGAAAGTATATGTGGAGGAAGTGATGAAGCCGGATGCTAGGTTTTTTGATGCTCCTCAAGGTGACCAATTCACTTTTGCTGACCTAGTCTTGGGGGGATATTGGATTTGGCTGGATTGTTCGCTTAAATATGTTTAGTTTATGTTATGAAATTTGTTTGAGCTATCTATATGTGGACTTAGTTTGCATTATGCGTTTGTTATGAACTTTGTTTGAGTTATCTATATTTGGACTTAATTTGCAATATGTGTCGTTGTGAACTTTGTTTGGATCTATCTATATTTGATTTGGAATTAATTTGGACTGTCTTTTCTTATTGTAAAACCCCTTTTAACTCCGCCAATGCTAATATTTATTTGAGCATTGCCGGTCCCAAGCCCGGATAAAGGAGGAGGGAAAGGTCAAATCTTGTGGCAAGTAAAACGAAAGGAAGGTAAACAACGTTTGACCCATTTATGATATCATGCTTTGTTATTAATATATTATTATTTCACCCTTTGTTTTGATTAGTTACTCCACATGCACACCAAAAACCAATGTTTGAAACCACTTTTCCATATAATATGTTATTCGGACACATTATTTGATCATAAAAATAAGCCAAGTCTCAATTGAATACGTACTCATCTTCTGCAGCCATGTAGCACGGCAGCATGTATCAAAACTGATTTTGATTTTTTCCTTTCATTTCACAAACCTCCAGTGTATATTGACCTTATTACTGAAACAATATTTGATTGTAGGATTTGTGCTGGTTGCAATGCTGAAATTGGTCATGGACGATTTCTGAGTTGCATGGGTGGTGTTTGGCACCGTGAATGTTTTCGGTGCCATTCTTGCAATCTACCGATATCTGATCCTGAGGTCCAAATAAACTCCAAGTATATATTGATATGGTTAACTAATCGTTTGGATCTCCATCATTTTACTCTTTATGTTCCATTTGGTTCTGGGTAATATGTTTTCATTCGGGTTAAAAGTAAAATGATGGAAACTATTTTCATCTATTGAGTCAAAATTTTGTTTGTTGAAATCGTTAGTAACTCTGCATAGTATATACATAATACATATCGAATAATTTAGAGTGAAATAGCAAAATGTAACTCCAAATAGATGTTCACTTTTATGTTTCACCTTAAACCTAATTCTGCATTGATGTTGGTTGTTCCATAAGTTGTTAGGGATCATATTTTTCATATATATAAATCCTTGTTTCCATCATGAGCATTATTTGAATGTTGTGGTTGAACTTAATGTTCATTGCTCTAGTATTCTATGTCTGAGAATCATCCATACCACAAAACCTCCTACAAGGAGCGCCATCACCCAAAATGTGATGTTTGCAATAATTTTGTAAGTCTTCTTATGTTAGACAACAGTTACATTTATCTGCAAAGAGATATTTTATTATTGGTATATGTTCACTGATGTCTGACGAGAACGTGTAAACGTTTTTTATTTCCAGTCCTTATACATTTTGTTTATTTTGAAAACATTGAAGATGTTTTTGGACAATCACAAATGATGGTTTAGGTTGATTTTGAATGTCCTTTCATTTCCCTTAATTTAGAACCAAATTAGCTTTTATGTAATTTGGTATACTATCTAGATATCTAGATGTGCCTCTTTTGTTATCTTCCGTGTATCACAATAACAATATGTCACCCTCTGGCATTTATGTTTATCCTTGTACAGATCCCAACAAATGCAACTGGTTTTATCGAGTATAGGGCACATCCTTTCTGGATACAAAAATACTGCCCCTCACACGAGCATGATGGGACTCCTAGGTGTTGCAGCTGTGAAAGAATGGAGGTCAGTTGAAAGATAATGCAATCACCCTCGTCCTCCCCCTCCCCCCCCCCCCCACCCCCCACCCCACAAAAAAAAAATAGTTGAAATGATAGGATACCTTATAAACATTCTTAACTGAGTTAAGTCTATGCAAGCAAGAGACACTAGATATTTGTTACTTGATGATAGTAGAAAGTTGTGTCTGGAGTGTCTGGACTCTGCAATAATGGATACTCATGAATGCCAACCTCTTTACCTTGAAATAGAAGAATTTTATGAGGGACTTAATATGAAAGTGGAACAACAAGTACCATTGCTGCTGGTCGAGAGACAAGCGCTAATTGAGGCCATGGAAGGAGAAAAAAATGTGAGTGTCTTGCATTGAATTATCTTTCTTCTGAAAAACATTGAACTCCTCTATTTTTACAAATTTTTTTATGGTGATTTATTAATTATATTGTAATGTCGTTAGGGTCATCATCACATGCCTGAGACTAGAGGGCTTTTCTTGTCCGAGGAACAAACTGTTAGCACTGTAAGAATTTCTAACCATGACATCTTACCTTTAATAATGAATTGATTTCTCATATGTAAATCTGTATATGGATAAAGCTTAAAAGTACAAAGAAACCTTGAGAAGGTAACAAGGCAGTTCTCAAGTATGGCCTTAAGAGGACTCTTAATCACATTCGGCTCATAGGAAGCTTTCCTAGCTGAATCCAGTGGACATTTTTTTTGCTTTACCCCATCACAGATCTATACAATTGCTTGGCCCTATCATATTATTTCTGTAGGACCAATTGGGAACCCCAATTCCATGCTCATAAAGGGTCTGTTTGGAAGGACCAATTCAGTTGAACTAATTCAGTTTAAGATCTGATCTAAATTTTTCTTTAGAATTGGAGTTCACAGACATAATCCAAAAACAGTTTGTTTCATAGCCCGAGGCATGGAATTGGGGTCTCATACACACTGAATAATAATAAATGCGGACACTACGCAGGAAATGATGCAATCCCTAAAGGGGCACCACATGTTTTACATTTCTGTTTTATACTTGTTAATAGATAGGGGAGAAACTGAATATATTTAACGAATGTGTTTTCTTTTGTACACGACTCTCTTTACCGTTTACTGGAGATCTCTACTGTTCATTTTGGAATACGTCGTGTTTGATCAGATTTCACTTGGTTACAGAAACATAGTTTGGCTGGTTTACTCCTTTACTTGGAGGAGATTTTGGCAACCACCGTTTTTTTCTCAAATCATTTCATTTTAGCCTAATATTTCTTAAGCCCAAGTGAAGTATTTGGTTTCCAATCAGAAAGAACAGGGTCCAAATTAGCCATGGGAAGAGAAACTCGAGCTGGAGACCAGTTAAAGAGTTATTTTCATGGAATATATTAGAAGTTACAATTGTAACCAAAGAAGAAGCCTCTTGCTAATTGCAAACTCCGTGTGCGGGTCATAGCCATTATACAATGAAAAAAAACACAAAGTAAATTGCATCATTGTAGAAATTATTTATAATGAAAAAATTTGGAGTCGGTGATATAAAATATGTATGCACAGTGATAAAATTCATGGAGGAGTACAAGACTGCCATTACCACCAATGGTAAGGTGGCCTGCCTTATCTACGACCAAACTCACTAGCGCATCTCAAGTAGTAACTTCATCTTGGAATCAATGAAAACATATACTTGTATATCAGTTTATATAGTTAGTCCTAGCACATGAAATTTATTTTATCAGGATTTTATTGTAGGAACCATAGGTAAGAATTTGATGCATCTGGTTCCCTTGTGACAGTTTTTCATTTTAATTCCATGGGCTTCCAAATCGGTATATATTTTATGTCTTGTGATCGATAATATATATCTCATTAGTATTATTGCGTGCCTTAGAGGGTGAGTTACTTTAAATATTAGTTTATCGTGCCAAAAACTCTATGAGGTACATATCTATGAAGCATAAGATACTGTTAAAAAAATCAGAACACGAATAACATGATTTATTGCAGTTGAAAAAAAGATGAGAGATAAAAAATCTCTTTAACATCTTTCACGTGTAATTTATTTACACGCATAATTTACGATTTTTTGAATTGCTAATTAGCTCATTTGGGATGCTACTTTTTTCTGTTTTTGCAGTGTTGGTGTTAAGAAATCAAATGATGTTACACTTTGAGTATGGATCGACTCTGCTTGTGCAGAAATTAAGATCGACCTGTGCAAAAATTAAGTTCTACTGAATCGTGCTTGTAGAATAAGGATCGACTCAGATAAATCTTATTCTATGGTCGGCACAGGCTCGTCTGAGGAAATAGTAGATACCAGTCTCCCCATCCGCTTCCGTGATTGAATTCCCCCTCACCAGAATTACGAAGAATGGTAAATACCAAAAGGTAATGTGTAAAATGCTTGTATTTCATTAAGTTGCATAAGTTTGGTGTTATGATTACCCTGCAGCCTATGATAGATGGTTCCAAGATTGATGAATATAAGTTCAAGTTGGGTTTTCATCTAGCCAGCTCAAATAGTAAAGTCTTTTTTTAATTAAAGAAGGTTTCAATTATGATTTAGTTTCTTAAATGGTGCAGTGCATGACAGTCAAAATCAATATTGGAGCTTTGGTGGCCCTCATCTTTTTGTCCTCTGTTGTTTGTTGGTTGCCGTTTTGGCTTGGCGCGGCATGTGGTCCTGCTTATGGTTCATCTTAGGATTGTTTGTCTCGATTATTGGGGTTCTTAGTTTGCTGTCCTTCGCGCTATTTCACACTAGATCTGGCATGTTCACCATGGGCACTGTGTTGTCACAGTGGAGTTTTGTGCCGGTAACGGATACGGGTTTCAGATTGGTCATTGGATCTTTTCCCGTTAGACTCGTGGGCCCTTTTGGGCCAGATCTTGCTGAATGGCCTTTCCCTTCTTGGATGCTGCATATTTTGGGCCTCTTTCTATGGGTCGGTGTTTCTACCTCTTTGGGTGGGCTTGATAGTTATATTTTTCCTTTTTTGGGATGCCTTTGTTTAGGGCTTGTTTTCCTTTCAACGACTGTTTTGTCGCTTTGTATTGTTTTTTTATTTCCGTATTTTGTTCGGTTAGATTGGGGCTTCACACCCCAAGTGTCACATTACTATTTTGAGATGTATGTTCTTTTGGCTCCTGTCTCTCACTTGCATTGTGTTCACTAGTCACGAGAGGGTATGCTCGGTCTATTGTTGTACTTATTTTTATTTATTTATACATTTTATATATGGAAAATGTATTAAGTTGGAGGTAATGAGATGGATTTGCGAAGGACCCTTGAAAAATATTTTTTTTAAATATGTACTAAAATTAGTAACATAACTTTACCTTTTTTAATTATAAATTCCGTTACTAATTTTGAACTTTCTGTTACTATTAGTAACAAAATTTGTCCGTTACTAAATTTGAATTTTCCGTTACTATTAGTAACACAACTTTAGCGTTATTAATTTTGAATTTTACCGTTACTATTAGTAACAGAACTTTACCGTTACGAATTTTGAATTTTACCGTTATTAAATTAGAATTTTACCGTTACTATTAGTAAAAGAATTTTATCGTTGCTAATTCTAATTTTTCCGTTACTATTAGTAACAGAATTTTACCGTTACTAGCTTCGTGCCCCACGCCTTTTTTCTAACGGAAAAATGTGTTACTAATATATTTAGTAATGGTAAAATTGTGTTACTAATGCCGTGTTTTGGTGTAGTGTTATAGAAGGACAATTCCATTACATCTTGAAACTACACATTAAATAATTGATAAAAAAGAAAAATGAACCACCATGAATGAGAAACAAAAAGTAAATATATAGAGAAAAGGGGTAAAAATGTCTTCTTAGACATATACATAAACAAACAAAGAAAAAGTTATGAGAGAGTACATAACCATTTTATCAAGCCAAATCATATGACTCCATTATCTCCTCACCTACCTACACATGATATGTATCCCTCCTCCCTAAAACAAACAACGTCCAAATTCTCTGAAAAAATTCAAATGGAAATTTAAAGTAAAATATCAAACAACATCCAAGAAGAGAGTATATATTTAACTATTTCAAGTAAAGAGAACCAAAATAATATATTAATATATCACATAATAAATATGAATTTTAATTGGAAAAATTATTTACCTCATCTTTCACAAAAGAAAAAGTAAAAGCAAAACAAAGCTTTTTAATTGCGCAAATAAACAAAATACCAATCATATAGATAAGAATATCATGTATAGTTCAATTGGAGAATGACAGTTAGACCATGAAGATCCATATTTAATATATATATATATATATATATATATATGTGTGTGTGTGTGTGTGTGTGTGTGTGTGTGTGTGTGTGTGTGTGTGTGTGTGTGTGTACGCATATTGGATTATTGATGAAAATTAAGATACTCGAAGAATTGAATAAAGATGAGATGATTATGGTGTAATCTTCCGGTACATATATACATACATATAGCTAATGTAAAAGTAGAGAGAGACAGGAGAAGAAGTGAAGATTGAGCCTATTTTGTTAAAGAAAATTGGATGATAATTTTAATAGCACCTCCAGTGTCTTTGCCTAGAATATTTGACATCTAAAAATTGGTTTGTTGGTGCTTTTATGGAGAAGATAAAACTTCAAAAGCCACCCATGTTCAAATGAAAAGTCTAAATGAGGTTGGACTTCTTGAAAATCTCAGTGTTGGAAATGTAAACGGTGGAAGAAAAGAGAGAGAAATATTATGTCTTTACGTTTACAAATCATAAATGATTTCTTTATACCTCTAATGATATTTAATACATCTGTCACGTGTCATCCTCACACGATTTGGGTCTACAATTTTTATATAGTTATATAGATTTTGGTGTCTCTTAAAAGAGAATCTGCCACAAGGCATTACAAGTAAGTTTGGCAATTATTAATCAGTTATCTTAAAGGTTCTTTGTATTTTGACGGGGAAAAAAGCTTCGAAACAGTGTGCCTCTTTATTAGAATATTTCCCTTTGGTTCCCACACTTTTTATCCCTTTACCTCCTCATTATATATCTCCTCGAACTTTTGATTTTCACATCCCATGGGCTATGGTTATACATGGTCGTAAAAACTTTTGTAGAGGTGAATAAAAAGACATAATTAGGTATAGAAAATAATAATATTGTATACTTTCACTGAGTTTATTTTATAATTGTTCAGCACTTATTTATCTAAGATACATGGGTTGATATGTCCGTTGTAATATAAATATTTTCATGAATGATACCAACATTGCATCTTATTATTATTCAGGAGCTTCTTCGACTGATTCAAATAATTTTTTGCTAGTAGAGTTTGTGTGGAAAACGTGTCTTCTTATTCTCATGGAACTGGAGCATGACGACTTCAAATGGAGCTAAATGATAACTGTTGGCTTTGGATGCTTAGACGACTTCAACTGATTTAGTTAAGTGTTGGTTTTATGTGACACCCCGACTAATTAAATACCGGGTAGCTACTCCTTTATTAAATCAATACAAAATGCCAAGATGGTTCAGTTAATAGCATCACTGTTGAAAACATTTTAATGATTACTAACCACCTAGTATTTAAAAAGTGAGTTGCCAAATTTTAAGTTAACTCTGATTAACATGCAATAAGAGGATAATGATAGAATAACCACATTCACCATAACGAAACAATAGAATAACCAACAACATAATAAATAAGTCCGGAGGAAAAACTCCTCACGACAATCCCACAACTGAACTAAATAAAACAAAGTATTCTGAATTAATTACATGCCAAATAGTATGAAAATCTGAAATAGGAAATGTTTCTAATAGAAATGGGCAACATGCCCTACAACTGATGAATCCTGAATATGGAGTCAAGATGAAAGAAGCGTCTACTAGCAAGGTCCTGTAACTTCCACAAATAGCTACAGCTCGTCACCTGAATGAAAATCCTAAGCATGGTGTCCTTGTGGCTGAGCACCTAAAATGGTTTTTACAAAAATAGATTTGAAAGCAAACGGGTTAGAGCCCGAAAGTGGTGATTATTTTAAAAATAGCAAGTGTTTTAATAACATTAAAACAATGAATGCAAAATACATGTTAGTACGTGCACTCACATGAAGTACTCACCTCTCGACTAATTCGTGCACTCCTAACGTACCGTACCCATCTAAGTGACATACATATCTAACCAGATCGTAATAAGTTCTACCCTTTACTACTCAATTCACATTATACGTTCCAGCGTTATCAACTAAATATAGGGATTTACTTAACTCAGGTTCTCAATTATACAATACAATTCATTTCAGGTTATCCCTTTATATATTCTCATAGCGTTTCCATATATATACCCACAATACCACATGAAAGTTCTCATTAATCAAGTGTATATTATTCACGTCATAAATATACAATACAAGCACCCGAGACTAAGCTGCGGTGCACACTTACTCTGATATCCACCCCGGTACATCACGTACGTAAGGATCACACATTCCAAATTTTAATTATTCTCACGTCGTAATAGACACTCACGTCCTAATCCATAATTTCCATTTGGTTCAAACCACCCTTCTCTGTTTTACTCCTTATTATATTCCAAGTATCTCAAATATATCAACTAATCATCAAGGAAATGTTATCTCTACAATTAAACAAAGTTACGGGACACGCGAAATCAAAACAGGCCAAAAAGCCTAAACTGTCAGCTCATCAGAAGTCTCGTTCGAACGAGGCTGTTCGAACGAGAGTTCGTTCGAACGAACTGGGCATTTAACGAGATCTCGTTCGAACGAAAAGCATCGAACGAACATCCCTCTCGTTAGAAGGCAAACTGTTAACTCGTTAGAAGATCGTTCAAACGAGCTGGTTAAAAGCTCGTTCGAACGAGCTCGTTCGAACGACCTGGGTAGGTCTTCTAACGAGAGGCAAGTTTTGAGCCCAGAACTTCCTTTTTTCGTTTTTCCAACTTTCTTCATCTCTAATCTCATATACAATTCGTCCTAACAGCATTTTAAGGTTTCTAATGCACACTAAACATTTGTAGGTTATAATTAAACAATAATCTAGGGCCAAATCTTCCTAAACATCATCAAATCCTCAATTCCCTTCATTTATCCCCAAATCGCATGAACATGAACCCTAAAATTTATAAATCATCAATGAGCCTAATTAAATCCGTTTTTGTTTCATCCAAGATATATTATCATCAGAATAAACACCTACATGCAATCCTACATGTAATTCCTCATCAAAATACAAGTTTATAATTTCAATTTAATGGGTTTTCATCAATCTCCAAAAACAATACAATTTTATCAATTCCTACGCATGGAAGAAGCATTCTCTGCAACTAATGAAATTAAACCACTTGCCTTATGTATATCTCTAATTTTGATGTCGAATTGATGGATGATTCTCTCTCTCTGCAGAATTCTCCTCTCTCTCTCTCTACAAGCCTTCTTCTCCAAGGTGGCAATGGTGGCTAGGGTTTGCCTTAGGAAATTCTTGGAACTAATTCTAATAACCCCCGTAGCCCATTTGGTCATAAGGTGTAGTTAGTGGGTTTAGTGGGTAATTACCAAATCAGATTTTTAGTTCCTAATTTTCGTTGGTTTTAATTCCCAAAAATTCAAAATTACCAAACTACCCTTTTACGTTGCCGGTATGGCCTAAAAATGCCCCGGGACCCAAACTAAACCCCCGTCTAGTGTTTTCTGACTATTTCGACCCTTTCGGATGCGTTGGCGCACTCAAAATGACCATATGCTTAATAGAATTACAATTCACTTTTTAATTAAATTATAATATTCCTGACGCGACTGTCACACGCGTCTCAACAAAATTCCAAATCGTCGTATTTCAAACTCACGACAAATTTCATAATTTCCATATTCATATATATAGACATATATACTCATTAAAATCAAATACCAACTCGCATCTCGCTAGTATTTTTATCCGGTTTAATTCCCAAATTAATTCACATTTAATTCAATTAGTCCCATAAATAAATATCATAAAAATACGGGGTATTACATTTTATTTGTGTATATCTGTTATCAAGTAGGTCCAATATACGGGGTTAGCAGGTGACTGGAAGCATGAGGTGGGACTCAAGACCATATTAAAGTATTGATAAGATCAGTTTATTTACTAACACTACAGAATGGTCAGATTTTCTCAACTTTATTGCTTATGTTTGTGGGACATCATAATATATTTGTTTCATTGATTTTTTATGCTTTGTATTTTAATATCTCATTTTGATATGTTCATTAGTTATCAACTTTTGTTACCTTTTGCACCTGCACTACGTAGAGAGATTCCAATAAGGGAAGTGAAATAGGAGAGTATTCTTCTACTCTATGCGAGAATTTTTCAGGATCCCTCCTCTTAGCAGGGATGATTTAATTAACCCCAAACATAGGATGAGGATGTGGTGGGGTAAAATTATCACATCCCACTTTGTTATCCTGTGCGCACCAAACTGTTAGCATCTCGTGATATCAATTGCATGACCATAATAGTGACACCTGCCTCACAAAGAAGTTTCTACATTACTAAGTTCCTAATAAACTGGAGAATAAAGTCTAAACACTAAGGGGGAACAAAATGCAAATACAAGAATGTACCCCTGTCATTTACATTATCATCACTTTCGTCCCTCTCCTTCTTTGCTATATACATTATATTTTCAAATTTAATTCAATTATTTTATTAATGTCTCATTTGGTGTTATTTTTACATAACTTTTCACATTGTGCCATGAACAGGTTACATTTTAACTTCTCTCAATATGTATATTCATTTGCGGACATCGCATGATTTTATAATGAAAACAAATAATCTAAATATTTTAATATATATGGTTGTTATATTCTTTTAGGCTTAGCTGAGTAACAATTTCAGATTTTTTATAAGCATAAATATTTATGTATTAGTCAATTTGTTTAATGATAATATTTTCTATATAAATTATAAATAAAATTTGAAGATGTTTGTACATCGTACGAGATATTTTTTCAATACCCTTTAGTTGTTTTAGATCCAATAAATTACCATTTCATGTTTAATATTCAATAAATATGTGTTTCTTATGTACTATCCCATACCCCTTAACTTTTATATTTAAGTTTGATTCCTTTGTATTGTACAATAATAGTTTTAAATTACCTACGCATCGCGCGGGGATACAAACTAGTAATCTATATAACTATATAAAAATTATTGACCCAAATCATGTGACGCTGACACATGACAGTAATAAAGGCTTGATAATTAGAGGTATTAATGAGGTTTTAATCTATTAATTTTCTCACTCTGATATAGCCTATCTCGATTTTGGAGATATAATGTCCAAGAGAGCCGAATGTGATTCATTTTCTAATTCTTAACCCTTCAAATTCTGAGATCGTAGAAACTCACATAAGTGGTATCATTTATTTATATGTATATGAGGAAACCTTGTATTTTATCCACTTTGGTGTCCCCGACCTTTCTCTTTCTTGTACAAACCCCACTCCATTCCCTCCCTTTAAGTTACACCATTGAAGTTCTATATTCTATAATGGAAGTTATAGCCAAATCATAATATTGCTGCTATGCGGATTCAGACTGCATTTTCTGCATACATGGTAGGTATATAATACAGTACACTCAATTGGATCTTTATGCCAATAGTGAAGTTGATAATTATATTCAGTGTCTAATCGGTGCGGGCTACAACTTTATGGGAAATATTATGCACACAAACTATTTGATAAAAGGAAAGAGTGAGTTTTGGGTGTGAAGATGATTTCCAGAAATTTGAAGATAAAAGGACTTTTTAATTGTTGGTGATAGGTTGTGCTACGCTTAGTTTTCCCACTATCACTATCGTGTCTGGGTTGTACGCAAATCAGGCTCTAGAGCGATAGTGGTTTGTCACCTGCGCCTCCAAGGAGTAAGACGGTTTTGGTACTATACGAGCACCGGTACGGGATAAGTATGATGAAATTTTCACCCTACATTCTTTGACCATTTGATTTTTTTTATGTTGTTCATAAACTTGGTTAGTCCTGTACAATTCCATATATGCAACTTGCTATTATGTAAGTTAAATTAGGAATCCGTTTTCAATTATTTATAGTTTGTACTTTTATTATGCCCCTCTTTATGGAGTTTATGTGTTATATATTCCATATTTTATTTTCTTTGTAGTTAGATTCTTTTATCTTTTGGTTGTGAGGACAAACATTTGACAAAATAAAAATTTGTTATACTGGATGAGTGTTAATGAAGGTTGCCATAGACAATTTGTTCCATCTAATTAATTTTTTCCTTTCTCCATTCCTTTGGAATTCTTTTGTTACAATTGCATGTTACATAGAAATTCCCTTTTGTTATATTACCTTATGTGATCAAGTGTATGACCTTAAACTGTCATAAAATTTTATCATCCTTAGATTTAAGTTGATGATTTTTCAACAGCTTTTTATTTTTTTCATACGTCATTGAGGTACTTTACTTAATTAAGGTTGTTGAATGCCATAAACAACAACTAGGATATAAATGACATCATATAAGTTATACATTGCTTTTCGATTCACAATCAAGTGATTTCACTTTTTTATTATATCTAATATTTGAATCCTAAAAACTAGCAATAAACTGCAGTTAAGAAATAAATATTGGACAACTCTGCTTCAAAAGTATTAGATATTTGGTATTTTCAATTTTCACCATTTGAGGGAATACAAATTCACCTCATCTCCCTAGACTAAAATCTAAAGTGAAAAACTTATATAAAGAATGGATCTGTAAATTTTCACTTGGAGCAGTGCCATATCGAAGAGTACATCTTCCCCCTCTTTTTGAGACTGCAAAAATCTTCGTCCCAGATAGAACTCACGAATGAGCGACTTTAATTCCCATTTCTACTATGAATGTACCATTTAACAATTATGTCAAAATTTAGTTTAAAAACGATGAAGGTAGTGAAGAATAAACACAAGGGAAGTCATAAGACAACTTCTGTTTTTAGAACTATTCATATGTACTCTATGTTGCTGATTCAACTGAATAACTAAATACTTTAATGCATGTTTCTACATTCATTTTACTATTGTAAAACCTTTATTGTACACCCCACACTTCTCAATTTATAGAAATCTCATGATATTAATATGGTGTAAAAAAAAGCCCGCGTGCTGATATAAATGGGATAATTGTTTTACATTTCATAGTGAAATGACATTGATACAATACTAAAATTTGCTTATATTCTTAGTAGGATCATAATACTTTAGATATTGATTTAATATTCAACCTCATTTTATTAATTGAATATATTTTCTAAAAGAACCTACAATAACAACATAATAAAATTTACATAACTAAGGCCACGCATCGCGTGGCCTACATGCAAGTAACTATATAAAAACTATAGACCAAAATCATCTAAAGCCGCCACGTGGCAACCTAATAAATGATCTATACTCTCTCTCTTCTAATAAATAATATTTATCTTTTTTGCCACGTGTCATGTGTATTAACTCCTAATCAGTTCCAAATTCGTAGTTGAGAAGCGTTCTGATTTCGTAGTTGAAAAGCGTTCCAATTTCGTAAATTGCACTATAGAATTTGAGGATACTAAAGGTCTTTTGTCAATTGACTCTTCAGATCCTTTATCATCTTGATAAAATCAAGTGTTTGAAGTCGAAGCAATGTACTTGACTCTTTAATTTCGTTGGGTATATCTAGAGACAGATATCATATACTATTTATATCCTATACATACACACAATCTTTCTCACCCTCTGAATAGAAACGTAAACAGCAAATCAACAACAACGGTGAATGGAGAAGCACGAGCGGTTTATGTAGGTGCAGGTGGGGAGCTTTGTGCACGTGGGGAGTTTTTTTATCAATTGGAGAAGCACACGCAGTTTTTTGAGACCGAGGCATGTATATCTATGTTCAAAACAAGGTCCGAGCTTTGTAAACGAAGCACGAGCAATTTAATACAACAAACCCACATCAACCATATTTGTAGAGAGATTCAAAGTCACTCTAGCACGGGCAATTTCGTTGGCTATAACACCACTGATCCGTAAACCCCTTCTCTTAAACCTAAAAACCCACATCAACCATATTTGAACCAAAGATCTTCAAAAACTCATGAAAAGAAGACATATAGCAAGGGATCTACAAAACCCACCATCCACAGTTCCATCAGGACCTAGACGATCCAGCAAGGCTCGACTTATGAAAAGCACTTCAACAAACTATAAGATCTAGGTTTGATTTGAATTTGATGGAGCTTTGTGTTTTTGGTTGGTGATGGTGTTGAGGTAGTGGAGGTTCTGTTTGGATTCTCTGAGAGGTGCAATAGAGATTGGTGAGGACTAGTTTCATGGAGTTTATGGCGTTTGGTTGTGGCTGAGTAATCGAAGTCTGAGTTGAGAGTGGATGTGGAGTTATTTTGTTTCTATCTCCACTATTTGAGAAGAAAATGGTTAAGAGTATGGTATCTTGGTTTGGTGGTTTCGTAGACAGATGGGTTTGTTTTTTATTGGTCAAAATTACGGTGATTCCACACGAATCGTGTGACACGATAAAAGATCCAGATCCTTCTATAACTTTCTAGATGGAACGGGTTGGGCTGAGTATTTGTTGTGAGTATTTTTTGTATTGTGTTTGGGTCTGGTTTTGTAGGAATATTTTGACTGTTTTTTTCTCTTCATAGTCCAAATATGTACAAACAACTGAAAAAAAGGTTACACGATTTTGGTAAGAACATTTTGACTCTTTTTCAATTACTCATATACAACCAGAGATGTATAATTTCTTGCATGTGAATGAGTTTTTGCCAAAATCTAAAAGTGGAGAATTTTTAAACTTTATCCTATGTAGAATTATGAAGTTTTTGATTTATTATTTTCTGTTCTAATTTAATTTATATCCTTTATTTATAATTTATCATATTTATTTATCTTTAGAAATTCAATTAAAACAATAGCGTTTGGATAAATTGGACCACACATCGTGTGGTTTTTATGCTAGGTATTTAATGTAATCTAATATCTAATATGGTGTCTCTATTAGGAATTATGCCACGTGGCATAGTGGTGCTTCACATTTATTAGTAGTGGGTGAAAGCTTTACTCTTACTCTGGATTAATTAGAATTCCATTTTGTACCCTTTTCTTCTCGTTGAGTATTTTCCCTATTAAGCAGCCCTGCTCATCTCACCTAAAAAAACACAACCTTTCATAGAAGGCCCTTTTCATTTATTAGCTCCAAACTACTCATTTACTCATCTACAACCCATTATCTACTACATCTTCTTATCCTCCCATTAAGTATTATAAACCCAAGCGCTTCAGATCATCTCAAACCAACTATTTGCAATGGACCTGAGAAATCCAGCACCACTATTTAACTCCCAGTCACTACGAGGATTTCATCCACCTCTGTTCCGGAGCTACCAAGGTCTGCAACACATTCTCCGAAATATGTAATTGATTAATTTGGTGTAGATATATGTGTAGTCGTGATTTCATTTCGATTTGTAGATGGGTCTTGTTCGTTGATCTTGGTTTTTGTTTCTGTTTCGGTTTTTCAAGATAAATTTGTAGATATGAGTTGACAATGAAGATGTTACATGAGCGGGAATCTCTTGGCCCTATGTGGTTCAGTTTTAACTCCATGGCAACAAATTTTGTAAACTTTTTAATACCTGAGCGAACAAACCATGAACTTTCATCTGAAACTTCAACTCGTAGTGTTATATACGTATACGGGAAAACCAAAAAGATAATAATAAATTGGAACGACTTATCTGGATGCTGAGGTGTGTGCTTAGACACACAGTCCTAAGACAAAAATATCGTCCGCACATTAATCAATGATGCTTCGAGCCTCAGATAACTGTCCCCAGGGTTCAACAGCACAATTCATCCTATTGAAGCACTAAATGGATGACTTTAAAACCACAAGAGATTATGCCTAGAATTGGAGTATGAAGAAGGACGTTTTTGAGAGAGAGATTGATTGGAAAAAACGTTTTTAGAAACTGATCTGCATATCCCTCATATAAGGGGATGCAGAAACCACCCACTCCCCCAAAACGTGGATGACCACTTCTCCCACTAAACCACTCCCAATGGCTAATTAAGAAAAACGTGTTTTAATTTTAATCATAAAACAATTTTTAATTAATTAAATAAAACGATTTTTAATATTAATTAATATTGAATTAAATAAAATTATTTAAAGACGAAATTAAAATTAAGTGATTCCCAAGTCTTGATATATAATATAATAATTATATATCTATTTAGGTATAAATACCACAAATCCTCTTAAATTCCTTTAGTGGGAGAACCCATGACCTCCCCTAAAGGGGACTCAAAAGTTACCACTAGGATACAAGGTCTTATTGTGAGTATATCATTCACACCAATAGTTATACACACACACACACACACACACAACAATCCCCCATATGAATGAGATACGAGAAGAAAGAATAAAGAAAGTTTTGGGCAATAAAAATGTCATTAATAGGCAGAGGTGTCTTTTGGACTTGAACCTTGCTTAGTGTATGTCCATTGGGCTTACAAACTATTCAGTGAATTACATATCTTCAACTGACCAGTTATTTTGGTAAACCAGTTCAATAGACTACACACATGACACTTTAATACACTTGTGGTTCACAACAGTTTTGCTCATTAAGACCATGAGCTATATCCCAGTATCATAAGCGCTCTAGATAATTCAGCCACAATTCCCATAGGTAGCGGCCCCACTACCACACTCACTTAGGTGAATCTATCAAGAATGTCCTGTCACATCCCGCTTGAAAATCCAAGCCATAGATTCATTAAGAGTTTAACTCAACCTTTCTCATTACAGGTCGCACTACTATTATTATTATTAACACCATAGGGATAAGACAATGATAAGTCTTTGTAGCGCTCACATATAATCCTCCACAATTAGTTTTCCCATGGAACCTATATCCTGGGATCTCCATTCGATCGGTTGGGTATCCATCATGATGATTTTACTCATTAGGCTTTAAGCCCATCCCCCTCGATGTTTTGTAAATGATATCTCTTGACAACCCTTTGGTTAACAGACCTGCTAAATTATCATTTGAGCTTACAAAGTCAATGGTTATAATGCCATTAGATATGAGTTGTCTCACACTGTCATGCCTGTGACGAATATGTCTTGACTTTCCATTGTAGGACTTGTTGCTTGCTTTTGCTATTGCCGCTTGGCAATCACAGTGTATAATTACCGCAGGTACAGATTTAGACCACATTGGAATGTCTGCTAGAAATTTCCTCAGCCACTCGGCTTCTTCACCTTCTTTGTCTAAAGCTATGAATTCAGACTCCATTCTTGATCTCGCAATACATGTCTATTTTGAGGATTTTCACGATACGGCATCCCCGCCTAATGTGAATACATATCCACTTATAGATTTGGATTCCTCTGAGTCTGAAATCCAATTAGCATCAGTATAACCTTTAATCACAGCAGGATATGAGACATAATATAAAGCATAATCCAAAGTAAATTTCAGGTATCTCAAAACTCTAATAAGTGCATTCCAGTGATCATTATTAGAATTACAAGTATATCTACTCAATCTTCCTACTGCATATGCAATATCAGGTCTGGTGCAGTTCATAATGTACATTAGGCTACCAATAATTCTTGAATATTCAAGTTGTGACACAGGTTCTCCTTTGTTTTTCTTTAGTTTACTATTTGGATCATAAGGAGTTCTAACAGGAGTAGATTCATATTGATTGAATTTCCTTAACACACTTTCTATATAATGTGATTGTGATAATTTGATTCCCACAGAATCTCGTATTATTTTAATTCCCAAAATGAAATCTGCAACTCCCAAGTCTTTCATAATAAATTTTTCACATAACATCTTCTAAGTGGTTTTTATAATACTCATATGTGATCCAAATATTAACATATCATCAACGTATAGGCAAACAATCACACAAGCATCTCTATGGCACTTAAAATACACACATTTATCAGATTCATTCATTTTAAATCCATCATTAATCATTACTTGATCAAATTTTTCATGCCACTGCTTAGGGGCTTATTTTAGTCCATATAAGGATTTAACTAGCTTGTAAACTTTGTTCTCTAATCCCTTTACAACAAATCCTTTCGGTTGATCCATATAGATTTCCTCTTCTAATTCCCCATTTAAAAAAGTTGTTTTAACATCCATTTTATGAATTTCCAGTTTATATATGGATGCGAGGGAAATTAGAATTCTAATAGAAGTAATTCGCGTAACCGGAGAATAAGTGTCAAAGAAATCGATTCCCTCCTTTTGCTTATATCCTTTGGCTACTAACCTAGCCTTATATTTTTCTATGGATCCATCAGGTTTCATTTTTCTTTTAAAAATCCATTTACACCCTATGGTTTTACAACCTGGTGGAAAGTTAACCAAATCCCAAGTGTGATTTTGCATAATAGATTCTATTTCACTATTAACAGCCTCTTTCCAAAATGGAGCTTCGGGAGAGATAAGAGCATCGTGATAAGATTGAGGATCCCCCTCGGACAAAAATGAAATATAATCAGGCCCAAAAGATTTATCTATTTTACGTCTTTTACTTTTCCTAAGTTCCTGTATTTCCATATTATTCTCTTGCCTACTACTAGATGGCATATAAATGTTTGAAGGAGCATTCTCAAGTCTAGTAGTGGGATTATGTGGAAAAATATGTTCAAAAAATTCTGCATCACGAGATTCAATAATAGTATTTGTAGATACACTATCTACATCTGATTTAAACACAAGGAACCTATATGCACTACTGGTTTGAGCATTTCCTATAAATACACAATCAACAGTTTTAGGTCCGAGTTTAGTTCGTTTAGGTGGAGGCAGGACTACTTTTGCTAAACACCCCCACACTTTTAAGTATTTATATGAAGGCTTTCTTCCTTTTCATAATTCATAAGGAGATTTATCAGATTTCTTAGGGGGAATTTTATTTAAAATATAACAGGCTGAAAATACCGCTTTACCCCATAAATTGTGAGGAAGACCCGAACTGTTTAACATAGCATTTACCATATCCTTTAGCGTTTGATTTTTACGTTTCGCCACACCATTTTTTTGTGGATAATATGGTGCCGTAGTTTGATGTATTATGCCATGTATTTTACAAAAATCATTAAAAGGCTCAGAATATTCTCCTCCTCGATCTGATCTCACAATTTTATTTTTTTGATTTAGTTAATTTTCAACTTCTGTTTTATATAGCTTGAATTTATCAAGTGCTTCATCCTTAGATCTCAAAAGATACACATAACAGAATTTCGTGTGATCATCTATAAAGGTGATAAAATATTTTTTCCCACCCCTTGTTTGAATTCCTTTTAAGTCACACAAATCGGTATGAATTAAACCCAAAATTTCAGTAGAGCGTTGTATGCTTTGAAAATATTTTCTTTTTGAATTTTGATTCAACACATATTTCACATTTGTATTCGACATTTGCAGGCAGTTTAGGAATATCTCCTAAATTCATTAATCTTCTAAGTGAAGCAAAATTAATATGTCCAAGTCTACTGTGCCATAAATATAAGGAATCAGAGAGATAAGCAGAAGAATTAACTACATTAAAAACAGAGTCAACAGTTACATTTAATTTGAATAATCCCTCACACATGTAACCCTTTACCACAAACACCCCATTTTTAGATAAAACAAACTGATCAGATTCAAAAACCATTTTAAAACCCTTTTTACTCAACAGCGAGCCTGAGACCAAATTTTTCCTAATGTCGGGCACGTGCAACACCTCGTTCAACGTCAGGACTTTTCCAGAAGTGAATTTTAAATCCACCTTTCCTTTTCCAGCAACAACAGCTACTGAAGAATTGCCCATTGTAATACCCCGTATTTTTATGATATTTATTTATGGGATTAATTGAATTAAATGTGTATTAATTGGAAATTAATCCAGATAAAAATACTAGCGAGATGCGAGTTGGTATTTGATTTTAATGAGTATATATGGCTATATATGATTATTGAATTATGAAATTTGTCGTGAGATTGAAATACGGCAATTTGGAAATTTTGTTGGGACGCGTGTGACAGTCGCGTCAGGAATATAATTATTTTAATTAATAAGTGAATTTTATTTCTATTAACCGTATGGTCATTTTGAGTGCGCCAACGCGTCCGGAAGGGTCGAAATAGTCAGAAAACACTAGCCGGGGGTTTAGTTTGGGTCCCGGGGCATTTTTAGGCCATACCGGCAACGTAAAAGGGTAGTTTGGTAATTTTGGAATTTTGGGAATTAAAACCCACGAAATTAGAAATTAATATCTGATTTAACCTTTACCCACTAAACCCACTAACTACACTTAATGACTTAATGGGCTACGGGGGTTATTGGAATTAGTTTCAAGAGCTTCCTAGGCAACCTTAGCCACCATTGTCACCTTGGAGAAAAAGAACTTGTAGAGATAGAGAGAGAGGAGAATTCGGCAGAGAGAGAGAGAACAATTCATCAATTTGACATCAAAATCAGAGAAAGACATAAGGCAAGTGGTTTAATTTTGTTAATTGCAAAGAATGCTTCTTCCATGCGTAGGAAATCTACGAAATTGTATTGTTCTTGGAGATTGATAAAAACCCATTGAATTGGATTTTGAGATTTATAATTTTATGAGGAGATTGCATGTAGAACTATGTTAGGGTGATTATACAGATAAAAATACATCTTTTATATCATAAAAACGGATTTAGTTATGTCTATGGATGAATTTAATTTTTCTAGGGTTCATGTTCATGGGATTTGGGAAAACTGAGGGGATTTGATGATTTGATGATGTTTAGGAAGATGTGGCCCTATATAAATGTTTAATTATTACCTACGAATGTTTAGTGTGTATTAGAAACCTTAAAATGCTGTTGGGACGACTTGTATATGGGATTAGAGGTGAAGAAAGTTGGAAAAACGAAAAAGGGAAATTCTGGGCTCGAAACTGGCCTCTCGTTAGAAGACCTGCCCAGGTCGTTCGAACGAGCTCGTTCGAACGAGCTTCTAACGAGTTGACAGTTTGACTTCTAACGAGGGGGATGTTCGTTCGATGCCTTTCGTTCGAACGAGATCTCGTTAGATGCCCAGTTCGTTCGAACAGCCTCGTTCAAACGAGACTTCTAACGAGCTGACAGTTTAGGCTTTTTGGCCTGTTTTGATTTCGCGTGTCCCGTAACCTTGTTTAATTGTAAAGATAACATTCCCTTGATGATAAATTGATATAGTTGGGATATTTGGGATATATTGAGGAGTAAAACATAGAAGTGTGATTTGAATTGAATGGAAATTGTGGAATAGGACGTGAGTGACTATTACGATGCGAGAGTTATTGACGGCTTAAATAATTGAATTAACCGAGAACATGTGAATTGTGTAACATTATAATTCGGTACGAGAATGAGAAGTGTACCACAAATAAATTATGGTGATTACTAAGATGTGTGCATACTTAGTATATTTATATGATTTTATGTGTATGACATACCTACCATACTTGCTATCACGAGAGGTTTACGTTCTCTTAGGGCCATCTAATCCTTATGTTGCCCGAATTTAGATTGGTACCTCGAGAACATAGGTCAGAGAAGGACTTATTGAGATGTTAATAAGTTTGCTGATCGTGGGAGCGTAGGTATGTGCGTGACCCATGTGATGTGACTGTGTTCGCCTCCATTATTTTGTGATTGGCTATTATCTGTGAACGATTCCTGAGAGATTCGGAATGCGTGATCCTTATGTACGTGATGTACTGGGATGGATAGCAGAGTATGTGTGCACCGCAGCTTTGTCTCGGGGTGCTTGTATTGTATATTTATGACGAGAATAATATACACTTAATTAATGAGAACTTTCATGTTGGTATGGCGAGTATAATCATGGTAATGTTTTGAGAAAATATAATGAGATAACCGGAAGTGAATTGTATGGTTAATAATTGAGAATCCGAGTTTAAGTAAAGCCCTCTATTTAATTTATAACGCCAGAATGTGTAATGGGAATCGAGAAGTAAGGAGTAGAACTTATTACGGTTGAGTTAGATATGTATTGCACTTAGATGGGTACGGTACGTTAGGAGTGCACAATTAGTCGAGAGGTGAGTACTTCATGTGAGTGCACGTCCTAACATTTATTTTGCATTCATTGTTTTAATGTTATTAAAGCACTTGCTGTTTTAAAATACTCTCCACTTTCGGGCTCTGACCCGTTTGCTTTCAAATCTATTTTTGTAAAAACCATTTTAGGTGCCCAGCCACAAGGACACCATGCATAGGAATTTTACTCAGGTGACGAGCTGTAGCTGTTGTGGAAGTTACAGGACCTTGATAGTAGACGCTTCATTTGTCTTGACTCCATATTCAGTTTTCATCAGTTGTAGGGCATGTCGCCCATTTCTTTTAGAGACATTTCTTATTCCAGTTATTCAGACTTTTGGCATGTAATTAATTCAGGATACAGTTTCATTTAATTCAGTTGTGGGATTGTTGTGAGGAGTTTTCCTCCGGACTTGTAATTATTGTTGGTTATTCCATTTCTTCTTTATGGTGAATGGTTATGTTATTCTTTCTTAATTCTTTTACTGCATGATAACCAGACTTAATTTTAGATTTGGCATCTTACTTTTAAATACTAGGTGGTTAGTAATTATAAACATGTTTTCGACAGTGATGCTAATAACTGAGCCAACTTGGCATTTTGATTTAATTTAATAAAGGAGTAGCTACCCGGTATTTAATTAGTCGGGGTGTCACAGGTGGTATCAGAGCATCAGGTTCTAGTGTCCTTTAGGATCTGTACGACTTATTATGTTTCCGCTGAGCTTTCTTTGATATAGAGCCCTATATTTTAGGACTATTGTATTCTTTTGTATATACTACGATCTTCAGCTATTTTGAGTTTATAACTGCGAACTTATAGACTTTATTCCTGCTTCAGATGCCTCCACGACTTTGCACAACGGGTTCCCAGGGATGCAACGCCAGAAACACAGCCCGCACCAGTTCAGGGCACGATGAATGCCGCCGAGGTTGCAACCATTGTGGCCCAGGCGGTAAATGCCGCACTAGCCGTGGTTCAGCAGGCACCACCTCAGGCGCCAGTAGCCGCGCCAGTTCAGGCACATGCATTCCCGTCTGCTTGGGAAGGCGTCCGAGATGCTTTTCAGAAAGCACACCCACCGGAGTTCGCAGGTAGCTCCGATGTTGTGGTTTCGAGTCAGTAGAGGAAGGATATTCAGCGACACTTGAGGATGTATGAGTGCACCGATGTCCAGAAGCAGATACTAGCTACCTTTAAGCTAGTGGGATCTGCACTGCAGTGGTGGGAGTCTATTACCACCGTGGAGGAGAGAGATACTCTCACTATATAGGAGTTTTGGGTGCGGTTCGACCGCAAGTATTTTTCGTCAGCCGTTCACATAGAGATGAGAAGGAAGTTGATGAGCCTCAAGCAGGAGGGGAAGACTGTGGACGAGTATGAGGCCGAATTCACTAATTTACTGAATATTGTTCCGGATGAGATACCGACCGAGGAGAAGAAGATCCAGAAGTTTACAGACGGGTTGACTTGGAGGATCCGTCAGCATTTGTTGGGGAACCTATCGTTGGCCACTTATTCTGACATAGTTAACGCTGCACTGTTACATTGCCAGGATCATCGCTTTCACATGGCTGAGAGTAAGAGGTCAGGAGAGTCCAGCCATCAGGGCAGGACTGGGGGAAATGGTGCCAGTGGGGCACATTCTGTTCAGGGGCAGAGACAGGGTGACCAGGGTTCCCAGCAGGGGGATCATAAGAGGTTCAGATCAGGGAGTTTCAGACACGGACAGGGAGGTTTCCGGTAGGGCCATCAGGGTCCGAACGGCCATCAGAACCAACAGGGTCAGAATGGTCAACAACAGTTTCAGCAAGGCCAGCAGGGCCAGGGGAGGAATGGTAACGGCCACCAGGGTCGGGGGCAGCAGGGACAGAGAGGGGGGAACTTCCCGGGGAAGTGTTACATTTGTGGCAAGACCGGCCATAAACGCCAGGACTGTCTGGATAGGGGCAGGTCCCCGCAGCAGTAACAGGGTGCTCGACAGGAGCCGCAGAGACCTATGTTTCCCGCCGCCCTCCCGGCGCCACCACAGATGGCAGCATTACCACCCATCCCAGCGGTCCCAGTTCAGCAGGGGCAGCTTCAGTAGGGGAGAGTATATCAACTTCAGCAGGCCGCTGCCCCACAGGATCCACCAGCCATTGAGGGTATGTTCTCTATTTAGGGGACTATGGGGCGTATTTTGTTTGACACGGGGGCTACACACTATTTTATTTCTATGAGATTTTCACGCACCATTGGGCTATTAGACACCGCCAAGAGTACGGTTACTTGTGTAGATTCGCCGTTGAGTAGGGGTTCCGTGATTTCACGTGTATGTAGAGGCGTGGGTATAGAGATCGGGAGGTTTACTTTACCCGTGGATATGTTAGTATTAGAGATGACCGAGTATGATGCCATTATTGGTATGGATTGGCTTGTTGCGTACCGAGCCATGATTGATTGTTTTAGTAGATGTATTATCTTTGCTATTCCCGGGCAGGAGATGTTTTTAGTGGCCATGCCTCATCCTGAGGGAGAATCGTCCACTCATTTGTACTATATAGAGGAGGAGACCTCTAAGGAAGTGGTGATACCACTTGATTCGATTCCGGTTGTTCGAGAGTTTACCAACGTATTTCAGGATATACCTGGATTACCTCCGAGTAGAGAGATAGACTTTGTGATCGACTTGACGCCGGGCACTCGGCCTATTGCCCGCGCACCTTACCGTATGGCTCCAGCTGAGATGAGAGAGTTACGGGATCAGATTGAATAGTTGTTGGGTTAGGGGTTTATACGGAGGAGTACTTCGCCGTGGGGTGCCCCTGTGTTGTTCGTGAAGAAGAGGAATGGATCGTTGAGGTTGTGTGTGGATTACCGGGAGTTGAATAAGGTCACGATACGGAATAAGTATCCGTTGCCCCGAATCGATGACTTATTCGACCAGTTGAGAGGAGCTTCTTTCTTCTCAAAGATTGATTTGCGATCGGGATACCATCAGTTGCGTATCAGGGAAGAGGACGTCTCGAAGACTGCGTTCTTAACGAGATATGGTTCCTACGAGTTTCGGGTTATGCCTTTTGGTTTGACCAATGCTCCAGCCGTATTTATGGACTTTATGAATAGAGTGTTCAGAGAGTTCCTAGATCAGTTCGTCATTGTCTTCATTGATGACATTTTGGTTTACTCCCAGACAGAGGAGGAGCACGCCGAGCATTTGAGGCAGGTTTTGGAGACACTACGTCAGAACGAGTTGTATGTAAAGTATGAGAAGTGTGGGTTTTGGCTGAAGGAGGTTCAGTTTTTGGGACATATTATTTCCGATCGGGGAATATCTGTTGATCCGGGGAAGGTATCCACGGTGAGGGAGTGGGGACAGCCCACGACACTGACGGAGATCCGTAGTTTCTTGGGACTAGCAGGATACTACAGGAGGTTTATTCGGGGATTTTTGAAGATAGCAGGTCCTTTGACACATCTGACTCGTAAAGGTTTGTCGTTCATCTGGAGTGATGCCTGTCAGTTGGCATTCGATGAGTTGAAGGACAAGTTGACCTCAACACCTGTGTTAGCATTGCCGAGACCGGGAGTTGAGTATCTAGTTTACACCGATGAGTCCTTGCAAGGACTTGGAGGTGTATTACAGCAGGAGAGTCAGGCCATAGCTTATGCTTCCCGTAAGCTTAAGACTCACGAGAAGAATTACCCCACCCTGACTTGGAGTTGGCGGCAGTGGTATTTGCCCTTCGTATTTGGAGGCATTACCTTTTGGGGGAGAAGTTTCGATTGTTCACGGACCACAAGTCCCTACAGTACCTATTCACGCAGAAAGAGTTGAATATGCAGCAGCGAAGGTGGCTTGAGTTTGTGAAGGATTATCAGTTTGATATCCAATATCACCCGGGGAAGGCTAACGTGGTAGCAGACGCGTTGAGCCGTAGGACAGTAGATGAGGTGGCAGGGGTGTGGAAGGCTAAGTGGAAGGAGTTGGGACACCAAGATACAGTGGCCCGATCGTTCACGTCGGTGATGACGGTTACACCGCAGATTGTCATGAAGGTAGTAAGGGCACAGGCAAATGACTCGTTCTGTCAGGAGCAGATAGTTCGATTACTAGTAGAGGGAGCCGAGTTCTATACCGTTAGCTCAGACGGGGGATTACACTTCAATGGGAGATTGGTAGTTCCGGAAGGGGATGAATTGCGGCACGAGGTGATGGCAGAGTCGCACGGCTCACAGTTTGTGGTACATCCCGGTGGGGACAAAATGTACCAAGACATGAGACGACAGTATTGGTGGAGCGGGATGAAAAGAGATATTATCGTGTTTGTTTCTAAATGCGCCACTTATCAGCTAGTAAAAGTGGATCATCAAAGACCGGCAGGACTTCTACAGCCATTGGAGGTCCCGATGTGGATGTGGGAGAGCATATCCATGGACTTTATCATGGGGTTGCCTACGTCACACAAATGTCACGACTCCATTTGGGTAATTGTGGACAGGTTGACCAAAGTCGCTCATTTTCTACCCGTAAGGACACACTACACTACGGGACAGTATGCCCAGCTCTTTATTGCAGAGATAGTGAGACTTCACGGTGTGCCACTAAATATCGTGTCCGACCGAGACAAGATATTTATTTCACGATTTTGGGAAAGTTTTCAGGAGGCCATGGGCACGGAATTGCGATTGAGTACAGCGTATCACCCGCAGACCGACGGGTAAACCGAGCGTACAAACCAGATGTTGGAGGACATGTTGTGTATGTGCATCATTGATTTCGGGGGTGGATGGGAGCAGTATCTTCCACTGGTAGAGTTTGCTTATAACAACTCATACCAGTTCACCATTGGCATGGCTCCATTTGAGGCGTTGTACGGTAGACCTTGTCATTCCCCAGCATGTTGGTTGGAGGTGGGGGACAACAAACTACTTGGGCCAGAAGTAATTCAGGATACTTCGGCAAGGATATAATTCATACGGAGTCACATTCGGGTAGCTCAGGATCGGCAGAAGAGCTATGCTGATGCGAAGAGGTTTTTCAGGGAGTTCCAAGTGGGAGACCAGGTTTTACTCAGAGTATCTCCTATAAAGGGGATTATGCGATTTGGGAAGAAGGGGAAGTTGGCACCGAGATACGTGGGGCCATTCCCTATCATCGAGCGGATTTGGTCTGTTGCATATAGACTTGGGTTACCGGAGTGATTGCATCGGATTCATGATGCGTTTCATATTTCCTCGCTAAGGAAATATCTTAGAGACGATTTGCCTCATTCTCACATTGCTTTGGAGGACATCGATCTCCAGCCCGGTAGCTCCTACGAGGAGGGGCCGATTGCTATTTTGGACCGAAGTGAGCGGAAACTGCGGTCAAAGATAGTTCCGTTAGTGCGTGTTCAGTGGCGACATCATAATGTCGAGGAGTCCACATGGGAGCGCGAGGATGAGATGCACGAACGTTATCCAGAGTTGTTCTTACCAGGTACTTTCTAGTTCCGAATTTCGGGACGAAATTCTGTTATTAGGGGGGAAGTATGTAATACCCCGTATTTTTATGATATTTATTTATGGGATTAATTGAATTAAATGTGTATTAATTGAAAATTAATCCGGATAAAAATACTAGCGAGATGCGAGTTGGTATTTGATTTTAATGAGTATATATGGCTATATATGATTATTGAATTATGAAATTTGTCGTGAGATTGAAATACGGCAATTTGGAAATTTTGTTGGGACGCGTGTGACAGTCGCGTCAGGAATATAATTATTTTAATTAATAAGTGAATTTTATTTCTATTAACCATATGGTCGTTTTGAGTGCGCCAACGCGTCCGGAAGGGTCGAAATAGTCAGAAAACACTAGCCGGGGATTTAGTTTGGGTCCCGGGGCATTTTTAGGCCATACCGGCAACGTAAAAGGGTAGTTTGGTAATTTTGGAATTTTGGGAATTAAAACCCACGAAAATTAGAAATTAATATCTGATTTAACCTTTACCCACTAAACCCACTAACTACACTTAATGAATTAATGGGCTACGGGGGTTATTGGAATTAGTTTCAAGAGAAACCTAGGGCAACCTTAGCCACCATTGTCACCTTGGAGAAAAAGAACTTGTAGAGAGAGAGAGAGAGAGGAGAATTCTGCAGAGAGAGAGAGAACAATTCATCAATTTGACATCAAAATCAGATAAAGACATAAGGTAAGTGGTTTAATTTCGTTAATTGCAAAGAATGCTTCTTCCATGCGTAGGAAATCTATGAAATTGTATTGTTCTTGGAGATTGATAAAAACCCATTGAATTGGATTTAGAGATTTATAATTTTATGAGGAGATTGCATGTAGAACTATGTTGGGGTGATTATACAGATAAAAATACATCTTTTATATCATAAAAACGAATTTAGTTATGTCTATGGATGAATTTAATTTTTCTAGGGTTCATGTTCATGGGATTTGGGAAAACTGAGGGGATTTGATGATTTGATGATGTTTAGGAAGATGTGGCCCTATATAAATGTTTAATTATTACCTACGAATGTTTAATGTGTATTAGAAACCTTAAAATGTTGTTGGGACGACTTGTATATGGGATTAGAGGTGCAGAAAGTTGGAAAAACGAAAAAAGGGAAATTATAGGCTCGAAACTGGCCTCTCGTTAGAAGACCTGCCCAGGTCGTTCGAACGAGCTCGTTCGAACGAGCTTCTAACGAGTTGACAGTTTGCCTTCTAACGAGGGGGATGTTCCTTCGATGCCTTTCGTTCGAACGAGATCTCGTTAGATGCCCAGTTCGTTCGAACGAACTATCGTTCGAACAGCCTCGTTCAAACGAGACTTCTAACGAGCTGACAATTTAGGCTTTTTGGCCTGTTTTGATTTCGCGTGTCCCGTAACCTTGTTTAATTGTAAAGATAACATTCCCTTGATGATAAATTGATATAGTTGGGATATTTGGGATATATTGAGGAGTAAAACATAGAAGTATGATTTGAATTGAATGGAAATTGTGGAATAGGACGTGAGTGACTATTACGATGCGAGAGTTATTAACGGCTTAAATAATTGAATTAATCGGGAACATGTGAATTGTGTAACATTATAAGTCGGTACGAGAATGAGAAGTGTACCACAAATAAATTATGGTGATTACTAAGATGTGTGCATACTTAGTATATGTATATGATTTTATGTGTATGACATACCTATCATACTTGCTATCACGGGAGGTTTACGTTCGCTTAGGGCCATCTAATCCTTGTGTTGCCCGGATTTAGATTGGTACCTCGAGAACATAGGTCAGAGAAGGACTTATTGAGATGTTAATAAGTTTGCTGATCGTGGGAGCGTAGGTATGTGCGTGATCCATGTGATGTGACTGTGTTCGCCTCCATTGTTTTGTGATTGGCTATTATCTGAGAACGATTCCTGAGAGATTCGGAATGCGTGATCCTTATGTACGTGATGTACCGAGATGGATAGCAGAGTATGTGTGCACCGTAGCTTAGTCTCGGGGTGCTTGTATTGTATATTTATGATGAGAATAATATACACTTAATTAATGAGAACTTTCATGTTGGTATGGCGAGTATAATCATGGTAATGTTTTGAGAAAATATAACGAGATAACCGGAAGTGAATTGTATGGTTAATAATTGAGAATCCGAGTTTAAGTAAAGCCCTCTATTTAATTTATAACGCCAGAATGTGTAATGGGAATTGAGAAGTAAGGAGTAGAACTTATTACGGTTGGGTTAGATATGTATGTCACTTAGATGGGTACGGTACGTTAGGAGTGAACAATTAGTCGAGAGGTGAGTACTTCATGTGAGTGCACGTCCTAACATGTATTTTGCATTCATTGTTTTAATGTTATTAAAGCACTTGCTGTTTTAAAATACTCTCCACTTTCGGGCTCTGACCCGTTTGCTTTCAAATCTATTTTTGTAAAAACCATCTTAGGTGCCCAGCCATAAGGACGTCATGCATAGCAGTTTTACTCAGGTGACGAGCTGTAGCTGTTGTGGAAGTTACAGGACCTTGCTAGTAGACGCTTCATTTGTCTTGACTCCATATTCAGTTTTCATCAGTTGTAGGGCATGTCGCCCATTTCTTTTAGAGACATTTCTTATTCCAGTTATTCAGACTTTTGGCATGTAATTAATCCAGGATACAGTTTCATTTAATTCAGTTGTGGGACTGTTGTGAGGAGTTTTCCTCCGGACTTGTAATTATTGTTGGTTATTCCATTTCTTCTTTATGGTGAATGGTTATGTTATTCTTTCTTAATTCTTTTACTGCATGATAACCAGACTTAATTTAAGATTTGGCATCTTACTTTTAAATACTAGGTGGTTAGTAGTTATAAACATGTTTTCGACAGTGATGCTAATAACTGAGCCAACTTGGCATTTTGATTTAATTTAATAAAGGAGTAGCTACCCGGTATTTAATTAGTCGGGGTGTCACACCCATGTAGAGATTTTCATCACTTCCCACCACCTCGTAGTGGGAAAAATACTCCTGTCTCCACAGATGTGTCGGATGGCCCCAGTGTCCACCCACCAGTCCTTAATGTTGCTAACCAGGTGTGCCTCTGAAATAACAACAGAAAAATTATCAGATTCAGTAATTGAAGCTTGTTCACCCCCATTAGGTTTTTTGAGATTCTCATTGTTTTTCCTTTTGAAGCAGTCTTGGGCTCGATGTCCAGGTTTACCACAAACAAAACAGTCTCTCCCGAATTTCTTAATCCCACCTTTAGGTGTCGTAGCATTATTTGGTGCTTTTCCTTTTCCCTTAAATTTATGTTGGTACTTATTTGGCTTAAACTGATTTTTGGTCCCCCCACTACTTTCAGAAATGTTTGCTTTGGCAGCCGTAGCCGTGGCAACGCCTCTTTTTTCTTTAACGCAATTATCCTCTTCAATTCTAAGTCTAATAGTGAGATCTTCCTTAGTCATATCTTTACGTTTATGTTTACTAATTGACATACCCTCAGCATGAATTTCATGAATAATGACTTGAAGTTCTTCTAATTGTGACAAAACAGATTTTTCGTCAACCATTTTAAAATCCAGAAAACGACTAACAACAAATTTCTTACATCCAGCATCTTCAGTTTTATATTTCTTATCTAACATCAACCATAACTCTCTAGCAGTGGGGACAGAAAAATAAATATCATACAGGGCATCATCCAAAATTTTCAAAATATGATTTTTGCACATAAAATCAGATTTTTCCCAAAGTTGATTAACAGCAGTTTTTGCAGGTTCGGTCTCTTCAGAATTATCTTCCTTAACTTCTAACGTGTGATCGAGTTCCAACAGGTTCAGATAAAATTTCATTTTTTGTTGCCAACGTTTAAAATTCAAACCAATAAATTTTTCAGGCCTAGCAGAGGCTATAGCGGCAGGATCAAATTTTCCCATTGTACGAATATAAAATTTTATTTCTGTCTTAGATTGTTATATGCGTATACGGGAAAACCAAAAAGATAATAATAAATTGGAACGACTTATCTGGATGCTGAGGTGTGTGTTTAGACACACAGTCCTAAGACATAAATATCGCCCGCACATTAATCAGTGATGCTTCGAGCCTCAGATAACTGTCCCCAAGATTCAACAACACAATTCATCCGATTGAAGCACTCAATGGATGACTTTAAAACCACAAGAGATTATGCCCAGAATTGGAGTATGAAGAAGGACGTTTTTTAGAGAGAGATTGATTGAAAAAAAATGTTATTAGAAATTGATCTGCATATCCCTCATATAAGGGGATGCAGAAACCACCCACTCCCCCAAAACATGGAGGACCACTTCTCCCACTAAACCACTCCCAACGGCTAATTAAGAAAAACGTGTTTTAATTTTAATCATAAAACAATTTTTAATTAATTAAATAAAATGATTTTTAATATTAATTAAAATTAAATTAAATTAAATTATTTAAAGACGAAATTAAAGTTAACTCATTCCCATGTCTTGATATATAATATAATAATTATATATCTATTTAGGTATAAATACCCCAAATCCTCTTAAATTCCCTTACTGGGACTTGAACCCATGACCTCCCCTAAAGGGGACTCAAAAGTTACCAGTAGGCTACAAGGTCTTATTGTGAGTATATCATCAACACCAATAGTTATACACACACACACAACAAATTTTAAATTGTTATATGCGTATACGGAAAAACCAAAAAGATAATAATAAATTGGAACGACTTATCTGGATGCTGAGGTGTGTGTTTAAACACACAGTCCTAAGACATAAATATCACCCGCACATTAATTAGTGATGCTTCGAGCCTCAGATAACTGTCCCCAAGATTCAACAGCACAATTCATCCGATTGAAGCACTCAATGGATGACTTTAAAACTACAAGATATTATGCCCAGAATTGGAGAATGAAGAAGGACGTTTTTGAGAGAGATTGATTGGAAAAAACGTTATTAGAAACTGATCTGCATATCCCTCATATAAGGGGATGCAGAAACCACCCACTCCCCCAAAACGTGGATGACCACTTCTCCCACTAAACCACTCCCAACCGCTAATTAAGAAAAACGTGTTTTAATTTTAATCATAAAACAATTTTTAATTAATTAAATAAAATGATTTTTATTATTAATTAAAATTGAATTAAATAAAATTATTAAAAGACGAAATTAAAATTAACTGATTCCCAAGTCTTGATATATAATATAATAATTATATATCTATTTAGGTATAAATACCCCAAATCCTCTTAAATTCCCTTACTAGGACTTGAACCCATGACCTCCCCTAAAGGGGACTCAAAAGTTACCACTAGGCTACAAGGTTTTATTGTGAGTATATCATTCACACCAATAGTTATACACACACACACAACAATTTTAAATTGTTATATGCGTATACGGGAAAACCAAAAAGATAATAATATATTGGAACGACTTATCTGGATGCTGAGGTGTGTGTTTAAACACACAGTCCTAAAACAGAAATATCACCCGCACATTAATTAGTGATGCTTCGAGCCTCAGATAACTGTCCCCAAGATTCAACAACACAATTCATCCGATTGAAGCACTCAATGGATGACTTTAAAACCACAAGAGATTATGCCCAGAATGGGAGAATGAAGAAGGACGTTTTTGAGAGAGATTGATTGGAAAAAACGTTATTAGAAACTGATCTGCATATCCCTCATATAAGGGGATGCAGAAACCACCCACTCCCCCAAAACGTGGATGACCACTTCTCCCACTAAACCACTCCCAACGGCTAATTAAGAAAAACGTGTTTTAATTTTAATCATAAAACAATTTTTAATTAATTAAATAAAACGATTTTTATTATTAATTAAAATTGAATTAAATAAAATTATTAAAAGACGAAATTAAAATTAACTGATTCCCAAGTCTTGATATATAATATAATAATTATATATCTATTTAGGTATAAATACCCCAAATCCTCTTAAATTCCCTTACTAGGACTTGAACCCATGACCTCCCCTAAATGGGACTAAAAAGTTACCACTAGGCTACAAGGTCTTATTGTGAGTATATCATTCACACCAATAGTTATACACACACACACAACAATTTTAAATTGTTATATGCGTATACGAGAAAACCAAAAAGATAATAATAAATTGGAACGACTTATCTGGATGCTGAGGTGTGTGTTTAGACACACAATCCTAAAACAGAAATATCACCCGCACATTAATCAGTGATGCTTCGAGCCTCAGATAACTGTCCCCAAGATTCAACAACACTGTTCATCCGATTGAAGCACTCAATGGATGACTTTAAAACCACAAGAGATTATGCCCAGAATTGGAGTATGAAGAAGGACGTTTTTGAGAGAGAGATTGATTGGAAAAAACGTTATTAGAAACTGATCTGCATATCACTCATATAAGGGGATGCAGAAACCACCCACTCCCCCAAAACGTGGATGACCACTTCTCCCACTAAACCACTCCTAACGGCTAATTAAGAAAAACGTGTTTTAATTTTAATCATAAAACAATTTTTAATTAATTAAATAAAATGATTTTTATTATTAATTAAAATTGAATTAAATAAAATTATTTAAAGACGAAATTAAAATTAACTGATTCCCAAGTCTTGATATATAATATAATAATTATATATCTATTTAGGTATAAATACCCCAAATCCTCTTAAATTCCTTTACTGGGACTTGAACCCATGACCTCCCCTAAAGGGGATTCAAAAGTTACCACTAAGCTACAAGGTCTTATTGTGAGTATATCATTCACACCAATAGTTATACACACACACACACACAACACGTAGTTGATGGAATGCTTCTTTTACGGATGGATTAGCTGTGTTTGGTGGCCCACCACCGTTGCGTTTATTATTAGAGGCCATAAGGGTTCATCGAGATGTACCAACTACTTATATACTATATATGGGCCGGGATTGAGAAGAACGTGCAAGCCTTTCTTAATTCTTACATATCTATAAAAAAAAAAACCTTTGCTGGATTTTGACCAAATGAGGATAACGTAGTAGGAAAGAGAGGGAAGGATATAGGAAACAGAGTAACACCACCCAATTTTGCATTTATTTAGCCACATGGTGGAATGAAAGTTGTTTTTATAGACATTTTCAAAATACCGGTACATCTTCTATGGCATGAAACTGTCAACAACGTTCCGTAATATAAATGAATTATTTTATTTTATCCATAATTTAGTTCCGTAATATGGGATTAATTTGTTGTAGATATATGTCAAGTCGTGATTTGGTTTCGCTTTTGGGTTTTCAACATAAATTTCTGGATATGGGTTTTCTTCGTCGATCTTGGTTTAGGTTAATATAACATTTTCGTTAAGATTACTACAAAAAGTCCAGGTCTATTGGTAGGAACAATAAGCTAAAAGGAGCAAAGCTAAAGGACCATTTGCGTAAGAACTAAAGGCAATTTTAATGGGTTATCTCTTTGAGTTTGTTTTTTCTTTGATTGAGTTTTAATAAATTTAGGGCAAAGATTTCATTGAGTTAGATGACAAAATATGAAATAAGGATAGTGTTAGTCGCGAGTAGTTGAAACACTTTACAGGAACCAAGAGGTTCACACCTTCACCTGTTGAAAATCTGCATCCAATGCCAAATTCAATATTTTATATATAAGTAATTATACACCAATATCTCTTATCATGTGAAGTGTGGTAAATAATTATGGACATCAATCTTTGTGGTGTGACAACGAAAATGATTTGAAATGTGTCTTAAAACTTAAGTCTGTGATTAGAAGAAAAAAATAACCCACGCCGATTTTTTCTCCCATTTAATTACATCTTATTTTATTTATTTGTTTAGTAATAAGAACAAATATGTTTTCACCTCATGATTTAATCATGTTATTTACATTATAGGGGATAGTTTTTCTTTGAAGTGTCGGGGTAAGTTTTACAATTTCTCATTGTTACTGTTTAACGTAATTTATTTTGTTGCTAAATTAATACAAACTAATGGACACCCATATGTTTTACACTCTGCAAATGAAAAAGTTATCCGTGAGTAAACTTTAGTTTGTGCTTGAATAAAAAGTCCCACAGAAATTTTCCCTCCGATTAATTACGTCTTATTTTTATTTATTAGTTTAGGAATAAGAAGAAATATATTTTTTCCTCACGATTTGATCATGTTATTGACATTCTATGGGTAACGTTTTTCATAAGTATTGTTTTGACATTATATGGGGCCACTTTTATGGTTTCTCATTGTTACCATTTAACTTAATTCGTTTTCTTATTATAATAATATAAATTAATGGATAGTCATATTTTTTATGCTTTGTAAATGAATAAGTCATCGATGATTCAATGTCCTTTAGAAGTTTAGGTCCGAATTAGCATATAACAGTATAGAAAAATAAAATGAAGGCACGGTGTGTGATTTATGGAAATTTAGGATCTGAAGGTGGAAAGCTTAGTTACACCAAAATGTTGTTTAACTTTTTATTTTAATCAATTATTACATTATTAGGGATGGATTACATAATATTAGTAACTCATTCACTTTTTATTTGCCTTCTACCTCATTTTTACTAATTCGTTTAATCTTTTTTCAGGCTCCGGATACCTCGCTTCCAAAACATCCGCTTCATTTTCAAAGATGTTAAGGAGTGCAGTTTACAAATATAATTATAAATAAAACAACGCTTTCCATTACTCAAATTTTATAATTCCCTTATCCGTTAATAGTTTATTAAATATGATAAAACTTGGTCTAATCTATATAACTATATAAAAACTATAGACCCAATTCGTGTGACGCTGACACGTGGCAGTAATAAATGAATAAATCTTATGAGGCTGACATGTAGCAATAAGTAATAAAAGCTTACTAGCATTTATCATCAATGTTTGTTTCTCCCTCTTTCACGGATTACGCTGCTCCACAATTTCCAACTCATCTAAATGTTTACATTTATGTACTTACAAATATGCCTATATCATGTACTTACAAATATTATGTACTTACAAATATGCTTATATTCTTGTACTTACAAATATACATCTAATTCATCTCCCCCCACATCTATTAGATTCCCTTCCTAATGGTTAAAACACAAATTTGGGAGATGATGTCAAACCTCTACGGTGGAACACGGCTCAATAAAACAAAGGGGAGTTGGCCTAATAAAATAAAAGACAGTACTTTATTCTCTTTATTTGCTTTCTCCAACTCACATCTTTATTTTCCATTTATTATATTTTGAATTGGTTGTATTGGAGTAGGTGGTATCTTGGAAGAATGTCATCATTTTAGAGGTAATATAATCCAACACTTTCTCTTCTCTTTTATTTATGTTATCTTTTAGTCACCATGTTTCAGGTGATTTTAACCACTAACGAAAACTGCTAATGTAAAATTGCTACATATTATTAAATTGTAGATTTTTATTATTAATAACTTTAAACAACAAGCAAAGAAAAATGACATCACACGAAGTTCGTGTGGTCCTAGCCCGTCAAACCATAGAACCCGTCAAAACATATTCATCTAATTTTGTGTTTGATGATTTTAAATTATATCATTTTTTTGGAATGAAGTAGAATGGAAGCAATTCATCGAGTTTCAAAACCTATAATTATATATTTAGGTGAGGGTATTAAAATTAATGAATTTGAAAGCTTTAATATATACAGTTTCTATACATTTATCCATTTTTTGGGTGTCAAAATGGGAGATTTTGTTGTTAGAAGCTATTACATCAAATAGTGTGAAATAACATCTAATAATAATCTATTTTTTACTTTCATACTTTAGAAATATTTTTTTTATATTGTTCTCTAGAGTTTGGATGTGCATTTCATTTTATTTTATTTTTTTGGAACTAGGTTGTAAGCGTTGATTTTTTCCCCAATGATTTTGATTGTTGAATGTTGTTTGCATTTTTGTGTCAACAAATCTGAAATTTGGTTTCATTTTTTTTTCCATACGTTAGATCTCAATGACTCGTACCTTTTCATATGATTTAAGGATTTTTTTTATTGTAAATCATGATTTAAGAATTGAGTTTTTCATAATTTATTATGTATACAGTTTATGTTGGTAGTTCGAGTTTATATTGCCTCGATTTACTCTTTTTTTAGAAATGAAAAGACTCCATGTATTAATTGGGTGCATACATATGTACAATCACCTTCGTTAGTTTTAACAAAGGGGCGGTCTCCAAGCAACATTAAATTGTATTTTAACTAGCTACAATCGTTAAAGTACAAATGACCTTTTGTTTTTAAACGATCGACATGTGAACTGTTTTACATGCATAAAAGTACATGCAATTGAGTTCGTTTCCTTTTCACGACACCACTGCTGAAAAAATGGGTGTAAGTTCATGCTTGATTGATTGTTTTCTTTTTTATTTTACACCAATTATGCTTTGTATATGTATTGGTGTGCAAACAGGTCTGCAGATGATGGTGAAGGTGCATTGGGCTGCTGAGATAGCCAAGGATGCTCTTGACTTCCCTCGATTTTTGGAGCTCTCACTTTGAAGGTAACATATAAAATTTTCAGTCATTAGATAAATAAATTTACTTCTTTTAAATGATTATAATCATTTATAAATTATTCGTCACGCATCGCGTGCGCTACATGCTATATTAATTTAAAATTCTATCTCCTTTCATTCATGAAATATATTACATGAAAAAAGACACAATAACAAAATAATAAAGATTTCCTAAATTCGGCCACGCATCGCGTGACCTTCATGCTAGTGACAAAATATAATTTTGATGTCTCTTATCAGAGGATTGACACGTGGCAATACTAATAAATGCACTATTTTCACACCTCCATACTTCCATATTCACTCCTCACCGACTCCCTCTTTTTATTGATATTTGAAGAAATCCAATAATCAAGGTTCATGTATCCATAAAGAATTCGATCGGTCTTGACTATTAAGATTAACCAAAATCAAATTTAGGTTACCAAGGTTTTTTGGCACAATAATCTATCTTGGCTTTTTTTATCACTACATAAATGACAAAGTTGATCAGATACATGCCTTGAGCAAACATCACCAATAAGTGCTTTTGCACTTGAAAGTTCGGTAACTACTCAGAAAGTTTCGCCATATATTGTGTTTGTGCAATGGTAAAAAAAAATTTAATGACCTATCTAAGTAAGGCTTGGCACCGGAAGCGTCGGTGAGAAGGAAATCTGTTAAAACAATAAAGGTTAAGGTGACTTTGGAGATGGCATACACCCAAACCCAAACGACGTTGTAGCCGAAAAATGTAAGTGACCTATTTAAAAACCTGTTTTTTTCTTTTACAACAAAAAAAAAATGTTTTCTTACTTGAGAAAAAAATATGTTTTCTTATTTTACAAAAAAAAAATGTTTTTTTTTATTTTACAAAAAAAACCTGTTTTTTTATTTTGCAAAAAAAATTGTTTTCTTATTTTATAAAAAAAAATTAAAAAAAAATGTTTATTTTAAAACAAGTTCTTTTTGTAAAATAAAAAAATAGTTTTTCTAGCAAAATAAGAAAACTGTATTTTTTTGGAAAATAAGAAAACAGTTTTTTGCCTAAAATAAGAAGAATTTTTTTTTTGTAAACTATATATTTGTTCATTTGTTGATGCAATTTTTAATGCTACATTATTGGATATATTGATTTTTTTTAAATAGTTGTCTTATAGATGACCTTATTGCCTCTCAATACCTGTCATTAATTTTTTATTTTGCTCTGAACCATATATATATATATATATATATATATATATATAACAAGTACCCCCCCCCCCCCCCCCCACACACACACGCAAAAAAAAAAAAAAAAGGCTCCTAACTTACTTTAATTTTTGTGATATGTTGTTTTACAGCTTTTGAAGTTTACTGTGGAAGTGTTGACGCTATATATTTAGAATTCAATTTTTTTAGTGTTAGATTGAATTTGTGTTTTAATTATGTATGTTAAATTTTTTTATATAGTTTTACAGGTTGTGACACATTTAACACGTAAAACTTCCAAAGCTCTTTTTTTTTTTACTCTTCTCAAGTGTTTACTATGTATTGATGTATGTATTTCAAATGAATTTGTAGTAGGATTGCCTACAAAGGTTCATTATGGGTGTATGGTGGAAATAGAGGGGGTGGGTAAAAACAGGGTGAGACATGAAAATAATTTTATATTTATGAGTATATTTCAAATAGAATTTTCGTCCAGAATGCCATGCGTGGTCAAACAAAGAGTTATAAAATAAATGATATTCAATTGTAATCTTATATTTATTTTATTTACTTAGGTATATGGATTATGAAGGAACCTTTATCATAATATAATTTTCCTTTCGCCTTTCACGGAATCAGTTTATTGATAAAGAATAGATGAATATGGTATATATAGATCTCATTTAAAATTTACGGATGGAAAATAACTCAATGAAGACAAAATGTTGAAACTACTTTTAATTAATCTAAGGTTTAAAATTCCATTATTGATTAATATTGAAATACATAATTTACAAAGCGCCCGCGCATCGCGCGGGTTGAAACTTAGTTATGGATCTTTAAAATAATTCTAACAAACTATTATTACAAAAGAAAAGTTGGTAGTGATAAATTTATAACGGATAATATTATAAGCTCAAAACTTTAAATTATCGTTATTAAATTTTCAAGGAATTCAAGATTTACTCATCCCTAACAATTAAATTCAATTTAAAATTGTAAAAACAAATGAATATCTCACTAATCATGTGTGTATCTTTCATATTATCATTAAAATGATTTGTTTTCCATGTTTTTAAGATTAGTAATCGATCCAATCTAGGGTGTCAAATAAAGAGTAAAGAATGTTATTCGAGATTAAAGGAAACCATAATAACAACGAAGGTTTGCATCAATGGGATTTGTATAATTTTAAAATGGTTTTGATAACATGTGCTTTAAAATAAAACAGGTAAAAAATATGTTAACATTTTAATGCTCAGAGTATCTGACCTTGGTCACATGTTATTAGCATCTAAAAAAACTGATAAAGAAAGACTTTGAATTAAGTATAGACTAAAGAATAGAAAGTCTTTGATATATGTATATACAGTAGCTCCAAGATGGCATCAATTATGGACACTTCCGGACAAGATTGAACAATATTAATGGAGCACTTGTTTAATTTTTCTAATATGGACTGACCCCTTAGAAAACGAAAAGGAGAATGACTTTTCAAGCTCCATCAATTATAAACTCGTGTATACGATCCAGTTGGTTAGAACGAATAAATATAACCGATGTTCAAACAACTCGAGCCTTAAAACTTTGAATGTGTCAATATTTATCCGTGTTGGATGATTTTTGTAGCTAGTTCAATCATTTTAAAAGAAACAGAATTTTAAACCTTGATCTCTTCTTATATTTTTTGGACATGGACAGTATGATAAGCGCATTTTTTTATTTGAATCCTAGGGTCTTTTCGTTTTTTTTTTAATTATTTAATTATTTTATATTTTATATTTTCTATTTTCTATTTTCTATTTTTAACTCTAATGGAAAATTTCAATTAGTTCACTCTAATGAATTTTTTTTAATTAGAACTTTATATTTTATTAAGGAAGAAAGATAAGCTATACAAAGTGGGGTAACTCTTCCCATATGAAGCATGCCGCCAAGGGGTTGATGAAAATTCTTCAAGGCAACACCCAAGAGGATTCGAACCCAGCACCTCCCGGTTGAGAGAATGCTTTCATACCATTATACCAAAGGTTTGTTAGCATCTTCTATTTTTTCGTGGTAAAAACTTTAAAATTAAATTTCTTTCAAAATAGCCGTCCGATTTTTAAAATATTTATAGATTTATTTTTATAAGTGAATGATATATATCGACAACTCGCCAAGGGGGCGGAACTCGTATACATGAAGTAAATAAAACAACCAAATAGAGAAGACCCAACAAGAACCTTCTCCTAGAAAACATCCTTAACTACAAAACTCTCGGCAACTCCTCCAGAAAATCTAAAAAAATAGGAAAAGATGTGTTATATATTTTCTTATACCATATCAACAATGAGCTCAGAAATAAGCAACGAAGGCTAGATGGTATTGCTTTCTTTCCTTTGAAACATCTTGCATTTTTTGTCCCACTACGTTGTCCAAAAGATATAGTGAGGGACCATTCGCCAAATCTTTCCAATCCCCTTCCAATCCTTTGGGGGCTTCCATGCCTCTAACAGAGCCTTCATCGACTTGGGTATTATCCATGGAATCTGACTTAGAGACAGAAAGACGTCCCACAATGCCCTCGTCATCCATAAATTCAAAAGTAAATGATTAGTCATCTCTTCCTCCTCCTTACACAACCAACACCGACTAGCCATCAACTGTTTTCTTTTTTGTAGGCCTTCAGTCATCAATGTTGTCAAGCTAGCCCCGGTCCATGCAAAGAACATGACTTTCAGGTCACCTTAGACTTCCAAATCTCTCTCCAGGGAAATTTTGTCTCCTGGTTCCCATTTCCTCTCAACACGGAGTAATAATATCTCACCGTGCAGTCCCCCTTTCGGACTGACACCCACCTCAGCTCCTCTTCCTTATTCGACGTGCTAGACGTCGCTCTTAGCCAATAAAAAAAAGCCCGCCTCCTCTAGCTCCCAGTCCCATAACTATCTTCTGAATTTTGGGTCCCACACAACTCGATCCCCGATCATCGTAATACGATCTCCTGGGAGCCCGTTTTTATCCCCTTTAATGCTGAATATCCCTTCGAGTTGATCCTCCAAGGGTCCATTCTTACCCCATCGTCCTTCCAAAATCTAATCCTATTACATATTCGTATTTGAAAATTTGTGTATCTAGAGAAATCATCCAACCCTTTCGTAATATACCTCCATAATCCCACCTCGTGGGCCAAACGTATGACTTCTGGTCCTCACTCTAGAAGGGAACATCCCCCCTCATTGACAATACTCTCCTCCACAACCTAGTCTCCTCATGAGAAAACCTCCACAACTATTTACCTAATGACGCTTTGTTAAACAATTCTAAGTTCTTCACCCCTCACCTCCTCCATAATCGGTTTGCACACATTCTCCCACCCCACTAGATAGTATTTAAAACCCTCCTTATTACCTCTCCACATAAAATTTCTCATCACCTTGCACACTGAGCATTGAATGATAGAATGGATAGGAAGTAAGCTGGAAGACTCGATAACATACTTTTTATCAAAGTTAACCTCCCTCTTTTAGATAGATAGAAATTCTTCCATCCTTCTAGACTCCTTTTCATGCTTTCGAGAACCGGATTCCATATAGCTTTTGTTTTAATTAAACCCCAAAAGGAAGTCAGAGATAATTAGATGAGAGCGATCCCTCCCTACATCCAATCATCTCAGCTTGATGACACACATTTTTTTCGCCCCTATCAGAATCATCTCACATTCCCCCACATTGATATGAAGTCCCGATAGTGCCTCAAAGCACAAAAGAAATAGTCTGAGATCTCACATGACCTTTTTCTGCATTGCAACAAATAATCGTATCTTCTGCAAACAAGTGGAGGGGAATTCTATTTGGATCCGTGCTTGGAGATGGCCCACCATGAAACTGCTGGTCAACCCTACTTCAACCACACGTCCTATCATCTAATTGAGTGCTTCCATGACCACTATGAAGAGAAAGGTGGACATCGGATCACGAAGGATGCGGGAGCTGTTATAACAGCCCTATGGAACCCTACTAATCAGAACAAAGAATCTGACAGAAAATATGGAACTCTCAATCCATCGAAACCACCTATAACAAAATAAATAAATAAATAAATAAATAAACTACGCAAAAAAATGGGCTCAGAAATTAATAAAATTCCCAAGAAATTTTTTCCCCTAAAGTTAATAATTTGATCGAGCCAAAGGCCAAAGCCCATGGCCCACCCCCATGCACGTCTTGAGCCGGACCGAGTCGATTTGGGCGAGCAGCATCAGTGCGCACATGTGGACTTAGAATTCAATACAAGCCCATGTAGGTCCTCCCTCCTTCAAAATGTTGGGACATCCCAAGGGCAGTAATCCCAAATGATATAATGGATTATAATATACTACACTCATTTATCATATTTTAGCTATGTAGGACCTTGGCTTTAACTACACACTTTAACCAAATTCAATGTTACAGGTGCTTAGTTTGCCTAACTATTTATCATTCATCAATTTATGGTTTTGCACATGTGAGTATACCACATTGTACTCCTCACTGAGGAGAATGCGTTACCACTTAAAACCATCTCAATATACTTATGATCGAGTGAAAAATCGAGCGTCCGTATAAATACGCTAATCGTTGTTATCATCTCTTGACCATAATACAAAAAAAACTAAGCTTTAACTACACTCTTATGGAGTAGAGTGGCTAGTCTGGGTATCAAATCTACAGGGAATGTTTGATAGATTGTAATTTGATTTATTACTTCAAAAATAAAGTGTAAAAGATAATGATGGGGTGAGAAAGGAAAAAGGGGAAAACTAAAGAAGTTAACTAAACCTAATTAGAACTAATAAAATACGAATTAATTAATATGAATAAGAGATAAGGTTGGAATACAATCCCCCAAACCCTAGTACATTTAACGGATATAAAAGTAATAATTAGATAATTGATCAAACCAAGAATTTATTAATTTCAAGCATAACATATATGATGGTACAATCCCACATCATATATAATCAAGAATAGAAGTAAAGCGGTGTCGGAATCGCTGACACGCGCGTCGCACTCTTAAACACCCTGGTTACTAGGGCAAATGAGGTTAAAAGTCCTACAACGGTTGCAATAACTACTTAATAAGATTCAATCATTTATTTAATTTAGAGAATCACTTTTATCTCCATGAAAACCACATCGGGTTGAGTTCATGCATCTCAACCCTTAGAAATCTAGCTAGACATGACGAAACTATGAATAAATAAGGAATTTATATTGCATGAAATCATAATTGTGCGAAAAGTGATATTAAACATGATAAATAATAATAAAAACGCTAGAAATAAAGATTACCAAGATTGAAGAACAAGAACATGCAAGAAGAAATCAAAGGTTGAAGAAAAACTGGAAAAGCTCTTGAATTAAAGGTGCAAAATATTTAAATTCTTCTCCTAGATGTTCCTCCTTGATTAAGAGAATTTACATGAATGAAAATATGAATAAAAAGAGTCATAATGACTAAATATATAGGTTAGAAGTCGTTTAGAAGAGTCCCTAAAACATAAAACTCTTTTGGCTAAAAGATAAGGACAAAATAAACATCCCGTGTCTGGAAATTTGTAACGGCTTTAAAGAATGACTAAAGGGCGAACTGGTTCAGGTCCTAGGAGAACCAGTTCGGATTTCCAGTATGGCCAAGCCTTGGTCGCATCTTTTTTATTTGGATTTTGGGATTTCTCTCTCAATCTTCAAATTTGCATAACTTCTTCACTATAGCTCGGATTGGGGGGGCATTTCTTCCAGTATTCTTATGACTTCTATCTCTTCAACTTTCCAGTTGGTCCCACCTCCGGACTAAGGTAAAAAATTATGAAAATACCCTTAAACTCCATTTTCTTGGCTTCTTTCACTCTTTTGAATTCTCTTTCACACTAACTTGCATGAAATACCTGTAAAACACATGAGAAATACAAAAAAACAAGAAATTCTAGCCAAAAAGGGTAACTAGCATATATATGAGATAAATTCATCCTAATTACATCTCACGGGATAATAAAAATTCTTAAATTATAGGGATAAATAAGAAGAATTTTCTCTGAATCAACTTGTAAGTCCCATATTAAATTGACCCTAAAATTTACCACAAGAATATTTTATCAACTTAATTACAACCCATTTATTCCAACAATTCCCCACATGAATGAGAATTAGTTGGATCTACGCAAAAAGATATGCAGACACAAAGATAATTCTATTAAAAATATTCTGCATCGGGAGAGATATCTTTTGACTTTGAGTATTTTCAAGTAAAAGACTATCGGATTTTCTTACTGATCACTGAATGTGGTGTCTTGAACGATTCAGTTTTTTGGTGTAAACCAAGGAAGGAGACTTTACATAGTACTTCTTCAGACAATATTGGCTCTTTCGGTTGTTTTCATTTTGTCCCTGAACAACTCGTAATTTCATGAGTGCTTTAGATAATTTCAGCCTTTCGATTTTCTCACAGAAATGACCACTTCACGCTAACATGAGTGACTTCCCATTAAGAGTATCCGACTATACCCCACTTAAATTTCTAAGATATATGAGTCATTAAAAGATATGATTGTCCTAACTTACTTTGCAGGCAACAATGTTTTATCATAAAAATAGGTATGAGTTTTAAAACTCATCAGTGCTCACTTCGAAGAATTAGTCAAGATGTAGTTGTCCCTTTGAACTTAGATCTGGGGATATCAATTCTGCTAGGTAGGGTTTTCATTAAGGCAATTCTTTATTTTGAAGGTTTTAATCATATTTCCCTTAAAAAATTATATACTTGATCATTATTCAAACCTTTAGGTAACAGATCTGTTATATTTCCCTTCGACTTAATATAATAAATGTAAATAATTCCATTAAAGACCAATGTTTTAACGGCATTATGTCTTTAACTTATTTGTTGAGAATTACTGTTATACATATCACTATGCACTCTACAAATTGCATATTCACTATCACGATGTATGCAAATTGTGGGCACATGTTTTGGTCACATTAGAATATCCTCTAAGAAATGTCGAAGCCACTTTGCTTCTTCTCCAACTTTAATTAAACCTCTAAATTCATATCTTATGGTGGCTCTAGTAATATAATTTTATTTTGAGGATTCCCAAGACACAACAACACTACAAAGTCTAAATACATGACCACTTGTGGATTTAGAATCCTTCGAATCAGATATCCACTTCAAATAATTGTATCCTTTAAGTAAAACTCAATATCTTGTGTGGTGCAATACATAGTTAAGGGTATATATAAGATATCTAATAACCCTTATAATAGCCTTTAAATTGTCTTTTCCGGGATTAATTGTATACTTACTTAATTTATTTCAATATAAGAAGTATCTGGACAAGTGCAGTTTATGACATACATTAAACTACCTAAGATACCAAAATTCTCTAATTATCATATATAATTCCTGGTATTTTTTTATATTGAATATTTGGGTTAAAAGGTGTTTTATCTATGATAATCTATTAAGTATCTTATCAATATAATAATATTGAGACAAGACAAGTCCATCCAATATTTTAGAAATTTTAATTCATTATATAACATCCACAATACCCATAGCTTTCACTTCAAATTTATTGAACAAGATTCTCTTCGTAGATTTAATGATGTCATTATTACTCAAAAAAATCAGCATATCTTTAACATAGAAAAAAACAATGACATAACCACTTTGAGTATTTTTAATGTAAACATATCTATCACACTCATTTATTTTAAATCCATTTGACAACATTACATTGTCAAATGTCTCATATCATTATTTATGCGCTTGTTTTAATCCATAAAGGTATTTAACAAATCTACAAACTTTCCTTTATGGTCCTGGAACTTGAACCCTTCTGATTGTTCCATGTATACACCTTATTTTAACTCACCATTTAAGAAGGCGATCCTCGCATCCATCTGATGTATCCCAATAATATATATATACACTTTTTCAGAGTAAGACTTTAAAATATGTTCAATGTGTTTGATTTCCATCCACTTGGTATTAGTTTTTAAAAACTTATTGATTTTTGCACGTGGCCAATTGGGAGGAAGCGTATATATAATTGATGTATAGATGTCCATGACATGAACTTGGAATCCCATCCTCTTCAACTTATTGACACGATTCAATTTAGCATGCAAATGTCGCGAGACACCACAGTCTATGTTAATGCTCTCTCTACATAGTTGTATCCATAATGTAATACCTCGTATTTTTATGGCCTTTAATTATGGGATTAATTAAATTAAATTGGGATAAATTAATTTAATATTAATCCAGATTTTAAAATAAATATTTACTAGCGTGACGAGAGTTAGTAATTATTGGTGAGAATTATCTTGGATATTACTTAATGGGTAAAGTAATATATGTGACTGAAATTATTAAAATTATCGCGAGTGAATAATACGATAATTATATAAATTAAGTTGGGACACGCGTGTATCCTGTCGGGACTAAATTAATGGAATAAAAAGTAAATAAATTCTAAGTCACCCGAATGGTCATTTCGAGTGCGCCAATGTATCCGGAAGGGTCGAGATAGTCAAAATAGTATACCCGAAAGTTTAGTTTGGGTGATGTTTTTAGGCCTAACCGGCGATCCGGGAAGGCATTTTGGTAATTTCCTATTTTAGGCGGCCTTAATTAATGAAGAAAATTGAGAGGTTATATTTGATTGAAAGAAGAGTCCTCGAGGGTTAGAAACACTTTATTTGTAGAGAGGTTAAGGAAGGGAGAAGAGAGGAGGCTTCCAAGGGAGAGAACCATCAACCCTACACCATTCTCACCAATTCCCCCACCAACGCGTGGATCGAGGAACGAGGAGTGGGATCATACCCATCATCTTTTATAATTCAGACTTTCATTCTTGAGGCAAGTATCTAACTTGTTGTTCTTGAGTTGATAATACATCCATGCTAGTGTAGGAGATAATGGTCTTATGTTTTCATGAAAATAAAATGATGTTTGGGAGATTTAGATTGAAATTCTGAGTAGAAACATTGTTAGGACTACTCTTTTGATATATGTAGATGATTAACTACGAAATTGATGTCCAGTAGAGGTTGAATTCTGGAACAATTATGAGGAAATTAATTTTGATGATGAAAATAGGTTCTTAATGAATTACCTTGAATTAACCCCTTAATTGATGGCCCTTGATGAATTTGTATATGTTTTACGTTAAAAATCATGTATGTAGGATATTACAACTATTGGTTTGATTGTTTTAGAGTTTGGGACGAATTAATAGATTTTTTGAGGATTTAAGTTGATGAAACCTCACAGGAAAAGAATTCAGAAACTGGTCCAAGAACTTCTCGATCGATCGATCGATCGACCCTTTTCATCGATCGACCTACTCCTCCTGGAAATTGAAACTTCTTTCCCGTTTTAATGTTAACTCGATCCCAATGTGTAAGGACCCCTTGGACATAATTTAAATATCATAATTTGACTTGGGAAGGACCAGTAGGGTATAGGCAAGGTCCGGGTAATACGACTTTATACGAGATTTAACCGTGGAATTTTGGGGGTATAGAATGGAGTGAAAATCGTGCGTATGTTAAATTAGGTCTTGTGAGAATTAAGAATGACTTAGACCAGTAGGGTAGTGTAACACCCCGCTTAAAATAATAACGGGTGGCCAGCCCTATACTATATTAAATCAGGAGTCTCAGATGGCTCAGTCTCAACATCCACTATCCGTACTACATAATATACGACTAACTACCCGATATCATATAAGCGAGATGTTAAAATTAAATAAAATATGCAACAGATAACTAACCAACACTATAACTACTAACAAAGACAAGAAAGATGCATACTAGAATCATGATAAATAAATAAATAAAATTAATAACTACAAATGAATATGCCAGAAAGAAATAAACCCGAATAAGCTGGCGGGTCATATCCAATACAATAACTGAAATGGAATAAATATAAACATGTATATAAATATCCCTTGGGTATAAACCCGATATACAACATGAATCCTACCTAGATTTTTAAAGAGTAGGAAGCGAATACATTTTACATCCCGCAACAGCCCGCACCTGTCGCGGCTCCGAAGACTCTGGATAGAAGATCATCCGGCATCCTTGTGGTAGAACACCTGTAATAGTATATATATATATATACAGGCAGGAGAGAAAAGTAAACGGGTCAGAGCCCGAGTGTGAAAAAAAATTATTTAGCAAGCGTGTTAACCGTGCATAATAAATATTGGTGCACTTATTTCATAATTAAAGTGGAATCGCACTCTCGTGGAACCCCAACTCACCTCTCATCTAACGGCGTGCACCTATTCGCGTCTTCAGATTTTAGTTAAATTACCCCAATTTTAAGGACAACCTATCTTATCATAGGCCTAGCCTATACCCACGAGATCTGCCTTCATATCATAACCCTAGGAATCCACTCCTTCTAAACACACTTAAGTATTTTTACAAACATATATGCCATATTAGGCTTAATGGATTCCGGTTTATAATTTAACCGATTATAAATCTTAATAAGTTACCCATATGCATTTGGGTTGAAACATATGATTTAATTTCTAAATAATAGGCACACAACATTTATTAATGACAAAACTTCTCTCCAATTTCAACGTTGCGCTGCGTTTCGTGCGTGGGGTGTCTCGCAGAGCGAAATCCAAACAAGGAACCACCCCGTTACACTGCTCCTTGTTAACGTCGATCCTCGAGATCCATCATGCCATACCTAATTATTGGCATAACTTTTCTCTAATCTCAACAATGCACTACGTTTCGTGCGTAGGGTGTCTCGCAAAGCGAAATCCAAACAAGGAACCACCCTGTTACACTACTCCTTGACAATGTTGATCCTAGAGATCCATAATGCCATACATACCATATTATACTACTACTACAACTAAATTTTAGACTACAATTATAAAAACAACTAAAATCTCCAATAATATCCTTGGGATGATGTAACCGAAATATTCCTTAAATGTGATACATCAACCCCTATCAATCTAGTACATCATAATCATCCAAGATGTACTCCACAAAGATTCTATATCCTTTCATCTATAGGATATATATATATATATATATATATATATATATATATATATATATAGGCATTTTATTCTGACCATATATATATATATATATACCATCATCCGTACCCATGACCAAGTGTACATAGCATATCTGATGTACAATGGACATGCACATAAACCACCCCGCTATATATATCGCCGATAAAACTGCACCATGGTATCATCTTCCCAGTGCCCGGCTCACCTAGCAACTGGGGACCACCATGGTGGGGCTCAACGACACCCATCTCGTGGTAACTCACACACACGACGACCCGGGAAGCGGTCATAGCTCCTAACCGGCAATGAGACGAAACATACCCACCACGTCTCATCCCAAAAAAATATATATCACATAATAACACACTGGACGACTATGACCTGGGGAATATCCACACCCTGCTCCTTAAGCCAGGATGATCACCCTCTGGGCAGAAACTTCCCAATGATAGCATGAGCGGGGTATGCTTAACCACATAAGTATATATATCATTCACATGCACATTATATACACATCCATATGATCCCATCATATGATCAAACATTAAACCATCATATACGGTTTAAATATCCATACCATGTATGTCCACAACATAAATATATCCATATATTCATATCTATATAGATATATACACATATATTCACATATCCATATATACAACTAAGTCTTGTTCATATGCATACGAAATATAAACTCGGCTATAAGTATACATAATCCTCAATAAACAGGTTGTCACCATAAGCTCATTTAATTTACCTCGATATGTGAATACAATCCCTCACATGAAACATATTCAATCATTTTTCCTATGATGAATAGTCTCCCAAAATACATGTATATATTCAACATTAGGGTTATCACCCAAAGGTTTAATGTATGTATAACAATTCCTGTACATTCCATCAATGTCTGAAAGTACATCAACCCACAATACTTATCTCGATCATAGGTAATTACATAATTAATAATCGATGAGCCTCAAGCTCAATCCTAAATTCATTTCTTGGTCCCATTTCTTATTGGAATCCTCAATATTAATTACACCCGGATATACAATGACTATCCCCACTAGATTGGCAACCCACCCTAACCTAGTTGGTAGCCTAATCACATGATTCTCAAAATCCCGTCTAAGGTTTAATGGCTCTAATGAACCCTAAATCTTATTACATTCACAATTTATTCCTTAAGTCTATACTCCCCAAGGATACGCGACATCTTCTCTCGTCGGTCCTCAATCATAATTAAACTCACTTATGACCTCAAGCTAGAACTACTGTCCTCACTGAGATTCCCCCACTATACCTAAGGGTATCCATTATTAATACACATATAGGCAAAAGAGACTATCCCTATACCATTTATAACCATCTCATGATAATTCACCTCTATCATAATAAAACAATCCGCCAATCACTTCAGTCCCATACTCCTTTCATTACTAAAAGAGTCATCCCATCCTCCTAAATCAATTTAACATAGGCCCGCAAGCCCCTATTCGACCTAGGGCCCTATTCCCTAAATCTAATATCGTAACCCTCCACAACAAGCCCATAAAGAAAGCCCCTAAGAATAAAACTCCAAAAGAAAAAGGGTTAAAAGTACTCCAAACTTTGGGCTAAAAACAGGGGACCGGTCGATCGGTCCCAGACCCCCGGTCGACCGCGGGTCCAAATTTTGCCTACGAAGAAATGAAGTAGGCTTTTCTCTTGAGGCACGGTCGACCGGTCCCCAGACCGCGGTCGACCGACCATACCATATATCCTAGCCGATCTCCATTTCTCAACAAAACCCTCGAAATTAAAACCCTAAAATTTCCATTCTAACCTCCAAATCTTTATCACAACATGATTCTAAGCCAATAAATCAACCCAAAGTTGATCCCAACCATTTCTACTCCATTAAACCCATTTTTAAACATTGATTTCAAGATTAAACCCAAAAATCTAGGTTTTGATATTTATACCCAAAAACCATTTCTTTAACCCATAAATTATGAAATAAAATACACAAATGACTTATTTAGCAAGATTAAACACTTGCCTCAGATTTGTAGAGGTTGGATCGTCCTCGATGTCGCGTTTGGGCCGAAATCTCCAAGCTTGTCTTCCTCTCTCTCTTCTTTTCTTCTTCTTTCCTTCTTCTTTCTCCCTCTAGGTATTTTTTTTCTCTTTTTCTCAAATGAGAAGGATTCATCTGTAAGCCTTTAAATCCCTTAAAACAATAAACCCAGTTTTAAATGTTAATACACACTTTAAATGACTCGTTTACTCCAATTCGAGCCAAGCTGACTTATATATATTCCGGAGCCGAAATAAAACCCAGTGACAGGCATTTTGACTATCTCGACCCTTCCGGGATTGATGGTACACTCAAAATCATCATCCGGAATACTTTGAAATGTTCTCTATTTTTGGGCCTCAATTCCCAAATTTTAAAATTCTCCAATTTAATTAAATTTTATTTTCCCAAAAATTTAATTTCTAAGTCTAAAAAATCATGGGTTGTTACAGGTAGAGAGTGTACACTTACTGATTTTATATTTATCAAGATGATACACTTCGACAGTCGATAAGTACTTAAGGACTTACGATAATTGAGAAAGTAAGAGTGAATTAATTATACGTAGGACTCAGGCGCTGCGTGCCACGTATGGTCAGAATATAATATGGGTCGTGTGTGTACCTATCTAAATGATAAAAATATAAATATGTGTGTATGAATATTTATTATATAAATATTTGTGAGTAATCATACCCTTGCTACTTGCCATCCAGGAGGTTTTCACGCCGGGACAGTCTTATCTCGATTGGACCTTCATGGGAGATATTGACTTGTACCCTAAAACATACCATCCTTGGTACATGCTATATGAGAATGATAGTCAGACGATCCTAAGAGACGTGAGGGTATGTGCTGACCTCTTAGTGACTTGGAACTATGCTTCGCCTCCAATATGTGTATTTTATGTTAATACAGTTCGATAGTGGATCCGAACTAGTATTTCCCTCATTTGTACGAGAGGTATAGGGAATTGATAACAGAGTATGCCAACACCATGGATTTTATGTGGGGTGCCCGATGAATATATATATTATATGAGTGAGAAATATATATATACATGTCATTCATTACTGTGCTTGTAAGTACATAAAATTGGATAATTGATATTAAACAAATTAAGTGTCTCGAAACTTAAGCTATATTGTGATGTACATAGCCGACTCAGTAAATTCGTAAGAAAAGTTATCATATATAAAGTATAGCTATGGGACCACATGAATTAGGATTGATAAGGGGAGATTTGGGTTAGACTGGTTAACCGGGTTGGCTTTATCTAGATTAATTCAGTAGTACGCTAGGCGTGCACACTAGATGAGAGGTGATAATTCTCAAGTGAGTGTCGAGGCACTAACATGTATGTAATATCAACTGGTAAGCATTTTATATACTTGCTAAACTATTTCAAATATATTTTACACTCGGGCTCTGATCCATTTCCAGTTATCTTTTCTTTCTCTTGTGTGTGTGTGTGTATATATATTACAGGTGCCCTGCCACAAGGGCGTCATGCTTAGAACTTTGGACTAGTGTGGAAGTTGGAGGTCCTTGCAGTAGATGACTTCATCCTTGTCTTCTATTTTGTCATTATTAGATAGGGCATGTGTCTCCCATTTCCAGTTTCCATTTAGCTCAGAGAGATTTGTACTCTTTATTTATTTCAGTATTTTGTTTTAGTTGGGATTTCTTTTGAATATTACATTGTCCTTTGAATTGGGATATTTTATTTGGAACTAGTAATCTAGCTTGTTTATTCCACTTGGATGGTTTGGTATTCAATCTTATTATCTTTGCTCATAAGGGTTCATGTATATAATCTTATAATTGGAACTTAATCTATAAAATTAATGTTTTGACACTTAGCTTAATTATTTATTAGGTGATAAATAAAGAAAATTGCTTTTTCGACAGTGATGCTAAGAAAGAACCAACCGGAATCTTTGATTTAATTTAATAATGGAATGATCACCCGGTATTTAATTAGGCAGGGTGTCACACATAACGTCTGGATATTTTTTCCTGCCTTCTCTAATAGCGTAAGCAAGGTCAGGGCTACATCGAGATTATTTACACATAATATATTCTCTATAGCGTCATCTCAGCTTTCTGGTAGGAAAAATAGAATACGATCGAACAAGTACTCTTGTTGGAGATCAAGTCCAGGATTTGCATGGTTGTTAAAATGTTCGATCTTCTTATCCCCATACATATAAATAGGAGTATCCTCTAAATGACACTCACTAATAAAATAGGTATAAGTGCGGTCCAATTGGAACCTCCTGTACTCTTGTTGCCACTAATTATGATTGTGCCTCATTTTTCATGAGAAAAATAGACGAGGGCGTGAATATGAGTCCTAGTTATTCTTTTTGAACTGATCCAATTTAAGTTTATCTTATTTTAACACATCAGGCATAAGGGTATATTAGTTTGATTAAAGTTTTGATTCATATATACCCTTATCACTATCCAACAACCAATAATTATCTCGTACTGCTTTTATCATCTACATTAGGGTAGTTTCCCACTAAATTAGGGTTTAGTAAATAGGATTTAGGGTATTTTCCCACTAAATTAGTTTTTTAAAAAAGGCAAAATTTTCCAGTAATTAGGATTTAAGAATTGAAAATTCTAAACTTCTTAAAATACACACATTCACATACGTATACACACGTACATACACACATATATACACATACACATACACACACACATACATATATACACAAACACATATATATACACACACTGTATATATATATATATATATATATATATACAAATAATATTACACACACTAATACACACATTTACCAACACTAGTACAAATAGAGGGGGAGAGAAGATATTACCTTAGAGAGTGAGAAAGATAGAAGGAATGCCGAAGAGAGGAGAGGGTTTTTCGATTTAAGAGAGAGAGAACGAGTCTGCTTATGATGACTTAAGGGTTTGAGGATTTTAAATAAAAATGTTGGTCACGGCTCGGGGTCGTGACCACAGAGCGAGACCTTTTTTTTCGATGTCATCATCCGTGACCATTTCATTATAATAGGACCAGTCACGACTCAGGGTCGTGACCAATTCAAAATGGTCACGACCCAAAACCGTGACCTCATTGGAGGGAATTTTGTCCATGGTCATGGACGTGGTCACCACCATAGATCGTGACCACATTTGGAGGGAATTTGGGCTCAATTTTACCTGCATGATGGTCATACACTGTTCAAGGATTATAGCCGTGACCCAACATGGTCATGACCCATAGTCGTGACTATCTCTAGTTAATGTCATGATAATTTATGGTCATGGAATGGGTCACGTGTTTTTTCACTATGGTCACAACTTTGTTCCGTGACCAGATAGTCACGAACCAAGACCATGACCAAGCTATCGTGACCATCTGCCCATTTTTGTGTAGTGCTAGTTTTTTAGTCTACCAAGGTGTCAATCTTAGGAAAAGGATAGCAGTCCTTGGGGAATGCCTTGTTAAGGTCAGTGAAATTAATATACATTCTTAATTTTTTGTTGTCTTCAGGCACAAGTACAATGATAAAGAGATACTTTGTGTACTTAACCTTTCAAATGAAGTTGGAGACCAGAAGTTTGTCAACTTCCTCTGCCAAGACATTATTTCCTTTTGGACCAAGGAACCTCTTCTTTTTCTAGACTGACTTTTGATTTGGGCCCATGCTTATGTAATGTATCATGACTTCAGTGCCCACCCTGATGATGTTATAGTGTCTTGGGGTAAAGAAGTCCTTATTTTCCTTTTGGAACTGTATAAGTTATTCTCTAAGGGAGGGGCTAAGGTCGAACCCAATTTGAACTTCTTTGGTTTGAACCTCTGCATTGATTCATACGATGTCCAAAGCTTTAACAGGATCACCCCTTTGATCTTGCTTATTATCATTTGGATCTACGGTGTTCATGTTTTGTAATTCTATGATTGGGACTTTTAAGGGGAGCTCTTTTTGTCGAGATTATTCTCCCTCGAAAAAGTTATCCATAATGGTATTAATTAACATCTTGAACAGATAAAATTGTGTATTTAAAAGGAATGAAACATGTCATTACCACAGAATGTTCCATACTGATGAGTGTTAAAATCGTTAGTAACTTTAGACTCATAGGTGATCCCCTCTAGACCTCAAACGTGTAAGAAGATAGAAGTGTCACAGTAAGAGATAATGACTTAAAGTGGTTCAGATCTCAGATGAGGTTCCTACATCTACTGTCATAGGTGTTGAACTGGTTTATTATATTATAAATGAGTTATTATAATCTATGAGATCTCTTAGGATTTAAATAAGAGAGTCTAAGGTCTTACGACATTAGTAAACAAAACGGACGACCTTTGGAAGTAAGTTAATGACTTATCTAAGGGTTCCTAGGTACTGATTTAGGTCTCAACAATATATACAAGTTGTTTACATAATGAAAGTGATATAACTTAAAAATATAAACTCACAACAGTGGGTTATAAGTTAGCAACAAAGAGTAAAACACTTGTGTATCCTTATAACTCTTGATTCTTTTCAAGTGTGATTGCTCGAATGTATGAATTTCTTAGAATTCTTGAGAATAGTTTCCTTTGAAATGTTCCCCAACCTTCCTTATATATGATAACTCATGGAGAGAGAATGAGTGGACTGTCAGAGCATGGTTGTAACATTAATGAGGTCTAGCAGTGTCAAGGATATGGATTATTGGCTAATGTATTTACAGGTTGAGTACAGTGGTTATTAAATGCATTAAATATTAACGGTAACATTCAATGCAAGTGGAGTTGGGTAGTGGCGATAGGTGGAATTATATCTTTCTTTCCACCTACTCGACAATCTGGGATAAGGAGGTGAAATATCGACCAAAGTATTTGCAGGTGGTGTAAAGTGGTTATTAAATTCATTAAATATTGATGCGAACATTCAATACTAGTGTAGTTGGGTAATGGCGATAGGTGGAATCATATCCTGCTTTCCACCCACTTGGGAGTCTGGTTGTAAGTTATCAATTGGAGGTCTAAGAGCTCAAGGACGACTATAAGACTCACTTAGGTTATCCTAAATATGCCACATGATGATTTACCTCGATCTTGAGGGTTGGGTGATTTTGGGTGGTCATCTCTCTTTAGTCTGAGGTCTGTTTTGGGAGTTAGTCATGGTACAACCTTGGTGCTGAGGCTTCAGAGTTTAGTTGAGAGGATGTGCTGGAATGATTGATCCTTTCAGGTGGATACATGAACAATTGAGGTCTGCTAAGTACTATGGATTACCATTAGAAGCAATAGAGGTCTTAGGAACCAATTATCACTTTATCTCAGGTTCAAGGTCAGTTGATGATCTTATTTCCTCGTCCAGGGGTGCTTGAAGGGGTTTAATAAATTTTGGATGGTCAAGCTTTTAATAGGATATCATCAAACTACCTTTTGTCAGATATTAAGTTGTACTTAAGGGATCTATGATGTGACGTGAACTGAATATTTAACTCCAACGACTCAAAATTTACTTGTGAATATTATTTCACTCTTAGAGGTACAATTGTGTGTCATGGAAATCCTCTAATAAAACATGAATTATAAGATCCACTATGGAATTTTAATTTATTTCTTTAGATATTGAAGGAAAAGAGTCAAAGAGTATTAAAAACTTATTAGAGTATATTCCAATATAGCTCAAACCAATTCCACTAATCGTAATAAAATGTGATGGTCAATCAACAATTGTGAGGGGTCAAATCTTAACTATAAAGGCGAGTCACGACATATACGTTGTCGACATGATACCATTGATAAATTTATTTTAAAACTAAGTATATCCATTTACTATGTAAAGATAAAGAAAAGTATTAAGGATCAACTAACAAAAAATATACCTATAGTGAAATTGAGAAGCTCGTCAAAAGAAATAACCTTAAATCATATAAAAATTTAAAGAGTTTCCATAATGGTAACCCAACCTAAATGATTGAATATCTCAATATATAGATTCAAATGAACAACCTAATTATCTGCACCTTAGTTAAAACTATGAAGATAACTACTCACATTCCTATAATGATTTAATGCATAATCTAGCATGTGTAACATGATAAAATTTTTTCTTAATGATTTTTATGTATTGAACATAAGCGTCAGATGAGGTATTAGCAGGATACTTTTTTTTATAGAAATTACCCATGTGAGTGAGAATGGGTCATTTCAATGAAAATGACAAACGAATAAAGTCTCTAACAAACTCATGAAACCAGGAGATGTCCAAGTCCAAAAGGGACACAACAACGAGACCCATGAAGTTAAAAAAGAATTGTATGGATTTTATTGTCTTGTTTGGTATGAACTGTTGATATATTCAAGATATCGCATTCGTTTATTCACTAATAAAACCGATAGTGTCTCACCAGGGAAGATTTAAGGCCACAAGCTTTCGTCGGTGCAATACTTTTCCACTGAGACTTTATTTAGGTTAGGATACCTATTCATGCACATTCTTCATCCAAATTATTTCATATGGGGAAATTTTGGTTAGATTGGGTTACACCTAATTTATTGTTTTGACCAAATCTAACATTTCATAAACTTTGATAGTTAATTAATATGTAATCCACAACATAAAATGGTGGGTTAAGGTACCTACACGTCATTCTTCATAAGTGCATGGCATAGTATATTCATTTTATCAAAACCTATACAAAGTGAATGACAAATTTAGCTTCAAAGTCTCCATTTTCCACATGAACAGCTTGGCGTAGAAAGTGATAAGCACCCCAAAGTATTGTTTTTATCCCCAAAATAAGCTCATTTTAATTGTTAGTTCACATTAATATTGGTCATTTATCTTTATTTATTAATCTTGTAGTTAAATACGCAATTGTTGTTTCAAAGTGCATAATTCAAGTCAATTGCAGTAAAAATGTGGTCAAAAACGCTAAAATTAGATTTTATGTGACTCCACATAGCCAACAACCCATTAAACCCCATCCCAAACCATGTCCCTAGCCTTTCCTAACCTCCCGTGTTATATATATATGTATGTGTGTATATATGTGTGTATGTATTTATTATATTTGTTATTATTAGTAGTAATATATACGCATTTATGTGTGTGTCATTTCTATTTTTGTTAGTTTGTATATTATTTTATTCTTTATTTTTATTTGTATTCGAGAATAATGACTTGAGTCTTAATAAAATGTCCCAAGTCATCTCCCAAACGAGTTAAGACTGCATTAAAATGTTGTATTTTTTTACGTTAATGACACAGTACAAGAGTATGTCAATTTATTTGGGGGTAATTTAAGGGCTCTAATTGGGACTCATAACATTACTTTTGAATGTTTTATATAGTTTTATATATAGTTTATATTATACTACTACACACCACCTATATATATCCACACACACACACACACACACACACACACACACACACACACACACATATATATATATATATATATATATATATATATAATTTTTTTAAGGGTCCAAAAATAATTTATGTATATCGAAAAATGCTCATTTTTAAAATAAGTTTAATTTTTTAGGGGCCCATTTTTTCAACTATAAAAAAAATTGTACAAAAATGCTTCAACTACCCAAGAAAATCTCACCCACCTTGTTTAAGATTCCCATTTTTCTAGGGATCCATCTTTTCAACTACCCACAAAATCTTCTTGGTACCTACTCTCTCTTTCTTTTACACGGCCCCACTCTCTCTCTCTCTCTCTCTCCAATGTTAATGCCCCCCTTCTCTCTTGGTGTGTGTGTGTGTGCAACTGTGCAAGTATCTGTATTTTTTGTTTTTGTAGAAGCTAATTCCCTTGCCAACTTTCCCTGTTTGTTTTACTTTTGGCGGCGCCAAGTTGGCTCAAGGAAACCAAAGGTAAGACTAAGAATGTTAGCTTCGGTTTCATAGTTGATAGTTTTAATCTATGAATAAAATTATAGATTAAAACTATGAATAATTTAAATTTATTATTATTTCCTGAATGATTTTTAGTCCATGACTGCTAATCCTTTATTACTATGTTTTTTTATTAATTTGATTTTTTTTTAAAATTAACTAAGGTCTTATTAATCTATTTTTTATGTAATTATTTTTTTGTTACCATGTTCTTACTTTCTACATTAACCAAGTAGATGAAATTAGAGAGTGAATAAAAGGCTCAAATGAGGTGACATTTTTTTCTTATTTTTTTTTATATTCAATCAATTGAGATATTTCTACAATAAATTTATCTATTAGATTCGTTATTAATTTTGTTTTATATTTTTATTTATAAATTTATCATTTTTACAAATGTTATTAAAAAAGCATTCGGATTTAAAAAATTACTTATGATCAACTATGTCACAATAAAGGTTAAATGTCTTAGCTTTCTTATCAATTGAACATAAATTGCTAGATATGCTTGATTGTAAAAGTTTAATCGATGATTTTGCAAGTAGAAATCCTAGAAGAACAATTTTTCAACGAGTTTTTAGGTATTTAATACCTTTGTACAATATTTTCCAGGAGGTCCCTAAGTTGAGTTTCGCACAGGACACTCCAAATCTCAAGAGTGGCCCTGTACACACACACACACACACACACACACACACACACACACACTAAACAAACGTAAAGCCAAACCTCGTACCCGATAGCTACAGCCCCGAGGACTCCCCACCCCCCAATCAATCTGTTCGGTTTTTATCCCGACAAAACTCCAGAGCACCCAAAACAAAACCCACAAAAAACTCCATCCCAAGCATATACCTGTTAACCCAAACCCAATGCCTCTTTTATACCTCCTACAGTTAACTCCAATAAAGAAAGCCATCCCAAAAACAAAATACCATTTTAATACTCTGTCTCTGGGGTAACCAAACCAAACATGTTCCCACTTTATTTTTTTATCTCCTAAATCAAACACACACATGCTAATATATATATATATATATATATATATATATATATATATATATATATATATATATATATATATATATATATATCTGTGTGTGTGTGTGTGTGTGTGTGTGTGTGTGTGTGTGTGTGCTGAGTGAGGGGATCAATGACTCCCTATTTTCTAGGGTGTCTTGGATACACTATATAGAAAGATATATATAATGAGTTACGCAAGGCCGATCTTGAAATTAACAAGGACCCGTGCAAAAATTGCAAAAAGGCTCCTTTATGTGTATTGATATAAAAAAATGGGCCCTCAACATATAACTCATAACAAATAGATCAGCGGGAGGACCTGTGCGATCGCTCACTTGTCATATGCTTAGGGTCGCCCCTAGAGTTACAGAGAGGTGAATATAAGGGAGCTTAAACAGATTATGAGACGGGAAATATTTTCGAACAAACCACAATTTAGAATTTCAGCTCATTTCTAGTGTATTCTTTAGAGTAGTTTATAGTTTCATTTTAGGAGCAGTTTAGTGTTAATTTTTTTGGTTAGTTATTTTACATTTTTTAGTGTCTTGAGTGAGTAAAAATATTCTTTGAGAGATAAGTTGTGTGTTGAGCGATTAAATTTCAGAATATTGTTGGTGTAACTCATTTTTGTGAGGTGTATTTTTGTTAAGATTTGAAAGTATATACAATGAGACTTGGTATATTTTCTACATTTTTGCATTTTTAATAGACTTTGTATATAATTATTTTAACACTTTTTGTGTAATTTTACCCATATGGAAGGCCAACTTACCATTCAAGGGGAGAGATGAAGCCTATATAGTCTTGTTTTATTTATTTAATTTTCTAGTTTCTCATTTGAAAATAAATATTGGAGTTTTACTTATTAAAATTTCTTATCATTGAAAAAGAACCCAAAAGTTTTATTATATTACTTTCTTAAGAATCAAACTAGAGATGGACTTTTCTTAAGTTAAATATTATTTTAGAAATTTCTAACCCTAAAACTATTTTTTAAAGACTTAAAATAATTTTACTAAATGATCCTCAGTGGGTAGTTTATAGAAAAATTTTGATCTTATTTTTGAGAGTTTTGTGAAAGTCAAAAAATAATTTTCTTAAAATAATATTTTATTTTTATCAAATTTGTGACGAATGTCTATTTGTGATTTAAATAAACATATGAATATTTTAAACTTAAAACTTACTTAATTAAAATAAATATTTAAGCCATTTAGGTGGATTTTCAAACCTCAATTTTTCTCATACTTTTTTTTCTCACATCCACTCAATTTTAGCTTTTTACTTCTTTTTACATTGATAGTAGTTAACATAAATATCCCTCAAAATATTGTTTTGAAAAAAAAACATGTTTTCATTGGTTCTTTCCCATATTAAGAAGTTAGATTGACACCCTTACTTGTCATATATATGTTTTAGTATACTTTGTAGGTCCAAAGGGATTTTTTTATTGACGAGTCTTTGCGACAATGACATTTACACAAAATGCTAATTATCAAATGACGTCGTTGCCGGATTTTTAAGCAGTGAAACTTTGCTCAATTTTTTGGCGATATCTTTTTCACCAATTGTCGTTGCCATATTTTCGAATAGATGAGCATTTTAAATACTTATACATTTTTTTCATTTGTATATATTTCTTATTTTTTCCCTAGCCTGGTTGTATTAGGTTATTGAGGCCTAGTACATTTTTTGTCTTAGTTTTGGGACACTAATTATTTCTAATAATTAATTATTTGTGTCTATGTTGGGTGAGAGAAGCAACGACTCCCTATTTTCCAGGTACATTTTCCCTTATCTTGGTTGTATTAGGTTATGTGAGAGATAAATTGTGAGTTGAGTGATTAGATTTCAGAATATTTATTTATATAACTCATATTTGTTAGGTGTTTTTTTGTAAAGACTCGAAAAAGTATGCAAGGAGACTTGGTGTATTTTCTTTATTTTTTAATTTCTAGAAGACCTTGTATGGCATTATTTTCACACTTTTTATGTGATTTTACCCATATGAAAGGCTAACCTACCATTCAAGCGGAGAGATGAAGCCTACATGGTTTTGTTTTATTTATTTTAGTTTCATAATTTCTAAACTTTATTATTTTCTTTGAAAATAAATATTGGAATTTTACATATTAAAATGTACTTTGGGAGAAAGCATTGGGTTCTAGTCATGCTTCGAGAGACGGTAATTTACTTTTAAAGAATTGACAAATCATGAGAGATCGAGTGATCTTTTCTCTGAGAAAGAACCCAAAAATTTTATTACATTACTTTCTTTAGAATCAAACTACAAATAGTCTTTTCTTGTGACACCCCATCTAATTAAATACATGGTGATTAATCATTTATTATATTAAATCAGGATTTCCAACTTGGTTCAATCTTAGCATCACTGTCGAAAACCAAATTAATTACTAATCACCTATTAGTTAATTAAATCGGCGTTAATTTCATCTTTCATTAAACATATAACAACTTGCGAAAAACCAAATTAAAACCATACACCAATCTAGAGTCTAATCCATCACAAGATATAGATAAATAATTTTTTGCCAAAAAAACCTTCGAGTAAAACCAAACTAAATAAATCCAACATATTAATAACTGAATAAAATCTGAATGGGGCAACATGCCGAAATAAAAATTGTAATACTAAAGTCCTCCCAGTAGATCCTACACTAGGAAATGAGGAAATGAAGCATCTAATCAAAAATCCTGCAAGCATCCACTTGTGCTACAGCCGCGTGTCCCTGGACTAGAATATCAAGTCTGGCGTTCTTGTGGCTGGACACCTAAAAAGTTTTGAACATATTTATATAGCTAGAGTTAGTACTCAAAACATTTTGAAAATATTTAGCAAGAGTTTATCACAGTTCAAAGTTCGGTTATTGATTACACATGTTAGGTTCACGTACACTCTTTTGAGTTTCCTCACCCCTCAATTATTGTGCATGCCTAGCGTTCTCTAGTTAGCCTACCTAGATGTACTACCCAAGCTAACTAGGCATAAGTAACTATCTTAACTATTCACATCTCTAAGTCCCCATACCGCCCATACAATATGCGATCCGAATTAACATTTCTCGTATGTTAAGAGTTGAAATTCAAATATCATTTATCTTCTCATTTATTTAATTAATTAAGTTTCACTACTTAATTCATTCTTTGGATATACACTATCTATCAGTCTACTATCACTCATAAGTAGAATATATATATATATATATATCAAAACGGTGTCTCTCAATAGGACCACCGTGAAACAATAGGCATACACTGCTATCAGTACAAGTACCTCTCGTACAAAATGGGGACTATTAATTCGACATGTCTCCTCGAACCCAAAATAAAATATCGGTGAAGGTGAACATAGTTCTAAGACTTTGGGCTACACACATACCTAGCGTACCCAAATGACACATCGGTCTCACTAATACACGTCACATAGCGAGCTGCCCTAAGTTCTATGTTCTGGGGCACCAATCCAGACCTCACTGGAATCGTTAAGCTGGGATCGCCCACTACACGAGAACATCCGGTGATCGCAAGCAGCGTAGGTATGCTAACTCATAACATCAATCATATAGGTACACTCACAACCTATATATATATATACATATTCAGTAGTTATTCACATAACCTAATTATCATTATTTGTGCATAGTATAATTCACTCACATACCCCCCATACTTATTATTTTATGATTTAACTCACTATTGTATTATTCGAGTATTATTCTCTACTCTTAAGGGCCCTAGTTACCCCTTACTTTATTTCAGTAGCTTAGTCTTCCTTGCCCTAATAGTTCATGCCATAAGCTCAATCGCGCTTTTCTGTAATTACATTCTCAGTCTTGCGAATTGATTACTTTATCGTTAAATATTGTTTAATCATCGTTTTAATTCTCTCAATACAACTAAATTTGCATAACCCTATCATGGCCTACTGTAATATAAAAGATCCCTCATTAAATTCTAACAATGTCCCAAAAGTTTTCCCGACAACAATTTAGGTATTCTTGGCAAAAAGGGAGATTTTATATTTTTCTGGGAACCGAACCAATTCGCCTTTGATTCGGACCGGTTTGCCCCTCAGAACTTCGTCTTCTTCATTTCGCAGATGGATTTTTCACCATTAGTACACCTATAACTTCCATGTTTCTCCACCGAACTCCAAACCAATTGTCCCAAATCCTTCTCACATGTATTAGTAAAGTTTCTAACGCAATTTTTTTTGCATTAAAACATTACGAATAACATTCAAGAATGGATTAAATCATCTAATCCTCAAAAAACCATAGGTTTTTTGTTCTTCCACCATAATACATCAAAAATCCACATTTAATTCGTGGATAATAACATAAAATCTCTATTTTTTCCTATACATATATCAAATCATTATACATGCAATTTCTACTCAAACATGTATTAAAATTATTCTTTTCTTCCAAGAACATCAAAATTATCAATATAAATGAAACCCTAGTCATATGGGTATTATAATTTCATATTGATTTGCAATAAACACTTGCCTTAGTATTGTAAGGTCTGATTTCGTGGCTTGATGTTGGGTTTGATTGTTTTCTTCTCCAATCTTCCTTCCCAATATGTTTGTGGTGTAAGTACACATCTTAATTCTCAAGAACTCTCCCAAGAGCTCCAATAATGGTCTTTCCTCCTTCTCTAAGGACTCATATTTGTTCTTGGTGTTTCTAACCTAGCTATTTCTATTCAACATCTGATATAAGCCTCCAAAATTCGTAGGTCTCTTTATCGAATATTACAAAATTACCAAGATACCCTTATATGGTCCTGGATTAGTCCAAAATTGACTCGTGACTCAATTGACATCTACAATTTTGACTAATTCGACCCTTCCAAACTCACCCGTGATCTCAAAATCATCATCCGAGTCATTTTAAATAAATATACCATCTCGACCCCAAGTTAGTCTTCACGTGACTCTCGGTTGAGATAAATTCCAATTATGCTTATTTCACTCGCTATGACATAATTTCTAATCATCAATTATTTACTATTTACTCAGTAAATATCATTCATAATATTAATCATTATTTCACTCTCGATTAATATTTAATAATCACATTATTATTCAACTCAATTAAATTACTTATCTCGCGTAATTTAAAAATAAAACAATATAATTACCAAATTAATTAAATCTCAAATATGCAGAAAATACGGGTTATTACATACTACCCCCTTACAAAGGAATATTGTCCCTAAAATTAGGTCATACTTGCGATAAACAACTCTGAATACTGCTCTTGCATGTCATCCTCTCGCTCCCAAGTAGACTCATCAACCTTGTGGTGTCCTCACTTAACTTTGACTAGAGGTACCACCTTAGACCGTAGTTTTCTCTCACTGCGATCCGGAATAGCAATGGGTCTCTCCTCATATGAGACTTCTAGATGCAAATCAATCTCGTTGAGTGGGATGTGACAAAAATCTCTCTCGCTCCTCCTGTACTTCTTCAGCGATGCCACATGGAATACGTTGTGTATCTGCTAGAGATACACCGATAAAACCAATCTATATGCTACCGATCTCACTCTCTCAATAATTGGGAAAGGTCCCATATACCTTGGTGCTAACTTCCCTTCTTGTCGAATCTCATGACTCCCTTCATGGGAGACACGCGTACCAACACTAACTTGCCAACCTCTAAATCAACGTGTCTCCGATCGGCATCAACATAACTATTTTGCCTATCTTGAGCTATCCATAGATGTCCCTGAATAAAATAAATCTTCGCAGTCATCTCCTGTATCATCTCTGGTCCCAATAACTTATTGTCACCTACCTCTAACCAGTAAGCGGGCGAATGATAAGGCCCCCCATAAATATCCTCAAATGGTGCCATACCGATGGTAAATTAGTAAGAGTTGTTATACATAAACTCTACTAATGAAAGGTATCGCTCCCAAGCTCCCCCAAAATCTAGAATGCACATCCTAAACATGTCCTCCAGCATCGGATTAACCCTCTTAGTTTGTTAGTCGATCGGTGAATGATAAGAGGTATTCAACCGCAAGTCTATGCCCATGGCCTCTTGAAATCTCTACCAGAAGTGAGACACAAAGATCTAATCTCTATCAGACATAATGTTAATCAAAACCCCATACAACTTCACTATCTTTGCGATGAACAACTGCGCATACTGACACGTCTCATAATCGGTGCAAACCGATAAGAAATGGGCCACCTTTCAGCCGATCCATTATCACCCAAATGGAATCGTGACCCCTCTTCAATGTCGGTAACACAGTAATGAAGTCTATCGAAATGATTTCCCACTTCCACATGATAATATCAAGTGGCTGCAGCATCCATGAAGGTCGTTGATGGTTAACTTGACAGGTAACACACTTCGAGACAAACTCTGCTATTTCTCTCTTCATACCTGACCACTAGTACTGTCTTCGCATATCCTCGTACATCTTATTCCCGTGGGATGTATATAAAACCTCGAACCATGAGACCGTGTCATAACTACATGTCCTAAATCCTCATCATGTGGCACTACAAGTCTCCCATTAAAATATAGGCCTCCCTCTGAGATGATCAAGTAAGAATCTGTGTCCTCAGCCAATAATTATCGTACCCTGTCCTGACATAATTGATCCTCTTCCTGTGATTTCACTACCCGCATCACAATCTCGGGAGCTATAGATAAAACTTCCATGCATGCTCTGGCGATCTCATCATCGTGCCGAAGCTCACTCCACTTCGCCTTCCAGATCTCTGATATCTTCCCCGTAGGTCATTGGCTCAACACGTCTGTCACCACTTTAGCCTGACAAAGATGATACTGTATATCAAAATGATAATCCTTCATGAACTCTAGCCACCGCCTCTGCCTTATGTTCAGATCCTTCTGCGCGAAGAGATACTGAAATGACTTGTGATCCATGAGCAAAGTAAATTGCTCCCCTAGAAGATAATGTCTCTATATCCTCAAAGCAATAATGACTGCTGTCAACTCAAGGTCGCGGGTGGGGAAATCCTTCTCATAGGGCTTAAGCTTTCGGGACGCATAAGCTATAACCTTTCCTCCTTCTATAATACACCCCCAATTCCATGCAAGGATGCATTGGTATAGACACGGTACTCCAATCCTCCCCTAGGCAAAGCAAGTATGGGTGCTGATGTCAACTTATCCTTTAGCTCATCAAACGCTAACTGACAATGATCGCTCCACACAAACGGTACTCCTTTGCGAGTCAGGTTCGTCAACGGAACCATAATCTTTGATAACCCTTTGATGAAGCGATAATAATACTCGGCCAACCCCAAAAATCTGTGAATATCGATCGGTGTCATGGGTTGTCCCGACTCCCTCACCATCGATACTTTACTCGAATCAACAACAATGCCCCTGTTGGACACGATGTGGACTACAAACTACACCTCTTGAATCTAAAATCCGCACTTCTCGAATTTGGCGTACAAATGATGGTCTCGTAGCGTCTGCAAAACCATATGCAAATGCTCTGCGTGCCCATCCACGATGCGAGAATAGACCAGAATATCGTTTATAAACACAATCATGAACTGGTCTAAGTACTCCCTAAATATCGTGGTCAAGAGATCTATGAACACTGTCGGCACATTGGTGAGGCCAAACAGCATCACCCTAACTCTTACAATCCATACCATAATAGAAAAGTGATCTTAGGAACGTCCTCCTCTCGAATATGCAACTGATGATACCCAGATCTAAAATCAATTTTGGAGAAGTACGCCGCTCCCCGCAACTGGTCAAATAGGTCATCAATCCTTGGCAATGAATACGTATTCCGTATCGTGACCTTATTTAGCTCCCTATAGTCAACACACAAGCGAAGCGAACCATCCCTCTTATTAACAAATAATACAGGTGCACCCCACGACGATATACTCCACCGAATAAAGCCCTGACCCAAGAGCTACTGAATCTGCTCTCTCAACTCACGCATCTCTGAAGGGGACATACAGTAAGGTGCTCGTGCAATCGGTCTCAAAGCCGGTGCTAGATCTATAACAAACTCAATCTCATGACTGGGTGGTAGACTTGGTATCTCTTGAAATACCTCCTCGAATTTCCTCATAATCAGAATCGAGTCTAACAGTATAACTATCTCCTTTGAGGTCTACTCCTTAATATAATATAAGTGTGTGTGTGACCCTCCCTCAAGAAGAGGCATCACCACAAGGAACATCTCCTGTCTCGGAATGAAAAACACAATGGTCCTGTCATAGCAATATACCATTGCTCTATAGCCTCCCAACCAATCCATACTCAAAATCACATCGTAACCTTCCATATCTAACACAAAAAGGTCTGTCACTAAGCTCAATCTCCCTTTAATGATATCGATTTCTCTACAAATTGAGTGTATCAGTGAACCACTACCCATCGGTGACTCTACACATATAAGGAGACTACCAGTTGTCTCTAATAAATTGGCACCTCTATCAAATTTGGTCTTAATAAAAGAGTGTGATGCCTTAGTATTAAATAGAATCCTACCCTTAAGACCATGAATAGGAAATGTACCCTCTACTACCGGTGGCGCCTGTGGTGTTGGTGGCATGGCTACGTCCCGTACGTTATATACACGCCCGAACTGCATCTGCCCCTACTGCTTCTGTGGGGCTGGTGGTGCTGGTGCTACAGGAGGTAACGGAGCCTGTTGTCCCTGCTAAGAAGCCTGATGTTGTGCTCCTCCCTGCTGTGGGCAATCCCTCCTCTTGTGACCCTACTATTCACATATGAAGCATTGCTCTAGGAACACTCTATGTCTTTGGCCCTACTAGCCATGACACTACTGGACCTATGTAATACCCCGTATTTTTATGGCTTTTAAATTAGGGATTTATTAAATTTAATTGAGATAAATTAATTTAATTTTAATCCGGAAAGTTATTTTAAATATTTACTAGCGTGACGAGAGTTGGTAATTATTGGAAATTTGTTGAATGTTACTGGATGAGAATAGTAATATATGAGATTTATTTTATAAAATTGTCACGTGTGAATAAAATGGCAATTATGGAAATTTAAGTCGGGACGCGCCTGTGTCGTGTCGGGACTAAATTATTATTATATAAAGTGAATAAATTATAAGTTGCTCGTATGGTCATTTTGAGTGCACCAAAGTCTCCGAAAGGGTCGAGATAGTCAGAAAAGTGTACCCGGGGGTTTAGTTTGGGTCTCGGGGCGTTTTTAGGCCTATTTAGTACCCCGGGAGGGCGTTTTGGACATTTCGTAATTTTGGGTAATTAAACCCACGAATTTTCTAGGGTTATATCATATGGAAAGTGTTATATTCTAGGCTTAACATAACCAAAAACTAATGACGTCCATTGGAGAGGAAGAGGAGAAGCTTTCCAAGGAGTTCTAGGCCAAGAACTACTCCGTTTACGCCGCCGTCACCGCCAAATGATAGATCGCGCAAAAAGGATCTCAACCACACCAAATTCTTCCATAAATCTGAGACTAAAATTCAGGCAAGTATCTATCTTGATTTTATCAAGTTAATGCAATTTTATATTAGTCTAGGATTGATTAGAATTAGTGTTCTTGAAAGAAAACGTTAATTGAAGACAAAAATTGCATGTTGTAGAGGTAGAGATCATATTTCTGGAAATCCATTTCACATGTAGAGGTTGAACCACGAATTTCCATGGTATTAGTGATAGAAAATCTGGAAAAGAATGGAAGAAAACTAATTTAAAGAAAAATTAGGGTTCTTGAGACTTATAAAGATTTTTACCCTTTTATCTTGTTATAGATGATGAAAATTAGCACGTGTTACGTAGGATATTGTTTATATGGGTATACAACACTTGTAGTATAAGTGGTTGAGAGTTTGGGACTGAAACATGATGATTTGGAGGAGTTTGGGGTAAGATTTCCGTAGCTGGGTCTTCTGCAGATTCGCCATAACTTCTTGATCGATCGATCGAGCCCAAATCATCGATCGAACCCCCTTTCATCGATCAATCGACCCCTCCTGGAAAACTACATTTTTGCTCGTGTTAGCTTAATCAGATTTTATGCGTAGTAAACCTTGATTAGGGTTGCTAGAACTTAATGAAACATAAAAAGGACCAGTAGGGTCAAGATAAATCCCGTTAAGTGGGACTTTAATGTGAAGGGAAATAGAGGGTAATCGGGGGAAATATTAATACTTAGAAAATCATACGTGCGTTGATTTATTAATCGAAATGTCTAGGAAGTTGGAGTAGAAGGTAAGTGAGGGCCTACTGAAATGGTACTTAAGTAAAGATAATAACTCGAGAGACGAGAAGTGAGTTTAAAATGACTCAATTACGAGAATAAACTGAATGAGTCCGTTATATGAAATAATCAAGTAGAATGGGTAATAACGGATAATTTTAAATATGGGTCGCGAGCGCACCTAATTTAATAATGTGGATGTGAATACATATTTATATATGACAGTGTGATTGTGCATATATTATTTATGCGTAAAAATCATACCCGGGCTACTTGCTATCACGGGGGGGTTTTCGCGCCGGGACAGTCTGATCTCGATGTGACCTTTATGGGCGATATTGGCTTGTACCCTAGAACATAGAATTCCCTGGTACAGGCTATCTGATTGATAGTTCAGATGGGCTTAAGAGACGTGTGGGTATGTACTGACCTCTTAGGACCGGGATCTATGCTTCGCCTCCATTTGTATGTGTTTGTGTTAATGCAGTTCGAGAGTGATTCCGAACAAGCATTTCCCTAAAAATGTGTGATATAGGGACTTTATGGTAGAGTATGCCAACACCATAGTTTTTATGTGGGGTGCCATTAGTATATATGTATTTTATGAGTGATTGGTGTATATATACTTATTTATGGAAACTTTGCACCATAGATTTTATGTGGGGTGCCGTTTGTATATATATTATAAGTGTAACTAATATATATACGTATATCTATATGAGAACTTTCTACTCAGTGAAATAGTAGTTAAGTAAAGTATGAAATTCTTCAACTTCACTATAAGTATTCGGAAGCATTATAACGATACAAAATTATTCTAAATAACGTAAGAAATCTTAAAGAGATAGATTTTTCTAAAGTGAATATCATAACCTAAATTTCACGTGTTAAGACTTATGGAGAATAAGTTAGAAAGATATATGGGATTCTTTAGTACGGTAGACGTGCACACTAGATGAGAGGTGAGAATTCTCAAGAGAGTGTCGCATACTAATATGACTGTTGCATTAGCCGGTATAACATTTTAAATACTTGCTAAACTATTTTTCAAACTTTTTTATATGCGGGCTCTGACCCATTTACTATTATCTCTGCTCTCTTGTGTATATATATATATATATGTATTCAGGTGCCCAGCCAGAGGGGCGTCATGCTTAGGATTCATTGGATGGAACGCGCTGTAGCTTTTGTGGAAGTTGCAGGTGATTTCTTAGACGACCTCACTGTTGACTCTACTTCTAGTTCAGCTTTATCCAGTGGGGGCATGTGTCGCCCTTTTCCATTATTTAGTTGGTTTTGTCAAGATTTTAATTCTTTTACTTTCAGTATCTTTATTTCAGGATTTATTACTGTCAGGATGTTTTCCTTTAGTATTTTAATATTGGGATTTATTTTTGATGGTTAAACTCTTGAATGTTCATTTTTATACTTAATATGTGACTCTTAAAATGTTAATGGTTAAAAGTTTTATAATTGGATTTAATAAAATGGAAATAAGGTTTTTAAATGGTTTGACACTTAGCTTAATTAATCAGGGTGTTTGAAGTTGAAAAAAAAAATTCATTTGCGACAGTGATGCTAAGAATGAACCAACTATTCACCTTGATTTTAATTTAATAAAGGAGTGATTGCCCGCTATTTAATTAGGCGGGGTGTCACAGGTGGTATCAGAGCATCAGGTTCTAGTGTCCTTTAGGATCTGTGCTGCTTATTATGCTTTCAGCGTTGCTTTGTTTGATACAGATCCCTATGTTTAGGATTGTCGATTTCTTTGATGAGATTTCGTTCTCCTGCTATGACGTGTATACGTTAGTGAATTCTAATTTCATTCGGATGTGTAAGTGTGCCGAACAAAGATGGATGTCAGAAAAGGACCGTTAAATGGACATCAGGAGACAGGGCTAAGTTGGAATGATAAGATATATTCAAGGATGATGATCGTAGTTGAGGTCACCTCCATTATGGCACGAGAAGCCAAGACTATAAAGGTGACTAAGGCGCAACCATGATTTCCAAATGCTACTATAGTCGAATGAGGTACGAGGGTAAACTCACCCAACGTATTACAAAATGTGTAGAGAACTGTCAGTGGTAAATTCTAGAAATGCGGAAATTATGTGTGTTTACCAAAGGAGGTAAAGTATCCAAAGGTTTAGATATAGGACGGAGTGTGGCTAATTGAAAGTGAAAATTTAGAGAACATTTTTCGTGGCTTTCGGGACGAAGTTATAATGTTGGAAGTCATCCACCAATTTTAGAAGTGGAATGCTATGTCTATAGGAGAACCCAAGATACAGTGATGACCGTATGTTCCTTCATCAGACGTTCAAGATTAGAAGTGAACGTTGTCCTAAACTCATCACAAGAGGACGTGACAGAAGTCCATTTGTGAATATGAATCTTAATCGTTAGGGAATTTTGTATCGGGAGATATAGATACAAGTGGAGGAAACGACTCCAAGTGGGAGATCGACTCATAATAAAAATTGATAACACTCAAAGAGGAAATTGTGATGGACGGCCGATTTAGAGGTTGACAATGTCGTATTTTGTCAATAAAGATGGTAATGATCCTTTGAGTGGGAAGCTAAAAGAATCGAAGAATTTAGTCGAGAATAACACTGGATACAACGGTGGTGGTGTAGCACCACAAAGGGATGTGGATACACATCAGGGGACCGATTTAAATGATTCGGATAGTTGAATTCTTACCAAGTGATGGTAAATTCAGTAAGGACTATTATGAAGAGTGACATGTTCTTTAGAGCCTAAAAGGCTAAGGGAATAACCGGGGTAGCCAACAAAAATCGAGTCTACTAAAGTCCGAGAGAAGGACAATCCTAACATGGTTGGTAGGACAGGTAATAAATGGATTATGTGTTGAGGCATTTTTTGAGGACTGAAATCGCATGCGTTAATATTTTCCGAAGTGAGTAAAGGGACAAGAATACGGTGCCTAGTAAAAGACAATGATTAAAGTAATTTTGTTTTGGTTTGGGCAGACGTGTTACGTCCGGAAACCATTTGTGCAGTCAAGACGATTGCCAATGTGGAAGTATAAGTTATATCCTTAGAGGATGAGGCGTGTTTATGTGGCACGAACGAGTCACTATATTTTATTCATTGCTAGGTTAGCATGTGAGACGAGTTTAAAGCATATAATTATAAACGTTATTACTATGTGAATATTTTTACCTAGCGTAACGGGATGTTTCTTTAGTGCTATCCGCGGAGGATGAATAAGTATATTAAAAGTGTTATGTACTTTATTGAGGTTACTCATTGTAGTGATGCGATATACGAGTATGATATTATCTTTGTTAAAACGTTATAGAAATGGTTAGTACGATAGTGGGCATTTATTGCAAGGCTATCGGAGTGGTTGTGTTAGTGCAACATATTTTGTCCTGGCGAGGCTTCACCTGCAAGAGGGTCAGACTCTCACTTATATTATCTATCTTAGAGACTTCGGAGGGGATAGTGGGCTCGAGATATTCAATACCGATGTACGTATGGACTTTATCATTATGATTTAGTATGTATCGGGTTTACGTTGACCGAAAAGATTTAATTCAGTATTATGTTGAGCACTCAGGACTTGGTGATAGGAAGAGTGCATTGTTATATCTATTCTCTAGAGATGTGGGAATTAAGATTTATACCGCTATTATTAGGGAAAGGGATTTCGATAATTCCAATTGTATGCATTCGAGGTTAATGGAATGCAATTACCAACACCCAATACTGTACGATAGTGCAATTGGTGAGATGTTCCTTGTTAAGTGTAATTACGGGAGGAAATGTAACTTTTCTATTAAAAGGCGGAATAAGGGGGTACATGCTATGGACGGAGGACCTAACGGATTTCGATAACCGATAATGCTAGGTAGTAGTGTATCGGGGGGGTTCCTTGTTCGGATTTCTCTTTGTGAGACATCCCTCGCATGAAACTTAGCGTAAGGTTGGAAATAGGGAGACGTTTATTCACTATTCCATGAGTTCGGTACCCCGGTCGAAATGGGATCAAGTAATTACATATGTAAGTTGGAAGTTGAATTTTAATTTAAAGCCACTAGAACCGGATTTTGTGGTAAGAAAGCATTGAAAGTTATCCCCACGAGTTGAGGGGTGGAACGATGATAAGGAGGATTTAAAAATTTCGATTTGTAGAGTGATTGAGAGTACCCAAATGTCGTAACCGCGTTCAGAACACAAGGTGAATAAAGAGTTAAAATGATTTTTAGCATGGATTATCTGGAAAGAACTTTATTATACAAAAGAGGTGACTTGTATTCATTTTGATGAATAGAGCGTTAGTGATTTATTTTGGTTGTGGTACATAATTGGGAAAATTGTTGTACTTATATGAAGAAGTTTGAGATTTGTTGTTCCTCTGTTGTTGCCATGGGATTCGAATGCCCTATTCCTTATATTTTGTTGGATTTAGCCAGTTCTACAGATGAGTAGCACGCCGTTCGCTCTCCCACGGGCGGTCAGGGTGTTGCAAAAATGTGGGCATCTTGGTTATCTGATAATCGAATCGTCTGAGTTGAGGGGACGTGGGAATGGACGTGTGGAATATATGTCTGTGGGACTAGCATGAAGAAGTGGAAGTGATGGAGTGGATTAAACGTCACATGAGGGGCTATAATCCATACATAAGTGTACAATTAGAATAACACACCCTAATTTAATTGGAAGACTGTGGGAAGCCATTTAAGAAGGAGTATTCCTTGAATAGAGTAGAATTTAATTATTATGAAGAACACTTGGAGCGGAGTTGTTAGTAGTCAAGTGTGAGAACGATGGAGCATACAAAGATTAATGATGTTAGTATGGTAAAAAAGATCCTGAAGTACGCATCGTGGAGGAAAGAGCACGGGTCGGAACTTTCGGCATACACCAAGGAAGGAAGGGGAGTATTACGTGTCACTTAATGTGAGACATTTCAAGGAAAAATTGATGTTTAGCGGGACATAGTGAGTAGTCTCTACATGAACCGACCATAGGTAAGGTTCGGTTGTAAGAGGAGAATCAACCAAAGAATTTTGTGTTTATCGACATTTCCTGTAATTGGAAGAGGTCGGTAAAGTCGGTAAAGTTTTTGGATGGGTTACCATCCTCAGAACAAGATCAAGGGTTCATCTGAACATGTGAATTAAGTCGCCCGAGAAGGAAGTGATTGATATTCCTTTGGGGTGGTTTACAATATTAACTAATATGCCCCAGACTTCCTTTGAAAGGAAGGGTCGCGCCAGTACATGGTACGTCACAATATTAATTTCTTAATCGGGATGAGATTTGTGAATCCCACCTTTGATATGGGATTTCAGGAACTAGGGGAGATAAGGTTTCATTTCGAGTAGGATGTATCACCCTTAGCCAGGGAATAGGCGCACGGTGATTAAAGATTAGTGGATCCACGTGAAGGAAATTTGGAAATCTTGGTACGGTGATTTCAAGAATACTCTGTAGACGCACTCATACCTGTTTGTCGCATACGAGGTGCTTATTAAGGTTTTGGTATGGAAGAACCTCAACTATTCTCCTTCCGTATGTTTAGAGGTAAGTGGATAATCAAAATTTTGGATCGATCGAGAATAATCCGAGAACTATGGTGGAATTCCACGACTATTTTAGGCAAACAAGAGTGGTCAAATGTTCGTATGGTTTCCTCATAATGGGAGTTTCGTATATGAATAAATCCGAGTAGTTGTCATGTAGTGAGGTGCGGCCTCCCAATGATAGTGAGATAATGGAAATTTATAATGTATAGGCATGACCTATGCGAATGTTGTTAGTTGGGAGCACCAAGTGAGGTGTCTCCAATGAGAATGTTAATCAAGCTTACTGTGAGGCGGGGGCTATAGTGATTAAACGCCTTACTAGGTAGATAGTTTGCGTACTGAAAAGATATCCAGAATTGTTCTACCAGGTAAGCCTTATTTTTTGAATTTCGAGACGAAATTCCGTTATTAGGGGGAAGTATGTAATACCTCGTATTTTTATGGCTTTTAAATTAGGGATTTATTAAATTTAATTGAGATAAATTAATTTAATTTTAATCCGGAAAGTTATTTTAAATATTTACTAGCGTGACGAGAGTTAGTAATTATTGGAAATTTGTTGAATGTTACTGGATGAGTATAGTGATATATGAGATTTATTTTATAAAATTGTCACGTGTGAATAAAATGACAATTATGGAAATTTAAGTCGGGACGCGCCTGTGTCGTGTCGGGACTAAATTATTATTATATAAAGTGAATAAATTATAAGTTTCTTGTATGGTCGTTTTGAGTGCACCAAAGTCTCCGGAAGGGTCGAGATAGTCAGAAAAGTGTACCCGGGGGTTTGGTTTGCGTCTCGGGGCGTTTTTAGGCCTATTTAGTAACCCGGGAGGGCGTTTTGGACATTTCGTAATTTTGGGTAATTAAACCCACGAATTTGCTAGGGTTATATCAGATGGAAAGTGTTATCTTCTAGGGTTAAAATAACCAAAAACTAATGACGGCCATTGGAGAGGAAGAGGAGAAGCTTTCCAAGGAGTTCTAGGCCAAGAACTCCTCCCTTTGCGCCGTCGTCACCGCAAATGGTAGATCGCGCAACAAGGATCTCAACCACACCAAATTCTTCCACAAATCTGAGACTAAATTTCAGGCAAGTATCTATCTTGCTTTTATCGAGTTAATTCTCTTTTATATTAGTCTAGAATTGATTAGAATTAGTGTTCTTGAAAGAAAACGTTAATTGGAGACAAAAATTGCATGTTGTAGAGGTAGAGATCATATTTGTGGAAATACATATCACATGTAGAGGTTGAACCAATAATTTCCATGGTATTAGTGTTAGAAAATCTAGAAAAGAATGGAAGAAAACTAAGTTAAAGAAAAATTAGGGTTCTTGAGACTTCTAAAGATTTTTACCCTTTTATCTTGTTATAGATGATGAAAATTCGCATGTGTTACATAGGATATTGTTTATATGGGTATACAACACTTGTAGTATAAGTGGTTGAGAGTTTGGGACTGAAACATGATGATTTTGAGGAGTTTGGGGTAAGATTTTCGTAGCTGGGTTTTCTGCAGATTCGCCATAACTGCTTGATCGATCGATCGAGCCCAGATCATCGATCGATCAAGCCCAGATCATCGATCGATCGATGGATCGATCGATTGACCCCCTTCATCGATCGATCGACCCCTCCTGGAAAACTGCATTTTTGCTCGTGTTAGCTTAATCAGATCTTATGCGTAGTAAACCTTGATTAGGGTTGCTAGAACTTAATGAAACACAAAAAGGACCAGTAGGGTCAAGATAAACCCCGTTAAGTGGGACTTTAATGTGAAGGGAAATAAAGGGTAATCGGGGGAAATATTAATACTTAGAAAATCATACGTGCGTTGATTTATTAATCGAAATTTCTAGGAAGTTAGAGTAGAAGGTAAGTGAGGGCCTACTGAAATGGTACTTAAGTAAAGATAATAACTCGAGAGACGAGAAGTGAGTTTAAAATGACTCAATTACGAGAATAAACTGAATGAGTCCGTTATATGAAATAATCGAGTAGAATGGGTAATAACGGATAATTTTAAATATGGGTCGTGAGTGCACCTAATTTAATAATGTGGATGTGAATACATATTTATATATGACAGTGTGATTGTTCATATATTATTTCTGTGTAAAAATCTTACCCGGGCTACTTGCTATCACTGGGGGGATTTTCACGCCGGGATAGTCTTATCTCGATGTGACCTTTATGGGGGATATTGGCTTGTACCCTAGAATATAGAATTCCCTGGTATAGGCTATCTGATTGATAGTTCAGACGGGCCTAAGAGACGTGTGGGTATGTACTGACCTTTTAGGACCGGGATCTATGCTTCGCCTCCATTTGTATGTGTTTGTGTTAATGCAGTTCGAGAGTGATTCCGAACAAGCATTTCCCTAAAAATGTGTGATATAGGGACTTGATAGCAGAGTATTCTAGCACCATAGTTTTTATGTGGGGTGCCGTTAGTATATATGTATTTTATGAGTGATTGGTATATATATACTTATTTATGGAAACTTTGCACCATAGATTTTATGTGGGGTGACGTTTGTATATATATGATAAGTGTAACTAATATATATACGTATATCTATATGAGAACTTTCTACTGAGTGAAATAGTAGTTAAGTAAAGTATGAAATTCTTCAACTTCACTATAAGTATTCGGAAGCATTATAATGATACAGAATTATTCTAAATAACGTAAGAAATCTTAAAGAGATAGATTTTTCTAAAGTGAATATCATAACCTAAATTTCACGTGTTAAGACTTATGTAGAATAAGTTAGAAAGATATATGGGATTCTTTAGTACGGTAGACGTGCACACTAGATGAGAGGTGAGAATTCTCAAGAGAGTGTCGCATATTAATATGACTGTTGCATTAGCCGGTATAACATTTTAAATACTTGCTAAACTATTTTTCAAAGTGTTTTACATTCGGGCTCTGACCCGTTTGCTATTATCTTTTCTCTCTTGTGTATATATATATATGTATTACAGGTGCCCAGCCACAGGGGCGTCATGCTTAGGATTCATTGGATGGAACGCGGTGTAGCTTTTGTGGGAGTTGCAGGCCATTGCTTAGACGACCTCACTGTTGACTCTACTTCTAGTTCAGCTTTATCGAGTGGGGGCATGTGTCGCCCTTTTCCATTATTTAGTTGGTTTTGTCAGAGATTGTAATTCTTTTACTTTCAGTATCTTTATTTCAGTATTTATTACTGTCAGGATGTTTTCCTTTAGTATTTTAGTGTTGGGATTTATTTTTTATGGTTAAACTCTTGAATGTTCATTTTTATACATAATATGTGACTCTTAAAATGTTAATGGTTAAAAGTTTTATAATTGGATTTAATAAAATGGAAATAAGGTTTTTAAATGGTTTGACACTTATCTTAATTAATCAGGGTGTTTGAATTTGGAAAAAAAATTTCATTTGCGACAGTGATGCTAAGAATGAACCAACTGTTCACCTTGATTTTAATTTAATAAAGGAGTGATCGCCCGGTATTTAATTAGGTGGGGTGTCACACCCTACTGACCTTAGCCCTATTGGTCTCCCCCCGGTTCCCTTAGCTCTATCGGCCCTGTGTAAATTATTGTTGCTGGGGACCCTGGTGGCCCTCTCTATATCCCACATCGAGACGATATCCCCTGTCTTGAATAGCTTGTCCTGATCCCCCACTAGGAATCTTACCCCTATTGACAGCCTACATACTGATTTTACAGTGCTCCACTAGAACCACCCCCATTTTCCTTGACTTGTTGTCTCGACTCTACACCTATCTTGCTCCCCTTCGCATGGAAGCGATGATCCTGACAATGAATGAGGGCAACATTGAAGACATCAGTGTATATCACCAATGCAGGATTACCAATTAAGTGCTACCTAATCTTCCATGCGAAATAGTCCATGAACTTAGTTTTCTTCCTCTCCTCGTTGCTCACCTCATCTGGCACAAAGTTTGTTAGATGGATGAACTCCTCTTCGTAATCATCTATCGAGCAGTCACCTTGTTTCACTTCCCTAAATTTCTTTCACATCTCTGACTCAACTACAAGCTAAAAGTACTTGCGGTCAAATAGTACCGACAACTCTGTAATGGTCATCAAATCTCTCTCCTCATTAGTGGTCATCGACTCCCACCACTGTAAGGCCTCTCTGGGAAGTCTGAAAGTAGCCAACATCTTCTTCTATGCCTTAATACACTCCACTATGCGTAGATGGTGGTGAATATTATTTTTCCATTGGCATGCTACCACTACATTTGTTCTACCCTAGAATTTGGGCAAGTGGCCCTTCTGGAAGGTCTCCCTGACTCTCTGCCAAAAAGATGGACCTGGATGGGCCTGAATCTTTGGTGCCACTAGTGGCTAGGCCTGGGGCTGAGGAAAATTATCTTCCATAGATGTCATGGCTACATTAACTGCCTGGGCCACCATCTCTGCCACCTGGGCAGTCGAAATCATATCTGCTGGTGGCGGTGGTGATGGTACCCGTGGCTTGTGTCGAGCTTCCCTCAAACCCACTCTAGCCTCTGCCCTCTTCCCTTGCTCTCTTCTTGGTGACATCTGAAAATAAATCAAATTTGTATGAGTTCACAGTCAATACAAATAAAATAGCAAAAGTATGTAAATCTCATATATGCTAAGATAAAAGCAACAATCCTAATAATAGCGATCTAAATCAAAAGAACGCTACACTGAAATCGTAGTAAGTCGTACAGATCCTATAGACTCTAGAACCCGATGCTCTAATACCATCTGTGACACTCCGCTTAATTAAATAACATGTCATCAGTCCTTTAGTAAATTAAATCAGGAATTCCAAATTGGTTCATTCTCAACATCACTGTCAAAAACTAAATTAATTACTAATCACTTATTAGTTAATTAAATCGGCATTGATTTTATCTTTCATTAAACAAATAACACTAACAAAAAACCAAATTAAAACCACACACCAATATAGAGTCTAATCCATCACAAGATACAGATAAATAAAGTCTTGCCGAATAAACCATCAGCTAAAACTAAACTAAATAAATCCAACATGATAATGACTGAATAAAATCCGAATGGGGAAACATGCCAAAATAGAAATTGTAATACTGAAGTCCTCCCAACAGATCCTACAATAGGAAATGAGGAAATGAAGCGTCTAATCAAAACTCATGCAAACATCCACCTATGTTGCATCTACGTGTCCCTGGAACAGAATATCAAGTTTGGCGTCCCTGTGGTTGGACACCTAAAAGGTTTTGAAACTTTTTTTAGCAAGATTTAGTACTCAAAACATTTGGAAAATATTTCGCAAGCGTTTATCAAAGTTCAAAGTTTGGTTATTGATTACACATGCTAGGTTCAAATACACTCTCTTGAGTTTCCTTACCCCTCAGTTATTATGGACGCCTAACATTATCTACTTAGCCTACCTAGTTGTATTACCCAAGCTAACTAGACAGAAGTAACTATCTGGACTATTCACGTCTCTAACTCCACGTACCGCCCATATAGTACGCTATCCGAATTAACATTTCTCATATGTTAAGAGTTGAAATTAACATTTCATTTATCTTCTCATTTATTCAATTAATTAAGTTTCACTACTTAATTAATTCTTTAGATATACACTATCTATCAATCTACTGTCTCACATAAGTAGAATAATCATGATCGTATATATATACAAGCGTATACCCGTGCCTGAAGGCATGACAAAAATTTTCATAGTACTTAATCGCGAAACGGTAAAATTTTACAAAGTACGTAATCGCGAAACAACAAAATTTCCAAAGTGCGTAATTACACTACGGCTAAATTTTTAAAAAAAGTCATGTATAATGTAAATAATAAATGTTTCATATATTATAAGTGTAAATAATTTAAAAATTTTAGGCATAGTTCACAGAAGTACCAAGACCCGTAAAATTTAGGCATAGAGGTAAATTCACTTTGGAGTATTCGTTTCAATTCCAACTGAAGTCGACACATCAAAACATTTCGTGTTGGGATTTTTAATTGGTTATGTTCATGTTAGGTAAAAATGTAAAGGTCATGTTCAGTTTGAATTGATTCATGTGCGTGTTAGATAAATAAATATAAATCGTATCATGTCACATTTTAATTGGGTATTGTTCATATTTAGAAATGAATTTAGAATATTTTAAGATCACTTGTTTAAAATTAAAGAATTGTAAATCTTGGATTAGTTAAAACCTTAAAGTTTCAACATTATACACATCCTCATACACCTAGATAAAAGCATTAGTTAAGATCTTAAACTTAAACTCAAAACTTAAAAGTCACCTCAGCCGATGTAAGAATCCGGTGCATTCAAACCGGTACCAAAAGCATTTCTCAAAAAAAATATATATAAACTAAACAAAGTTGTCATAAGGTAAATCGAACCCTACTTGCAATTTTAAGCGATAATGTATGCCTTGGCATTAGAATAACTCCATATGGAAATGATAAGAACTCACCATTAGAGTTCAAAGAAGAAATAAAAACAATAAATACATATAAACAAAAAAAGGACTAACTGGAGTAGATCAATTATGTAATTTAGGAGATTTTATTTTGAACCAACATAGTTCAGCAACTTAGGAGATCTTTTTTTTAGCCAACATAGTTCATCAACTTGCATAGTTCAGAAACATACAGACTAAAAATACCACAAATTGCTATAAGATTATAAATATTGGTAACTAAAAACTGAATTGCAAATTTAAAATACCAAATAATCCAAAAACCCCCAAAACACTTTCCTACAAAACTACTCATTCATCCACCTTACTTCTCTGGGGAGTTTGTCCCTCTCTTCTTTTCGAAACCAACAACAACGACGACAAAATAGTATCACCTAACCCTGCATGAGACAGTGGTCCATGAACCTTTCCCATGGAAGATTTTTAGTTTTGTAGCTCGTTTACTACTGGCTTCGAGTTTTTGGCTCATCAACTACTAGCTTCGAGTATTTTACCTCTGTTCAACAATGTGCACTTACATATTCATGAATTGAATAAATGACTCAAATTAGTAAAATGGAAGGTAAAAAAAAATGTTCACTATTGCCTGAGTAAAAAACAATTTTGAGCATGATTTTGTTAAAGAAGAGGCTAGAGCTGAGCAAAAATTGTTGCCCACCAATTTACTACCCACTAAATCGTCTTCCACCAAATTTTCAACAAAACCTGTAAAATTAGAAAGTGGAACATCTGTGTGGAATGCAAAGGTATAGAAATGTTTTGACAATATGCTGCATGCATTTGGTATTTGTAAGATAAAGTAAACAAGTTATTTATGGGTTTTTGTTTGGATATATAATATCTCGGTGCTGCTAGGGGTGGTTAAATAATACACCGTTTATTTTATTTTGTTATGATATTCTAAATATCTAGAGAAAAAAGGAATATATTATTATTAATCTGAACACGCGTTTGACACAATAACTGGTGAATCAAAGTAGGTTACCATATCTGAGTATGGAGGATTTTCCATAATATTTTATTATTTAAGAGTTTATCCAATGCCAATTGGGTGTACAGTGTACTCCATAATTTTGGCATTGTTAATTTTCTGTCAACTTAAAATGAGCTAACTAAAATCTACATGAATGTTAGCAAACTAAAATCAAGTTAATAAACATGTAAATTAAAATAAATACACCTCTCAGTGAGGATGTAACCTTTATCTTTGTACTGTTCAAACAATCTAAGTGCATCTTCCTTGCTCTTAACAACACTACATAATTTGGATCTCATCTGAAGTCGACTTTCAATGTTATCCACTGCATACTTGGATTCTGAAGATAGTATTGCCAGTTAAAATTCAAATACCGACTTTAGATTTATAAGTGGCATAGTGGGGAAAAAGGGATCCTCGGCATTGACCTCTTTACCGATATAATGTCATCTAATCGCGAAAAAGGGGGAAAACAATGTCAATGTATTTACAATTTACATAATCAATTTCTAAAATACTGACCCCAAAAGATTGCATTACTATTAAATACAACCCAATATAAGAGAATATCTTCTCTTGAGAGATTCTAAATATAAAATTGCCGAACTAATTCAACCCTTCTCTTGCACCCAAACATAGTACATGTTCATAGTAACATAATTGAAAAAAATTTATAATGCCCTAACAATCAATGGTCAAATATGAAGTTAAAGAAATTCAACATCGATAGACATGTTCATTCTCCAGGAGCCACAAGTTCAGTTATGCAAATTTTAAGTGGTCAAAAGTTCTTCGAGAGCTGTTGTTGCTATCAATAGTTTTCAAGTGTTTGGATCTAATTTTTCGCTGATGTGGCAAGTCCCCAATAATTTTCCATCTTTGACAGCCTCGACTCCCCAAACAACACAATATCCTGAAAACACAAAGCACAAACAGTCAATGGTGTTTCCCCATATTTATGGACGTTTCATTCCGGACAAATGGTAATAATTTCAATTTTAACAATAGTAGAAAAACATTAGTGGCAACAGTGGCCTTCCACTTGAAAATTAATTGCAAGTCTTTGTTATGGTCATAGAATATACCCTGTAATGATAAAAAAACACAGCCATGAAATTATTTACTTCGAATGTGATCCATGAAATTACCATGCCTAAACACTTAGAAATACTATTAAAAACAAAGAAAGTAATGATCCCTCGTCTTATGCAATATTGCCACCTGTATGTAATATATCTTCATAGCAGAATTTGTATCTGGATGTAATATCTGGATGATCATTTAGAAATACTATTAAAAAAACAAAGACCTGTATGTAATATCTGGATGATCATTTATGATCACAAAGCAGACATGGGATGCCCTTTCCTTATCCCTCTATATGGGATGGTTTTTAAAAGATAGATTCAATCCACTTGGCTAAGAGAGGTATTATACACTACACTAAATCTGCCGGATTGTCATGGTCATTGATCATGACAAGTCTAACTTTTCAAGGTCAATAACTGTGACAAGTCTGGGGGCGACAACATTTGTTGTCACGGAATTGTCATGGTCATTGACCGTAACAAGTTTATTAGACTTGTCACGGTCATGTCACGGTCAATGACCATGACAAACTTAGTCACAGTTAATAACCGTGACAAATCAGTGGCATTTTTAAAAAAATTGTCACGTTATCGAAATGGTAATATAGACTTAACATGTTGAATCGAAAAGTTTGCAAGGTTTGGATACACAAAATTTCAAATATTGAAAATTAAGTAAATAATTTGCAAATATTGACAAAACTTGCATCCAAGTTCATCTGATAAGAGTTGATGAACTTATATCCAAACCTGGCATCCAATTCTCTTTCATTCAACTTCTTGGATAAGAGGTGATGGAAGGGGCATCGTAATGAAAATTGTAGCAAAAATCATCACAACAAACCCTTTAAAAAAATCCATTTCAACTGTAGAAATTATCACAGATCAACATAGGATATATAAACATCAAATATATCAAATACTTCATATGCTTGGGCACACAACCTACTTAAAGAAATTGTCCAAGCCTAATTCTATTAAATTCATTGGATGTTAGTTTCCCATGTTCAAGACCAAATTGTCCAAGCCCAATGTTTCTTGAAATTGTGTTACAGCTAAGTCCGAAAACAAACAAAAACATAGTAGGTTAAGTAAATTGAACACGCAACATTAAAATACAAAAGTCAGATAGATGAAGCGAAAAAAGTAAGTATGTGAGGGAACTTTGACATGTGTAATGAAACTTTCCAATCTTCAAGTATGATTAATGTACTAGCATTCAATATCCCATTCCTATTAACATGTTTAAAATTACAACATACCAAGGTAATTTAGAAAAGTAAAAAGTCATATAAATAGTGAACCAATCCATAAGCTGATGTTTAACTTAAAAAAGAACCTAAACTCACCTAAACCTAATAATGTAGAAGAACGAATAAAAAAAATAGAAATCGAAGATGACAATTTGCAATGCTTCTTCTGAACTGATCCATTACGTTTGGCAATGTTCTCCTCCCATATAAGTAAATCAATCCAAATATAAGACATTAGTTTATGATCAAAACAAAAACAAAAAACACATAAGTTAGCCCTCACTTAGGCACAAAGTGATTATGTAGGGATTTTATCACTGATATGCACTTTTAGGCATTTTGTCAAACATGTAGTATGATATTGAGTCAACCAAAGAGAATACTAAAATTATAGAATCACTCTAACAAAAGTATCATTCACTATTTCTGGAAATACCAACAAAAAGTACAATGGTTACCATATTACAAAGGCAACTAAAATGAAAAAGACAACTATAATGAAAAAGAAAGTATGCCCAACTAAACTGGATAATAAAATTAAAGATGTAGATATAAATTCCATATGAATTTGAGAAGAGGAAACTAACAAAAATTAAAAATAACGAAAAAAATCACATATAAACACCATATGAAATTTGAAAAATACTATTTAACATGTTTTAGAAAGGGAGAGTGTTAACTACATATATAAACAACACACATGTAGTTTTTTTTTAATGGTAGTGGCTCCTATTAAAAGATACTGAAAGTGTTAAAAATCAAATGCATAAACTAACTCAAAATCATATGAGATGTTTATAAAAAGAAAATTGGGGACAAACAGAAAACAACAAAACATTAGTGATTGAAAAAATTAAAATATTAAGAATGATGGCTATATGGGTATGGATTTGAATAAACAAACATATAAATGGTCATGAGAAAAAACATAACTAAATCTATTCAAACCTTAAATTATATACACATGCACACAAATAGAGAGATATAGATAAAGAGTATAACTAATTTTTGTTGAACACCAAAAATCAAAACCATAAGAATCACCTACTTGGTACCTGAAGAACCAAAACAAACACAAAAATGAAACCTAAAGGTTGAATTAGGAAACCCTAAATTATCAGACCCCAAAACCCCAAAATCTAAAATACAAATTAGAGAGAGTTTACCTGAGAGATCTAACATTCCAAACCCAAGCAACCAAAAAGTCAAAGATAACATGTTATAATACAAAGCAAGATTTAGGTCATACATTTCAAACAACAAAACACAACAATAAGAAAGAGATGAACTAAAAAGTCTATATATTAGAACGAAATATCAAGAACATGGAAGCAAAACTCGAATTTCGAACCTAAAAAAATCTTAACCCAAATGCCTATGAAGAGAGAGAGTACACTCGAGTTATCTAAAACTGTAGAGCATGGAAGAGAGAATAAAAGAAAGAAGATGATATTTCTAGTGTTACTTTGTCATGAGGAGAGAGAGAGAGAGAGAGATAGAGAGAGAGAGAGAGAGATAGATAGATAGATAGATAGATAGATAGATAGAGAGAGATAGAGATAGAGAGAGAGAGAGAGAGAGAGAGAGAATGTGAGTTGTGTCATCTGGGCGCAGAGAACTCTGAGTAGGTAAATGTGTTAGGTGGGAGAATTGACTTTGATGCAATCTTAACCAAAGGGTAATTAAAGTGGAAAATGAAAATTTGAAATTTGAAATCAGGAAAGAGCGGGAGTTAATCTCGACACTTCATTTCTAGTGGGAGATGTGGCCAAATCTGAGCCGTTATTGTGATTAGACATTTGTAAAACCATGCTATCATATTATATGGATATATCAATAGGGTGTCTCTCAATGGGACCACTGTGAAACAACATGCATACTCAGTTATCAGTCCAAGTACCTCTCTTACTAAATGGGGATTATTAGTTCGGCATGTCTCCCCGAACCCAAAATCAAATATCAAACGGTGGAGGCAAACATATTTCTAAGCCTTTGGGATATGCACATACCTAACGTACCCAAATGACATGCCGATCTCACTAATACATGCCACATAGCGAGCCACCCTAAGTTCTATGTTCTAGGGCACCAATCCATATCTCACTGGAATCTTCAAAGTGGGATGGCTCACTACATGATAACCTCCGATAATAGAAAGTAAAGTAGGTATGCTAACTCATAGAATCAATCATATAGGTACGCACACAACCTCTATATATACATATTCAGTAGGTATTCACACAACCTAAAAGTTCATCATTCATATGTAGTATAATTAACTCCCATACTCCCCGTACTTATTATTTTACGATTTAACTCACTATTGCATTATTTGAGTCTTATTCTCTCCTCTAAGGGTCCTAGTTACCACTTACTTTATTTCAGTAGCTAAGTCTTCTTTGCCCTACTGTTTTTTATTTTTATTTTTTTTCGAGAAAAGAAATTTATTTATAAACAAATAGGATAAAAACCCTCTCCTAGTGGCTCTTACAAAAGAGAGAGAAAACTAAAAAAATTAATGAAATTTATGACATCTAGAGCGAGAAGCAGACACACCTACTAGTTCACACCATAAGCTCATTCACGCTTTCCCATAATTACATTCTCATTCTCGAGAATTAATTTCTTTGTCATTAAATCCCGTTTAATCATTGTCTTAATTCTCTTGATATGACTAAACTCTCATAACCCTATCATGGCCTACTACAATATAAAAGATCCCTCATTATATTCTAACAATCTCCCAAAAGTTTTCCCAATAAAAATTTAGGAGTTCTAGGTAAAAATGAAGATTTTACATTTTTCTAGAAACCTTATCGGTTCCCCCGGACCGGTTCGCCCCTTAGAAGTTCGTCTTCTTCATTTCGTAGATGCATTTTCACTATTAATACACATATAACTTCCATGTTTTTCCACCAAACTCCAAACCAATTGTCCCAAATCCTTCTCACATATATTAGGAAAGTTTTTAATGTAATTTTTGTGCATCAAAACATTACGAATGACATTCAAGAATGGATTTAATCATCTAATCCTAAAAAAAACCTAGTTTTTATGTTCTTTCCTATTTAATTCGTCGATAATAACGGAAAATCTCTAATTTATTATCCTATACATATATGAAATCATTCTACATGCAATCTCTACCCAAATATGTATTAAAATTATTCTTTTCTTCCAAGAACATCAAATTTATCAATGTAAATGCAACCCTAGTCACATTGGTATTATAACTTCATATTGATTTACAAAAAACACTTGCCTTAGTACTTTAGGGTCTGATGTCGTGTCTTGATGTTGGGTTTGATTGTTTTCTTCTCAAATATTCCTTCCCAAGATGTTTGTGGTGGAAGAACACACCTTAATTCTTCAACAATTCTCCCAAGAGCTCCAATAATGGTCTCTCCTCCTTCTCTAAGGACTCGTCTTTGTTATTGGGGTTTCTAAACCCAGCCCCTTCTATTTGACATCTGATATAAGGATCCAAAATTCGTAGGTCTCTTTACCCCATATTACAAAATGACCAAGATACCCTTATATGGTCACGGATTAGTCTAAAATTGACCCGTGACTCAATTGACATCCCCGAGTATACTATTTTGACTAATTAAACCCTTCCGGACTCATCCATGACATCAAAATCATCATCCAACTCATTCTAAATTAATATAGCATCTAGGCCCCAATTTAGTCTACACGTGACTCCCGGTTGAGATAAATTCTAATTACACCCATATCACTCGCTATGACGTAATTTTTAATCATCAATCATTTACTATTTACTCAGTAAATATCATTCATAACATTAATCATTATTTCACTCTCAATTAATATTTAATAATCACATTATTATTCAATTCAATTGAATTACTTCTCTCACATAATTTAAAAACAAAACAATATAATTACATAATTAATTAAATCACAAATATGCAGAAAATATGGCTTATTACATTTTTTAAGTTAAATATTGTTTTAGAACTTTCTAACTCTAAATGTATTTTTTAAAGACTTAAAATAATTTTAATAAATGATCCCTAGCGGCTACTTTATTAGAAAAGTTTTAGTCTTATTTTTAGACTTTTTTGAAAGTCTAAAATTAATTTCCTTACAAAAAGATTTTATATTTATTAGACTTTTTACGAGAGTCAATTTGTGATTTAAACAAATCTAGGAGTATTTTAACAATTAAAATTACTTAATTAAAATAAATATTTAATCAATTTAGGTAGATTATCAAACCTTGATTTCTTGAACTTGTTTTTCTCACATTCCACACAATTTTAGGACTTTATTTATTTTTACTTTGGTAGTATTTAACATAAATATCCCTCGAAAAATTATTTTAAAAATCATATTTGTCTTCATTTGTTGCTTCTTATATTAAGAAATTGGATTGACTCGCTTAATTACCATGTAGATGTTTTAGTGTATTTTGTAAGTCCAAAGAGATTTCTGATTGACGAGTCTTTGCCATAATGACATATACACAAAAGACTAATAATCAGAAAGTGTGTCCCACGTAAGAAAACTATGTGAAATGGGTAGAATATAAATACCCATTAATTAAGTTAGGATTGGATGCTCCTGGGGCATCAACATTCTTTGATTGGGAGAGAATCTACTTAATACATGGTTTTGGTATTGGATCATAATCCCACATATGCACGTTGTCTCACCAGCCCGACTCACTCCCGGGTTCACGTTTGTGGGTCGTCGATCTTCATTTAGCGAATATTATCTTTTTGAAATTTTTATTTAGCCTTTGTACTTAAATTTTGGGCTGCAATCTTTTTCCAAAACACCAAAATTTTAATTCTTTAATAAGGTGTTATCATTTTAATAAACTTAACACGTTAGTTTCTTGGGAGCGTTGGTCGGTAATACTTAAATTTAAAGTGTTGCTTGTGTTTGTTCACAAACTTACATGTCAATTCTCGGGAAGCAAAATGTTCTTTCTAAAAAGGCACTTCTATGACTATAAATAACATCCATTTCCTCCCTTTCTCATTCATTTCGATAATATTTTCCTTCTTCATTTCTTCTTCCATATAGTCAATAAAGAATTCCATATTTGTTGGTTTAAGGGGAAAGCACATTATGGTGCAACTTGCGCTTTTTATATTTCGTTTCATCTTCGGATGAAGACGCCTATAATTCATTGTTTTAGGCACTCTAGGGGAATGAACTATGTCATAAGGAGAGAACATTTAAGGTTCAACTCATTCTGATTATAATCCCTAATTGTAAGTTTGTTCTTCATTATGAACTTTATGCTCATGTTGGTTTGGATTTTTTATTAAAACTAAACCGCTATAATAACATTACTGTCCTTCAAGATCTTGGATGGATGTGTGCAGGATCATTCTGGTTCATCTGCCTCCATTCCAATTTGCTTAAATTTTTGCAAAAGTCAACTATGGTCTTACCTTGATGGAAGTCTTTAGATGATACCTAATATTAAATTTCCCTGAGATCTACACACCATTGGACCAATATGTTTGAGGTGTCTTGTTTGTGGAGGATCTACCTTAGTGGTTGATTCATTATCACATAATCGTATGAGAATCAATGTATTACCTTATGTCTCGATGAGGTGATAAGTAGGGGTGGTAAACAGTCGAATATGGCTCGGATACCATGTTTTCCATATACGTGTCCGCTATCTAGATGCACTATCCGTTTCCATATCTATATCTGCCCGGATATTTAAAATGACTATCCATATCCAAATCCTCACGGATACCTCGGATTTGGATAATATCCGTATCCGTTTATATTGTTTATCCATCGTAAAAAATAACTATTAAAATATCCAATCTAATGAAATCCAATCTAATCAAAATAAATATATAACAAAATTACTACCTCCTAACATAAACAATTATGGCTTCCATAATAATAGTAGCATTCCATAATGATAATATGGCTTAAATCCATCCATACTTTACAACCATATAATCTTAAATCCATCCAAAAAAAATAACAGTAGCTCCATGTGTTTGTTTTGTTTTAGGGAATAAACGATTAAGATTTTATTTAATATTATTTTACTAGTAATACTAATACTAATATTATTAGTAATATTTTAAACATATGTTTGACGGATACTGATATCCGGTAAAACAGATATCCGATAAAATGGATACTCCGCATCGAAAATGGATTATCCGTGTCGAATACTAGTACTATCCGTATCCGCTTTCTCAAATATTTTTATGGAGTATCCATATTTGTACCCGTTTCCATTTTTTCGAATAAATATTCGCAAATTCGGATTCGGATATCGGACGGATGCGGATTTTTGAATATCCGTTTACAGCCCTAGTGATAAGGTCGAAATACATCTTTTTCAACTTGGGATACCTACTCTTTGTCTCCTGGAGAGCTTTACTCATAAACTAGACCTTCTCCAATGAAGGTTGAGCTCACAGTGGTTGTTAATGCTACTAAGTAGATGAATAGATATTCCCTAGACATTATCTTTGAGAACACGGGTACCTTTTAAGATTCCGAAAGGCCTCCTTAGCCTCAAGAGTAAAATGGAAAATCTTCTTGATAAATTTAAAGAATCAGAGGCATTTTTCACTTGATTTTTATAAAACCCGATTAAGGGGGGCCCACAAAATAATAAACATTGAACCTACTTAATTGTTTGTCTTAGGAACAAGCACCACATTTGCCAACAATTATGCGTGTTACACTTATATGATGAAACTAGGTTTTAGCCCCGCGCAATACGCGTGCGTGTTCTAATATTTTGTATTTTAGAAAAATATTATTGAAAAAAGTTTGTTGTTTTTTAAAAGTACAATTTTATAAAAAAAACATGTCTTTTTGATTGGATTTTTTATGAAGATGTGGAACTATTGAATTATAATTTATATGAATTAATAATGTGTCTTGCTCTATGCATAACATAACAAAATTTATTTTGTATGAAAAATAATGAAAATTGGTGTAAAGCACTACGACATGATGTATTTCACTTAATAGGTCATTTCACTATTTAGTAAATTTATTTTCATTATGGTTACACTGATTTATGTTCATAATTTATAATATCATGTGGTTTAACCGAAGATATTGCACTGGACAGAATGGAATGGAAAAATAGGATTCATGTAGCCGATCCCAAATAATTGGGAAAAGGCTTTGTTGAATTGAGTTGAGTATGGTTACACTGATTTGTCAAATGAATTTATTATTTTAATTGAAAATATTTACCTTTAAAGTAAGTGTTTAATTTATAACCCTTAATCAAAATGTATCCTCATTACAATAGTATTTGGCTACATGTATGTATTGAATTATGATGGTAAAAAAATACTACATGTGTCGGCGCATCATCGCAAGGTAACCTTTTTGTGATTATTCGATATTGTACATCTCTCTCTCTCTCTCTCTCTATATATATATATATATTCAAAAATCTATTAGAAAATCATTGAAAATTAATAAGTACGTGATGAGTCCAAAAATAAGAAGCATGCTATCACAAAGAACACATTTCCAATCATTAATGTGCAAATGAAAGATTGTCACTAGCATTATAAATTGAACCTACACTTTTAAATCAACTCAAAGAATTAATCAATTAAATATAAAGTATTATTAACAAAATAGTCTCTTGCGGTGCCTAAACTTTAGCTGTAAGCAATATACAACTTTGAAGTACACGCACAAAGGTACGTACACAAAGGGATAAAATGCTTCTCCTGCATTTGATTGTTTTTTTACCAAAAGGGGGCTTGTGTCCACTATATTAGTATATTTTATGTATAAGTGGAGCTGCACAAATTTTTGCCTTCTCTCTCTCTCTTAAACATTTATTTTTATTCTTTTTCTTCTGTTTAGTCCAAATGTGAGTTATTTCTGGGTTAAAATTTTCGCCAAGCTTTCCCCACCTATAAGAGTTGGCAAAAGAAATGAAGGGAGAGTAATATAGAATATCAGGCGGATTACCCATCATAAGTTCACTTACAAATAAAGAGGAGTTAAAATTTTGTTTCCCAAATGGGACTCCTCTACTTGAAAGTACTTTACAGATATTTGTTGTTGTAGTAGGATGAAAGGATCATAAGCTTCGATCATGGTTTTGGCCCCTTCATCAATTTTTTCTGCTCTCCATCTTTTTCACCCTTGTGCAATCAATCTTCTCTTATTGATCTGTCATTGTCTAGCCTTGACAGTAGATTTACAACTTGATTTGTGCATTGGGGGTTGATTTCTTCTAACTTGGAACCCCTCTTTATAAAAGGGTCTGTATGGGAGATAATGACTAATGGTTGTTGATTAAGATTATATATATATAAATATATATATATAATAAAGTAGAAAACTTATGTATGTCATAAGCTTAGTTGATGATGTCATCAATATGAGTTTTTTTTTGCAGTTCCTATTTTAGCCTTGAAAATTTTAGATTCCCCCTCCTTTCTTTCTCAATACTTAATTGCCCTTCTTCCACTTTAATTCAAACATAAGGTCTATTTTGGTAAATTAACTCTATTTGTACTCTCTCCTTCTTTCACACATACCATTCAATCACTTTAACTCAAACACAGTATACCCTCTCCTTCTCAAACTCTCAAAATCAGAATCCACACCATAAAATTGAAACCCCCTCCTCCTCAAATGCATAGCCCTATTTTCTCCCACTTCTCCATTTTGAAGGTATTATATCTCTATGCTATAGTGTATATATGAGATTTTAATTTATTTTACTATTTGTTTTGTTCACACACGAAATCAATGAATTAAAGTGATTGAATGGGATGATAGCTCCAGATCTCTTAGGTAAATTTCATATTGTTAAACGAATATCTGATTTAGTTCATGAGCTTTCCTACATATATCAACTGTAGTTACGAATTTGTTTTATTGTCATTTACCTACATATATCATGTTGTGATTCATTGACAGTTGATATATGTATTATGTGAGTATTTTTCTTTGGAGGATGATATGTACTATGAACCTATTTGTTGGTATCAGAGTTTCATGTTGGGAATCTAAAATTTTGTTTTACCAACATTATTAATTGTTTAGATATGAGTTTGTTTTACAGGAACTGAGTTAAACACTCTTGAAGATGAAAGTGTTGAAGATGAAAGTGTGTATGTGGAGATGATACATTCATGGTTCAAAGTGGTATGATATTTTTGTTTTGATTTAGGAGTTTTTTTACATAGATCTAACGGATCTACATGTATTTTATTTTTTTGATTTTGGATCTCAGATTTATGAGGAGTTGAACAAATTTTTTTCCACCCATTTGTCCCCATATGTATCTACTTCAAATGAGGAGAAAATAACTAATATGAAAGGAAAATTTTGCATGGATGTTTGTTTCGAGAGAGGGGATTACTACTGCTGATATATAAAGAGAATGTATAGGTGATTTTCATAAGATCAAAAACATGTCAAATATGGATAGATTTATTACCCATTGAGGTTATTCCTGATACAAAGGTTGTAAGACATTTACTTCCACGGACATATGTACTACTGGCCAGGAAAGGTATAGATTTATTCCTCATTTCACCACTTTTTCTATATAATAATTTCCATATGCATATGTTTTGCGATCTGGATATTGTGGAGGATTGTGATTGAGCGCATTGTATAAGATCTGATTACATAGATAATCTTTTTGAATGATTTACTTTTTATGCCCTAATTGTGTGGAGGTTCTTGATGCGTATATTAATTGTCTTTGAAGATCAATACAGTGGAATATGCATTAAGTTCACAAATGTATTGTATTTATTTTAGGTTTCATTAGTTAAATACTCTATTGGATTGGAAAAAAATAATTGTTATTGTTGATACCAAATTTAGTCTGCTGACATGGATCAATTGAGTGAAGACACGTGGAAATCTGCGTGGCAATAACAAACACTTCCGAACAACACCTTGAACCACTCAGATGCTCCGAGCAATAGATGCTCTCCGAGGAACCATACTGCAACGAGGAACTCTGCTTCCCCGATCAACTCAGACGCTCCGACCAACAAGAGCTCTCCGAGGAACTTTAATACACCGATCAACTTATGAGTACCGAGCTACTTAGGCGGTCCGAGAAGCTTAGGAGGTCCGAGCTGCACCTCGAACAGAGCATTAATAGCAGGATAACCAACAGATTAACTGCGCATTAAATGCTTATTATTATCACACAGATGTATAAGACTAATGGACAACTATGTATTACCCTTTCACATGTACATCCTGAGGGCTATAAATACATTGTATCATCCTCATTGGAAGGGGACCGAAAAATTCTTGACTAAACTTGTAATCAAGAATTCCCAAACACTCAGCAATAATAGAAACAGTGGACGTAGGACATTCTTACAAGGCTGAACCACTTTAAAATTTCTTTGTCTCATTTTATTTTATTTGTGATTAAATAATTAGATATAATCTAATTTTTTACATCAATAGACCATCCATTGTTTCAAACGAGCAACTTCCAGCACTCCCCGAGTAACCATCTGTTCCATCCGAGCAACCTACCTCCTCGTCCCAGCCTCCCGAGAAAGTTTTGGGAGACAAGGAAAAGGTGTAGAGTTGTTCGAATTTTTCTCTCTGTTTATTTTTCTTTATCAAATGTAACTCTGAATTTTGTACTTCCCCTTTATGATGTAATAAAATTTGAAGTTTTGCCTATTCATACTGTTGTTTCTCTTCTTCATGCTCTATTTGAACTCTTATTGATTCTTGCTTTCTCTTCCTTTACTAGTTTATGGCCAAGATGGAGTTATTGTCTGCTCATGATACAAAATTGTTGAGGCAATGCAATGAGTACTTCAAAGTTGGTCATACAGATATGAGTGCAACACAAATTGTTGACATCCTCGATCAAGGTGCTTCAGATCAAGCAAGTTTAGCCTACCAGTATTTGAAGTGCCTGCTTGACCGTGCAGTGGCTAACAATGTAGCAAATTATGAAATGATTGAAGATCTCCAAGGGACTCTTGAAGAGCTTCAACAACAATATAAGGAATCTACAACCCTTTTGCACGAAGGATATGAGAAGAAGTATCAGCAACTCAGTGCCGATAAGGGATACGATAAACTGTTTGCTGCTTACGATGTGAGGGAGAGAACTTTGAAGGGTGAGGTCGAAGAGCACAAACAGATAGCTGAATTGTTAGAGCAGGAAAATAATAACCTGCAAAGAGAAGTGTCTCAGTTAAAGTCTGCATCTTCCACCTCAAACGCTTTGGTTCCTGTGAACGACGAGGGATTCTCTTTCTTGGAGGTAGAAAATGCCAACTTGAGGGATGAAATAAAATCCTTGAGGAGAGCTGGCCCTTCTACATCTACTCGGGGACGAGTAGATAAAAACTTAATAAACCTATGAAATCTTAATAAGCTGCCCGAGCACCTGTCTAGACTCGATCAAATAATTATTGTCATGAGAATAATTATTCAGCCAAATAATATGTGATGTGTACCAGCATAAAAATTTCAAAATATGAAATAATATGTTCTATGCCAAATGTGTCATGTGGGCAGATTTTTATAAAAAATGCTAAGCATTTTAATTTTAAGTAAAAGACCAAAAATAAGTTGGTTTTAAAAATATTTTTGGGGGATGGATGTCTCAAGTTGTAGAATACATGATGACGACCAAGAAGCAAATGGTCCCCGACCAGCAGAGCGATTTCTCCGATCAACAAAAATGGTGCATTGATATTGTAGACTAGTTGTTGGATGGTCACCGAACAACATCAGGTGTCGCCGACCAAGAAGTGGATGGTTGGATAGTTACCGACCTGATGCCGACCAAGTGTATGAGAACTTCCGAGTAGAAATAGATGCCATCGACCAACAAATAGTTAGTCGTGGAGCTCCTTTTGATTTATAATACATGATAAAGGGATAACTGTTGGGGGTGAATCTTGTAACGAGCAGCTTTAAACTTCAGTTTTTTGGCTGCAAGTTTGTCAGTTGGTAATTCCCCCTCCTCAATATATGCCCTGATGGAATCCATCCAAGATGGTCCTAAATTAAGGGTAATAAAATTCATCGTCAAATCTTCATCTATACTCCGACCAGCTAAAACTTCAATTGGGATTGCTCTTCGTAGCTCGGTACGAGTAGCTGATGCTAATCGAGCTAAGGCGTCCGCCCTCGCATTCTCCATTCTTGGTATTCTGACCAGCTGAATAGCAGCAAATTCTGATACCAATTCCCTTGCCTTTGCATGATACGTGATCATTAATTCTCCTTTGGCTGCATATACTCCCATCATTTGATTTATAATCAATTGCGAGTCAATGAAGACAAACACCTTCTCTGCCCCCATGGTTTTTGCCAAACTAAGACCTGTAATCATGGCTTCATATTTAGCCTCATTATTCGTAGCTTTGAATTGGAAGCGTAGGGCATATTCTATGTCGACCTCATTTGGACTATTAAGAACAATCCCTGCGCCACAGCCTATTGCGCAAGATGAGCCATCCACATATAAACTCCATATAGGTAACTCGTCTTCAAATTTTTGATCTGACAGAGTTCCTTAGTGGAAAATTTGTTGCTTCCTTTAACCCTCTCCTAATATTTCTTGCTGTTCGTCGATCATCACTTCTTGCCCTTTTACCAACCTAAGTTGGTCTGGGTTTGAGTTTGATGATTCTGTAACATCCACAGGTTAATCAGTGAGCAGCTTTTGCTCTTCGGTGGTATCAGGATAGGTGAACTCTGCTATAAAATCTACTACTGCTTTCCCTTTAAGCAATGATCTGGGCTCATAAATTATGTCATATTCACCGATCTCTATTTCCCATTACATCAATCTTCCTGATTTTTCTGGTTTATGAAGAACTTGCCTCAATGGCATATCGGTATATACGACTATAGTATGAGCCTGGAAGTATGGCCTCATTCTTCTACTTGCCTCGATCAATGCTAGTGCCAATTTTTCCAGCTTTGGATATCTGATCTCTGCTCCTCGGAAGGCTTTGCTAGTGTAATAAATCGGTTTTTGCACTCTATTCTCCACTCTAATTAGTGCCGAGCTAACTGCATTCTCTGACACTGCCAGATACAAGTACAATTTTTCTCCCATCACTGGCCTGGACAATAGTGGAGGTGCTCCCATATATTTCTTCAAGTCTTAAAAAGCCTTCTCACATTCATCATTCCACTCAAAAGTCTTTCAGAGCGTTTTGAATAATGGGAGACATCTATCAATTGCTCGCGATACAAATCTGTTGAGTGCTGCTACTCGTCCTGTAAGACTTTGCACTTCTTTGTTCGTCGTTGGAGATCGCAGCTCTAACAGAGCTTTGATCTTTTTAGGGTTTTCTTCAATGCCTCGTTGATTGACAATGTACCCGAGAAACATGCCTTCTCATACTCCAAATACGCACTTCGTCGGGTTCAGCTTCATTTGATATTTATCAAGTTGATCAAAGGTCTGGCCTAAGTCAACTAGATGATCAACAACTTTCTTGCTCTTTGTCAGCATATCATCAACATAGACTTCCTTATTGCAACTGATTTGTTCTGCAAACACCTTGTTCATCGCCCGCTGATATGTTGCACCTGCATTTTTCAAACCAAAAGGCATAACATTATAACAGTAAGTTCCCCTAGGGGTAATGAAAGAAGTACTCTCCCTATCTTCAGGTTTCATCTTAATCTGGTTGTATCCGGAATAAGGGTCCATGAAGCTCAACAGCTCGTGTTCCGAGGTAGCATGTACTAATTGATCAATTCGGGGCAAGGGAAAATGGTCCTTTGGGCATGCTTTGTTGAGGTCGGTGAAATCTACACACATCCTCCATTTGTTGTTCTTTTTCTTTGCCATCACCACATTTGCTAACCAGTCTGGATATTTAACATCTTCAATAAAGCAAGCTTTCTGGAGCTTCTCGACCTCTTCCTGTATAGCTTGATTCTTCTCGGGACTGAATACTCTTCTTCTCTGCTTCACTGGCTTGATCTCCTTATTCACGTTGAGTTCGTGACATAAGAAATTTGGGTTTATTCCAGGCATATCCTCATGACTCCATACAAAAGTTTGCTTTCTGCTTCTTAGGAAAGTTATCAATTTCTGTTTTAGTGAGGCTTCCAACGACGAACCTATTTCAGTTGTTCGTTCAGGGTGCTCGTCGTCCAGAATGATGTTTTCAGTAGCTTCCACCACCTGGCCTTTCACGAGTTGGGACTCATCTCTAGGATCCAATGTTTCAATTTTTGCACCTTCCTCCACTTGATAGGTAGTAGTCTTTTTCCTTGATTCCTCCAGTTCTTCTTGCTCGGTAGATGAATAGTAACATTCCCGAGCTACTTTTTGATCACCCTTCACAACTCCTACTCCAAAATTTGTTGAAAATTTTAGGCATTGATGTACCGTAGATGGCACTGCCTCGAACTTCTTCAATCCTACCCTTCCCATGATGATATTATAGGCTGATTGAACATTTTTATCCATCACGAAGAAGCGTATTCTTTCTGTTCGACAAGCAGACCATGTACCAATGAATATATCCAATTTGATCGTCCCAAGTGGAAAAACTTTCTCGCCAGCGAAACCGAGGAAGGGTCTATGATAAGGCTCCAGTTGAGATAGATTTAGATTTAAACTGTCGAAGCACGAGTAGAACATGATGTCTGCCGAGCTACCATTGTCTACCAGTACTCTTGAAATCATTACTTCCTTCATCCTCATTTTGATTACCAATGGGTCATCATAAGGATATAGAACACCTGCGAGGTCGTTCTTTGAGAAACCAATGACCAATTTCTCTTTGTTTACCTTTATCGGACGATCCTACTCAGTTAGATTTATTCATTGAATGTATGAGCTAGCTTGAGCCTCACAGAGGTAAGCTTTTCTCTCTGCAGTAAGGTCTCATCCTCCTGCATCTCCACCTGTAATAACATTACAATTAAATGACCCAAAGCATATTGAAAATACCTCACATTCTAGCTACCTTGGTCTCTTAGGAAGATCGGGTCGTCTTCTGGATCAATTTCATGGTCTCTTTTCTTGTTCTCCTCTGTTCGATGAGGATATCTAGACCTCTCTCTTGTTCGGTCACTATTTCTTCTATCATTTCTACGATCAACATACTTTGTAAATTTTCCTCGTCTAATAAGTGTTTCAATCTCATTTTGGAGAGCTATGCAATTTTTGGTCATGTGGCCATGATCTTTGTGAAAATCGCAATATTTTGCCTTATTCCTCCTGTCAGGGTCTGCCTTCATTTTCTCTGGCCAGTTTTATTCCTCGTTGTTCTTGATTTCTTCAAGAACATGGTTGATGTCTATCTTCAAAGGAGTGTAATTATCAAATTTCTTCAATACCTCCAATGACGACCTTGTTTTTGAATGTTTGTCACCACCATTATTCTTATGCTCTTTCTTCTTAACTTTATCACCTTCCACCTTGGTTTCTTTGGCGTCCATATTCTTCTTCGCAGCCATAGCCTCCACGGCATTCATGATCTTGGCCGCCTTTGCCATCAGTTATGACATGGTTCTGGGTGGATCTTTGGCCAAAGTGTAGTACAACTTGTTGGGCAGCAGCCCACTCATCAAGGTGGTAATCACTGTCTTTTCTTCATAATCAATGACTTCGAGTTTCTCATTATCAAAACGAGTTATATAATCTCTGTTACTCTCACCAGCTTTCTGTCTAACACTTAACAAATGCGCTACTCATTTAACTGGCTTTGCCCCAAAACAGAAATTTCCAATGAATAACTCGGCCAGTTGAATGAAAGTTGAAATCTTACCCCGAGGAAGATTATTGTACCATATTTGAGCAGATCCGGTAAGAGTTCCTGAGAATGCTCTGCATCTCATCTCATCTAGAATATCATAGATGTCGGCTGCAGCTTGGTATTGTTCTACATGAAGAACATGGTCGGTCTTTCCATCATATTTGGGAGTCACAACAGGTGCTTTGAACTTTGACGGTGTGGGAAAATCCACAATGGCCTAGTCAAAGGGTGTCCCTTGAACAAAAGTTCGTTGTAGGGGGTTCTGGGCCTTAGCTATTTCCCCTAGTCTGTCTTCCAACCTTTGAATAGAGCCTTTCCACGCATCATTTCCTTCCTCGGACCTGTTGGTTCGAGCAACTGATCGCGTTGAGGTGGCTTCCTGTGATTTATCTTGACAAGCAGCTGGTCGCGACTGGGCAGATCCTTCCCTTAAGTTTAATGATCATCGAAAGCTCCTCGACGCATCCTTAGGAGGACTTTTGTTCCTCCTAGGACCTAATCGATCAAAAGGAGATACCCTGCTTAACCTTTCTAGCGCACTAGTCCTTTCTGGAGAGAGAGTGATACATTGTTCAGTATATGTGGCTCGTACTGACGAAGTTCGTCCAGGTTGATAAGAAAAATCTTCAGACTCCTCAGTACGATATGAATCGATACGCCTAGTACGCGAAGAAAGTAAACGGGTATTTCTTTAAACACTTCGATGTCCTGAATGGGTCGGTACTCCACCATGAAGGGTTTGTATGAGTTTTCGCATAGTTTCTTGCATGGCTGTCTGGCCCTGGGCCAGATTTATCATTATTCCAGCCAGATCTGGAACGTTCGGCGGAGCAGATGGATTTGGAGGGCTCCCAGCGTTTCGATTGTTGGGTTCTGGATTATCAGCCATTTGTAATGAATTTTTTTTAATGAAAAACGATATTACCAGTCATTTCCCACAGACAGCGCCAAAGGACCATTTTCACCAACCTCAAGAAAGCATGCCCAAATGACCATTTTCCCTTGCCCCAAATTGATCAATTAGTAGATGCTACCTCAGGACACGAGTTGTTGAGCTTCATGGACACTTATTCAGGATACAACCAGATTAAGATGAAACCTGAAGATAGGGAGAGTACTTCTTTCATTACCCCTAGGGGAACTTATTTTTATAATGTTATGCCTTTTGGTTTGAAAAATGTAGGTGCAACATATCAGCGGCTGATGAACAAGGTGTTTGCAGAACAAATCAGTTGCAATATGGAAGTCTATGTTGATGATATGCTGACAAAGAGCAAGAAAGCTGCTGATCATCTAGTTGACTTAGGCCAGACCTTTGATCAACTAGATAAATATCAAATGAAGCTGAACACAACAAAATGCGTATTTGGAGTACGAGAAGGCAAGTTTCTCGGGTACATTGTCAATCAACGAGGCATTGAAGCAAACCCTGAAAAGATCAAAGCTCTGTTAGAGCTGCGATCTCCAACGACGAAGAAAGAAGTGCAAAGTCTTACAGGACGAGTAGCAGCACTCAACAGATTTGTATCGCGAGCAACTAATAGATGTCTCCCATTCTTCAAAATGCTCCGAAAGAATTTTGAGTTGAATGATGAATGTGAGAAGTCTTTTCAAGACTTGAAGAAATATCTGGGAGCACCTCCACTATTGTCCAGGCCAGTGATGGGAGAAAAATTGTACTTGTATCTGGCAGTGTCAGAGAATGTAGTTAGCTCGGCACTAATAAGAGTGGAGAATGGAGTGCAAAAACTGATTTATTACACTAGCAAAGCCTTCCGAGGAGCAGAGATCAGATATCCAAAGCTAGAAAAATTGGCACTAGCATTGATCGAGGCAAGTAGAAGAATGAGGCCATACTTCCAGGCTCATACTATAGTCGTATATACCGATATGCCATTGAGGCAAGCTCTTTATAAACCAGAAAAATCAGGAAGATTGATGTATTGGGCAATAGAGCTCGGTGAATATGACATAATTTATGAGCCCAGATCATCACTTAAAGGGCAAGCAGTAGTAGATTTTATAGTAGAGTTCACCTATCCTGATACCACCAAGGAGAAAAAGTGTGACAACCCGTATATAATTATGATAAATTGTATTTAAATTATACTTATCTTATGTGATATGAATAATGTGTTATTAGTATATCTAATGTTAAGTGATTATGGTTACTATAATTCTACTTTCATAAATCATGAAATGTCGAATTATTTACGAACACAAGATTTGGTTATTTTCGATAGAAATGTTCCTGTTTAAGACTAGTTTTGACCCTTGTAACATTACAATTGACTTGAGGTGAAAACTACATAGTTGTATATATGTGAGTTAGGGTTGTAACAAAACAAACGGTGCATCAAACGGATCTTCGAGTAAGAAGTTAGGTCGAAATTACGAGAAGGGGGCGAATCTGTCAATTCCCTTAAGTGGTAAATTGTCTTTTATTAAACCAAATGTTTTAATTTGATTGGATGGATTGGGAGGCAGCCTTGGCCGACTTAAAACTCTCCCTTAACCTTATTTATTCAGAAAATAAGTCTCTAGGTTCAGTTTGAGGTGTTATTAGCTTGAGGAAAGAGAGGTAGAAGTTTAGGAAGGAAAAGTGAGGAGAAAAGGTGTAGAAAAATCCGTAGAAATTACGTAAAAAGCCCTGAAGGTAATCCTAATTACAATTATAGTTATTTATCCTATATTACTGATTTATATGATCTAAATCAACATAGGTTTACTAAAGTTTCAGCCATTTATATGTATGTATGGTTATATGCAAGTTTATGTTAAGTTGAATGTAGAAACCATTAAAATTGATTTGTATTGAAACCCCTTGTATTCAAACTTGCATATCTATTTGTGTACTTACTGTAATTGAGAAATTACAATTGGATATGAAAGTAGACTCATATATTCATATCATATCTGAAAATTAGAATTTATCTCCTTGTGGTTAGGCCGTAATGATGATTTCAAGTTGGTACATGGTTTCTGTTTTTATACTTCATTTCGGTATGCCCTGAGTTTAGTCAAGCTTTTTGAGATAGAAAATGAAGTCAAACAATTATGAAACTTTAATTCTGTACGATTCAGTATGTGTAATGAAAATGGGTTGAAAATCATGGAAAGTTATTCTGGATAAAAATTATGAAAATTCTTGGAAGTTGAAGGAACAATAGAGGAGCTTGTAGGGCAGATTTCTTGTGTTGTAGAGAAATGGTCATAACTTTCCCTAGGAAGCTTGAAAAATTACACCGTCACTTGTACTGGATAGTATATTCATATATGTTTTCATATTGCTGAGGTTGGACCCCTTTATTTGTACAATTTAGGAATATAGGATGGGTAAGTATGTAAGACCATAATTTCAGGCCATACTGGGTACCCCTTGAATGAATGTTTGTATTTCGTCCTTACAAAGGGTACTTTGAGTACATGTTCCATGTGTATATACATTGAGGAGAATAATTTCATGTTTACTTGACTTTGGATATAAATTCCTCATAAGGTATTTCCTACGGTTGAATGTGCGTAACTTTATCAATATGTACATCATTGTTTGCCTTTACCAATGTTTTATGGAATGTGACTTAATTGGAATTATATTGTTGATGTATAGCCATGGAAAGTTACATAATTATGTTTGGATAATAGTTATGATTGAGGTTCAGTACTGATTTAGTTGGATTGACAGGTGTAAGGCCTAATCAACCCAGTTCAGCTCCACCAGAAGGAAACCTGAATACGGAGTTGTCAACCAAGGTGAGTGTACTCACTGGAAAGAGATATTTGTATCTTGTTGTTCGTATGATCATAATAAAATGAATATGAAATTGTTCATTTCGGTTTATCGAAATGAGGGGTTACTCCTCGACCAGGAATGGGGGAGATTTGTCTATTAATGACAAGGGGTTACTCCTCGACCAGGAATGGGGGAGAATTGTCTATTTAGACAGGATATGTGAATCATGATTCGAAAAATTTGGTCATTCATTATGAATGAGCCAGATAAGTTAATACATAAGTATATGGACATGATTTATTGCATTTAAATTCATGCAGTAGTATAGTAGTGATGCATTCACTGGGCTATTTTGCTCACGGTTCCTATGTTCACATTTTTCAGGTAACGCGACGTCACTGCCAAATCTAGGAGGTCGGGTTGGGTTAGCCAGGAATGGGAGAAACTATGATTTTGTGTAAATGTAAATGATGTAATTAAGTTAACTTATCCTTCAAGAAAGTTTTTATGGGCATGACTACTCTGATGTTGTAAAAAGGTTTTCAGTTATATGAATTTACAATGATGACTCTGAAATCAAATCTCGTGATTATGGTTTGGTTAGATTAATTATGGTTTGACTTACTTTGACTTTAAAACTTAATTATAAGTAACTGGGTTGGGGTGTGTCAACTTTTGGTATCAGAGCCTAGGTTTTAGAGGTTCTGGAGTGAGAAGAGTCTAGATTTGGCAGTGAATGTTAAAAGTATATTTTGTTTGATACTAACGATTATGGTAGGAAAAATATGTATATATGAATGTTGTTATATCCTTGATCCATTTCAGATATAAAATAATGGAAGGAGGGAATGTGAATGAGGAAATAGAAGATGAGGCTTCAAATATGGCAGCAGAGGCAGAGGTTGAGCAACCTGTTCATGGAAATGTAGAACCTGACCCAGAACAATTGACAGACATGCAAAAAATGGCACGTGCTATGACTCTAATGGCAGAGCAGCAAGCTAGATTTATGGCACAGATGGAAGAACAACAGACCAGGCAACTGGAGGCACAAGCATTAGCTAGAGCCGAGGAGGTGATACACCAGGAAGGAAGAAGTACTTCACATGAGAAATTTATTAAGATGAACCCACCCTCATTTGAAGGAGCAGTTGATCCAGCAGAGGCAGAAGTATGGGTTAAAGAGATTGAACTTATTTTTGGGGTAATGAGAATGCCTGAAAATCAACGAGTGACCTTGGCGACGTATATGCTGAAAGGAGAAGCTAAGTACTGGTGGGATGCCACAAAACATTTATTGATTACTCCAGGAGGTGAGAATCTGATCTCATGGGATGCTTTTGTCAAAGCTTTGTATGATAAGTATTTCCCCCCAATGTATCAAAAACAAAAGGAGAAGGAATATTTCCTGTTGAATCAAGGGAGTATGACAGTTAGAGAATACGAAGCTAAACTTACAGCTTTATCTCGGTTTGCTTCGAGGTTTATATGGAATGAGGAAGATATGTGAAGCCGATTTCTCGATGGGCTTGAGTTAGTCATTAAATCTAGATTGTCGGCTTTAGAGACTTCTAACTATTCCTCCTTGGTGAACAAAGCCATGCTAGTAGAAAGGGACGTGAATTAAGCTAGAGGGAATCGAGAGCGAGGTGTAAAGAGAAGCAGATTTGATCCAAATTATCAAAAGAGTAGTCGTACAGAATATTCGAGGTTTGGAGGGCAGAAATTCAAACAGGGTAGAGGTGGAAGCAGTCTGCAAAGGGGTGAAGCTAGTGGTGGAAGAGGTTCAGGAGTTTCAGCACAAGGAGATCCGAATGTTTGTTTCTTTTGTGGGGCATCAGGTCATATAAAGAGAAATTGCCCAAAGTTACTGAATATAGAATGTTTTAACTGCCACCAGAAGGGTCATTTGAGAAAGAATTATCCTATGTTAGCGAGAACAGTTTCAGTCAGTAGTGTGGGGCCTCATAAAGGATCTTTTCCAGGGAGTGCCACCAGGGGGAGAGGTATAGAACAAGCAACTGGATCGAGGGCAGGAGGAAGAGTGTTTGCGATGACGCTACAAGATGCCCATGCTACACCTGAAGTGGTTACAGGTAAACTCTCTATTGCGAACAAAGATTTATATGAACTCATTGATCCTGGATCTACGCATTCATTTGTGGCATTAGATATTGTTTCATATTTGGGTAGACCATGTTCATTCCTCAATTGTGCCTTATATATTTCTACCCCAATGGAAAGTGTAATTCTGGTTGAGCACGTTTATAAAGATTGTGTCTTACGAATGGGTGAGAGAGATTTCTATGTTGACTTGATACCGTTGGCCATTCGTGATTTTGATATTATACTAGGGATGGATTGGTTATCATCGTATCATGCTTCCATTAATTGTTTTCGAAAGGAAGATACATTTCATCTGCCAGGTGAACCTGAGTTTTAGTTTACAGGAGAAAGGAATGTTGTCCCTAATTGTCTTATCTCAGCCATTACGAGTAGAAAGTTATTGAGTAAAGGTTGTACAGGGTATTTAGCTTATGTTGTTGATGTTAGTAAGGAAACACTTAAAGTTGAAGATATACCAGTGGTTATAGAATTTTCTGATGTCTTCCCAGAAGAATTTCCAGGATTGCCACCCGATAGGGAAGTAGAATTTTCTATTGAATTAGTTCCAGGTACTGGTCCAATTTCTCTTGCTCCATATAGAATGACACCAGCGGAGTTGAAAGAATTAAAAGTGCAATTACAAGATCTGATAAGCAGAGGTTTCATTTGGCCTAGTGTTTCGCCATGGGGAGCACCGGTGTTATTTGTGAAAAAGAAAGATGGGACAATGCGATTATGTATTGATTATCGGCAACTGACTAAGGTGACCATTAGAAACAAGTACCCTCTACCTCGTATCGATGACTTGTTTGACTAATTACAGGGGGCCACAGTATTTTCAAAGATTGATTTGAGATCGGGTTACCACCAACTGAAAGTGAAGGATAGCGATATTTCCAAAACAGCTTTTCGGACTCGATATGGGCACTATGAGTTTTTGGTGATGTCTTTTGGATTAACCAATGCTCCAGCAGTTTTTGTGGATTTGATGAATCGGGTATTCCACCCTTTCATTGATTCATTTGTGATTGTATTCATAGACGATGTGTTGGTTTACTCGCGTAGCATGGAGGAACATGAGAAGCATTTGAGACTTGTATTGGAGATTTTGAGAGAGAAGAAATTGTTTGCTAAATTCAGCAAGTGTGAGTTTTGGTTGAATGAAATTGTGTTTTTAGGGCACGTGGTCTCGGGAAATGGGATTTATATTGATCCAAAGAAAGTGGAAGCAATTGTTGAATGGGAAAGTCCTAAGAATGTGACAGAAATTAGGAGTTTCTTAGGATTGGCAGGTTACTATCGCAGATTCATTAAGGGATTTTCAGCAATAGCATTACCACTGACAAAGTTGACTCGTAAAGAAGTGAAGTTTGTATGGGATGAAGAATGTGAGAGGAGTTTTAAAGAATTAAATAATCGGTTGGTTTCAGCCCCTATACTTACTATTCCATGTGGGAATGAGTCTTTTGTGATCTATACAGACGCTTCATTTCAGGGGTTAGGATGTGTTCTTATGCAGAATGGGAAGGTAATAGCATATGCTTCCAGACAATTAAAGACGCATGAACGAAATTACCCTACACATGACTTGGAGCTAGCGGCCATTGTTTTTGCTTTAAAGTTGTGGAGACATTACTTATATGGAGAGACTTGTGAGATATTTACGGATCATCAAAGTTCGAAATACTTGTTTACATAGATAGAACTGAATTTGAGACAGAGGCGTTGGATAGAGCTGATTAAAGACTATGACTGTACTATTCATCATTATCCTGGGAAGGCCAATGTAGTAGCAGATGCTTTGAGTCGAAAATCATCAGGGATGCTTGGTTGCATACAGTGTGCCCGTGTTGGAAATATTCTTGACTTGTCATCGATGGGGATTGAATTGAAGTTTTCAAAAAGTGGAGGATTATTAGCACATGTCACAGTGAGACCTTTATTGGCCGAGCGCATACGAAATTTGCAGACCAGTGATCCATTCCTTGAGAAGAAGAAACAAGATGGATGGTAAAGAGAGTGACTTTGAAATTAAAAATGATGAATCATTGTGTTATAAAAATAGGATTTGTGTACCTAATGATCCAACCTTAAAGAAAGATATATTAGAAGAGGCACATAGTTCTATTTACTCTATGCATCCGGGAGGTACCAAAATGTACAGAGATTTGAAAGAATATTACTGGTGGAACAATATGAAACGTGAGATTGCAGAGTTCGTAGCTAAATGTTTAGTATGCCAGCAAGTGAAAGCAGAGCATCAAAAGCCGGCAGGATTATTGCAGTATTTGCCTATTCCGGAATGGAAGTGGGAGCATATAACGATGGACTTTGTTACAGGATTACCCCGGTCACTAAAGGGGCATGATTCTATTTGGGTGATTGTAGACCGATTGACGAAGTCAGCTCATTTTCTCCCAGTTAAGACCACCTACACTGTTGACAAGTATGCACGTATGTACGTTGATGAGATTATCCGTTTACATGGGGCACCGGTGTCAATTGTATCAGATAGAGATCCAACGTTCACTTCTAAGTTTTGGCCACGTCTCCAGAATGCCATGGGCACAAGTTTGAAGTTCAGCACTGCGTTTCATCCACAAACTGATGGGCAATCAGAAAGGACGATTCAAATATTAGAAGACATGTTACGAGCCTGTGTATTTGACTTCAAAGGTAGTTGGGATGATCATTTTCCATTGATGGAATTCTCGTATAATAATAGTTATCAGTCGACTATTGGTATGGCTCCTTATGAAGCTTTATATGAGAGGAGATGTAGAACACCTTTGTGTTGGGATGAAGTGGGTGAAAGGAAAATTTTGGGTCCTGAATTGATAGATATGACAACTGAAAAGATCAAAATGATTCGAGAACGAATAAAGATAGCACAAAGTAGGTAGAAATTTTATGCAGATAAGAGGAAGCATCCATTGGAATTTCAAAAGGGAGATTTTGTATTCCTGCGTATTTCACCATGGAAAGGTGTTATGAGATTTGGGAAAAAGGGGAAACTAAGTCCAAGATACATTGGACCATTTGAAGTGTTGGAAAGAATTGGGACCCTGGCTTATAGATTAGCTTTACCTCCAGATTTATCTCGGTTACATGATGTGTTTCATGTATCAATGCTTCGTAAGTATTTGGATGATCCATCTCATCAACTGAAAACCCAACCTATTGAACTGAAAGAAGACTTGTCGTACATCGAGGAACCGATGGAAATTCTTGATCGTAAGGAGCAAGTATTGAGGAATAAGGTTATTCCATTAGTTAAAGTTATGTGGATGAGCCATGGAATTAAATAAGCAAGTTGGGAAACGGAGGATAGCATGAAGAAACAGTATCCCCATTTGTTTGGTAAGTGTCATTCGTATTAAATTTCGGGGACGAAATTTTCTTAGGGGGGGAGGTTGTGACAACCCGTATATAATTATGATCAATTGTATTTAAATTATACTTATCTTATGTGATATGAATAATGTGTTATTAGTATATCTAATGTTAAGTGATTATGGTTACTATAATTCTACTTTCATAAATCATGAAATGTCGAATTATTTACGAACACAAGATTTGGCTATTTTCGATAGAAATGTTCTTGTTTAAGACTAGTTTTGACCCTTGTAACATTACAATTGACTTGAGGTGAAAACTACATAGATGTAGATACGTGATTTAGGGTTGTAACAAAACAAACGGTGCATCAAACGGATGTTCGAGTAAGAAGTTAGGTCGAAATTACGAGAAGGGGACGAATCTGTCAATTCCCTTAAGTGGTAAATTGTCTTTTATTAAACCAAATGTTTTAATTTGATTGGATGGATCGGGAGGCAGCCTTGGCCGACTTAAAACTCTCCCTTAACCTTATTTATTCAGCAAATAAGTCTCTAGGTTCAGTTTGAGGTGTTATTAGCTTGAGGAAAGAGAGGTAGAAGTTTAGGAAGGAAAAGTGAGGAGAAAAGGTGTATAAAAATCCGTAGAAATTACGTAAAAAGCCCTGAAGGTAATCCTAATTACAATTCTAGTTATTTATCTTATATTACTGATTTATATGATCTAAATCATCATAGGTTTACGAAAGTTTCAGCCCTTTATATGTATGTATGGTTATATGCAATTTTATGTTAAGTTGAATGTAGAAACCCTTAAAATTGCTTTGTATTGAAACCCCTTGTATTCAAACTTGCATATCTATTTGTGTACTTACTTTAATTGAGAAATTCAAATTGTCAGGGATATTCATTATAACTACACTATCATCCTATATTATTGCAATATCTGTTTCTAAACCATCCTTATTATTATTTTTTTAAATTTTCGAATCGATATTTAAATTCTATAATTTTCTAATCATCCAAGTGAGATCCTCTACATGCATATAGTGAAACATATTCTCCAATATTAATTACAACCCGAATAAAGAAATCTACATGGGAGCCTATAAAAATAAATTAAGAAATAACTTGGAAATCAGAGTAAGCAAGAAAATTCTTACTTTAGAGTGAAGGTGGAAGTTCCTCTTCTTGAATCCATAATTATCCTCCTTCTTTTTGACCATGGTATCTCCTATCTGTGGGTGGGTTTCTAGGGTTTCTTTTGTTATGTAAATGGTGTTTCCCAAACTCTTGTTTAACTAATAAAAACCATTAATCCCTAGTTAGGCCCAAATTCCCATTTTGGACCCCCAAATAGGCCCGAACCCATAACCAAAATAGCCTAAGAACCTCCCAATTGATATACCTATACCCCGGGACCATTTTTAAAGGTCTACGACACCTAAAAGAGTTCATAAACCTCCCAAAACTCGGCCCGATTATTTTTGTCAAACATATACATTTTTTAGTATATTTAGATGATGCGTAACCATAAATTAATTACTATATGATTGTTTTTCTGGGAGTGAACCTATCATGTCCAATAATTATAAAATCAAGAATGAGAGAAAGATGGAGAACTTTTTATCGGGGACAACCTCACACATTAGATAATAATTATTACGAAATTCGGCTTTCACTACGTATAATAAGATGGTGAATGCTGCCTTATTACATTGCCAAGACCATAGGGCATTCCAAAAAATAAAAGGGAGAAGAGACACCACTCCGAGACGTCTAACCATCACGGTAAGGCGAATGAATTAACAGCGAGAGGGCCTAACAATTTCAAAGTCCTCGATCTTCAAAGTCGCATAAGAGATTTAGAGGTTTCGATGATCGGAACAGACAGGGCCCGGGCCAGCGGGTCCAACGACAGAGAAGCCACCAAGGCCAAGGGAAGCAAGGTCAGAGACAATAGGGGCAACAACCAGATAGGCATCAATTTTAGGGAAACTTCTTTATTTATGGTGAGAAGGGACATTTAGCGAGGAAGTGACCTCAGGAAAATCGGGTAGCACAGGAGCAAGAGGGACAACGAGGACACCAGGAAACTCAGGGGGAGTGTCAACCAATGCAGGTCCAGCTAGTGGTCGGAGTTCTATCCTTACTAGCATTACGAACTCCACCTCTGGGACACCAACTGCATTTGCAGCATGGACATGTGTATCACGTCGCACCGAGAGAGGGACTACCACCAACATAGACAAATGATGGTATGATCCAAAATTTTAATCTTGTAAGAAATGTTTAGTTTAGTACTAGTGCGTAGTACTCCATTGCAAATACTACCCCGTTAGTACATTGAGAAGGGTAGACTTCATTTTGTCAAAATGCTTTACGTTGTTTCACCTGTGAGTTGAGGGTCAGGCATCTATAGTGCTTTGTGTGTAGAGGTATAAAGATTGACCTTAAAAAGATTTAGGGTTGCGACAAACCAATTTTCATAAGTATCATCAAAGTATGATAGTATCCTAGGAATAGATTGGTAAGAATATAAAAATGCTTTTGTTGATTTTATGGGAATATTTAAAGTCAATATTCGAATGTAGTGCGACTAGTTGGATAATGTGTTCCATGTGTCATTGCCTCAAGAGGTACTAGATGTAACAACCCCCATTTTCTCACGTAAAGGTTGACTAGGCTCAGTATGTCGAAGATGGGGGCTTATCAATAATTTATACCATTCTTAGAACTGAAGAAATAAAGTTTCTTTTTTTATTGTAAAATCCACAATGGGTAAAAACATCTGAATAAAATTGCTTTCACATGAATAATAAAAATTGTATCATCATACAATGTCCATAATGTAAAGCAAAGTACAAGTGCTATAAATAAACGCTTGGGCTTATGCCCGTATAAATTCTAGTATGAAATAAAATGGGCAAAAGATCAAGTACCACCTATACTAGAATCAATAGAGCAAAATCCACTACGTACAATGCAACTGCAAGTCTGATCCATCGACACTCCTACTATCCCTGTCATTAAGATTACCGGGGGGTGGGGGTGGACATTTATAATTTGGATCATAGCCCGAGGTGTGCAAGAATTCTTCACCAGTTAATATGCAATTTTTTACTAACTCATACTTCACGTTCCCCATCGACGCTCACATGTCATGAGTACCTCACCTCTCATTTAGAAGCATCCCTACTCGTATCCTCAATAAAAATGCCAATTGTAACTGCCATTATTAGTTCAATCATGTAAAGAATAATCCATTCAGCTATGCAATAACTAAGAGTGGGTACTCATGTCTGACACCCCAATGTCTGAATAGATTTCATAATATAAATTTCATAATTTACATAAAATAGGTGCATTTTCTTACGTCTCCCATAACCCTTCTCTTTCTCTTCAGATCATTTAATGATTTAATGCATATTCCTTGTCGTCTACCCCATTAGACTATAAGTTTCATTCTCTTAGATTATCAAATTATTATTCTCATTAATAATTGGGTACACCATTACCCATTCTCTTTAATGTTTGCCTACTTTCTTAGACTACCTAATTATTATTCTTATTAATAATTATCTATTACATTATTCATTATAACTCATATTTGTCCTTAATTATCCACATCATTTTATTAACCCAACTTTATTATCATTAAGAATTGTCAACATCTTTAGACTAAAAGGGCACATTCCCGTATAAGGTACACCACAATGTGTAAATAAATAAATAAATAAATAAATAAATAAATATATATATATATATATATATATATATATATATATATATATATATATATATATATATATATATATATATATATATATATTATATATGCGATACACAAAGGAATCTACCGTGGGTGTCTCGTTCGTGCTCTATCGACAAGTCCGAAGGAATCTCTTATCCTAAGCAGACATCACAAAACACACACAAGTTGTGGGTGATCCATATGCAGGGTACCTGTTCAGCGCCCATACCAAGCGGTGACACAGGTTGGGTCAGCGTCAACACCTACTCTCCTCATAGATGGCACCTTCGCGTAGTACCTATATGACCTACACAATTGCTAAGCCCACCTGTGCCGACGTGTGGTACCCAGTCTGAACGCACGAACGCCCGAGCCGATAGGACGGTCCACGAACATTGGTATGTCCACACAAAATAATATGATACATATTATATCCAATATGTATAAATAGTTACTCTATAACTACTTTAATACAAGAAAATCTCTATCCATATAAATTACATCTGATGACTACTTCTGATTAAATATTAAGTCTGATAAAATTGTTTTTGAACTTAAATCACACTTGCTTCATAATTTATTACTTTTTTAAAGGTATTGGTACAACTATTCCCAACTAACCTTTCAAAAAATACTATAGGCATAGTTATTACCAAAATAACCTTCCCAAAACAATATAGGTATAGTTATTCCCAAACTAACCTTACAAAATATTATAGGTATAGTTATTCCCAAACTAACCATACCAAGCATTATAGGTATAGTTATCCCCAAGTACTCTTACCCATACATTTAATAATATTAGTAGGTTGTCCTCTTGACTCAATCTTTAATCCTTTCAGATTATTAATAATTATTCACTTCTAGATACCTTTTCAATAAGGTTTATATGTACATATATAAGGAGTTAACTAACGTAGAAGAAAGGTTATATGTACATATATAAGGAATCCTCTAATATGGTTAAGTAGTATCACCCAACTATAACACACAGACTCACACATTCGGTTCGTATCTTCACCCTTCATAATTCACTACACGAAATCCCACTATTTGGCCAAACACTCTTTAATAAATTTGATATTTTTTAATTTATTATATATATAATAAATTAAACCGACTATCACTTGCCTATGTCCCGTGGCACCAGGCCTTAATGCTTGAGTCTATTTCCCCGACTCTAAATTTTATTAATTTCACCTCAATTAAGTTATTAAAAATGATGTCACTCAACTAAAATGACTTGACTCACTCATTTGGTCCATATCCTAACCTTTTTGAATTTATCTAAAAAATTCCCACAAATGAATTTTGACACACTTCTCACATTTAATATTCATTAATGCCCAATTCTCAATATCCTACGTATAACCTCCCTTTAACATTTTCACTGATTTAATTCATAAAGATCCCCACAAGAAGAACAATCAAAACTACACAAAAAAAGAAGGGCGGTAGTGTGAAAAATTCTACCCCATCGTTCGAATGATATCCTTAGTCGTTTGAACGAGTTCCACTATCGTTCGAACGAGACCCCGTGTTGTTTATTCTTTATTTTGCCTTTTGTCATCCTAGTTTTTCCAAACTTAAACCCATAATTTACTTCTACAAATCTCCCAACGGTTTAACCCTTTTCTAAAAATTTCTAATTTCACAATTATCATATAATAATATCGATTTATCACACTGTGATATTAAATACCAAGATTTGATTTCAACTTCTAACATTAATAACCACGATTTCCATTTTGTATACATATTCACATTTTTAATTCATAATACGACATAAATTTTATCATCCCAATAGTACACATCGAAGTGGATTTTCACAATTTCTTCTTAATTTACTCCATTAACTTTCAGATTTGTTGAGAGATTCCTATAACATGTCTTCCAAATAATTCTCAATTTAAATCACATGTATACAGATTCGATACAAAGGGTTATGGATCTAGGCATTGATCTTGTATAAATCATCAAATTTTACACTATCTTAAAGATATCTAATTATGCAGTCTCAAAACATGATTCAACTTTACATCTAAACATGGAGTTAACATATATATAAGAATAGCAGAAATTTAATAAGAATTGAAAGAGAATCCTTTCCTGAGATTGTGTAGAGAAGCCTCTTTTCCTCCTCCTAGGGTGTTCTTCCTCCTCTTAGGCCTTTGTTCATCTCTTTCTTGAAGTGGGGATGCTAGGGTTAGGTTATGATTAGTAGTGGGGAGTTATTTCTCTTCCTCCTAATCTTATATTTTACCCCATTCCTGAGTTGGACTTTAGTCCCCCTAATGCATAATCTAATTAGCCCGATAATTACCCAACTCATATATATATAACCAATGACAATTCCTAAGGGTCTAAAATGCCCAAATGAGCATGTAATATCTCTCAAAGTGTGTTCCAAATTTTTTTATCCCAAAAATATATTTAATTGTGAAGTGACACACCCCAATACTTTTTATTCAAAAAAATAAAATTCCTTTTGATTTATTACAAATCATTAAAGACCAACTCTAAAGTTTATAGATAATAGCGAGTTTAGATACTCACAAACTTGATTTATTTAATTTTATCGAATTAAATAATCCCTATTAAATTTTATTTTATTCCAAAAATATATGGGGTATTACATTCTGCTCCCCCCCCCCCCCCCCCAGCGGAATTTTATCCTCGGAATTCATGGTAGCATAAAGTCATATTTTATTTTGCACCCTTAAATTACGTTTATACCCAATTAGTCCATACTCATATCCTATGAGATAAATGAAAAGGCTCATCTATGCCTATCATAACATAACTAGGCTGCCCATATATTTCACATTGCATACATGAACACACACGTACCATTAACAAATATGAATGATACATATGCATCTAATATGTACCATTAATACCAAGCATATGCTTACAACAAGTATACCACCACATACGTACATAAAAATAATCATCCTAGTATCTGAATTCCCTCAACTGCCGACCTTAGCCGACTTTTTGTGCATGGGACGTTTCGCAAGTTAAATCAAAACAATGAACCCTCCCGATGCATACCTCACAGCTTAGTCAGTTATCGAGGTCTATCGTCCCAAGACAAAGAAAAATAAAAATAACCATTTATGCTAATAATATATATTTCAATATTTTATATTTTTCTAATCAACCACTTATCTCGTTATAAGAGTTATACCAAACTCCTTTAGAGCCAACTGCTCTACCATCCCTGATATCATAATTACCACAATATAAGTAGGACATTCTTTGCCCGTATTTATTCTATAAAGCAATTAGTCATTTATAAGTATCTAAAGTCATACCCATTCTAATCAGGTCTACCATTACCACTTCAATGACAACGTCACTATAAAAACATTATACATGATCATATACAATCTCAATAATCGAAGCGATCACCAACATTACTTCTACTTTTTTCCTATACTCGCTCAGGCAATACTTTCCCAAATTATACCATCATGTTATATCGAAAACGATTTTCCCCCGCACAAAAGACCTTTGATCCCACCTGAGCATTTTCCGATTTATTCTATATATTTGAGTTTATTCACGCGTATATACCTCCTTAAGTTATTTAAAATTTTAAGATCAGACTCAAATGTTGCTTCCCTAAGCGTACTCAACTTTCTAAAGGTCCTTGCACGACCTAATTTCCCATTGACATTTATTTTTTTAAAACTAAGCTCACCCATAAAATTTTCTCACAATAATCCTCACGACTGCGATGAAAACCAATTTCTAACCAATATTGTCTTCTAGACATGACCACAACTCATAGTATTCCACATAAAATTAACATATTCCAAGTAAATATAAATCCATTCCCGGGAAAATAACTCAACCATGAGCCTCCCAGTATACCTTTCTAGGTATTTATGTACTCACGAAATAATGTTACTCCTCACCCACGGCGAGTCGATGTAAAGCATCCTCCCAAATGAAAAGTCTATCCTTTCCAATGAATTAACAAAACCCAAGTGAAGACTATGTCCCAATAAAAAAAAAACACACCCCACATATTCCAAAGAAGGAAAATACCCTATTTACCACCCTAACTATGATTAGTATCTTTCACTACAAATAATTTCATTTATAATCCGATGCCCATCTAGTTGTAGGTCATAGTTTACACGAACTAACATCTTCATACGCATTAGTGTACATTACCATATCATCAAAATTTCTAAATATCTTTCCTTAAATTATTAGGCACCAGATTTCCCAGCTTCTCGTAATTCTAACACGTGACCCATACGAAGGTCTATATGGCTCTCTCTTCAACACTAACCCTTTGCCTGAACGGGTAGTAACCAATCGAAGAGAATACACTTATTCCAAATCATAGGGCTCTACATCAATGGGCGCAATGAAGAATGCGACAAGCTCAGACACAGATACTAAGGACACTAGAACTGTGCTCTGATACCAACTCTAACAACTCTCATTTTCTCATGTAAAGGCTGTCCAGGCTCAGTACGCCGAAGAAGGGGCTTATCAATAATTTATACCAGCCTTAGCACTAAAGAAATACAAGTTTCTTTATTTTATATTAAAATCCACAATGTGTAGAAACATCTGAATAAAATTACTTTTTGATAATGTTGATAAAGTTCAAACCTTTGAATGGGGGATCACTTTTTATTCACATTTAAATCCATATGTATTACCTAGGTTTGGTGCATGTAGCCTAGCCCTCTAAACACTTAGCCAGACATGGAAAATTTAACCCTACACTTGAATTCTACGTTGCATGTAGACAAAATGAAACAATAATAAAAGTGCGGGAATTTAAGGTTACCAAGATTGAAGAGTATAAACATGGAAGAAGAAATCAAAGCTTGAATAAGAACTGTAAAAGCTATTGAATTGAAGGTGCAAAGCTTGTAAATTATTCTCTTAGATGTTCCTCCCTGATTAGGAGCTTTACAATGAATGAAATATGAATTAAAAGAACCCTAATGCCTAAATATATAGGTTAGAAGTCGTTTAGAAGAGTCCCCAAAACATAAAATTCTTTTGGCTAAACGATAAGGACAAAATAAAAATCCCACTACTATAAATTTGTAACGGTTTCAAAGCGTCACTAATATTTATCACGGTTCAGGAGCGTGACTAAAGGCGAACCGATTCTCCTTTACCCGAACTGATTCTCCTTTCTCCCTTCCTTACTTTTACCTCATTAATTCTTCTCATCTTCGAATGCGCAAAACTTCATCACCGTAAGTCGGATTGAGGTAAAATTTTTTCCAGTAATCTTGTGACTTCAAGATCTTAAACTTTCCAGTTGGCCCCACCTTCGGAATAAGGCTAAAAAATTACGAAAATACCCTTTAACATCCCATTTCTTGGTTTCTTTCACTATTTTAAGTTCTCTCTTGTATCATCTTTCATGAAATACTTGTAAAACATATAAAAAGATACAAAAACATGACATACTTGCCAAAAAGGGTTAGTAGCATGAATATGAGATAAATTCAGTCTATTTACACCGTACGGGACAATAAAAAGACTTAAATTAAATTGATAAATATGGAGCATTTTTGACTAATCAAATCCCTCTAACTTAGAACGTTGCACATCCCGAGCAATGTAAAAGCGTAAGAGTATGAGTTAAAGACCCTTCAAAAACTTTATTAGGATAAACTACCTTTTTTGCGGGCAAGGAATTGAATTTAGCGTATGCAACAAATCGTTATACCCCTGGGTTACCCTAGTAGGACGAGTGGTGTCTCATAAGGGTTTGTAGTGAATATGCCCACAAAATTAGTTTTTCACTCAAAGAAAAATCCAAATAATTAAAAATTGTACAATTTAAACTCCTTAAAAATAGTCACCGTAAATTTATATTCACAAGTCTCAATTGGTAGTGTGTGAGTGTGCGAAGCTAAAAATTAAACCGTTAATTTCCACTAATTAATCATTACGTTATTTTTCAAAAATTCATTTTGATTCAATTCTCACGGATACACTCACAAACTAATCACTAGGATTGTGGCTAATTCTCTCGGTACGCGTGATTTAAAAGAGTAAATATAAAATACACAATTTTATGCACACAAATTTGAAAGACAAATTTTTTATGGTGAAAAGATATCTTCATCGGAATATGATTACTGAAAAATAGGAAACATCATGTCTTATTCACACCAATTAATCTCTCTTATTATGTTTTCGTATCTTAGCTCTCCACACGACTCAGTTAGGACTTTTTTGGGTTATAAGGTGCATTGGGTAAAAGGAGAATGGTTGAGAATTTTGGAGTTGGAAAATTGTGCTTACTATGTCCTTTGTCACTTTTTCGGACTTTTTCTCACTTTCTTTTTCTTTTCTATTTTTTTTTGGCACATTTTTCTTTTCTTTTTATTTTTGTTGTGCAATTTTCTCTTTTTTTTTTCTTTTTTTCTTGCCCCTTTTTATGCACTTTTTGGACTTGCTTGATGAATTTGTGTTTTCACAACTCCGGGCTAATTGGGTTTTTTGAGTTATTAAATGAAATCGAAAAAATTTTCTTAGGCTCAAAATGGGTAGCAGAGGATAATTTTTCATCATTTTTTATGGCTAATATTTCTGGGTAAATAAACAAGGGACTACTTCATTGTCCAAATTATTCATTATTTTACCATATGCGTCCTGAGAATAATTTAATTTAGAGATATTTTTAGCACGTATTCAAGACAATATCTCGTTCGTTTCCCATAACCGATCAAAATAAAGCAATTGAGATCCTCAACGACTTATTTTAAATGGTGAATTGAACTTTGAGTTAACCATTAACTCGGATTGATTTGAAAACTCGCAACGATTAATAGGCTTGAAATTTCACCGGGTTTATTAATCTCCAACTTATTCACACAATCGTCAATTTTCGCTCAATTTTCATCTTTGGTCAATTTCGGCTTAGTGCATTTGATTTTTGACAATATGAGACTTCAAACAAAGTTTTGTGACATTTCGAAGCTTTTACATTACAATTTTGATTTATTTTGAAGATTTATTTTTTGGCTTTTTAAAAAAATTTCAATATTTTTTTTGGAAATTTTCTAATTTCTTTGGGCATTTTATTTTTTTTTAAAATTTTTAAAAGACTCATTTGTTGCCCCCTCCCCCTAAACTTAGACTTTTGCATTGTCCTCAATCAAAAATGACTAAAAGCTAAAGGAGAAAAAATAATAAGTGCGACAAATAAAACAAGCAAATATTTGAAATGCAAAAAGACACTATATAACTCCAACACACAACTCAAAAATAAAATATAAAAAATAAAAAAAATCACCCATTCACGTCAAGGATGCGACGACCTCTCTCCCTCCACTAAAAACTTACACAATCCCCTATATAGGGTCCGATTCTCTCCTCGTATCCCCCGTCCTCACATCGTACACCGATAGTCGAAACAAGTTGGGACCAACCCCATAGATAAGGGGGACACCTTGAGGCTCGTGATAACTGGAGTGAATGAGATCCTCGTAGTGCCCAATTGAACTGCATCATACTTGTCCCGACTTGGAGAGAACATCTTGGTCAAAATAGGAGGGGCATGCTAAACCTAGATCTCTCATAGCTTCGGGAATGCATGGGTCGGGATTTAAATCAGCCGAGACTCGAGTCCTCTCCTCAGTCGCATCCGAGGACTCAAGCGTGATAGGTGGATGGTCACAAAGAAGGAATTCATCTATCTTATATTTCCATTCACTCTCTTCTAAGTGACTAAATGAATCCAATAGAGATTGGACTTCAAAAGTGAGGCTCACATCCACCAGCCTAAATTCTCTCTCAAATTCCTTTAGGCTCATATCTACCAAAACTCTCTCTGGCTCGGAATCCGAATATTCTCTCACACTCTCATCTAAACTCTCTCTCCCCTTCACTCCTACACGCTCTCTCTCACTCTCAATACCGTGAAAAACTGTTACTAAAGCCATTTATTAAAAATAAAGTATTTAAGTAACTCCGAGCTATTTTTTGAGGAAACTCTTTTCTTGAAAAAAACAAAACTATTTGAACACAAGATGTGTTTAACAAAACAGTATGTACGAGATCTATTCAAGATTTGAATAACATGTTTATAAGGTAGTTTAAACAAGCTTTAAACTCAGCACAACCAAGAATGATATGAGGAGATATAGAAAGATTAAGTTCACGATTTTTTACGTGGTAAAACCTCACTAATTGAGGAAACATCCACGACTCCCTCTACGGAGTAAAATGAAAAAAATCCACTAAAACAAATTTATGAGTTACAAACTATTTAACTAACATGCATACAACTCAGACCTATATAAGTTTAGGAATGTACCCTTTGGTGTCCTTATAACTTCTCTGGAGTTTTGATTGTAGATGTTGTTCTCCCAGTTTGTTAACTTCTGATTTGTTCCAGCACTTTACGTCGACTTTTGTTCACAAGATCTTATTACCGACACTTTTCGTGTTGTAGTGTGAAAGTGTTTGTGGAGGTGCTCTCTAACAAATGCATGCACTCACTCACACTTATCAAGTACAAACAGTCCTAGCAAATTACATATAAGGCTATATGCAGTGATTTTTCTTTTTCTCTCTTCTCACAAAACTTTGAACCTGTTTGACCTTTAAATCAATCCCAGAATCCACGGATATCTTGCTTAGAAGACAGTCAAGATCTTAATCAATCTCAGAGTTTTGAAAAGATTTTTGAGATTGAAAACCTCCAAGTGTGATTCCAAACTAGGTCAAAGGTTTAGTTTTAAGAGAACTAGAAACAGAAAACATTTATTGTTGATTTAGAGATAAAAACAATTTTCAGAATAGAATCAACAATATATTTCTCCAGATCAGAAATAAACTATGCAAATCTAAGTGTGATGTAACATGCAGAACATAGATCTGAAATTTCTATAAAGAAGAAAATAGATATAAGTAAACAGTTTAAGTTGGAAACAAGATCTAACGAACAAGAGGTTACAGCAACACAAATATCTCTCAAAAACTCAAGAACACTCAGGGTAGTGTTTTGGATATGTAGGAGTTTTTTGTGGAGTGTTTGGTTTGAAAGAGGATTGACGAACAGGGGTTAGGGTTAGGGGTTCTAACTCTCTCTCTCTTTCTTTATGGTTTCTCTCTTCTCTCTCTTCTCTCTCTCTCTCTCTCTCTCTCTCTCTACTCTCTCTTTTTTATTCTCAGGAATGAATTAGCCAAAAGTCTTGGACGACTGAGAGGGGGATCCATTTTATAGGACGAAGAGAAGGATCAAGAAGCAGGTTAAAAAATAAGGGTCAAGATTGAGTCAATCTGGTTAGACTTAAATCCAAGGGCTCACAGAAAGCGGTGGTTAAAAGTCACCTGATTGGTTCAGGCGGGATACACAGGGATTACCAAAGAAAGCATGCAAGACGTTGATAAGGTTTGATCCAACGGTTGTAAAGATACGCGATTATATACTCAGTGAAGAAACACAAATCCCACCAATCAGCAAGCAACAGGTGTTGACCAATAAATCGATATAAAACGCGCGTCATAAATTAATTACAACCAAACCCTAAAGTCTCTGCCGCTTTTGGTTTCTACCCAAACCAACTTTGAGCCAATAAACCCATTAATCAATAATTAGAGATTGAACCCACAAACTTCTAAAATCAAGTTTTAATTAATAAAACCTTTATTAAAAAATGTTTATAAAATCCCAAAAAAATATTTAAAAATCAAATTTAGGGATTTAAACATAATCAACATATGTACACACATAAATATGCAATGTGACATGTACATGATGCATTCTATTGTGTGTGAGTGTTGGTAATTAGATCTAGATCACAACAAGATATATGAATGAAATCGCAAACCAATCTCTGAGGTTCTTTGGTTTCTAGGATGGACATAATTTTTGTCATAATTTCCAAACTAGATGAGCACTTATACAATATAGACTCAAGTGAGTCAAGAGTACAAGGGCTTCAATCTCCCCCTTTGGAAATATGCGACAAAATCTCCTTTGAGTCAACTAGGACTCATAGGGCGACAAAACATAAGAAAAACCTATTCCTATAAAGAATCTATCTACCCAAATACTAGAAAACAAAAGTACATAACTCAACTATTTACAATTGAATACCCTATTACATCAGTTGAGAAAAGCTATACAAAAACATGCAATGAATCACTAAGATCAAGCAGTTTAGCATATATACAAATATTCATAACGACTCAAATTTCTCCCCCATTTTGTCTCAAATGGACAAAGGGAAAAACTTGGATAATCAGCAAAGGTATTACTCAACACAAACCATACCAATAGATTTACGCAAGGAAATGAATCTATTATAATCTAGAGGTTTGGTGAACATATTTGCGAGTTGCAAATCAGTAGGAATATAATTGATTTCTAATTCCTTAGTTTCAACCAATTCGCGTATAAAATGATGTCTTATTTTTATGTGCTTTGTTCGCGAGTGTTGAACATGATTTTTAGAAATATTAATCGCACTTTGATTATCACAGTAGAGATGCAATTGGTTTTCTTGAATACCATAATCACTTAGCATTTGTTTAAGCCACAGTAATTGAGCACAACAGTTGCCAGGGGCTATGTATTCAGAATCGGCTGTCGAGAGTGATGTGCAGTTTTGTTTCTTACTACTCCATCCTAGCAAGTTATTACCTATATAATAACATGCTCCTGATGTGCTTTTACTATCATCAGTACACCCAGCCAAGTCAACATCAGTGTACCCAATTATAGTGCTTGGTGTGTCATTAGTGTACCAAAGTTCTAGATTCAGAGTGCCTTTTACATATTTAATGATACATTTAACAGCATTCAAATTGCTCTCTTTAGGGTTATTTTGATAACGAGCACATATACACACATCATACATAATACCAGGACGCGAGGCAGTAAGATATAGTAAGGTTCCTATCATACTACGATATAGAGTAGGATCTACGGATTTTCCATTTTCATCTTTAGAAAGTTTTAACGTAGTACTTATGGACGTTCTAGCATCTCTAGCACTCTCGAGGCCAAATTTATTTACTATATCTAAAGCATACTTAGATTGCGATACAAATAATCCTTCTGAATGTTGTTTGACTTGAAGGCCTAAGAAGAATTGTAACTCCCCCATAAGGGACATTTGAAATTCCTTATGCATAGTTTCAGAGAAGGATTTTATTTTTGAGGGAGAAGTTGATCCAAAGATAATATCGTCAACATAAACTTGAGCAATAATGATGTGTTTGTCAAAATGTTTGACAAAAAGAGTTTGATCATTTCCACATCTTTTGAAACCTTTATCTAAGAGGAAACTGGAAAGACACTCATACCAAGCTCTAGGTTCTTGTTTAAGTCCATACAAAGCCTTTTTAAGACGAAATACATGATTTGGATATTGAGGGTCAATGAACCCTTTAGGTTGTTCTACATAGGTCTCTTCAGTCTATATTCCATTAAGGAATGCAGATTTAACATCCATTTGATAAAGTGTAAAATGCATGTGGCAAGCTATAGCAAAGAGCAGACAAACATACTCTAAACAAGTAACAAGAGCAAAAGTCTCATTAAAATCTATTCCTTCAATTTGAGAGTATCCTTGAGCAACTAATCTAGCTTTATTTCTAATTATTATCCCATTTTCATCAGTCTTATTTTTGAAAATCCAACGTGTGCCAATAACCTTTTTTGTGATCAGGACGAGGAACAAGATACCAAACATCATGAATGACAAATTGAAGAAGTTCTTCATGCATAGCATAAATCCAGTGAGAGTCATTCAATGCCTCATTTACATTCTTTGGTTCCACAAGGGAAACAAAACATGAATAATGTGCATAATTTCTTAGTTGGGATCTTGTACGCACTAGCTCACTAGGGTTACCAACTACGTTATTTATGGGATGATCTTTAGAAACCCAGTTAGGTACTTCAGGTATCTCAATTGGTAATGAATTATCTATTTCAGAAGAGTCATTTTCTAAAATGTTTGTAGATTCTTCCTCACTAGTAGATTCACCAGTCTTGTTCTCTACAATAGTGTCACTTACAATTACATTTATGGATTCCATCAAGGTTTTAGTGCGAAGATTATACACTCGATTGGCTCTACTATTAGGCGAGTATCCTAGAAATATAGATTTATCTCCCCTACTCTCAAATTTGGATAGGTGTTCCCTATCTTTGCATACATAACAAGTACTTCCAAAAGTTCTAAGGTACTTAAGATTAGGCTTTTTATTGTACCAAAGTTCGTAAGGAGTTTATTTGGAATTCTTTCTAAGATAGACCCTATTTATGATGTGGCATGCAGTATGAATAGATTCTACCCCAAAGTATTTAGGTAAATTCTTGGCATGTAACATAACTCGTGCCATCTCTTGAAGAGTACGATTCTTTCTCTCAGCAATTCCATTTTGTTGAGGAGTCTTAGGAGCACTGAATTCATGTTTGTAACCATTATAGTCACAGTATTCAATAATACCAGTGTCTTTGAATTCACCACCTCTATCACTACGAATTCTATTTACTTGAGTGTCCTTTTCATTTTCAATCCGAAGAAGAATTTTTAGGAAAGTTTGAAAAGTGTCGGACTTTTGTTTTAAAAAGGCTACCCAAGTAAATCTGGTGAAGTCATCAACCATAACTAGAATATAACTTTGTCCACAGAGACTAACAGTTTGGGAGGGACCCATTAGGTCCATATGGATAATCTCCAAGGGATTAGAGGTAAGAATACCATTAACTTTCTTATGAGGTGCCTTAACAATTTTACCTTCCTGACAAGGACCACAGACAATATTAGGAATGGGTTTGATTTTAGTAACTCCTCTAACTATTTCCTGAGAGGTCAGTCTACTAAGATTATCGTAATTTATATGACCCATTATGTTATTCCATATCTCGTTGTCATCCATTCTGGCAACATTATAGATTTCAGAATTGTTCATGACAGTATAACAATTGTCAGGGGTTCTGAATCCTGTAATTATGCATTCACCTTTATCATTTAAAATTTTGCAATTGTTCTTTGAAAAGGTAACAGTATGATCTGAGTCACAAAATTGCGAAATGCTAAGTAGATTTTCCTTAAGACCTTTAACTAGAAGGACATTTTCAAGAACAGGAAGTCCATCTTCTTGGAGAGTTCCTTTGCCTATGATTTGAGATGAAACTCCATCACCAAAAATGACTTTACCACCAGCAAAGCTGGTTTTGTTTAAAAGTTTAGTTTCATCCCCAGTCATGTGCTTAGAACATCCAGAGTCTAAATACCAACCGGATGATGTGTGTTGAGATTTTAGAGCAGTAACAACTATGTTACACTTCATCTGAGGTAATAGATCATCTTTTCTAACCCAAATTGCTCTAGTTTTTATTTTGCGCTTGTTAGCTCTCAATTGATAAAATTTGCGAGCATTGGATTTTTGCTGAAAAATGTTTTGCGCATGATTTTGAATTTTATGAAAGACTTGAGCATTTGGTTTAGGAAAGTGCTTAGGATTCCTTCTAGGAAATGTTCTTTTAGGTTTGGTCTTTCTCTTTCTATAATTAGAGTTTTTATCTGGTTGTCTAGGAAGTATATAATTGTTGCGGCTCCTTCTAGAATAGTTAAAGTTCTGATAGATATGAGGATTATAGACAGGTTTAACTAGTCTCCTAGCATAGCAACCATCAAAAGAGTGACCGTATATGTCGCAGTAGGAGCAGTAAAGATTGCTCAAAATTGGGGTCTCCTTAGGAAAGTTTCTAAACAAAGGTTTTGAGGAATTTTGAGGTTGAACTCTATTCCTAGGTAGTACAGGTTTGAATGTAGATTCACTATTTCTAATAAAGGGGCAGACGTATTTAGCCTTAGGTGAACTTTCATGTTTAGAGCAAATTGATTCCCCAATGTTAAAATTTTGTTGTTTTGAATCAAACTCAGTTTTTAGAGAATGAAAGTTTGGGCATGTTTCAATAGGCCTTTTGCCTCCTGACACAAACTTGATAGGTTCAAAAGATTTTGTTTGTGTCTTCAAGTTGGGGCAAAACCCTATTCCAGTTTGATCATCAGAATTAGTTTTTGATTCAGCAACAAATTCATCAAAACAGTTTGAATTATTTTCAAATTTTATAAATTTTTTGAAAACAATTGTTGTCTTTTCTTTAGTTTGTTCCAATTCTAACAATGCCCCTTTGTACTTTTTCTCCAGAATTTCATTTGTTTCAATCAAATTTCTGAGTTTTTCATCAAACATTTTAATTTCACTTTCATGAGTTAAACATTGGGTAGTATACTCTTCAGCATTCAATTTGACCATCAGGTTTAGATCTTCCAGTTTTTTGGTGAGATCTTTCACAATTTTTTCTAGTCTAGTGATTTTCTTGAGAGTTTTAGAATAAAGTGTGTGAATGTCTGGGAGGTCTTCATTGTCCGAGTCACTAAGTGTAGTGTGTGAAGTGACCCCTAAGGATTCATTCTTTGAACTCACACACCCATTGACATCGTCATTATCGCTTTCCCATTGACTCACACACCCCGAAGAAGAGACACTAATATTCTCAGTAATCAAAGCATCTAAACCAGTAATAGCAATATTCGAACCATCAGACATAGAATTATTAGATTCTTCCTCACTAACAAGCACAAGCATATCATCATTATAGACAATCTTGGCAAAGAAAGACATGCAAGGGTAAAAAACATCATTTTACTCAGGTTCCTCATTTTCAGAGTCACCTGAATCATCCCATGTTTTGCAAATGTTGGCTCTAGTGTGTTTGTTTTGAGTATTCAAGTTAACTCTACAGTCTTGTGCAATGTGTCCCAGTTTGCCACATCTATAGCATTCAGTCTTCTTAAGGTCTCTATTAGGTCTAATGTGAGAGTCCTTGTGATTTTTGTCATTGCTTTTCTCATGAGGTCTGTGATTAGAGGGAGTTGGATAATTTGACTTGCCTTATTTATTTGCCATTTTGTTTCTAAACTTAATGATTTTCTTAAACTGTTTTGACATTATGGTAGTCTGATTGTCCAAACTCTCTATATCGCATTCCTCATCAGATTCATCATTGGAAGTATTAAACTCATGCTTAATCAATTTAGAAGAGAAGCTTAGATTGGAACTAGTCTATTTTCTATGGGACTGGGTCAGTTGTTTCTTAAATTCCAGTTCCATTTCCACAGTTCTTAATTTACTACTAAGTAGTTCACGAGTGAGATTAATATCACACATTTCCTCAATAGCATATCTTTTGTTATCAAATTTATGTGGTAATGATCTCAGAATTTTAGATACAATTTCTTGTCTATCATAAGTTATCCCATTAGCATGAAGTTTGGTCACATTATCAGTCAGGTTCATATAGAAGTCATCAAATGACTCAGTCTCAGACATAATTAGGGAATTATACTGTTGAATGAGCATTTGAGTTTTAGCAGCCTTAACTCTAGTGTCACCTTCATGAGCAGTAACTAAAGTGTCCCAAGCTTCCTTAGAAGTGGTACAGGATGAGATTCTTTTGAACTCATGTTCATTTATAGACATAAATAAGGCATTCTTTCCTTTGTTATTATTTCGAGAAACTTGTTTCTCTTCTTGAGTGAACTCGCTTAATACATTCTTAACCCTCTAATTACTTCCTTCAGTGGTTGGTTTTGTAGGAAAAGTGTAGCCATTTTCAACAATGTCTAAAACATCATCTCCCAGAGTTCCTTGAATGAAAGCAATCATTCTTACTTTCCAGTAAGCAAAATTGGTTCCATCAAAGGTTGGATGTCTGGTCAAGTTACCAAATCTTTCATTTTTCTCGTCCATATTTAATTTTCAGAAAACAATTTCAGAAACACAGGATCTCTTTAAAAGAAGTTTACCAAGCTCTGATACCAATTGAAAATATGTTACTAAAGTCGTTTATTAAAAATAAACGATTTAAGTAACTCCGAGCTGTTTTTTGAGGAAACTCTTTTCTTGAAAAAACAAAACTATTTGAACACAAGATGTGTTTAACAAAACAGAATGTACGAGATCTATTCAAGATTTGAATAACAGGTTTATAAGGTAGTTTAAACAAGCTTTAAACTCAGCACAACCAAGAATGAGATGAGGAGATGTATAAAGATTAAGTTCACGATTTTTTACGTGGTAAAACCTCACCAATTAAGGAAACATCCACGACTCCCTTTACGGAGTAAAATGAAAAAAATCCACTAAAACAAATTTATGAGTTACAAACTATTTAACTAACATGCATACAACTCAGACCTATATAAGTTTAGGAATGTACCCTCTGGTGTCCTTATAACTTCTCTGCAGTTCTGATTGTAGATGTTGTTCTCCAAGTTTGTTAACTTCTGATTTGTTCCAGCACTTTACGTTGACTTTTGTTCACAAGATCTTATTACCGACACTTTTTGTGTTGTAGTGTGAAAGTGTTTGTGGAGGTGCTCTCTAACACATGCATGCACTCACTCACACTTATCAAGTAAAAATAGTCCTAGCAAATTACATATAAGGCTATATGCAGTGATTTTTCTTTTTCTCTCTTCTCACAAAACTTTGAACCTGTTTGACCTTTAAATCAATCCCAGAATCCACGGATATCTTGCTTAGAAGACAGTCAAGATCTTAATCAATCTCAGAGTTTTGAAAAGATTTTTGAGATTGAAAACCTCCAAGTGTGATTCCAAACTAGGTCAAAGGTTTAGTTTTAAGAGAACTAGAAACATAAAACATTTATTGTTGATTTAGAGATAAAAACAATTTTTAGAAAAGAATCAACAATATATTTCTCAAGATGAGAAATAAACTATGTAAATCTGAGTGTGATGTAACATGCAGAACATAGATCTGAAATTTCTATGAAGAAGAAAATATATCTAAGTAAACAGTTTAAGTTGGAAACAAGATCTAACGGACAAGAGGTTACAGCAACACAAATATCTCTCAAAAACTCAAGAACACTCAGGGTCGTGTTTTGGATATGTAGGAGTTTTTTGTGGAGTGTTTGGTTTGAAAGAGGATTGACGAACAGGGGTTAGGGTTAGGGTTTCTAACTCTCTCTTTCTTTCTTTCTGGTTTGTCTCTTCTCTCTCTCTATACTCTCTCTTTTTTATTCTCAGGAATGAATTAGCCAAAAGTCTTGGACGACTGAGAGGGGGATCCTTTTTATAGGACGAAGAGAAGGATCGAGAAGCAGGTTCAAAAACAAGGGTAAGGATTGAGTCAATCTGGTTTGACTTAAATCCAAGGGCTCACAGAAAGCGGTGGTTAAAAGTCACCTGATTGGTTCAGGAGGGATACACAGGGATTACCAAAGAAAGTATGGAAGATGTTTATAAGGTTTGATCCAACGGTTGTAAAGATACGCGATTGTATACTCTGTGAAGAAACACAAATCCCACCAATCAGCAAGCAATAGGTGTTAACCAATAAATCGATATAAAACGCGCGTCATAAATTAATTACAACCAAATCCTGAAGTCTCTGCCGCTTTTGGTTTCTACCCAAACCAACTTTGAGCCAATAAACCCATTAATCAATAATTAGAGATTGAACCCACAAACTTCTAAAATCAAGTTTTAATTAATAAAACATTTATTAAAAAATGTTTATAAAATCCCAAAAAAATATTTAAAAATCAAATTTAGGGATTTAAACATAATCAACATATGTACACACAAAAATATGCAATGTGACATGTACATGATGCATTCTACTCTATGTGAGTGTTGGTAATTAGATCTAGATCACAACAAGATATATGAATTAAATAGCAAACCAATCTCTGAGGTTCTTTGGTTTCTAGGATGGACATAATTTTGTCACAATTTCCAAACTAGATGAGCACTTATACAATATAGACTCAAGTGAGTCAAGAGTATAAGGGCTTCATAGAGGTCACTAAACACGCCTCCCCCACCTCTCGATCAATGTCAGTGTACGTCCCGTCACTCTCGCTACTCGATATAAGGCACGCTCCTAAGGCATCCCCACTGATATTTCCCTCTATGTGCTCCTCTACTATCTCCTCGATAAGATCTACCGCGTGAAAATCGTCCTCCTCACCCACTTTCTTGGTGATATTGAAGATATTCGTCTCAAGGCTCATGTTCCCGAATGTGAGTTGCATTTTCCCATTAGCGATAAATTAAGAGAAAGCAAACTTAAGTGGTATGGACATGTATTGCATAGACCAGTAGATGCACCTATAAAAGAGACGAAGATTATTAGAAATAGAGGGTAAAAGAGAAAATAGCCGCCCTAAGCTATCGTGGGAGGAAATTATTAGGAGAGATCTTAAGGAATTAAACTTGAATGATAATATTGCATATAATAGATTAGAATGGAAAAGGGCAATCCTTGTGGCCGACCCCATATGATGGTATTAAGGCAAGGAAGATGATGACGATGATGATTTTGTTAACCGTAGCTAAGAATGGATGGCCTAGGATGATGGTAACATGAGTGCTCGAGGGAACGGAGGGCTCCGTGTCCCAAATAATAACATCTACCTCGAAGTAAAAAGTGTCCAATTGGACTATCACTTTATCGACAATCCCTCGGGGTATCTTCATGGTACGATCTGCGAGTTGGAGAGTGATTGATGTGGGCTTGAGGTCCCCCAAATCTAGTTTTCTATATATGGAATAAGGGAGAATTTTGACTCTCCCCCCTAAATCAAGTAAGGATTTTCTATTCGGTTCTCTTCAATGATGCACGAGATAGTAGGTGCACCCGAATCTTTAATATCACACCCCAAACCCAAAACCATTTTAATCATTTATTTTAAGAATAATTAAATCATAATCTTCATTCCATTTGAAATATAATTCATTTATCAATATCTTCATGTATAATGTATATAATGAACATAATATTGTTCTTTGTACCATAACATAATTAACATCAGAGTCATAATTAAGCGGAGATAAAATACTATGATTAACTATTACAATCATCCGATCAACCCATGCTAACTCAATATATACAATGCGTGAGTGTCGTAAAACTTTCAGTGTGATAATGACAAAATCCCCATGTCTAACCCCAGCTTTTCTAATGATGCGACACTCAAAATCACCAATCATGTGATATCCTAGGTGGTACCATACAAACCCGAAATTGTTAAAATATAAACCGTAAGCATTTATCTTAGTTAGGTACTCACTCCCTGCAATGAAATGACAGTTATATATCAAATACGTGGGTATAAAATCCAAACAATCCTGCTAGTTGGCAATAACAAATCCTAGAACAGAAGTTTCAACAAATCCTTGTCATAACACAAAATAAATCATTGAATCTTTGTCCAATTCAAATCCTGGATCATAAGACCCAAACAAATCCAAGATCATAAGACCCAAACAAATCCTAGATATTTTAATATCCAAACAAATCCTGAATACTGAATTATTCAAACCAATCCTGCTCTTAGATCTAAATTCAAATATAACATATCATTTTCATATTTATATATGAAGCAATCATAAGTACACTCACCTTGGCAACTTTTTAGGCTTTTCCTTTTCCTTTGTCCGATACTTGTTCAATTGGTTCTTCTTCTCTTCTTATCATTCTTACAATATTAGTATCATCATAAGAATATTAACAATCCAAAGAATAACTTAAACGTAACTCAATTCGTAAGAATCATATGATTTTGTTCAACCCATTTATCATAAATGAACTTCTATCTAA